>CAKJTW010000064.1:7350000-8641314 GCA_917880005.1 Nanger dama
CATAAGCAAGTTTAAGCCAGATTTCACCGTTATCTTTAAGGTAAAATTGAATTTTATGCAACTAGCCATCTGTATATTTCCCCATCTCCATTTTGACTTTACTTAGGTTTACTAAAGTTTTGCATTCTTCGATAAAGTTCCTTTGTTTAAGTATGGGCTTCCTGTGGGCCTTACATTTGGTGACCAGTTAGCAGTGTGCTGGCCATCTTTGGTTTATAAAGGATGTCTTAACCATGAACTATCAAAGGGGCTAAAATCAACTTTCTTTAAAATTCTAGTATTGTTCTTTTACTCAATCTTTTATCTATACTATATCACTGCACATGAATTAGAACCGCACATCACAAAATTGCACAGGGATTACAAATATTACGTCCAGTCTGCATAAAATCGAATTCCACTATCGACCAGATCACAAAATGGCTGCACTCTCTAATCTAAAACTAATTTGCATATTGTACACATGTAGGACATTGTTTTTCAACTTGAAGTCACAATAATGCATGCAAGTTTGCTTTTTTAAACAAATTTTATAATTTGTCCATGCTACCTAGTTCAAGAGAGCTTTTTGAACATTTGCAATACCTCACCTCTTGTTAATAATTCTAGTGCATGCATATGGTGTATACAGGTAAGTAAACATGCATTTTTTTCACATTCTAAAACTATGGCAGTTTAGGCCATATTGTGCTGCCTGCATTTTATCTGCAATGCAGTGTGTCTCTAACGTTTTCAATCCCGTATTAATAGGTGGCATTTACACATAACACCTATATAGCAGCAAAGCTAATACAGCTTGTGATTAAAAATGTTTAAAAATAGCTAATAAATCAGATTATCTTGAGGTATTATTTCTTGCAAGTCAAAATGGAGAGCAAAAAAACAACCTTAATTTTTTAGTTTATGTATACACTGAAAATAGCAACAATAAAAATAAGCCTTTGTAGCAGACATATTCCATCTTCACTATTATTTTGCTACCTTTGGTAAATTACTGGGGCAGATCTTAAAGTTAAAAACCCACGTTTAGAAATAAGTGCACGCTTCACCCACTATATAGCAGCAGACTGTTTGCCCCTACGCAAAACATTCTCATATCTAATTTTAACTTTACATATAAAAATAACTTGGAGAAAATACAAAAGAACATTTTATTTTAACATGAAAATATCACAAAAATTAGTAAGCCTGAGATGTAGGGTTTTGGTGAAAAACAAGAGGCTTGTAGTGTTTTGGCTGCTGATAAAGATGCATGTATTGATAGCTGGGGTGAAAGCAGAAGAATGCACTTATTTCTTCTGCATGTCAGTATCTTCAGACACAGTAAGCCACATGCACCCTTTCTTTCCTTGTTGAACAGAGGCCGGTCAGCTGTTCTTAGTTCCAGCGGAAGTGGATCTGACGTGGGCGATCAGCACCTTCCTTTACCAATGGCTTATGGAACTCACGTCCCTGCGCGGGAGTGGATATTTGCCCAACAAAACTCACAGTAATACTGCAGGCAAGTGACATTGGCACAAAAAAGGGAGCAAATTTCCCACCACAGCGTGCGCCCTGGCACTCATCACACATCTGGTCATCCAGCACATATGGCTTCACCTCCACCTAGAAAAAGAGGGAAGACAAGTCCTGTCAAGTCTGCTTCAGACGCCACTTTAGCACTGGTTTAAGAGGTTCATGCAGCGTTCTAGAGAAATGGAGCGGCATTCAATGCTGAAAGAAAGAGGCAGTTTCCTAGGGTGAGAGTTTCGCCATGGTGGTTTAATCACTAAGTTGTGACAGACTCTTGCGACTCCGTGGACTGCAGCCCGCCAGGCTCCTTTGTCCATGGGATTCTCCAGGCAAGAATACTGGAGTGGGTTGCCATTTCCTTCTCCAGAGGATCTTCCTGAGACAGGAATCAAACCTAGGTCTCCTGCATTGCAGGCAGAGTTTTTACCAGTTAAGCTATGAGGGAAGCCCAGCTTCACCACCTTGTAGGTTAAACAAAGTACGTCATTTTGTTCTTGCAGTAATCTTTTTATAGGTCTTAGGTTCACAGCAGCAGCAACAACAGGTTCATAATTGACCATGTGACTCATGAGCACTTAATTTGGTAATTTTATTGTATTTTGATATGTTTCTTCTGAGAACTATTAACTGATGCTATTTACATCACTTTATTCCTCAAAGACAAAAAATAATTTATGAAAACTATAAAATCCTAATTGATTCACAAAACATTCTACCCTCACCTTTCTTGACGTTGACATCTTTAAAACACCTGTGTTGATCTTTTCAGAGGTGGGGGTAACTGTGAGTTAAAATGAGCAGGACATGGAAGACAGATGCACTCACACCTTTTGTTCTCTCTTTCCAGCCCCACTGGTGAGATGGCACAACCCTAACAGCCCCTGGTCCTGGCAATGCTGCTCTACTGCAGGTGAGAGCTATGCCCTGTTCATAAATAACTGGTACACCAAACCAGAGCTGTGGATGATCCTATGAAAGGCATGTCTATACTTCTGAGAACTAGTAAGACAGAAGTCAAAGTCCCACTGTGGAAGTGTGACTCAGGAGAAGGTCTCAGACTTAAGTCACCTCTTGATGCTAAATTTCTTGACCTCAGTTTCTGTACCTGTGAGATGAGAAAGGCACTAGACCCTGTTTCCTAGAGTTGTAGGATTAGATGACGCAGGTAAAAGCATGTAAGACAGTGCTTGGTACACCTGGTGAAATACTCTGTAAATTAGCACTGGCCACTATCAGCTGCAATGGCCTTACTTTCTGGCTTGTGAGAACTTTATGAATGACAGGTTACTGCTTCTGTCTGACTGAACAGTGCCAGCCAGTCTAAGATTTCTGCATTTCCTGAGAGGAGAGAAAATTGAGTGTTTATTTAAATGGCTTGGTTTGCCCAAGGTAAAAAAATAATGACCTGACAATTTCTATTTTGAGTGTATTCTACTGAAATACTCACATGTGTATAGAAAATAAATGTATAAGGGTATTTTCTTCAGCATTATTTTCAACAAATACAATAACAACAAACTGGAAACAATCTAGCTGACTGATAAAAAGAATTGTAAAACATTTGATAGGAAAGTAATGAAATAACATTTTTGTTTGTATTCGTATTGGTCAAAAAGTGCATTTTCAGTATGATCTTATGAAAAACCCAAAGGAAGTTTTTGGTCAACCTAATTTTCATGGCTAGGGTTAGGATAAACCTGAAAAAAAAAGAGTGAAAGTTAGTTGTTCAGTCATGTCCAGCTCTTTGTGACTCCATGGACTGTGGCCCGCCAGGCTCTTCTATTCATGGAAATATCCAGGCAAGAATACTGGAGTGGGTTGCCATTCCCTTCTCCAGGGAATCTTCCCATCCCAAGGATTGAACCCAGGTCTCCTGCATCGCAGGCAGATTCTTTACTGTTTGGGCCATCAAACTGGATATTTTATATATATTGGGCATTTTGCTTTCCTGAACTGTCTATATTTTTTGCATATTTTCCTGCTGGTGTTTTCTTTTTTAAAACTAATTTATAACTCCTCTTTGCCAGTTAAGGATTTCTAATCTTTCTTTCCACTGGCTTTTGATTTTTAAAATGATCTTTGACACAAATTCTAAAATTTGTATGCTTCATCTTTGTCTCCTACCTCTTTCCTTTACAGATTCTATCTTGATTGGCAGGCTGTTACTTTTGACTCATTACCTTCATTATAACTATAAGTAAGGAAGTGCATTACTATAACCAAAGAATAGATCAAGGCAGTATGAGAACTGCTGGGTCTCACTTCACTGGAGGCTAAGCTGTGAGCAAAGGGCCGCCTGCACTCACTCAATGTTCAGTGCTGTCTGGGGGGCACGTGTAGCGCAAAGCTGAACCTACACAAGTGTCTTCGTGATGCTTTTTCTGGGTTTCTCTCTTGTGCTTTTTTTTTTCTTGCCTTTATCACCCTAAGATTTTAAGCACAGTGTCTCTGTTATTTATTTAATTTTCATAATACTTCATTAAATACTGGGTGACAATGTAAAACAATGATTTCAATTATCTGTATTTTTAAATTCTAGATGTTATTTTATACAGCTAATCTGGTGTGCTGCAGTCCATGGGGTCACAAAGAACTGGACAAGACTTAGTGGCTGAATGACAAACAACAAATCTACTTAATTCAAAGTCAAAACTTACAAAGATGAAAATGGATTTCAAATCTATGATTTTATAATACAATCAAAACCTATTTTTGATTCATAATCTCTATCAATGCTTGAATATGTGAAAGGGAGTTTCAACGATTCTTCATGCTTCTTATTTTCTATTAGAATGTCTTCCCTTTCCCACTACAGAGGAACTATCTGTGATGCACCATCAACTGGATTCATAACTAATAATTAGCCATTCTGAAGTATAATACAATTCATTTCAGTAACTATCAGAAGCCACAGTGAATTATACTACTCATTGAATAAAATATAATACATAAAAATGATTTATACATTTGTGGTGACTGTTCTTCACAGCTATCGGGAAGATGAAACTAAATTTCAAAGTACTCATGAGCCTAAAAAATGCGTTGAATAAACAATTTTAATTCCTTCCAAATAAGTGCACTATCTTTGCATTCCAGATAAATTTAAATTTTATCTGCTTTTATGGTTCAATTAGCAAGATGAAAGGTATAAAGATTAATAATTTAATTTTTTTGTATAATGACTTATAAAATATTTAAGGCTCAAATTCTTTCAAATAAAGTTGAAGGCATATCAATACCTTAGTAGCACATACCTTTAAAAAGCAAACATTTCTCTCAGTAGTTCAAGGCTTTTTTAAGAAGAGACGTGTTTCTCAATTCACTTGCTTTGCATCGAGGTTTCTCTGTAAGAATTGATACTCTGCCCTAAATAATTTTGTCCTCCACCATCATTTTGGAGACAAAGAGGTGTGAGGTATGGCAGTACAATAATTGCATCTCTCTGCTTCTGTATATTAAACCCTTTCACTTGTCTGAAAAAGCAAGTGAGCTTAGCTGAGACTAGCTTGATGGTCTAAAGCACAGTTGACTAGATGAGTGGCATAAAGCAAGGCTAGGCCTTAGAATCACCCAGAGGCTTTACAAACCACTCCTGCCTTGGGTGTCTCCCAGACAACAGCCACAGAACCTCCATGGGGCTGGGACCCAGATGTCGAAGTCTTCCTCATTCCCAGGCAACTTTACTGTGCAGTGGAGGCTGAAAACCAGTGGATGAGAGGGACTTCAAGGTTCCAATCAGTTTAAAAAAAAAAAATTCATAGCATGTCTGGATAAAAGCAGAGCTCCTTTTCTTACTTAATTTTTTTCTTTCTTTTTTAGGGGCAACATTTAAGTAACAATGGCAAACAAGCATGCCTCTTTGTACATGTGAACTGAACTGACGCTGTACTTTGTTCCTAAATGGCGTGGTTTCATAATTAAATTGTGACTACTCCTAGAGTCCATGGTCTAGTCAACAGGTATTAATTAACCAGGTCCTCTGCCCCTAAAATAGTCTTTTAATGTGCAAGCAGCCCCAGAGAATAAGCTTCAAGAAGCTGTTACACTGAAAAAACAAGAACCCACTCAAGTTATATCTACCATAATCGATATAAGAATGTTAATTTAATTTACCTCATGTTTTTAGTATATCTCATCTGTACTACAAATGTAAACATGATTATTCAGGAAGTAGACACAGTTTTATAGCATGAAATAGATTTGAAAATAATCAGTTGAGTTTTGTTCACTCCTTTTTGTATTTTAAATGGTTGGTAATCAGTATTAGAAATTATTCAGTAGGGGGCTTTCATTTATAATCCATAGGACTTCCTAAAAATTCTTACTATGATGACCTAGCAGTGCTGCTAAAGAGTAAATGTTTTAAAGTTTAGAGCAACCATCTTGTGTATTTAGTTTATTTGTATTTTGGCTTATTTACATATTTACATTTGTTACTGCATATATTTAGGGAAATATACACAATGGGTTTTACTTTAGATTTTATGAAAAATAAGTAACATTTAACAATAGTGCCTATCTCTGAGTGCTTCTACAGGTGTGAATTCACTTATTCTTCAAAATAACTGTGAAAGAGATACTATTACTGTTTTCCAACTTGTGTGTGAAGAATAAGAGGTGTGAAGAAGGTTCATTTGCCCAGGGTTACAGAGCACAGGGTGGAAATGGGATCCCAGAGAGTCTGGCCCCAAAGTACAAGTTCTGCCTCCACAGTTAGAAAGATATTAAGACACCTTGTTGGCTGATATAGTTTCTGAAATGGCTTTAAAATGATATTTAAATTCTGTGTATTATACCTACAGTTTAATGTCTGGTCAAGAATTTCATAATTCAGGGATCTTTTGATATAATACTCTTTAAGAGCTATAGGAGTATACAAATAAGCACTCAGTTTTTGAATTGCATTACTAACTCTGTAGGATAGCAAGCTTTGGAAAGCGGGAAAGTGCAAGTGTTAGTCACTTAGTTGTGTCCAACTCTTTGTGACCCTATGAACTGTAGCCACCACGCTCCTCTGTCCATGGAATTCTTCAGGCAAAAATACTGGGGTGGGTTGCCATCCCCTTCTCTAGGGGATCTTCCTGACCCAAGGACTGAACCCAGGTCTCCTGCACTGCAGGCAGATTCTTTACCATCTAAGCCACCAGGGAAGCCCAGTAAGCTTTGGATCAGCAGCTTATTACAGGACTTGAATGATTTTCCAATATGCAACTTACGCGTTTATCAATATCACCGTGCTGAAGCTGAACGAACCGGGCACTGATGGCAGCAATGTAGCTCTGCTGATTGGAGAAAGCAACTCGACCAGCACCTTTTGGATATTTCAGTTCCGGATCTGTATCAATCCCTGCATAACACACGCCACCATACAGCCGGTCCATGATCATAGCAAGCTCCACTGGAAAATGAAAAGAAGTGCACGTCAAATGGGAGAGAACACAGTGAATCAACAGTCTTAAAGTATTTTTTAAAGTGAAAGTCAATAGGATAATGCTCTCATCTAGGTCCACTTCTCTGTCTTGTACACTAGGGTCCATCTGCTCTCACCACAGAAGTGGACTGCTCAGCTACCCACTGGACCAGTCACAGATGTCTAACAGGCCCTGTAGCAGACACTGTCCTACACGGTGCTCCTGACCTTTCGCTACCTACGTGTGCCCCAGTGTGTTTTCACTGACTCAGTAGTGATGGAAAAGATGAAGTTGCCAACTCAAGAGGCTTGGCTTCCTCCTTCCTGTTTTTTTCTGTTTCCCACGGTGCATGCAATCCCATTAACTTGATTTCCAGACATATCTAGAAGCCAACCACTCTGCCACCATGACTAACATCCTGTTTCAAGGTACCATTATTTTTCATCAGATCATGGCAATAGCTTTATCAATTCATTTCTGATCTGTGCTCTTCCCAACCCCCAGTTTATTTTCAAAACAGCACCAAGGGTGATTATCTTGAAGATACAGCAGATACCAATGGCTTAACAGAAATTTCTGCTTGGGAACTCTGAATGGAGGCACAAACTAGTCTTCAAAACCACAATCTTCTTCCAACCTACTCCAGTGTTCTTAATCTTCTCGGTAATGGTACCACTGTCTACCTAGTAGCTTAAGACTGAAAACTGAGATTGAGCCTTTGTGTTTACTTCATAAATACCTATAACACTTGTTCACTTGGCTCTTCTACCACCACCACCACTAATCCAAGCCACTGCTAACTGTCTCCTGGACTGTAATAACAGGCTCCTGAATTGGTCCACCTATACCTACTCTCAACTCAACTCTCTCCTCCACACAAGTCATCAGCTAAACTGGTCTTTCAAAAATGCAAATACGATGTCTCTCTCTTTTACTTAAAAACCCTTCATTGGTTTCCCACTGCTTTGAGGATAAATATCAAATTAGCTCTTGGACTTTTATGATCTGACTGCTATTTACTTCTTCTGTGTCTTCTGTGTCTCTCCCCCTCATTCCTTAGGCCCTAGGTGGTGACTCTGGACTCCCCTCAGTCCCTCTGAAGCACTCGGGCTCCCTCCACCGAACATCTTTGAATATGCTGACCCCTTTATCTGAAACACACTCAACACAATCTCCTGTTCAATCTTCATGTGTCAGCTCAAACACAAGTATTTTGAAAATCTTAGGCTACATCACATTTCCTTGCTTTATGCCCCTTCTGTTTCCTGTAGTGCTTCTCTGTAGTAGGTACACCTGTAAGTATTTACACGTGTGAACAGTCCTTCAACAGGCACCTCCCATACTGGAAGAGGTGTTCTCAGTGATCCAAGGAGCTAACACACTTCACAAGGGTGCACAGTATCATAAAACCTGCTTGTACTGGGGGCATTTATGTCTATAATTATGTACCATATGACATCTTCTGGTAGATCTCTGGATTCTGATGACTGATAAACAGAAGTTTCAACTACTAAAGTGTCTTTCAGATATCAGAATCAACCTGTATCAAATAAACAGACCCCAAATTCTCACATCTTGGAGAGTTACACTTAAGCGGACTTAAGTGCCTGAGTGGATTCTTCTTATAGAGTCTGTCTGAAGTTAGCTATACATACTGATAGACGGTTGTCCTATTCTCCAGTTCCTTAATGGTCTCAAGAGCAGTTTTTAGAATTTGTCTCGATTCTCCAGCAAGCAGCTGTTGGAGGAGAACCTGCCCTTAGCTGATCCAGTGGTGACATATACACAATAGGTGCCCAATGCTTACTGCATCAATTCATGTTTAAATGATTTTTGTAAAGAAACAAAATTTCTTAACATTATACTTACCAGCCCGTAATGGCCTAGGAACACCTCCAACAAAAATTGTTTTTCGAGGATCCAAAGGTTGAGAACCATCCATCACAAAATCACTATCACTCAAATTCCAAGGACGGATCTGAACCTGTGAAGAAGATGACATTATGGCCTCAGGTCTCTCTGCTTTAATAGCTGATGAACTTTCTGCCAACTGTGGTGCTTCCATAGTTCAGAATTTTGGACAGATGGTTTGGGAAACAAATTGTTAATATTTTAATCTAGATACTGTAAGTTATATGAACTTTTAAAAACTGAACCCTTAATGCAGTAGTTTTTTCACTAATGATCATTTCAAAACAGTTTTTGGAAAACTTTTATTTGTAGCTTCAGGTTCAAGTAGCATTTACTTACAGGTTTGTCCTTGATGGTTGGGCTGGAAACACACAGATAGAGTTTTCCATCCTCTTCAATACAAGCATCAATCAGTGCCTGAACTGAGCTCTCTTCTTGAAAGAGAAGGAATGCATAGCCTGTAACAGCCATGAAAATGAGGCAGTAAGTCAAGGTCAGTGATTTCATCCCAAACTTCAGTACTGTTTAGAAAACACACACCTTTGAAGTAGATAAGAAATGAACTATCAAATAGGATCACAATCATTGTGTTTCTATTGGAGAACACAACATCCTGTAGAATACACACAAACACAAATACTTGGCAAATTAACTACTTTATGCAGAGCATTTAGTATCTGATATTTTACTAAGAGCTTCACATAAATATTTGATTCTCAGAGTAACTATGAAACATTATTCCCAACTTACAGAAAAAAAGAAAAAAACAAAACAAACCCTGAGGTGTCAAGTGGTTGAATTACTTGCCCAAAGCCAGTCACATAAACAAGTAGTTGGTTGATTAATTTCAAACCTAGATCTGCTCTAAGGTCTCCCATGATACTGTCTCCTGAAAGAATTTGGCTGGATTAACCAGCTGAGCCCAGCAGAAGCGGCAATTTTCCTCAGGTGCCCTCAGGGAGAGACAAGTTCTAGAGCATACTCTTGGGCAGGTGGAAGGAGCACATGTGGAAAGGCCCTGGAATTCCTGTAAGTAGGGGAAACTTTCACAGTTAACCTGACCACTTCCAAATAGTACTAAGAAAACTCCCTTAGAGAGGCTGGAATGAAACAGATTCCTTCAGGACGGGTCAGACTTTTAAATCAAGTGGCTGAGCAGCAGAACACTTTTTCCAACAGTATGGAGACTGGGTTTGCACTCTGGAGTCAAGTTCTTGCTTAGATTTCTATGCTTTTTGGAAATATGCCCTTTCTCCTTTCCTTGTGACAACCGGTTGTCAATCTTTAATCAAATATTTTGTATCCATCAGGCAGAACAGATTTCATTATAAAAAGAAGGCATCAAAATTTACAAGTTTACTATTATGTGATTATTCCCAGTAGCAGATAACTGTAAGTGACCTAAAAACACCCCTTTCCCTTGACAAGATTTCCATGCAAATTTAGAGCAATGAAATCTAGTCCCAGTATGGAAATGCCACCAAACAGGCCATCCATGTCTGCTCTATTAAACAATGGGAAGAGTGAGTCCTGTTTTACTAGAAGTCAAAACAACACAGCTTATTGACAATAATCGCTTTTACTGCCACAGAGATCTGATATGACACACAAAATAAGTACTTCATTTTAATAAAATTACTATATCTGATTGCACAAAAGCAATCAAACCATTTCTATTTCTGCACAAATAGAAACTTCCACATGTATGACTACACAAGATCAGAAACATATCTTAGACTTTTATAATTGTTAGAAACAACTTAAGTAGGCTTGAAAAAATGAGAAAGACTGGCTTTCTATATGTGAAGGCATTAATTTTGATACAAGCTACGGTTCTGAGAGCTATAATTGTTTTGTAATAATGGAGGGGTAAAAATAAGATCAATTTACTAAAAGAGCATTTTAAATTACATTTTTAATGTTATGTTTTATGAGGCTAGTTTTTATATTAATATTTTAAATTGCTAACTTACTTTTGTGATTATTAGGAAAGAAATATTTGTATCATAAAAATTAATTAAGCAATATTGCAGGTAAATTTTGATCTAGCTAAGGCAAGCCACTAAATATTAAAATAATCTCATCAAAAATACCACCTAACATGTTCTTTAGAATTTATTATTGAAAGCTAATGTTTACATTCATCCACGGAGTTGCAAACAGTCCCAAATGACTTGGCGAACAACAATGTTTACACAAGGAGAACCTTATTCACTGCAAAGGACAGGTGTGTGTAAGTGTGGTTCAGCTTGTCAAGGGCTCAAGTCACTACCTCAACTACAAGGTAACTTCATCAACTGGATGTTTCTGCACCAGTGTTTTCCAAACCACGGAATGATGAATTCCAGCAATGACAAAAATGCATGAACATGCAAGCTTTAGGAACACTGGTCTTTGGCAATGGGTAAAATCAACTTTAACTGTACCAAAATACTATGATTTGCCACTGCTGATTTTTTTTTTTTTTTCTTGTTTTCGGTTTGAGAAAATAACAACTACCACAAAACAACAATGCAATAGCAACAATAACAGCAGCTCTTCTGTTACATGAAATCAGAAATCAACCTATCTCACTAGGCTTAAATTCACCCCTTATCTGAACAAGAAGTCCATGCAGAAAATGTGTACCTGTCTTGACAGAAACTAATTCCAGAACCTTTCTAAACTTGTACTTCAATCCCTGCCTGTAACTCTACTGAACAGCTTTTTAATCTACCTAAATTGCACAATCTCCTTTAGATTTAGTTCAAATTTTCACAGTGAAGCTTTCCTCTACCTACTTAAAGTCAAAGGATAAACCATCCTAGTTGTTTATATCACTTATTAGGAACTTTCAATCCATGAATTTACTGAGGATACAAAGATGAGTAAAGACACAGTCTGATAGATTATTGGAAAAATTTGAAATTAATAGGTTCTGACATTAATAGATATAACTCTAGCTGTGTTGTGGGAGAAACACTGGGGGTTTAAGGTGTGTGTGTGTGTGTGTGTATATGTAAATCATATATATATATATAAATCACATTATTCCATTTCTCTAAAAAAACAACATCAACCACTCACGGGAGTTCTGTAATTCTCAATGATAAAGGTAGAGATGGCTTGAACAATTTATCACCGGAAACCCTGAGCTGGTTTTTGGATGCCAATAACTCTCACATGTTTCCTTTCCCAGAGTTGAAATCAGCTTATTCAATAGATCTACTGGAGTCTTTTTTCCCAGGCTTGAAAAATCCACTCAGCCATAATAATAATGGTGTACTTTTTTATTTCTAAAATTACATTTGAATGATATTCAAAGTAAAGTCTTTCAATCTCCCCCTTTATTTTATTCACCTATGAGGATCTGCCATGACTGGCTGGATTCAGGCTAAATTCTCTCCCACTGCTCACTCCAGGCAAGTGATTCTTCCTCTGCCCACTGATGGTGGCATCACTTTGCTCAAACGAATGTTAGCTCCATTTGTGATGCCTCTCACCGCAGTATCCTAGCAATATGTAACTCTGCACATCTTATCTCTTTATGTAACTGAGTTTTTCCTGACCATTCATTTTCTTCTCTATCTAAATTCACCAACAGAGTACATATTACTCTCTTGTCATCTCTGGAATACTTAAGGACATCTTGCAATACTTAACATATTCATGGGTTTATATTTTATTCTCACTACATACATTTCTTAATAACCTCAGATATGCAGATGACACTGCCCTTATGGCAGAAAGTGAAGAACTAGAGAGCCTCTTGATGAAAGTTAAAGAGGAGGGTGAAAAAGTTGGCTTAAAGCTCAACATTCAGAAAACGAAGATCATGGTATCTGGTCCCATCACTTCATGGCAAACAGATGGGGAAAGAGTGGAAATGGTGGCTGACTTATTATTTTTCTGGGCTCCAAAATCACTGCAGATGGTGACTGCAGCCATGAAATTAAAAGACGCTTACTCCTTGGAAGGAACGTTAAGACCAACCTCGACAGCATATTCAAAAGCAGAGACATTACTTTGCCAACAAAGGTCCGTCTAGTCAAGGTTATGGTTTTTCCAGTGGTCATGTATGGATGTGAGAGTTGGACCATGAAGAAAGCTGAGCACTGAAGAATTGATGCTTTTGGACTGTGGGTTGGAGAAGACTCTTGAGAGTCCCTTGGACTGCAAGGAGATCCAACCAGTCCATTCTAAAGGAGATCAGTCCTGGGTGTTTACTGAAGGACTGATGTTGAAGCTGAAACTCCAATACTTTGGCCACCTGATGCAAAGAGCTGACTCATTGGAAAAGACCCTGATGCTGGGAAAGATTGAGGGCAGGAGGAGAAGGGGATGACAGAGGATGAGATGGCTGGATGGCATCACCGACTCAATGGACATGAATTTGGGTAAACTCCAGGAGTTGGTGATGGACAAGGAGGCCTGGTGTGCTACAGTTCATGGGGTTGCAAAGAGTCAGACAGGACTGAGTGACTGAACTGATACATTTCTTAATTTCACTGAATGGAGACACTTTTTTATATGTCTGTGCCCAAGCTACTGAGGAGGATACCTTAGGCAGAAAAAAGACTCAAATATTTGTTGATACAAGCCTTTGAAATCATTATCAAATCATTATAGAGAAGGCATAGGAAGTGTCTGATGATTCTTGACTGGCTTGAAGTGAAACAAATAGCTTTCAGAAACATCCTGCCTCACTTGATACATTGTTACCAACCTCTACAAATTACTCTATTAGTTTTTATACAAAGATGTACTCATATTCAATTCTAAAAGAAAGCACAGAGTAATTGATATTATCTCTTTGTGAAAGGGAAAGGACTATGGCTTGCCAGGCTCCTCTGTCCATGGAATTCTCTAGGCAAGGGTACTGGAGAGGGTAGCCATTCCCTTCTCCCGGGGGTCTTCCCGACCCAGGATTGAACCTAGTCCTGCACTGCAGGCAGATTCTTTACCATCTCAGCCACTAGGGAAGACGAATTGTTTCTTTAGCTCTCATATAACTTATTCCCTAGCAAATAGTAACCAAAAAACCCTCTTACCTTTGGTGGAAAATAGGACTTGCTTTCTGCTTTATGAGGCCAATCCACGACCAAAGGCCCAAATCTTCTGAAGCTAGCAGTTATTTCATCTTAAGAAAGTACAATAACATGCATTAGGAATTAATTTTAATGATTCATTCTAAAAATCCTGTATTTTATATTTTAAAAAGATTTAATATTTTAAAGTGCCAAATAGCCTAATATAAACTAGAACATAAATACTAGAAACATGTTAAGATTTAATATTTTAAAGTACCAAATAGCCCGAGAATATAAATATAAACCCCAAAATATAAATACTAGAAAAAATGTTTAATATCCTCATTAAAATGATACAGAAAATTTAATCTACTTGGTCAAAGTAGTTTTTAAGCAGCACGTTGGTTAGAATAATCGGTTCTGCATGACTTCTAAACTATTATATAATACCATATGGACACTAAGGGATTGACAGTATAGCAATCATAAATATCACTGACTTGAAAAACATGCTGACATTATATTAAATTAAAGATCCATAAAGAGATACATTACTGCTTGATAAAGTAACATATTGTAGGGAAAAAAAGGTCTGCTGAACAAGACACATAAAGCCTTAATATTTCTAAAATATACTAGGGTCTATACATGCCTGGTAATTTTCACTGAAAAATGTACAGGTCAAATTCAATGACACGTTCAAGCTTATTTATCACATGGAAACTTTTAGTACAGATTAGTATACAGAATAAGTCTGTGGATATTTCAATTATAACTGAAAAAATTCCCAAAATGTAGTAATATTTTCTCTATTATTACATTGTAAATGAGAGTGGCAGATTTCCCACAGTCTCACAAGTATTAGTTTCAGTATTTTACATTTATCTTGAATTATCTTTCTTTAGTTATTATTACACAGGATAATTTTTACATATGCTTATTATTCTTTATAAAATCTGAATTTTCTGTTTATGTACTGTTTCCATTCCTTGTTTAGGTTGTATAGTCTCTTATCTGTTTCTAAAAGTACATTTATACTTAAGTTGAATTTTTGATTCTTATACATTAAAGTTTCATGGTTGCTGCTGCTGCTAAGCCCTTCAGTTGTGTCGGACTCTGTGCGACCCCATAGACAGCAGCCCACCAGGCTCCTCCGTCTCTGGGATTCTTCAGGCAAGAACACTGGAGTGGGCTGCCATTTCCTTCTCCAATGTATGAAAGTGAAAAGTAAAAGTGAAGTCGCTCAGTCATGTCCGACTCTTCACAACCCCATGGACTGTAGCCCACCAGGCTTCTCCGTCCATGGGATTTTTCAGGCAAGAGTACTGGAGTGGGTTGCCATTGCCTTCTCTGAAAGTTTCATTGTTGGTTACCTTTAATTCATTATATGTGGTGTGTGTGTTTGTGTGCACATGCGTGCATGCATTACAGTCATATGAAAAGTTTTTATGTATGGTTAAGTTACATACATGCAAAAAGTTTGGTCATATGTGTTGTGGTCATACAAAAAGTTTTTAAAGTTTTAAATAAATATATAAAACAAAAAGTTTAATGTATTTAAATATGTTCTATATTTTAAAAATAACTGAGATATGAACTAAAGGAAAATCTGATTTATAAAAAATGCTCACAGTAACAATATGTAAAAGACACAAAGTAAAGAAACAAACTTAGATTCCCATTCACACTATATTTTAGAGTTTTTTCTTTAGTATCACAAGTCATCATTTTACCTTCATCAATGTCTGGAGGAAGACCACCAACAAAAACTTTTCGAGAGAAACGTTCTATTCGCTCTCCATTCTGATGAGCTGAGTAACATGTCGGTGAATTTAAAACACCAACTTGATCATTATGCCCATCATCCAGCAAGCCATCATCTATTGGAAAGAGGGAAGAACGACCTAAAATATAAGAACAAATATAACCTGAATCTCAGATCAAAGAAAGTGATAAAAGTCAGGAATAAAAAGAGCAATAATTAAAGGTTTAAAAATGAAAGGGAAAAAAATAAAAAGTGAAAGTGATATAGGTATCAAAAATTAAGGAAGATTTCAGATAGCCTAAAAGTTCAATTACCTGAATTCAAGAGAGATGTTGTCTGAGGGATGACTTAGAAATAAACATGGCCATATGATAACAGTTATGTCATAAACAAACACTAGATCACTTCGATTTTTATGGAAAACAGCAAGAATCTGCTGTATGGGGATGGTTAAATTGGATATGTAACGGGAGAAACCTTTTAGAAACTAGTGGCAGAAAGAAACAACACAGACTAAATTAATAAGAAAACAACAACAAAATACTTGCAGACCACAGCAATGAAGGATAAAAGCACCAAGTTACACTTGCATATAAAATCTTGATGCATTGCATGCGTGTCAGCTACATGACAGAGTGGACAGAGATTCTGCACATGTGCAGAACAGAAGGGGCTCCCCCCTCCAGGACTTTGGTCCCCACCTGAGCCCACCCTTCCGGACACACCCTTGTAGAGGAACAGACTGTATAATTCTCTGCGGCAACCCTGATGCTGGATTCTGTGGGGATCACATTAAATAAGTAGATAAGATGACCTTGTAAAACAGTCTCTAAAGTGCTTCAGAGGAAGTGTGCTGGAGGAAGGGAGTAACCTGGCTAATAAACAGGCAATTTCTTAAATCCCCAAGTGAAACTGGATAGCACTTGTGGTAAAGGGGAAAATAGTGGTACTTAGGGAGCTAAGAGAAGGTAGGCTAGTAGAATACTTGTAAGAAAATGGTTTTGAATAAATTTTTCAAGTGGAAGGAGAAACATAAGAGAGAGAAGGAAAAAATGAATTTATTTAAGAAACAAGAGTCATGTTGGCTGAAACATGTTGGAAAAAGGAAAATAAAAGCTAGAAAAGCACCCTGGGCTAGACAGAACACTTAGCCTTGAATGTCAGGCTACAGGACACATTTTTATTTAGTCAGCGAAAAAACGTAAAGGAACAAACAAAAATCAACTGGATACAAGCATTCAGCACTTTTCCTGTATTTTAGGAAGACTCCTCTTGGCAAATATGGTTAACATGGTGAGAAATGAGCCAATCAGAAGTCCTTCAAAAATTCAGGAAGGATGGACAGTCGGAGGTCCCTGAAGCAGTGAAAATAGATGGGAAATGAAACAGAAAAAAGAATGGAAAGGAAGAATCAAAAGGTTTTAGAATATGAGTGGTACAAATCATTAACTAAATAAATGTAAGAACAGTAAAGACCTGAAACTGCAACAGGAAAGGGAAATGTGTCCTAGACATGTGAAAGTTCACAAGCTTCACATCTGAGATGTTCAGAAATGTGCAGAAAGGAGAAGAGTCACATTTCTGAGAAAGCAATCTGAGTCAACTCACCAGTAAACTGGTGAGAGCTTAATGTTCTTTATAACATCACTGATAAGAACTCCAGTGAGAAATGATAAGGAGAGCACCTCAGGAAACTTACAAAGGAGAAATGAAAGAATAAAAAAGCAATGAAGGAACAATGTCAGATGTTAAGATAATGATTTGAGAAAAATGGCAAGTTGAAGACATGCATGATCTTTGAAGGTAGTAAAGCATTAGTAAAGCTACTGGTAGAGTTTTGTGAAGTACAGACATCAAAGAAGTTTATTACAGAAAGTAAAGCTGTGCCCGACTCTTTGCGACCCCGTGGACTGTAGCCCATCAGGCTCCTCCGCCCATGGGATTCTCCAGGTAAGAATACTGGAGTGGGTTGCCATTTCCTTCCCCAGGGGATCTTCCCGACCCAGGGATTGAACCGGGGTCTCCCGGATTGGAGGCAGATGCTTTAATCTCTGAGCCACCAGGGAAGCAAAGAAAAAGAAAATAAGGATGTAAGCAAGGTTAGGTTGTTTTTTTTTTCCTTCAAGATGGAGTAAAGGATTTTTAAATGAGGAGAAAATGTATATAATCTGTACCATGTCTTAATATATGCAAATTATAAATATTCAATATAAAGTGTCATTAATGTGTTATCATCTTGAAAAGTATGGTACATAATGATGCAACTGATGTAACAAAGACAATCTGAAATGTGATGGCCTGCACAGAACTGGGGCTGTTGGGCTGAGGAAAGGGTGACATGTCTGTGAGCTATAGCTAGCTAGATGTTAGAAGTAAGAATTTTAATTTTATAAGATCAAAAATAGGGGAAAAGATCATATTTGATATAGGAAAGAAATTATTCTGTATATTCAAATTCAATTTAATAAGATGTTCTGAAATATACCCATGTTCACTGAGTAAGTCTATGAATATTTAACTTTCCCAATACCTTTGCAATCAGGAATAAGGACCATGAAAAACAAATGTCAATATTCCTTCTGATAAATAGAAAGAAAGCTCTTCAAAATGAAACTATTTTCCTTAAAGAGAACCTCATCAAGAACCATCACAAGTAATATTAATTATGAATAACTAGTTCAACTTTTTACAGTTGGACTTCAAATGAATAATTCTATATTTTAAGAAGAATAAGATGAGGTAGAGAAACAACATCAATATTTAGTTTTTGATTAAAACGATAAATCCAAATTTTCTACTTATTTCAGACATGCCAATACTTAAACAGAAATACTGAATGCAGTGATAAAGAAAATCACTATATAAGCAACATCAGAGAGCTGACCCAAATGACTTAAATTTTTTCTCTTAACTATAATATTTTAAGTACACTCATTATATACTAATGAATTTTTCTGTATTCTCCAGGACAGAATACTGGAGTGAGCAACCTTTCCCTTCTCCAGGGGATCTTCCCAACCCAGGGATGGAACCCAGGTCTCCTGCATTGCAGGCAGACTCTACCAGCTGAGCCACAAGGGAAGCCCTATTCTGTATTACTAACTATAGTATTCTAACTATCGATACTGTCTAAAATAAATACTGCAGTTAATATAGTAACTATCAAAGATCTAAGTGTAATCTATGTCTAAAATCTATTTAGCCAAAGTTCAGATGAACAGGTCATATACTGGCCATACTCATGATAATCTTTATTGCTGGGAAATCACAACCACTTTCATTCTAGAAGCCATAAAAGCTCTAGAGTTAAATACTCATTTAAAAGAGGAGTTAACTAAACATATATTGTCAACAAAAATACTGTTTTTCATCTTTCCAATTATTCTTCCCTGTAACCCAAATTAACATGATTATAAAATAAGACCATTAAATAATTATGCCTTCCATGCCTTCAAAAAATACTTTCTAAGAAAGAATAAAAAGAAAATTAAAATCATGAAAAAGCAGACATCAATCAACACAAAATGTATGGTTTTTAACAGACTGAGGAAATTCCCATCGATTCCTAGTTTCCTCAGAGGTTTTTTAAATCATGAATAGCTGCTGAATGTTATCAGATATGCTTCCTATATCTGTGGTGTTTCTACTGCATGCATATATGGATGATATTTCTAATTCTTTCTGTTTATGTGGTGAATTATAGTAACTGATTTTCAAATGTCAATCTTACATTTCTGGGATAAATCCCACTTAATCATGATACATTTTTCATTTCTATAACCTTCTAGATTCAGTCTATCAATATTTTCTTTAGAATTTTTACCTCTACTTCATGAGGGATACTGGTATATAGTTTTCTTATAATATTCTTGTCAGGTTTTAGTATCAGGGTTATAAAATAAGTTAGAAAAAGCTCTACTTATAAACACAAATGCAAGCAAATTAGCTTACAATAAGATATCTAAAATGTACAATAAAATTTTAAAACGTAAATATGGTAGTTACAATAAATATTATAAATGGAAGCCATAAGAGATGAAAGAGAAAAATAGGACTATATAACATTGGCCAATCACTGCCAGTGAAAGAGTGTGAGAAGGCCTCTAAGTTGCCAGGCCTATTTAACAGGTCACCAAGATCTCCTTTCAAGATAAAAGCAACATAACAGAATGCATACTCCTGTAAACAGGATTCAAAGTACACCTTCTCCAAAACTAGGAAATCAGCAAAGATTTTGTAGTGAGAAAAACTGCAGCCACCACAAACACGAGCCTCATTTATGATGTTAATCATGATTTCATGATCCGTTGGGGCTTCCCAGATGGCTCAGACGGTAGAGAATCTGCTTGCAAAGCAGGAGATCTGGGTTTGATTTTTGAGTCAGAAGATCCCTGGAGGAGGAGATGGCTTCCCAATCCAGTATTCTTGCCTGGAGAATTCCATGGACAGAGAAGTTTGGCAGAGTCCATGGAGTTGCAAAGAGTCGGACATGACTGAGCGACTAACACACAGCCATACAATCATGATTCAAATGACTCACTTTCAGTTCAGTTCAGTTGCTCAGTCGTGTCCGACTCTTTGCGACCCCATGAACTGCAGCACGCCAGGCCTCCCTGTTCATCACCAACTCCCGGAGTTCACTCAGACTAACGTCCATCGAGTCCATGATGCCATCCAGCCGTCTCATCCTCTGTCATCCCCTTCTCCTCCTGCCCCCAATCCCTCCCAGCATCAGAGTTTTTTCCAATGAGTCAACTCTTCGCATGAGGTGGCCAAAGTACTGGAGTTTCAACTTTAGCTTCATTCCTTCCAAAGAAATCCCAGGGCTGATCTCCTTCAGAATGGACTGGCTGGATCTCCTTGCAGTCCAAGGGACTCTCAAGAGTCTTCTCCAACACCACAGTTCAAAAGCATCAATATTCGGTGCTCAGCCTTCTTCACAGTCCAACTCTCACATCCATACATGACCACAGGAAAAGCCACAGCCTTGATTAGATGGACCTTAGTCGGCAAAGTAATGTCTCTGCTTTTGAATATACTATCTAGGTTGGTCATAACTTTTCTTCCAAGGACTAAGCGTCTTTTAATTTCATGGCTGCAGTCACCATATGCAGTGACCTTGGAGCCCCCCAAAATAAAGTCTGACACTGTTTGCACTGTTTCTCCATCTATTACCCATGAAGTGATGGGACTGGATGTCATGATCTTCGTTTTCTGAATGCTGAGCTTTAAGCCAACTTTTTCGCTTTCCTCTTTCACTTTCATCAAGAGGCTTTTAGTTCCTCTTCACTTTCTGCCACAAGGGTGGTGTCATCTGCATATCTGAGGTTATTGATATTTCTCCTGGTAATCTTGATTCCAGCTTGTGTTTTCTTCCAGTCCAGAGTTTCTCATGCATATAAGTTAAATACGCAGGGTGACAATATACAGCCTTGACATACTCCTTTCCCTATTTGGAACCAGTCTGTTGTTCCATGTCCAGTTCTAACTGTTGCTTCCTGACCTGCATACAGATTTCTCAAGAGGCAGGTTGGTCTGTTATTTCCATCTCTTGAAGAATTTTCCACAGTTTATTGTGATCCACACAGTCAAAGGCTTTGGCATAGTCAATAAAGCAGAAATAGATGTTTTTCTGGAACTCTCTTGCTTTTTCCATGATCCAGCAGATGTTGGCAATTTGATCTCTGGTTCCTATGCCTTTTCTAAAACCAGCTTGAACGTCAGGGAGTTCATGGTTCACGTATTGCTGAAGCTTGGCTTGGAGAATTTTGAGCATTACTTTACTAGCATGTGAGAGGAGCGCAATTGTGCAGTAGTTTGAGCATTCTTTGGCATTGCCTTTCTTTGGAATTGGAATGAAAACTGACCTTTTCTAGTCCTGTGGCCACTGTTGAGTTTTCCAAACTTGCTGACATATCGAGTGCAGCACTTTCACAGCATCATCTTTCAGGATTTGAAACAGCTCAACTGGAATTCCATCACCTCCACTAGCTTTGTTCGTAGTGATACTTCCTAAGGCACACTTGACTTCACATTCCAAGATGTCTGGCTCTAGATTAGTGATCACATCATCATGATTGTCTGGGTCGTGAAGATCTTTTTGTACATTCCGTGTATTCTTGCCACCTCTTCTTAATATCTTCTGCTTCTGTTAGGTCCATACCATTTCTGTCCTTTATCGAGCCCATCTTTGCATGAAATGTTCCCTTGGTATTTCTAATTTTCTTGAAGAGATCTCTAGTCTTTCCCATTCTGTTCTTTTCCTCTATTTCTTTGCATTGATGGCTGAAGAAGGCTTTCTTATCTCTTCTTGCTATTCTTTTGAACTCTGCATTCAGATGCTTATATCTTTCCTTTTCTCCTTTGTTTTTCACCTCTCTTCTTTTCACAGCTATTTGTAAGGCCTCCCCAGACAGCAATTTTGCTTTTTTGCATTTCTTTTCCATGGGGATGGTCTTGTTCCCTGTCTCCCGTACAATGTCACAAACCTCATTCCATAGTTCATCAGGCACTCTATCTATCAGATCTAGGCCCTTAAATCTATTTCTCACTTCCACTGTATAAGCATAAGGGATTTGATTTAGGTCATACCTGAATGGTCTAGTGGTTTTCCCTACTTTCTTCAATTTAAGTCTGAATTTGGCAATAAGGAGTTCATGATCTGAGCCACAGTCAGCTCCTGGTCTTGTTTTTGTTGACTGTATAGAGCTTCTCCATCTTTGGCTACATAGAATATAATCAATCTGATTTTGGTGTTGACCATCTGGTGATGTCCATGTATAGAGTCTTCTCTTGTGTTGTTGGAAGAGGGTGTTTGCTATGACCAGTGCATTTTCTTGGCAAAACTCCATTAGTCTCTGCCCTGCCTCATTCTGCATTCCAAGGCCAAATTTACCTGTTACTCCAGGTGTTTCTTGACTTCTTACTTTAGCATTCCAGTCCCCTATAATGAAAAGGACATCTTTTTTGGTGTTAGTTCTAAAAGGTCTTGCAGGTCTTCATAAAACCATTCAGCTTCTTCAGCGTTACTGGTTGGGGCATAGACTTGGATAACTGTGATACTGAATGGTTTGCGTTGGAGACGAACAGAGCTCATTCTGTTGTTTTTGAGATTGCATCCAAGTACTGCATTTTGGACTCTTTTGTTGACCATGATGACTACTCTATTTCTTCTGAGGGATTCCTGCCCGCAGTAGATATAATGGTCATCTGAGTTAAATTCACCCATTCCAGTCAATTTTAGTTCACTGATTCCTAGAATGTCAACGTTCACCCTTGCCATCTCTTGTTTGACCACTTCCAATTTGCCTTGATTCATGGACCTGACATTCCAGGTTCCTATGCAATGCTGCTCTTTACAGCATTGGATCTTGCTTCTATCACCAGTCACATCCACAACTGGGTATTGTTTTTGCTTTGGCTTCATCCCTTCATTCTTTCTGGAGTTATTTCTCCACTGATCTCCAGTAGCATATTGGGCAGCTAATGACCTGGGGAGTTCCTATTTTGGTATCCTATGATTTTGCCTTTTCATACTGTTCATGGGGTTCTCAAGGCAAGAATACTGAAGTGGCTTGCCATTCCCTTCTCTTTCTGTCAGACTTTTCCACCATGACCCACCCGTCTTGGGTTGCCCCGCAGGCATGGCTTGGTTTCATTGAGTTAGACAAGGCTGTGGTCCTAGTGTGATTAGATTGACTAGTTTTCTGTACATATGGTTTCAATGTGTCTGCCCTCTGATGCCCTCTTGCAGCATCTACCATCTGCTGTTCTATACAAGCAATAATAAAAACTCTACTATGAGCATCCTAAACTGAAGACTGAACTAAAGACAAACTTACATATATGCTTGTAATACTGAGAGCTAATCCTCAACATCTGGTCTTAGTGTGCAGGTGTATGTGTAGCACAAACGGATGCAGTTAGAGAAGTAATGGGCAATTACTAATTTTGACACTGGTGGCTATGCTAATATGCCCCAAACTAATCATTATACTTGGCTTTTCAGACCGTAGCCTTATTCTGGATGCCCAGAATTAAGACATTTCCCAACACAGAAACACAGCTGGGACAAGCAGGAGAGGAAAACAAAATATTTGTGCAAAATTAAGTCAATTTATAGTTTAAAGGTAAGCATGGTTCTTTGATTTTAAATGTATATCCTGTACTTTTATTTACTGATTGTTGGTTTAAAAATTAAAGCAAATGAAAAACAAAGTATTATTATTAAGAAAGTATATTCCTCCCATGCTTCAAGATCCTAGCAGCCACTCCACTGGGTTAAATGACCCACTAGTGTGATGCCATGAATTTTATTTCATATGCAAGGATTTAAAAAAACTATCAAAACAACAGAAATAGGTCTGGAACTGATCTCTCTCAAGCACCACATGTGGAATTAGATAGAATCACTATCTAGAATGTTTCTCCAAAGAACTAAGACAGGAGTTACAGTTATTACTTAAAAATGTTTTGCCCCAATAATAGGTTTGTCCTTTTCTCACAGGGAATAAGATATTTAATTTTTAAAAATCAGTTAAAACTTGGTACCCTATATGTCTTTGTAAACTAATTGCTAGATATAATATGTTTGGGTTAAAATTGAGTTCACACTAATAAACTATCAGAAAGAGAAAACAAGAAAATACTCCCATTTATAATCACATAAAAAAGAATGAAATATCAATGAACAAACTTAACTAAGGAGGTGAAAGATCTATACTCTAAATAAACTGTAAGGTACTAAAGAAATTGAAGATGACAGAAATAAATGGAAAAATAGACTGTTGTCATGGATTAGAAGTAATATTGTTAAAATTTCCATACTATTCAAAGCAATCTACAGATTCAATGCACTCCCTATTAAGATACTAATGACATTTTCCACATGATTAGAACAAATGATTCTAAAATTTGCACAGAAACCAAAAAAAAAAAAACAACAAAACAACAACACAACACCAAAAACAGAACTTTGCATAGCCAAAGCAGTCTTGAGAAAGAAGAACAAAGCTTGAAGTATCAGGCTTCTTGATTTTAAACTATACAATAGAGCTAGAGTAATAAAAACAGTATGGTACTGACACAGAAAGGACACACAGATCAATGGAACAGAAAACAATGCTTAGAGATAAACCAACATGCTTACGATCAATTAATCTCCATGACAAAGAAGGCAAGAACACACAGGAGGAAAAGACAGTCTCTTCAAAACACAGTGCTAGGAAAACGGAATTACAGGAAAAAAATGAAACTGGATTACTTTCTCATACCATATACAAAAAAATCAAAATGGATTAAAGACTTAAAATATAAGACCTAAAACTCCTAGAAGAAAAACACATACAGTAAGCTCTCTGACTCTGGTTTAGGCAATATATTTCTTTGAATATGTCTCCTCAGGCAAAGGCACCAAAAGCAAAAATAAATAAATGAGACTACATCAAATGATAAAAAGCTTTGCACAGTGAAGGAAATCAACAAAATGAAAACACAGTCAACTGAAGGGGAGATGACATCTACAGATGATAGGAAGGGGTTGATATCCAAAACATATAAAGAACTTACACAACACAGCATCAACAATAACAAAATTTTAAAATAAGCAAAGGACCCGAATTGGCCTTTTTTCCGGAGATGACATCCAGATGGCCAAAAGATACATAAAAAGATACTCAACATCTTTAATTATTAGGCAAACCACAAAGAGATGCCAACTCACTCCTGTCAGAATGGCTATAACAAAAAAGGCAAGAAATAACAAGTGTTGGAATGGACATAAAGAAAAGGTAACTCATGCAATGTTGTTGGAATATTACTCAGCCATTAAAAAGATGAAATCTTACAATGCACACTAACACAGATGACCTAGAAGGTATTATTACATTAAATGAAATAAATCATGGAAAGATACTGTATGATTTTACTTATATGTGGAATCTGAAAAACAACATGAATACACAATACACAACAGAAACATATTCATAGATACAAACCATAAACTGGAGGTTGCCAGAGGGGAGGAAGGTGGAATAAATGAAATAGAAATAGATAAAAGGAATAAAGAGGTTTAAAATTCCAGTTTATATACAGGGATGTATCGATAATGGACAGCATAGGGAATATTGCTAATAATACTGTAATGATTTTGTATGGGGACAGATGGTTACTAGACTGATCATGGTGATCATTTTCCATAAAATACTGAATTACAACGTTGTCCATCTAAAACTAGTGTAAAACTGCATGCTGCTGGTACTTAGCTGCTAAGTCACGTCCAACTCTTCTGACCCCATGGAATGCAGCCTGCCAGACTTCTTCTGTCCATGGGTTTTCCCAGGCAAGAATACTGGAGTGGGTTGCCATTTCCTTCTCCAATAGTACTGCATACAAATTATACTTCAATAAAAGGTGAAAAAGTAGTTATCAAAGATGAAAACTGTCAGCCTTTATGTCATCATGAAAGGATTTGCTAGTGGTGATGTTAGGGAGTATATACTTACTCTGGGTATTTTACAAGACTGTTAAAGAGTCAAATGAGTTCAAATTAAATCTAATCACAGAAAATCCTGGATCAATTTTTAAGCAATATTTTAAGTATAATATATTATTAATACTTATTCATTATGACACAGGAATATGAATGGCTATATACACAGTATGAATAAATCCACCCACTCTAATTAAAGCTCTGTAATTTTACTCCTTTAAAAGTATTTCTCCCATCTTCCCATTTCATATATAATATATTAAAATCTACTGAGTAAAGCTTTGGGCTTGCCTGCTAGAAAAGACTGCTTTGTGGTTTTTAGTTTCACTAACTAAAATAGATTCTTTATTTCTGTTATTTAACATAATTCTGTATATTTTACTCCACTGGAGTAAAGCAGCATTTTAATCCTGTCCCTATTATTGCATTAAAAGTGCAGGCCACAGTAACAGAAATATTTCAGATTGAGAGATAGTGCTTAAGTTACACTTCACACTTCTTTCACAACTTCCAAACCTACCCCAAACTCAGACCAGTATGTTCACTCTCAGAATGAAATAAACATTGAATATACAAGACAGACATAAGAGTCTTTCTCCTTTCTAATCCTGGCCCTTAGGCAGCACTGTAGAAGAACTTTTTATAGCTCCCAGGGTACAGAGATACATAGGAGTAGGGCAGGATGCAAACGCAAAGCAGGGGAAGGACTCTTTGCTTTCTTAATCACGTTTAGCATATTTAAATTTTGATTATTCCTAAGGTATATTTCATATATTAGTATCCACAGGCAGTTTGATTTAAAGTTCTTATACTGACATTATTAAAGATATTAAAATATACACATTCATTTTGGTAGTAATTTGGTTTTTACTATATTCAAGTGGGAAATCTTTAAATGAAAACAGCTACTCTATGGCTGAGCTTAAAGGTGAGTCAAAGGTGACAAAAGAAGAAAAAAATAGTCCTTAAACTAGACTATAAAGCCAAAATGCTTGTGAAAATAATACTGTCCACCCACCATACACTGGTAAACAGCAATGTCTTATTTTTTGGCAAAAACTGTATCGGCTCACTGTGACACATTCCACATCAACAGATCTGATGTGCATGAGAGTTTTCTTTTAGAAAAGAAAAATGACTAAATAAATAAATGGACTTTCTTTGATGGACCATATCTAAAATATGAAACCCATAAAAGGAATCTTTGATAGTTACAAGGTTATCATTGTGATACTGCTGTAACATCTAGCATAGGAAAAGGAAAAAGTGAGTCGAAAATAGGAAGAAAGCCAGGCTATTTCTTGTTGAGACACCCTTTAGTATGTGCTTTTTAAAAAAATACATTTTCTTACTTACTGTGTTAAAAGTACTTTCAAACTCACATAAGACCTCTCAATAGTTGTTTCTAATGGGTATACTTTAAAAATAATTTACTGGAGTATAGTTGATTTACAATGTGTTAATTTTCTGCTGTACAGCAAAGTGACTCAGTTATATATATATATGTGTGTGTGGGTGTATGTATGTGTGTGTATATATATATATATTTTTTTTCTTTTCATATTCTTTCCATTCTGCTTTATCAGAGGATATTTTCATCTGACTATCAAATCTAAAATTTAAAAAGCAGACTCCTAGGAGGAACAACTAGAAAAATTACTAATGCTATACAACGTGAGAGGAAAAGTTATCCACCACCATGCCCTACCTGCTTCACTCCACCTCCTGCTAAATAAGCCAAGTAAGTATAACAACTGTCAGCTCTGTGCTACAAAAGTCTTCTACCAAAAGCCTTAAAACCAAGTTAGAGTCTTCTTTCTTCCAATGCTGGGAGGCAGCTCTGAAGTAGAAGTCTTTGTGGCTCCCAGAGGACAGAGATATTTGAGTAAAGCACAAATTTTTTTTTTTTTCTTAATATAGTCACAGTCTACAATTAGTAAATTAAGATAAAAGAAGATAACATGATTTTCCTATACCTTGTTTCAAAGAACTTTCTAGATTATGACATTTACATTGGAATATACCAAATCAGGTGTATAAATCACACTAAGATTAAAAGATGAAATGTGTATAAAAAGACAAGAATCCTAAATTGCTATACAGTTTCAAAAGTACCTAGAAACACAGATTGGTAAATGGGCTTTTTTCAGGAGAACTAAATTTCCATATTAAAATACCATAGTGAAATAAGATAGTCCATAGAACTGAAAATAGGTACTAAAATTCTCAATTTTTCTCCTCTTCTCAGCTGCTAGTAACAATCTCTAGAAAGTTATTCAGCTTCAGTTTTCTAAGTCATCAGTCTCTAAATCTTCTTAATTTTTTAGTTAGAAAAATAAAGAACCAAGAGATTCAGTGAAGCATTTCAAGAAACTAGATTCTGAAAATGAAGTTAAATTCAGACAATGTTGCAATATGAAACTGGAAATACTACTGACACGTATAAAATACTAGTTTCTGTCGTCAATGGTGACAGTTTTGCATGTTTGTTTTCAAAGTCACACGCTCATGACCAGATAAAAAGAATCTGAAGCACCGGCACACACACACAAAATTTATCAAGAGGCACTGTTCTTACTGTCTATGCTCACGGCTCGAGGAAGAGTTTACAAGCTAAGGAAAATCCTTTTACATGAGTACTATGGTTACTGGCACTTACAACAACCACATAAGTAGTATGGCTACTCATCACTTAGAGGATAATCTAGTGTAAAATTACTTTTGCTTCTTCTCATCCCATCATCACATCTACTTTTCTTCCTATCAATTTCTGCACATGAAAAGAAAAGCAAAGTTTAAGCCACAGAAAATGTTAGCTGCTTTCCTAGGAAGCTGAACAAAGCAGCGCTGCATAGTCCTAGTCTTTTCCTTAAGAAAACAAGAACCCAAAGGGGAAGACTCTTGTGCGAGAGAGAAAGTGTGTGTGTGTGAGAGAGACAGAGAGACAAAGTGCATGTGCGTGTGGTATTAAGACAGAGAAAGAAAGGGTTATTTTACGACACAGAGAAATATGAGCAACATGATTTCTATATGTCGGTGTTAATAGTAATCTGTTTGATATTTGCCATGTTCAGCCAGATCAAACATAAAACTAATAAAATAGAGCTATAAATTATATATCATAGATAAGACAATCAGTTACAGATTGAGAGAGCAGAAAATTCATATTGCAAGTCACCTTCAGTAATATCTATTAAACACATCTCTTAAAACACTATAAACAGAAGGTATATTTTAAAAGATACGCAAATGACTTTAAAAACAGTTAAAATCTAAACATTTATAATGGAAAAATTTATTAAATAACCATATTAGTATGAAAATGTACCTTAACGGTTAAGATATTTAGGGTTCAAAACTTGGACAAGTAAGTGTGCAAATCAAAACACAATTTTTCAGTGAGTTTCCAGACATTGCATAATAAATCTGGGATAATTACAACATTGATCAGTAAAACCCAATTAGAGACAGTTATACCATAGCAAACAGAAATGAATTACCTCGTCTTCGCCCATAACTCCTCGCTGCATGTAAACAAAGGACAAATTGTAAAATGTCAGAACTAAAAATAAGCCCACATAAACAAACATTTGTGACACGGGAAGCTATGTGGGCATCTGGAAATTAGAACTACTTTGTCTTAAGAGCAACCCTAATATCATCACACAACATGTGCATGGTATTTTAATATTTACAAAGCACTATTTTATGTCCCATCTGAACCATATAAAAACTGTGAAATTAACTGGAAATACAAAATTTATTCTCAATTATGTTAAAACTCATGAATAAATATTCCTTTCATCTATTCGGGATAGGGATATGTAACACTTTATGGTTAAATAGCATCCTAAATATTTTTCCCAATGAATGGAGACGACTTGAATTGAATCCTTACTTTTCTACTTATTATAAAAAGTGATACAGCATATAATGTCCACCTAGTAATTCAGGTCAACATCCCTTTTTATGCAAAGCCCTGCATGGAAAAATAACTGGAAGACACAGAAGAGTGAAAAGCTAAAACAATAAATACTGAACTGGTCCTCTGAAGTCTACAGAGCTTAGATAGACAGAATACCAGACTCATGTTCAAACTTGCTTAAGTGAAGATATGATCAATGACTGACTAGTAATGCTTTCAGTCTTTTTTGGTACATTTTATAACAGCTAAATGTTTACTGTTTCCACATCTGGAGTAAGAGGATTCCGATACAAACTATTATTAGTATCTTCAAAGAACAGTACATATGTTAAACCTTTAAAAGGGTAAAGCAGAAAGTATTTCAACCTATGTTACTAGCAGTTTACAGATTCCTCATGGAGAAAAAACACTGCAATTTATTTTTCATAAGAGTACCAGTTTGATAAAATCTACAGCTTGTTTTTAAATAACTTAGCTCCCAAATCTGAGTATACTATGAGTATTTCTATTCTAGAATTAGCAGTAAACCAAAAATGACTGTCAAAATCAAGATCTTAATTCATATTCATCGAATTTTTTAGGTCTGGGAAAAATCTGTTATTGAAAAATTTCAAGTCAAAATATGTATTAGAAGTTGTCAGAAATGTAGTCTCTACAAAGGTATGAAATTTAAAGATCAAAGGAAAACATTTTACATCATTAAACACATTCTATTGTAGAGATTTTACAAAATTAAAAAAAATATATTCTACTAAGGCTTTAATATAAAGAAGTGTGTCTACAGGGTGGGGATACAGTCTTAGTTCCCTATAATAAACAGGAGAGAACCAAACTTGAAAAGTCTTAATTGTTTTTATTTCAAGAAATAAGCCAGTAAATGTAAGGTTTGTAATTAGTCTTTTATATAAAGTCACTTCATCAACATGCCTGCATTTTAATGTCTTTAGTTATGTATACTGTTATGTACAGACTGTTGTCTTCTCTTAAAATGCAGACTTAACCTGTCCATGAGCTCCAGTTATCTCAAAACCTGGCAGATTTACCTCACCTATATACACATTTATATATAGCTTACCTCTGCATATGTTTATGTGTATATACAGATTATATTAATATATAGCTTAACTGATCTATATATTAGTTTTAGGGTGGAGGTAGTGTTCAAAGAGGCCTTTTAAGACATATACAGGGTCTCAAAGAGACTGACGGTCAACTATGGAAAATCAGACACTAGTAATTATAAAAGGAGTTATCAAGAACAGGCTATGGAAGGATGAATTCCCTTAAGTCTTTATAATTGTATTCAGCATCAAAGTGGTCAATAGGCCCCAAAGCACTTCACAGCTTAAATCAAAAGTTGGGCTTCCTGCTTATCTAAAGGCATTAATCTAATATAAATTTGCTTTGGGGAATTTCATTCATGGTTGTAGAGGGTCAAATATCCAAAAGAAAATAAAACTTTTCATCAAATTTAAAGTCATATTATAAAATTATGGTTAAATAATAATGTACACACTCCAGGAGATAGTGAAGGACAGGGAAGACTGGTACACTCCAGTCCATGGGTCACAAAGAGTCAGACATGACTTAGCAACTACACAACACAATTCATGATCTATTGAGAAAATTAATGACATCATAACCAGTTTATGGTCTTAGCTTTTATGTTCTTAGCTGAGGCTAGTCAACATTAAAACAGTGAAAATATGTACAAATGTTCACAGCATATTAGGTTTCATCTCACTTCTAGGCTTCAACACATGACTTAGAAAGTTTCTCCAACTATCTCATACCTGAGGAATTTTAGAATCCTGTAAAGAGCTATTACCCTTATTTCTTGGACAACTCTCAGATCCCAAGTCTCTACATTACCAAAATAGACCTGACTGCAGATGAACCTAAACCATGTGAAACATTCCCTATTCCCTGTCATGGAAATAACCAATCTCCTACCATTATGCTAAACAATGGTGTGTGTACTCAACTTTCCTACTAATATTTCTATGTGAATTTCATGGGTATGTTCCACTGTAACCAAATCAGAATTATCAGAAATCCTCAGTGAGAAAAGAAAATCATTACATGTCTAGTAATCATTATGTTTTAATTAAAACAGACTTCTTTAAGCAGTATGCCCCTCCCAAACTCATTTAGAATATGATTTAGAGAAAAAAAGGCAAATAATTTGTAGTATAAAAACACTGTACTTAGAGTATTAAATTCCAGGTACATAGATTTATAAAGCATCGTAAAAAGTGAGGAACTGGCTATTTAACATACATGTGTGTATATAAATATGTATATATGTATGTATGTGTGTTAAAATATACATTATAGGCACACACATATTTATTTCTTTGTTTTCAATGAAGGTAATAAGGATGTGAGAAAAGCCTGAAGATCCCTCCTGTACAAGGGATGTTACAGTTTGGTCCTGGTTACCAATAATGTTTGGATTCTAACCTGCAGCTACTTAAGAGAGAAACAGGATAATTCTAATCCGCTCCTTAGGACCTTTGTGCCCTTAGGTATTTACTCTCAGCAACAGTCTGTGGTACCTGGAATTACTGCAACTGCAGGAAGGGGACAGGTAAACATACCAAATCAGCTGAAATATATTTAAAGGTTAACATCTTTTGGTATGAAGCTAAAGACATTATGTTTTGTTCTAAAAGAGCCAAAACCAAGGGGAGAAATATTCCCCCATCACAATTCTTTTCAAAATCCAAAATAAATCTGCTATCATCTACTTCACTTCTATCAGCATCAAAAAAACCTGATTGCTTACTCAAGTTTTCTATTTTCATGACTGAATACACTTAAGACAATTTCATTACTGAGTACATTTTCTTAATTAAAAAGATACACATTATTTCCTCCTAAAATACAGCAAGCTCTTGATTAAAAACATGGCTGTACGTGGTTAATCACAACAAATCTGAATTTCAAACCAGCTTGCTACCCTCCCCACACTTCTGGTCTGTTCCCCTTTGAAAAATTGCATGTACTAATAAAAATGTAAGCTATTTTTCTTGGGAGACATGTGAAGGGAGTACAGTAATAGAAACAAATACTCCAATGATGCACCATTTTGTATTACTCCTAGAAAAGATTTTTGTTACTATTGTTAATTAAAAATGTAAGATTTATACACTTAGAAATACAAACATTAAAGCTGTCATTCTAACATCAGCCACTAAAACCTTTGGTTTTTAGACAATCTACCCATTGCTATATAATGCAACTTCCGTAAGGTACTTCTAGATGTTAAAGCTGGACTCTTCTACAATATCTGAATTATTCAACAGTGGCAGTGTTCACCAGTTAACTGGATTTCCAACTGAATTGAGGAACATAGTCTATTGTAGGAGCCTATTTGCAGTTATATTTCTATGACATTTTTACTGTTAAAATCTGTAAAAAAAAAAAAAAAAAGAAAGAAAGAAATCTAAAGAACAACATCAGGAGACATACAGGTATGATGGGATTATAACTTTTTCTATATCTGAGTAAACAATGGCTCAGAGTTATGGATTTGCCAGGGTTACTTAGAATTTCACCTATTATGACCAACTTCCTGACCTTTACTCCAGTCCCTGTTTATCTTTTATTATCCGTTACTTAAAAGAAGTATTTACATATTTACCTATCATGCTAATTACTCAGGAAGGTAGAATCACAAAACCTTTACATCGTCTGCCTTATCTTCATAACCCCTAGACTTGAGTTTATATATTATCTTTTAATGGACTCAAACCTAGCACCACTAGAGTATTACAGATTTCTACCAGTCCTGTATTAGTTAAGGAATGATCTTAAACTGTAATATGCATGTGTTTATTTTAATGAGCATTTGTGCAACAACAAAAGTCATCTTGGGTGCCACAAAGGGTAAGTGTACCACATTTGAGAAACTACTTGAGGAATCATTTTACTTTTATTGACTGCAACTTTGAGCTTCTTCCAAATGGTTCTAGTCAAGGTTTCTGAAATAACATAAGTCTTTGTCCACTATAATTACCTTCCTTCAAACACTTGAAAATTCCAGTTATGTCTTCTCTTAATTTTATATTTCCCAAACAGATCCAGCTTCTTCATTTATGCACAAGACACAATTTTTACTCTTTCAAAGTCATTTGTCACTGTTCATCACCCATTACCCACAACCGACTTTCACTGTCAGGAACTGTTCTAAATACTTCATGTGAACGAAATCACTCACTTCTCACAAGATCCTTCTGAAGCAGGCAGAATGCTGTCTCTCTTTTACACATGAGGACTCAAGAGACAAAGGGAAGTTAGGTAAACTGCCCAAGGTCACACAGTTAGAAATAGCAAACTTGGGTTTAAACCTAGATAACCTGGCTCCAGAGTCTGTAATCCCAACCATTGCCAACTATTGCTAAACCACCACATGGAAGAAATACTGATGTAGAATTTATTACCAATATTGATTTTAAAGGTCGATAATATCAGCTATGCTTGTTGGCTAAATAATATTACTAAATCAGTTGCCTAATGGTGAATTAGATTCGTAACAGACTAAAAAGAGCAACAATTTAAAAAGTAGATTTATGTACTAAGATGCTATAATTTCTTTAATCAATCAATAACATCAGTGTAGGCAGAAGTTTGAGTATTAGTATCACTTAATTCTCACTTATCCCTTCAATAACCTTGACATCTACAAATAACCCTACATTCTTCACATTTAATACTTTCTTACCCTATAAATATACCCTGCTGCTGCTGCTGCTGCTGCTAAGTTGCTTCAGTCGTGTCCGACTCTGTGTGACCCCATAGACGGCAGCCCACTAGGCTTGTCCATCCCTGGGATTCTCCAGGCAAGAACACTGGAATGGGTTGCCATTTCCTTCTCCAAAGTGTGAAAGTGAAAAGTGAAAGTGAAGTCGCTCAGTCCTGTCTGACTCTTAGTGACCCCATGGACTGCAGCCTGCCAGGCTCCTCTGTCCATGGGATTTTCCAGGCAAGAGTACTGGAGAGGAGTGCCATTGCCTTCTCTGATAAATATATCCTATTTTCTGCTTTTGCTTTTCCTCTCAACGAAGGATCCCAGATAAGCAAAGTATTTTTTTTGTTTTTCCTCTCTGGATCCAGTTGTTTCTACTAGTCTAAACACTTCTGATGTCTTAGATTCATCATCATTTTCTCCCCTAGTCCCTTGTCAGAAGTTCAGAATTCCCAGGATGGTTTACTGTACCGAGTATGTACTATAACCCTAAAATAGAATTCTGTAAAGGATGCTAACATAAAAATAAAAACAGATTTGTACACAAGATGTAACTCCTGCCTGCCTTAATTTTATTTTTCTCCAAACAAATCCAACTCTTTCAACTATTCACAGGACATGATTTTTACTCTTCCAAAGTCATTTTTGAAAATATATATTTAATAAAATATGACTAGGTCTACTATGTGATGAAACACTCAACATCTAGATTATTTATAAAGGTTTTAGACAACTGAAGAAGTCAATTAGTTTAATAATGTTTAGTGCAACCAAAAGTATAAAGTATAAAAACAGTGTGGCTACTAAGCTCTGCTCACACAGAACCAGCACATTCTATTGTGATTACGATACACTTCTGAATCATTCTATTTACTATGTATTCAGCAGTCTAAGAACATCTGTGAATGATCTAACAAATTATCTCATACAGCACTTTCCTTCAGATAGATTTTAACAGAATACCTGAAACATATGCAAATTCACTTTTCAACTGAATAGCTTTTCTTAGAAGTTAAAAATAGAAATGTGAATGACCTTTATTTACCACACAGACTGTTCCAAAAGAAAAGAATTTAAGGAAGTCAGGATCAGCATATTAAAACTGTATCATTACCTAAAGTTATTATTTTATAATCAAGCCATAAAAGCAATAAAGATTATGATCTATTTTCTGTTTTGTAAACTCAATTTCAACAATATAATTTTCAATCACAGATTTAGAATTCAGAGACCAGCTGCTTAAATGATGATATGGTTTGTTAATTCCACAGTAGAAAAAAGGCCCCATGAAGAAGTCCTGGAATGTATGTTCTAGTGCCTTTCTGGTCAAAGTCTATGGACTGCTAGACCTCTGTAAGGCCTGGCGTGAACATGACCTCAGCCTAGAGTGCAGAGTCTGTTAATATTGTGACAATTCTACTTCTAACCATCCTAGAAGATCCTCAGGAATAAATAAACCAGTGCTCAGACTAAGCTAGCATGTGGTGGGTGCTCAGTACAGAAGGGTCAAATGTTGAACAAATCAATCTGTCACCTCACTTAACGCTTTGCTTCTTCTTTTTTTATTCCCTAGTCCTATTTACCTTGACTATCTCCTAGGTAGCCTAGACTTTCTTCCTATCTTTCCATCTTTACTTAATATTAATTTTTACTTAACACTAGAGTTCACATGGTCTAGCTTCACACTGGCCATTTTTTCACTCTTTGTTTCTCAACTTCATTGCCGACTGCTTTCAGAAAAGCTTTAGTTGAAGAAGCGTCAAGCCCCTCTAGCAATTAATTATGTATTTTAAATGTAGTCCTATACTATCTTTACCATTCCTTCTTCATCCTTCTTCCCTCTTCTCAGACCTGCCCCCTGAACATACTCTACAATAAATAAGTGTTGTTTAAAATTAAAAACAAACAAATAAAAGCAACCTTTGCAAAGGGTATTTTAATCCTGCTGTGTCTACTCCAAAGTCATGGAAGTGCTAGGTACTGTGATTCCAAATGCAATATTTGTCCAACAGAAAGAAAACAACTTTAATGAAAGTCTATTTATTCTTTTCATGAGAGTAAAATTCACTGTGTAAACTTTCTAACTAGAATAAATTAAGTATGACTATCATATTTAGAGAATCACCAGTATATTTCCTAGTCAAACATAAACACAAGTGTTAGAATATATAATAACAGGTTCTACACACTTTGTAAATAGCATCTCATTTAATTCTCATAATGAACTTTGAGACTGCTATTCCCATTTCACAGATGGGAAGCTAAGGCTCATGGAAGTTATTTGACAAGTTAATACAATAAACTGGAAAGCTGATATTCAAACTCAGGACTGCCTCCGTAGTCATAGTCATTGAATTAAATCATGTTGTCACAAATATACTTCAATGGCTGCTTTGCCAGTGAGAATATGCTCAAATTCCTAATTCTATTTTCTATAAAGGAAGAGTTGCAGCTTCATTTTTATACTTATAAAATGATTAACTTGTATGTATGGGGAAGGTTTAGAGAAACATTATTTACTCATCTTTATAAAATCAACTGAAAAAATAAAATGTTTTTATAAAACTTACCATTTAACATCAATAGATTGTCAGTTCCTGGATGTGGATAGCTCAATCGACCTTTAAAAAGATGGGAAAGGGAAGTTTGAAGATTATGGAGCTATTTGAAAAGCAAAAAAAAAAAAAAAAAAAAGGAAGGGGAGTAAGGATAAGAAATTTACTGAGCACAGTACAGTTCTTCAGGAATAAAAAGTTAATGTTTAGTTCAAAGTGTATTAACTGAAACTCTTTGAAATTGAAAACAGTGAACTTTTAGTTCTCAGAATATAAAAGCACAATGTGATTTGGGAGCAACCCTTACAGAATCAAGTTTTCTTTTTTTGGAATGTAAACACAATGTAGGTATCCTAGTCTTTCAAACTTAATACAGGATGTGAAAATTTTTTAAAAAATCTCAAATCTGTTTGTAATTCTAAAGACCTATTTTCCCAAAAATCGTATTTGAAGGACAGAAACTTATATTCTTAAAAACACACACACACATACACAAAAAAAAAGCCACAAAAGCTCTTCTCAACTTGCTCTTGAATTCAATATGATTTTATAAGCTGAATTTAAATAAAGTGTAATAAAAACATTTTAAAGGTTTTACTACAAATAACATTGGAAATTTAATACTGTTTGATATTGTTCAAAGTTTATAAATGGGACAAAAATAAAAACATAAAAATGCAAATATTAAAGCTTAGGAGTGTAATACTTCTTTTTGAGTCATCCTTCATTAGGAAATTTTGCATTTAGAAAAATACAGAAGGGATAACTACTATATACTGCTGTGGAAGAGAAAAAAATTGTACATGAACAACTGCTGCAGTTTCACATAATAACATTTATTTCATTAAATCTCAATAATGAGGATGATCATTTGTTTGTAGTCCATGAAAATATAGGATTTTCTTCGAATGACTGAATCTCTGATAGACTCTTAGAAAGGTACATTAAAATCTGCTTAGAAAACTTTGAAAAATTAAATATCTGTGAGATTGCATTTTAGCAACTTTTAGCACAGCCCTTGAAAAGACACTGCAACAGAGTGCAGTGTATTGATACCAGAGGGAGAAACCAATGACTGTCAGTGAGCCTGACACAATTTTAAGTACAGAGTGACTGCATCTACCTTTACCACCTCAGCAAGTACTTTATACTCTAAGGGTCCTCTCCAAAATATCCCACGCAAAACAGATATTTTCTACTGGTTTTTAATTATGAAGTTAAAGAATTTTATCCTCTCCAATGCAAGAGCAAGTGGCAAATGTAATCCAATTTTGACATTAAAACATATAAGCAGATATATACGTTGTGTGTGTATATATATACATATATATATATCTCTATACTTGTGGTTCAGACGGTAAAGCGTCTGTCTATAACGCAGGAGACCTGGGTTCGATCCCTGTGTCGGGAAGATTCCCTGGAGAAGGAAATGGCAACCCACTCCAGTACTCTTGCCTAGAAAATCCCATGGATGGAGGAGCCTGGTGCAGGCTACTGTCCACAGGGTTGCAAAGAGTTGGACACGACTGAGCGACTTCACTGTCATACACACACACACACACACACACACGTCATCTGAGTTCTAATTTAACTACACACTTCGTTTTCACACTGAACTTAAACTAAATGTTTCTGACCTTCAAAGGATAATTTACCAGCCCTTACTGACTCCTAAGTTTTGTGCAACATAACATTAGTTAACAGAATGCCATACAAATAAGTTTATTGATGCGATACTTTAGTATGGAGTGAGAAACAGGAGTGTAAGTACAAAGGGCATAAGATAGAAAGAATTAGGAAGCAGAGCTCTTTTGAACTGGATATTTCAACAGTGTGGAACATTACTTTGAAGGATCATAGTTTATTTTGGAAATATGCCTATTTCTAAACATCTTGTTGCAGATGACCAAATTTAGAGAACAATTTAAGGCTACACACAAAAAAAAATCACCGTTATACTGAGACTGAAAACCAAAATCCCTAACAAAGTGGCAACCTGTATTGCTCTGTTCAGTGTAACAAGTTTATTAGCCTGTACACTGATGCTAAGGATACAAACACTAGTGAGATAGTCTCTGCTTATGATGCGGTAGGCGAGACAGACACAAACAATTCCAATACACTTAGCCAAGGGTAAAGAGTTATGTACAGTAGGCTATATTAAAAAAAAACAAAAACACAAATGAGTATTTAACCAAGTCCAGGGATTCAAGCAAGATTTCCAAGAAAAGTAAACTAAGCAAAGCCTTAAGCCTAGTTCTACTTCAAAGGACACTCAACTTCCAATTGTCACATAATTATCCTCTAATAGGTTCACTTTATTTTTTATCCTAAGACACAGGTAACAAGATATTTTCATTACTAATAGTCTTGACTTCTTGGCTCTGAATGGACTTAAAAGGCACACCTTTATGTGGAAAGTTCAATGAACAGATATTCTATTTGCAAATGGATAGATATGCGTAAATACGTTTCTAAAATATAATTCTTCAAAGAAGAAAATCTCTCGAGATAATAAAATACTCCAAATTGAAATAAGAAGATTTAGATTTGTTTTAAAATTACCCAGTTACTTTTCCTCTACCACAGTGAAATATTAATACGTTTTTACAAATAAACTTTCACAGCTCTATTTTACATGTGAGTGGGTGAGTCAGTGAGAGTGAGTGAGTGAGTGTTAGTTGCTCAGTCGTGTCAGACTATATGTAGCCTGCTGGGCTCCTCTGTCCATGGGATTTTCTAGGCAAGTCTACTGGAATGGGTTGCCATTCCCTTCTCCAGAGGATCTCCCCAACCCAGGGGTAGAATCCTGGTCTCCTGCTTTGCAGGTAGATTCTTTACCATCTGAGCCATAAGGGAAGCCCATCTAATTTACAAGGGGTAGTATTAAAATTACTTTCATTAAGAATCTGCCAATTGACAGTATAACTAACACTGGAGGTTTTATGGGCTTCCCTGGAGAATGGGATTGGCCTAACCCACTCCAGGATTCTTGCCTGGAGAATTCCATAGACAGAGGAGCCTGGCAGGCTACAGTCCACGGGGTTGTGAAGAGGCAGACACAACTGAGCAACTAACACTTGCACTTGGCAGGTTTATAATGTAGCAGGAGCTTTTCTTGGAGAAGAACATGGCAACCCATTTCAGTATTCTTGCAGGGAGAATCCCAGGGACAGCAGAGCCTGGTGGTCTATGGGGTCACACAGGGTCGGACTTGACTGAAGTGACTTAGTAGCAGCAGTAGCTAGAGCTTTTCTAAGTTCTTTACAACGAATTACTTAACCCTCACAACAATCCTGACTTAGGTACCATTATCTTTCCCCTTGAAGATAAATCTTGCCACAAAAAGTTAAACATCTTGCCCAAGATTACAGCACGGGCAGGATTCAATCCAAGCAGATTACCTACATACTTAATCACTATCTTATAATGACTTTCTAGCTAATAACAATCTGGATCAAATGCATGGTTGGCTGTACAAAAAATTCATTCAATGAAAAACTTCACAGAATGATTATGCAGCATAGATAACTTATCCTTTAATCTAGAAAAAAAAAAAGGAAAAAAGCCACATTGCTATAAAACCAGTTTCCCCTGCTGTCTAAAGGCCTGTGGCAGAGGCAGTTGTAGATTAACACTTGTCTTGTCAATACGAGGACACACAAATGGGCAGACATAGAGCTGCCCACAGGGAAAAAAAGTAGACTTTCCCAACCTTTCTTGTAGTTAAGTGTGCCCATGTGTCTACCATGTGGTCAACAAATGTAAAACACAACTGGTAAGTGAAGTTTCTGGAAAGTATCCTTAAAAGGGAAGCTCTTCCCTTTTCTTTACCGTTTCTCCTGCTTTCTAGACTGCATATGCAATGGCTCAACCGAATCAGCCATTTTAGGTGATGAGGCAGAAGCTGGGTGTGAAGACTATAAGATTGAAGGACTCCAGACCCCTAAGAACCACAACACTACTACTCGGAGTCTTATGTTTATGTAAAAGAGAAAACATCTATCATATTTAAGCTACTTAGGAATTCTCGGTTATACCAGAAGTTAACTTTACAGATAAAGTCCTCTAGCAATGAGTTTGAGCAAATTGAATTTTAGTTAATTGGACTATTATTTATGATTATAAAAATATGACAAAATATAGTAATGTCATGATGGTTTTAACATATATAAATAAATGGGTATATACTCCCTCTTGGTCTCTTTTACATTAAAATATTGTAAAACTGAAAATAAATAATTTTGAAAAATCTGTATTCCTGGTGTTGGTGAATAACTAGAAGACCTACAGTACCTTAAAAATTATCTTATTAGTCTATTAATATTTTAACAATATGCATAATACATATACAAAAAGACAACTCATGTTAGCCATTACAGATGCATATTCTTCAGTTCAGTTCAGCTGCTCAGTCGTGTCCCACCCACTCTTTGCGACCCCATGAATCACACGCCAGGCCTCCCTGTCCATCACCAACTTCTGGAGTTCACCCAAACTCATGCCCATCGAGTCAGTGATGTTATCCAGCCATTTCATCCTCTGTCATCCCCTTTTCCTCCTGCCCCCCAATCCCTCCCAGCATCAGGGTCTTTTCCAATGAGTCAACTCTTTGCATGAGGTGGCCAAAGTATTGGAGTTTCAGCTTCAGCATCAGTCCTTCCAATGAACATTCAGAACTGATCTCATTTAGGATGGACTGGTTGGATATTCTTGAAGTCCAAGGGACTCTCAAGAGTCTTCTCCAACACCACAGTTCAAAAGCATCAATTCTTTGGCACTCAGCTTTCTTCACAGTCCAACGCTCACATCCATACATGACTACTGGAAAAACCATAACCTTGACTAGACGGACCTTTGTTGGCAAAGTAATGTCTCTGCTTTTGAATATGCTATCTAGGTTGATCATAACTTTCCTTCCAAGGAGTAAGCATCTTTTAACTTCATGGCTGCAGTCACCATCTGCAGTGATTATGGAGCCCAGAAAAATAAAAAGTCAGCCACCATTTCCACTCTTTCCCCATCTGTTTGCCATGAAGTGATGGGACCGGATACCATGATCTTCGTTTTCTGAATGTTGAGCTTTAAGCCAACCTTTTCACTCTCCTCTTTCACTTTCTGCCATAAGGGTGGTGTCATCTGCATATCTGAGGTTATTGAGATTTCTCCCAGCAATCTTGATTCCAGCTTGTGCTTCTTCCAGCCCAGTGTTTCTCATGATGTACTCTACATATAAGTTAAATAAGCAGGGTGACAATATATAGCCTTGACTATATACTCCTTTTCCTATTTGGAACCAGTCTGTTGTTCCACGTCCAGTTCTAACTGTTGCTTCCTCACCTGCATATAGGTTTCTCAAGAGACAGTTCAGGTGCTCTGGTATTCCCATCTCTTGAAGAATCTTCCACAGTTTATTGTGATCCACACAGTCAAAGGCTTTGGCATAGTCAACAAAGCAGAAACAGATATTTCTCTGGAACTCTTGCTTTTCTGATGATCCAGCAGATGTTGGCAATTTGATGTCTGGTTCCTCCGCCTTTTTCTAAAACCAGCTTGAACATCTGGAAATTCAAGGTTCACGTATTGCTGAAGCCTGGCTTGGAGAATTTTGAGCATTACTTCACTAGTGTGTGAGATGAGTGCAACTGTGCAGTAGTTTGAGCATTCTTTGGCAATGCCTTTCTTTGCAATTGGAACTGCATCAAAAAACACTGACAAATATGACAACTGCATACAACTTACCAACTATAAATTACTCACAAGGCAATATTTAAAGATATGCAATAAATTAAGCCAATATTAGACTACTGACATATATATCCATATATATATTTATTGATATGTATCAGCACATAAGTTCTTTCTCCAAACTACTTACTACCAACACAAAGAACTCATTAGATAAAATAACAACATTTCTTATTTCACATTTCTTTAGATTATAAACATTCTTTTAAAGTTATAGAAATATGAATTAGAAAGGACAGAATGAAGCAGTCATTTCTCCATTTCTTATTGCTTGTGTATTCTCAAATTTAAAGCTTCTAGTTAATGAGAAGATAGCCATTTGATGAGTTTAGTTGCTAAGTTGTGTCCAGCTCTTTTGTGACCTCATGAACTGTAGCCCACCAGGCTCCTCTGTCCATGGTATTTTCTAGGCAAAAATACTGGCATGGGTTGCCATTTCCTACTCTAGGGGATGGCCCTGACCAAGGAGTGGAGCCCACGTTTCCTGCACTGGCAGGCGAATTCTTCACCACTGAGCCACTAGAGAAGCCCATTCAATGCTGCGTCTTACTTCCTTTCCTGGCACCATATTCTCTTGGTTCTCCTCTATCAGTAGCCACTCTTAAGGTCTTCTTTTCAAGTAATTTATCTTCCTCCTCTCCTCAACCCTTAAATGCTAAAGCTCCAGTGGTCAATCCTCAGACTTCTCTCTCTACACTGTCTCCCTAGATGACATTATCTGCATCTCTAAGCAGGTGACACTCACATTGTATCTCTTAACTGCAACTCTCTACGCTAACTCTGTATTTCCCCAGATTAGTATACAGTACTTTTTCACATTAGTTTGCTCATCTCCAAACTTTGGGTTACCTTATTCCCCACTCTGACTAATCTGTGTATAAATCTGTCACCTCTTCTCTTATCAACACAAAGCCCAACCTGACTACTCTTCACCAGCTCCTTCACTGTCTGCCTGGCCTAAGTCATCCCCATCTCCTCACAGACGGCCAGAATAACCTCACGGTCTTGTCTCCACTCAGCAGTGATCCTTCTAATACCTAAGTCAGCTTATATTGCTCTATTGCTTAAAACCCTCCCCCACTTATCTGGCCCCTCATCGTCTACCATTCTAACCACAATGGCCTCTGCTATTACTCAAACATGGCAGGCACATTCTCATTTCAGGATCTGTATACTTCCTCCCTTTTGATCCCAAATGCACTTGCCTACATATGACCAAACTCACTTAACATATACCATCACAGACCATCCTGTCTAAAGCAGCAGATTCATTCTTGCTCTGTGCCCTTGCCACTATGCTTCTGCCTTCAAACAGAAGGCAGACTGATTGACAACACTGATTCCTGTTGTCTCTGTCCTTCATCAAACAGATCCATGAGGGCAAGACTGTCATTTTTATTCCCTACTCTATCTCTAGCATGTAACACAGAGCTTGGTACATAACAGATTCAAATATTTATTAAATGGATGACAAAAAAGTCTCATTCTGTTATGTGAACTATGACCTTGATCTAAAGCACAGTACCTAAATATGCATTTGTATGTGAGGCAGGGAAAAGACATTCTCTCAGTGAATGGGGAAAAAAAAATCACAAAACAAGCTTTTATCAATTCATTTCTTAACCCCTTAAATATGGGGAGGGGAGGAAAAAAGACAAGTCCTATTTTTGCTCTTTGCCAAGATTAATTTTTCCCATCTCCAAAACTGTTTTCTTTTTCTTTAATGAATGCATCCAAAAATGATCTTCAAAACCCCAATATTCACAGTTAATGATGCCGACCAATTTCTCATTAGTGATGAGAAAATTGCTGAACAACAATACCACACGTTCTGCCAACTCTTTTAAAGAGGAAGAAAAAAATCACACATTAAGAGTTTGAGTTAGAATAGTTAACCAACTAATAAGAGAAGTGGTACGGTGTGGTGGCTCAAAGCACAAACTCAAGAACTATTAAATTCTACCAGCTACAACCAATGAAATTTAGATATTGATTATTAGTTAGCCACCACAATCATCCAACTGTAAATTAAGGCTAAATATCTACCCTTAGTTGTGATAATTAACTAAATACATACATACATGTAGAGTCGTCAGAACAGGGCCTAGCATGTATCAAATGCTCAATAAACGATAGGTATGATATGTTATATATTAGGTACATATATTAAACCAACACACATACACAACACTCTTAAATAAGAACGAATTCTTCCTTTTTATGTGCTTTAAACACAGCATTGCTCCCACTGCTTTGGTAGACTGTTATTATATTTCTTTCATTGTCTACATTTCACCTTTATTTTGAAATCCAATTAGAAAAAAAGAAATGGTTCACAGGAAGCCTGGTAAAATCCACTCAGAATGTGGTCATTACCAACCTTGAATAACTTCAATCTCTGCTCAGATCCAAAGGGCAGGACAATCATTCCTGACCTCACTCCCAAATCTAAATGCATGTCTCATAAAAGCCTAAGAATAAGATCATACAAATGTAGAAAAGACCCTTAGATCCAGATTCCAAGAAAGCAACAGAATCATTCCTTACCTTCATCTAATAAAAGCCATCAGTCTACTTTAGTTTTCAGGAAAATTAATCAAGCTAATTCACTCTTAAATAAGGATCCCATCATAATTTTCTTCACCTAATGTTTATAACTTTCAATACCTTCATCCAATTAATACTAGACCATACATTAGGAGGGCTTCCCCGGTAGCTCAGCTGGTAAAGACTGCAATGCAGGAGACCCTGGTTCGATTCCCGGGTTGGGAAGATTCCCTGGAGAAGGGATAGGCTACCCACTCCAGTATTCTTGGGCTTCCTGGATGGCTTAGCTGGTAAAGAATCTGCTCACAGTGCGGGAGACCTGGGTTTGATCCCTGGATTGGGAAGATCCCCTGAAGGAGGGCATCGTAACCCACTCCAGCATTCTTGCCTGGAGAATCCCCATTGGACAGAGGAGACTTGTGAGGGCTAAAGTCCCTGGGGTCTGTAAACACCAAGGAACATAGAATATGAGTAAGTTTCTTTTAGGTATAACCACAGAAAAAGACAAAAACAATAAAGAGCTAAACTTAAGTCATTAATCATCCAGTAAGATAATGTATTATTGTAAGATCACTTCAATAAAACTGGTACAACGAGTCCATACTGAAGGAGATCAACCCTGGGATTTCTTTGGAAGGAATGATGATAAAGCTGAAACTCCAGTACTCTGGCCACCTCATGAGAAGAGCTGACTCATTGGAAAAGACTCTGATGCTGGGAGGGATTGGGGGCAGGAGGAGAAGGGGACGACAGAGGATGAGATGGCTGGATGGCATCACGGACTCAATGGACGTGAGTCTGAGTGAACTCCGGGAAATGGTGATGGACAGGGAGGCCTGGTATGCTGCAGTTCATGGGGTCACAAAGAGTCAGACACGACTGAAGGACTGAATTGAACTGATATATGCATTAAATGTTAAAATCATGTTGCACTAATGGTCACAAAAGTTTAAATTATAGAACGGTTTATTAATAAAAGGAATATTGAGAATAACACATGGACAATCAAACATTATCAGCAGTAGTATAAACTGACATAAAACTTAAAAAATAAATTGGCAAAAGTGGGGGGATGGGATGATTTAGGAGACTGGGTTTGACACAGACACACCACTATGCATAAAACAGGTAACTAATTAGAGCCTGCTATATAGCACAGGGAGCTCAGTGCTCTACAGTGACCTAGATGGGAAGGAAATCCAAAAACAGGGTTTTTGTATACACAGAGCTGATGCACTTCACTTTACAGCAGAAACACAACATACTCCAATGAAAATTACGAAAACAATAAACTTAGTCATGCTTAGGGAATTAAGACTGCTGATCACCACCATGGTCTGATCCCGTAAGAGTGGGAAATCTGTGACCTATCCCAGCAGCAGCAGACATCATCAACCAAGGACCACAGGTCAAGCAGCAACCAGGTTTTCAAAAGACACTGTTTTAGAGCCAGAGAAAGAATGATTCCACTTCCAAACTGAGACTCTGTCCCTCACTTAGGAGGATACATGAGTTTCCTTCCTTCTTATGCTTATTGAGACTAGCTGGGACCTGGGACCCTTTGCTGCAGTGAGCTCACCTGCACAAAGGTCTCTTTGAGCATCAAAATACAAAGAAACCATACGGAACTAAAAATAAAGTGCCCACATCTGCAGTTGCACCACATTATGAACAATAAGATACAAAAATATCAAAAACTCAACTGCCACTTCTGAGGCATCGGGAGCAAAAGCATGGTCCTGTGCATGATCCATCCCTGCACACAGCGCCTCCAGGGCCACCAACGGTAGATGGACCACTCAAGCCACCCCTGGCCTGACCCACAGATCCACCCCTACCTTCACCCCATCTAAAGGACTAGTTCACTCCCCCCTCTCAGGGAGCGTAGGAGGGAACAGTGAAAATCTCTTACTTGTTTTCACTCCCTTTTAATGCAGCAGGAGTCAAAATAAACCTTGTCTGTGGTGGCTCAGACAGTAAAGACTCTGCCTGCAATCCAAGGGACCCAGGTTCAATCCCTGAGTCAGGAACATCCCGTGGAGAAGGGAATGGCAACCCACTCCAGTATGCCTCCCTGGAGAATTCCATGGACAGAGGAGCCAGATGGCTATAGTCCACGGGGTCGCAAAGAGTTGGACAAGACTGAGTGACTAACAGTTCCACAATTTGGGGGAAAAAAAAAGTTGGCAATATGTGTCTAGTGCCTTGAAAACAAATGTAATGTCTATTCTATGGAAATAAACTCAGAAAAAGCTCACTGACTTTCATTTAAAAATTTAAATACCCAAATGTACAACTGTAGCAGAATGGTTATACAAACTATTTTGCATGCATATGAATGATTTTAAGTTCTAAATAAATATTGATAAAAAAATTTTTGTGGATCATTGTTTAATCTTTCAACCAATAATTAATTCACTGAGCATGTCCTATTTGGTTGGCACTAATACAGATGCTGATTCAAGATAAGGCAAAAACAGAAGTGGTCAATGCTCCCATGATACACTATCATGTGAACACAGATATACGCTGAAAAAAAATAACTGAATCAGAAATAAATGAGAAAAGTGCTCCAACTGAAAATTCACATGGTTGCTTAGCAATCCTTACGAAGTAACCCACTACTGACTAGAGTGTCAAAGAGGCTTCACTAAGAAGGTACCTGAACCAGGGATTACAGAGTCTTCCAATTGAACATGCAGGACTGAATACATGAGCTCATCTCTGCTGCTTTCTGAAACCCCTAAAATGACAGCATAGAAGTTTTAAAGAGGCATAACCACCATTAGGACAAAGAGAATTGAACACGATCACAGAAGAATCATATCACATTTTCAAAAGCTGTGAACATGAATGGCTGAGTGGTAGTTGACTGTGGAGACCAGAAATCACCAAAAACACTAAAGGCAACCTGGTTGCACATGGAGAAGATTATCAAGGAATAAGCCATTTACTATAACGAAAGCCCCCAAAGTTGAGAAATAAGCAGCTCTGGTTATCACTCAGAGTAGATATGAGTAGAACTGAAAACTGGGAGGCGGATGACTGGTTCAAGCAGAGACACCTACAGCCCCTTCTCTGGCTCTTCTAAGAAGGCTAACTAGGCAGGACTACAGCTTCTATGCTGAAGAATGGAAGACAGACATCCAAGTTCATTCCCCAGACCAAAAGAAAATACATGAACACAGATATTGTGACATACAGATCCACTTACAGTAATGCTCACTAGATCATAAGCTTTAACTACACACAGTTTCCAATCACCATTTCTGTTTTATCTTTAAAAATGAACGGACAGCAAAGGATCATAAGATACTGAACAAAAGTCCCCAGCATGAGGAAAAAAAAAAGAACAAAACCAAACAGTTACAAAAGAGGAACTTAAAAGAAGCATAGACACTACAAGGAACTGGAAAAATAATTGTTTAAACACTCCAGAGAAATAAGATCGAAGAATAAAAATAAAGTTCTCAGAATTTTTCTAAAGAGGATCTTAAAAGTTATTTAAAGAAAATTTAAATTAAAAAATCATTAGAAGGATTGAAAGTAAGAGATGAGGAAACCCTTCCAAAAGCAAAATAAAAGATAAAGTTATGGAAATTAGAAACCAAATGTTGAGTACAGGAGACTTAATATTTTAAGAACAGCAGTTTCAGAGAGGGTTAATATAAAAAATAGAAGAGAAGAAATTATTAAAAAAAAAAAAAGTACAAAAAATTCCCAAGAACTGAAGGAAATTAATCTCCGAAATAGGAGGACTCAACTAATGTGCAGTATAAGAAATAAAACAACACAATGGAATGAAAGAAGGAAAGATGGAAGGAAGAAAGGGGAAGAAGACAGGTAAAGTCTCCTATCATCATACATAGAAAAACCCATATTCATTAGTACAAAATTTCAGAACCACAGGCATGAAAATATTCTAAAAGCTTCCAGTAAAAAAATTAAAATTAAAAAACAGAAAACAAGACAATCATACAAATGAACAGGTTTTAGAATGGTGTTAAATTTAACTCTGGAAGTAATGAAGCATTGCTTTCAACATTCTAGAGCACTAATACATAATTCCACACGAGCCTATCAACTTATATAGGTAGAATAAACATGTTTTCATACATACATGTCTCAAAATTTATATCCCATCTGAAAGAAGGTTGTAAGATAGGCCCAATAAAACATATATAAACCATTAAGAAAGAACATGGAAATTATGACATGAATCTCAAAGGAAAACAGAATTCTTGGTCTTAAGGAAAGCCCAAAATGACAGTTATGATGGGCTACAAGGATACTCATACCACCAGGCGGTGGGGGGGAGACAATTTATATGACTATTTGCTGTTTTTACATGTTCCAAGAAGCTTCAGTGTTTTACAAATATATTCTGGGATGAATTAGTGTAAGTACTTAGAAAACTAAGCAAACAAACCAAAAGAGACAATGATCAATTCCAGGAAAAACAAAGTTATATGAGAAAGAAAATGTTACAGTACAAAACATATGAGGTTCACTTGTAAATAACATTTGTATTATCACAGTAATCAGAGGACAAAGCAGTGAAAATGTTGGGGGCATGGGTAAATCAGACAGTCTACAGACAATACCTAAAATGTAAGAAATATAAAGCATAAGCATATTATTTACAAATAATTACAATAAGAATAGGTACAGTTCAAAGTGGCTACATCCAAGGAGCAGAAATCAGAAGCAGACAGAGAAGAATGAAGAAAGACTTCTATTTTTCCTTCTATAAATCTTATGGCACTATTTTACCTTGTAATCTATGTACATATAATTTTTAAACTAACTTTTGAAAGTTAACCAGGTTAGAGGGAAGGTAACTGTTTGAATATCTCAAATAGCTTATGTTTATATATTTAAAAAGAAAAAAATGAGTAAAATTATATACCAAAAATATTAAACATGGTTATTTTAGCTTGTGGAATTACTGATAATTTTAAAACTCTTTCCCCCAAATTTTTCCAAATTTTCTTTAATGAATGCACACTACTTTTTTGAAATAAGAAAAACATTTCAAAGAATGGAGTCTTATATCCTGCAGGAAAACCTTTCATTAGAGACTCTCAGATACTATTCAAATACTATATGCTGCTAAAATTCACAGGCCCAGTTATCCCATGTATTTATCACTTCAGGTTCTTTATAAAAATATTCTTTCTGCTTTTATTCAGAAAACAAAGATCATGGCATCTGTTCCCATCATTTCATGGGAAATAGATGAGTAAACAGTGTCAGACTTTACTTTTGGGGCTCCAAAATCACTGCAGATGGTGACTGCAGCCATGAAATTAAAAGACGCTTACTCCTTGGAAGAAAAGTTATAAACAACCTAGATAGCATATTGAAAAGCAGAGACATTATTTTGCTAATAAAGAGAAGGTGCGTCTAGCCAAGGCTATGGTTTTTCCAGTGGTCATGTATGGATGTGGGCTGTGAAGAAAGGACTGTGAAGAAAGTTGAGAGCCGAAGAATTGATGCTTTGGAACTGTGGTGTTGGAGAATACTCTTGAGAGTCCCTTGGACTACAAGGAGATCCAATCAGTCCATTCTAAAGGAGACCAGTCCTGGATGTTTTTGGAGGGAATGATGCTGAAGCTGAAACTCCAGTACTTTGGCCACCTCATGAGAAGAGTTGACTCACTGGAAAAGGCCCTGATGCTGGGAGGGATTGGGAGCAGGAGGAAAAGGGGACGACAGAAGATGAGATGGCTGGATGGCATCACCAACTCGATGGATGTGAGTCTGACTCAACTCTGGGAGATGGTGATGGACAGGGAGGTCTGGTGTGCTGCGATTCATGGGGTCGCAAAGAGTCAGACACGACTGAGCAACTGAACTGAATGGAACTGAAGCCCATATTTAAAGTTCTAGGATAGATGTTTTGCATGAGTAATAAACATTTAATAAATACACATATGCTTTGAATAAATGTGATTTTTAAGAAATTTCATTGTCATTTCTGTGCAATAGTTTTTAGTTTTTAGAAAAGAAACTATAATCTCATATAAGTCAAATCATTTAGTTGACTATTCAAAGATGCTTGGAAGAAATAACAACTCTAAATTTAATAATACTGTTGCTAAGAGAAATATCTACAACTAAATAAAAATTAAAATCTCTATCCATGATACCATATTTCAAATGAATGTTCTACAAGAACTTTTACAATCATACTTTCAAAATTTCCTTTTCAATCTGCAGATAACAATGACAACAGAAGTTCTACTCTGATAAATTGTGCCATTAAGATGAACTAAATTCTGAGTACTTGGGGATAAAGGTATCAAGTATGTCACAACAGTGATCACCTCTTAAAATCAGAACACATTTAACAAAATGTATATGGCTTCTATATCATTTAGTCCAAAAATAATTATTTTTTTCCTCTTTATCAAAGGCCAGTGATCTACAGGAAAAACAAAATCAATGAAGTAAAAGGGAAAGAATGTGTAAATTCTACTTATTCCTTTTTAAAATAAAAGGAAACATTTTACTTAAAAACTGAAAGCATACATAGCAATCTATTATCCTGTTTTGGAAAACATTCTAATAAAATTATTTTCATCTATACTTTTTTCCGGCATGTGTGAAAATTTTGACTTCAAGCCACACAGGTGACTGAAGAAAAGCAAACTGGTTCTGGGAAATACATGCCTCTCTATCAGAGTTATTAATAAGCTAGGGCAGTTTAAGAAGAGGGAGGTAACTATACTTTGACATGGATATTGCTGGTATCAGTTTTATTTTTTGCTCTGCTTTTTTAATAAAAACCATTCAAAAATTTTAAACTTCTTATAGATTTCTTCACTCTTGTTCTAATAGAGGAGAGTTTCTCAAAAGTGTACTCATCACATAACCTGCCATGGCTAATTTCTAGGAGCAGGGCCTGAAAGCTGCATGTTAAACATGCTCTCCAAGTCTGAGAACCTCTGTCCAGCTTAGAAGTAATAATTTTTTTAAATTATGAAATTTGATTGCTTTTTAAATATTTTTTTAAATACGCACAATTTTTAAAGTCTTTCTTGAATTTATTACAATACTGCTTCTGCTTTATGTTTGGGTTTTTTCAGCCACAAGGCATGTGGGATCCCCCAACCAGAGATCAAACCCACACTTTCCACGCTGGAAGGTGAAGTCTCAACTGCTGGACAACCAGGCAAGGCCCTAGAACCTCTTAAGCTTGAAAATGTTAAGTTCTCACACCAGACTTCCCTGGTGGCTCAGAGGTTAAAGCATCTGCCTGCAATGGAGGAGACCTGGGTTTGATCCCTGGGTTGGGAAGATCCCCTGGAGAAGGAAATGGCAACCCACTCCAGTATTCTTGCCTGGAGAATCCCATGGATGGAGGAGCCTGGTGGGCTACAGTCCTCGAGATTGCAAAGAGTCGGACATGACTGAGCGACCTAACTGACTGACTTACTTCAATTGTAAACTGTGGTTTCACCTGTTGAGTCCAATGTGATAGTTACTGATGTGCTCAGACGTTCAGTCGTGTCCCATTCTTTGCAACAACATTAACTGTAGCACAAAGCTTTTCTGTCCATGGGATTTCCCAGACAAGAATATTGGAGTGGGTTGCCATTTCCTCCTCCAGGGGAATCTTCCTGGCCCAGGGACTGAACCTGTGTCTCTCACATCTCTTGCACTGGCAGAGTTCCACAGAACAACAAGAAGAGAGATGAAAGTCTTCTTAAATGAACAATGCAAAGAAACAAAGGAAAACAACAGAAATAGGAAAGACTAGAGATCTCTTCAATAAAACTGGAAATACCAAGGGAATGAATATTTCATGCAAGGATGGGCAAAATAAAGGACAGAAATAGCAAAGACCTATCAAAAGTAAAAGATATTAAGAAGATGTGGCTAGAATACACAGAACTATACAAAAAGCTCTTAATAACCCAGGTAACCACAATGGTGTGATCACTCACCTAGAGCCAGACATTCCAGAATGCGAAGTCAGGTGGGCCTTAGGAAGCATTACTACCAACAATGCTAGTGGAGGTGATAGAACTCCAGCTCAGCTATTTAAAATCCTAAAAGATGCTGCTGTTACACTCAATATGTCAGCACATTTGGAAAACTCAGCAGTGGCCACAGGACTGGAAAAAATCAATTTTCATTCCAATCTCAAAGAAGGGCAATGTCAAAGAATGTCCAAACTAATACAGCTGAACTTATTTCACATGCTAGCAAGGTAATGTTCAAAATCCATCAAGCTAGGCTCCAGCAGTACACGAACTGAGAAATTTCAGATGTACAAGCTGGATTTGGAAAAAAACAGAGGAACCAGAGATCAAATTGCCAAAATTCACTGGATCATAGAGAAAGCAAGAGAATTCCAGGAGAACATCTCTTCTGCTTCACTGACTGTGCCAAATCCTTTGACTGTGTGGATCACAACAAACTGCGGAAAATTCTTAAAGAGATGGGAATACCAGACGGCTTGACCTGCCTCCTGAGAAACCTGTATATAGGTCAAGAATCAACAGTTAGAACAAGACATAGAACAACAGATTAGTTACAAATCGGGAAAGGAGTCCGTCAAGGCTGTATACTGTCACCCTGCATATTTAACTTCTATGCACAGTACATCACACGGAATGCTAGGTGGGATGAATCACAAGCTGGAATCAAGACTGCAGGGAGAAATATCTACAACCTCAGATATGCAGATAATATCCCTCCAATGGCAGAAAGTGAAGAGGAACTAAAGAGCCTCTTGATGAGGATGAAAGAGGAGAGTAAAAAGATGACTTAAAACTCAGCACTCAAAATAACAAGATCATGGCATCCAGACTCATAACTTCATGGCAAATAAATGAGGAAAAGTGGAAACAGTGACAGATTTTACTTTCCTGGGCTGCAAAATCACTGAGGATAGTGACTGTAGCCATGAAATTAAAAGATGCTTGCTCCTTGGAAGGAAAGCCATGACAAACCTAGACAGCATATTAAAAAGCAGAGACATCATTTTGCTGACAGAGATCCAAACAGTCAAAGCTATGGCTTTTCCAGAAGTCATGTATGGAGGTGAGAGATGGACCTTAATAAAGAAGGCTGAACACCGAAGAATTGGTGCTTTTAAGCTATGGTGTTAGAGAAGACTCTTGAGAGTCCCTTGGACTGCAATGAGATCAAACCAGTCAATACTAAAGCAAATCAGTCCTGAATATTCATTGGAAGGACTGATGCTGAAGCTCCAAAACTTTGGCTACCTGATAAGAGCAGACTCACTGGAAAAGACCCTGCTGCTGGAAAAGATCGAGGGCAGAAGAGGGCAACAGAGGATGAGATGGTTGGATGGCATCACTGACTCAATGGACATGAGTTTGAGCACACTCTGGGAGATAATGAAGGACAGGGAAGCCTGGTGTGCTGCATTCCTTGAGACTGCAGAGTGCAACAGGCCTTAGTGACTGAACAACGACTTCCATTTTATACTAAGGCAAGTGAGGAGAATATCAGAGGGAAAAGAAATGTCTTGAAAAGAGGCAAGAATTTAGCTGATACCACCAGGATCACTTAGCATTTACAGAGCCATTCCTTATTTCCTCAAGGATTATTTTCCTTAAAATAAGCAGATTTTTTTCTTTAGGAGTTTAGCAGTCGTCAAGTGATAAAAATGATGCTATGATATACAAAAACACAGTAAATAAAAAATTTTCAAGGCATCCACTTCTAAAAATATGTCAACATCGAAAAATCATGCTCTACATCCTTTTTCTTGAATTCCTCTTAATTGTTCAGAGAACATTAGTAAAGGCATTGTGACTTGCTGACACAGAATCTCCTAAGATTGCTAAATAAACTACATTTCTTCCTGCTGTTCTCAAATAATCTTTTATGTGCTTAAATTTTTTGTTTGCCCTTATGATTTGGAGGAGGGGTAGGCAATTTGGGGTAAAAATGCTTACACAGTAAGACCTTTTTTGTAAACTGCTGAGGGCAGAGAGGGGAGAGAGATTAACAATAATCACTGACTTGTTCTTTTGTTTAAAGGGGAATGAATTGACCCACACATACAGAAAAAAGATCACAGATTATTTAACATAGGTATGCAAACACAAAATGGCAAAATCACAAAACTTTATTTGGCAAAGCATGATTTACTTTGACCATTAAAAGAATTCATAATTGTCCTTCCTATGAAAAGAAAAATATTTGTCAAAAATTAAGACAGTCACCAGAAAATGGATGTTCATGGTGAGTAGTCACTGCAGAATAAATAAAACAGATCCGTCAGTGCCACTCGTACTACGGAAAGCATAAAACAGTGTGTTAGTGTTCACAGTCCAGAGCAAAAGACTCCCCCCACCCTCAGAGGACTGGCTGAGCGGTGTCACACCCAGTCACCGGCAGGCAGCCCTAAAACAGCTATGCCAGGACAAGTCGGCTGTCAGCTCCCTAGTTACGACACGCTCTTCAACACAACCTGCTCCCTCTGTCTAGCTGACGCTTTCCCCCATAGTGTTTCATCCTTGTGTTGCTCAGGTTTCAGATCTCACCTTTCATTTCTCCATATCTACCTTAGGTACCTCTACTTATTACCTCCAAACACTTCATAGGCCCCTCCACAGTATTCTAATACTTACTGTTATATGTGTACATAATCGAGCCCACCAGGTTCCTCTGTCCATGGGATTTCCCAGGCAAGAATACTGGAACGGGTTGCCATTTCCTCCTCCAGGAGATCTTCCCTACCCAAGGATCAAACCCGAGTTTCCAATGTCTCCTGCATTGGCAGGCGGATTGTTCTTCATCACTGTGTCACCTGGGGAGCCCTACTGTATGTTTATATTAATGTGTTATATATACCTATGCATATCACATATGTAACTAGAAGGTCTCTCTTCCTCTTTGGTTGTACATTCCACAAGAACAGAGACCATGTCTGTTTCATATAACACACAGCAGGCTCTTGGATACTGCCTAGTACAAAAGCAAGCATACTTTCTGGAACAGAATGCATCCAGGGCCACTCCAGTACTCTTGCCTGGAAAATCCCATGGATGGAGGAGCCTGGTGGGCGGCAGTCCATGGGGTCGCTAAGAGTCAGACTCAACTGAGCAACTTCACTTTCACTTTTCACTTTAATGCGCTGGAGAAGGCAATGGCAACCCACTCCAGTACTCTTGCCTGGAGAATCCCATGGAAGGAGGAGCCTGGTAGGCTACAGTCTATGGGGGTCGCTAAGAGTCAGACTCGAATGAGTGACTTCACTTTCACTTTTCACTTTCATGCATTGGAGAAGGAAATGGCAACCCACTCCAGTATTCTTGCCTGGAGAATCTCAGGGACGGGGGAGCCTGGCGGGCTGCCATCTACGGGGTCGCTCAGAGTCGGACATGACTGAAGTGACAGTAGCAGCAGCAGCAGGGTTTCATCTATGGCTGCAATCACTTCCCATCCTCAGAGCCTTGACAAGACCATTCCACCTGCCATGCTAGACTAGAAAGAGCTTAACAGTAAAACAGTGGAGGTTCTCTACTGACCTATAAAAACTACTAGGCTTGCATTCTGGGCTAAAGTGGGGGCAGGAAGGTCCTTCTGTGAGTCTAATCAGTCAACAGTCATGCCAGTAACCGGGCATGGACTTTTTTGGATTCCAGAGGACTGCTTGATTGCTTTTCTGTCTACCAACATAAACCCTTACCTGAAGCAGTTGTTCTTTTCCTTTAGAACAGCAGAACCCAATGCAAATTTTGCTTCTGCCTTTCATCTCTGTGGAAGGCAGCCTCCATGACTGCCTCTGATGCTCTTTGCCTCCCAGGACTCACAGCTCTTGGGCATCAGACTCTGGCCCAGGTGAGCAAGGTGCTCTATGTGGCTAGTGTGCTGTCATGGAAATGATGGTATGAGACTGCTGAAGCTAAATCCTAGAAGACACTGGGGCACCTGCTTCGAGCTTCATCATTTGCTCTGGGGGTGGGGGTAGGGGGATACGCTTGGAGGACACTTCAGCAGTCCTGAGCAGAGGTCTGTGATGAACTGTGTTCTCCTGCCAATAGCCTGCACCATCTTGCCAGCCACATAAGTAAGTCATCTTGGAAAAGGATCCCCTCGCCTTAGTCAGACCTTCAGATGACCACCGCCTCATTGCTCTCCTGACTGCTGCCTCCTAAGACCCTCACCAGAACTAACCTGTTAAAGAGTTTCCGAGTTCTAAACCATGGAAACTGCAGGTGATAATAAAGGTTCATTGTAGCTTCAAGCTACTAAATTTGGGAGTAATTTTTATGCAGCAGTGTATAACTAATACAATCTTTCACGACTCAAGTTTGCACAGAAAATTTTCAAGAAACTGTCACCACTTATACAAAGGGAAATAAGAAATTCATTTTTATTTTCAGTTTTTCATTTACCCCACAAGTCTCACCTCTCTGTTCATTAGATTCCATAAGGAAGACATAGCAACTGGTTGGGTTATTGAAAAATAGTTTAGAAGGATAAAATAAGATTTGTTCTGCTTTTTTAGAAAAGAATTTTCATATGCTAAGTAGAGAACAGAATTTTCTGAAAGTGATGGAAAGATGAGATAAGAGAGATGGGATAGAGGCTGAAGTGATGCCCTAAAGATTAGGAATGGAAAGGAGGGTAAATAAATTCAGGGATTGGTTTCTTCTATATGTCACAACCTTGCTTTTCTAAATTTTTACTGACACCAAGCCCCAAGAAACTGTAATGATCAGCATGTGGGAGTAAGATACACAGTATGAAAATCCCAGAAGGCAGGGAAATTTGTACTAGTAATAAAAGAAAGAACTAAGTGACAGCACTTGGATATCAAAATGATTTTAGAAGGTGCGTGCATGTGGGTGTGCTAAGTCGCTCCAGTTGTATCCAACTCTGCAATTTCATGGACTGTAGCCCACCAGGCTCCTCTGTCCATGGGATTCTCCAGATGAGAATACTGGAGTGGGTTGCCATTTCCTTCTCCAGAGGATCTTCTCGACCCGGGAATTGAACCTAGATCTCCTGCATTGCAGCCAGATTCTTTACTGACTGAACTACAAGGAAAGTTTGTAAGACTTCAGTATAAAGCTGGATAGTGACACTTGTTGGAGCATCCTGGGTGGGGAAGACATTTGTTGGGAGAGTGACAGGTCCTGATTCAATGGGGAGAAGGCACAGGAGCTTTGCATTCGGGACTCTCTTGGTCCCTGCCCTATTTAGATCATCATCTGGCTGTTCTGAACTCTATCCTTTATAATAAAACTGCTGTTATAAGTAGAATACTTATACTCCAGAATACTGGAGTGGGTTGCCATTCCCTTCTCCAAGGGCTCTTCCTGACCCAGGATAGAACCTGCATCTCTTACGTCTCCTGCATTGGCAGGTGAGTTCTTTACCACTAGTGCCATCTGGAAGCTCCAATTTTAGAAAGGTATATGATGGCAATTTAGCAAAAGTACCAGTCTTATTTCTCAATTCTATGGAGAAGCATTCTCAAATGTTTTCTTTTTTTTTTCTCTATTCCCTGTCATAATAAACGTGGAACATAAAATGTTCCAATTAGAAACAGAGATGTGTTACCATGATTCCAAAAGGTGGTGAATGAGCCTTTTTTTCCCCTAACATAAGAATTCTGAATTCATTTGAATATTTCAATTATTGATATTAAATTCCTTTTAGCCTCATATTGCTTCTGTTTTCTTTTTCAAAGTCTTCTTTCTAGGTTTCCTTCCACTTTTATTATAAAATAGGCTAGAAAAACTGGGATAATTAATAGTGAGTATATAATTAATGTTTTCTCTTAACATATTCAAAGGGCTTCTTTAAGGAAGGCTGGGAGAAACTGATAAAAAAGTTTAATTATCCACTGGTTACAGTTAATATTGACTTGATCAGCATTAGACTTTCTATGCATTTTCTTTCTAAAGAAGGCAAGGAAATCAACAGAGGGAAGGTCTTCATAAGTGCCCTTGGACTGTTGGGGTAACTGGGTTAAAAACAAACAAACAAGACCTCAAATACTCAAAAAACTAGGCTTAATTTGGTTAGAGGCAATTTCCCTCAAAAATAATAATAATAATCAAAGTATGACTATCTTAATTACTTTGTGAGAAGAATTAGCATCATTACACATCATCGACAATTACCAAAATCCCCTGAGCTTCTCAAAGTCCTCATCAACAAAGGAAACAGAAAGATAAGAAACTCCTTTACAAGCAAAACCCAGAGGCAGAACAAAAGTGTTGAGATAGCTCGTCAGTACTGCCAGCTCAGCCAGAGCCATTACCTTGCTGCCAACTCTCGAGTTCCATAGTTTTTAGGCTGACTCTTGTAAGGGAATCCTCGGCTTTACAGAATTAAAAGAGAACAGTTTGAAAGACCCTGAGCCAGAACCATCCAGTTAAAAGTGCCCCTGATTCCTGCCTGGCCCACAGAAACTGCATAAGGTAATACAATGTTTACTGATGTCTGAAGCTGCTAAGTCTGGGGACTGTTCACTATGCAGCAACAGACACTAGTATTTCTCATGACTTAAGTTCACACAGTTTGCTAGATTCTCGTCATTTATAATATAAAAGGCAAGAATATATTTTATATGAAGAAATACAAAATAATCACTAACATGTAACATGCAGACAAATGAAAACAAGTTTGTGAACACAATTTCTTCAGTTGCAGTTAACTGTAACTGTGAAAAGGCTGACAGTATAACGTTATAGGCACTGATTCTTTTACTTAATTTGCCCTAACTTTTATGAATAGCTTCTCTACCTCAAAACCCTTTCAAATTCCTACAACATGACAGCAGGAAGGAAAATGAGAAAGGAAGTTAACTTATGACAATTTTAGGCTGGAATTACTGCAAACTGCGAATGCAAGTATTCCAAGAAAGTTTTTTTTTTTTTTTTTAATATTTCTGTATTTGAAAGAATTCTAGAATAGTGACTATAATGCCTTCAGAGCCATTATTCATCTTTGGGTGAACTGAGTTTTCTCTAAAAAGTGGCTTTTTCTTAAATAACAAGTCAAGAGATTAAGGTTTTTCCATCTCTTTATATAAATTGGCATTAAGTTAAAGCAGCTACCAAGGTAAAAATATGACCTTTCATAAAAACAAAGGCTCTTGTTAATAAATTTAGAATTTTATAGATGAGATAGGTGTTACTTAGTGCTTATTTTCATATGAAAAACGGTAAGATAAGCAGACAAAATGGTGGATGGCATAAGAAAATAAAAAGTCACATACCCTTAAGAGGATCATGCTCTGCTCTCATAATATCAATAAGGGAATTTTCCAGAGAGTGCATATTCAAACTGTCATACATTCTACTTCGATCCTGGAAGAGAAGAAGAAGAAAAAAAAGAATATAGTCTATACAATTTTTTTCAAAAAGCGATGATTAATGTACTATCTAAATCTTCTTACATAAATCAGGACATTTGACTAATATAATATTACTAGTCAGTTTGCAACCCAAGACAATGTCAATAACTAAGGATCTCCTGAGCTTAATATCTCTTGTACTGGAGGACAAAAGATTTCATACATTCATCTCCAAAATCGCATATCCGAAGTATCTTTTTAATCAGCAGTATTAATGCAATACAGTAAAAACAATTTCTGTTATCATTCTCAACTTATAAATATTTCTGAAATCTTATACACACAGAAAGCATTTTCAGTTGTCATTTAACTTTTAAACTTTTCACATATATATAGGAATTTGGACACTGGCCCTTGAAAAATAAATATTTGGGGTGAAAAGGCTTAATTCCATAATGCACCATACTTTAAACATCAAACATTGTATGTTATTTAATAGACAGAATTTCATAATAAAGAATGCATAAGCATCCTAAACAGTAAAAATTAAAGCATGAAATATCAATTTAAGAACAAAGACAAACATCAAGAATAATCTTGACATATTGATCGCTGCATTTCCAAATCTCTCCCCTCTACCCACTGCTGCAAAAAATGAAGGCAGGGGAGAAAAGGGCGAAAGAATTTTCACCGCAGCAAGTTTCCTATATCATCAAGTCTCAGAACAAAGTCTTTTGTGAGTTGGAAATTTTGTTTGCTGAATGTCAAACCCTCAATTTGCTTACTAGAAGGAATCTGATTCTGTAATGCTCATGAATTTATATTGTATTCTGTTCAATATACATTCAATAAACTTGAACAAATACAGACAGGGAGCCACCACAGCAAGCTCTGGCCTGTGCCCCCTAATTGCCAGGCAGTTTGTTCCCAAATTATGCCCACGTTAACCCCACTCATTTAGGTTTAAGTGTGTACCCTACCCAGTGGTTATGTGTTGTGTGTAAATGAGGGGAAGGTTGAGCAGGCAGGCTACTTTCAACTTTCAAAGGATGAACACAGAAAAAGGAAAGGAAGAAACAGAAAAGTTGAGGAAAAAGTCTCCACAGAATGCGGCACTTCTTAACCTAGGTCCCTGAGCTTCAAGGACCATGACATCTGTGAGATGATGTAATGCCTCGTATGGACATGTATATGTGACTTTTTCCTGAAAAGGTTTATGGCTTTCCTTAGTTTTCCAAAGGAGTCTACAATCCAGAGAAGATCTAGAACCACTTTTTTAGAAAGCCGAGGAAAACATAAGAAGCTTTTCTTAGAGTGTGTTGACTTTTTAAAATTCTCCTCTGATGTTTTAATGAGGGTTGCAAGCTTTTTTTTGCAGGGGGTGGGGGCGGGCAGATCACCACTGCAGACTAAACAAGTCACTATCAGAGAATCTGAAACTGTGCAAAGCTACAGTGAACGATAGAAAGAATACTAGACCTGGAAGATCCTGCTGGAGCGTCATCACTACCTACATTAGCACCCTTACCTGGTTTTACTTAGACTCCTGAGATGTAATACACCCACCAGTAATAGGTGTTTCCTAGAACAATGACTTTGATTGGGATGGAGGCACAGTCACTGAGCTATAACAGCAACTCTTGCACTTAAGCATGCTTCAGAAACCTCTGGAAGGCTTGTCAGACATACAGGTTTGCTGGGACTCATCAACTGATTCAATAGGTCTGATTCAACAGATCTGGAGTGGTCTCTGAGAATTTTATTTCCAGTAAGTACCCAGGTGATCCCGAGACTACTGGTCCAAAGACCCCACTTTAAGAAGCATTGCGCTTCTTAACCTTTTAGGCTTTGTTCCATCTTTGAGAAAATAAAATAATTGCATCAAACTAGATGATGTCTAAAGTCCGCATTAAAAATAACAGAAATAATGGAAAAGAAAAAGACTTAGAGTAGTATATAATAAATAAAACTGGGATATAGAAAAACTTGGGCAGAAATGACATGCAATTTTTGTAATCTATCCAACTATGCCCATCTTTTGTGCTTCTACTGTATGAGTTCATAACTAATTTGTTGGTTTCCTGCCTCTGTCAATGAATTTCTAAGTTAATTCTAAGTAGGGACCTGCTAATTATGAAATACAGCTATCTTTCAAATGTTTGTTGAATGAACAGTATTTATCTTTACCATAAAAACTGCAAAAGTTTAAGTTGAGCTCAGTGATGGCAAAGACTGCACTTTTACGTGGTTATTACAAAGGAGTGCACATCTTCTCAGAATCCTCCATGGACTAGGTACTCAAAACGTTAAGTAACTAAACTGAGACAAGTATCAGGTAATAATGTGACTTTGCTGTTGACTTGAATTTCCAACCACACAATAAAAGATTAAATATTATATTCACAAAGCTCCAAAATGTATTTAAAATATAGAATTTAAAAAGTAAACTGTCATGACAAAAATCTTTAAAAAGTATGCTGTATCTAAGGGTTCTAAGAGGGAATATAACATAGATACTTTATAGTCTATTGATCTTAAATTCTTACAAAGAAATGTGTTATGGTTCAGGGCTATCTTCTTAGGCTTATGTTTTCTGAACAGAGTCAGACTATGACCTGTCTTCAGTCAACCTATGAACTTAATTAATGGTAACTAATACCACCCAAATTTGCATTTCTCATACAACTTTGATTTGTTTATTTGGCCAGCCTCTACCTCCATTCCAAGGAGTATGATTTTGCTTTAGAGCATGGCAAAATTAATGCAGAATCCTATACATACTGTCAACGGGCCATGGATAATATTTAAGGTATGAAGAGAAAATATATAAGCAAGTTATTCAATAAATGTACCAACTCTGGAAACTCTTATTTTAAAATAAAAAAAGCCACATGTATTAACAGCTTTAGCTTTAAAGCCTATATCCAACTGAAACAGTGAGATGCCTACTTATAAAGTCCCTTATTTTCCTTTGCATATCAAGTTTCTTCATGAAACAAACTCCTATTTCAGCAAAGAAAATAGCAAGCTATTTTAAAACTATTAACTTAGCTATACTTTATTAAGCATCAGCTGCAGCCCACATGATTTTTAAATCACCAAATACAAAATAGCCTTGAGCAGGCAAAGAGCTCATGACCTCGCAAAAGTTACTTTCTGGGTAATGGAACCTGGAGGTTATTCCTGTTTAAAAAAAAAAATACAGATAATTAAGTTAAGTGTGGGGATTAAAATATAACTTCTGAAAAAAAAGAACAAAAACAAAACAGAAATGTATCTGATTACAAGAGAAACACTCATGCATCCTTCAGGAATAGGGACATTAGAACAAATTGTGTTCATGTAAACTCCCATTGGTTCAAAAGCTAAATGGAAATCCTCAATCCATTTTAAGGTTACCATAAACACAGGAATACTGATTATCATAAAAAGATGGGAAATCGCAGCAATGTAATTTACATTTATTACTACATGGTTATTTGAAAATAGCCAATACATTTCACAAAAGTAAGCATCTACTAGAAAAAGTTTATCCAAATCTACTGCAGAAATATGAAAGCTATGTGGCAAAGAACCAACTAAATGGACTTTCAGAAACTGAGATTACAGTATCCCACAACAATGAACAGGCAAAAATTAGAACACAATCGTAAAAAAAACAATCTCTTATATTCTAATAGTTTGCTACAGTCTTTAAATACAGACATTTGCCAAAAGACTTATGGAAGCACCAATGAACTCCTAGAAAGACTGAAAAACACAGAAAGAACAAAGTCATTCTAATTTTAAAAAGGATGACCTGGGAAAGATTATAAACACTGAAAGGTAACTAATGTGGTCAACAGTGATACTAAAATACAACAAAAGGAACTTAAACTTACTTAAAATGGAACTTTTATGGAATGTTGTATTTTTGCTTTGACATAATCAAAACCCTGTTTATTTCAAAAGAAGTAGGTAAGTAGAAGCTTTTCCTTTTGACAATGATGTGTCTGTCCTCCCTATGAAAAAAGAGGCAGATTACAGAAAGGCCCCCAGGCTCCTCTGTCCATGGGATTCTCCAGGCAAGAATACTGGAGTGGGTTGCCATGTCCTCTTCCAGGGGATCTTTCCGATCCAGGGGTTGAACCTGGGTCTCCAGCATTGAAGGCAGGTTCTTTACCATCTGAGCCACCAGAGAAGCCCATAGAAAAACTCTATATCATATGTAAAGTTATACTAGATGGCTTGGGCATATATTCTTCTGCCTAAGTAGAAAGATCAACTTTTGTTGTATTTTTGTGTTTAGTTCTTCTGATTATACTCTGCTACCACACCTTACTGACTGAGCAGCAGATACTGTACTGCTCTGCCTCAGTACGCAATGCAGCTCTCAATCTCATACATTCCCATCCAATTCTCTCGTTGTTCCACACAGAGATATCCCTTATTCATCCAACTGGACTTTCATCTTCTCAAAAGCAAAGAACAGTGTCTCCCTGGACCTATCTCCAGGGTAAAGCACTACCGCATATATAATGAATATAACATTTCTTGACCTTCCTTTATTATTATAATCCTCAACAAAGAGCTGTAACAGTGATTTAGGGGGAAAAACATCAAGCCTCAAACAGCCAAAGCTAATTCAGTATCCACATGGTTAAATAAAATGGAAAGGTAAGTAAAAAATACCTGGTGTAAGAATGTATCAAGTACAAGTAAAGAACTGAACACAGATAGGAAACTGAACACAGATAGGAAACATAAAAGGATCATAAGCACAGATAACCAGATCCCATCCTACCTTATTTTCAGTAGGTATGATAGTTTCACAATTACCAGTGTCCCTGGTGATTCTTAAACTCATCTAGTTTAAGAATCACAATTTAAGGAACACTTCATTAAATGAAAACTTGGACTTGGCCTTGTTTTTTGTATAATGTGAATAAAGTCTCCAAAGAATGTATTTTTCTGAGAGGTCCCCAGATTACCACATCACATCATGCTGCTGCTGCTGCTAAGTCGCTTCAGTCGTGTCCGACTCTGTGCGACCCCATAGATGGCAATCCACCAGGCTTCCCCGTCCCCTGGGATTCTCCAGGCAAGAACACTGGAGTGGGTTGCCATTTCCTTCTCCACATCATAATAGCCTGGATATTAAAGATTAGCAAAAAATATCTCCAGTTAATTCAAGGTAGTTTATGTACATTGCCAGGAATTGCAGGGAGAAAGTCTAGAGCTGGAAAAAAAAATTTTATACATATACATACATATATATATATACACACACATATATATATATTCAGCTAAAGAGCAGGCCAACTCTTCAGGCTTTACAGGCTATAATACAGTTTTAAAGGCATGGTGTTGGTTTGTTTGCAGAAAACTGATATGCCATATATAAACTAAATAATAACCTCAGCTCCTATATTTACTCTCCATTGAAAATATTCCAGTATTAATGAGTAAATATACTGCAGCCTGTTTATCTGCCTGAAAATTCAAGCTTAAGGTAATTTAGAATTCATACTTTTGAGTATGACTTAGCACATTAGCAAGAGTAGCTAATAGCATTTTAAACAAAAGTAGTATTATATTTAGCCTTAAAGAAACTAATAAAAATACATTCATTTTAAACTCAGAAATGAATATAACAATTCATATTTGTTTTTAAAAAGTTTTTAATCTGAAATTTTTTGATTTAAAAGAGAGGGGGTATTTTAAATAAGGAAATGCCAATGTGAAAATTTTCTAGGTAACTGAAATAAAACCAATGTGCAAAACGATTTCTTTTCCATTTACTAAATTCAGTTACACGTCCCATTCTTGGTATAGGTTAGGTCAGGTACAAGAATTAAGACTTTAGTTCTACGGTTTACTACAGTTGAGACTTAAATCAATTTGAGACTTAAGGAAATTTTAAAAGTTAAATGTTTTTAAATAATTTATTTGTTAACTAAAATGTATTAGCATAAAAATATTGTATATGATGAAAAAAGATCAGAAATGAAAGTAATCTCCCCAGATATTTAAGTGTTTAAGTATCTTCTATAATTTTAACTTTGCCAAATAGTGAGGAACTAACCAACTGTTTAAGATACCAATTGCAGCTGCTGCTTTAGTTTGTAGCTGCTGCTGTATTTCTAAGAACCTCAACTTCAAATACCTCAACCTTTTATGGAAAGATAGAAACCCTGAACAAATTTTGTATAATAAGTACCCTTAGGGTACTCAAAGAAAAAAACAACATTGCTTTTAAGACCAGGTGGGACGTCATACAGGGTACTTCCACCGGCTGGGACCAATGCCCATTGCTCCCCTGCCCTCCAAATAAAGCAAGACCCTTATATTCTAAAAATAAAGGGGGGGGATAAGGAAGCAAGGAGCAAAAGACATGGCCACAATAGATGAAAGAAAGCACAAGAGCTGGCTACAAAGGCCTCACAGGATCTAGTTCTAGACATTCCTCTTAGAGATAGGGAAACTATGACCCAAAGAGATGAAAGCGCATAAACTGCGTCATCCAATGTCAAAAAACTCATGAGAGGAAGAAGATTCAGGTTTCAGATCTCCTTTTCTTCTAGGTCAGTTCACTTTCCACTATCTTTTTCTTCACCATTCTCTTCAACTTCATCCTCTTATCTCGGGCTCAGGAATCCACAGGGATTGCCAAGATCTCAACAATTTACCAAAAATAAAAATAAATTATCCTTATGCATCAAAATCCTTTTCCCTAAAGTGAATTTACCTTAAATCCTAAGAGCATAGATAAGAGTAGAGAAGCTGAGTGGGAGGGCTGACGGCCCTCATCCTGTGGCAGTCCCATGGGCACCTCTGCAGAACCCAGTTTGAAAATTTCCCTTTCATTATGACCTCTATCTATTGCAGCATTTTTCTACCCACTGAAGCCATCTTAATAACCTAATCTCTCAACATCAGCCTCCCCCACCCCCATGGATCCTCACTGATATCTTTGTCTTTTTCCTCCACAGTTATACATCCCACTCACATATCCTCCTGCTTCCTCCTGGTACAACCTCTTCAAATAATTATGTCCTTTCTTGTCTAAAAACATGTCCCTTGCCACCTTCAAAATAATTACCAGTTTTTCTCTTCTAGCATACCATCTCCTAGGCATTTATGTATTTAATTTGAACACTATAACTTGAAAATGCCACTAATACAGCCTAGAAGAAGAAGAGAGGAGAAGAGAGGAGAGTAGAAATAGATGGATTACATTGCCAACACTAACAAGATAATACATTACAAATTACATGAGACACGTACTTATTTCTAACTGGAGATCCTGGCAGGACTACTTTGGTAAATAGGTGGACTTATTTAAAACAAATGGTAATGGCTGATTACTGAAGTTACTGCCAACCCTCCCAGTTAGAATGTTATTTTCAAATGTAATATTAATCTATTTATACAGTCTTTACTTGTAAAATCATTTCATGTTGATTAACTACGGATAACAGAGCTCCGTTCTCTGGACTCCCACAATGTCAAGTCTATGGTCATTCAAACTTGGGCTCTGTAGTAAAGAATCCTCTTTGTGAGGACTGAGTGTTCTATTTGTCCTGCAAATTATTCTCATCACCTGGTACCCAGTATGCATTCAGATTTCATCTGCAGGAAGAGAGACAGCATTTTGTAACCATAAAGGACTTGAAGGTAATTCGATTAAGACTTGACTCTCAGATGTTTGACTCAGTTTCTTTTCTATAAAGAACTGATTATTTGGGAGAAGATACGTGTATATAATAGTGGTAACAAAATTTAGAGAAATACCATAAACTTTTTTATAAAGGTGAAAAACTGAACTACGGGCTTTCTTAGAAGTATATCTCAAGACAAAAACGCATGTTTCATGAAAAAGTTTGCCAAAAAATTCTATGAAACACTTATGAAATGTACAATTAGATGTTAAACATATGATTTTATACCTAACTGCAAATGATTCTGAGAAGACATAAAATATGTTCAGTTTAAATGATTCTGAAAAGAGATAAAAGGTGTTCATTTTGACTGATGTTTAAAGTCAGGTGCACTTGGGTATATGATTCCTTTTTCCAAAAACAAATCAATTACATTCAGGAAATGTAAAATGATTATGAGTTACTTTCAAATTTAAAAACAAAGGACTTTAAATAGTCTAAGTGATCCTTTAAAAATAAATTGCTTCCACGCTTTCTGACATATGCTTAAACAAGTATAATTGAAAAGTACATGCTAAATCCTACTCACAATACAAATACTAAACCCCTAGCCAAAATCCTGGTAAGTACACACTGTGCAGCCTACCTGGTCTATTCTGGATGTTCCGGCTGCAGTGCACCAACTATCTTGGAGTGAATCTGAGCCCCAAGCTGGCAACTGCAAACTAGATCTCACCTTCAATAGTATAGAAGTTTTCATCAGAAACAAGCAGTTCTCTTCCCCATACCCACCCACAAAAGAAAAAAAGAAAAAAAAAAAGAAAGAAAGAAAAGGAACAAAGAATGAAAAGAAAAGAAAAAAAAACAATCAAAAGTTCTATCTTGTATCTTTGTTCCATCCTCTAACAGTGTTAAGGGAAAGATATTCTCATTTTAGATAATATAAGAGGACTTCATTAACTTAAAATATCAACAAAATATTAAAGGTCTGAAAAAATGTCTAATCCTCATAAATATTAGGCCACATTTAGAAAAAGTCACTGAATCAGTGAACAAATTTGATTTCAATGTAAAACACCCTAATATTATTTTGCCTCGATCAGAGCTGCACTAACTATATTTGAATATACATACTGCTGATCATAGTCAAATTCATGAACAATTACTAAATATTTTAGTTTAGCTATATTGGAGGAAAAACTCATTTTGGTGGCCTATCAAAGATTAATAAATTAAGACATTCACATGGAGCTGCAAATTAAAAAGCTTCAATATGAATTTAAGAAATATAACAGGGTTTTTCTATACTTTATGAAGCTTATTTTCTATTGCATATTTAGAGAATTTTTTTTTTAGTCTCATTTTCTCTGTATTGGTATTTCATCCTGTGATAATTAAATTAGACACTTAAAACATTAGAGCTTTCTCATTTTAATCCATGAATTTTATCATACTATTACAACTACTACCACCCAATTTCCTATATTGAAAGATTAACATTAGAAACAAGGCCATTTATACACCATTCTTACCTGTAAGGGTAAGAGTGTATTACTATTGTTGTCCGTTCTGAACACATTATCTTCAATCCAAGATTTTGGAGTCAGTGATGGAGTAGAGCGAGTGAATTTCGGTGGTGCTATGACATTACCAGAAAACGGTTTCTTCAATGGAGATATCTGATTCATAGCTCCTGGAAGCCCCATGTTTCCAGTTCTACGGTGATCTCTGCCGTGCATTGCTCCCCAGGACATACTTCCGGTGCCCCAGCCACTGCTTTGATGGTTGCTCCAAGGAGATTGTTTCAGAAGAGGCTGGGGAAAACACATCTATTTAAATTACAGGCATTTAAAGAGTTTATAACTGAAATCCAAACGTAGGCCTGAGTAGTTAAGAATTCATATAATCTTTTAAACAATGAGTATTTAATAGACTTGACATCTTGTATATGAAAACATTCACTTAATGCTAGGTGACTTTTCGTACTCTCGTCTACATAAATTATAATGAATCAAGCAGATATTTCACGACAATTACTAAAATAGAACCATGCAGTTACTTTTTTTCCCCTTCAAAGAGAGCCATATACATGACTGATATGAAGAAAAAACTAAAGATAAAAATTGAAATTAACTTTGAAGATCCTTAAATATATAACTTACGCTATGATTTTTATGCAATCATATTCTGCTAAGCATACCACTAGAAACAGGGTTTTATTTATTAAAATATACCAATCATATGAGTGAAATATTTAGACTTTAGGTTTCTAAAACAAGTTATATCACTGTAAAAGTGGTTAATAACATTTGGCTTTATTATATGCATGGAATAAAAACGCCTTTGGGGGATAGAGACAATACAAGAAATGTCTCCTTTTTTTGTACTGTTTATTCAACTTTTAAAATATTTTACTCCACTTTTAATGTACTTTCTTTGAGATTTCTGTAGTTGTTATTTCACTTAACTATCCAAGAAACTGTTATTATCTGCTATTATCCATAGGTGGATACACTGAGATAACTATATACTTTGATCCTTCTAGTACATATCTTAATAATACAAGTCTCCATTAATGTCATCTATTTTCAAAAATAAATTATATTCCAAAACAGAACCAATGGCAAGAAAAGTTAAGTCATCAAAGAATGAAAAATTCTCCAAGAGGCTATAACTGTAGATTTTTGAAGAGTATTAATCGCTAGCAATTATACTGTCAAAAAGCTTATAATTTAATAATTTTGTGTTAACACTGAGCCAAAGGGAGTATGGGTCATAGAGTTACTATATAAGTTAATAAGTTACTGTAAGTCAAGCACTCTTAAACCTATTTTTTGGGTAAACCTGGTCTATAGTACCTGTTTAAAAAAAAAATTTTAATGTTAATATAACCATGAATATATACTACCCTTTCCCCCTCTACATATTTCAAAAGCATAGCTAAGGGTCCATGGACAAATCCCTTGAGGGCCTTACTTTCCTCATGGACACAGTGCGCAAACTTCTCTTGCAGTGATCTAAAATTCCATTTAATAGCTGGGTGACCTTTTACACTCCATTTCGAGACCCTTCTGTTTGACAAAAAGCTGATTACAGTTAAATATGGATCTCTGTATACAGTCTTCTAATAACAGTCCATGGCCTCAAGAACACAAACATACCTATTGATAATTGCCACCACAGGTTTCCAGTGAAAAAGAAAGACCCTGACATCCAAAAGATAGTTATTCAAGATCAGGTAAATCATGGAAAAGTGGCATATTATTTCAAAATTACCTAATTTCAACTCTTACAGGCCACATTCTGCTTTCTCAGGGAGAAACCAGTGGAGTGATTCAACAAAAGCTGTTAACTGTTATTCTGGTTAATTTAAATAGACTGTTAACTGTTACTTGGGTTAATTTAGATAGTAGTCACCTCTTGAAAAGGTTAAACCTTAAAAACTAACCGGTCAATGGAAAAAGTTACATCAGTAAGTTAATACTTAAGGTTAAGGTCCAATTTTGCTTCTCAATCTTTAATCACTGAAGTGGCCTTAGAATAACCACTTTAATAAATGCTGACTAGATTAAAAAAAAAAAGAATAACAACAACATACTCTTTCAATGTCAACTAACCAACTCAGCGGTCACTCAGACGCTGTCCTGACAGCATAACAACACAGACCTTGAATTTCAGAAAGGACCCGGATGAATAACCTGCCTGTTGGGATTTTATAGCTACACGACTCCCTTAAAATATACCCCCTTAAAATAATCTTCAAGAGATGATTACGGCCACACACACACACAAAAAGGAAAAGTCTTCTCTTCAAGGTAACACACTAATCGCAGGCTCGTTTAGTTTTAAAACCTACAAGATAGTACCCAACCTTGGGAGGCACAGAAAGTGAAACAGCCTTGGAGCACCTATCTCACGCATCTGACAGCTCGGGAGGACCCACGCGGGGAGGCAGGCAGGGCGGCGGCAGGAGTGCTGCCCGGCGGCCGCTCGCCGACGCGGGTCCCGCCGGGCTAGGCGGTGCGACGGCTCCCCTCCGGCCAGTTCAGGAGAAAAGAAACCCCAAAGCAAAAGGCCTTTCCGCCCGCTCCCCGCTGGACGGCGGCGGAGGCTCCCCGGCTGCCCACACGCGTCGCCCCCGGGAATCCTTCCCCAGCTCGCTTCCCACAGCCGCTCCCCCGAGGCCGCCGCCCGAGCCCGCCGGTGCCGCGTCGCCGGCCCCTCGGTCCCCGAACCCCGGCCGCCTCCCCGCGTCTCCCGGGCTCGGGGAAGCCGACCCGCTGGTAGGCCGGCCGCCCGCCCGGCCAGGGGGCTCCGGCGGAGCCCCGGGGTCGCCCGCTCCGCGGGACCTGAAGGGACGTCGCGCCCGGACGCCCGCCGCCCCGGCCCCAGCCTCCAGCGCCGCGCCGGGGGTTCGAGGGGGCGCCCGGCCGGGGCCACTTCCAGCCGGGCCCGCCTCCGGAGCCCCACGGCCCACGGTGGCCACAGCCCTCCTGCCCCTCCGGCGGCCGGTGGCCCGAGTCCCGCGGCCCTTCACCGCCCTCCGCGCCCCACTCCCTCGGGCGAGCGGCCCTCGCCGCGGCTCCTCGGGGCCGCCCCGCCCGCGGTCTCCCCGGCCCCGCGACGCAGCCGGGCGGCCGCCCGTCCGCCGTTACCTGGTGGTGGTTGTAGGAGTTCCTCTGCTGCAGGAAGGCGGCCGCCGCCGCCTGGTGCTGCTGCTGGAGCTGCGGGCTGACGGGCGACCTCCGGCTCTGCGGCTGCTGCGGCGCCGCGGGCGGCGGGGGCTGCTGCTGAGGTAAATTCATGGCGGGCGGCGGGGGCACGGCGGCCGCCGAGAAAGGGCCCCCGAAGCCGCCGCCGCCACCGCCGCTCGCCGGCACGCTGAGCCCCGCGCAGCCGTGCGGGGACACCGGCGAAAAGCTGGGGAAGAAGGCCGGGTTCATGGACGACGGCAGCCCGGGATAGAAGCCGTTCTCCGAATCGGGGCTGGGCGGCGGCATGGCGCTGAGCGAGCTGCCGCCGCCGCCGCCGCCACCGCCACCCGGGGTGGCGGCCGACGAGCCCGGCGGCTGCGGCTGCGGCTGCGGCGGCTGCTGGGGAGGCGGCGGCGGCGGCGGCTGCTGGGGCGGCGGCGGCGGCTGGGACTGGGGCGGCGGCGACGCCGTCTGCACCGACCAGGGGGTGCCGAAGCCGGGCAGCGGCGGCGGCGACGCGGAGCCGCCTCCCCCCTCCGCCTCCGGGGGCCCCCGCCCCCGCTGCCGCCGCCGCCGCCGCCGCCGCCCGGGTGCGGAAGGTCTGGGCTCTGCAGGCTGCTGAAGGCGCCCGCGCCGAGCGCCCCGCCGGGCAGGAGGTTACTGGGACTGTTGAGCAGAGGGTGGTTGGGAGACTCCATGGAGCCCGGCGCGGGGTTCACCGGCGGCGTCGAGGGGGCCAAGCCCGCATTGGGGGGCTCGGCGGCGCTGCCCTCGCCCGCGGCCGGGGTCTTGCGAGGGCTGCCCGCGCCTCCGTGGCGGCGCCGCGGGGCTGCGGGCGGCGAAGGCTGGAGCTGCGGGAGCGGGGGCAGGTCGGCCGGGCGCTGCCGCGGGGCGAAGTCCTGCGGCGGGAGGTGCTGCGGGTGCGGGAGGCTGAACTGCGGCGGCGGCGGCTGGCGCTGGACGGTCGGCGCCGGCTGGAGGAGCTGGCCGGGCGGCGGCGGCGGCGGCGGGCTGAACCGGCCCGGGCAGTGGAGCGACGGCGGCAGCGGCTTCGAGTCCGGAGGGTGGGGAAAATGGGGAGGGCTGAACTCTTTCCTCTTCTGGCTGCTCAGCTGCTGCTGCTGCCGCTTACTGAAGTCCTGCGGGGAGGAGGTGCGGCGGCAGCAGCAGCAGGAGGCGGAGGAGGAGGAGGGGTGGTGCAGACTCGGTTTGAAGTCCTGGGAGGGGAGGAGGTGGGTCACACCCGCGTTCGTGCCGCCGCCGGGGTGGTGGTTGGGGAGTTTCTCCGTGGCCGCCGCCCCCGAGAGCGGCCGCGCCGGCTGCTGTGTCAGCCCCAGCAGCAGCTCATCCTGCATGGTCTGCTGATGCGCCAGGAACGGGGAGGAAGAGGAAGCAGCGGCGGCGGCAGCCGAGCGGTCCGCGCCGCCGCAGCCGAGGGGAATCGACAAGGGGGAGGCGGCCTCCGAGAAGCCGGTGACAGGCAACGGCGGCGGCGAGAGCGGGCCGAAGGGCGTGGCGGAGGGCAGCGGGGCGGCGGGTCCCGCGACGGAGGGACAGTACGCCCCGCCACTGAACAGGGACCCGGGGCTGCTTCGGAGAGGGGCGGTGTGCAGCACTCCGAAGCCGAAGTCCCTCATTTATCAGGCCGGCAGCCGCGGGAGGAGACGCGCCCCGTCCGCCGCCGCCGCCGCCGCCGCCGCCGCCGCCGCCCTGCCTAAGAAGCCGCCGGATCTGAGGTGGAGCGGCCGTGGTGGAAGGAGGTGGGGCGGGGGAGTCAGTGAGAGAGGGACACCGTGACTGAGCCAGGGGGCACCGACTTCGGCCCCCGCCACCCCTCGCGGCGCTCACCGCCACCTCCCGAGACCGGCTCGGGCTCCGCCGCCGCGGCCGCCGCCGCCCAGGCCGCTTAAGAAGCCCGGAACGTGCGTCAGCGCCACCTCACAATCGCGCCGCCCCCGCGGTGCGTCCCGGCACGCGCGTGCCAGCGGCCGCCGCGCCCCCCACTGCCCCGCCCCCCGCCGCTCATGAATATACAGATGAGGGCCGGGGACGCGCTCGCGTTCTCGGGAGGGCGGGCGCCAGCGCGAGTGCCGCGTCTCCTCAGGCTTCCCCGCGTCCGGGAAAAGGAGCGGCCGGTTGGACCGGCGGACACCCGGCGACGCCTGAGCGCTCGGCGCGCGCTCACGGGAGCGCGCGCGCGGGGCTCGGACCGTTCCTGGGCAACCGCCCCTCCGGGCGCGGGGTCCCGGCCGAGCCTGCGGCAGGTCGCGCGCGCCACCTGCCATCTGCCCGCGTCTCCCTCAGGGCCCCCTGGGTCATGGGAGCCCCGGGCCGCCGGGATAGGGGTCCTCCCTAGGCGGCGCTGGCCACGGGGGAAACTGAGGCCCGGGAGTGGCTCTCCGCGTCAGCGGCCGCGCGGGGACCCCGGCGCCTCCCGTCCCCACCCCGGGGCTTGGCGCGAGAGGCCTCTGGCCGGCTGGCGCGTGCAGGGCTCGGCCCCTCGCAGGCCGCCGGGCGGCTCGCCCTGGAAAGCGCCTCTTCGCGCGGGTTTCCGTGTTGTGTGTTTTTAAGCCTCGCGCCGCGTGCTGTCATCCGCCCTCCCGCCGCCGCGGGGAAGTGTTCCCTGTCGCGGAAACGCGAAGCCCCAGACGCGTCCCAAACGTTTTCACTTCAGTGGTGACGAACAAAAGTCCCCGCAAACCCCGCGGCCCCGCGCGGCGGCTTACACGCAGACGCGCCCACGACGGACCCCGCGGCGAGCTCCCGGCGAAAGCTGCGCCCGCTCCCCAGCCCTCCCGGTCGGGAAAGCGCGGCCCGCGCGGGGCCGGGAGACCGCGGGGTGCGCGACTCCTCCCCAGCCGCGCTCGTTCAGGCATCCCCGCCCCTTCCCCGGGAGACTCAACTGTTTCCAAAGCTTTATGAATTTTCTAGGGAGAAAGACTTCTTGACAACAGGGAGGAAAAGGAGATTCTGACTCAGCAACGGACTTGTTGAGACTTGCAAAACGGAAGAGGAGAGCTTTCCACGGTAGAGCTCTTGTTGGAAGCTACAGAAGAGGCCCCCAACCTGTGTATTTCCTCAAGAAGCATTTAACATAGAGAAATAGATATGTTCATGAGGGTCTCGATAAAGGAACAGCAGAGTGATCCATACTAGTAAGCTACTGAATTTTAAGTTCCTCTTTTGCCATTTTAACTTTTCTTGGCGTTAAGAGAAAAACTACTGAAAGAACTCTAGAAAATAGACCAACATAGACTAATAATCTCAAAAGCAATAGAAATGGGTTTAGAGTCTATCTGGTTTAGGGTTTACAACTAAACTAAGATTAAATATTTCGTGTTGTTAATTAGCACACTTTTACTGCTGTAGGCAAGAGTACATTTTTATGAGTCCTCATTCTCTATTAAATTAAATTTCATTCCCGCTTTGTTACTTCAGTGTTTCAAATTTATACAAATCAAAATAAATACAGTAGAGGGAAAAACATTCCATGGGGAAAATACATTCTACGTATAACGTTTATGTTTTCCTGTCTAATGAACTAAGTTTGACATTGCCTTCAAATAAGGAGAAAGTACTTTTTAAAAACAACTCATAAATGGTTTAGAAATCAGTGTATGTAGAGAAAATTGGTTTGAATTAGTAATCTCAAAACCATTTTTAACAGTCATGCAAAATATAAAACCAGAGGATTCCTTTTTACTCTAAATTAGCAATGTCTGGAAAATAACCTGAGCTGCTCAGAATTAAAAATATAAATAGCTATTTTCTCAACACCTGTTGACATATCTGTTAAAATACTAACCCATTTGGCAAGGAAAGTGTTCAGCAACTGAGGCTACAAAAATCTTAAAATGAACACATCTTTTTCTTTTTTTCCTAAGTAAAGTTATATTTGACTGGACTCATCTGAGGATCCAAGACAAATCTTGAAAAGGCAGGCACTAAAATTAGCTCAGTCATCCATCAAAATTGCAGTTAGTGCAATGTAGAGAAAGAGAGCATACATTTAAAAGCCAAATGGTGTCATTCTGGGCTACAGTTTGAACAAAAACAAGATTTCTTAGTGTGCTGAGACTAGTTTTGGTTTAGAACCTTCTGAGCTCTCCAAAATGGAAAAATGCCATGGAGTTTGGTGTTACGTAATAAGGTCAAAGTTCATATTAAGAGCACTGAATTGTGAAGCCCCATTGCCATGCCCTCTGCTCACCACAGTAACAGCTCCGATTGTGTCCTGAGGGTCCCAAGTTATATTCTGAAAGCTAGAAATTTCAAGCTGATGAGTGTCCCATTATTGAAAATGCTTTTCCTACAGTGCAGGTAGAGCTGCATGGGAGGAATGAGGTTGGGGACCCCTAGCCCAGGAGTCCCTAGCCTCCAGGATCTGATGCCTAATGATCTGAGGTGAAAATGATGTAATAATAATAGAAATAAAGTGCACAATAAAGGTACTGTGCTTGAATCATCCTGAAACCATCCCCCCACCCCATCCATGGGAAAATTGTCTTCCGCAAAACTGGTCCCTGGTGCCAAAAACATTGGAGACTGCTACTCTAGCAAGTCCAAAGCCAAGACCTTATGAGTTTATATCTTAATCGTTTTTACATAAAAATTTTATTAATTGCATGACCAGTAACTCAGTCCCTGACTTGAATTCGACAGTCCCTTGTTCATTTCCAGCCACTGGTGTGGGCCACTGGTTTTAAAAATATTTTGCTACAACCCAGGGCAAACATATACACACATGCACCTGAGATGAAGCTTTTATTAAGCAAATTTACCTCAATACATGAAACAAACTCTTTTAAAATGTTACTTTTTAAAATCACTAGTCAGTCAGTTCAGTTGCTCGGTCATGTCTGACTCTTTGCCATCATAGACTGCAGCACACCAGGCTTCTCTGTCTATCACCAACTCCCAGAGCTTGCTCAAACTCATGTCCATGGAGTTAGTGATGCCATCCAGCCATCTCATCCTCTGTCATCCCCTTCTCCTCCTGCCTTCAATCTTCCCCAGCATCAGGGTCTTTTCTGAGTCAGTTCTTCGCATTAGGTGGCCAAAGTATTGGAGCTTTAGCTTCATCATTAATCCTTCCAATGAATATTCAGGACTGGTTTCCTTTAGGATGGACTGGGTTCATCTCCTTGCTGTCCAAGAGGCTCAAGGATCTTCTCCAACTCCACAGTTCAAAAGCATCAATTCTTCAGTGATCAGCTTACTTTATGGTCCAGCTCTCACATCCATACATGACTACTGGAAAAACCATAGCTTTGACTAGACAGACTTTTGTTGGTAAAGTATTGTCTCTAGTTTTTAATATGCTGTAGATTGGTCATAGCTTTTCTTTCAAGAAGTAAGCGTCTTTTAATTTCATGGCTGCAATCACCATCTGCAGTGATTTTGGAGCCCAAGAAAAATCTCTCACTGTTTGCATTGTTTCCCCATCTTTTTGCCATGAAGTGATGGGACTGGATGCCATGATCTTAGTTTTCTGAATCCTGAGTTTTAATCCAACTTTTCACTCTCCTCTTTCACTTTCATCAAGAGGCTCATTAGTTCTTCTTTGCTTTTGCCACAAAGGTGGTGTCATCTACGTATCAGAAGTTATGGATATGTCTCCCTCGGCAATCCTGATTCCAGCTTGTGCTTCATCCAGCCTGGCATTTCACCTGATGTTCTCTTCATATAAGTTAAATAAGCAGGATGATTTCAAATCTCTAACTTTAGACTCATGATTAGGTCATGAGCTGAAACTGAAGAACACTGTCCTAGAAGACCATTTCTCACTTTCTCTGTCTTAAAGCCTGCTTACACCTCCTGTCCTCACTCTCAGTTGCTCAGTTGGCTTCCTATTTCATTGAGAAGATAGAAGCAGTTAGAGGTGAGCTTCCCCAGATCCTCACGGCTCCCCTTTCCAGTCTCTGCATGTGTCCCCCGTATACCTCACCTTCCCCTCCTTGTATGTGGAGGGCGTGTCCTCACCCCATTTCCAGTCTAAGGTCAGCCCCTCACTGGTGGACCACATCCTTCCCATGCTTGCTGAGGACACAGCTTCCTAGACATCCCAAATTTAACATGTCCCAAGTTGAACTCCCCACTTCCTTATTGGACTGCAAGGAAATCAAACCATCCATCCTAAAGCAAATCAATCCTGAATATTCATTGGAAGGACTCATGCTGAAGCTGAAGCTCCAATGCTTGGGCCCCCTGATAGGAAGAGCCCGTCATTGGAAGAGACCCTGACCCTGGAAAACATTGAAGGCAGGAGAAGCAGGGAGCAGCAGAGAATGAGTTGGTTAGATAACATCACTGACTTAATGGACATCAATTTGGGCAAACTCCAACAGATATAGTGGGGGACAGGGGAGCCTGCTGTGCTGCAGTCCATGGTGTTGCAAAGAATCAGATCGAAGTTAACAACTGAATAATAACCTCATTAATCCCCATCTGGGTAAATAGCCTTCCACTGTTGTAGCTACTTAGGCCAAAAAACTTTGGGGTCCTTCTTGACTTTTTTTTTAACAGGATATCTAAGCCATCATTTCATGCTGCATGTCTTACCTTTAAGTTATACCCACAATCCAAGCACTTCTCACCACTCCCACCTCAAGCAACATGGCCCAGGCCACCATGCTCTCTCCTCTGGATCACTGTTCTTAAATGCTAACCAGTTACCCAGCTTTGGCTCTTGTCTATAATCTTCTCTCCATGAGGCAGCTAGAATGCTACTTTCAGACAAATGACATCAGCTCCTCTGGTGAAATACTTATTTAACTAAAAGTCAGAACATTTTCAATAACTGAAAAGTTCTCCGTCATGGCCTCCTGCCCTCACTAATCCTTCTGACAACTTCTACCCTACAGTGTAATGCTTATTTCTTTACCACACCAAGCCAAGGTAACCTCAGGGCCTTAGCTCTTGCCATTCCCACTGCCTGGAATACTTGTCCCCTCAATACCAGCAGGGCTCACTCTGTCACTTTTTTTTTTTTTTTCTCTTTTAATCTCTCTCTCTCTACTTGGAGGTATGTGCTCAAGCTCATTTTCTCAGTGCTATCTATCTTCCCTGCCTGCTGTTGTAAACAGCAACCCCCTCCCTCCATTCCAGCCTCCTCCTCCCTCATGGGGTGCTCAGTCACTCAGTCATGTCTGACTCTTTGCAGCCTCACGGACTGTAGCCTGCCAGACCCTCCTGTCCATGGAATTTTCCAGGCAAGAATACCGGAATGGGTTGCTATTCCCTTCTCCAGGGGATCTTCCTGACCCAGGGGTTGAACCTGCATCTCTTGTGTCTCCTGCAATGGCAGGTGGATTCTTGACCACTGTGCCACCTGCAAAGTCCCCCTTCTCCCTCACAGGTGGTTTGATTTTTCTCCATGGGGCCCACTCTGTACTTCAGCTGTTTATCTGTCCTCCCCAGTTTTCAGAAGGCACATTGTTTTGTTCACCATTGCATCCTCAGCACCTGGAACAATTCTGGCACACAGTAGGCACCCAAGTGTTGTCAAATGCATGCACTACAGGAAGGAATCGTGAATTAACAAACAGTTTTAGGAACTAATAGCTATAAATATACTGTAGTAATATGAGAGTCCCTTTATCAGTTGCTGGTTGGCAAGAGCTGCCCAAACACCACCCTGATGCTCTGAGGCATTATAAGCAAGGCAAGATAGCTCCAGGCATTGACAGAATGTGAGCAAAGACAGACAGGGCAACTCCTAATTTTAACATCAGGGGATAGATAATCTGGACTAAAAGGGGCAAGACTTCTGTCTTAGGAACCTAAGAAGGACTCAGGCTCCAGGGACTGGGTTACTGAGGAAAGAGAAGAAAACACAGGGATTCAGTACAGGAACTTGAAGAAAAACAGGGAATGATGACTCCAGCTCACAGAAACAGAGAACAAGTTTAGGCAACAGGGAAATGAGACAGAGATGACGCTGAGCTTTGATTCAGATGCTAGGCCTTGACTACAGTTATCCCTGCTGCCCAACCTGTGAATGTGACCCCCACACAGTGGGAAAAGATTAGTCAACAGATGGGAGCACATTAGTCTTGGCTATGGGGTGGGGGGTAGGAGGGAATAGAAATTAAGGTCCACACTGATGCTGTCCAACTTCAGGGTGCTTTATTTAGACAACATCCCACAGTAACACCATCTTCAGGTTGTTCATATTTCTAGTTCTCCTGCTGCTTTTCTAAACCTTTCATCCTCTCCTCCATCTTCCTTTCTTTTTACAGATCTTTGTTATCTTACAGTCCTTAGCTTATAATCTTGGTCCTCATCTCTACTTCTACAATCTTCTTTCTGGGTGACTTGACCAGGATCATTTTTAAAACATCATCTATCTCAGACCCAGGAATTGTGTGTGTCCATAACTGAATTAGTGGTGAAGAACCTGCCTGCCTATGCAGGAGACACAAGAGAGGAGGGTTTGATCCCTGGGTTGGGAAGATCCCCTGGAGGAGGGAATGGCAACCCACTCCAGTACTCTTGCCTCGGAAGTCTCATGGACAGAGGAGCGTGGTGGGCTACAGTCCATAGCATCAGAAAGGGCTGGACAGGAGTGAAGCAACTTAGTATGCACCCATTCTTGAACTTACCGTCTCCCTCCTCTTTTGCTCCCTGTCTGACTGATTGTATCATCACACGACTAGGTTTTCGAGCTGGAAACTTGAGTTGTCCTCTTCTCTGTCTCTCCCCCTCCAAAACCAATTGGTAGCTATTGTATGTCAATTCTACTGAAGAATCAAAGGCGGACCCCTTAGCCTTCTCCCAATTCATGTTTTCGCTCTGAATCTTTCTTCTGTCCTGCAATAACCTCTTTGCTGACTTCCCTATAGTTCCTCTTCTGGTTCTTTCCCCTCTAATAGTCCCCAAAGCAACTATGATCCTGTTACACTGTCCTTGTCAATAACCACTCCCTAACTTCCACAGTATCAAGTCCAAACTTACTAGCAGACAGGCCCCTTCAGGACTTATTGGAACTTGCCACTTTGCCTTGATCACCTGTCACTCTCTATCCTACCAGATTTGCTGAATCAGCCATGTCATTTCATAACTCTGGGCCTTTGCACACAATGCTTCTAGTTCCTGGAATGCCTCTTTTCATCACCTAATGCTTCCTTTCCTTCCAGCCCAAATGCCACAGTCTTTTTGACTCCTCCTGGTACAGTGAGCTGAGACCCGTTCTACACTCTGAACATTATTGTAATAATTTTTTTATTGTTATGTGTCACATGGTCATAATTATTAATATGCTTCCTTGACTATCTGCCCTTTTAGACTGCAAGTTGCTTTATAGGTCATGGTTCTGCCATAGTACCTGGAGCATGCATGGTTCCCAATAACTTTTTATTGATTATTAATTACACAATTAATGCTGTAGGATGGAAAGATGAAAAAGAATGGAAGGAAGGCAGGAGTAGAGGAGGGAGGGGGAGGAAGGAAAAGAAGGAGGAAAATCTTTCTAGAGCACATTAAGAAAGAGATGTGCCATTATCTAGAGAGTGGTAGCATTAAGCTAACAGGTTTCCCTGGTGACTCAGCTGGTAAAGAACCCACCTACAGTGCAGGAAACCCCGGGTTGATTTCTGGCTTGGGAAGATTCCCTGGAGAAGGCACAGGTACCCAACTCCGGTATTCATGTGCTTCCCTGGTGGCGCAGATGGTCAAGAATCCCCCTGCAGTGTGGGCGAATCCCCATGGACAGAGAAGCCTGGTGGGCCACAGTCCATGGCGTTGCAAAGAGTCGGACATGAATGAGCAACTAAGCACAGCACAGTGGCATTAAGAGTTATGTTTGCTGAAGGAAAAAATAAATTCATAAATAATAGGAAAATCCTACTCACCTTCCCCGCATTTTCTTTGATGACACTAAACTGAAAGATCTATTTTTCTATTGCAGTTTTCACTCTGCTCACTATGCCCTCAAGGGTGAACTCATTCATTTACAAAGGTGAATATCTAGAATCTTCCACTGCTGATAAAGTATAGCCCCCAAACAAAATGAAAGGTTTTCCAGGAGGTGTTCCGCTTTGTGAAGCCTGGGAGATTTGTTTTTCAAGTCCAGCGGTCCCACCTAGAGAAGAAAACTTCAACCTCTAATTCATGCCATGGTGCTCCTGAACACTTCAGTAGACTGTTTCATTGGTCTCACCTTCTGTCTTTAGGCCTAGTCAATTTGACTAGATTATAGTCACTAGATATAGTTCAACATTCAGAAAACTAATCACAGCATCTGGTCCCATAACTTCATGGCAAAAAGATGGGGAAACAATGGAAACAGTGACAGACTTTTTATTGGTGGTGGGGGGGCTCCAAAATCACTGCAGATGGTGATTGCAGCCATGAAATTAAAAGACACTTACTCCTTGGAAGAAAAGCCAACCTAGACAGTGTGGAGATTCCTTTAAAAATTGCAAATAGAACTGCCTTATGACCCAGCAATCCCACTGCTGGGCATACACACCGAGGAAACCAGAATTGAAAGAGACACATGTACCCCAATGTTCATTGCAGCACTGTTTATAATAGCCAGGACATGGAAACAACCTAGATGTCCCTCAGCAGATGAATGGATAAGAAAGCTGTGGTACATATACACAATGGAGTATTACTCAGCCCTTAAAAAGAATAAATTTGACTCAGTTCTAATGAGATGGATAAAACTGGAGCCGATTATACAGAGTGAAGTAAGCCAGAAAGAAAAACAGCAATACAGTATACTGACACATATATATGGAATTTAGAAAGATAGTAACGATGACCCTGTATGTGAGACAACAAAAGAGACACAGAGGTATAGAACAGACTTTTGGCCTCTGAGGGAGAGGGAGAGGGTGGGATGATTTGGGAGAATGACACTGAAACATGTATACTATCATGTAAGAAACGAAGCGACAGTCTATGTTCAATACAGGATACAGGATGCTTGGGGCTGGTGCATGGGATGATCCAGGGAGACTGTGTGGGGTGGGAGGTGGGAGGGGGCTTTGGCATTGGGAGATAGTGGACACATGTGGCTGATTCATGTCAATGTATGGCAAAACCAATATAGTATTGTAAAGTCGAATAAAGTATTTAAAAAAAAAAAAGAGAGACATTTCTTTGCCAACAAAGGTCCATCTAGTCAAAGCTATGGTTTTTCCAGTAGTCATGTATGGATGTGAGAGTTGGACTACAAAGAAAGCTGAGCGCTGAAGAATTGATGCTTTTGAACTGTGGTGTTGGAGAAGACTCTTGAGAGTCCCTTGGACTGCAAGGAGATCCAACCAGTCTGTCCTAAAGGAAATCAGATCTGAATCTTCATTGGAAGGACTGATGTTGAAGCTGAAATTCCAATACTTTGGCCACCTAATGCTAAGAACTGACTCATTTGAAAATACCCTGATGCTGGGAAAGATAGTGGGAGGAGAAGGGGATAATAGAGGATGAGATGGTTGGATGGCATCACCAACTCAATGGACATGAGTTTGAGTAAACTCTGGGAGTTGGTGATGGACAGGGAGGCCTGGTGTGCTGCAGTCCATGAGGTCACAAAGAGTCAGACACGACTGAGTGACTGAACTGAACTGAACTGATATCTGGTCAATTTGAGCAGGTTATAGATCGTTGGAGGCAGTGGTCTTCTATGTTTATTTTCCTAGTTCTTATTGATTGATATATGTATCCACCATTGAGTGCCTACTATGTGCCAGCCACTACCAGGCATTGGGGATACAACCAGCAACAAAACAGAAGGCACATGCATTATTCTGTGCAGTCAGAGATACTGTAAATCACTGTTTACTGTTGATACTAGCTACCATAATTTGTAACTCTAATTATTGACAAATTTTTGAACAGTGAGATTCAAGGCTGAAACTGACCTACTAAATTGGAGTCCTGCAAGCTGCAACAGACTTGCTAGGCTGCTCATGGGTGGAGCAAAGGCATGCATGTAGGATATTAAAGTGAGGCAACTTCGGCAAGGAGGTAGAAGAAACCACACGCTGAAACACATTGTGATCCTGGCTTGCAATGAGATCTTCATTTGTTATCTCCCATACGCATGCATGCTAAGTGGCTTCAGTTGTGTCTGATTCTTTGCAACCCCATGGACTATAGCCTACTAGGCTCCTCTGTCCATGGGATTCTCCAGGCAAGAATACTGGAGTGGGTTGCTATGCCCTCCTCCAAGGGAATCTTCCTTACCCAGGGATCAAACCCAAGTCTGTCTTCTGCATTAGCAAGTGGGTTCTTTACCACTAGCACCACCTATGGAAGCCCCAATACCCTCCGCTCCCATACTTGTCAGAATATATTAGTGAGTAGATAAAGCAAAAGCAAACGATATTGCTATTTTATGCTTGGAAAACCAAAGCCTGGAAACAAAATAATTTGCCTAGGTAGTTTGCATAGCTGGACTGAGTGCCCCCTCCTCCTATTAGTCTCCTGCTCCGCTACTGGGGCAGCAAGCTGCCACCCAAAATATGCAGAGTGTTAGTGCAAAACAGTCACGGTGACAAGCCCTAAAAACACCAGTGGCTATGCTACCAAAGGATGCAGAATGGAGAAGACGACCCTTGAAGCCTTCCCAGCAACGCCGAACTGAATGAGTAACAGGTGAGAGCAGGGACCTCAGACTGAGAGCTTCCTATTTTCAAAATTCAGAAATAATTCTCAAATGTGCTTACTCATTTTTCTCCTATTAGAAGAATGAGGTATGAGAATGTATACTGGATATACCGCATTTATTTTTTTTAAATTCACATTCTCTAAAGCTTACCTCTATCAATAAATTATTCTATTTAGAGAAAAGTCAAGATGCATTCCAAAAACTGGAAAATGTAAGGAAACTAAATTCTTCCTATATTTGAAAGGAAGAAAGAATGTCTAAATGTTAAATATTAAACATCTTCTTTGACTATTTAATCTCTAAGGAAAACCAGCAATGTAAACAAAACAAACTTTGACTTTATGGGGAAAACTGAATTCCATTACCAGTTCTGACACCTGAAGGGTGGAGTGTGTTAACATAGTCAGGCTACCATTTGTCAGTCTCTTTTCCTCTCTGATAAATAACATAGGGAACTATGCCCCCAAAACACCTTATTCCATGAAACTACTGGTCTTAAAATTAGGAGAGTCAGACCATCTCAATCCAATAAAAATATAATGAGAGCTACATATGAAGCGACATTGAAAGAGGAAAAAGAAGTGGGTGAAGTTAACTTGAGTCGTATATTTCCTTTAATTCAGTGTATGCAAAGTCAGTTCAGTCCCTCAGTCATGTCTGACTCTTTGTGACCCCATGGACTGCAGCACACCAGGCCTCCCTGACCCATCACCAACTCCCGGAGTCCACTCAAACTCATGTCCATTGAATCAGTGATGCCATCCAACCATCTCATCCTCTGTCATCCCCTTCTCCTCCTGTCTTCAATCTTTCCCAGCATCAGGGTCTTTTCCAATGAGTCAGCTCTTCACATAAGGTGACCAAACTATTGGAGTTTCAGCTTCAGCATCAGTCCTTCCAGTGAACATTCAGGACTGATTTCCTATAGGATGGACTGGTGGATCTCCTTGCCGTCCAAGGGACTGTCAAGAGTCTTCTTCAACACCACAGTTCAAAAGCATCGATTCTTCGGCACTCAGCTTTCTTTATAGTCCAACTCTCACATCCATATGTGACCACTGGAAAAACCATAGCCTTGACTAGATGGACCTTTGTTGGCAAAGTAATGTCTCTGCTTTTCAACATGCTATCTAGGTTGGTCATAACTTTCCTTCCAAGGAGTAAGCGTCTTTAAATTTCATGGTTGCAGTCACCATCTGCAGTGATTTTGGAGCCCAGAAAAATAAAGTCAGCCACTGTTTCCACTGTTTCCCCAACTATCTGCCATGAAGTGATAGGACCGGATGCCATAATCTTCATTTTCTAAATGTTGAGCTTTAAGCCAACTTTTCCCTCTCCTCTTTCACTTTCATCAAGAGACTCTTTAGTTCTTCTTCACTTTCTGCCATAAGGGTGGTGTCATCTGCATATCTGAGGTTATTGATATTTCTCCCAGAAATCTTGATTCCAGCTTGTGTTTCTTCCAGTCCAGTGTTTCTCATGATGTACTCTGCACAGAAGTTAAATAAGCAGGGTGATAATATACAGCCTTGACATACTCCTTTTCCTATTTGGACCCAGTCTGTTGTTCCATGTCCAGTTCTAACTGTTGCTTCCTTACCTGAATACAGGTTTCTCAAGAGACAGGTCAAGTGGTCTGGTATTCCCATCTCTTTCAGAATTTTCCACAGTTTATTGGGATCCACACAGTCAAAGGCTTTGGCATAGTCAATAAAGCAGAAATAGATGTTTTTCTGGAACTCTCTTGCTTTTTCGTTGATCCAGTGGATGTTGGCAATTTCATCTCTGGTTCCTCTGCCTTTTCTAAAACCAGGTTGAACATCAGGGAGTTCACGGTTCACGCATTGCTGAAGCCTGGCTTGGAGTATTTTGAGCATTACCTTACTAGCATGTGAGAGGAGTGCAACTGTGCGGTAGTTTGAGCATTCTTTGGCATTGCCTTTCTTTGGGATTGGAATGAAAACTGACCTTTTCCAGTCCTGTGGCCAATGCTGAGTTTTCCAAATTTGCTGGCATGTTGAGTGCCTCACTTTCACAGCATCATCTTTCACGATTTGAAATAGCTCAGCTGGAATTCCATCGCCTCCACTAGCTTTGTTTGTAGTGATGCTTCCTAAGGCCCACTTCACTTCACATTTCAGAATGTCTGGCTCTAGGTGAGTAATCATGCCATGTTGATTATCTGGGTCGTGAAAATCTTTTTTATACAGTGCTTCTGTATATTCTTTGTAATATCTTCGTAATATCTTCTGCTTCTGTTGCTGCTGCTGCTGCTGCTAAGTCGTGTCCGACTCCGTGCAACCCCGTAGACGGCAGCCCACCAGGCTCCCCATCCCTGGGATTCTCCAAGCAAAAACACTGGAGTGGGTTGCCATTTCCTTCTCCAATGCACGAAAGTAAAAGTTAAAGTGAAGTCACTCAGCCGTGTCTGAGTCTCAGCGACCCCATGGACTGCAGCCTACCAGTCTCCTCTGTCCATGAGATTTTCCAGGCAAGAGTACTGGAGTGGGATGCCATTGCCTTCTCCTCTCCTTCTGTTAGGTCCATACAATTTCTGTCCTTTATCGAGCCCATCTTTGCATGAAATGTTCTGCTGATATCTCTAATTTTCTTAAAGGGATCTCTAGTCTTTCCCATTCTATTTTTTTCCTCTATTTCTTTGCACAGAACACCAAGGAAGGCTTTCTTATCTCTCCTTGCTAGTGTTTGAAACGCTGCTTTCAAATGAGTATGTCTTTCCTTTTCTCTTTGCTTTTCCCTTCTCTTCTTTTTATAGCTATTTGTAAGGCCTCCTCAGATAGCCATTTCTCTTTTTCTTGGGGATGATCTTAATCCCTGTCTCCTGTATGATGCATGCAAAGGATTATCATTTATCCATGTTGCTGATATAAAAATTATTCATTTGCTGCATCTATTGAGATCTTTGTGGTTTCTGCATTGTTTTCTATTAATATTGTTTTGATTAAGTTTTGAATGTTAAACCAATCTTGCATTTCTGGGGGAAATTCCTCTTGGTCACGGTGTGCAACTGTATCAGTTCAGTTCAGTTCAGTCTCTCAGTCAGTCGTGTCTGAATCTTGGCGACCCTATGGACTGCAGCATTCCAGGCTTCCTGTCCACCACAACTCCCAGAGCTTGCTCAGACTTACATCCATTGAGTTGATGATGCCATCCAACCATCTTGTCCTCTGTCATCCCCTTCTCCTCCTGCCCTCAATTGTTCGCAGCATCAGGGTCTTTTCCAATGAGTCAGCTCTTCACATAAGGTGACCAAACTATTGGAGTTTCAGCTTCAGCAGCAGTCCTTCCAATGAATATTTGTTGATTTCCTTGAGGATGGACTGGCTGGATCTCCTTGCAGTCCAAGCAAGCAACTCTGAAGAGTCTTTTCCAACACCACAGTACAAAAGTATCAATTCTTTGGCACTCAGCTTTCTTTATGGTCCAACTCTCATATCCATAGATGACTACTGAAAAAACCTTAGCTCTGGCTAGAAGACCTTTGCTGGTAAAGTAATGTCCATCTAGTCAAAGCTATGGTTTTTCAAGAAGTCATGTATGGATGTGAGAGTTGGACCATAACTCTCTTATTCTGGACCATAATTCTTCTTCTGAGCACTGGAGAATTGATGCTATTGAATTGTGTTGGTGGAGAAGACTCTTAAGAGTCTGTTGGAAAAGACGTTGATGCTGGGAAAGACTGAAGTCAGGAGGAAAAGGAGACGGCAGAGGATGAGGTGGATGGATGGCATCACCAACTCAATGGACGTAAGTTTGAGCAAGGTGTGGGAGTTGCTGATGGACAGGGAAGTCTGGTTTGCTGTAGTCCATACTGAGTGACTGAACTGAACTGAACCGAGGTGGTGCTGTGGTAAAGAACTTGCCTGCCAATGCAGGAGAAATAAGAGATGTGGATTCAGTCACTGGGTTAGGAAGATCCCCTGAATGAGGGCATGGCAACTAACTCTAATTTTCTTGCCTGGAAAATCTCCATGTTCAGAGGAGCCTCGAGGGCTGTGGTCCATAGGGTCGCAAATAGTTGGACATAACTGAAGGGGATGTAGCACGCACAGCATGCACGAGGAATATTGATCTGTAGTTGTCTGGTCATGTCTTTGCTTGGTTTAGGTATCAATGTAATACTGGTGTCATAGAATCAGTTGGGAAGTGTTCCTTCCTCTTCAAATTTTTTGTAAGAGTGTGTGAAGAGTTGGTATTTGTTCTCTATATGTGTGGTTGAATTCACTAGTGAAGCCATCTAGGCCTAGATTTTCCTCTGTGGAAAGTTTTTAAATTGCTAATGAAATCTCTTTACTTGCTATAAGTCTATTCAGATTTTTTTTCTTATTTCAGTTTCAGTTGCTTGTGTTTTTCTGAGAATTTATCTGTTTCATATGTTATCAAATTTGATGTCATATGATTACTCATACTACTCCCTTACAATTCTTTTTATTTCTGAGGTTAGTACTGAGATCCTCTCTTTTATTCCGGATTTCAGTAATCTGCTGCTAAGTCGCTTCAGTCGTGTCCGACTCTGTGCAACCCCATAGACAGCAGCGCACCAGGCTTCCCCATCTCTGGGATTCTCCAGGCAAGAACACTGGAGTGGGTTCCCATTTACTTCTCCAATGTATGAAAATGAAAAGTGAAAGTGAAGTCGCTCAGTTGTGTCTGACTCTTAGGGACCCCACTCTTAGGGAGCCCACCAGGCTCCTCCATCCATGGGAGTTTCCAGGCAAGAGTACTGGAGTAGGGTGCCATTGCCTTTTTCTTGGCCAGGTTAACTAGAGGTTAATTTTGTTGATCTTTTTCAAAGCACTAGTTTTTTATTTCACTGATGTTCACTACTACTTCTATTCTTTATTTTATTTATTTATTATGTTCTTCTTCCTGCCTGCTTTTGTTTTAGCTTCTTCTTTTTAAATTTCTTACAATGGAAGTTCAGGTTTTTGATCATAGATATTTATTCTTCTTATAAAAATAAGTATTATAGCTGTTAAGTTTCCCTCTGATTGCTGTTGAGTTTTGGTATGGATGGTTTTATTTTCATTTATCTAAAATTTGCCTTGTGATTTCTTCTCTGACTCATTTATTACTTGAAGAAGGTGAAGTGAAGTGAAGTCGCTCAGTTGTGTCCGACTCTTTGCGACCCCATGGACTGTAGCCTACCAGGCTCCTCCCTCCATGGGATTCTCCAGGCAAGAGTACTGGATTGGGTTGCCATTGCCTTCTCCAGGGGATCTTCCCAACCCAGGGATCGAACCAGAGTCTCCTGCATTCCAGGAGGATGCTTTAACCTCTGAGCCACCAGGGAAGCCCCATTTATTACTTAGGAGAGTTTTTTAACTTTTCATTTCTCAAATTTCTTTATATCATTATGAGTTTCCATTTCATTCCATTGTGGTCAAAGAACATTGTATAATTTAAATATTTAAAAATTGTGTGTGTATGCTCAGTCACTCAATCATGTCTGACTCTTTGCAGCCCTAAGGACTATAGCCTGCCAAGATCTGCTGTCCATGGAGTTTTCCAGGCAAGAATATTGGATTGGATCACTGTTTCCTCCTCCAGGGTATCTTCCCAAACTAGGAGTCAAACCCTTGTCTCCTGCATTGGAAGGTAGATTCTTTGCCACTAGCACCACCTGAGATACTTTTAAATTAACTGAGATTTGCCTTATGGCCTCCTAATATATCCTGGAAAGTGTCCCATGTGTACTTGAGAAGAATGTATATTCTGCTTGTTGTTGATTGGGGTGCTCTGTAGATGTCTGTTACATTTAGTTGGTTTAGAGTGTTTACATTTTCTTTTTCATTGTTCTCTGCCTGGTTGTTCTAACCATTGTTGAGAGTGGGGTATTGCACTTTTCAAATATTGTTGAATTTTACATTTTGCTTTTTAATTTACATACGTTGCTTCATGTTTTGAGATGCTCTGTTGTTAGATGCATTGTTTATACATATTTTGTCTTCCTGATAAACTGACCCTTTTCTTAGTATGTCCTTTTTGTCTCTAGTAACAAAGTTTGTTTCTAAGATTATTTTGCCTTATACTACTGTAGGGAGAAGTAGCAATAACCTCAGATATGCAGATGACACAACCCTTATGGCAGAAAGCAAAGACGAACTAAAGAGCATCTTGATGAAGGAGAAAGAGGAGAATGAAAAAGCTGGCTTAAAACTCAGCATTCAAAATACTAGGATCATGGCATCTGGTCCTATCACTTAATGGCAAATAGATGGGGAAACAATGAAAACAGGAGGAGACTTTATTTTCTTAGGCTCCAAAATCACTGCAGGTGGTGACTGCAGCCATGAAATTAATAGACACTTGCTCCTTGGAAGAAAAGTTATGACCAACCTAGATATCATATTGAAAAGCAGAGACATTAATTTACCTACAAAGGTCTGTCTAGTCAAAGCTATGGTTTTTCTAGTAGTCATGCATGGATATGAGACTTGGACCATAAAGAAAGCTGAGCACTGAAGAACTGATGCTTTTGAACTGTGGTGTTGGAGAAGACTCTTGAGAGTCCCTTGGACTGTAAGGAGATCAAATCATTCAATCCTAACGGAAATCTGGCTTGAATATTCTTTGGAAGAACTGATGCTGAAGCTGAAGTTCCAATACTTTGGATACCTCATACAAAGAACTGATTTATTGGAAAATACCCTCATGCTAGGAAAGACTGAAGGTTGGAGGAGAAGGGGACAACAGGATGAGATGGTTGGATGGCGTCACTGACTCAATGGACATAAGTTTGAACAAGTTCTGGGAGTTGGTGATAGACAGGGAAGCCTGGTGTGCTGTAGTCAATGGGATCACAAAGAGTTGCCCATGACTGAGACTGAAGTGCCCTGTAGCCACTTTGGCTCACTTCTGGATACTCTTTGTGTGGTATATATTTTTCTGTCCTTTCACTTTCAACTTTCACATCTTTGTGTCTCTTGTGATGGTATATAGTTAGATCATCTTTGCTTCATGTGACCATTCTTTACACACTCTTACTAGAGGAATGATATTTTCATTATTTCATAAACGATACATTTATTGTTTTATTATAAATTAGTTGCTGAGAGCAAATGTATTGCTTTATCTTCTTTTTATAATTTATGGAAAATGAATTAATTATTCATATTAGATCTATATTATCTTAATTTTTAAGATACTTATTATAATCTGTTTTATAAGATTTATTTTGTAACTTATTTCTCAATGTTTTTATAATGTTTCTGGCAGTGCTTATTAGTATATCTATTTGAATTGATATAATAAATAAAGATTTTTTTTTCTGAAAGAAAGTGCAATTCAGCTTATTGTTTGCCAGGGATATTTTTGTAAATTGACCTAACTATGCAGCTCTACAGTTTTGATTTAATATACATGTATAAAATCCAGGAGAAAGTATTATGGAAATGTGAGTTGAAAAAGAGAGAGGAAAGGCCTAAAATTTCCAAATTTTACAAAATACTTTTTATTAATAAAAATAACTAGTCTCGAGCATTTAATTTAATTTGATACATTTTAATTAATATAGTAATATATAAGTGAAAATATTAATATATGTGAAAATCACATCCTTTGTGACAATTTCAACTCATGCTCTCATGCTAAAAATTTTAGACAGCTTATAAGATACTTAAAATGTTAAATATAGGAAATGTTGTTCAAATGTTCAAAATATCTTCAGGTGATTCTCAGGGAAAAATGTCTGAAGACCAGATTAAAGAACAAAGGCACTCTAAATTCATTGTCTCTGGTTGCCTCATTTACTGCTGTATTCTCAGGGCCAATCACACACCAATGATTAAATGATGAATGAGTGAATGTCCTGAATGATTAACATTACAAATTACACACTTGCTGCCTAAAGAAGGGCTTCCCAGGTGGCTCAGTGGTAAAGAATCTGCCTGCCATTGCAGGAGACACAGAAGATGCAGGTTTGATCCCTGGGTTGGAAGATCCCCTGGAGAAGGAAATGGCAACCCACTCCAGTATTCTTGCCTGAGGAATCCCGTGGACAGAGGAGCCTGGTGGGCTACAGTCCACGGGCTCAAAACAAGTCGAATAAGACTGAACGACTGAACACACACACATACTTACAGAAAAGGTGACCCTGGATGTGGGTTTTTCCCTCTGTAGGTTGTGTGTGTTCTTAGTCGCTCAGCTGTGTCTGACAGCTGTTGCAACCCCAGGGACTGTAGCCCACCAGGCTCCTCTGTCCACAGGATTCTCCAGGCAAGAATACTGGAGTGGGTTGCCATGCCCTCCTCCAGGGGATCTTCCCAACCCAGGGACTGAACTCAAGTCTCCCACATTGAAGGCAGATTCTTTACCATCTCTGAGCCAATTATCACTCTAGGTTAGGCAATTATTAATTGGTAGATAGAGAGAGTGAGGGCCTGATGGAAATGAAGAAAAGATACCTACACTTCTGACTTGAGAAGATAGTCTTAGGTGACTGACTTTACCCTTGTCGGGCTCCAGAAAATTGAGAGCAATATGGATACAGACTTAAGGGAACTCAGTGAGGTACTAAGATCCTTACATATCAATTATCTTGAATTCTTCAAGTGTTTTTTGACCATCTACTTTTCTGTCACTGCTAGGTACTGGGCATGCAGGGCTGAAGACAGGGTATAAAGAAGTGTACTGAGGCAGGGTAAATGGTGTAAGAGAAACATAGTCAGTTATAGTTTGAATTATTTGAAACTGTTGTTATTTGACCATTTTTGACCTACCCAAAATATGGTAAATCATGCAGTTCAGCCTATTGGGGGATTCTTGGGGGATTCTTGTTAATCAGGGAAAGCAATATGCATTAGGTGGGATTTGAGCTGGACACTGAAGGATGAAACCGGTTAGTAGATGGATAGCTGGCAGGTAGAATATTTGAAATAACAAAGAGGATCAACAAGAGCAAAAGTGGAGAGGAATAGAAGGCACATGTGTGTTCTAGAAAGGTACATGAGGTTTCTTTTGTGTGTGTGTGTGAAATCTGAGAAGTATGAATTAAATTATAAAGGAGCTTGAGATTTGAGTTTACAGTCCTGTAGACCTAAGATCACAATTCAGTAGGGTTGGCAGTGGGGAGCCATTTACCAGATTGAGTATTGGGAAAACAGATACAGGCTTTAGAATAACTCCGGTGGTTGAATGGGGAACGAGTGGAGGGTGGGGAAGTTGAGACTCGAGGCCCAGAAATGCATAGGAAGCTCTTGCAATGGTCAAGATGAGCATAGCAGATGTCTATAGGGGCTGAGAAGCAGGGCATGTTTCTCTGATAGAATTATCATGGCATGGTCATTAAATTAGGTGGAGGGATCAGTTGAAAGAGGTTTAGATTCAAGAGTGGGGGATGGGAGGAAGCCACCTCACAGAGTATACCTCACAGGGATTGTGAGGGTGGAGTCGTAGGCTGTGGGTCTTAGCTCTGCTGGAGCACAGTTTATAACTTAAGCCTTGAAAGTAGATGTGGTTATCGGGGAATTTTGTCTTTGAAGAACAGGGAAGCAGAGGAAAGGCAAAAGGACAGAGCATGGGATTAGGAATGGCTCTGTGCCTTGTGCTTTACCACATTTTATCTCCATTATAACATTTGTTTACCTCTGTGTCTGCCGCTCCTAAGTCTATGACCTCTAAAGGTGGGAACTATATCTTGTCCATTCTTCAGCATCCTCAAAGTTTATACATAGTTGAGGGGTGGCCACTTATAGCACAGGGAACTCTACTCAGTATTCTGTAATAGCCTATATGGGAAAAGAATCTGAAAAGGATGGATATATATATATATATATACACACAGAGAGAGAGAGAGAGAGAAAGAGAGAGAGAGAGACAGATGGCGTGTATGACTGAATCGCTCGGTGTACACCTGAAACTAACACAACATTGTAAATCAACTATAGTCCAGGAAAAATTAAATTTAAAAAGCCCTTACTGAATCACATCCTAACTTTTCATGGAACGTTTTCTAGGTTCTAGTCATTGTTGTAAGTGCCATACAGATGCCCATCCATTTCATATTTCACAGATGGGGAAATGGAAGTATGCACTTGTTCAAGGTCACAGTGAGTGCAAGCTCAGATTTGACCTCAGGCAGTCCAACACCAAAGGCTGCTGGCATATAATTCCCATTCTCTGGAATTCTGGAATGAGTAGAGTCAGAGTGACGTCTCTTTGGCCCTTGACAGTTTGGGGTTGCTTTCACAGTTAATTCTAATAGCCTCAAAGTAACTTTGTGAGATGAAAGGAGGGGGAAATTCTTACTATTAAGTAAGTGAAGGTTAAAGTACATGAACTCATGAAGAAACACCGCTTGTTGCTATTGTTCAGTCGCTAAGTTGTGTCCATCTCTTTGGGACCCCATGTAATGCGGCATGACAGGCTTCCCTGTCCCTCACTGTCTCCCAGAGTTTGTTCAAACTCACATGCATTGAGTCAGTGATGCCATCCAACACCTCATCCTTTGCCACTCCCTTGTCCTTTTGCCTTCAGTCTTTCCAGCATCAAGATGTTTTCCAGTAAAATAATTCATGAGGAAACACAGCTATTAGGCTGGTGCAAAAAGTAATTGTGTTTTTGCATTGTTGAGCTTTGCCCTCTGATATTGGAATACTTCCTTAAATAAATGTGGTTATGTTATACATCATTTTAATGCACATCTCTGGCTTTATTTTTTTTTTTACTAATGACTTATCACTTGCTCTTTATTTTATATTTATTTTAGACTACAGAAATGTGTTAGACAAAAAGCACACTCAAGCATTTCTTAATTTGAGTTCAAAATGGGTCGTAAAGCTGCTGAATGGTCTCTTTTATTAATCATCATGAATACTCAATGTTTAGGCACAGCTCTCATGATTGGTAAAAAGATGATTGGTTTGTTGATTTTAGATGTCAATGAAAAATAATTTGTTGATATATCTATTCACCCTTGAAGGGGACATAACCTGAAATCTGTCCTTAAGAATAGTGTTCAGGGTCCCTATACAGTCTAATGACCTCTGCCTCTTTAGAGGTCTCTGTAAGCTCATTTACTAAGGAGGATAAGATTTCTTCTCTTCATAGCAGAATCAAAAGGAGAAAGATGGATATTGAATTTCTATAGGCATTTGTCTAGCCTAATCCCGTACTACACATAGACTCTCCTTTGACGGTCTCCTTAGATAGCAAAGACTCATGAAAGATTTCCAAAGAACTGAAAATGAGGTTCATAATAAGCTTTATATTTGTGTTCAGCTCATTTCAGCTTAGAAAAAAATACGATGCCAGTGCCTCTGGCAGGTACTGCCTCTTTGGAACTTTATGAATCTGAGGCCATGTTGGCTTGTCATTTCTCTGCTGTTATACTAGATGGGTTATCTTACCAAGTTTCACCACTGCTAACATAGACTCTGAAGCAGCAAATGCCACAGAGAATTCAGAGATGAGAAACCTCCTGTTCTGTAAGCAGATGGGTTTATTTATGGGCTTCCCTGGTGGCTCAGATGGTAAAAATCTGCCCGCAATGCAGAACACCAGGTTCAACCCCTGGATAGGGACGATCCCCTGGGGAAGGGAATGGCTCCTCACTCCAGCATTCTTTCCTGAAGAATCTTGTGGACAGAGGAGCCTGGTGGACTTCAGTCCATAGGCCACATCTGATGTGGAGGGCTCATCAGCAAGAGTAGCAGAGGATTGGAGGAGGAAAACAGCTGAACTTGGGGGAAGTAGAAAGAAGGTTTCCTGCATGGGGCAAGGGTGTGAGTTGAGGCCATTAGAACAAAGTAGAGAAATAGGCAAGGGTCAGACCAAGTGTGACAGAGAGGAAAATCGTTGGAAAATCCACCTCTAGGACCTAAACTCAACACAGCACCTATATTCGGTGATCTTGTTTTAAAAATTCCCCGTAGTTCACCAGATAATATTTGAGTGTCAGGGCTTCAGGGATAGTGGATGCCTTTATTAATGTGAAAGTGAAAGTGTTAGTCGCTCAGTCACGTCCAGCTCTTTGTGACCTCATGGACTGTAACTCGCCAGGTTCCTCTATCCTTGGGATTTCCCAGGCAAGGTTATCAGAAAGGGTTGCCATCTCTTCCTCAAGGGGATCTTTCCAACTGAGAGATCAAACCCAGGTCTATATTACAGGCAGACTCTTTACCATCTGAGCCACCAGGGAAGCCCCTTTCATTAGCATATTTCTTGGTATTTTATGCACATCCTGGCAAGATTAACATATCATCTTCTATGAGGAGAGAGAGCTATGAACTTAGGATCAGTTTGATCTTTGAAATAAGTTGTAAAGAATTTTTTTTAGTGATCACCCCAGAGCTTTTGTATAGCACCTGCTTCCAGTTCTAATTTCATGCCAAAGCACATTACCAAGATTCAGTATTAATGGCCAGTATTATTTAATTCCAAGTACTTAAGAAAGACCAAATACATAGTGCTTACTGTATGCCAGGTGTTGTTCTAAGCATTTTACAAATATTAAATCATCTAGTGATCTAAAAACACAATAAGAGGTAGGCACCATCATTATCCCTACTTTGCGAATGAGGAAACAGTAGTTGAGTAATTCGCCTGAAGTTACAAAGCTGCTAAGAGGTGGAGCTGGGAGCTGGGTGGGGGCATCTTACTCCAGAGATGCTGGACAATATCTTTAATTATCATTTATCTACTCTTTCAGTTTACTGTTTTTCCCCTCCAAAATAAATAGACAAGTTTTGAAATTCTTTTGGCCACTTGTTTAATCAGCATCACAGCATATTTTACAAACTTTTCAATAAAAATCTTATATTTTCATATATCATATATGACATTTATTTTTAGATCGTGGTTTTCAATCCTGATATGCATTAGAATTACCTAGGGAGCCTTTTTTATTTTTTAAATTGTTGTTGGTCTGAATCCTACCCCCAGAGATTCTGATTTAGTTTGTTTGGGTGAAGCCTGGACATAGTATTTTGAAAACTCCCCAGGTGATTCTAATGGTTATCCAGGGTTAAGAACCATGGAGACAGATGGATCGTTTATTGATTACTTTAGGCACTGCACTATGCATTTCACACATTCTGTTGACAACCTTATTACATAGGTATTATAATTATTTGTATTTTACAGAAGAGGAAACTTGAAAAGCCCAGGTGTTACATAAATTGCCCAAGATCACACATCAAGTAAACAGCAGAGACAGGACGTATGAGGTGAAACCACATTTTCTTAATCATAACTACAATGCATTTCATAACATAAAAATAATTAATCTACTGTGTCATAAATTATCAGAATTCTGGAACATATTTTGTATATATAGGTGCTAAGATTCTGAAAATCTGAAGAATCTGTCTTTCCATTCAATTTCTTAAAAATAGTTTTTAAGCAGATTATGTTCTGTGATATGCAATCTATTTTATATAATATATTGTTTTATAGCCATGTACTTGTTATAGTAGTTGACTTTTCTCTTTATTCTTTTGTATTACTGCATATGAATACATAAAACATTCTAAATAAGTCTCCAAGTACACACAAACCTTGAAACCACTGGGTATTCTCTATTACTAGTGGGAAGAAAATGACACAAGAGCAGTTTATTCTTAGGAGAAAAGATTTGGGTTACATACACTGTGTGAAGAATTTTCTAACCATAAGCAGCGTCCTCTAGCTAATATACTTTGAGCATATTTGCTACATGCCAAGTAAGTGTCTGCTATTTTCCATGATGGGGAAGGCAATGGCATTCCACTCCAGTAGTCTTGCCTGGAAAATCCCATGGATGGAGGAGCCTGGTAGTTTGCAGTCCATGGGGTCTCGAAGAGTTGGACACGACTGAGCGACTTCACTTTCACTTTTCACTTTCATGCACTGGAGAAGGAAATGGTAACCCACTCCAGTGTTCTTGCCTGGAGAATCCCAGGGATGGGGGAGTCTGGTGGGCTGCCGTCTATGGGGTCACACGGAGTCAGACTGAAGTGACTTAGCAGCAGCATCATTTTCCATGAATTATTTCAGTAATACACTTAAGGCATTAATTCATCTTAATCCATCTATATATTAAAAACTCCCACACTGATAGATCTAGATCAGGACTCATTTCTGAAGTATGAATTTATTTACCCAACTGTCTACTTGATAGCTCTTGATTGGTTCATAGATATCTCGAATTTAACATGTTTGAAAAGAAACTCTCAATTTTGCTCCATTTTTTTCCTGAGTCTCTTTTATCTCAGTAAATGTCTGCATCATCTGTCCTATTACTTCAGGCCAGAAACCTAGAACTCACCCTTGTTTCTGTTTGCTGTCCTCCAAAATGGTCTTGCTGATGTCGTAGCTTCGTAACTGTCTCATTCTCCACCTTGCTCCCTGCAGCTGGTGTTGCAATCAAGGTCATTGTTCACTTGCTAAAAAATCTTTCAGTGGTTTCCTCGCCTTTGCCCACCAACCAGGTCCTGCATAATCCACTGTCAATTCGCATCGGCCTCCCCTCTCTCACTATGTGCAGCCACACTGGTTGTTCAGTTCTTTAGTCACTCCAAAATCCTTCTTTGGCCCAGCAGACTCTTCTTCCAGCTACATAGCTAGGTCCTCATCTTTCAAGTTTCATCTGAAATGAAATTTCCTCATAGAGACCTTCACGGACCATCTTCTCAAAAATGCCTCCCTTTCCAGATAGTTCTTTATTTCCTTATTAGCTCTTATCTTCATCTATGAGATTTAATTTATTCACTTATCTTACTGTCTTTTTTCATTGAGTGTAAGTAAGATCCATGATGGACTCCTGTCTGCCTTGTTTTGACTTATCTCTGACTGGTTTTTTTAGCATATAGCCCGGAATATGCTCACAAAAGAATACACTTTAGCTCTAGGTTCGGTTCAGTTCAGTTCAGTTCAGTCACTCAGTCGTGTCCAACTCTTTGTGATCCCATGAATCACAGTATGCCAGGCCTCCCTGTCCATCACCAACTCCTGGAGTTCACCCAAACTCATGTCCATCGAGTCTGTGATGCCATCCAGCCATCTCATCCTCTGTCGTCCCCTTCTCCTCCTGCCCCCAATCCCTCCCAGCATTAGGGTATTTTCCAGTGAGTCAACTATTCGCATGAGGTGGCCAAAGTACTGGAATTTCAGCCTCAGCGTCAGTCCTTCCAATGAACACCCAGGACTGGTCTCCTTTAGGATGGACTGGTTGGATCTCCTTGTAGTCCAAGGGACTCTCAAGAGTCTTCTGCAACACCACAGTTCAAAAGCATCAGTTTTTCGGCACTCAGCTTTCTTCACAGTCCAACTCTCACCTCCATACATGACCACTGGAAAAACCATAGCCTTGACTAGACAGACCTTTGTTGACAAAGTAATGTCTCTGCTTTTGAATATGCTATCTAGGTTGGTCATAACTTTCCTTCCAAGGAGTGTCTTTGAATTTCATGGCTGCAATCGCCATCTGCAGTGATTTTGGAGCCCCCAAAATAAAGTCAACCACTGTTTCCACTGTTTCCCCATCTGTTTGCCAGGAAGTGATGGGACCAGATGCCATGATCTTAGTTTTCTGAATGTTGAGCTTTAAGCCAACTTTTCCCTCTCCTCTTTCACTTTCATCAAGAGGCTTTTTAGTTCCTCTTCACTTTCTGCTCTAGGTTAAATGAATATAAATGTCATATTGATATTTAATAAAAGGTATAGTGATCTCTTCTTGAGATCTTAAAAGGAAATGCTAGTCTAGTGGTTCCTAAACTGTATCTTGTGCAGTGATGAATTAAGAAATGAAAAGCAAGAGCCAAATTATGTTAAGATTTGGCTGTTACTGTTACATAAGCCCATATATAAACTACAACTACGAAAGCCACAACTTTATGTCCACCATCATTTTACCAGACAGAATGATGGAAAGCTAGAGGCATTCTAGGCCAAAGACACTATAAAGGGTTAGACGTGGAAAGAGTGGATAGCTTTCAGCAAATAGTAAAAATATTGGAAGAGAAAACAAATAAAGAATTTGAAGAATTTGACAGGTGTAGATGATGAACTTTATATGCTATAGAAAAGCATTTGAACTTTATTCTGTAGGAAGTAGGGAGCTCTATAGGATATGAGAATGACATGCTTCAATTTGCATTTAAAAATTACTGGGCTCGGACAGAGACGAGACAAATCCATCTAGATCTAGCCAAAAAGTTGTTATAATAACCTTTGAGCAAGACAGGAGTTTCTGGCTTGAAGTAAGCAATGACACTGAGGATAAAGGGGAAGGAATAGGTCTTTGCTTTTAGCTTTTCTTGGAATGATGTCTGTGAAGTTCCAACAGAGTCTTATTTCCAGTTTCAACTTACGTCATCTACCTATGGGCTTTCCCAGGGGGCGCTAGTGGTAAACAACCCACCTGCCAATGCAGGAGGCATAAGAGCTTCGGGTTTGACCCTAAGTTGGGAAGATCCCCTGGAGGAGGGCCTGAGAACCCACTCCAGTGTTCTTGCCTGGAGAATCCCATGGACTGAGGAGCCTGGTGGGCTAAAGTCCATGGAGTTGCTAAGAGTTGGTCACAACAAGCTACTTAGCATGCATGCACAGGCTTTAGAATGAATTTTCATATTGTTTATCTGTTGGCTTCATAGCTACCTTTTTTGATGAATATATAAAAACACACACATACAACTATAGAACCTTCATTGTGAGGATTAAAAGAAAAATGGATGTGAAAGCACTTTCGCAAAGTACTACACAAATGGAAACTATTTTTATTACCACTAAGTCAATTTAGTTTACAGAAAGAAAAATCACTTTCCCACACATATGCTTCATAAGCCAAGTCCCCAGGCAGGATGAATCACTCTTATAAACCATAGCGCTTTTTCGTACTTCTATCATAACACTTCCATTAATTATAAATTGTTTATACATTGGTTTTTCCTTGTAGGGTATAAATCCTTTAGAGACACAAAGATAGTCTTATGAATCTTTATACCCTGGTTTGTGGTAGACAGTAAGTGTTCAGTAAATGTTAATTGCATGCATGGATGAACAATTAGTTCCCAGGAAAGGTTAAAGGCAGATAGTAGGGAGCTGATGGGAACTTTAAAGGTAAAATAAATAATAGGGTAAACATGTTAAAATGAAAAGATTCAGAGTGATTGATCAGCATATGTTTTCTTTTAGTCAGAAGATAAATATAGATTTTGGAGAAGGAAATGGCAACCCACTCCAGTATTTTTGTCTGGAAAATCCCATGGACAGAAGGGCCTGGTGGGCTACAGTCCATGGGGTTGTGAGAGTCTGATATAATTTAGCAACTAAACCATCACCATATATAGATTTACTGTACTGCCAAAATACTGTATCAACTTGCTCTTAGTAAAGTTACATATTTTGTAACACTGATAATTAAGCATTTTTTTATAGTATTATATTCATTCATCTATTCACTTAGCAAATCTCTTTCCAATGTCTGATAAATACAAAGCACTGTGCTTGCTATTGGTTTTAAATAAGCAAGTCCTTGTCCTCAAGAAGTTCCCTATCTAGTTGGGAGAGTGGAAGTAATGGGGGGGACCTGCTCCATTACAAACACTACCCTAGGAATTTTACATATTTTAGAATGAGAGTTACCATTTATTGAATATCTCCTATCTTCACAGCAACCCTACAAAGTAAGCATTATTATTTCGCCTATTTTGCAAAAGAGAAGCCTACGCTAAGAAAATGCTATTGATTTATCTGAGTTCACAAAACTAGGAAGGAACTGAGGCAGGCTGATTGACAACAAGGAAGAACATAAGGATTATTTTTTTATTTCAGAATCTAGATCCTCTTGTAGTCATTCAAATTAATCCAGCAAATATCAGTGGAATGACAATAAGGACAAGTATTTAAAATTACATTGAGTTATAATAATAACTTCCCTGATAGCTCAGTTGGTAAAGAATCTGCCTGCAATGCGGGAGACCCCAGTTCGATTCCTGGGTTGCGAAGGTCCCCTGGAGAAGGGAAAGGCTACCCACTCCATTGTTCTGGCCTGGAGAATTCCATGGACAGTCCGTGGGGTTGCAAAGAGTTGGACATGACTCTTCAGTTTCATAATAATAAAGTCCCCACTCATGGAGTTTTTGATTTGGTGGAAGGAGTTAGAAAAATAAACATAAGGTGAGATTTTAACAAAAGGATGACAGGTCTTTAGGGGGAAGAGGCTCTCAGAAACTGAGCATTGTCAAGCTGTGATGTGAAGAGTGTCCTGGGCTTGGGGGTTAGAAGACCACTATTTAAGGCTAATCCTTCTTGTGGGGGAATTCCTCTATGGCTCAGCAGATAAAGAATATGCCAGCAATATAGGAGGCAAGGGTTCGATCCCTGGCTCTGGAAGATCTCCTGGAGAAAGAAATGGCAACCCACACCAGTATTCTTGCCTGAAGAATCCCATGGACAGAGGAGCCTGACGGGCTATAGTCCATGGGGTCGGAAAGAGTCGGACACGACTGAATGACTAAGCATGAACTCCATGTGGGACTGTGGGAAAGACACAGGTTTCTGGGCCTTGCTTCCCTCCATTTGTTAAATAAGGAAAATAATGGGTTATGGGTCCACCTTATTTTAAGAATTAATGGGTAGAGATAAGGGAAAGCAGTTTCTAAAATGCAATACAGATTTACGATAAAGAAAGCCAATTTCCTCGGAACATCTTTTTTGGTATAAGAACCATCAACTAGCAGACAGCATAGAGAAGTGATTTATAAGTCCTTATCTCTCATATATTATGTGGTGCCTGTCATATAGTAAGTGCTTGATAAATACTTATTGAGCTGAGTTCCTGAATGGCAGAAGGAGACCAGAGGACACAAAATCTCTCCTCCAGCCAGGGGAGAAGATGTACTGTATTCAATTTCTTGTGACCTTTCAGCACATCAAGCAGTTGTCACTAAATGTATTTGTTATAATCCAAAATTCCATTTAAATTGGGCATGTGTATTTGTTCCTTCAGCTGATTGTTAGAGATGTACGTATGTGACTGTGTGTGTGTGTACCTGAACAAGTATATTTGGAGGTTGTGATGACCTGTTTTCACATCTACTTGTTTCTGTTAAGTATTTGATCGTTCCTGTCTACTAGTGAGTGCTCACAGCATACGGCACTCTTGGGGTCGAGAATAGTACCATATATTCTCCATGGATGTTTATGCTTCAACAGGTATTATAGACATAGGCTTAGAGGATAAAGCTTAAGCCTGGTAATGCTATGCACCAGCCAGAGAGAGGATTTATTTGAGGAAATGTGGCTTACTTAACACCATCAAACCACATACCCATAGGCAGCTATCTATCCCCCTACCAAGACTAGGCTTTAGCTTAGATCCTTAACAGGACATGTACCTGCCTTTGCTATGAATGTGACAAATAAATGCTGCCGGCAAATCTTCATCTTGTGTGTATTTTCCATGCTAATGTCAGTAAGCATTATAAGAAGGCTTTTCCCCCTAGCTTTAACATTTCATTCAATATCTCACTCAAAATTGTCTTTACAATAAAATGTTATTAAAAATGAGTCTTCAGAACTTCCACTTCCAAGATGATAAAACAGATGATTTTTCCTATTTCTCCCACTTATTAATAATACTCCAATAAGCCTGGACATTATACAAAAGGTAAATATAGACCACTTGAAAGGTAGAGCGATGACAAACTGTCTAAGGACCTTGGAATCAAGGGGAAAAAAAGGTTGTGTGATCTATGGGTGTTCTTTTTGCTTTATCTACCTAAAAATTAGAGCTGGAAAAGCTAGAACCTGAAAATGCCACAGGTGCAGACCAAAAATGGATCATGGACTTAAATGTAAAATATAAAACCATTAATCGTTTGGAAGAGAATGTAGGCAAGAATCTTTGTGGCCCAGGACTAGGTCACACTAAAAGCACAATCCATAAAATTCTTAAAAAATGGGTAAATTGGACTTCATCAAAATTAGAAACTTATAGGGAATAGCTTTTGTAGGTGGATAAGAAGACAAGATACAGACAGGAGGAAATGTTTGCAAACACTTGTCGGACAAAGGATTAACATCTTGAATATTTGAAGAATTCTCAAAATTCAACCTCAAAGGAATGAACAGCCTGACTAGAAAATGGGCAAAGGGCATGAACAGACATTTCACAAAAGAGGACAGACAGATGGGAAATGAGCACATGGAAACTGATTAACATCGTTAGCCCTTGCTCTGCACCCAAGTTGTGTCTGACTCTTTGCAACCCCATGGACTTCAGCACCCCAGGCTTCCCTGTCCTTCCCTATCTCCTGGAATCTGCTCACATTCATTTCCATTGAGTCAGTGGTGCTGTGTAAACATCTCATCCTCTGCCACTCCCTTCTTCTCGTCCCCTCAGTCTTTCCCAGCATCAGGGTCTTTTCCAATGAGTCTGTTCTTTATATCAGGTGGCTAAAGTATTGGAGCTTCAGCATCAGTCCTTCCAATGAATATTCAGGGTTGATTTCCCCCAAGATTGACTGGTTTGATCTCCTTGCAGTCCAAGCAACTATGCAAATTAAATCCACAATGAGATATTACTACCCAGCTATCAGAATGGATCAAATGAAAAATAGTGACAATACCATATGCTAGTGCTAATATAAAGAAACTAGATCTGACCATGTGCTTGTGGCTGGTGGGAATGTAAAACTGCACAGCCACTCTTGAAAACAGCTTGGCAAATTTTTTATAACCTAATATGCAACTGCCATATAATCTAGCAATTACAGTCTAGGAGATTTATCTCAGGGAAAGGAAAATTCATGTTTACACAAAGGCCTGTACATGAATGTTCAAAGAAGTTTTATTTGTTATGAGAAAAACTGGGAATCACCCAGATGTCCTTCAACAGATGAATGGTAAACAAACTGGGGTACATCCATGTATTTATTCAACATTTATTTGGTGTTAGGGCTCTACTGGGGTGATTAAATACATTTGTGACTTAAATCTTGGAAGGTAAATATTATTATCAATCTGATTTTGTGGATTAGAAACCTGAGGTTTAGAGAGATTAAATAGCTTTTTCAAGGTCATTCAAAGCAAAGGCTGGAATTTGTACCTAGGGTTTTTGACATTCTACAGCCCATTAGCTTTCCCCCACACAGACTATCAAAATTAGGTGAGGCACATGTCTTGGTGTTCTTCTCAGATAAGTTGTAGAACTGAATTGGTTGTGGAATTGTGAAACTACATTTTCCCCATTATAGAATTCACTCTCTAGGGTCCTCTGACCAGATTAGTACAAGAATCATGCAGTGCATATGACATTCATTCATTAAATATTTATTACTGATGCTAAAGATGATAGAAAATAAACTAAGATGCAAATTAGGCAGAAAAAAATTAGGTGAGAGACTATGTGTGTTTGTTATGCTTTGTAGTCTGAAAGGATAGTGTTGTTGCTCTGTCGCTCAGTCGTGTCTGACTCTGTGACCCCATGGACTGCAGCGCACCAAGCTTCCTTGTCCTTTACCGTCTCTTGGAATTTGCTCAAACTCATGTCCCTTGAGTCAGTTTGGTATCTGACCATCTCTCACTCATTGTGCTATGTCCTGTCTAAGGACTGGTTTAGTTAGCAGACCGTCAATACAAAGTGATTGCCTAAGCCCAGACTTTCCTTTTCTGCAGTCCATATGCACTGATTTTAACTAAGCATCTGCAAAGTCATGGCATGGCATTTGCTGAGTCTTACTTCTCTAAAAAGAGGGTGCGCCTGAACACACTCTCCTCTGTTGGCTCATTTCATCACGTGAAAGAACTAATGCTTGTTCTTTGTTGTAATTAAGTTTGCAACTTGTGGAACCTAAAACGCTCAATTGCTCAGAGAACTGCCTGAAATGACTTTGTTTCGCAATGTGTATCCCTGCCCTTCAGAGTCAACTAAAACACAACCTTGGATATCCATAATTATACAGCAGGTGTGGCTGAAGAAGTCGATGTATCATCACATTTTTCAACCAGAAAGAGTCGGCTTTTAACTAGAATAACCACCTAATTTCATGTCCAAGTCACACATATGTGGTTAAGATTGAAACATGAGTCTTAGATTTCTTGTCTGGCTCAGATCTGAGTGTTACCAACACTTCTTTCTACACTCCAGTCTTTGAGCTCTAGTTGTTATTGGTTTTAGGTTCTGTGAGAAAAAGGAGCTTGTGAAATGGCAACCCACTCCAGTATTCTTGCCTGGAGAATTCCACGGACAGAGGGGCCAGGTGGACTACAGTCCATGGGGTCACAAAGAGTTGGACATGACTGAGCACACAGGCACTCTCTGTGCTGGAACAGTCCATGTTTTGTGAAGCAATCATCAATAAAATAGCTAATTTTCTATGGCAGCTACAAAGTAAAACGAAGTAAAAGTGTTAATCATCTAGCCGTGTCCGACTCTTTTGTGACCTCGTGGATTGTATCCCGCCAGGCTCCTCTGTCCATGGGATTGTCCAGGCAAGAATGTTGGAGTGGTAGCCATCTCCTTCTCCAGGGAATCTTCTGGACCCAGGGGTTGAACCCAGGTCTCCTGCATTGCAGGTGTGTTCTTTATCATCTGAGTCACCAGGGAAGCCCCACAAAATAAAATGGGCTACCTGAAATCGTATGATTGGGCGATTCTAGGAACTGTGAGCATAATGTAGCTGGAAAAACCCAAGAGCTTGAAGTGGTGATCTTGGGTTGGAGAACTTAGGTTGCTGCCCGTTATTTCTGTGTTTTCAACTGTGCCTCCTAACTTTGATTCCTCCAGCAAACTTTTATCTGTTGCCTGCTGTATACTTTGCATCTTGCTAGGCTCTAGAGATTGAGTGATGATCAACATAATAGTAATGCCTGTCTTTCAGTCACAGTGTTGCTGCAAATGAGATATTAGATGTGAAAGTTTTCTGTAAAGTGTATAATTCCATAAAAATTAGACATAATCTGATATGTGGTATCAGCAATGGGGCTTTGAAGATAATGAAAACTTCTTGGGTACAAAGAGAAAATAAATTTGCATTGGGCAGTTGTGAAGTCTAGACATTGAACAGAATGCTTGACCAATACAAATGCAGGACACTTTTCCTTTTTTACCACTAGTATTTCAGCTCTAGTACAGTGCATACAGTTTACACCAAATAGCTATTGAATAAATTAATTTAGTTAATCTCATTTTGTGTGTGTATATGTAATTTTTTTTAGTGTAAATGACTAGAAGTGGAATTAATGGATAAGATTTGGTGGTGGTGTTGTGCAGTCACTAAGTCATGTCCAACCCTTTGCGACCCCATGGACTGAAGCATACCAGATTTCCCTGTCCTTCACTATCTCCTGAATTTGCTCAAACTCATATCCATCGAATTAGGATAAGATTATATATGTTTAATCTTGGTAGATAAATATCTCTTCCAATTGACTATACCAATAATTTTTACCTCTGTATTTTAACCCCTTTGTTTTTGGCTGGCATATTTTTTTTCTTCTGGGAGTAACATTCCCTTCTTCTAGGAATTATGCCTTCTCTTATCTTCTGGCGGGAGGTGCCAAGTTAATATAAACTCAGGGGTTGGGTCAGCACTGGGCCCAGACTCAAGCTTGGCCAATCATGGAACCTCAGTTTTTACAGCATCGATTGCTGGTGCAAGAGTGGTCAGTGGGTATTTACAGAGCCAGTGAATGGCAGTCCTTAGGACTTTTGGACTTGGGGAGTTTGAGACTTGAATCAGTCATTTTCTATTGATTGAAGTTATAAGATATAAAACTTAGCATTTTCTGATTGCTGTGTTCCCCACCAAATGGTAAAAGCAAGTAAGCACCAAGAGAGAGATGTCTCAAGCCAATATGCAGGAAAGAGCCAAAGAGATGAGTTCAAATGCCACATGAGTGCCTGGTTCCCATTGTCTCTGCTGTCAAACTACCTGAGCAATATTGTTACTCAGGAAATACCCCAATCATTATATAATGATAACAGCAGTAACTTATTTTTGCTTAAGTCAGTTCAAGCTGGCTTTCTCCCATGTTTGAAATACTGGACTAGGTTGCCATTTCCTGCTACTTTAGGGTAAGTCACAGATGTGGGGGCTTTAAACTAAAATCAGTCAAAAGAGCTTTGGTTTGGACTTTTTTGTTTGTTTACCTTATATTGGAATAGAATTTATTTACAAGGTATTAGTTTCAGGTGTACAGCAAAGTTATACACATACATATATCTATTCTTTTTCAGATATTTTTCTCATTTAGGTTATTACAAAATATTGAGTAAAGTTCTAGTAGGTCCTTGTTGATTATTTTATATATACTAGTGTGTATATGTTAATCCCAAACTCCTAATTTATCCCTCCCTCCCAAAGTGATTTGCACTGGTTAACATTACAAATTAGTGTAGCAAAATATATACTCACTGTAAGGGACGCGCTGTTAGTAGAAACTCTGATCCAAGTGGAGTCTGTACTCAGTTATGTCCTTGACTAAGCATGGACGGATGGATGATAACATCAGTCAGGAACTGGGGTGGTAAAGATCACACTGAGCCATCTGCACTGGAAAAGCCAAGGTTAAGCTAGAAACCAAGGTTTGAAGTAAGATAAAGAAAAAGCTGGCTGTTCTGCATTTGGCAGCCTGTCTGGGAGTCTCAGCTAATCAGTGCCACTCCCATAATGCTTATTTGTGGCTCATTCCTCTGAATTCCCAAAGCATCTCCACTCCACCTCTTCTAGCTCTCTCATCCTCACCTCTCCCACCTAAGAGGGTGTGTTCTCCAAGCCTTGGCACCGAGCCTTTGTGTTCTGGGCTCCTTTTGCTAGGTGAGATGTGGACAACACACAGGCTGAGGGCCAGCTGGGGCTGCAGAGCTCTGGAATGTGGTGTGCGATTTCATCTCATGAGGAAAATCTTCAAAAATTGTCTTATTGATGTTATAGTTTTGGTGGCTAAAAAGCAATGTCAACTTTTCTAATGACAATCTCTATTCAATAAAGTGGGCAATTCCAGTTCCAAAAACAGATTAACTTTCTGTGCAATCGCATAAGGGTATTTTCTTTTTGACTAAAATAAGTATGGCCTCTAAATCAGTCAGTCGGAAAGGAAATCAACCCTGAATATTCATTGGAAGGATTGATCCTGAAGCTGAAGCTACAATATTTTGGCCACCTGATGCAAAGAGATGACTCACTGGAAGAGATCCTGATGCTGGGAGGGATTGGGGGCAGGAGGAGAAGAGGATGACAGAGGATGAGATGGTTGGATGGCATCACTGACTTGATGGGCCTGAATCTGCGCAAACTCCTGGAGACAATGGAGGATAGAGGAGCCTGGTGTACTGTAGTCCGTGGGGTCACAAAGAGTCAGATACAAGTTAGTGTCTGAACAACAACAATAGATGCACACACATACACATATATATATATATATATATATATATATATATACATACATTTATGCATACATGCAGTAATGCATGCTGCTGTTGCTGCTGCTGCTGCTGCTGCTAAGTCGCTTCAGTTGTGTCCGACTTTGTGCGATCCCAGAGACGGCAGCCTGCCAGGCTTCCCCGTCCCTGGGATTCTCCAGGCAAGAACAATGGAGTGGGTTGCCATTTCCTTCTCCAATGCATGAAAGTGAAAAGTGAAAGTGAAGTCGCTCAGTCATGTCCAACTCTTAATGACCCTATGGACTGAAGCCCACCAGGCTCCTCTGTCCATGGGATTTTCCAGGCAAGAGTACTAGAGTAGGTTGCCATTGCCTTCTCCGGCAGTAATGCATACGTGTATACATATAGTCCCTGAATTTACCTTCACCAAAAGAGGTTGTTCACCATTGGAGTCCATGCTCAGCTAATGCCAAATCCAGGAAGGGCTCAATGTGTTCGTTTCTAGACATATTCCACCAGCAACTCTTCCCTGATTGATGGATCACACCAGAGGGCTCCCACCTGCCTAAGCAGCTCCCTTCTGGCTGGTCCCTAAAGAACAACAGCATGTGCCTGCCAGCTGCCCAGGGCATTGCCTTCCTCCCAGCAATGGTGGCCTAGCCAGTAAGTATTCAGCAGACACTGATCACATTCTATGTGTATTTCACCTGCATAAATGAAATCACGAGGGCTTTGGCAGCCACGAGGGTAAGTTGGCCAGACCTTCCCTCAAGAGAACCTGCTGTGGGATGCTCAGCTGATGGCAGCTGTTGGACTTTTCATATCTGCAAGTGCTGAAGCTGTGTTTCCCTGGGCTCCTCCTAGGCAGCCCCTGAGCATGGCCCATGCAGTAGAACTAGGGGCTTTCTGCCTGACATGGGATTCATCTATTGGCAGTGTGTTTGTGGACTCCCCACCGTCCTGGGTGAGACTTTCTGAGAACTGCACTGGGATCCGAGGCTCTTCCCAGCTCAAACTCCTTCCCTCTCTCCTTTCTCAGGTGTCCAGCCCTCATGACTGCCCCCTCCTGCTTCCTTCTTCATCCTGCGGTGTTTTCTCCAATAAATCTCTTGCACAACTAAGCCATGCTTGGTGCCTGTCTCCCAGAGAGCCTGAGTCGATACAGCAGTCCTTCAAAATGAGTTGAAGGGAGACGAAGAGTGACAAAAGGCCTGAGCATGTTTTCTGCCACCTATTAAATGGGAGCATGCCCTGAGTGAGCAGGAGACTTCTCAAGCTTTTTCTTACAATAAATATCTTATAGCCTTTACTGTATTCCAGGCATAGCTCTAAGCATTTTACATATACTGAATCATTTAGCTCTTCCATCAACCCTCTTAGTTCAGTTCAGTTCAGTTGCTCAGTCATGTCTGATTCTTTGTGACCCCATGGACTGCAGCACGCTTGGCTTCTCTGTCCATCACTAACTCTCGGAACTTGCTCAAACTCATGCCCATCAAGTCAGTGATGCTATCCAACCGTCTCATCCTCTGTCATCCCCTTTTCCTCCTGCCTTCAATCTTTCCCAGCATCAGGGTCTTTCCAGTGAGTCAGTTCTTCACATCAGGTGTACAAAGTATTGGAGTTTCAGCTTCAGTATCAGTCCTTCCAATGAATATTCAGGACTGACTTCCTTTAGGATTGACTGGTTTGATCTCCTTGCAGTCCAAGGAACTCTCAAGAGTCTTCTTCAACACCACAGTTTAAAAGCATCAACCCTCTGGTGAAGTTTTATTTCCACTTTTCACATGAGAACACATAGGAACAGAGAGATTAAATAAACTTGTTCAACATCACAGAATGATTGTTGGGGCTGGAATTTCCTTCCATTGCGCCATCCTGTCCCTCATGTTAGGAATACTTTGCTGGGCCGATGGCAGTATCTAAAGAGTAGTATTTACTTTTTTAAAATTGCAGTTTAGTTGATTTATAATATTTCCAATATTGTGTTAGCTTCAAGTAGGCAACAAAGTGATTCAGATCTATATCTATCTATCTATCTATATATATATACATGCTCAGTCATGTCTGACTCTTTGCCACCCTGTGGACTGTAGCCCACCAGGCTCCTCTGTCCGTGGAATTTTCTAGGCAAGAATACTGAAATGGGTTGCCATTTCCTTCTCCAGGGGATGTCCCAACCCAGGAATTGAACCCACCTCTTGCTTGGCAGGCAGATTCTTTACCACTGAGCCATTTGGGAAGCCATATATATATATATATAAATTTTCTGACGTTAGCAAATACCCACTCCTTTACCTAGCAGTTCCATTGGAAAAGTTTGCCTGCATATTCAGATATGTGAATTGTTATTCTAAACAGCTAATGTACACGTACCTAATAGTTTAAACCTGCAACCACCTGTAAAATCTCTGCTTATTTTAGAAAGAAGAATACTAAACTGCAACACATTGAAATAAATTGTCCAAAGTCAGAGGTAGTAAGTAGGTGAGTCAAATGAAAACCAAGTCTTACAGATGAGCCTATGGTTTTTGTCTTTTTAAACTGCGTTTATCAGCCAACTAGAGTTTGTCTTTCTGAGCTCCAAAACTTAAAGAAAAAAATAGCCTTGCTTTGGAAGACCAACTTCTTAGCCATGCAAATCATACCCATCTTAACCTTTTCATGACTCACAGGGACATCTTCATGAATCACAATTACTTTAATTGTGACGTTATTTATGATTTTTAGATAAGCTCATTTGCTATTCATTTTTCAATCCACAGATGTTTGTAGAATGCCTTTTGTGGTAGGCAGAATTCTAAATGGGCCCCATGAGTCCCTGCCCCTGGTACTTGTTTCAGATAATCCCCAGGATTGTGAATGTGAAGGATTTTGCTCTGTAAATAGGTCAGGTTACTTGGCAAGTTGACCTTAAGATATGGAGATTATCCAGGTAGGCCTGACTGAATCACAGGACTCCTTTGAAAACAGTTTTCCAGCTGGTTTTAGAGAAAAGGAGGTCAGATATTCAAATTACAAGAAGGATTTGACATTCTATTACTGGCTTGAAGACAGAGGGGGATGCATGGTAAGAAATGTGGGTGGCCTCGAGGAGCTAAGAACAAAGCCTGGCTGACCACAGGGAAATGGAGGCCTCAATCTTTCAGCCTCATGGAGCCAGATTTTGTAAACAATCTGAGTAAGTTTGGAAGTGAATCCTTCTCCAATGCCTCCATCCAGGAACTCAGCCTGGTGGACACCTTGATTTTAGCTTTTAATGCCCTGAAAGGGTTACAGGATCCAGCTACCCTGTGCCAGGAGGCCTGACCTGCAGGGCTAATAAATAAGTGTTGGTTTAAACCATTAAAATGGTAATTTGGAACCAAACAATAAAAAGCAGAAAGCAAAACTAATACATCTTCTAGGTGCCAGGCACAGTGCTTGGTGCTGGAAATATAATAATAATATGGCTTCTTTACTCACAGGATTTAAATTCTGGTAAGAGGGTAGAGGATGAAGGAGATGCAGTGAAGACGTGTTGGTTACTCAGTTGTGTCCGACTATTTGCGACCCTGTGGACTGTAGCCCATTAGGCTCCTTTGTCCATGGGATCTCCAGGTAAAAATATTGAGTGGGTAGCCATTCCCTTCTCCAGGAGATCCACCCCCCGACCCAGGGATTGAACTCAGGTCTCCTGCTTTGCAGGTGGATTCCTTATCATTTGAGCCACCAGGAAAGTAAGTAAATAAGTGTTAGTTGCTCAGTCGTGCCCTACTCTTTGCAACTCCATGGACTGCAGCCCACCAGGCTCCTCTGTCCATGAGATTTTCTAGGCAAGGATACTGGAGTGGGTTGCCATTTCCTTCTCCAGGGATTTTCCCAACCCAGGGATTGAACCTGGGTCTCCTGCACTGCAGGCAGATTCTTTACCAACTGAGCTAAGCCAGGAAAGTGCAATACAAATACACAGAGTGAAAAATCAGACTGTGGGCAGTGCTGTGCAGAGCATTAAAACAGAGTATATGATCTAGAGGATCTAGGGGGTTCCTTCAGATCAACTGGTCAGGGAACGTCTCTGTGAGGTAGCTGTACTTGAAAAGGCTTGCACAGTAAGGAGTTTCAAGCCAGGTTCAGTTCGGAAGAAAAAGCTACCTAAGCAGAGGAGGGACCAACACAAAGGGTGTCATGTGAGAAGGAGCTTGTGGTTGACAAAGGGATGGAAGGGCAGCATGGCTGGCTGGGGCCTGCGTGGTTAGGGAGCCAGCAGAGGAGGTGGGGAGAGGTGGCTGCGCCAGGTCAGGTAGGACTTTGTGTGCCGTGGCAGACAGTTTGAATTTGATTCTAAACATGCTGGGGGTCATTGTGCTGCCTTGTGCCATACTAAGTTGCTTCGGTCATATCCAACTCTTTGTGACCACATGGACTGTAGCCCACCAGGCGCCTCTGTCCATGAGTTTCTCCAGGCAAGTATACTGGAGTGGGTTGCCAGGCCCTCCTCCAGGGGATCTTCCCAACCCCAGGATCAAAGCTTATCTTTTACATCTCCTGCATTGGCAGGTGAGTCCTTTACCACTAATGCCACCCGGGAAACCCTGGGAGTCTTTGGAGGACTTTAAAGTTATCATGATACAATTTACATTTTCCAGATTTTGTACAGTGTGGAGGCAAATAGAAACATCCTGATAAAAACCAGAATTAGAGCAACACTTTTATTCATGAAATTAAAATATTTTTCCAGCTGTTTATGCATAGAATATATTTAAATTTTAATGCAATCTTTGGTTCAGGGATATTTTCCCTTTTTACTTATTTTATTGCTCTTTATCCTCCCTTCTCTATGTGTGTTTTTTTGAGAAAATTAGGAAAATAAAATTACAGAAAACAATATTCAAATGTCTGACCAAGACAGACATTTTCACATAATTACGTGTTCAAGTTCTTATATTTTTAATAAAAGAAAAATATACTATGTATAGGCTTCCCAGGTGGTGCAGTAGTAAAGAATCTGCTGGCCAATGCAGGCGATGCAAAAGATGTAAGTTCAAACCCTGATTTGGAAGATCTCCTGGAGAAGAAAATGGCAACCCACCCCAGTATACTTGCCTGGAAAATTTCATGGACAGAGGACCCTGGTGGGCTACATTCCATAGGGTAACAGAGAGTCTGACAGAACTGAGCATGCACACCCACACACACACAAATACTACATATAAAAGTAAAGTCTATTTTGTCCTCTTTTCCTATCCTATTTTCTTTATAAACAGTTAAATGTATCATAGATTTTGTTATGGCATTTTAGGTCTTAGCTGAATTTTTATTTTTTAAATACATGTATATATTTTAAATATTTGGTGGATTTTTTTAATTTAAAAATACTATCCTTTATGCATTGTTTATGTCATAAAATTTATATAAAACCTATCTTGTCATTGTTGTTCAGTCACCCAGTCATGTCCGACTCTTTGTGACCCCATGGACTGCAGCACACCAGGCCTCCCTGTTCCTCGCCATCTCCCAAGTTTGCCCAAGTTCATGTTCACTGCATCGGTGAAGCTGTCCAGTCATCTCATCCTCTGATGCCCTCTTCTCTTTCTGCCCTCAGTCTTTCCCAGAGCACCAGGGACTTTTTTCAATGAGTCATCTGTTTGCATCAGATGACCAAAATACTGGAGCTTAAGCTTCAGTATCAGTCCTTCCAGTGAATATTCAGGGTTGATCTCCCATAAGATTGACTTGTTTGATCTCCATTCTCCAAGGGACTTTCAGGAGTCTTCTCCAGTACCACAGTTGGCAGGTATCAATTCTTTGGAGTTCTGCCTTCTTTACAGTCCAGCTCTCACAAGCAGATGTGCCCACTGGGAAGACCATAGCCTTGACTACATGGACTTTTGTCGGCAGAGTAACGTCTCTGCTTTTCAACACACTGTCTAGGTTTGTCATAGCTTTCCTGTCAAGAAGCAATCATCTGCTGATTTCATGGCTGCAGTCACTATCTGCAGTGATTTGGGAGCTCAAGAAGAGGAAATCTGTCACTACTTCCATCTTTTCCCTTCTATTTGCCATGGAATAATGGGGCTGGCTGCCATCATTTTAGTCTTAAGACTATAACAAACATAAAAAAATAAGATTGTATAGGCCAATAGGTAAATAAAGGCAATCAGTTGAGCACTGATTGGGGATATTCAGAGCAAATATGGTGGCTTGGACAAGGGCAAGGGGTGGAAGTAGAAAGAAGTGGGCAGATTTGAGATCTGTTTCAAAGGTTGTGTTGATAGATCTTGCTGATGGATTAGATGTGAAGGAAGAGGGAAAGAGAAGGCTCAAGATAATTCCTCGAGTTTATTGAGCCGAGCAACTGAGTGGATGACATTGACGAAAGTAGGGAAGGTGCTGGAAGACCAAGAGGTCTATGTTGGTGCATAAAGTTCAAGATAACCTGTTAGATGTCAAGTTTCAGTGAGTTTATACATCTGGAGATCAGAAGGGCAGTTAGGACTGGAGATACAAATGTGGGAATAATCAGCAAAATGAGTCATACCTGAAACTTTGAGATTATCCAGAGAGAGCCTGGAGACAGAGAAAAGAATGAGGACTGAACTCTGGTGTACTCCAAAATTTAGAGATCAAAGAGTAGAACCAGCAGAGGAGGCTGGCCAGAAATAGTTGATGCATTAGAAGGAAATAGGGCAGTGTGTAGTCCCAGAAGCCAAGAAAGGAGAAAGAAGCAGCTAAGTTGTGAAATCAAGTGAGTGACTCTATGCAGCCCTTTTTCTTTTCATTTCCACTATGACCCATGCAGTAGAGAATGATAGAACCGTGATTTTCATTCTGGAGATAAAGAATGGCTTTGAGAGATTCAGTGATGATTCCCAGATGGCCTGGCTAATCAGAGGCCCTTTAGAGTGTGTGGTTCCAGAACGCCTACCATTCAAGAAAAGCTGCAACAGCCCTATCTATTTTTGTTGGGTTGTATGATGTCTTGGGGCCTGTTATATAGTTAACACCCTGTTCCTCTTACAAAAAAATGAATGCTGAGGTTAGATAGCCTTGTGATTAGTTTTTATTATTTTCCTTATTGTTGTAAGAATGTTAATTAGCACTCCTACCTGCCCTAAATGCCCTTACCTGGCTTGCCTTTTCCTACTTTAAATTTACTGTACACTTTATGATTTATGCCTGAACTCCAAATGTGTGGCAAATATTGAATTCTCCATAGATGATGCTGAGTACAGAGTTCTTTACTTTTTCCATCATGTTTGGCCCTGTTCAATAATTGTTAACCCTGGATAATATTAAGTGAAAGAGAATATTAACCTGAAGTTCTGATATTCTTGCAAAAGTGTTAGGGCTTGGAATAAATAATAATATTGAATTTTCTGTATTCTTTCATAGTGGATGAATTTGAGCCAAAACCATCTCTCTGTTGCTAGTTCTGGAAAATTACTGTATTTTAAATTTGGCTTTAATCTTTGGAAAGCCAAAGATCACTAGGATCAAATGACCTCAAATCCATGATTGAGGATATGCCTTTTTTTTTTTTTTTTTTGGTCTTTTCTGCTTGGTTTAAGAGGCACTCAGCTGCTAAGAAGCAATAAAGAAAAAACTAAACAATGAAAATCACATAGAGCAAGACTCTAGAAAAATACATTTACAAGATATTGAGACTGAGTTTAAACACACAATGATTTGGTTGGCTTAGTAGTATAATAAAATCAAAAATAATTGTTCTAAGTTTCCTTAGCCAAACTTTACAAATAAACTACAAGGACTGCGACTGTTTTTTAAATTAAAAATTTTAAGATACCAAGTCAAATGTTTAGTGCACAACAATTAACCCTTTCTAGAATAAAATGAACTTCTTTGTCATCTTTTACTTAAACATGTTCTTTCTTTTTTTTTTTCCTTAAACATGTTCATGATTTTTTTTTTTTTTTTGGATGTAGAGGACTGACCAGATTATAATATTAAAGAGGGAAGATATCTTAAAATTGTTAACTTGTTAGAGGTTACTTACTTTTACTTCTTTTATGGGAAAATATATATTCCATTTGGAATCCTACTTCATAGTGGGCCCCACAGGACGTGTTTCTATATGCATTACTTTGGCTTTTTGTTTAGGTATGTTATGTCATTTCTTCCTTCAGATGAAGGAACAGGGAGGTTGATCTGTTGTCCTCAAATCACACAGCTAGTTGGCATCAGAGCTGACATCCAGACAAGGCAGTCTGTGTGAGTCTGTCAGACACAAAAAGACAGAACCTGGAGAGCAGGAAGGGCTCATTTCCGGTTCCTGGAGCACATCGCATTCTCCCAACAGAGGTCTGGCCTTTATCCCCACAATGATGGCAATGCCATCCTCACTTTTGTAAAAGACAAAAAACGTGATTTTTATCAACTGCCTGATTCAAAGAAGCATATTCATAGAGGGGGGCGGTCATCCGAAGGGTCTGAAGATCACTGTATTAGTTGACTAAGGCTTCTCCTTAATCTGAACAAAATACACCCCCTTTATTATTTAAGCCAATCTGAATTTTTGCTCTTTTGTTGTTACCATCCTTTAAACCACCTCAAATCCTTTTGGGAGCAAGGGAGAAATGTCAATCAATGAAACCAGTGAACCACATCATCAACCGGAGTCAGCATGATTGGATCTGGTCCACTTTTCTAACCTCAGCCTTGCTCTGTGCACTTCTTATACCAGCTCCATCCCAACTGCAGAGGACTGGCTGTTCTCTGGATGCATCCTGCCTTCCCTACTGTGCTCCTGCTACTACTCACCACAAAGTCTGTTTCAGTCCATCACCAAGAGTCAACCCAAACATCACTCCTTAAGGATGACAGACCTGAGTTGGCTTTTTCTTTTTTAATGGTTCCTTGACACCTCTGTATACAATCTCTCCACTGCTATAGCCACAGCATAGCTTTATATCTGCTCTTGTGTCTCCTCTAGGCAGTAGGTTCCTTGAGGAAAGGGACCAGGCCTCTTCACCACGGCATCATTACTGCCCTGTATCATCCCTGGCTCATTGGAAAAGAGCTGACTCATTGGAGGGAAAAAAAAACAACCTGATGCTGAGAAAGATAGAAGGTGGGGGGAAAAGGGATGACAGAGGACAAGACGGTTGGACAGCATCACCGACTCAATGGACATGAGTTTGAGCAAGCTCTGGGAGATGGTGAAGGACAGGGAGGCCTGGCGTGCTTCAGTCCATGGGGTCACAAAGAGTTGGACATGACTGAGCAGCTGAACAACCATGAATCATCCCTGACAGATAGTAGGTACTCGATCTATTTGTATATATTGATAGTTTGTTGTTGATCAAAGTGAGGAATTAGAAACTGAGAAACAAAGATCCACTGGGTTCATCAGTAACAGCAGAGTTTTAATCCCAGAGAGTGACCTAACTTGTGCTGTGCTATGGATCCTGCAACTCAGGGTATTAGTATCAGGAGCATGCTTCATTTAGCCTTTTCATTTTTCAAATTAGGAAGCTGGGGCCCAGAATGATTAGGTAACTTGCCCAAGGTTGCAGTTTATTAGACCCAGGGCCAAGAAGGGGACCCAGACCACCTTCTTCCCAACCTCTGCTCTTCCAGCTACTTTTCTGCCATGTTATGTACTCTCAATCCCTTGACTTGCATCACCTAAACCTCGTTGAATCCTTATTTTTCATTACAAAAATGGAACTATTCTTACTGATACCTTGATAGAACCAAATGATATAAGCACATGAAAGCATATTGAGAGCTATAAATCTGCCTTCAAAATATGAGATTCAACTGTAGGATGCTTCTTGACTTTGGGGACCATGCAGACAAAGTCACTCATTCCCTTTGGTGACAGGAAACATTATATAATCCTGCAATTTGGCATGTCTACAAAGAGCAAAATTCAAGCCATTACAGACAGCATCTTTCTTCCATTTGTTTTAACAAGCATTGTTTCATTTTAATAATCTGTGACAAAATGTCTGGCTAATGAGAAAAGCATGGTAAATGCATGAGGTAAAAAGAAATACAGTCAGCACTGTAGGGCTTTCCTGAAATTCTTGTTGTCGATCTTTTTCCAAAGAAGGAAATTAACGCTGTCATTGCCAGGTGGGCTCAGCCAGCCTTGTATGTGTGTGTGCTAAGTGGTGTCCAACTCTTTGCAACCCCATGGACTATAGCCCTCCAGGCTCCTCTCTCCATGGAATTTCCCAGGCAAGAATACTGCAATGGCTTGCTGTTTCCACGTCGAGGGGATCTTCCTGATCAAGTGATCAACTCATCTCTCTTGTATCTCCTACATTGGCAGGCGGATCCTTTATCACTAATGCCTTGAAGATCTGTGGAAAGAGTTGGAGTCAAAGTGAGTTGTTTATTTTAGTGCTGATCAATGTACCTGATTCATGCACAAGAAAACTTAAAAAAAATATGGATACGAAAGATCTGGGGGCTTGTCAGGCCATGAGCATGAAATCAAAGATGTGCCAAACCAGTTATTTTCTATCCTTCCTATATCCTCGTGCTTGCTCTTAAAAATGGTTTTGGAGATAATTTAAGCAGTTTTCAGTTCCTATCAAAAATGATTATATGTGAGATCCTGTGCTGGGTACTGGGAACATAGAGCGAAGGAATGAGATGTACTGAGGTAAGTACCTGGTCCTATAGGAGAACATAACAGGGTGCCTCGTCATTCCCAGAGGTTGTCTGATAGATATATCAGAGTGTTCCTTTAAGCCAGTGTTTAAACCTGCCAGTCAGTCTCTATTGTAGTTTAATTCCAACTTCCCATTTCCGAACTTTCAAAGTGTCTTCTTTGTCCCTTTCTTATGACATGTAATAATAATAGCTATCACTTAGTAAATGCCTGTGTGAGAGATTCCTAAGTAATATCTTATACAAATACTCATATTTAGTTTGCTCCTTCAAATAGCTCTAGTGTTTTCTCAGTAAATATAATCCAAAGTAAAGAATTCACGATTCCATCACTGACTCTTCATCGTTTTTCCTGCTCATCTAAATTACTTCTGTCCCTTCAGTTAAATGTCCCCTATTGCAGTGTGTTTGTGTGGGCATATGATGATGCTATTAACGGTGGTGATGATGACTGACTTACTCTTCTGCCATATATGGTGCTAAGTCTTCACAAAGCATCATCTCATTTAATGCACTCAATACAGGCATGAGGTACGTTTGATTATACTCCTTACTGGACAGATGGGGAAACCAGAGAGGTTAAATTTACCCGATAGATACCCAGCTACTAAGTAAGAGACCTGGGATGAAGCCTATATCCTTCCAGATCTTGCTTGAAAACAGTGCTATGCTCCTTCAGTGTCTTTTCTGGGGCAGGCAGAAGATTTCATCCACGGAGAGTTTATTTTTACATCTGCTAGAGACCCAGCACATAGGACTCTCCCTGGACTGTCTCATTTAGGTTCTCCATTTGTCTGGTTCCACTGTATCTTGGAAATTGACATAAGGCTTCCATTTATTCATAGCAAAGGTCCATACACGCCTTTCTCTTCTCCCTCCCCACCTCCATACCCTTGAAATAGTGGCAGAAGAGAAAATACACTGGTTTGCAAAGGACAAAATGAGTAGGAAGAGACAGCAATGAATGAAACGGCTCAACCACTGTTCTGAAGATAGGAAACAGATGCCGGCGTGGCAGACCCTTTAGCAGAGCAGAGAAAGTTCCCACTTAAGTGCCTGCAGAGGACTTGCCCCTGGAGCCTCTGAGAGGCTCTGCGAGAACACCAGGAGTGGTGGAAGGTTGGGGGCGGGGGGCATGCAGGATAAAACTGAGGAGTTGGTAGAGCTGGCTCCCTCCTTTACCCTTCCTTGAGGTGGTTCCTTCCTCACCTTTGGAAAATTAAACTCGTGGGACTCTGTTCTCAGGGACACCAAGGTCTGGGGAGAGCAAGGCGGTATGGGATGGGGCTAGAACAGGAGATTAAGAGTGCTTTGTATAACACACTGCAAGGCCATCAGCACCCTTCCCTGTTTCCCCAGAAGGCCAGCATCTCAGCATATACACCTATTTTCTGAAGCTCTCGAGCAGCAGATTGAAAGATCATTTTGTAGTGAAACGAAGTAGCTCCAAAGGAGAGCTTCACAGAGACAGACAAATGGAGCTTTCCATCCACAAGGATGGCGTGCCCTTTCATTATCCCAAGTAAAACCCAGCAATTAAGTCTCTGCCCATGCACAGTGCCTCAGATAAACATTTGGTGCTTTGCTCTTAAAAAGAAAAAAAAAAGCAAATGGGCAATCCAGGATAACTAGGTATTTAAGGAAGGCCCTCCACATGAAAGTGACAAAAATGTACCAAATCCCCTAGAGAACCAACCGATGAAACAAACAAACCAACAGAAAACAACAATGAAAAGGAGCTCAATAAAACAAGCCATACTGGCATCAGGGGAAAACTTAAAACATCTACAACTGATATCTTCAGAAAGGCAAGAAAATTTGTTATGCATTTAAAATATCAGTAGGATGCTTGGGGAAAAGAAACAGAACAATAAAGAGCTCTTTTGGGGAAAAGACATCATTTTTATTTCACGCACCTCTAAAAAGTAAAAAGTTTATTAAAAGTTGAAAGGCGACTTTGTCGCCCACCAAAAGAAAAATGATGGACAAGAAGGAAGAAAAACAGGAAAATTAAAAGCTCAACCCAGGGACTCCCCCATCAGTACATTAGGAGATTCAGAAAGAGAAGACAGAGAAAATGGCAAGGATTAACTGATCAGAGGTCTAAGGTGAGTATGTCTCCCTTAACTGAAGTATGTGAACTTCTGTATTGACTGGTTTCTGACTGCTCAGCCCACAGTAAGCAAGAAGGCCTTACTTACCTCAAGGCACATTAGTGTGAAATTGTAGAACACTTGGAATAAATATGAGAGAGAGACAAAGAGAGACAGAGACAAGATTCAGAATTCAGAATGGCTTCAAACGTAATCATAGCAACAGTAGAAAACAGGAGAGCAATATTTTCAAAGTTGAAAGAGATAATTATAGTTAACCTAGTGTTATACATACAGTAAATTATCAACTGAGAGTATAAGGTATTATTTACACGTTTTCTGACATGAAAGATGCAAACATTTTATCCACTATACATCTTTTCTTCAGTTCAGTTCCATCGCTCAGTTGTGTCTGACTCTTGGCAACCCCATGGACTGCAGCATACCAGGCTTCCCTGCCATCACGAACTCCTGGAGCTTGCTCAAACTCATGTCCATCGAGTCAGTGATGCCATGCAACCATCTCGTCCTCTGTCATCGCTTTCTCCTCCTGTCTTCAATCTTGTCCAACATCAGGGTCTTTTCTAGTGAATCAGTTCTTTGAGTCAGGTGGCCAAATATTGGAGCTTCAGCATTAGTCCTTCCAATGAATATTCAGGGTTGATTTCCTTTAGGATTAACTGGTTAATATTGGAAGTCAATATAGAAGGTCTTAAAGGTATAAGGCAAGATATAGCAGTTTGAGTATCTTGTTTAGTGATAAGGAGATAGTTACCAGGAAAAGTAGGTAAGATATTAATGTTTGAAAGAAATAGGTTGTAGGGAGTAGGACTGAGGATTTTGTGGTGACTGGGGCAGGAGATTGTGATCACTCAATATAAACCAGTTTATTTGATTTTTAAACATTGGAGCATTTGTTATTTGGGTGAAATGAAACAAACACCCTCAGAACTTACTCTTTCCATGTAGCTTACCTTGATGCTTTCCATACATCTAAATTATTTCTCTTCCCTTCTCCCATGTCTAGCTTGTGCTCGTGTAGATTATATGATTTATTACACTAGATTCATTGATTTTTAATCGTCCAATTTTGCCTTTTATACTCTTTGAATGTAGAGACTATGAGAGGTTTCCAAAATCTCTTGGTTCACTTTACTTTCATTGTCTTGGTAGTTTTTTAATGAAATCTTTAGTCTGAAAGAAATATCTAGTGGGTCTGTTTGTTGACTAATTGGGTCCAATGAACTGAAGATCATCTTTTATAAATATTAATACTTTGGGAAGGAGCACTGGGAGCTTACAGTGCATTTTTTTTTAAATTTTTTCATCTTGAAGAGGCCTACCCCCTTGTGTCCTTCAAAGTAGTGGCAGGTACTAACTTCCTCACAACATAAATTGCTGAGCACAGCAATAACAGAAATCAAAAATTTAAAAAACAAAAAACTAATCTACAATTCTGACCCTCGAAGTGTCCATATGCAGACATGAAATTTTTGCAATCAGTGAAGATAGGGATTCATGTCAAGACTTCACCACACACAGTTTTCTTTGCTGGTACATGGTTTTCATAATGGTTATCTTTAACAGTTGTATATTTCATCATGCTATATCCCAGTGAGTGGGTATATTGAAGAATCTTTCTTACTATGCAATTAACCTCCTTCTATACATATCTCCATTTGTTTATATAAAATAATTTCTGGGTAGGGGCTAAAATGGGTATATATTTTTCAAGTTTTCATTTCTTTAAACTGGAAGGGAAGTTGTTCTGTCAGATCTCAAACTGAAGGCAGAGATGCTTTCTAAAGCATCGTGCCTCTTCCTGACTCCTTCCAACTAACCTTACTTCTTCACATGGAGGTTCATCCAATTTGTTCAGAGAACAAAAACTTTTAAATTCCAGCTTTTTTGAGGCCTAAGCCACATCATTTACTGCACTGGTTGGTCCTGATTTGCTCTCAGGGGTTGCGCAGCACTGGTGTGTGCCCTCTTTCCACATGGCAGCCCTTCAAATATGTGAAGATGATGATCATGGACAAGTGACCTTTGAACAGTCTTTCAACTAAAATATTCCCTGTTTGTGACTGTGAATCCTCCTACTCACTCACCTTTGCCATTTTCTGCACCAATTACCCAAACCTTCTTCTCTCCCTGCCAATCACCCACAGTTCCCCCTGCATCATTGATGGGTTGCTTTTCCAGGTCTAGGGCACTGCTGTCTGTTCATTCAAAGATGCCAGCATTTGTAGGCATCATCTGTAACTGCACCATCATTTTTTGTATATCTCTAAGAAACAAACAAAAACCTCTACCAATTAAGCCTTGACATGATATCGATTATAAGGCACACTTCATTTTCAGAGATGTTAAAATGTGAAAATAGTGTGTGTCTTAGGATCAGTGAAATGCAGCAAGGCAGCTGTTTCTTTTGTAGGTCAGCTTCAGACTGTCAATGCGCGCCACGCAGTGTGGGCTCCCTGGACTTGGAGCAGTGGTCCCTAAGTGGCTGGCTTTCCCTGATGAGGACAGCTGTTGCTGCCCAGGCCTGTCCCAGTCCTGGGCGAACTTGTAGTCATCTGTGATGTGGTTTGGTACTCATGTGTGTGTGCATTGCAAAGGCTTGTTTAATTTAATTTATTGGGTTTGTATTGTATATATTGTAAAATAATAACCACAGCACAGCAGGTAGGAAATGCATAAACACAGAATCCACAAATAAGGAGAATTGCCTGTATTTCTAATAAAACTTCTTTCCCCCTTCTTCCTCCCCTCCTTGCCTAACTACCAACTTGTCCTTACGTTTTTCTATCCATAGAGAGGTGTCTGGAATTATACTCAGCAAGAGTCTGACAATCACTATTACTGGATGGTGGATTTAAAAATTGTCTTTTGAAAACAAAAATATCATGAAATAAATTTTCATAAATATAATGATGTCATTACTAAAAATCGATATTAAAGTATAATATTGAATATTATAAAATTAATAGAAATTGTTTATTTATCAAAATGGTATTCATGTTTTTTTCCCACCCTGCAATTCAGTATTTCATGTAGATGTGATGATATAGGCAATAATATGATGCTTGCTTTAGTGTAAATTGGCACAGTGTTTTTTTTTTGGGGGAGGGGGAGAAATTTGGCAACATGTATCAAAAGCTTCAAAAGGAGAACCCCTTTTTATCCAAGCATTTCATTTGGAAATTTCATCCATGGAAATAATCACAAAAAATTATTAACAATATTATAGTTGTATATGTGTAAATCAACCCAATAGACCATCAATCAGAATTCAGAAAAAATAAATACAGCTTTTATAAGCCATGGGCTTTAAGAATTTGTATGACATTGTTAACATGACAGAGTAAAACACCATAAAACATAGATATGCAAAGAGCTGGGCTCAACTGAGTGAGCATATATGCATGCAAATACGAACATTAAAAAGATTTGAAAAATACATAACCAAAATGTTAGCAGTGGTTATTTCTGGGAGGAAGAATTCTAGGTAACTTTCATTAAAAATGGAGAAGGCAATGGTGACCCACTCCAGTACTCTTGCTTGGAAAATCCCATGGGTGGAGGGCCTGGTGGGCTGCAGTCCATGGGGTCGCTAAGAGTTGGACACAACTGAGTGACTTCACTTTCACTTTTCACTTTCATGCATTGGAGAAGGAAATGGCAACCCACTCCAGTGTTCTTGCCTGGAGAATGCCAGGGACAGGGGAGCCTGGTGGGCTGCCGTCTATGGGCTCGCATAGAGTTGGACACGACTGAGTGATTTCACTTTCACTTTCATTAAAAAAATATTTTTATGGATAGTTTACAATTTCCACAGTAAGTTTAAATCTATAATGAGAAACAGGGAAGTAAATATTCTTTAAAAATAATACTTGGCCTTTCAAGAAAGCATAACGATACATAGCATAATTTACATAAATGCAAATGCTTGGTTTTTGGTCATCTGTCTTTTTTTTGGAAGAGCCTGTAGTTGCTTGGCATACTCCTAAACATTGTATCATTTAAAGAGATTTGCATTGTCCTCATGAGGCAGGTTTCATTACCTTCAATTTATAGATGAGAGTTCCTAAATCCAGAGAGATTACACAGAACCTAAGGGCCCCCAGGTAATCAGGGACATAGTCAGCATTTAAACACAAACTTTCTGACTACTTCTGCCTGCAAAAGTCAGGGTCGGAGTTGTGAGACCATTGTCGTTTAGAGACCAGCAGAGCAATCTGCCATCTATTGCAAAAAAACCCGACATTTTCTAAATCTGCCTGCAGCGCAGAAGCTGCAGGAGACGTGGATTCAGTCCCTGAGTCTGGAAGATTCCCTGGAGGAGGGCATGGCAACCCACTCCAGTACTCTTGCCTGGAGAATCCCATGGACAGAGGAGCCTGGCGGGCCACGGTCCACAGGGTCGCAGAGTTGAACGTGACTGCAGCAACTTGGCACACACATGCGCATCTCATCGGTGAACCTCCCAGCAACCCAGAGATGTCAGCACTGCTGAAGGCAGCCCTTTAAAGTTCTTATCAGTGATTTTTCATCAGAAATGCATGATGTTCAATGTATCAATCATTCACTGAAGCAGTGTGTTCCAGGTGCCTACAGCATACTAAATGAAAGTCGCTCAGTTGTGTTTGACTCTTTGAGACCCAGTGGAATAGTCCATGGAATTCTCCAGGCCAGAATACTGGAGTGGGTAGCCGTTCCCTTCTGCAGGGGATCTTCTTGATCCAGAAATGGAGCCCAGGTCTCCTGCATTGCAGGCAGTCTCTTCGCCAGCTGTCAAGAAAGGAAGGAAGCCCTTCCTTTACAAGGAAGCCCACAGCACACTAAGCACCTTGTTAATACAACCGTTATCACAGTCCCTGCTTTCATTCTGTTTTGGAGAGGCGGATGATAAAACTATTAATATATGAAATGGAAAGTGGTGATAAGTACTATGAGTAGAAGAGAAAATGGAAATGGGTTTCTCTCTCATTTTATGGTCTTTCTCTCTTTCTGGGTTTGGGATTTTCGAGCAGAGTGTGGTTATCTTTTCCTGAAGTGGAGAAGCTGGGAATGGAGAATGTATGGAAAATCAAGATCTTATGTTTGAGATGTCTATTAGACCCCTAATGGAGTTGTCAAGCTAACTGTCTCAAAAGTCTGAAGTCGAGGTGAGAGGTCAAGTCCAGAGATATAAATCTGGGAGGCATTGGCTTACAGATGGTACTTAAGGTCCTGAAATTATATGCAATTATCTAGGGAGACACGCCCTGGAGCACACCAACATTTAAAGGAAGAGGGGAAGATTGGGAGGCACTAAAGGAGACTGAAAAGAAAAAGGAGAAGAAAACCAGGGAAACTGGTGTTTGAAATCATTTATTGTAGAACTAGGATGAAAATGCTGTTCTTCTGACTCAGGGTATTGTGCCTTTCCCCAGTTATTGAAGATTTTCACAATGCTCTTTTTCCTTTTTATGCTTATCATCTTTTTGTTCCTTAAAGTGTTATTTAAATAATAACTGAAGTGGTAGATTTGCCAGATGGTAATTGCTAAGATGACTTCCTTACTCTTTAAGTCTTTTGGGCACCATTCCAGTTTTCTATAACCTTCAAACATATGTATAAATAGTTCAGTGAGCTCATTATTGAACTCCCTGAACAGCAAAGCATGATATCATCCCAAAGCCAATTCTCACTCCCATAAAATGGAGCAATGAACCGTTTAGCTTAAAGGACTTTTACGGGAGGGTCTGTATTCTTATGTGGTCATTCAAAATTCATGCTTTGTTATTTATTTTTATTTTTACAGTTTTACCTGTATAATGGTATAAACTTTATATGATGAATTGAGCTAATTTTAAGCTCAGTGAATTTCTACACCTGGGTATGCTCATGTGCCCAGCATGCAGATCAAAATTTAGAAGCTCTCCAGCATCCAGAAGCCTGCCTTTCCCCACTGATGCCCACTCTCCCTTCCCCATTACTATTCTGAGCTGCGCTGTCATAGGCTAGTTTTGCCTGTCCTTGAACACAGTATACATGAAGTTGTGCAGTATTTCCTTTGTGCCTAACTTCTTGTATGTAACGTTCATATCTGCGGAGAGTTTGAGATGGTTAGATAGCACCACCAACTCAATGGACCTGAATCTGAGCAAACTCCAGGAGATAATGAAGGACAGGGGAGCCTGGCGTGTTGCAGTCCATGGGATGGCAAAGAGGCAGACACAACTTAGTGACTGAACAGCAACATCTGGCAGCCATGTTGCTACATGTAGCAATTCATTCTTTTTAGAATTTCTCTGTAGTGTCTCATTTTGTGAATATACTCCAATTGCTTTCTCCATTCTACTCATGATAGACATTTGAGTTGTCTCCAGTCAAGGGTATTATGAACAAAACAACTGTGGTAGACACATTGATTTCTCTTGACTGTTTCTCTGGGAGTGGATTGGTGGGAGTATAGATAGGTTATTTTCCTTTCTCTAGTTTGCATACACATAAAAACTTCACCCACTCATTTTCATATACATATATATTCCAGCCTGTAGGAAATGCAAATTAAAATAATGAGATAGCATTTAATGCTTATGAAATTAGTATTTTAATATATTTAGTACAGAAGATCCACCATAGCCTACTCCCACTTCCATACATAGCTGGTGAAAGGATAAATAGGTATGTCCATTTTGGAAATCAATTTGTCAGTATTACTAATAATACCCTTTAAAATTTTGTACCACTTGACCCAGAAGCCTTTTTTTTTTTTCTTTTTCTGTTTAAGAATTTACCTTAAGGATATTTTATTATTGTAAATATGTATTCAAAGTTTATATTTAATATAAGTATGTTAAATATTGTAATAAATATTATTACAAGATTATGAGCCAAGATATTTGCTGGAGAACTATTTGCAGTGAAAAAATATACAGTGAAAATGACTTATACCAAACAATTGGGAATACTTGAGGTAAAGCACGTAACAACCTCTTGATGCAACATATGATGCTTTATCTCTGAAGAATTTATAATGGCATAGAAATATGATCTGCTAGAATGCTAAATTTAAAAGCAGAATCTGTATTTAAAGTTTTACTATACCTTTGGGGAAAATATATGTAACACAAAGATGGTGAAGAACTTGCCTGCAATGCAGGAGAAATGGGGTTCCATCCCTGGATTGGGAAGATGCCCTGGAGAAGGGAATGACTACCCACTCCAGTATTGTTGCTTGGAAAATTTCCATGGACAGAGGAGCCTGGTAAGCTACAGTCCATAAGGTCACAAAGAGTCAGACATGACTGAGTGACTAACACACACACACACACACACACACGCACGCACGCACACACAAAACACAAGGAAAAAGCCTTAGGAGGAAATATGAACAAAACGTCAATGCTGACCAACGGAGTGGTAGGTTACCAGGTGATTATTTCCTATTCTCTGTTTTGCAGATTTTCAGAAATAGTTAGTTTACACTGGCAGTGGCAGGTTGAGATGCTGGTTGAGAGTATGATTCCAGAAATAATATTACTTGGGCTCAAATCTTAGAGTCCAGGTTTCATTGTGCACTAGCTGCGTTTCCTCGAGCAAGTCTCAGTTGCCTGTAGAATTCACCAACTGTTTACTCAGTGTCTAGTATGTGCCAGGCAAAGTTCATCAAACAAACAGGTCAGATTCCCCATGCTTTTGGAGCTTCCGTTCTGGTATGTGCCTTCCATTTCATGGAGAGCAGTAACGTGTCCAGTGGACAGGGTGGTGATGAGCCAGCCCTGGAGAAGTGTCTGAAATGTGTGAGCTCTGGAGAAGTGCTAATGATACCCAGTACTTTTATACAATAATGCCTTACATTTTTATATAAAAAGATTCTATAGTTAGGCTTCCTTGGCTGCACAGTGGTAAAGAATCTGCTTGCAATATAGGAGACCAGGATTCAATCCCTGGATAGGTAGATCCCCCAGACAAGGAAATGGCTATCTACGCCAGTATTCTTGCCTGGAGAATCCCAAGGTTTAATGGGGCTTTCGTGATGGCTCAGATGGTGAAGAATATGCCTGCAATGTGGGAGACCTGGGTTCAGTGTCTGGGTCAGGAAGATCCCCTGGAAAATGGAGTGGCAACCCACTCCAGTACTCTTGCCTGGAGAACCCCATGGTCAGAGGAGCCTGACCAGCAACAGTCCACGGAGTCTCAGAGAGTCAGACAGAACTGAGCAGCTAACACAGTTATAGAGTTCTGCAGTTCCTCATTTCACTATCAGTTTTATTTTAAACCTGCTATCTGAAAGGATGCATTCAACCTGGTATTTAGTTGACTGCTTTTTTTTTTTGTTATTTGAAAGTAATACTGATTATCCACCCAATCAGTACATTTTGTTCTATATTTACCACAGACCATGGCTGTGACAAAAGGAAACACAGTTTTCTGAATGCTTTCTAAGAATTTCTGCTTCCTCATACTCATCTCGGTGAAAAAATTATTATCATTTTCAGTTCAGTTTAGTTGCTCAGTCGTGTCCAACTCTTTGCAACCCAATGAACCACAACACACCAGGCCTCCCTGTCCATCACGAACTCCTGGAGTCCACCCAAACTCATATCCATTGAGTCAGTGATGCCATCTAAAAACCGCCTCCTCTTTCGCCCCTTCTCCTCCTGCCCTCAGTCTGTCCCAACATCAGAGTCTTTTCCAATGAGTCAGCTCTTCGCATAAGATGGCCAAAATAGTGGAGTTTCAGCTTTAACATTACTCCTTTCAATGAACATCCAGGACCGATTTCCCTTAGGATGGACTGGTTGGATCTCCTTGCAGTCCAAGGGACTCTCAAGAGTCTTCTCCAACACCAGTGTTCAAAAGCATCAATTCTTCGGTGCTCAGCTTTCTTTATAGTTCAACTCTCACATCCATACATGACCTCTGGAAAAACCATAGCCTTGACTAGACGGACATTTGTTGACAAAGTAATGTCTCTGCTTTTAATATGCTATCTAGGTTGGTCATAACTTTCCTACCAAGGAGTAAGCATCATTTAATTTCATGGTGGCAATCACCATCTGCAGTGATTTTTGGAGCCCCCAAAATAAAGTCAACCACTGTTTCCACTGTTTCCCCATCTATTTCCCATGGAGTGATGAGACTAGATGCCATGATTTTAGTTTTATGAATGTTGGGCTTTAAGCCAACTTTTTCCCTCTCCTCTTTCACTTTCATCAAGAGGCTCTTTAGTTCTTCTTCACTTTCTGACATAAGGGTGATATCATCTGCATATCTGAGGTTATTGATATTTCTCCTGATAATCTTTATTCCAGCCCAGTGTTTCTCATGATGCACTTACTCTGCATATAAGCAGGGTGACAATATACAGTCTTGATGAATTCCTTTCCTGATTTGGAACCAGTGTGCTGTTCCATGTTCAGTTCTAACTATTGCTTCCTGACCTGCATACAGATTTCTCAAGAGGCAGGTCAGGTGGTCTGGTATTCCCATCACTTGAAGAATTTTCCATAGTTTATTGTGATCCACAGAGTCAAAGGCTTTGGCATACTCAATAAAGCAGAAATAGATATTTTTCTGGAACTCTCTTGCTTTTTCGATGATCCAGTGGATGTTGGCAATTTGATCTCTGGTTCCTCTGCCTTTTCTAAAACCAGCTTGAACACCTGGAAGTTCATGGTTCACGTATTGTTGAAGCCTGGATTGGAGAATTTTGAGCATTACTATACTAGCATGTGAGATGAGTGCAATTGTGTGGTAGTTTGAGCATTTTTTGGCATTGCCTTTCTTTGGGATTGGAATAAAAACTGACCTTTTCCAGTCCTGTGGCCACTGCTGAGTTTTCCCAATTTGCTGGCATATTGAGTGCAACACTTTCACAGCATCATCTTTCAGGATTTAAAATAGCTCCACTGGAATTCCATCACCTCCACTAGCTTTGTTTGTAGTGATGCTTGCTAAGGCCCCCTTGACTTCACATTCCAGGATGTCTGGCTCTAGATGAGTGATCACACCATCATGATTATCTGGGTCATGTACATCTTTTTGTACAGTTCTTCTGTGTATTCTTGCCATCTCTTCTTAATATCTTCTGCTTCTGTTAGGTCCATACCATTTCTGTCCTTTATCAAGCCCATCTTTGCATGAAATGTTCCCTTGGTATCTCTAACTTTCTTGAAGAGATCTCTAGTCATTTTGTTAATTCCCTCTATTTCTTTACATTGATCACTGAGGAAGGCTTTCTTATCTCTCCTTGCTATTCTTTGGAACTCTGCATTCAGATGCTTATATCTTTCCTTTTCTCCTTTGCTTTTCACTTGTCTTCTTTTCACAACTATTTGTAAGGCCATTTTGCTTTTTCCCATTTCTTTTTCTTGGGAATGGTATTGATCCCTGTCTATTATACAATTCATGAACCTCCGTCCATAGTTCCTCAGGCACTCTGTCTATCAGATATAGTCCCTTAAATCTATTTCTCACTTCCACTGTATAATCATAAATGATTTGATTTAGGTCATACCTGAATGGTCTAGAAGTTTCCCCCACTTTCTTCAATTTAAGTCTGAATTTGGTAATAAGGAGTTCATGATCTGAGCCACAGTCAGCTCCTGGTCTTGTTCTTGCTGACTGTATAGAGCTTTTCCATCTTTGGCTGCAAAGAATATAATGAATCTGATTTCAGTGTTGACCATCTGGTGATGTCCATGTGTAGAGTCTTCTCCTGCTGGAAGAGTGTTTGCTATGACCAGTGCATTCTCTTGGCAAAACTCTATTAGCCTTTACCCTGCTTCATTCTGTACCCAAGGCCAAATTTGCCCATTAATTCAGGTATTTCTTGACTTCTTACTTTTGCATTCCAGTCCCCTATAGTGAAAAGGACATCTTTTTTGGTATTAGCTCTCAAAGGTTTTGTACGTCTTCGTAGAACTCTTCAACTTCAGCTTCTTCAGCATTACTGGTTGGGGTATAGACTTGGATTACTGTGGTACTGAGTGGTTTGCTTTGGAAATGAACAGAGATCATTCTGCTGTTTTTGAGACTGCATCCAAGTACTGCATTTTGGACTCTTGTTGACTGTGATGGCTATTCCATTTCTTCTAAAGGATTCCTGCCCACAGTAGTAGATATAATGGTCATCTGTGTTAAATCCACCCATTCCAGTCCATTTTAGTTTGCTGATTCCTAGAATGTCAATGTTCACTCTTGCCATCCCTTGTTTGACCACTTCCAATTTGCCTTGATTCATGGACCTGATATTCCAGGTTCCTATGTAATATTGCTCTTTACAGCATCAGACCTTGCTTCTATCACCAGTCACATCCACAACTGGGTATTGTTTTTGCTTTGGCTCCATCCCTTCATTCTTTCTGGAGTTATTTCTCTACTGATCTCCAGTAGCATATTGGGCACCTACCGACCTGGGGAGTTCATCTTTCGGTGTCCTATCTTTTTGCCTTTTCATACTGTTTATGGTGTTCTCAAGGCAAGAATACTGAAGAATTCTTGAAGTAAAAAGAATTGTCTTTTCATTAATGTAATATTATATTTTACCATTTTCAATCAATGATGCAATTACTGCTTTGGTGCCTTCAAAACCAGTTTTTCAGTTTTCTATTGCTGTACCAAAAACTGGGTGGCTTAAACAACAGAAAGTTAGACTCTCACAGTTCTGAAGATTAGAAATCAAGATATCAGCAGGACTATACTCCTGCCAGAGGTCATAAGTGAGGGTATTTCTTCATTTCTTCCAGCTTCTGGAGGTTCCCAGGATGTGGCAGCTGATGTCCGACCTCTGCTGCTCTATTTTCTCATCATCTTTTCCCTGTGTGTCTCTCTGTCTGCCCTCACCCCCACCCCTGCCCCGGTTTTCATAAGGATACAAAGTAATGGATTTAGTTGTTGTTGTTCAGTTGCTAAGTCTTGTCTGACTCTTTGTGATCCCGTGGATTGCAGCACACCAGGCTCCCCTGACTTTCACTATCTCCCGGAGTTTGCTCAAACTCATATCCATTGAGTTGGTGATGCTGTCTAATCATTTCATCCTCTGATGCCTCTTTCTCCTTTTACCTTCAATCTTTCCTAGCATCAGGGTCTTTTCTAGTGAGTTGCCTCTTCTCTTCAGGTGGCCAAAATATTGGAGCTTCAGCTTCCACATCAGTCCTTGCAATGAATACTTAGAGTTAATTTCCTTTCGAATTGACTGGTTTGATCTTTTTACAGTCCAAGGAACTCTAAAGTGTCTTCTACAGCACCAGAATCCAGAAACAACAATTCTTTGGTGCTCAGCCTTCTTTATGGTCCAACTCTCACACTCATACATGATTACTGGAAAAATCACCCTAAACCAGAATGGTTTCATCTGTGGTCCTTAACTAATTGCATTTTCAAAGAGAACACACTGTGAGATTCTAAGTGAACATGAATTTTGGAGGGACAGTATTCAATCCAATGCAAATAGCAATAATAATATAAACCTCACCCTTGCAATTTTTAAGTTCTTAATGTACATGAAAAATAGAATAATAGTTTATTTAAATGTATGCTATTCACTGCCTTCTTATAAAAGGTGGATGAGACCCAGATTTTTCAATAGTGTGATTCTGAGGAACACGAGTCAGAAACTGTTAAGAAACAGTGTACTTTAAGATGCCTAAGGCTCTGATTTTATAAAGCTTTGGGAAGACGCATATGCCTCCACAGAAACTGAGATATGCAAATATTAAGTGTTGCATCTAAGACAAATTTACTGTAAAAGTAGGAAATTAGGGCCTGAACATTTGGACAGAGACTTTGTTCTTCTTTGCCATTTCTCTTGGTGATGTAGGAGTTCTGATAATCCATTATTTGCACTAAGCTGTTCATATGCCAACCTAGTTGAACGCTCTTCCTCACGGTTCTTCTGTTGGTAATGGGAATTGTTTTCCCAGTGATTGGAAACTTCAAATTCTGATACCACAGTTGAGGCAAATTCCAAAAGCACTTACTGTAAACTGGCCGTGCAGGAATTAGTTCCTGGTGGGTGTGCATTTTGCAGTGTTTTATAGTTGCATGAGCTAGCTGTAATAAGGGAAGACTTTGGGCCACAGTTGTCTTTGCTCTACTGTGACCAAACTGCAGCATCAAGATCTATCCAGGGCAATGGCAGAAAATGAAGGCCAGCATTTGGTTATCCACTCATTCAAAGAAGCACTTATTGAACACCTACTATGTGCCACGCCCTAAACTGCATGTTGGGGAATACCACAGTGAGCAAACAGTGAACCCCCTTCGAGGGAGCCCAGTCTTTGGGGGCAGGTGAAGGAGGAAACAGGAATTCCGAGTATAGAGGAGGTGGTTGGATGGGGAAGGGGTCTAAGACACAAGCATACCAAGACCACAATATTGAAGAGGAGCATCTATTTAATCCAAGTGGATTGGTGGTGCCGGTTGGTGTCATAAAAGGCTTTCTGGTAAAAGTTCTCAGCTAAGCAGAGATCTGTGGAGCCAGCAGACTCGATTATAATCACTCGGTAGGTCTTTTTGGAAGAAAAGTTAAAAGAATATGTTCCCAGCCTCCCAAGCTTTAAAGAAGAGTGTTATTTCCCCTTTTCTCTCTGTAGCTACAGTTTGAATCAATAGGGAAATGCATTGGCCTTTGTAGAAGAATCAGAAATTTAGGGACTTATTCAGAATTCACAGTTAATACAGTGCAAATGAACTGACATTGGGAACATATTCTGTAATGTATTGTGTAGGAGAAAACCTGCCACAGTCATCTTCATGTAGTAGATATTCAATTGACACTAGTTAATAGCAACGACAAAAATTTATTCAGGGTAGTCAAAAGTCTAGCTATTTTGTATATCTGAAGCTTTATTCTCAAAGTTAAAATAACTGAAGCTCTATGTATGACATAATTTGTGGTGAGGCTAATGTCGTCTAAGTATTTTGAATTGTTTACATATGTGTGGACTTAGAATTTTTTTTTTACATATAAGAATTGTAGTGAAAAGTGGATTGTGGAAAAATTAACTTAAAAAAATTTATGTGACATATTTTAAATACAGATAGTGTGAAAAGAAATGATATGACAGTTTTCCAAATCCTTATCAGTGAAAATTCCCTGGTTGTCCAGTGGTTAGAAGTCTGGGCTTTCACTGCCAAAGGCACAGGTTCAATCCATGTGTGGGAAATAAGATCCTGTAAGACCTGGCACAATCAAAAAAAAAAAAAAAGAAAGAAAAAGGAAAAAAAGCTTTGTCAACTGGTGACATATTTACTTCTAAAGTGTTTTTAAAGAAATAAGCCATTATAGATAGAGATGTACACCCTGTATGCTGCTCTTCCATCCCGTTTCCTTTCTTTATTAATCAGAGATAAACAGCTAAATCCCTCTAGAATATTACTTTGAACTGGGTGTTTGTTATTACCTAGTTACCTACCTGCCTGCCTTTATAGAGGTTCCCTTCCTTCCTTAGAACAGATTAGCTTAGATTTTTAATTTTGAAGAGGTTTCTTTCTCATTGTTGTTGCTTATTTTGCGACTTTTATTTTAAATAGTATTTGCTCCTGTTTCACAGATGCAATACCTTTGACTTCTTCAGCAATGTTTGTTTTCCCCTTGATTTATTTGGCTTCGCACATTTTATTTATTTCCTTGTTTCTTTTAAGAAATAATTGTGTTGGTCTGCTTATTATATTAGAAGTGATTGTTAAAAAAAAAGATGATTCTTTTTGTCCATTTACATAAAAAAATTAGGCACTTAAAAGCTTATTGAAGTCCAACACTTGAGGTGAAGCCTTAGTGAGTGGTGAACTTCATTCTCAGGCAATTGAACAAATAATCAGCTATTTTCTTGCAGAATTTCTAATTGTCTAGCAATTGTAGGTCTCTTTAGTTGGGCTTCTCTGTCTCCTGAGGAGTTTCTGTATGCTCCAATCTCTTGCCTGTGGGTATAAGCCTGACTGACAGGCGTTGAAGAGAAAAAGGATTTTGGACTCTCATTTCAGCAGTGTTAGCTTTGCCTCCTTTCCTCGGCTATACCTGGTGCCCCAGAGCCCAGGGTCTCCTGGTTCAGTGTTCTCAATGGTAAATTTAAAGTCTTCTGTGGCCATGGGATGGGTGAAGACGGAAGAGTAATTACATCATTTTGGCCTCAGGAATGCCCTAGGAGTCTAGCTGCTTCTTTCATGTACATACACCTTTAATCAGTCCTCCTAGTCTTTGATCCAGTATAGCTTCAACTCTAGAGGTACAATCATTTCTAATTCCTGTCTTCTGTTCCACTAGGGGTTGGCCAGGAATTAGAGCTAGGCTTAGGCTTAGATTTAAATGAGAGAACTATATTTATCCTCTCTCTCCACCTGTATTAATCCCACCTTACCTAATGATTTGACAGTTGCCTTCTCCTTGCTGCCAGGCCCATGTACAGATCCCTAGATATCACCCAAGCATTTTAGGAATCCTGTTCCACATATATTGTTAATGGGAGTGTTATAGATCCAGTCTCCTGGTCAGCATGTTGCTTGACTCCATTCCTACCTGAGAGGTGATGACTGTGACTTCTGTGCTTGTTCAGACCCAAACTGGCTCAAATCCAGAGCTTTAAGTGGAGGAGGGCAACAGCCATTTCCTCGCTTTTTCATAAGTGGGAAAACCTGATGTATCCATCTGCTGGCTTTGGGTAGTCAGCCTTGTCATGGCTCCCCATCTTGGGGGCTGAAGCAGAATCTTCAGCCCCGCTCCAGACTCAGAGTCCAGGAGGCTCAAACTGCAGGCCTTCCCACACACCTGTGTCTTTATTCCACCCATTATCCAAGAAAGATACTATTTCCCCCTTTATTCCTGGCCATATATATGTATATATATATATATATATATCTTTGTGTGTGTGTGTATATATATATATATATACACACACACACACAATTACACACATTTTGTATATGTCAGTCAGTCACTTCAGTTGCTCAGTCATGTCTGACTCTTTACAACACCGTGGACTGCAGCACGCCAGGCCTCCCTGTCCATCACCAACTCCCCGGAGTTTATTCAAACTCATGTCCATTGAGTTGGTGATGCCATCCGACCATTTCACCCTCTGTTGTCCCCTTCTCCTCCTGCCCTCAGTTTTTCCAAGCATCAGGGTCTTTTCAAATGAGTCAGCCCTTTGCATCAGGTGGCCAAAAGTTTGGAGTTTCAGCTTTAACATCAGTCCTTCCAATGAAAACCCAGGACTGGTCTCCTTTACAATGGATTGGTCGGATCTCCTTGCAGTCCAAGGGACTCTCAAGAGTCTTCTCCAACACCACAGTTCAAAAGCATCGATTCTCTGGCACTCACCTTTATTTATAGTCCAACTTTCACATCCTTACATGACCACTGGAAAAACCATAGCCTTGACTAGATGGACCTTTGTTGGCAAAGTAATGTCTCTGCTTTTTAATATGCTGTCTAGGTTGGTCATAACTTTTCTTCCAAGAAGTAAGCATCTTTTAATTTTATGTCTGCAATCATCGTCTGCAGTGATTTTGGAGCCCAGAAAAATAAAGTCTGCTGCTGTTTGCATTGTTTCCCCATCTATTTGCCATGGAGTGATGGGACTGGATGCTATGATCTTAGGTTTCTAAATGTTGAGATTTAAGCCAACTTTTTCACTCTCCTCTTTCACTTTCATTAAGAGGCTCTTTAGTTCCTCTTTACTTTTGGCCATAAGGGTGGTGTCATCTCAGGTTATTGATATTTCTCCCAGCAATCTGATCCCAGCTTGTGCTTCATCCAGTACAGCATTTCTTATGATGTACTCTGCATATAAGCTAAATAAGCAGGGTGACAATATACGGCCTTGACATACTCTTTTCCTGATTTGGAACCAGATATTGTTCCATTTCTAGTTTTAACTGTTGCTTCTTGACCTGAATATAGATTTTTCAGGAGGCAGGTCAGAGGTTCTGGTATTCTCAACTCTTTAGGAATTTTCCAGTTTGTGTCAGACCTTATTGTTTTGGGCTTCAAAATCACTGCAGATGGTGACTGCAGCCATGAAATTAGAAGACGCTTACTCCTTGGAAGAAAAGTTATGACCAACCTAGATAGTATATTCTAAAGCAGAGACATTACTTTGCCGACTAAGGTCTATCTAGTCAAGGCTATGGTTTTTCCTGTGGTCATGTATGGATGTGAGGGTTGGACTGTGAAGAAGGCTGAGCGCTGAAGAATTGATGGTTCTGAAGTGTGGTGTTGAAGAAGACTCTTGAGAGTCCCTTGGACTGCAAGGAGGTACAACCGGTGCATTCTGAAGGAGATCAGCCCTGGGATTTCTTTGGAAGGAATGATGCTAAAGTTGAAACTCCAGTACTTTGGCCACCTCATGCGAAGAGTTGACTCATTGGAAAAGACTCTGATGCTGGGAAGGATTGGGAGCAGGAGGAGAAGGGGACGACAGAGAATGAGATGGCTGGATGGCATCACAGACTCGATGGACTTGAGTCTGGGTGAACCCGGGAGATGGTGATGGACAGGGAGGCCTGGCATGCTGCGATTCATGGGGTCACAAAAAGTCAGACACAACTGAGTGACTGAACTGAACTGAACACAGTCAAAGGCTTTGGCACAGTCAATAAAGCAGAAGTAGATGTTTTTCTGGAACTCTTTTCCTTTTTCGATGATCCAGTGGATGTTGGCAATTTGATTTCTGGTTCCTCTACCTTTTCTAAATCCAGCTTGAACATCTAGAAGTTCACGGTTCATGTATCGCTGAAGCTTGGCTTGGAGAATTTTGAGCATTACTTTGCTGGCTTGTGAGATGAGTGGAATTGTGCAATAGTATGAGCATTCTTTGGCATTGGCTTTCTTTGGGATTGGAATGAAAACTGACCTTTTCCAGTCCTGTGGCCACTGCTGAGTTTTCCCAATTTGCTGGCATATTGAGTGCCACACTTTCACAGCATCATCTTTCAGGATTTGAAACAGTTCCACTGGAATTCCATCGCCTCCACTAGCTTTGTTCATAGTGATGCTTCCTAAGGCCCACTTGACTTCACATTCCAGGATGTCTGGCTCTAGATGAGTGATCACACCATTGTGATTATCTGGGTCATGAAGATCTTTTTGTACAGTTCTTCTGTGTATTCTTGCCACTTCTTCTTAATATCTTCTGCTTCTGTTAGGTCCATACCATTTCTGTCCTTTATCAAGCCCATCTTTGCATGAAATGTTCCCTTGGTATTTCTAATTTTCTTGAACAGATCTCTAGTCTTTCCCATTCTATTGTTTTCCTTGTTTTCTTTGCACTGATGACTGAGGAAGGCTTTCTTATCTCTCCTTGCTATTCTTTGGAATTTTGCATTCAGATGCTTATATCTTTCATTTTCTCCTTTGCCTTTTGCTTCTCTTCTTTTCACATTTGTAAGGCCTCCTCAGACAGCCATTTTTCCTTTTTGCATTTATTTTTCTTGGCAATGGTCTTGATCCCTGTCTCTTACACAATGTCACAAACTCCCATCCATAGTTCCTCAGGCACTCTGTCTGTCAGATCTAGTCCCTTAAATCCATTTCTCACTTCTACTGCATAATCATAAGCAATTTGATTTAGGTCATACCTGAATGGTCTAGAAGTTTCCCCCACTTTCTTCAATTTAAGTCTGAATTTGGCAATAAGGAGTTCATGATCTGAGCCACAGTCAGCTCCCGATATTGTTTTTGCTGACTGTATAGAGCTTCTCCATCTTTGGCTGCAAAGAATATAATGAATCTGATTTCAGTGTTGACCATCTGGTGATGTCCATGTGTAGAGTCTTCTCTTGTGTTGTTGGAAGAGAGTGTTTGCTATGACTAGTGCATTCTCTTGGCAAAACTCTATTAGCCTTTACCCTGCTTCATTCTGTACTCCAAGGCCAAATTTGCCTATTAATTCAGGTATTTCTTGACTTCTGACTTTTGCATTCCAGCCCCCTGTGATGAAAAGGACATCTTTTTTGGGGGTGTTAGTTCAGAAGGTCTTGTAGGGCTTCATAGAACCATTGAACTTCAACTTCTTTAACCTTACTCACTGGGGCATAGACTTGGATTACTGTGATATTGAATGTTTTGCCTTGGAAATAAACAAAGATCATTCTTTCATTCTTGAGACTGCATCCACGCACTGCATTTTGGACTCTTTTGTTGTCTATGATGGCTACTCCATTTCTTCTAAGGGATTCTTATCCACAGTAGTAGATATAATGGTCATCTGAGTTAAATTCACCCATTCGAGTCCATTTTAGTTTGCTGATTCCTACAATGTCATTGTTCACTCTTGCCATCTTATGTGTATGTATATATAATATAAATATAAATATATATACAACCACTATTGGGTGGCTCAGATGGTAAAGAATCTGTCTGCAATGCAGAAAACCCAGATTCGATCCCTGGGTTGGAAACATCCTCTGGAGAAAGACATGGCAACCCACTCCAGTATTCTTGCCTGGATAATTCCATGGGTAGAGGAATCTGGGGGCTTCAGTCCATGAGGTCACAGAGTCTGACATGACTGAGTGACTAACATATATGTATACATTAGTTTATTTGTTCCATATATGTATATGTTCACTGATTGTAGCCCAGTCTCCTTTGCCCATGGGATTACCCAGGCAAGAATACTGTAGTAGGTTGCCATTTCTTCCTCCAGAGGTTCTTTCTGACTCAGGGATTGAACCCACATCTCCTGTAGCTCCTACATTGCAGGCAGATTCTTGGCCACCTGTATATCAATATATATAACATATAATATATTAATGATATAATTTATTATTTATTTCTTTATTCATTGAATTTATTTTTTTCCCTATCACTTTTCTTTTTGTGGATCAGAGGAACAAACTTTATATTCAATATGCCATTTTCATAGAAAGTCTAAACATTGATTCTTTAAAAATCAACCAGATGGCAGCAAACAACAAAAGCCAACCATCAAATGAATGTCCATGCTTTTTCACCTGATGAAAAGGGTAAGAGATAGTGAAGTCCGATTCAGATAAATTAACCAAGACCCTGGGTTCTGTGCTACCCCTTCCTAAATGCCCCTCACATATCTTATTTATTTTATGTTTATGTGACCATGTCACCTCCTTAGGACATTCTAAGACTTTCCTCACACCAGCCCTGTTTTTATTTATTTCCCAAACATAAAAGATAAACTTCTAAAAGTCTGGAATTTATCTCTGTTTCAGACAGATTCTCCAAATTTCCAACACAAACAGAATAGTGTTTTCCTGCCTCTGGAGTCCTTGAGCAATGTTTGGCCGAGAGACCCACGAGAGGAGTGTTACAAGTGTGATCTCGGCAGGCTGGGTGCCTAGGACTGCCTCCTTCCTGCACCGCCTCTCCAGCTTGGGCCCGCGGCCAAGAGCACCAGAGTTCACCAGAAAGACAAACACTGAGACGCTCCCCAAACACTTGGGCTTTAATTTGCTTCATGAAATACCAGGTTATTTTCTTTTTCTGGCAGAAATGGTTGCGCCTTCTCCAACCTCACAGTCCTGCTCCTGGTAGCAGTTTTCCCAGAATCTCACCAGTTCAACTTCATATATACATATGCTGTGGCTGTATCTACCTATGAATAAGTGTGTCCATAACTAGCTACTGAGTATATCTAGCTATCTGTGTTTGTATATGTGTTGTAATCTATATATGTGTGTATATACATATATTGCTGTATATATGCAAAGTAAATATTCTGTATGTTCTCTGTATAAATATGCTGGTATTATAATATGTTGCAAGTTATGTATCTTATTGATATATATTATGTATGTTCCCTCTCAGTCATGTCTGACTCTTTGCAACCCTGTGGACTGTAGCCCATGAGACTCCCCTGTGCATGGGATTTCCCAGGCAAGAATACCGGGGTGTGTTGAAATACAAGATGGATGATGACAGTTCTCTGCTGAAACTCTGCTGTGGCTACCCATGTAACTTAATAAAAGAAGAAATCCTACCGTGGCCAATATGGCTCTCTATAATTGGCCCAGTCTTAACTCTCTTCCCCCTTTCTCCTCCCCCTCTTTATACCTAAATTTGTGGCCTTCCTTACTACTCCTGGACAGATCGGGCTTGGCTCCACATTAGGGTCTTGTCTCTGTTCTCCCACCTGCGTTGCTTCCTCTCCTCAACCCTGTATCCACACAGTTGCCCACTCCCTTACGGGCTTCATCTCATGTGAAATCCCTGCTCACAGGCCACCTTCTCAATAAGGTCAACTTTGACAAAGTTATCTAATACTGCCTTCTAAACTCTCTTGCCCCATATTTCTGAGATTTTGAACCCAGTTCTATGTTTCCTTTTCCCATGGCTTTTACCAGCTTCTGATATACTATATTATTTAGCAGAGTGCATCAGGTGAAATGCTGGGCTGGATGACTCACAAGCCAGAATCAATATTGCCAGGAAAACTATCAACAACCTCAGATAAGTAGATGATACCACTTTAATGGCAGAAAGTAAAGAGGAACCAAAGAGCCTCCTGATGAAGGTGAAAGAGGAGAGTGAAAAAGCTGGCTTTACATTCAGCATTCAAAAAACAAAAATCAAGGCATCCACTCTCATCACTTCATAGCAAATAGATGTGCAAAAAGTGGAAACAATGATAGATTTCATTTTACTGGGCTCCAAAATCACTTTGGATGGTGACTGCAGCCACAAAATATAAAGATTCTTGCTCCTTTTAAGAAAAGCTATGACAAACCTAGAGAGCATATTAAAAGCAGAGACATTACGTTACCAACAAAGGTCTGACTAGTCAAAGCTGTGGTTTTTCCAGTAGTCATGTGTGAATGTGGGAATTGACCATAAAGAAAGCTAAGCACCGAAGAATTAATGGTTTTGAGCTGTGGTGATGGAGAAGACTCTTGAGAGTCCCTTGGACTGCAAGAAGATTCAACCAGTCCATCCTAAAGGAAATAAGTCCTGAATATTCATTGGAAGGACTGATGCTAAAACTGAAACTCCAATGCTTTGGCCATCTTTGACCAGGCCACCTGGTCATTAGTATAGACCCTGGTGCTGGGAAAGATTGAAGGCAGGAGGAGAAGGGGATGACAGAGGATGAGATGGTAGGATAGCATCACTGACTCGATGGACATGAGTTTGGGTAAGCTCTGGGAGTTGGTGATGGACAGGGAAGCCAGGTGTGCTGCGGTCCAAGGGGTCGCAAAGAGTCAGATACAACTTAGTCACTGAACAGCAACAATATACTAGCTTATTTATTTGCTCTGCTTCCTGTCCATTGTCCCTCCGTCTCTCAGTCCCCAACTATGTTTTGTTGACTTTTGTATCCTAGTGTCTTGAGCAGTGCTGCGAACTTCGTAGGCACTGAATAAATATTACGTGAATGAATGAGCGAAACTGTCTTTCGTATTTCAAGACTATGCTAATAACTAAATTATATTCTGAAAGAGTCAGATTTTTTTCAAAATATAGTGAGCAAAATGAGCAAGTCTTCTACTAGTTTGGGAGTTCCCTGAGAGACCTGGGGTCTCATAATCGCATATGCATGCCTGATGCAGGTACTGTGTGACTGCTTGCAGAATTAATGCGTATCCTGAAGCACTGATTCTGACACTTGGTAGCTCTGTTACCTTTCAAGTCTTAATACTTCCCTCCTGTTTTGGCCCATTGTGACCACAGTTACTTCTTTTAGCCAAAAAAAAGGCCCTTTATCTCTTGGCTAAGGTTCAGACCCAGCTGCTCTCAAACTGGGCAATAGAGAGGAGCTTCAGAGGAAAGGACAATGGTCACTTTCTTTCTGCAGGATTCCTGCCAGGCTGTTTAAGCCTCTGTCCATGGCCCCGTTTTAAACCTTTTTGCTTTCTTTGCTCTATAGAATTCTGACAGCCCAGACAGGTGAGTCTGGCTGGCAAATCTAAGAGTGGGAAAGTCCTGGGGAATCCTTCACTCAGGTCATCCTGAAATATCAGTGTTTTTTTTTTTTTTTTTTAATTTATATCCTAGATACTCCAGAACCCAGACATTGGGGCAAGATCAAAGAAAATAGCAATTTGATACTTACAAAACAGCAGTTCTATAGCCGCAAACATCTCCATGGCAAGGTAAGTCTGAAAGCAAAGCCTTGATAACTCCTAATGCTATTGCACCCTAACTTCGAGCATTAGTGTTTTTCATGTCAACACATGCTGAGTGTCAGAAAATTGCAGGTGCCAGCTCTGCCAATTAGGAATTATGTCATCTTAGGCAAATCACTTAGCTTTATGAATTTCATTATATTATCTGTAAAATAGAAATATCAAATTCACAACCTCAGGAAAAACACAGGATACTGTGTTACTTTTGTGAAATGTTTTCTGATTTTCTTTAACAGTTGATCTCTATATGTGATAAAATTTCATAGCTCACACACACACACACACACACAGAATGCATGTAAAAACTGGTGAAATCTGAATAAGTTCTGCAGTTGCAGCTGATCAGTGTCAATTTCTTGGTTTTGATGACGAATGTAGGATACATGGGGGCTTCTCTGGTGGCTCAGCCTGTGAAATGTCTGCTGCAATGCAGGAGACTGGGGGCTCTATCCCCTGGTGGAGAAGAGCCCCTGGAGGAGGAAATGGCTACCACTCCAGTATTCTTGCTTAGACAGTCCCATGGACGAGGCGCTGGACGACTATAGTCCATGGTATTGCAAAAGTCAGAAACTACTTAGTGACTAAAGCAAACCAACATGACATACATGGAAGATATCAACACTGGAGGAAGCTGGGCATAGGGTACAGAGATTTCTGCATTATTTGGCAATATCTGGCCAATCTAAAGTTATTTCAAAATATGCTTTTAAGAAAGCTAATTTTTTTTCCTCTTGAAATACATTCTGAATGCTTCTAAGAGAACATGTCATGCTTTGAACTGTTGTCTCTGACACTCAAGGACTCTGAGCTCCTTGAGTGCACAGCTGCTTTATTATCTGTTCTTATTCACTTAGACTAGCAGAGTTCTTCGTACAGGTTGGTGTTCAGAAGTTTTTATTGATTTTGAAACTTAGAATATCAAAATAAGCAACCTCTTAGAGCTCAGTTGGTAAAGAATCTGCCTGCAATGCAGGAGAGCCTGGTTCAATTCCTGGGTGGGGAACACCGCTGGAGAAGTGGTATAGGCTACCCACTCCAGTATTCTTGGGCTTCCTTTGTGGCTCAGCTGGTAAAGAAACCGCCTGCAATGTGGGAGACCTGTGTTCGATCCCTGGGTTGGAAAGATTCCCTGGAAAAGGGAAAGGTTACCCACTCCAGTATTCTGGCCTGGAAAATTCCATGGACTGTATAGTCCATGAGGTCCAAAGAGTTGGACATGACTAACCAACTTTCACTTTCAGATACTTTGGTGCTGAAAAATTCCTGAAAATATTTAAAGAAAATTAGCTTTTACTGATAGCCAGTCACTTAATGTAAATCCCTAAAGCAATCCCTAGTTAATCCCTAAAGCAATCTTATAAGGTATAAACTACAATTCCCATTTTGTAGATGAGGAAACTGAGCCCCAAAAGCTAAATCTACCTCCAAATATCAGTGGGTTAGTGGTAATGGTGGTAGATTTGAGCCCTAAGTCTGTCTGGCTCCAAAGTATATTTTCTTTTATTTATTCATTCATTTTTCAAAAATGTTTACAAAACACCCAGTGTTTGTCAAGGTCTATTCTCAGACCTTAGAGTATAGTCATGAGCAAATTGAAAGTCTGCTACCTGGTCTTATGTTTTAGATCTTTAATCCATTTGAGTTTGTTTTTGTATATGGTGTTAGAAAGTGTTCTAGTTTCATTCTTTTACAAGTAGTTGACAGTTTTCACAGCACCACTTGTTAAAGAGACTGTCTTTTCTCCACTGTATATTCTACCCTCCTTTGTCAAAGATAAGGTGTCCATAGGTGTGTGAATTTATCTCAGGGCTTTCTATTTTGTTCCATTGATCTATATTTCCGACTTTGTGCCAGTACCATACTGTCTTGATGACTGTGGCTTTGTAGTAGAGCCTGAAGTCAGGCAGGTTGATTCTTCCAGTTCCATTCTTCTTTCTCAAGATTGCTTTGGCTATTTGAGGTTTTCTGTATTTCCATACAGATTGTGAAATTATTTGTCTAGCTTTGTGAAAAAATACCGTTGGGAGCTTGATAGGGATTGCATTGAATCTATAGATTGCTTTGGGTAGAATACTCGTTTTCACTATATTGATTCTTCCAATCCATGAACATGGTATATTTCTCCATCTATTAGTGTCCTCTTTGATTTCTTTCACCAGTGTTTCATTGGTTTCTATATATATATAGGTCTTTTGTTTCTTTAGGTAGATATATTCCTGAGTATTTTATTCTTTTCGTAGCAATAGTGAATGAAATTGTTTCCTTGCTGCTACTGCTTCTGCTAAGTCACTTCAGTCATGTCTGACTCTGTGCAATCCCATAGATGGCAGCCCGCCAGGCTCCTCCGTTCCTGGGATTCTCCAGGCAAGAACACTAGAGTGGAGTGCAATTTCTCTATTTTCTCATTATTAGTGTTGCCATTTCCTTCTCCAGTGCATAAAAGTGAAAAGTGAAAGTGAAATCGCTTAGTCGTGTCTGACCCTTAGCAACCTCATGGACTGTACCCTACCAGGCTCCTCCATTCATGGGATTTTCCAGGCAAGAGTACTGGAGTGGGGTGCAATTTCTCTGTTTTCTCATTATTAGTGTATAGGAATGCAAGGGATTTCTGTGTGTTGATTTTATATCCTGCAACTTTACTATATTCATTGATTAGCTCGCATAATTTTCTGGTGGAGTCTTTAGGGTTTTCTATGTAGAGAATCATGTCATCTGCAAACAGTGAGAGTTTTACTTCTTTTCTAATTTGGATTCCTTTTATTTATTTTTCTGCTCTGATTGCTGTGGTTAAAACTTCCAAAACTATGTTTAATAGTAGTGGTAAAGTGGGCACCCTTGTCTTAATCCTGACTTTAGGGAAAGGCTTTCAGTTTTTCACCATTGAGGATAATGTTTGCTGTGGGTTTGTCATATATAGCTTTTATTATGTTGAGGTATGTTCTTTCTATTCCTGCTTTCTGGAGGGTTTTTTTAAATCATAAATGGGTGTTGAATTTTGTCAGAGGCTTTCTCTGCATCTATTGAGATAATCATATGGCTTTTATTTTTCAATTTGTTAATATGGTGTATTACATTGATTGATTTGCAGATATTGAAGAATCCTTGCATCTCTGGGATAAAGCCCACTTGGTCATGATGTATAATCTTTTTGGATGTGTTGTTGGATTCTGATTGCTAGAATTTTGTTGAGGATTTTTGCATCTATGTTCATCAGTGATATGGGCCTGTACTTTTCTTTTTTGTGGCATCTTTGTCAGGTTTTGGTATTAGGGTGATGGTGGCCTCATAGAATGAATTTGGAAGTTTACCTTCCTCTGCAGTTTTCTGGAAGAGTTTGAGTAGGATATGTGTTAGCTCTTCTCTAAATGTTTGGTAGAATTCAGCTGTGAAGCCGTCTGGACCTGGGCTTTTGTTTGCTGGAAGATTTCTGATTACAGTTTCAATTTCCATGCTTGTGATGGGTCTGTTAAGATTTCTATTTCTTCCTGGTACCCCAATGTTCATCGAAGCACTGTTTATAATAGCCAGGACATAGAAACAACTTAGATGTCCATCAGCAGATGAATAGATAAGAAAGCTGTGGTACGTATACACAATGGAGTATTGCTCAGCCATTAAAAGAATACGTTTGAATCAGTTCTAATGAGGTGGATGAAACTGGAGCCTATTATACAGAGTGAAGTAAGCCAGGAAGAAAAACACCAATACAGTATACTAACATATATATATGGAATTTAGACAGATGGTAATGATAACCCTCTATGCGAGACAGCAAAAGAGACACAGATGTACAGAACAATCTTTTGGACTCTGTGGAAGAGGGCGAGGGTGGGATGATTAGGGAGAATAGCAATGAAACATGTATAATCATATGTGAAGTAAATCTCCAGTCCAGGTTTGATGCATGATACAGGATGCTCAGGGCTGGTGCACTAGGATGACCCAGAGGGATGGTATGGGGAAGGAGGTGGAGGGGTTTCAGGATGGGGAACACGTGTATGCCCATGGTGGATTCATGTTGATGTATGGTAAAACCAATACAATATTTAAAGTAATTAGCCTCCAATTAAAATAAATAAATTTATATTAAAAAACAAAGAAAGTCTGCTACCATTGTGAGGCTGACATTCTCGTACTGAAACACAGACGATATCTTTAAGTAAAATAAAAAAAAAAATGCAGACACAAAGGAGAAAGAACAGAGAAGGAAATGAAGGCAGGGGCCACTGAGAGCAGTTTGTAGTAGGAAGTAAACTGGCAGGGTAGTCTTCCCTCCCGGAGAATAGGAGATTTGAGCAAGGTTGATAAAAGATTTGAGCCATGGAGTAACTAAGTAGATCTTCAGGGAAAAGTCTTCTGAGTGGAGGAACAGCCAGTGGAAAGATCCTTGGACTGTGGACATGGGCTTAGTGTGTGTGTGGACAGGCCAAGAGGCTGGTTTGATAGGAGCAGAGTAAACCTGTGGAGAAGGCTTCCCTGGTGACTCAGTGGTAACAGAATTCACCTGCAATGCAGGAGATGCCAGTTCAATCCCTGAGTCTAGACAACCCCTGGAGTAGGAAACAGCAATCCACCCCAGTATTCTTGCCTGGGAGACCCCATGGACAGAGGAGCCTGGTAGGCTACAGTCCATGGGGTCAAAAAGAGTCAAACATGAGTTATCGGTTAAAGATAACAACAAGCCTGTGGGAAGTAGTATTAGGGGAGGTCAGGGGTGGAAGGCAGATTGTAGAGACCACAGGAGGTCATTGCAAGGCCTTGTGAGGAGTTTGGTTTTGCTCTGAGATGGGAGTCACTGCAGGGTTTTGAGCAAAAAAGTGACATAAGCTGACTCATGCCTTTATGAGCTCTCTGGCTGCTATGTGGAGCCTAGCCTCAGCTGATGGAGTCAAGGTCAGAAGCAAGAGACCAGTTGAAAGACTGTTGCAGTATTCTGGGTTAGAGGTGACAGTAGCCTTGAAATAGCAACTGGAGCTAAGGGCCTACTTTTCTCCTAATCTTTCTCTCACCAGGTGATGGCCTGTCTTTTACGAGTGTCTCTAGAATCTCAGACAGGTGTTTGCCACGTGCAAGGTGGCCTTTTCTTTCTCCCCCTGGACCGTGGGGCTTGGATCCTCACTCTTTCTCCCCTCAGCTTCCTACACACTCACCAATCCCAGCTCTTTCCTCTGTCTGGCCCACTTGCAGCCTAAGAATTGCCACAGAGACCCACAAGTCTCACGCTGGCTGGCCCTTCCCTGTGGGTTGTTATTTCCTCAGACACCTGTTTGCCCTGATATGTTGTGAAACAGAAAGGCTCGAGGTTGCCCATGGACAGACTGGGGAACACTGTGGGGCTGCCACTCATGGTCCCAAAGCTAGGAGGATGACATGCCAGCTCTCAAGTTCCATTTCTTCTGGCCAGGGAATCGACGTCTGTCTCGTGGGAATATGAGTGATCCAACGGTACAGCATGTGGGGAACTGAGTTGTAACAAGAGCAGTCCATAGATAACAGGGGAGAGGAAAGACACTCTGTTCAGTGCACACTGGAGCCAAGCACTTAAGATCAGCACCTCAAATAACACTTACAAGGACTCTGTAGGTGACCGCCAACCTTCCTGACTTCCCAGGTGAGAGAGATCCAAGGATAGAGCAGCCAGCAGTGAGTCTACTCCAGTTCTCCTCTATTATGTTGATGCGGGTCTCCTCCAAAGCAGGAAGGTGCTTCACACCTGTAGAAGACAGTACTAGTTGTTATTTAGTTGCTAAGCTGTGTCTGACTCTTTTATAGCTCCATGAACTGTAGCCTGCCAGGCTCCTCTGTCCATGGAATTCTCCAGGCAAGAATACTGGACTGAGTTGCTATTTCTGTTTCCAGGAAGTCTTCAATCCCAACCCAGGAATTGAACCCTCATCTCCTGCACTACAGGCAGATTCTTTACCACTGAGCTACCTGGGAAGCCTCAGAAGACAGTACATTCCTTGCTGAAAAAAAAAAAAAAAAAGAGAAATGATAAAACGAAAAGCTTGACTTCTCGGGCCTGGGCATGACTGAGACAATGAGTCAAACCAGCAACTCTCCAGGGCCTCCATCAATGCCAGGCCTCGTGTGCATGTGGACTCTGAGCCAGGGCTTCCCACCACCTTGTGGGTGCTTCCCCTTGGCCCACAGAGGGGAAGGGGTGTGTGTGAGCTTTCCCATGACACCAGACACAGCTAAGCAGAAATGGCACATGGCTTGGGGCTGGGAAGACATTTATGACAACTTGGCAATGGAATCCATCTGGCACTCCAGCTAGGAGTGGCAAGCTGGGCAAAGAGTCGGAGCTAATGATAAAGAGCTCCTTTTCATTGTCTCTCTCCACAAGGTTCAGGACTCGTGGGCAAGTAGATTGGACCTGGGGTGCAGAAATGTGCTGAGAAGGTGGCACATAGGGAGCCCTGCCCTGTGTGTGTTAGTCACCACAGGATACTTGGGGCTAATGTGAACCTTGTCAGCATTTTTAAAACTGGTGATTCTCTCATACAGAATGTGCTCTTTCTCCCTTGCCAGAATCGGGAAAGGAAGCCGAAGGAGCTGACATCTCTAAGAGGCTTTTTTTCTTTCTCCTGCTTTGGGAGTTTTCTGAATACTGATAGAACTGTGGCTGGGATGGATAATTTTATGAGTCAACGTGGCTAAGCTATGGTGACCAGTGGCCTTCTGAGCAAAGAGTGAGTTTTCCCAAAGAAGGAATTTGGCCTCCAGACTGGAACATAGGAATCTGTTTGAGCTTACAGTTTTGGGGGCTCCAGTGGTATCTGAGAGGTGTCTACTGTTTCACTGCAGACTTGGAAAGGCAGACTTCACATGGTCAGGTTGGTACGTCCAGGGCCAAGCAGCAAGGCTGCAGGGTCTCAGATACTCAGTTTTTGTAACAGGCTTTCATTTTGTGGGACAGAACTGATTGCGTGCAAAAGAATATGAGTGTTGGAGTTAAACAGCCCAGGGGGTGCATCTATGGGCAGATCCCAGGCATTCTGGGAGCTTCAGTCCTCTGAGAAGCTTAGATTATGTTGGGGTGCCCATTCATTTCTCTGTGGAGCACCAACCTTTCTATTTTTTGTCACTACATGGAACCTATATCTTGTAAGATTTTATTCACCAAACATGCAGGGTATATGTACTTTCTAGACAGCGTATTGCAAAGCAGAGACATCACTTTGTGAACAAATGTCCATATAGTCAAAGCTGTGCTTTTCCAGTGGTCATGTACGGATGTGAGAGTTGGACCATAAAGAAGCTGAGCACCAAAGAAATGATGCTTTTGAACTGTGGTGTTGGAGAAGACTCTTGGGAGTCACTTGGAAAGCAGGGAGATCAAACAAGTCAATCTTAAAGGAAATCAACCCTGAATAATCATTGAAAGGTCTGAATAAACAAGGATATCATAGTCATCAGCAATTACAGCCCTCCATTGTGAGTTTCTGAACCCTAAAGTGAAGTGTGTGTCACTCTGTCATGTCTGACTTTTTGTGACCCCCATGGACTGTAGTCTGCCTGGCTCCTCTATCCATGGGATTTTCCAGGCAAGAATGCTGGAGTGGGTTGCCATTTCCTACTCTAGGGGATATTCCCAAAGCAGGGATAGAACCTGGGTCTCCCACATTGAAGGCAGATTCTTTATCATCCTAGTCACCAGAGAAGCCCATTTAAACCCTAAGGGCACTCAAAAAGGAGACAAATACCTGCCATCCAGCAGCTACCAGACTGCAGCCACTCCCTATGGTGAGCATCAAGGAAGCTCGGGATGGGAAAAACACAGGAAACTGACCCAGAGAGCTGAGATGCACGTGAAAGGAATGATTTCAGTGAGCCCAGGCTCTTGAATCTTCCATACACAGAAAAGTGTTAAAGTCCTTAACTTGGGATATCTGGTTCTCCTTAATTAGGAATAATTTTTGGATATTCAGACTTACCTACCTTTTGTTGCAAAACTTCTGTATAACCTGGTTCCTCCCCTTGCCTCCTTGGAAACAGCTCTCTCGGGGTCACTTGAGATGCTATCTCCCAGGCATGAATCTTAAAAATTTCCACTGAATAAAACATAACTCTTAACTTTTAGGTTACGACTATTTTTTAAGTCAGCAGCAGTAGGCCCAGGGGTGAAGCCATTCTAGGGCCTGCAGGTGGACCCATCCACTGGGACAGGATGCTCCTTTCTCACAGCTCCAAATGGCCTTCCGGGCTGGGGTCAGTTTTTAAAAGGGCCATCACTGAAGAAGAGAAACCATCGACTGGAAAAAATGCAACCGTGATAGTCATGATGAAATGGCCTGAGGCTCAGAGAGGAGAGGAACCAACATCAGTCCTCAGTGCTAGACACATGATGCCAAGAAGGAGTGAGAGGAGGAGATGTTAAAAGCCCCACTAAGGGCTCTCTGAGGGACTCCAAGGCCCTGAACTGTTGCAATGGGGCAAAATTACATGGAGCTAAGGCCAAGAACAGTGGTCAGCTATGGCAATGCAGATCACAGTCCTGTACTCAGAGAAAGAGGCCAGAATAAATACAAGGCTGTGGTCTGCAGAGCTGAGGGCTGTCCATAGAAAAATCCCCTGTACTCCTCAAGGGTAGAATTTTTCTAGACCTTTAAAATAGTTTTCGTGTACACTTAAATTATAATAGCACCCAGAACAAGAGCTGGTGGATGAAGCATGATGGTAAATATTTGTTAGATGGGTGGCTGGATGGATGGAAGGGAAAGTAAATTGTTACTACAGGGTATCACAGAGATAATTGGGTCTTAGAAAGTGACACAAAAATAGTATTGCTCAGGCAGTCATTTCCTCAACCAGGAGTTTGAAAAGACAGTTTCAGTAGCAAAGTAGGACAAATGCAGACTCAAAGAGGGACGCAGCCTGGGGCTTCCCCGCGGCCCAGTGGTTAAGACTGCACTTTCACTGCGGGGTGTGCAGATTCGAACACTGGTCTGGGAAACTGAGGTCCTACATGCCATGCAGTGCACCCAATAAATATATAAATAGCGTGTTTTAAGATCAAAGAGGGAAGCAGCTTGCAAATACATGAAGGGAAGCCTCCTTGGCTCTGATTCAACGGCATCCTATTTCTTGACTAGGTACCACTTTAGGGAATAATCAGGGCAGGGTGTCAGCATCCATATGTTCAAATGAACACTGGAAGCTTAAAGTCCTAAAGGACTTTAGCCATCCCTGAAAGGGAGCTTTGCACTCCCCAAACTATTTCAATAGTTCTGCTATCCTTGCAGGAAATTTACATTGATTCAATGAAGTTCATAAGGGCCAAATACGCTGGTAATCACAAAAATGTAAACAGGCTAAATGCCTCTGTTAAAGGACAGAGTCTGAGTTTCTTTCTTTTTTTTTTTTTTAATACAACTTAATGTATTATACATGGAAGCCTGGCATGCTATAGTCCATGGGGTCACAAAGAGTTGGACACGACTGAGTGACTGAACTGAGCTGAATGTACTATAATGGAGCTTCTCTGTGGTTCAGCAGTAAAGAATCCTCCTGCCTGTGCAGGAGACTTGGGCCCCATCCCTGGATCTGGAAGATTCCCCTGGAGGAAGGCATGGCAACCCACTCCAGTATTCTTGCCTGGAGAATCCCATGGACACAAGAGCCCGGCGGATGGCAGTCTGTAGGGTTGCAGAGAGCTGGACATCACTGAAGTGACTGAGCGCACACACATGCAATGTATTACAGTGCGTGCGTCTAAAAATAACTAGTGAAAAATGAAAAGTAAAAGATTAGAAAATTATGATAGGCAAAAGTTCACAAAGAGAGAAGCAACTGTGGCAACATTGTCTTCCCAGAGGACTCGATGGTAAAGCATCTGCCTGCTAAAGCAGGAGACACAGGTTTAATTTCCGGGTCAGGAGGATTCCCTGAAGAAGGAAATGGCAATGCACTCCCGTATTCCTGCCTGGAAAAATCCCATGGACAGAGGAGCCTGGTGGGCTGCAGTGCACAGGACCACAGAGAGTTGGACACAGCTGAGCACACACATAAAGCAATATTAATATCAAGCACCGAATTTCACCATAGAGTTGCCTCTTTGCTAATGATTGCGATTTTATCATCACAATGAAGTGTCAACACTGGTCATCTCCTGCTACAATAAATTAATACACGTAACACCATCACTTAGTGAAAATCAATAAAATGAAATTAATAAAATATATATAAAATAATAGAAAGCTTTGCTGTTGTTGATCGGTTGCTCTGTCATGTTCAACTCTTTGTGGCCCCGTGGACCGCAGCATGCCAGACTTTCCTGTACTTCACTGTCTCTTAGAGTTTGCTCAGACTCATGTGCGGTGATACCATCCAGACATCTCATCCTCTGTCATTCCCTTCTCTTCCTGCCTTCAATCTTTCCCGGTATCAGGATCTTTTCTTCTAGCACCACGATTCGAAAGTATCAGTTCTTTGGCCCTCAGCCTTCTTTATGTTCCAGCTCTCACATCCATACATGACTACTGGAAAAACCATGCCTTTGACTGAACGGACCTTTGTTGGTAAAGTGATGTCTCTGCTTTTAAAAATGCTGTCTACATTTGTTATAGCTTTTCTTCCAAGGAGCAAGAATCTTTCAACTTCATGGCCGCCGTCACCGTCCACAGTAGTTTTGGAGCTCAGGAAAATAAACTCTGTCACTGCTTCCACTTTGCTCCTTTCTGATTGCCATGAGAAGTGGTCAGAAAACTGGGATCAGGCCTCTAGGCCAGGAGCACTGGGTGAGAGGGAGAAAGTGAGTTGGGAAGGCGGCAAAGGGAAGCTGGGCTGAGACAAGGAAGCAGATTCTCATTCTCACTCATCCCAGTAGAATTCATAATCCTCTCCTCGAATCTCCTTCTAGGAGTACTTTCTGCTTGAACCCCTGGCAGGTGAGTGGAATAGATGGGCACCCTTTAAGTCACTTACCCTTGTCCTATTCCATCTCAAGGAACCCCAGCCCAGTTCCCAGAAATTCATGCTGCAAAATCATGTGGAACAAGTGGTGCTGGGAAAACTAGTCAACCACTTGTAAAAGACAGCCTTCTGAATGGGAGAAAATAATAGCAAATAAAGCAACTGACAAACAACTAATCTCAGAGATATACAAGTAACTCCTGCAGCTCAATTCCAGAAAAATAAACGACCCAATCAAAAAATGGGCCAAAGAACTAAATAGACATTTCTCCAAAGAAGACATACAGATGGCTAACAAACACATGAAAAGATGCTCAATATCACTCATTATCAGAGAAATGCAAATCAAAACCACAATGAGGTACCATTTCATGCCAGTCAGAATGGCTACGACCCAAAAGTCTACAAGCAATAAATGCTGGAGAGGGTATGAAGAAAAGGGAACCCTCTTACACTGTTGGTGGGAATGCAAACTAGTACAACCACTATGGAGAACAGTGTGGAGATTCCTTAAAAAACTGCAAATAGAACTACCTTATGACCCAGCAATCCCCTTGCTGGGCATACACACTGAGGAAACCAGAATTGAAAGAGACACATGTACCCCAATGTTCATCGCAACACTGTTTATAATAGCTAGGATATGGAAGCAACCTAGATGTCCATCAGCAGATGAATGGATAAGAAAGCTGTGGTACATATACACAATGGAGTATTACTCAGCCCTTAAAAGAATAAATTTGACTCAGTTCTAATGAGGTGGATGAAACTGGAGCCTATTATACAGAGTGAAGTAAGCCAGAAAGAAAAATACCAATACAGTATACTGACACATATACATGGAATTTAGAAAGATGGTAACGATAACCCTGTATGTGAGACAGCCAAAGAAACACAGATGTATAGAACAGTCTTTTGGACTCTGTGGGAGACGGAGAGGGTGGGACAATTTGGGAGAATGGCATTGAAATATATATAATATCATATAAGAAATGAATCGCCAGTCTAGGTTCGATGCAGGATACAGGATGCTTGGGGCTGGTGCACTGGGATGACCCAGAGGGGTGGTATGGGGAAGGAGGTGGGAGGGGGTTGAGGATGGGGAACACATGTTCACCCGTTGCAGATTCATGCTGATGTATGGCAAAACCAATACAGTATTGTAAAAAAAAAAAAATCATGCGGATGCTCTCATTTCAATTCTGTGAGAGCAACCACGTGAGAAAGAAGGGCTGGAAAGCCTTTACGTAAAGGTGGTAATTATGTTAGGGGGATGGGTTTGCTGGTGGATATTCTTGTCTCTCTATTACGTGGGTCTTTTGTTTGTTTGATTTTACTGACTTTAAAATTATATTTAAAAAGAATTATATTTGAATTACATTGAAGAAGACCTCCGACAGACATCCTGAGTCTAATTTCTAGGTCACGGCCACAGAAACTCATCTCCCAGGAGGAACTGGTCTCGGTCGGTAATATATTAGCAGAGGCTCTATTAGGAAATGATAAGGCTACATCCTGAGGCCTCTGGAAATATAGGTGATTTCTCTGCCAATGGCAAGGAGTGTTATCCTCCAGCAGCCTAATGAATTTGCTCTTTTCACATTCACGGCTCTGTTAGGGTGTCTCATTTGTGGTGGTTGCTATTTCAGAAATGGAAAGAGATACAGCAACACTGTTTGTGATGTGGCTACAGAATTCCCTGCTGGCCCAGGGTCCCAGAGAGCTGTGTGTCCAGCATACAATGTCCTTTGTTTAAGCATCTGCATCTTTCCCTCCAGCAGGCTGTCAGCTCCAGGGAAGCAATCACTGCCCCACTCTCTCACAGCCCTGGAATCGAAGCACAATTTGGCCTCTTTGTCATTTTCAGAAATCAAATCTTCCCAGGGACCAGGTTCCAGCAGCAGATGTTTTTGTTTTATGTTTTATTTAAAGACATTTAATTTTGAGCCTTGTGTATTTCCTGTGTGTATGTGTTTTGTAGAGCAGACTGTGTGCATGTCTAAAATACCACTGATTTATGTATAGCAGTCATTTAATTAGTAGCCAGTGTCTTTCACAAATTTTAAGACTCATTAAAATCAATTAAATATTAATACAATCTGATAAATTCAAATTATTAGTTATTATGTTTATTATTTTACTTAAAAAATAGCAAATATACTTCAGATATACCAAATATTTACTTCACGGCAAGCTTTGTGCCAAATGGTTGGCATCCACTTTCTCTTTAAGCTTCATCAGAATCTTATCTTATGAAGTAGATAAAGAAATATAATATCTACTTTATGAATGAACTTTCAGAGGGGTAATGACTTGCCCATGTTTTCAGGACCAATGAATAGGGAGCTAAGACTTTAACTCAGGTGTGTTTGATGCTCCAGAATATACATGAACTATAATCTATGTGATGTTACACGTGCGTATGTACGCAGTCGTTTAGTCATGTCCAACTCTTTGAGACACCCCATGGACTTTAGCCTGCCAGGATCCTCTTTCCATGGAATTTACCAGGCAAGAAATACTGGAGTGGGTTGCTATTTCTTCCTCCAAAGGATCTCCCTGGCCCAGGGATTGAGCCTGAACCTCCTAAACTGGCAGGTGGGCTCTTTACCACTGAGCCACCAGGGACTCTGATATTGCATGTTGTATGTGCATATATGTGTGTACACCTTTGTTGTTATTGTTTAGTTGTTAAGCCGTGTTCAATTCTTTTTGCAACCCATGGGTTGTAACCCCCAGGCTCCTCTGTCCATGGAATGTTCCAGGTAAGAATACCGAAGTAGGCTGCCATTTCCTTCTCTAGGGAATCTTCCCAGCCCAGGGGTTGAGCCAGCGCCTCTTACATTGGAAGGCAGACTCTTCACTGCTGAGTCGCCGGGGGAGTCCCATGTTTACCTTTATGCCATGCTATCTGCATATGGCATCTGAACTTTCAAATCACGTTTTCTCTCTCTCTTCCTGTCTCCTCTCTTACTTTTCCTCTGTGCTACTTCTAATTGTTGACTAAGCTTGTTGTTCAGAGTGTGATCTGGGTGGTCAGAATGTCAGAGCATCACTCATCACTCTCAGAATGTCAGACCTGTACAGCTCATGTAGGCCCGAAGTGAACACAGCCTCGATCCTGACGCCAGAAGATGTGGGTTTGTTTTGCCTCTGCTGTTCTGTAGCTGCATGTCCTTGGGTAATTCCCAGAGACTCTCTGAGCCTCAACTTCTAGTCTCATGGGCTGGCTGGTACCTATAGCAGCTGATGGTCTGTGTAACCAGCAGAGCTGTTGGAAGGTTGACTTTTGAGGATGGATGGGAAAGTCCTTTATGAGCTGCAAAGCATCATGGTCCCTCTTTGGGCCACTTGTCCTCTGTGATAAGGATCTGTCTTTCAGGAGAGACAGAGAAGTAAGGGAAAAACAGAAATGACTGCAGAGCCAGCCTCACAGAGCAGAAGAATTTAGAAAAGGTCACATGCGATCTAGCCAGAGACTCCAGGATTAGCATCACCCCAAGGTGGGGGCACCTGTTTTTCCTACTTCAAGAATTTGTCATCATAACAACTTCACCGAACCTGCCATGACGGATTAATTTCTTTCTATCCTGTCTCTCCATCCTGTGGCCCTTGCTACCTCCTAGCTTTTGCTGTTTTGATTTCCTGCTTACAGCTGTCTCTTCTAAGTTATTCTGCTTTTGTCTCTGTTAAGGACCACTGCCTCTTGCTTATAGGCCTGTCCCTCAAACTGCCGAGGAAGAAGATTCAGTTCCTTAGCATTAGTGTTGTGCTGATAAATATTTAAGAACTGGCTATCTGTAGGGAGCTGGGGTAGGGGAAGATTCTGATTTGTAATGTTTGCCAATTTCTGTGGTGCAGATATCTCCACTATGGTTGACTTCAAGCTATTGACACAGTGTCACCTGGCTCCTCAAATCCTGAAAATTGGATCCCGTGAGTTTCTGGTCAGTCTAGGGATTGGCTGGCCTGGAACTGGATTCCCATCCTGGTCCATTTATACTGTGGTCATGGTATCAGAAACACCATGAAGCTTTCTCAGAAAGTCCTTGGGTAAGAGGGAGTTTCCAGCGTATAATACACTCTAAGATAAATATTATTTGTTTAATTATTTTACAGATGTCTCTGAGATCTTAACAGATTAAGAGGAAGCTACAAAAATATAAATGAGGAAATGACTAATGCTCTAAGAGTAGTGTAAAAAAATAGGAAATAGGGGTTCAGAAACAAGAAATGTCACATACAGGTAGAAGCAGAAGAAAAGGCTTTTCAGATCCTGTACTGTTTAAACTGAGCCTCTTAAGGATGGCAGGACTTGGAGATGTAGACATGGAGAAGAAGGTGTTCAGGACACAAAGAACAAGAGCTGGAACAACACATGGGCTGGAAAAGGATAAGTACTAGGTATATGAAGGGGAACAGAATGTGATTATATTATCAAGGAAAGTCATAGAGGGCCTTTGGTGTCAAAATGAAGTGGCTGGAATACACTACATGACTTTTCTATGTTGCTATCACCAAAGGAAAATGAAATATACAGAGGATGAGATAGTTGGATGGTATCACCTACTCAATGGACATGAGTTTGAGCAAGTGCTGGGAGTTGGTGATGGACAGGGAAGCCTGGTGTGCTGCAGTCCATGGGTTTGCAAAGGGTTGGACACAACTGAGCAGCTGAGCTGATAAGTGTATATGGCTGTTACCTATACCATGATATGAGTCTCTTGGGTAGAATATCGAAAGCTTATGCCAATAAGCCTGTGCTAAGGTTCTTGACCTTCTTCATCCTTTTAAATAGCTGATCTTACTATTTATATTAATTTCTTGCTCTAAGTAGTGTCAACAACATGAGGCAGATTGTTGGTGAGAATAACACTGGGGTGAATCAGGAGACCTGGGTCCTACTCTGTGCTTTGTCACCAACTCAAGGAGTGACCTGGGGAAGGTTGTCTCTTTGCCAGCCTTGGTAACCTTATATCTGTCTTCTTGCTAGGTGGTTATTTTATAGTTGCTTTCCTAGCCTCTTCAAGTCCATAATCAAACACACTTGATCTCTCCAAATTCATTTCCAATAAAGCCATTCATTTTTGGGTGCTGGCAAATAGTAAAGACCCCCATGCCTTTGGCATGTATAAACTCCTTTGGGGAAATAGCTACTACGGGATGCACTGTCAAGGTTCATGGGTGATGGTGGAGGAGAATTCTGGTTAACTGAATTTTTTTCTTGTTAAAGTGAAAATTCATCAGAAAAACCTGTGTAAACCCTTGTGCTCAGTCACTCTGTCACATCTGACTCCTTGCAGCCCCATGGACTGTAGCCCGCCAGGCCCCTCTGTCCATAGAATTCTCCAGGCAAGAATGCTGGAGTGGGTTGCCATTCCCTTCTCCAGGGGGTCTCCCTGACTCAGGGATTGAATGTGCATTTCTTCCTGCAATATCTTCCTGCACTGGCAGGCCGATTATTTACCACTATCGCCACCTGAGAAGTCCATATAAATCCTTGGTGTTAGCAATATGTCTTAAGCATACTAGTTCACTTTTTGTGATCTAAGAAACACATTAAAAAAAAAAGAAACCAAGTATGAATGATTATGTATATACCAGCTTCTGAGATAATCACTATAACTCATCATCTTCATTATTATCATCATAGCTATTGAAAATCTATTCCCTGTCGGGTACTGTTCTGAGAGCTTTGCATGCATAATTTCATTCAAGATTCCCAAGAAATATAAAACCTAGACTTGTGGTGTGTTGAATGGCGGTCCCCCAAAAGATATCCTAATTCCGGGGAGCCCATGAACGTGAACTTATTTGAAAAATAGGTCTTTATAGATGTAATTGAGTTAAGGATCTTGAGTTGAGGATATCATCTGTATTATCAAGATGGACCATAAATCCAGTGAAAAATGTCCTTATAAGAGACACCCAGAGGGAAGACATAGAAGAGGGAAAAATCTTGTGGCACTGAAGGCAGAGTGATGTGGCCATGGGCCAGGGGACACCCTGTGCCACCAGGAGCTAAGGAGGCAAAGAAGAGATCATTGCTTCCAGCCTTCAGAGGGAGTACAGCCCTACTGACACCTTAATATCAGACATCAGGCCTTCAGAACTGGAAGAGAATAAATAAATCTCTGTTATTTAAAGTCACTGAGTTTGTGGTAATGTGCTGTTACAGCAGGTGGAAGAAACCAACATACTTTTTTTAAGCATAAAATATTTAATGTCCTTAAGAAAGAAAGATAAATAATAGCCTATGTGAAGATAGCTCCTTTAAAAATTTTTTTTTACTTGGAAGATAATTGTTTTACAATATTGGGTTGACTTCTGCCAAACAACACTGTGAATCAGCCACAAGTACAAATATGTCCCCTCCGTCCTGAGCCTCCTCCCTAGCCCTCTTCATCCCACCCCTCTAGGTTGTCACAGAGCACTGGGTTGAGCTCTCTGTGCTCATATAGTAGCTTCCCACTGGCTATCTATTTTATGCATGGTAGTGTCAGCTCTGGAGAAGGCGATGGCACCCCCACCCCAGCACTCTTGCCTGGAAAATCCCACGGATGGAGGAGCCTGGTGGGCTGAAGTCCATGGGGTTGCTAAGAGTCGGACAGGACTGAGTTACTTCATTTTCATTTTTCACTTTCATGCATTGGAGAAGGAAATGGCAACGCACTCCAGTGTTCTTGCCTGGAGAATCCCGGGGACGGGGGAGCCTGGTGGGCTGCCTGTGGGGTCGCACAGAGTCGGGCACGACTGAAGCGACTCAGCAGCAGCAGCAGCGTCAGCTTTACTCTTTCAATTTGTCCCACCCTCTCCTTCCCACACTGTGTCCAAAGTTTGTTCTCTATGTTTGCATCTCTATTCCTGCTCTACAAATAGATTCACTGATATCATTTTTCTAGATTCCATACATAGGCATTAATACTTGAAACTCATTTTTCTCTTTCTGACTTACTTCACTCTGTATGACAGGCTCTGGGTTTATCCACATCCCTAGAATCGACTCCAGTGCATTCCTTTTTATGACGGAGACAATATTCCATTGTATATACGTATCACAACTTCTTTATCCATTCATCTGCTGATGGACATCTAGGTTGCTTTCATGTCGTGGCTATTGTAAATAGTGCTGCTATGAACATTGGGGTGCATGCATCTTTTTAGTTACGGTTTTCTCAAGGGAAATCAAAGCATAAAAGGGTCAATTAAACTTACCTAAGGTCCCATATTTGGTAGATGACATTATATGACACTAACCCAGGCAGCTTTAGAACTTGCTTTCAACTTTAGTAGAGTATTGTATCTCATAACTCTGTCTTCACAGAGATAAACTACCAGTTATATTATACTCCAAAATGTTCTTTGAAAACATGGTGCAAATATAAAGGGCTATAGGAGCATATGAGGGTACATGCAAAAGTTACATGATCCCAACTTTAGGGAGGAGAAGGCAATGGCACCCCACTCCAGCACTCTTGCCTGGAAAATCCCATGGATGGAGGAGCCTGGTGAGCTGCAGTCCATGGGGTCGCTGAGGGTCGGACACAACTGAACAACTTCACTTTCACTTTTCACTTTCATGCATTGGAGAAGGAAATGGCAACCCACTCCAGTGTTCTTGCCTGGAGAACCCCAGGGACGGGGGAGCCTGGTGGGCTGCTGTCTGTGGGGTCGCACAGAGTCGGACACGACTGAAGTGACTTAGCAGCAGCAGCAACTTTAGGGAATGATTATTAGGAAAGTCATCCTAGAAGAGACAGTGGATATTGGGCTGCTTTTGATGATGAAGAGACTTCTCTAGATTATAAAGTGGGTTAGGTTTTCCTAGGAGATTCCCAGGTAGGTCAATGGAAAGAATACTCTTGCTATTTCAGGAGACATGGGTTCAAACATTGAGTCAGGAAGATCTTCTTGAGAAAGAAATGGCAACCCAGTCCAATATTCTTGCCTGGAAAATCCCAGTAACAGAGGAGCCTTGTGGGTTACAGTCCATGGGGTCACAAAGAGTCGGACATGGCTTAGTGACTAAACAACAGCAACAAGTTTTCCAAGCAAAAACAATGGAAAAGCTCAAAGCACCTTTCAGTTTCAGTTCAGTTGCTCAGTTGTGTCTGACTCTTTGGACCTCATGGACTGCAGCACACCATGCTTCTTTGTTCATCACCAACTCCCAGAGCTTACTCAAACTCATGTCCATTGAGTCGGTGATGCCATCCAACCATCTCATCCTCTGTCGTCCCCTTCTCCTCTTGCCTTCAGTCTTTCCCAGCACCAGGATCTTTTCAAATGAGTCAGCTCTTCTCTGAAGGCCAAAGCACATTTCAGTTCAGTTCAGTTCAGTTCAGTCGCTCAGTCATGTCCAACTCTTTGCAACCCCATGAATCGCAGCATGCCAGGCCTCCCTGTCCATCATCAACTCCTGGAGTTCACTCAGACTCACGTCCATCGAGTCCATGATGCCATCGTCCCCTTTTCTTCCGGCCCCCAATCCCTCCCAGCATCAGAGTCTTTTCCAATGAGTCAACTCTTCGCATGAGATAACCAAAGTACTGGAGTTTCAGCTTTAGCACCATTCCTTCCGAAGAAATCCCAGGGTTGATCTTCTTCAGAATGGACTGGTGGGATGTCCTTGCAGTCCAAGGGACTCTCAAGAATCTTCTCCAACACCACAATTCAAAAGCATCAATTCTTTGGCGCTCAGCTTTCTTCACAGTCCAACTCTCACATCCATACATGACCATTGGAAAAACCGTAGCCTTGACTTAACGAACCTTTGTTGGCAAAGTAATGTCTCTGCTTTTCAACATGCTATCTAGGTTGGTCATAACTTTTCCTCCAAGGAGTAAGCATTTTTAATTTCATGGCTGCAGTCACCACCTGCAGTGATTTTGGAGCTCCCAAATATAAAGTCTGACACTGTTTCCACTGTTTCTACTGTTTCCCCAGCTATTTTACCAGACCACCTGACCTGCCTCTTGAGAAATCTGTATGCAGGTCAGGAAGCAACAGTTAGAACTGGACATGGAACAACAGACTGGCTCCAAATAGGAAAAGGAGTACGTCAAGGCTGTGTATTGTCACCCTGCTTATTAACTTCTATGCAGAGTACATCATGAAAAATGCTGGTCTGGAAGAAGCACAAGCTGGAATCAAGATTGCCAGGAGAAATATCAACAGCCTCAGATATGCAGTTGACACCACCCTTATGGCAGAAAGTGAAGAGCAACTAAAAGCCTCTTGATGAAAGTGAAAGTGGAGAGTGAAAAAGTTGGCTTAAAGCTGAACATTCAGAAAGCACCTTTAGGGTATTGTAATAGTTAGTCATGGCCTGTGGTGCCAGTGAAGTTGTTCAGTCCTGTCCAACTCTTTGCGATCCCATGGACTGTAGCCTACCAGGCTCCTCCAGCTATGGAATTTTCCAGGCAAGAGTACTGGAGTCTACGCCATTTCCTTCTGCAGAGGATATTCCTGACCCAGAAATCGAACCCAGGTCTCCCGCATTGCTGGTAGATGTTTTACTCTCTGAGCTACAAGGGAAGCCCAATGGCCTGAGGAGTTTTGGAAAAACATGGGACCCAGTGAAAAATGTCTTTACGAGAGACATAGAGATGGAAGATACAGAAGAGGAATAGGCCACATGGCATTGGAGGCAGAGACTGCAGTGATGTGGCCTTGGGTCAGAGAATACCTTATGCTACCAGGAGCTGGAGGAGGTGAGGTGGAGAACAGCCGACAGTGGGTCTTATGTACCAGACTAGAGACTGTAGACGCTTCAGGCAGTTGCAGAGATTGGATAACTTGGTGCAGGTGATTCTGTAATCAGATCTGTCCCTTACAGACTCACAGTGGGAACCATCCTGGAGGGTAGAATAGAGTGGGCTAAGAGCAAAGTCACACCATGTTACAGCATTAGATGGGATTGTGTTAGATCACTGGAGACAGTTTGGTGATGGAGGGGAGAAAGCAGAGTGAGCAGAGATTATTAGGATGTGACGTGAATAGGATTCAGTGACTAATAGGATGTCAAAGGCAAGAAGAAGGCAGAGCACGGGCTGCCTCGCAGGTTTCAGGTTTGAAACCTGAAGTAAGAAATAAAGGAGGTATACTCCTGGGGTGGAGGCAGGGTGGAGAGGGAGATAGTGGGTGTGAATACATATTTCACTGATGGCCGAGGGCCTCCTCATGGTTTTTATCATGAATGTGTGAACATATGCGCACTGATCCTGGCTCTGGAATTACGCTGTAGTACATATGGAATTTGCAATGTGCTCCAAGAGGAGGACAAGAGAGGCACTCACAGTGACTCCATCCTACAGGTTGGATGTCGAATTTGCATTGTTTTATATTATCCCAAAGTAAGACTTCCAGATAAATGTTGTCCACATCTGATAAATGAGGAAGGCAATTAGCAGGTTGAAATTATCAAGTCATTGGACCCAAGTCTGAGGAGCTGTGAGTTCAGCCTCCACCTTCCTTCTCGCTGCCTTGCGGACACAGAGGCAGCGTGCGCTCTGATTCACACCTCCCCCAGTTATTAGGCTGGCCTTTGGAAATTGGTTCCACCCTCTATCCCTCAACCCCAGCATCTGTCAAAAGGGGACAAAAATAAAGGTGCCTGCTTACCTGAACTCAAGTGTCTGTGAGTGAAATATCTTCAAACGGTTAAAGCCTAGAAAAATATGAGTAACTATTTATGTGATTAGTCTAGACTTTCCAAAAACACTTTTTTGAGATAATTCCTCATTTCAGCAAGTTTTCTTGTGATTTTTCTGCTTCTTCCCTAAAAGTCTACTAGCATAAATTTTCTAGTTAACAGAGTTTTAAAAATTGAGGCTTACTTAAATATTCATATCCAAGCAGTTTTTAAGTGTGATTCTCTAAAATCGTATAAAAACTCACTCCATTGATAATTGATTTTTGTTGGCCATATGAACATCAGACCTCTCCATTTGCCCCATCAGTGGCATCCAGTGACAGACATACCTTCCAGTAAACTTGGAGGTGATATTAGAAGAAGCTTCCAGCACCTCTGCTGAGCAAGACAGGTTTGGCTCCTTGCAGAATGTAAGTACCTACTAGCTGTGCATTGATTCTCAGTAATTCTGCAGAATCCAGGATCTAGCCCAGCCCTGTGTCTTCAATGTAGAAAATAGGTTTTCACTATGCAATTTTCTCAGCTCTACAACAATAGGGTAGTATTGGTTCATCCTTAACCTTTATAAAATTCTAAGACTATTTCTTTTCTTACTTGGAAAAGCCCAGAATGCAGAAAAAAAAAAAAAAATAGAGAGAGAGAGAACTATAAAAATAGCCAAAGAGACAAAAGATAGTAGCACATTTCAAAGGCATGGGTGTCTTTGTGTGTGTGTGATGTGAAGTAACATTATCTGCTGTTACATCTTTAAAAAATGGTGTGAAGAGGTAACAGAGCAGAAATGTCAAGAAGACAGTTGTATAATTAGCAGAGCAAGCCTTTTTTCTTGGAGGACAATTCTGCTGAGATCTCTATAAGGATGATGAAGACTGTAGCATAGAGTGGAAGGAAAATTAGCCTGGGAATTGGGGTAACTTTTTTTTTGGTCTTAAACTAGTTAGCATTAGGTTTTAATTACATGCAACTGAAAGCTTCCCATGGCTGCTCTAATGGCTGTGTAGGGAAGAGGACTGGGAAAAATAAAAGTTAGAGTGCATTTCCACTCTGTGCCAAGTCACTTCAGTCATGGCTGAAACTTTGCGATCCTATGGACTGTAGCCCACCAGGCGGCTATATCCATGGGAATTTTTAGGGAAGAACAGAGGAGGGAGTGTGTTGCTATGCCCTCCTCCACGGGATCTTCCTGACCCAGGGGTTGAATCGACATCCCTTATGTCTCCTTCTTTGGCAGGCAGGTTTTTTTTTTTTTTTTTTTTTTAACCACTAGTGCTACCTGAGAAACCATTTACACTCTTCCTAGAAAAAAGTGAATCTTTTCCTAAAACTTTATTGGAGCATAGTCACTTTGCAGTGTTGCGTAGGTTTCTGCTGCACAGCAAAGTGGAGCAGCTGTATGTGTAAGATAGTCCCTCTTTCTTGGATTTCCTTCCATTTAGGTCATTAGAGAAAGAAATCTTATGAATAGTTGTAAATGCAGTAGAATAAGTCATCTCCATCTTTTGTTGATATTCAGTTACTGTCACGTACAGCTCTTTACCACCCTGTAGACTGTGGACACTGGGCTTCCCTGTTCTTCATTCCCTCCCAGAGTTTGCTAAAACTCATGTCTATTGAGTTGGTGATGCCATCCAGCCATCTCATCCTCTGCCACCCCCTTCTCCTTTTGCTGTCAGTCTTTCCCAGTGTCAGAGTCTTTTCCAGGGTCCTTTAGACCTTTGGGGGCTAATTGTCCAGGTAGAAATCTCCCATTAGCTTAGCCTGGCCTGTTGTTCACTATGGAAGCCAGGGTAAAGGCGTGGTCAGTCCCTACCCGTCAGTCTCAGTGTTTAGGACACTGAGATATTCAAAGTCATTGCTCTTGTTTTCCCCACTCACCATCTTCCACCTGAAATCCCATCCGCCTCACTGCTGAGCTGAGGCCTCTGTCCCCCTGTCACGGACTCCACAGCATCTTCTCTGGCAACTCTTATCTGTCAAGACTGTTTTCTCTGATCCAGCAGGTCTTTACAGATCACCAGCTCACCACAGCTCACTGTGCCTGAATCTCATTCAATCCCTTTTCCAGGCCATTTGCCTCCCAGAATGTCTGTCTCGTGTTTTCCTTCTCTTTCTCATCACCGCCTTAGTTCAGACATTCATTTCTTCTCACTTGGATGGCTGGATATTTTCTTAACTTTCTGCCTTCATTCTAATTTCCCTTCAACCTTCCATTTCTTTCAGGATCGTCTTCCCCGAAGCACATGGCTCTGCGCGTGTCAATACATTCTCTAGAAACTGGTAGGGTGAACTGGGGTTTCCCTGGTAGCTCAGAAGGTAAAGAGTCTGCCTGCAATTCAGGAGACCCAAGTTCAGTCCCTGGGTTGGGAAGGTCCCCTGGAGAAGGAACTGGATACCCACTCTTACCTGGAGTACTCCATGGACAGAGGAGCCTGGTGGGCTACAGTCCATGGGATCAAAAGAGTCAGATATGACTGAGTGACTAACAGGGTGAAGTGAAAAGGCAGAGCTGAGGGAGACTGAAACATGGTGTGTGCTGGAGGTTCCTTTTCATCTGCTGACCCGTCACCTCAAATATGGTCCTGAAGGTCTGATGTAAAATGCAGCCAGGTTTATATCAACTGAGGTGTTTCAGCAGCTGTGCTAATGGGGTGCAACTGTGGTAAGGTGTCAGAGCTGGAGTGGGAAAATGAGGTGGGGAGCAAGCGAGGACCAACACAAATGAGGCAAGAGGAATTCCCAAATCGGCATCTTTTAAAGTAAAGAAACACAGAAAATGAAGTTGAAAGTCGCTCAGTCATGTCTGCCTCTTTGCGACCCCATGGACTATATAGGCCATGCAATTCTCCAGGCTAGAGTACTGGAGTGGGTTATCATTCCCTTCTCCAGGGGATCTCCCAAGCCAGGGATCAAACCCAGGTCTCCCACCTTGCAGGAGGATTCTTTAGCAGCTGAGCTTCCAAGGCAGGCTGGTTTGAGTTGCTTTTAAAGAAAAAGGCATGGCCCTGCCATGGTGGTGTGCCTTGATTGTGTATCCAGGTGGATTTATTTATTTATTCATTAGGCAAATATTCAGTAAGTAGCTCGCATATGCCCAACATTTTGTATCAGAGAAGGCTGAACAGAGGAGCCTTGGAGGGTGATTATGGCTGATTTACCTGAGGGTTAGTTGCTCAGTCGTGTCTGACTCTTTGGGACCCTGCGGACTGTAGGCCTCCAGGGCCCTCCGTCCATGGAATACTCCAGGCAAGAATACTGGAGTGGGTAGTCATCTCCTTATCCAGGGGATCTTTCTGACTCAGGGATCGAATCCAGGTCTCCTACACTGTAGGTGGATTTTTACTGTCTGAGCCACCAGAAAAGCTCAAACACAGGCAGAAAGAAGAGGCAGTTTTGAGCTATACACATCATTTCCTAGCTCATTCAGATACCTGCCTTGTGTTCAGTAGGTATTTAAAACCAGCTTTATACTGTTCATGCCACTGCAGAGTGATTACAGACTCAGAGAAACTGGTGAAGGAGTGATAAGCATCTTTAGGGAGCAAACAGTGTGCCCATGGCCAAGAAATACAGCTTTGCTCTGTCTTGCTTATTAACTAGAGCCTAACTCCCTTGATGTATCTTCCCTTCTCTTTCCCCTTCTTACTTTCCTCATTTTTCTCTCTGCAAAGTTCTCATTAACACATTTTAATGAGTATAAATGAGGACCCCAGGTCCCAAGAAGAGAAAAGCCAGGCAGCGTGTGTAGAGAGAGAACACAGGCAATTATCGCTGCAGGTTTTTGTATTTCAGGGCCATCCCTGAATTCCATGTTGCTCGCCAGTCTGCAGAAGATGACTTTTAATTGCATGAGACAAATGAGATTGGTGATAAAAGCACAGCTATAAATATAGACATGGTAGAGATGTGAGTATCAGTAGAGATATAAATACAGTCTCCCTGTTGTATCTTCAAGGCTGTGCCATTCATTTGTTCTCTCGCATGTTATTTCAATATATATCTTAAAAAAAAAAGGCTCAGAAACTGTAAGAGATTTCTGCAAGCCATTCTCTTGTCATCCACTATGAGATCCTGGGTTAGGAAATGGTGATTTTCTTAAATGCTTTCACCTCTCCCAACAGATCCAGAACCTAACATGTGCACAAGGCTGGCCTGGCAAACCCTTGATCAGAGGATGGGAAGAGATTTAGCACAAGTCCCACCCATCTCTGTCACGCAAGCTGTTCTTGATACACATCCTGCCCCCAACAGATCCTGGTGGACTTGATCCCTATTCAGGGCCTGCTGCTGCTAAGTTGCTTCAATCGTGTCTGACTCTGTGCGACCCCATAGACGGCAGCCCACTAGGCTCCTCTGTTCCTAGGATTCTCCAGGCAAGAATTCTGGAGTGGGTTGCCATTTCCTTCTCCAATGCATAAAAGTGAAAAGTGAAAGTAAAGTCGCTCAGTCGTGCCCTACTCTTAGCGACCCCATGGACTGCAGCCTACCAGGCTCCTCTGTCCATGGGATTTTCCAGGCAAGAGTACTGGAGTAGGTTGTAACCCCCTCTGGACCTGTGGTCCACATTTCTATTTTAATTCTCACAACAGCCCTGGGTAGTAGAAATGGATTTCCTTCAGCCGGTAGTTTATAATCTTCTTGAATCTGTGACACCCCCACACCTTTTGGTGTCAACATTTTCCACTAATTATAGTTTCAGTATTCATTCCTTGAAAAAGTGATGGTGGTCAAAACCTATCCTGTGTTCATTAACTTTTACATGAATCTGCATCATTATAGCAAAACATTAAAAATCTTCAAATGTATTTGGCACTTATAGCATGCCAGGTATGAAGCCGAACATTTTTATGGTGATTCTTTTGCCAGCTCTACGGGTATCTTCTCTGTCTGGCTCCATTTAACAGACTGGAAAACTGAGTCTGTGTGACGGATGGAGTAGTTTGCTCAAAATGACATGTCTAATAAGTGGCAGAATGGGAATTTAATCGTACGCAGTGAGGCTTTAGAACCAGCATTCTTAACCGCGATGTGGTTTAGACGCTCATTTGAAAACAGAAGGAGACACCTACACTCCTCGTTGGCAGACCCTAATTGGAGACCAGAGGATTGTCATCAGATGAGTGAGACAGCAGGTATAGAGAAATCACAGTGCCTAGCACACTCGGCGAATGCTACTCGCAAGGACAGTGACTGTCTCGACTATTGCCCTTATTACTGCTAACATCTTTACAAAGTGATCTTTCTATGATTTCTATAAAGGTTGAGGACAAAGCTGCCAAGAGCCTGGGAGCGGTGGCCTTGATCATGGGGCTGAACTGGCTGGGCTGGGTGGGATGGTGCTGTGGCACTTGGCCTTGGCATTCTTGTCCATAAAGGCAGTGCTCTGGTCCTTGGGCGGCGGCAGCAGAGGCAGAGGGTCCTTTCATGGATGTGGAGGAAGGAGGGGCCGCTTCAGTGTCTTGGTGACCGGTGACATTAATAGCAGCACTGTGGTCCACAGAGGACAACAGAAAAGTTGAAAGGCATGTCGTTCTCAGAGCACCTGTGAGACGCCCCTCTAGGGCCTGGCGGGACTCTTCTGGACCTGGCATTTGAAAGGGGAGGGGATAAAAGGGCTCAGAGTTCTTGTCCGGTCCTCCTTCTCTCAGGTCATCTATAACTGCGCTCACTGTGAGGTTTGTACAGATTCCTCCTTCCAGCCAGGTGGTGGACTGGACGGACTGCAGGAATGTCCTGCTATGGAATACCGCTGTGTGGAATAAATCACAAAACCAACCAACACACAACACACAAGGCAGTGTGTTAGTGAGTCCACAAGAAAGTAAGGGATTTCCCAAAGGGGAAAACTTCAAGCTACTAATACCACACTGAAACCAGAGAGGTGAGGATCATGAAGGCAGAGTCATCCTGCATAAAATGAGGCAACCAGGTATACCTGAAGCTTTGAGGACTGGTGATCACAGACTATGACAAAGTGTAGCTGGGGCTCACGCACAAGCTCCAAACTGGACCTGAGGTCCCCTCATCTATCCTGTGTACTTACTGTACATGGTATACATTCTTTTAAATTATAGCATCTATGTAGGCTTCCCTGGTGGCTCAGATAGTAAAGAATCTGCTTGCAGTGTGGAAGACGTGGGTTCGATCCCTGGGTTGGGAAGATCCCCTGGAGGAGGGCACAGCAACCAACTCTAATATTCTTGCCTGGAGAATCCCATGGACAGAGGAGCCTGGGGAGTTATAGTCCCAGAGGTTGCAAAGAGTCTGACATGACTGAACGATTAAGCATAGCACATAAACCTGAGTCCACAAGCACCTCTATAGTCAGGGAAAAGCTGGACTAAAAAGAAAAATATTTGCCTATAGCTGGCGAGAGTGTGTCTGTCTTTGCTGTGACTCTGGATAGAGTCACATTAACTTAATTACTGGTAATACTTGTCTACCCTGGAGTTCACTAGCTCCAGTCCAGGTCTGTTTTCATGTGGACCTAGACTCCTTTTGTAGCCTCCACGGTGTCAGGAAAAATAAAGCCAAAAAAAAAAAAAAAGAAAGTGGTCCTAGCCTGAGAGCAGTCTCTGGTGTCCAGAAATACCAGGACAAATACATGTACAAAAATCTCCTACGGGATCAGCACCTTCAATTGAGGCCTTCAGGATGTCCACAGGTTAACTTGAACTGAATATAAACTCCTAGAGAAAGATGACGAAATATCCCAGCACATGTGGGAGCAGGCCACCAAGAGTGAGAGCCAGCAGAAGCTTTGTGATTATCAGATACAGATATACTACCCAAGACTATCATGCTTGAAGCAATAAAAGATGGAATAAAGGTAGCAAGCAAAAAGTGACTATCAATCACAACCCAACAGATCTGGTAAAAGAATGAAAGGGAACTTCTGGAGATAAACTATAATTATTGAAATTAAAATCCAGTGGATGGGTTAATGAAGAGATGAATCGTCTCGTTCATCTGACAGTTGACAGGTATGTGTTGCTCATTATATGCTGGGCACTTTACTAAGCTCTTTCCCAACCCACCGGAAGGAAAATGGAGTGGATGGGAAGCTTTGCTGTTATTGTTGTTTAGTTGCTAAGTTGTGTTCGACTCTTTGTGAGCCTGTGGTCTACAGCCCGCCAGGCTCCTCTGTTCATGGGATTCTCCAGGCAAGAATACTGGAGTGGGATACCATTCTCCCCTCAGGGGCTCTTCCAGACCCAGGGATGGAACCCGAATCCACTAGTGCCACCCCGGAAGCCTCAAAAGAGAGATTCTGTTTCTTGCCTAACAAGAAACAAGTAACCACAAAGGGACTCAAACCCTCAATCTTCTGCTCTGGAATCAGACACCTTATCCATTAGGCCATGTGGTCTTTTTTTTTAGGTGCTTCTAATATTTAAAATCTTTGGAGAAAAAAAAGTTGCACAGTGGAATACTCTCCATTTAATAAGATTGTTCTGCCAACCAAAGAGGTCATAGCAATAACAGCTAATTGTACACAGTAGATGTTTATCCCTCTCAGTCTTCCTTGTTTGCAAACAGCTAAAAGAAACTTTGGCTTATTTAAGCAGAAAGTGAGTTAAACGGAAGTCTGAGTGAGAAGGCTCACATAATTGATCAGAAGCCTTGGAAAATGGGCAGGGACCAAAGGAGGCAAAGCTCAGACACCAGCCAATGACAGAGCCAGTTGGCTAGAATGCCCACTCAGAGTCTCCGAACTGGTCACTTACCATTCACATTGGACTTTTGAATCAGCCTCTTTGACAAATAAGCAGGCATCTGTGCCTGTAAGTCAGTCCTTCAGGGTTCGGAGCCCTGGGGGATGAGAGTGTGAGCATCACCTTTGTGCTTGTACCCTTGATGCGCAGAAGTGGAGACAGCATCTGTTCTCCTTTGGCTTCTGTCCCTGGAGACAACTGCCCTGCTCCCACTCATCTTCGTATCCCCAGAAAAGGAAGGTGTCTAGATTCTGGGCAGCCACAAAAGTTCAGGCACCATAAAAGCTCCCAGAATCCTAACTTCCTCAAGTCAATAGCTAGTGGGAGTACTCCAATTTAATGAATGTAAAAGTTAAAAAGCATTTAATCCTTTTTTTCCCCCAATATTCTGCTTCTATTGGTATGGAAGGAGTAGGCGAGTGTTTCTTATTTTCTTCTTTTTAGCATTATAATGTCTGATTCATGGAGTAAAGGAGTATTCATGATACTGAGTGATAATCATTTGAAATCTCATCAGTGCTTTTGGATTATTAGTAAAACTGGTGGCAAAAGTTTGATTCATTCAAGAACTTTACATCTTAAAATTCTCGTTTAATATAAAGACAATAATTCTTCCACTTTGGAGTTTCCACAAAATTCATTTATTATATCACTGTATGAAGGTATCAATAGATGGGGAAACAGTGGAAACAGTGTCAGACTTTATTTTGGGGGGCTCCAAAATCACTGCAGATGGTGACTGCAGCCATGAAATCAAAAGACACTTACTCCTTGGAAGAAAAGTTATGACCAAACTAGATAGCATATTGAAAAGCAGAGACATTACTTTGCTGACTAAGGTCCATCTAGTCAAGGCTATGGTTTTTCCAGTGGTCATGTATGGATGTGAAGGTTGGACTGTGAAGAAGGCTGAACACTGAAGAATTGATGCTTTCGAACTGTGGTGTTGGAGAAGACTCTTGAGAGTTTCTTGGACTGCAAGGAGATCCAACCAGTCCATTCTGAAGGAGAGCAGCCCTGGGATTTCTTTGGAAGGCATGATGCTAAAGCTGAGACTCCAGTACTTTGGCCACCTCATGCAAAGAGTTGACTCATTGGAAAAGACTCTGATGCTGGGAGGGTTGGGGGGCAGGAGGAGAAGGGGACGACAGAGCATGAGATGGCTGGATGGCGTCACTGACCTGATGGACGCGAGTCTGAGTGAACTCCGCGAGTTGGTGATGAACAGGGAGGCCTGGCATGCTGCGATTCATGGGGTCACAAAGAGTCGGACATGACTCAGCGATTGAACTGAACTGATGAAGGTATCAAATAAAAAGCATCTAATCTTAATGAATTAAATTCTTGTTTTCTAGGACCAGTGACTTATTATATTTTACCCTGAGAACTGTATTTGTTTATCTGCAAAAATAAGTCATTCACAGCAGGAGGGATCCCCACAGTTAAGGAAATGCTCTGCATCCTGACGTCATCAATGTCAGTATCCTAGTTGTGATGCTGTATTGTAGCTTTGCAAGATGTTTTCATTGGGTGAAACTGGATAAAGAATACATATAGGATCTCTGTATTATTTATTACAACTGCATGTGAATTTATCTCAAAAATTTGACTTTTAAAGGCATAATTATTGATAAAAAATGTATCAAACACTACAAAAATTCTTTTCATCAGAAACACCCCCAAATCAACTCACCTGAAATAGAACTAACATTTTGATACACAAACACACACAAATTCTATGTAGTAATGTGATTTCCTATAGAAAAATACATATAAACAAAAACATTTACTTCAACAAGCTGTTTTTCAAAATACTCTTCACCCAATAGTATTATACAAGCAGCTTTCTACACACGATGACTTCTAATCTTTTATGTGAATATGTGACTTCCTGATTTTTCTGGACCTTCTCCCTCCCCCTCCCCACTTTAAGCTGTGAGCTCCTTGGCAGACTGGACCTTTATTGCTGCATCTTCAGCATGTAGCCACATGCCCCTACACATGGTGGGACCCAATATATGTGTGTAGCTTATCAAGAAGACCATATTGTCCACAAAGATGCAAACAGCCTAATGGGAACATTGCAATGTGTAGTAATATCTCGCTGAGGGCAAGCCCTAAGATGCTTGGGAACCAGGGTGTCAATCTGATTTGGGGTGGGGGGATGGAATCTGAAAATCTCACTGCCCTTTCTAGCGGGTGTACTATATCTGTTTCTGCTCTGGGACTCCCTGACTCATTTCTGCATTGGCCTTCATGAACATACTCCTTAGCTATCCCTCTGACTCAATAAATGGCAAGTCCCTGTTCCTCTTGCATTAGGTTGCATTACAGCTGGTCCTTGAAGTTTAATCTCAGAAAGTAAAAATTCAATGCCAAAGATGCTTCTTTATCAATTTGTTGTCTTAGCAACTTTATCAGGTTGCTAAGTTGTGTCCAGCTCTTTGCAATCCCATAAGCTGCAGCACACCAGGCTTCCCTGTCCTTCGCTATCTCCCAGAGTTTGTTCAAACTCATGGTCATTGTGTCCATGATGCCATCCAGCCATATCATCCTCTGTCACCCCCTTCTCCTGCCTTCAGTCTTTCCCAGCATCAAGGTATTTTCCAGTGAGTTGACTCTTTGTATCAGGTGGCCGAAGTATTGGAGTTTCAGCTTCAGCATCAGTCCTTCCAGTGAATATTCAGGGTTGATTTTCTTTCAGATTGACTGGTTCGATTTCCGTACTGTCCAAGGGACTCTCAAGCGGCTTCTCCAGCACTACAGCTAGAAAGCATCAATTCCTAGGTGCTCAACCTTCTTTATGACCCAGCTCTCACATCCATACATAGCTACTGGAAAAACCACAGCTTCACAAACATTAGCTCAAAAGCCTAGTATTTCGCAGCAGGTGCTAATGACACTGGTGATAAATTCCTAAGCACTTTCTGAATCCCTGCTGCCTGCACAGAAGCGGGCATTCCAGGAAGCTGCGGCCCCTGCCCCTTCATACGTTAAAATTCCCTGGAAAAAGACAAGTAAATTGCTATAAACATTGAAATAAAATAGTTTGAATGTTATAGCAAAGGTGCAAATACTACATTTGAGGAATGTTGAGGTGAGAATTCTTTACCATGATCCCTGTGCAGAAAAGAGTGACTTAAAGCATCATGGGATAATTATGTACACATATGTATATATGCATATACACATGTAGATAGATATGTATGCACATATATATGATTGCATAATAAAGAAGATCAGTATAGCATTCCATCTATCTATCTATCATTATCTATTTCATTATAGCACAGAGGAAAAGGGAAAAAATTTCTCTTGTTTGTTCCTGAGCCCTTGAGGAACAACCGGCTTTGGGGCAAAGGTCGTATTTGCAAAGAACTGTAATCAATGAACACAATTCAGTAGAGAGACTGGGGACGATGAGAGAATAGCATGTCCAAAAGCAAATATGGGTCACAATACAGATGATATTTGGGAGACTCAAGTGTCTAGTGTTATTGGAGCATGGATATGAACTTCAGATTAAATAGCAAACTCCAAAGATATGCTCCCTTGGAGAAATTAATCATCTCTCCATTCCATTTCTATTGAGAGCTTCCTCTAGTCAGGATGGCAAACCCTCATGTGGGGTTGAACTTTTACTTGGCACTGTCCTAAGTGTTTTCCACTGACTAAACAATCTCACCCTCACAACACCCTATGATATACTCTATCATTTCCATTTTATGTACGTAGAGATCAAGACACAAGAGGTTAAATGGTCTGATTACACAGTAGGCCAACAGTGGAGATTTTGATCCAGAAATCTAGCAGTGATGTCCACTCTTCACCATGACACCAACTTGCCATAGGCAGAGTGTTGCCATGAGTTGGAGTTAGAGGCACCCACTGGCATGTCCTTCACAGGCTTGAGTGCTTATACTCTCAGGGTAGATATTTAAAAGGCAATTAACAGGTGCACAGTTAAGTGTAAATCAGGAGATTCTGACGCAGTCTGAAATGCAGATGAGGACTGAGGACAGCTGTACGTGAGCAGGTGACAGTTACGCTGTGGCCTGTAGGCTGACTAGGAGCTATCTGGGTGGAGAGATGGAGAATGTGAGAAGTCTCTTCCTAGATCAGAAAGCATCCTCTGTGGAGGCCTTGAAGCAAGAAGAAGCAAGCTTGTTTTTAACAGATAAGCAGAAAGAAGGCTGGTGACCTAGGGAAGTGTTAGGGGAGTTATCGCTCAAGCCTAGAGTGTGAGGAGCCAGGAGCTGCTTCTGCAGGGCCACTGTCAGAATTGTGGTTTTTATCCTAGTGCAATGGGAATCCTTTGAGCAGCTTCAGCCGGAAGTTGGCATGAAATGCACTTGAAAGAGCTTACTCAGGCTGCTATTTGAAGAATAGTAAGTGTGTGTCTGGTGGGATGGGCAGGAAAGGAGGGCAAGAGTGGCTGCTGAGAGCTCTCCCAGGAGACTGATATGATCAAGATGGTGACCTGGAAGGGGATGATACTTATGAGATGGAGAGATGAGCAAAGACTCAAGAGATATTTTAGAGATGGGATCCACGATATATGGTGATTGATGGTCTGAGATGACTCCCGTTTCAGGACTCTCTGAAGCAATGGCTGGCAAACATTTTTTAACAAAAGGCCAGATAATAACTTTTCTAGACTTTGTGGACCATGTAACGTCTTGCAACTACCCAACTTTGCAATAGCTGTGCACAAGCAGGTATAGACAGCAGAAGACAAAGGGACACAGCTATTTCCTCACGGAACTTGATTTAAACACAGGAAACAGCTCAGATTGGGCTGAAGCTTGCCAACTTCTGGTTTTAGTCACTCGATCTTGTCTGACTGTGACCTTGTTGACCGTAGCCTGCCAGGCTCCTCTGTCCATGGGATTCTCCAGGCAAGAATACTACTGCGGGTTACCATTCCCTTCTCCAGGGGATCTTCCCCACCCAGAGATCAATCCTGGGTCTCCTGCATTACAGGCAGATTCTTTACCATCTGAGCCACAAGAAGGAAGATGGGCTAAGCAAGAAATTGCATACGTCAGTTCCTTTCCTTTCCATCATAGCACCATGAAGTAACCGTTAAGACTCTTCTTGTTAGAGGTAGTAATCTGCACTCTGGCTCTGTTAATGACCTTTTCAAGGTCACACAAGTAAGTGGGAAAATCAATACTTAAACCAAGATTTTTTTTTTTAATTTTCAAGCCCATGAAAGACCTTCCCGTTACCCCATGCTATCGTCCATTCCTTTCCCCTGCAACCAACCTGTGATGGTGGTAAAACTTTGTTTTGCAAGCTTTACTCACTTCTCCCCAAAGGCATTTTTCTTCCTGAATGCTTTTTTTTTAAAAGCCAAATAAAAAGGGACAGTGAGAGTCTAAATGCATCACTGTTGCTTTTGTTCAGTACAATAGACTTTATATTGCTTTGTCCACTTCCTATGAAGTGGGATATAGGAGACTTGTTCCAAGAAGTTAGCATGGCGTTTTTCTCTTTTTGCTCCCACCACAATTTTATCTTGGGGATAAACAGTGTTATTTTCATCCCCTCCATTTGAGCCCACATCGAACATTTTCTATTAAAATTTAAATAAGCCACTTCAGAGAAAGATGAAGATGTGAGGCTAAAATGAGCTGATTCACTGAGAATATAACTTATTTTCTCTAACAGCTTATGCAACTCAGTTTTGTAATAAGAGTTTTAAGTGGGCCAGCATCATGCCATTTTTAGTCATTTCCTTCAACTTGTCCACCCAGAAAAACCAACCGCAAAAGGGAAATGAGGAACACTGACTCTCTCATCCCCTACTCTATGGAGACTCCATTCTTATTCTACAAATTTGCTAGGAGCTCTAACAATTTTTTGAAAATACACTGGATTCTCTTTTTGTGATCCTCAGTCCAAACACATAGCAACAAACCTTTGCTGCTGGTTGGCTAACTGTCCAAATGTCTCTCTTCTTTCTTTGATTAAAGTAGGAGACAGGGCTTGCCAAGGCAGGTGGGAGGTGCTGAGAAGAGATGGGCAGGGGACCAGACAGCAAGGTGAGTGATGAGCTGGAACAAAGGCAATGCTGAAAATGATTGGTGGGCAAAGACTCAAAGAGCCAAGAAGAGATGCTAGATGGCCTTTAAATCAGGGATCTAAAGTCAGGGCACAGAGGAAAAGAATCAGGACCAAGTAGGTAAGAAAAGTATGAGCAAAGTGTCAGGTAGGTGGAGTAGTATGGGAGTCATGTAGAGTGATTAAGAGGGCTGAGTTATGTTTCTTATCAATCAGTGCTGTAAGAGAAAATGATTCTTGGGTTGAGTAATTTTGAAAATATGTACCTTGATTTTTCTCTTGTTGAGTAATTTTGAAAATACATACCTTGATTCTTAGGGAGCCATATTGATAGGAATAATAATAAAAAATAATGATAACAATAAAAATAGATATATAGATGATGATTGATATAAACCTTATTACCACTTACCAATATCCCATCTTTCTCTACTGCTGAACATACTGAGTGTATGAATCTCCATTGTGGTCCATGAGTTAGACAGGAATGAGCAACTAAACAACAGCAGTGAGAACTTAGCATGCGCCAGTCATCATTTACAGTATTTCATGTATGAACACATCTGTATGTTATTAGTGGCTCTGATATGCCTGAAGTGAAGTGAAGTGGAAGCCGTTTAGTTCTGTCTGACTCTGCAACCCCATGGGCTGTAACCTGCCAGGCTCCTCTGTCCATGGAACTCTCCAGGCCAGAATATTAGAGTGGGTAGCTGTTCCCTTCTCTGGGGGATCTTCCCAACCTCGAGACTGAACCCAGGTCTCCCACACTACAGGCAAATTCTTTACCATTTGAACCATCAGGGAAGCCTGATATGCCTAGAGATAAATAAACATAGAAGAAACTTGGATAAGGTTTTCCAAGTGTATAGAACAATAGAAATGAACCACAGGGAGAAAAGAAGACTTACACTGTTGGCAAATGGAGGTAGAGAAATTCTAGGAACTCTGCTCGGTGTTATGAGGCAGCCTGAATGGGAGGGGACTGGCAGGGAGAATGGATACATGTGTTCATATGGCTGACTCACTCTGCTGTGCACCTGAAACTGGCACAGCATTGTTAATTGGCCACACTTGTAGGTAAAATGTGTATTAGTCGCATCTGACTCTGCGACCCCATGGACTGTGACCCACCTGGCTCCTCTGTCCACGGAATTTTCCAGGCAAAATGCTGGAGTGGATTGCCATTTCCTTCTCCAAGGGATCTTCTCAACCCAGGAAATGAAACTGGGTCTCCTGCCTTGCAGGCAGATTCTTGACCATCTGAACCACCAGGGAATCTAAACATTAAAATTATATGTGTGTGTATATATATATATGTGTGTGTGTGTGTGTGTGTGTGTGTGTGTGTGTGCGTGTGCGTGTGTGTGTGTGTATGCTGCTAAGTCACTTCAGTCCTGTCTGAGTCTGTGTGACCCCACAGATGGCAGCCCACCAGGCTCCCCCATCCATGGGATCCTCCAGGCAAGAACACTGGAGTGGGCTGCCATTTCCTTCTCCAATGCATGAAAGTGAAAAGTGAAAGTGAAGTCACTCAGTTGTGTCTGACTCTTAGCGACCCCATGGACTGCAGCCTACCAGGCTCCTCCATCCATGGGATTTTCCAGGCAAGAGTACTGGAATGGGGTGCAGCAGAACCTGAGAGGATCAGTGGTTCTGGCTTGTGGCTAGCATTAGGTTCACAAGAGGACTTTGGAAGCCAGCAGGGGGAAAGATGGAGGCTTTTATTTTAATGGATTGATTTCCCTAGAGGACAATTGCCAGGGTGCTAGCTTATTTTCCCTAAACCAAAACCCCAGGAGGAGAGAAAATCCTTCACCTATTGAACAGGTAAGGGAGCAACCGAGACCAAGATTAAGGACTGGCTCAGTAAGATCTTAGGAAAGGGAGGCTCTGTGGCTAACGCGTCTATGGGCAGTACTGTTCTACCTGTCATAGCGATATGGCTAAAATGGTCATGTGATGGGGAATGTATCACAGACATTCCAGGCATGGTGGCTAAACTTAGGCGTCAATTTGACTGGCCCATTGGATGCCCAGGTTAACAGTATTTCTGGATTTTGTTTAGTCACTAAGTCATGTCCGACTCTTTATGACCCCATAGGCCAAGCTTCCCTGTCCTTCACTAGTGCCCAGAGTTTGCTCAGTCTAATATTCTTTGAATCAATGATGCTATCTAACCATCCCATCCTCTGCTACCACTTTTACCCTTTGCTTTCAATATTTCCCAGCATCAGTCTTTTCCAATAAGTTGTCTGTTCGCATCAGGTGGCCAGTGTATTGGAGTCTCAGCTTCAGCATCAGTCCTTCCAATGAATATTCAGGACTGATCTCCTTTAGGATGGACTGGTTGGATCTCCTTGCAGTCCAAGGGACTCTCAAGAGTCTTCTCCAATACCACAGTTCAAAAGCATCAATTCTTCAGCGCTCAGCTTTCTTTATAGTCCAACTCTCATATCCACACATGACTACTGGAAAAACCATAGCTTTGACTAGATGGACCTTTGTCAGCAAAATAATGTCTCTGTTTTTTAATATGCTATGTAGGTTGGTCATAGCCTTTCTTCCAGGAAGCAAGCATGAAATTTTAATTTCATGGCTGCAATCACCATCTGCAGTGATTTTTGGAGCCCCCAAATAAAGTCTCTCACTGTTTCCATTTTTTCCTCATCTATTTGCCATGAAGTGATGAGACCAGATGCCATGCTCTTAGTTTTTTTGAATGTTGAGTTTTAAGCCAGCTTTTCACTCTTATCTTTCACTTTCATCAAGAGGCTCTTTAGTTCCTATTCACTTCCTGCCATAAGGGTGGTGTCATCTGGGTTTCTGAGGTTATTGATATTTCTCCCGGCAATCTTGATTCCAGCTTGTGCTTCATTAATCCTGGCATTTCTCATGGTGTATTCTGCATTAAGTTAAATAAGCACAGTAACAATATACAGCCTTGACTATTTGGAACCAATATGTTGTTCCATGTCCAACTGTTGCTTCTTGACCTGTATACAGATATCTAGGAGGCAAGGTAGGTGGTTTGGTATTCCCATCCTTGAAGAATTTTCCACAGTTTGTTGTGATCTACACTTTCAAAGGCTTTGGCATAATCAATAAAGTAAAAGTAAATGTTTTCCTGGAATTCTCCTGTTTTTCATAATCAATTATAAATTAGGATACACTAGTATCCAAATTAAAGTAGCTTAAATATTGATAAAGTTTTATTATCTAACCTACAGAGGAATTGGAAGATAAGATGTTCCAGGTTATTTAATCCAATGGTGCAGTGTGTCAACAGAGATAAGAATGTTCTTATTACTCTTTTTGCCTTTTGCAGCCCATTGGCATTCGTCCAAGAGGGCTTCCCTAGTGACTCAGATGATAAAGAATCCACCTGCAATTCAGGGGACTTGGGTTCAATCCTTGCGTAGGAAAGATTCCCTGGAGAAGGGCATGGCCACTCACTCCAATATTCTTGCCTGGAAATTCCCGTGGACAGAGGAGCCTGGCAGGCTACAGTCCCTAGTAGTGCACAGAGTCAGACACAAATGAAGTGACTTAACACGTAGTGCATGATATTCATCCAAGACGAATGACCTCATGATATCAGGCTGGCTGCTATAGCACCAGCCCTTACATTCCTACACAAGTATGTCAACAAGAAATCAAGTTTCTTCTCATCTATCTCTTTTTATCAGGGAGGAAAATCTTTTACAGTAGCCCGCAATGGGCTTCCCCTTTGTGCCTTATTGGCCAAGGCTGTATCCCATGTGTTGTGTGTGCTCAGTCGTGTCTGACTTTTGTGACCCCATGGACCGTAGCCTTCCAGGCTCCTCTGTCCATGGAGATTCTCCCAGGGTCATGTCTAAATCAAGCCCTGTCAAAAGGAATAGAATCACCTTTATTGGCCTAGGTTTACCAATATTCATTCCTTGGGCCTAGCCTGGAGTCCTCTTCCTTAAGAACTTAGGAAGATTAATATGAATAAAATCAAAGATTTTCCATTAAGGATGAAGGAAAGAGAGTTGGGGGTTAGTTAGAAGACAATCAAGAATGTCTTCTGTAATTTACAACTGTATTTCAAGTTCCAGAAGACTGCCAATCACTTAGTGGTGCTGCTGCTGCTAAGTCGCTTCAGTCGTGTCCGACTCTGTGCGACCCCATAGACGGCAGCCCACCAGGCTCTCCCATCCCTGGGATTCTCCAGGCAAGAACACTGGAGTAGGTTGTCATTTCCTTCTCCAATGCATGAAAGTGAAGAGTGAAAGTGAAGTTGCTCAGTCATGTCTGACTCTTAGTGACCCCCTGGACTGCAGCCTACCAGGCTCTTCCGTCCATGGGATTTTCCAGGCAAGAGTACTGGAGTGGGGTGCCATTGCCTTCTCCAATCACTTAGTAGGTCCTATAAAATAGCTGTGTCAAAGAAAACTCCATTCTTTCATGTATTTCCAACTGCCTACTCAATATCTCTACTTGGATTGCCATTGAACCACCAGAAGCTAGGAGAAAGACACAGATTCTTCCTTATAGCTCTTGGATGAACCAGCCCTACGAACAACTGGATCTCATACTTCCAGCCTTCAGAGCTGTGAGAAAATACAGTTCTGTTGTGTAAGCCATCCAGGTCATGGTATAGTCAGTCCTAAAGGAAATCAGTGCTGAATATTCATTGGAAGGACTGATGCTGAGGCTGAAGCTCCAGTACTCTGGCCACCTGACGTGAAGAGCCAACTCACGTCAGACCCTGATGCTGGGAAAAACTGATGGCAGGGTGAGAAGGGGGTGACAGAGGATGAGATGGTTGGCTGGCTGGCATCCCCTACTCAATGGACATGAGTTTGAACAAACTCCGGGAGATGCTGAAGGACAAGGAAGCCTGGCAAGTTGCAGTCCACAGGGTCACAAAGTCAGACATGGCTGAGGGACAGAACAGCAACAACAGGAAGCCGTGCAGGTTGCGGTGCACTGTCACTCACTTCTTTCAGTATCGAGGCCTGGGAGGTGGCTTATGCCACCCAATTATTATTGCTGGGGTGTTACTAAGGAATTGATATGGCCCAGTGGAAACTGCTGGAGAACTTGGTTTTTATTTTTATTTTACCTCTAAGTTGCTGGTTGACCTTCAGCAACTTCCTTAACTAGTCTGGGCCTCTGGATTCCTATCCGCAATCTCTAGGGATGCTTTAACAGTGTCCCATGGGAAGCGTCACACAATGTTATTCTTTTATCAGATTTTCAAGGAAACCAAAGGGAAGTCGTAAATATCAAGTGAAAGAATTTCAAGAAGACTTAAGTCAAAGGGCAATATTCTCTAAATAGAGATCAACTGAGCTCTCTCATGTGTACTCAAGAAGGTAGCCACTTCTTTTGCTTCCTGGCAAGGCAGAGGACAACCCAGAGCTGCCAGACGATGATGGACAGAAGTGTAGCTACGGCTTAAGTTTTAAAATGAATGACCAGTAAGGAGGATGACTAGATTATATTGGACCAACTCCTTTTCTGCTGGCAAGGTTTTCAGGAGCAGTTAGGAGCAAGCTGAAGGAGGAAATGAAGCAGATTCCAACAAGATACCTGCAGAACCTGAATGAGAAAGGGCCCCAGGGTAGAAGGTGGAGCATCCCACTGAACTCAGCCCTCCTCCTCCTTTCTCAGCATTGGAGTCTCTTCCCAGAGCAATAAATCTTGACTGGTGAGACAGAGGCTCTCTCCACTGTGGATGAGCTCCGAGTTGCCCGTGGAGTCGGGTTGGGCTGCTAGTGAGCTTGACTGTGTGGTATTAAGAGACGAACATCTTCCCTTCTGCGGTGGTGCCAGCTTGCGCTGGTCACCCATGAGTCTTCACGTGGGAAATTCTTGGCTGGTTTTCCCCTTCCTGAAAGCTTCCTTCACTGCAACACTATTCTTTGACAGATCCCTATCTTGACAGCCTGGAGCAGTCACAGGAAATGTTCCCATGACTTGAGTAACTAAACCTAGTTCTAGTGTGAGTCTAGTATAGGTACACTTTTCTTCCCTCCTGGTATATTTAGTTTAATATATGATTCATAGCTTATTAGCTTGTGCAGATCACTTGGCCTCCATGGTTCATAGTAGTTGTGCTGTGAGGATGCCTAATAAGAATGCCTGTTACCTCTTGGGGCTTCCCTTGTGGCTCACTGGTAAAGAATTCCCCTGCCAATGCAGGCGATATAGCAAACGAGGGCTTCAGTCCCTTGGGTTAGGAAGATCCTCTGGAGAAGGGAAAGGCAAACCACTTTGGTATTCTTGCCTGGGAAATCCCATGGACGGAGGAGCCTGGTGGGCTACAGTCCATGCGGTTGCAAATAGTCAGATACAACTGAGCGACTCAGCAACAGCAACAATTCTTATATTTTACTTCCAGTAAAGCCATTCATTTATTTCATCCAAAGTCTTTGACCTAATCAAGTGAGCTCTAGCTTTAAGATCCAGAATTTGTTGAAGTAAAATGTGACTTTAGCTTTGCAAAAGAACACTTCTTACACTAAATTAGTTGGGATAAAACTCTGTTAAACTGTGTGTCGTCATAGGTCTGGTAGTGACAGCCTTGAATTCTTTAAAGGTTCAAGCTCAAATTATAACTCTAACGACATTTCTCTCTAGGTTGCACTGCACTCTTTTTTCTTTCTATTTGCAATTTTATTTGCCCCCATAATAACCAGGGAAGTTGATAGAGTCAGTTCCGTCTACCACATAAGACAACTGATACTTGAGGAGGATAAACAGCAGTCTCAGAGTCACCCAACAGCGTGGAACAGAGTCACCCAGCAGCATGGAACAGAGTCACCCAGCAGCGTGGAACAGAGTCACCCAGCAGCGTGGAACAGAGTCACCCAGCCCCGTGGAACAGAGTCACCCAGCCGCGTGGAACAGAGTCACCCAGCCGCGTGGAACAGAGTCACCCAGCAGCGTGGAACAGAGTCACCCAGCCCCCGTGGAACAGAGTCACCCAGCCCCGTGGAACAGAGTCACCCAGCAGCGTGGAACAGAGTCACCCAGCAGCGTGGAACAGAGTTACACCTAGAACTAGGCCTTCTGACCCCACGTCCACTGCTCTTTCTGCTACAGAGGTTATTACACTAACCCTGCCTTGGAGTTGTTTAAGGCTTTATCCCCACATCAGTTAAAAACATATTAGGTGCCTGCTATGAGCCAGGATGCTGGATAAATGCCTGATAACTCCCAATCCCGGTGCTAAAGAGGCTCACAGTTGAATAGTCCAGATAAGATTCCTGCATAAATAGCCCCAATACAAAGCAGAATGTGAATAGCTTAGGAATTAAAAAGTCTTTAGATCATTGGAGACCAAGGAGTATCCAGCTGAGGAGTTTTGAATTTATTGGTAAGCCTGAGGAGCCATTGGCAGTCTTTGAGTGTTCTGTATTCAATAAGCTCCTCTTAAGGCAAAGCAAAACGTGGGAAGAGTTTAGAGGAAGAATTTGCATCTTCACTATTCTCCACTGGAGGAAAAATGGAGGAAAACAAGCAAGATGTAGTGGCTTGTTCAAGTCACAAGAGGGACTCAGACCAGCCATCCTTCCCCATGCCTTTTTCTTAAAATCTATTATGCAGACAAGATGACTTGGTGGGCAGATAGGAGCTAGGGGATGCCTTAGCTTCCATCTCCTTCTTTGGGGCATTGCCTACAGGTCTGGAGGCTCTTAGAGGCTATGTTAGTCATGCTGCTTTTCTGCCTGGCGATTTAAAAGAGGACTTAACCATGTGACTTGCTCTGTCCAATAGGATATTAGGAGACATGACACAGCAGTGTTTTGAAACGACCTTGCATTCTGGGCTTTGCTCTCCTGAGCCTCTGTTATCACTCACGAGCATGTCCAGGCTGGCTCAGAGTGCGGAGAGAGGGGGACAGGGTCCGGGGAGCACTGGGCCTGTTGTCACAATTTAACAGCATCTGTCTATCACCTTATGCACACTTCACGTGACACCATGCCGCTTCTCTGCACTGTCTGTGCTGAATCCCGTTCATGTTATCTAGGGGTACAGGAATGAGTTGAGTGAACCCCTGACCCTAGGTGTTCCCTTCCTTTAACTGCAGCCCAAATATCGTCTCTTTTAGGAGATACCAAACACTTCTAAATCCTGCTAATGGTTCTCTTCTCTGGGCAGCTAGAAAAATAAGAATTCTGAGTACACTGAATGAATATGCTGTCTTGCGATAGACAGTCTTATTTGAATGTCTCCTCCAAGCAAATACGTAGCAAGAGAATTCTAGGCAACAGGCAGAGAGAGACTGTGTGGGAGCCCCAAGCAGCCAGAAAGTGGAGAAGTATGACCCCAAACATCTGAGCCTCTTTGAAGGTGTTTCCTTAAGAAGCAAGGACAAGGTCTTATCCAAGCAGCAAGCATGGAGCTCAGGCCAGAACCTCCTACACAGAGTGGAGGATGAAAGGTGCAATTGTGAGTCTGTATTTGGTGTGATGGGCTCCCCCGGAGGCTCAGGGGTAAGGAATCTGCCTGCCAGTGCAGAAGATGTAGGTTTGAAGATCTCTTGGAGAAAGAAATGGCAACCTCCTCCAGTATTCTTGCCTGGCAAATCCCATGGACAGAGGAGCCTGGCAGGCTACAGTCCATGGGGTTGCAAAGGTGTTGGTTACGACTTAGTGACTAAACAAAAACAACAGTTTGGTGTCACAGAGCACCTAAATTTGTGGGCAACCAGGGCAGTATGTCCAAAATGTCAGTGATACACAGCTGCTCTCCTTTACTGGGCATGTGCTCTGGGCCTTCCAAGTGGATGCTCCCATTTAACATATGAAGAATAAGAAATGAGAAGTGATTTACCCAAGATCAAACAGATGATAGGCAGAAGAAATACAGTTCAAACTCAAGCCTGCCTAACTCAGAGTAAGCACTTTTCTGCTCTGCCACTTCCAAGATGTTTTAGTACCGCTGTGATTTCTAGTGGTAAAACGACCTCATCTCAGTGGGTCAGGCCCTCCCCAGTGGGGTCACACCACCAGCTAGAGTTTTGGAGGAAAAAGCATTTGTGAAGAAGGGTCCTTGGAGAAGTTGTCTGTAACCCCATGGACAGATGTGTCCCTGGTTCCTCATGTCCCACTATCTACCTCTTCCACCTGCCCCAGCCAGCCATAGCATCGGCTGCTGGAATACATCAGTACCAGCTGGGGAGGAGGGAGCAAAAGAGGGAGTGTTCAAAATATGAAAACTATTTCTTTTTCCAAATATAACCTTCTCCCTCATTTCTTCATTGACAGTCATCAAGCAGACACTGAGACCTGCAATTTGCTGAGCACTTTGGCAGACTCTTTGTGAGAACTGGACTATAAAGAAAGCTGAGCACTAAAGAATTGATGTTTTTGAACTGTGGTGTTGGAGAAGACTCTTGATAGTCCCTTGGACTTCAAGGAGATCCAACCAGTCCATCCTGAAGGAAATCAGTCCTGAATATTCATTGGAAGGACTGATGCTGAAGCTGACCCAATATTTTGGCCACCTGATGTGAAAAACTGACTCATTTGAAAAGACCCTGATGCTGGGAGGGATTGTGGGCAGGAGGAGAGGGGGACGACAGAGGATGAGATGGTTGGATGGCATCACTGACTCAATGGACACGAGTTTGAGTGAACTCCGGGAGGTGGTGATGGACAGGGAGGCTGGTGTGCTCTGGTCCATGGGGTCGCAAAGAGTTGGACACAACTGAGTGACTGAACCAAACTGAACTGAACTTTACAGACTCTGAAGATGCTTAGCTGAAATGAGATCCATAGCCCTCTTCTTTTCTCTGTAGGATGATTATATTAATGGTAATTACAATAATTATTATTAATTAATTCTTCACCATAAACCAGGCAGTGTAAAAATACTTCCCATATTTTAACATTTTTTAAAAAAATCTTACTACAATACTACAAGTTGGAAAATGCTGTCTCCATTTAAAAGAGGAGGTTTAGCAATTTGTCAAATCTACTCAGCTGGGAACCCAGACTTGTCCAACACAAAGCCAAGTGCTCACCCCAAGGGGGTCAGAAGTGGTGGCCCAGAGGTCTCCACACAGGACTGAGAGCCAGACTTCTGAATGTTATACCACAGAATGCTCCTATGACTTTAAAGGGCTTCTGGTGATGTGTCTTTGTGCTGAAGAGGTTACAGTGGAGTTGACTGCCGGCTTCTACACTCAGTTGTTGGCTTTTGTGCCTGTTAAAGCCCCTAGACTTACCTCTCTGTTAGTGCTGACTGTCCGAGTTGCAGAGAATGTCTTAGTCAGCCACCCCTTTTGACCTCCCTGCCAACAGCCTGCGCCAATTGCCAGCCATGTGAGTGAGCCATCTTGGACCCAGCAATGCAGGCAAGCCTTTAGGTCTGTCAATAGGCTAGAGCCACATGAGAAGCCTAGTGGGAGAACCGGCTGAGCCCACTCAACCCAGTGGACCAGGAAAGATAATAATATTCTTTCGTTTATTCATTTATCTTTGGCTGTGCTAGATCTTCTAGGGACTGTCTCTGGTTGCAGCGAGTGGAAGCCTGCTCTTCAGCGTGGTGTGTGGCCTTCTCACTGCACTGGCTTCTCCTGTTGCAGAGCACAGGTTCTAGATTGTGGGCTCAGTAGTTGAGGTGTATGTGCTTAGCCGCTCATGGCACATGGGATCCTCCCGTACCTGGGATTGAACCTGTGTCCCCTGCATTGGCAGGTGGATTCTTAACCACTGGGCCATCAGGGAAGTTTCACTAATCATATTCTTTTGTTGGGGGATGCTTTGTTACATAGCACTGGATAATCAGCAGTGACACTGAGCTGGGTTGAATTTAACACTTAAAAGGATTTTTTTTCAGGAGAATTTTTCCTAGTAAGTGAATTTTTGGTTTTAAAATTCAAATTCATATGTGGTGAAGATTTTCTTTTTTGCTATTATGTAACTTGTCACCTCCATTAAATGTTGGCAGTGAGGGTTTTATATGCATCCATATTGCAAAAGGCTCCATGTAGACAGACATTGCAATAGACTAAAATTTGGCAAAACTATTAGTGTATTTTCAAAAGGGAAAATCATAGTGTCCAGAGCCCAGAAAACTTATAAAGATTCTTGATCTCATATGATAACATTCTGTGCCAGTAGATTGAGAGGAAGTGGACTTACATTCTTGAACAAATTTGTGCTTGGTCATGATATATTATTCTTTCATACAGCCATGGATTAAATAGCCTGCAGGAGGAAGTGTCAACCCACTCCAATATTCTTGCCTGGAAAATTCCATGGACAGACAAGCCCGAAGAGCTACAGTCCATGGAGTCACAAAGAGTCGAACATGACTGAGCACACAGGCCAGCAATTACTTGATTAAGGCTTGTATGAATATTCTTTACTGAGTCTCTGATTTTCTTTTATTCTTTTTAAGGTTCTGGTAATAATCTGCTGATTTCATGAAGGAATTTGCAAGTTTAATTTTAAAGATCTGGAATATTTTATTTTATTTATTTATTTATATTTTTTATTGGTACCTTATTTCTTTTTTAATATTTTTTATTTTTATTTTTGGAAATTATTTATTTTAGTAGATTTACATAATAAATTCATTTTTATAAATTTAATAAAATTATAATTTATTTTTTGTTCATTTCAACAAAGTTGTCAGACGTATTATCCTAAAAGTCTTCATAATATTCTTTTGTTAATATTTCATTGTCTGTAGGATCTGTAGTTATAACTCTTCTTTATTTTCTGGTGTTGTTGATTTATCTTCTTTGTGTGTAATCAGTTTTATGGATTTTTTTAAAGAAAAACTTTGTTTTAATTGATTTCTCAATTTCTGTTGTTTATTTTTCTTTTTGTTGATTTATGGTTTTTTTCTTGTATAATTTTTTTTCCTGTCTTTTTGTTCTTGTTTAGTCACTAAGTCACCTCTGACTCTTTGTGACTCATGGACTGCAGCATGCCAGGATACTTTATTCTACATTACAATATTGTATTTGTTTTGCCATACAATGACATGAATCAGCCACAGGTGCACATGATCTCCCAATGCCGAAGCCCCCTCCCACCTCCCACCTCCCACCCCATATCATCTCCCTGGATCATCCCGTGCACCAGCCCCAAGCATCCTGTATCCTGTATTGAACATAGACTGGCACTTCGTTTCTTACATGATAGTATACATGTTTCAATGCCATTCTCCCAAATCATCCCACCCTCTCCCTCTCCCTCAGAGGCCAAAAGTCTGTTCTATACCTCTGTGTCTCTTTTGTTGTCTCACATAGAGGGTCATCATTACCATCTTTCTAAATTCCATATATATGTGTCAGTATACTGTATTGGTGTTTTTCTTTCTGGCTTACTTCACTCTGTATAATCGGCTCCAGTTTCATCCATCTCATTAGAACTGAGTTAAATTTATTCTTTTTAAGGGCTGAGTAATACTCCATTGTGTATATGTACCACAGCTTTCTTATCCATTCATCTGCTGAGGGACATCTAGGTTGCTTCCATGTCCTGGCTATTATAAACAGTGCTGCAGTGAACATTGGGGTACATGTGTCTCTTTCAATTCTGGTTTCCTTGGTGTGTATGCCCAGCAGGGGGATTGCTGGGTCATAAGGCAGTTCTATTTGCAATTTTTTAAGGAATCTCCACACTGTTTTCCATAGTGGCTGTACTAGTTTGCATTCCCACCAGCAGTGTAAGAGGGTTCCCTTTTCTCCACATCCTCTCCAGCATTTATTGCTTGTAGACTTTTGGATCGCAGCCATTCTGACTGGTGTGAAATGGTACCTCATTGTGGTCTTGATTTGCATTTCTCTGATAATGAGTGATGTTTAGCATCTCTTCATGTGTTTGTTAGCCATCCATATGTCTTCTTTGGAGAAATGCCTATTTAGTTCTTTGGCCCATTTTTTGATTGGTTCATTTATTTTTCTGGAGTTGAGCTGCATAAGTTGCTTGTATATCTTTGAGATTAGTTGTTTGTCAGTTGTTTCATTTGCTATTGTTTTCTCCCATTCAGAAGGCTGTCTTTTCACCTTGCTTATAGTTTCCTCTGGAATATTTTAAACACCATTGGAACTTGTTGTTGCGGTTCAGTTCTAAGTCATGCCTGACTCTTTGTGGCCCTATGAACTGCAGCACTCCAGGCTTCCCTGTCCCTTCACTGTCTCCTGGAGTTTGCTCAGATTCATGTCAATTGAATCGGTGATGCTATCTAACCAACTCATCCTCTGCCGCCCTCTTCTCCTTTTGCCTTCAAATTTCCTAGCATCACGGTTGAAATTATTTGTCTTCAAAAACTTGTTAGAATCCTTTTTGAAACTCTTAGCCTAGAACTGTGTGTGTGTGTGTGTGTGTGATTAGGGAGGGTGGAGTAAATGATGACTTGTCAAATCACAAGTTGTACGACAGTTTGGATGGTAGTCCCTTCGCCTGAGACAGGGAACTCTGGAAGAAAGCCTAGACTGAGTGAGAACGCCATGGATTTAACTTTAGAGAAATGATGACTCTGCAGATTTTGGCTGGGAAGGAGGTTAAGAGTGGCAGGGTACTTGACTAGAAGATTCCTATAGAAGTGAAGTGAAAGCCACTCAGTCATGTCTGACTCTTTGCCATCCCATGGGCTTTACAGTCCGTGGAGTTCTCCAGGCCAGAATACTGGAGTGGGTAGCCTTTTCCTTCTCCAGGGGATCTTCCCAACCAAGCGATCAAACCCAGGTCTCCCACACTGCAGGCAGATTCTATACCAACTGAGCCAGAAGGGAAGCCCACAGAAGCTGTGTTTAAATATTGCCTGAGTTTGCTGGGACTACCGTAGCAAAGTGCCACACACTGGGTGGTTTAAACAACAGAAGTTTACTATCTTACACTTGTGGAGGCTACAAGTTCACAATCAAGGTGTCAGCAGGGTTGGTTCATTCTGCGGGAAAACCTCCCGTCCCTTCTGCCTTCTGAGGACTCTTTGGCCTGTGGAGCCATAACTTCCATCTCCCCACATTCCCAATATGTGTGTGTCTGTTTTTAAATTTCCCCTTTTGTTAGGACACCAGTTACATTGGGCTAGAGTCCATTCTAAGGATTTCACCTTAATTTTACTACCTCTGCGAAGACCCAGTCTCCAAATGAACTCACTTTCTGAGGTCCTGGGGCTTGACTCCAGCATATGAGTTTGTGGGGAGGATCACAGTTCAACATACAACAAATATCAAACTCATTTTTCTAACTTAGATTGTGTTTGTCTGGGGGTAGCTTATGGGGTGGGGCTAATGAAGACTGAACAAGAAAATGTACTCTCTTCCCAACTGTTTCTTATTGCTGCAATTAATTTGCTACATGACTTTGAGATAGTCAAAGGTGATGCTATGCTAAGCAAAAAAGTCGGTCACACAAAAACACATGCTGTATGACTCCATTTACATGAAATGATCCCCATGGAGAAGTTCAGAGAGACTAATTAGTGCCAGCCTAGGCCCGGGGCTGTGCGCGGGATGTGGGCTGCATGCTGAAGGACATCGGCTTTCATTCGTGCTGCAGTGTGCTTACTTGCTCAGTCGTGTTTGACTCTTAGTGACCCCATAGGCTGTAGCCTGCTAGGCTCCTCTGTCCACGGGAATTCTCCAGGCAACAATATTAGAGCAGGGTATCATGCCCTCCTCCAGGGGATCTTTCTAACCCAGGAATCGAACCAGGGTCTTCTGCATTGTGGGCGGATTCTTTACCAGCTGAGCAATCAGGGAAGCCCAAGGATTCTTTTCAGTTCAGTTCAGTTCAGTTCAGTCGCTCAGTCGTGTCTGACTCTTTGCGACCCCATGAATCACAGCATGTCAGGCTTCTCTGTCCATCACCAACTCCCAGAATTCACTTAAACTCATGTCCATCGAGTCAGTGATGCCATCCAACCATCTCATCCTCTGTCGTCCCCTTCTCCTCCTGCCTTCAATCTTTACCAGCATCAGGGTATTTTTCAGTGAATCAGCTCTTCATATAAGGTGGCCAAAGTATTGGAGTTTCAGCTTCAGCATCAGTCCTTCGAATGAACACTCAGGACTGATCTCCTTTAGGATGGACTGATTGGATCTCCTTGCAGTCCAAGGGACTCTCAAGAGTCTTCTCCAACACCACAGTTCAAAAGCATCAATTCTTTGGCACTCTGCTTTCTTCATAGTCCAACTCTCACATCCATACATGACCACAGGAAAACCCATAGCCTTGACTAGATGGACCTTTGTTGGCAAAGTAATGTCTCGCTTTTGAATATGCTATCTAGGTTGGTCATAACTTTTCTTCCAAGGAGTAAGTGTCTTTTAATTTCATAGCTGCAGTCACTATCTGCAGTGATTTTGGAGCCCCCCAAATAAAGTCTGACACTGTTTCCACTGTTTCCCCATCTATTTCCCATGAAGTGATGGGACCGGATGCCATGATCTTTGTTTTCTGAATGTTGAGCTTTAAGCCAACTTTTTCACTCTCCTCTTTCACTTTCATCAAGAGGTTTTTTAATTTTTCTTCACTTTCTGCCATAAGGGTGGTTGTCATCTGCATATCTGAGGTTACTGATATTTCTCCCAGAAATCTTGATTCCAGCTTGTGCTTCTTCCAGCCCAGCGTTTCTCATGATGTACTCTGCATAGAAGTTAAATAAGCAGGGTGACAATATACCGCCTTGACGTACTCCTTTTCCTATTTGGAACCAGTCTGTGGTTCCATGTCCAGTTCTAACTGTTGCTTCCTGACCTGCATACAGGTTCCTCAAGAGGCAGGTCAGGTGGTCTGGTATTCCCATCTCTTTCAGAATTTTCCACAGTTTATTGTGATCCACAGAGTCAGAGGCTTTGGCATAGTCAATAAAGCAGTAATAGATGTTTTCTGGAACTCTCTTGCTTTTTCCATGATCCAGCTGATTGTGGGTCAGATCATGAACTTCTTGTTGCCAAATTCAGACTTAAATTGAAGAAAGTGGGGAAAACCATTAGACCATTTAGGTATGACCTAAATCAAATCCCTTATGATTATACAGTGGAAGTGAGAAATAGATTTAAGGGACTAGATCTGATAGAGTTCCTGATGAACTATGGAATGAGGTTCCTGACATTGTACAGGAGATAGGGATCAAAACAATCTCCATGGAAAAGAAATACAAAAAAGCAAATTGGCTGTCTGAGGAGGCCTTACAAATAGCTGTGAAAAAAAAAGAGAAGCAAAAAGCAAAGGAAAAAGGAAAGATATAAACATCTGAATGCAGAGTTCCAAAGAATAGCAAGGAGAGATAAGAAAGTCTTCCTCAGCGATCAATGCAAAGAAATAGAGGAAAACAACAGAATGGGAAAGACTAGAGATCTCTTCAAGAAAATTAGAGATACCAAGGGAACATTTCATGCAAAGATGGTCTCGATAAAGGACAGAAATGGTATGGACCTTACAGAGGCAGAAGATATTAAGAAGAGGTGGCAAGATTACAGAGAAGAACTGTACAAAAAAGAGCTTCACGACCCAGATAATCACGATGGTGTGATCACTCACCTAGAGCCAGACATCCTGGAATGTGAAGTCAAGTGGGCCTTAGGAAGCATCTCTATGAACAAAGCTAGTGGAGGTGATGGAATTCCAGTTGAGCTATTTCAAATCCTGAAAGATGATGCTGTGAAAGTGCTGCACTCTATATGCCAGCAAATTTGGAAAACTCAGCTGTGGCCATAGGACTGGAAAAGGTCAGTTTTCATTCCAATCCCAAAGAAAGGCAATGCCCCAAATGCTCAAACTACTGTACAATTGCACTCATCTCACACACTAGTAAAGTAATGCTCCAAGATCTCCAAGCCAGGCTTCAGCAATACATGAACCGTGAACTCCCTGATGTTCAAGCTGGTTTTAGAAAAGGTTTAGAACTAACACCCCAAAAAGATGTCCTTTTCATTATAAAGGACTGGAATGCAAAAGTAGGAAGTCAAGAAACACCTGGAGTAACAAGCAAATTTTGCCTTGGAGTACGGAATGAAGCAGGGCAAAGGCTACTAGAATTTTACCAAGAGAACACACTGGTCATAACAAACACTCTCTTCCAAAAACACAAAAGAAGACTCTACACATGCACATCACCAGATGGCCAACAATGAAATCAGATTGATTATATTCTTTGCAGCCAAAGATGGAGAACCTCTATACATTCAGCAATAATAAGACTAGGAGCTAACTGTGGCTCAGATCATGAGCTCCTTATTGGCAAATTCAGACTTATATTGATTCTTTAAGGGGAATGAAAATGTCCTAAAATTTGAATATGGTGACTGTCACACAACTTTGTGACTATTCTAAAAACCACTGAATTGTAACTTAAAATGGGTACATTGTGTGGTTTGTGAATCATATGTCAATAAAGCTATTGAAAACAAAGGCAGATGTTAAGTCAGAAGTTGGATGTTAGGGTGTTTAACTGAATTTTAAAGTACATTTTGGTCATGAGATTCTAAGTTCCGCAATTTTTTTCATCTCTCTGGATTTTATTTTTCTTCTTTGTAAAATGAGACTAGGGTCTATAGGTGGTCTCCAGTCTTCTGGCACCAGGGACGAGTTTTGTGGAAGACAGTTTTTCCATGGACCTGGATAGGGGATGGTTTAGGGATAATTCAAGGGCATTGCATTGACTGTGCACTTTATTTCTATTTTTACGACATCACCTTCACCTCAGAATGCCAGGCATTAGATCCTGGAGGCTGGAGATCCCTGTAGTAGATGATCCCCTCTGCAATTCAACTCAAAGGATCACCCAGTGTCCATATTTCAGTTACAGAGCAGACTAGCCTAGAGCCTGGCTTTGAGAGCAGCAGATCTGAATTTGAATCCCCTCTTTAACTAGCAGTTCTGAAGCTTTGGGCAAATTACTGGAGTTTGTTGAAGCTTAATCTCCAAATTGGGATATGGAATGTGAATAGTAATAATTCTTTCCTCGTGGGAGCTAATGAGACACATTTAATGTGCTAATATTCTAAAGGCCTTTGCAAGCATCTGGCACACAGTAAATTAGTAAAAGGCAGTAGCTATTATTACCATTGCATTAACTTCCTAAGGTCGAGACGAATGACTCTACTTCACCAAAAGGGGCCAGAAGATTCCTTTCCCACAGGTGTCGAGTTGTCCTCTCACATTCGATGCTCCATCAGTTCCACATCCTACGCAGTTTTAAATGCTGGAATAATTTGACGCAGCAGCATTTGTGTTAGTCTTGCACATGGATTTCCTCGTGCTCCTCCTTCAGCCTGGTAAGATCTCTGTGTTATCAGATAATCAGTCTGCCTCTGTTTTTAAGAGGCACCCAGTGTCATGAAGAATATGACAGATTTGTGATCATTGGTAGCAATATGATGGATGCAAATACGTCCCCATAATACTCATCGAGCACCTACTTTTTCAAAGCAATATGCCAAGAACAGAGAGAAGAGCAAAACGAATAATACAAGGGTGCTACCCTTATGAGTCCCATAGTTTAGTGGTGAAGATGCTACCGTGTGTCCATTCTCATGCATCAAATATTTTCTGAGTTTACGAGGTGGATGAGAATCCTTGCAGTGCAATGCATGGTGTCAAGCCCTATGACAGACGTGTGAGCTACGCGCCGAGAAAGACTCAGAAAAAGAAAGGGTTGATGCAACACAAAGATGACATGCCTGTCTCCACTAAAATTGGGGCGCACTTAAACTTCTCACTGGTATGCAAACAGGTCTTGCCCTCTCATGACCTGCATTTCTGAGTCAGAGATTACAACTGCTTCTGAAATGACCAGTAGAATCTGGATATTTAATGAAGGGACTAGAGAGGGTCATTACAAGGAGGGAAACAGGGATTGGGTTATGAAAGGTCTAATGCTAACAGAAGACACACACACACACAAAAAACTCTTAAAGGGGAATGGCAAGCCTGGAACTATGCACACAAATCAGAGTGTCTGTGTCTGTGTGTGCGCATGCTTACTTGCACATGTGTGCACTGAAAACATAAGATATAGGTTGCTTTTCTTCTACATTTTACATGGTTTTCAGTCCCAAATTTTATATGTGTTGATCAAGAAATTTCTTTTTTCTGTATTTGAGTAACAGCAGAGAGCATGCAGTTTCAACAGCAAACACTACTGACTCATTGGTCTCTCAGCGACTGAAACTTTTCATTGTCAATAACGTTAATTCTGGGACTTCCCCGGTGGCTCAGACGGTTAAGCGTTTGTCTACAATGCGGGAGACCCCGGTTCGATCCCTGGGTCAGGAAGATCCCCTGGAGAAGGAAATGGCAATCCAGTCCAGTACTCTTGCCTGGAAAACCCCATGGACCAAGGAGCCTTGTGGGCTGCAGTCCATGGGGTCACAAAGAGTCGGACACGACTGAGTGACTTCACTTTCACATCTATCGCTCACTGTGAAACGACCTGTATGAATTTTCCTCCTAATAGCGTTCTCTCCACTTGGGCTCACGTTTGGGCAGCTGAAGAGCCATGGCGTCAGCCTTGAGTTTTTCACCGTCTGACAGCCAGAGCTCCGCGAGTACAGAGTGGCCCTCAAGCTTTCTTGTGGCCCTGCCTCCCAGCTTGGTGAACCATTCTCTGCTATGAGGGTGCAGAAAAGCACCTTTCCTGTTCCTCAAACAATTCTTCACTTCAAAAGGTTGGAGTAAGATTTATAGAAAAGAGAGTTGGGAGGAGCAAACATTTATTCAGTCATGTTGCGAGAGCATGGACCCTGGAGTCCAAAGATCCATATTAAAATCCCAGATCTACCACTTTGCTGGGCAACCGCAGCAAATCTTTTCCCTGCTCTTGGTCTTAGCTTCCTCCCCCTCTGGAAGATGAGGATGGCAATATTTCCCTTACAGGGTTGCAGAAAGGTTGAGTGAGGTTCTGTATACAAAACAGGCAATTAAGACCCCAGCTCAAGGTTGGCTCCTATCCTAGGAAAAATGACAAGAGGAAGACTAGCATCTTCTGCAGGTTCTAGAAAGCCAGTGTGTATAGGGAAACATAAAATCATTTAAAAGTCAGAACATATGGCTTTATGCAGTTGCACAGATTGCTTCTGGTTAGTGGCCAAGTGTTCATCACTTGGTCGTGTCTGACTCTTTGTGACCCCATGTACTGAGCCCCATGTACAGGCTCCTCTATCCATGGGATTCTCCAGGAAAGAATGCTGGAATGGGTTGTGTAAACACAAAATTAACTTATATTTTTATGGGGTCACTCTCTGTGACCCCATGGACTGCAGCATGCCAGGTTCCTATGTCCTCCACTATCTCTGGAGTTTGATCAAATTCATGCCCATTCATGACAGTGTCTAACCTGATGCTGAAGCTGAAGCTCCAATACTGTGACCACCTGATGTGAAGAGCCAACTCATTGGAAAAGATCCTGATACTGGGAAAGATTGAAGGCAAAAACAGAAGGGTGTTGTGGAGGGTGAGATGGTTAGATAGCGTCACTGACTCAATGGACATGAATTTGAGGCAACTCCAGGAGATAGTGAAGGACAGAGGAGCCTGGTCCATGGAATTACAAAGAGTCAGACATGACTTCACCACTGAATAACAATAACAAGTTATTTATACAGCATTGGTATTCTGCTTTTGCAAATCCATACCTTTTGTTCTTTGCTTCTCTGAAGACCTCTCTGACATGAAAATGTTCTTTAGCAACACGATGCTTGACTCTATCAAAGAAAAACCCCCAAGATCTTAACAAACAATCATTTTGACGATGACTTCCTGGTGACTCAGATGGCAAAGAATCTGCCTGCAATGCAGGAGACCCGGGTTCGACCCCTGGGTTGGGAAAAACCCCTGGAGAAGGAAATGGCAACCCACTCCAGTATTCTTGCCTGGGAAATCCCATGGACAGAGGAGCCTGGCGTGCTGTGATTCATGGGGTCACAAAGAGTCGGACACGACTGAGCGACTGAAATGAACTGAACTGAACTGATAGGGGTATAACTGAGAGCTGTATCTACTTCACGTATATAACTGCCTGAGACTGGAGATAAGTGCACACCTGTGAACCATAAGCAGTCAGTGTAACTCATCCTCTACACATTCTCTATCTTCTCCCTGGTAGCTCAGATGGTAAAGCATCTGCCTGCAATGTGGAGACCCAGGTTTGATCCCTGGGTGGGGAAGATCCCCTGGAGAAGGAAATGGCAACCCACTCTAGTACTCTTGCCTGGAAAATCCCATGGACGGAGGCGCCTGGTAGGGGTCACAAAGAGTCGGACGTGACTGAGTGACTTCACTTTCTTCTCTTTCTTTCTACACAGTGGTTTCTCAGTTCAGTTCAGTTGCTCAGTCGTGTCCAACTCTTTGTGACCCTATGAACCGCAGCATGCCAGGCCTCCCTGTCCATCACCAACTCCCAGAGTTTACCCAAACTCATGTCCATTGATTGGTGATTCCACTCAACCATCTCATCCTCTGTCATCCCCTTCTCCTCCTGCCTTCAATCTTTCCCAGCATCAGGGGCTTTTCAAATGAGTCAGCTCTTCATATCAGGTGGCCAAAATATTGGAGTTTCAGCTTCAACATCAGTCCTTCCAGTGAACACCAAGGACTGATTTCCTTTAGGATGGACTGGTTGAATTTCCTTGCAGTGGTTCCTACTTCTATATTTATTTATTTATTGTTTTTTGGTGATAAAATGCTTAACATAAGACCTCTCCGCTCAGCAGAATGCTAAGTATATAATGCAGCACTGTTAGCTACAGACGTTGCTCTCAACCCAAGTCCCCCGTGCTCCCCACCATGCCTGGGACTCAGCATACCCCTCTGTGTCATTGTTCCTCATCCCTTACCCTGCTCACAGTCACCATGTCCCAGGGGCTATGGTTTTTTCCCTCCTCCATTTCCCAACCCCAGCCTTTCTCCACGTGACCCACCACTTTTCCAGCTGGCGCCTCACTTTTCTCCTCCCTGGACTGGTCCAGGGGTCCTTGCCAAGTCCCTTTCCTTCTCCTACTGTGTCACCAGGAAGGTCTTTCAATACTGGAATGTAACCTCAGCAGCCTCTCGTTCCTCACTGTTTGCAGGAATAGTTGCTGTCTAATGACACAGCACTGGGAGTCCTCACCGTCTAGCCCTGAACTCACTTTCCAGTTGGCTTTCCTGTGTAAACCCACTCCCACAGGAGGCTGTAAATCCACTCCTCACCGAGGCTGACTTTGATACGGAGTTCAGTGCTCCGCAGGAAGACCAACATCTGAGCAAGGAAGGTGGAGGCAATATTAAGTTAAGCTGTGACGACGTGGGGTCACTGTGGCCTCTGCCAGCCCCACTGGGCTCCCTGGAGCTAGAAAGCTTCCAGAAAGGTCCCCTGTTGGTACCTCAAGTCTCAGCTAGTGCTCCTGGGTCAGGAGACCTTGGGTCAGGCTGTTCTCCGCAGCGGAGGCTGTGACTAAGGAGCTGATGGCTGCAGGGTTCCACGCTCAGTGCAGACAGCATCGGGGCGAGGAGTCCCTCCCTCCCAGAAGGAGAATTAGCGAGGGGGTGGGGGGTGGGCTTTCCATGTCTATCGCACTCACTCTCCAGTTCCTCCCCAAACCTCTGCTCCCTTCTGTGGTTTCAGGTCTTTGTACTTGTCCTTCTTACAGCAATGTAAGAAGGCAATTTGTCAGCAATGCCTGTTGCCTCCTGCTTTTCTCCCTTTGATCTGAGGCCTTCAGTTTCTCTCTATGGCTGACTTCAAACTAGTCCATCCTAAAGGAAGTCAGCCCTGAATATTCACTGGAAGGACTGATGCTGAAGCTCCAATACTTTGGCTACCTGATGTGAAGAGCTGACTCATTGGAAAAGGCCCTGATGCTGGGAAAGATTGAAGGTAGGAGGAGAAGAGGACAAGAGAGGATGAGGTGGTTGCATGGCGTCACTGACATGAGTCTGAGCAAGCTCCAGAAGTTGGTGATGGACAGGGAGGCCTGGTGTGCTGCAGTCCATGGGGTCGCAAAGAGTCGGACACGACTGAGTGACTGAACTGAACACTAAAGCACAGGATTGAAATGATCTGATTAGAGATCTGAAAATACATTCTAGATGCTGTTTGGAGAATAGATGGAGAAGGGAAAAGACACCATGGGGAGGCCATGAGGGGGCCCTTTTCAGTTACCTATGGAGATAAGGGTAGTTTGGGGTAGGGTGGGGGCATGGAGACAAGGGACTAGACTTACAGCAATTTAGGGGAATAAAACTGACAAGCCTTGGCGACTGATTTGTGTGTGACTGGGGATGAAGGGAAGGGAGCTGTCAAAGCTGCCTTTAGTGTCCCATCGACCCCTAATCTCTTTGGATGCAGAATCCAGTGAAAATGACAGGCCACCCACTGGACCTATATGCACATACACACAACATCTTGCCTATCACTTCAGAGGGACGCATAGGATGGCCTTCATGAGCCCCAGGTGGGGAAAGGGACTATATCTTATTCCTTGCTGTACCTCTAAATTCTCCTCTAGAAACCAGGATAGAATCTGGCACACAGAACATGTTTGCTGAAGCAATTATTCAAGGTGAGACAAGATGGAAGGTACCAAGAAACTCCTGATGGTGAATTCTCTCTGTCTTTTCTGCTGCAATATGGATGTGTGGATTTTAATACAAGAGCCACAACTTGCATGCCTGTGAACCAACTGCTCATTAGCTTGCAAGGCAGTGTGAGGTGGAAAAAGTCCACAAATGGTCTCAGGAGCCTCCAGGTGGTGGTGAGGAATAAATTTTAAAATATTAAGGGCTCCGAAGACCCAAGATTTGTCTGCAGCAGATGTCTCTCCATAATGCTCAGTGTGTTGGACAGAAGAATGAAGCCGTCTGCTCTTATTTTATGTGGGGGTGTACATCATTCAGGGATGAAGCCAGTTTGCCTATGGCCGGGTGGATGAGCTAAGGTAACGTCTGGCGTTCAGTGATTCATTTTTACCTGGTGGAGGAGGTGGAATTTGTAATTGTGTTCACAGACAGAGATTTAGAACAGAATCTTGCCTTTGCAGATAAGGCATTTCAGGAGGCCAATAAAGATAAGAGAGAGAAGGAATGCATAGGAGGAAGTTTTAAGAAATATTTGATTTCCACGTATTAACCTAGGCTGGGTTGGATTTTTCTCTTTGTGTTTTGAGCTGCTGCATGGGATGGGAGAAGGAGAACCACCAGCTGAACTGTGGATTCTTCGAGGAGGAGCCTAAGTATCACCTGGTTCAGTCGGAATTCCCTCTGCAGGGCCCCTTGCATATGGTCCATGGTCGCTCGCAAAGCTGCCCCTGTAAGACTCCATCGTTGAATAGCTCTGATAGAAAGATGTGTCCAGACTCTTTAGTCTATACCAGGAGCTGCAAATCGGCTTCTATTTGCATGACCATTCCAGTTACTTGACAGTGTTTGCCTAGAGCTGAAGGAATCCAGGGCTGAAACTGGATTTACAACAACAACAGCAACAGAGTAATTGATCATCAATGTCTGTCACCAAGGAAGCAGGGTGGGAATTGGCATCCTGGAAACCAAAAGTGTTGCCAGCCTTGAGTGCAGTCTTCATTCAGCTTTTGTTTATTGAGCATCTACTTTGTGCTGGTTGTGGGCCCAGGGGTCGGAGGTATAAATCCAATGGTTATTTCTCAGTTTTCATTTTGCTCACCTTCTGCAAAACAGAGTTGGCCATTTTTTTCTTCTTAAGGTACATTTTAATCCTCTCTCCACCCCTGCTTCAGCTTCTCTGAAACCACGACTGTCTTTACTCCCAACTCACAGGCTATTGCTCTTCGATTTCTTCCCGTTCTTCATTTTAAAATGTTGGTTTGTTCCCGAGTCTCCTTTTCTTCTCTGTCTCACTCTCTTGATAACCATATCCAGTCCCATATCTTCTAATGCCATCTCCAGGATAATGAAACTCAAGTTTATGTCTCTAGTCACAAAGGGAAATCTATACAACCGTCTTTTCCCTGGAATCTCCACTTTGGTGTCTAAAATGCATCTCAAACATCATACATTCAAAAGAGAATGCTTGATTTCCATATTACCTCTGTCCCCCTACCTCAGAATAAAACCTCATTCATTTGACTCTCCTCCCACCTCAGTAAATGGTGCTGCTGCGCATTCCGTTGCCCTTGCCAGTGAGACAAGTTTGCTTTCCTTCCCTCACCATCCTCATCTAAGATATCAGCCACTCCCTTCAATTCTACCTACAAAACCTCTCCCGATTTGCCCATGTCACCCTGCCACTTCACCATCCTCATCCCAGGGTGATCTCACTCTTTCCTGAAATACATCAATTGTTCCGATTTGATTTCACTCAGCCTACTGTCTGCACAAGAAGACAATTTTAAAGCAAATGTTAATGAGATCATGTAAGCTGATTGTTTAAAATGCTCAAAAGAAAATCCAGACTCCTTCTCCCAGTTTACTAGGTCAACTTCAGTCTTTACCTATCATTTGGACCTCACTGTCCTTATTTTCTTTAGCCATCCACTGAGTGAAGTGAAGCTTCAACTCTTTGTGACACCATGGACTGTACAGTCCATGGAATTCTCCAGGCCAGAATACTGGAGTGGGTAGCCTTCACCTTTTCCAGGGGATCTTCGCAACCCAGTGATCGAACTCAGGTCTCCCACATTGCAGGCAGATTAGCCACAAGGGAAACCCAAGAATACTGAAGCGGGTAGCTTATTCCTCCTCCAGTGGATTTTCCTGATTCAGGAATTGAACTGGGGTCTCCTGCATTGCAGGTGGATTCTTTATCAACTGAGCTACCAGGGAAGCCCACAAGCCACTCTCTAGCCTACTTTCTATTCCTTCAGCAAGCCATGCAGTTTCCCTTCCTGGGGGCTTTTGATTTCTTTTAGTATTTATTTATTTTATTTTTGATTGGGCTGGGTCTTCGACGCTGAGTGGACTTTCTCTAGAGCGGAGAGCAGGGTCTATGCTAGTTGCGGTGCACGGCCTTCTCGTTGCAACGGCTTCTCTTGCTGCAGAGCACAGGCTCTATCTAGAGTGCCGGTTCAGTAGTTGTGGTGCCAGACTTTGTTGCTCCAAGTCGTATGTGATCCTCCTGGATCAGGGATTGAACTCGTGTCTCCTGGCATTGGCAGATGGAATCTTAACTACTGAGCCAGCAGAGAAGCCCGACTTTTGATTTTTTTGTCTCTCTCTCTCTCTGGAATTTTCTTCACTGTGATCTTTCTGTAGTCGGTTCCTTCCTATCTTTTAGGTTTTAGCTTCAGCTGTACTTTGTAGGATGTCTTCATCACCTCTCACCCGGATGACTGTCATCACTTCCCTGCTGGTCTCTCTGCCTCCCTGTCTCCCTCTGCTCCCCCTTAGCACTTCACAGATTTCAGCCTGGTCCATTCAGCCTGACCCAGGCCAGCCCCTTCCCAGCCCTCCAGCCTCATCCTCACTGGATTTCCAGCCTCAGATATGATGTTCCTCTCCTTCGCTGTATCATGGGGAAACCTCCAAGCCTTCCACATGCTCTTCCTCCTGTCTAGTGGACTTGCTATACTGTACTCCTAGATAACTTCTACTTCTTCTTTAAGGCACTATTCAGGAGAGTGTCACCTTCCCAAAGTCATCCTCTGCTTCCTGTACTGAGCTTTTGAAAGCACTTGGAAGCTGTTGTATTATGTTGCTGCCTGTTCCCTAGTCTCTCTCCTGATGTCCCTCCTGGAATCAGCAATTATGTACAGGTGAGCTTATCTTTATCCCCAGCATCCAGCACAACCCTGTGCATAATAATCAGTGTGGCCTAAAGGTTTATTTTCAGGATTTCTGGGGGGTGGCGGTGGCGGGATGGCATTCTGATAGGGTGGATCATAGCAGTGTGTTCCACCAGCTCCAGAATTCATGAGCTCCGAGTGAGGGCCGACCTCTGGGGGCGGAGAGAATGACATATGGGAGGACGCATTGACAGAGGACCTAGGGCGGTGCTCTGATGGCCGGGGAAAGGACAAGTATGAACAGAAGCTGGAAATTCTTGAAAGGACAGGAAAGGCTCAGGTCTCCCAGGAATTCTCCTGCCCTGCAGCCCTGACATGGCTACCCCATTCCCTGGGGACTGCATCTCACATGCCATGGAGGATAACTGGCCATGTTTCCATTTAGTGACCCTGCCCACCTGGCTACACCTGGTTGAGCCAGGAGAAGACGTACAACTCCATCTGGGCAGTGGGATTCTCCCTCTCCTAGAATTTAAGAATTAAAATAGAAAAGCACAGAGTTTGGCTTGTGGTGATACAGAGTCAAGGTAATCACAACATGCTAGAAAAAAAGCTACAAACTCCTGTTGCTGAAATATGTCCATTTGCTTTCTCCTTCTGGGTCAAATCTTCCTGATTCTATGACATAGCCCAGTAACCTTGCAAAGAAGAGGAGCAGGGGGAGGTGGGCTCTGGAATGAGAGAGACTCAGGCACTTCCTAAGGAGTGGGCCAGGCTTCCAGGAGTGAAGGTTGTAATGAGAAAAGATGAGCAAGGGTTTTTCCCATTAGCCAAGTGGAAGACTTTCAGAAAACCAGAGCTGAGAGCCTTTTATTCATGAGGACACTGGGACCCAGAGTGGAGCCATGACTTACTGCTGCTGCTGCTGCTGCTGCTAAGTTGCTTCAATCATGTCCAACCCCATAGGTGGCAGCCCACCAGGCTCCCCCATCCACGGGATTTTCCAGGCAAGAGTACTGGAGTGGGGTGCCATTGCCTTCTCCATGACTTACTGAGGCTCCTGCGATCAGATAATGGTTAGATCCATATAATCCAGCCCTCTCAGCTCTCAGCCCAGGCTCTTTTCACTACCTCAGTCATCCTGAGTCTGTTGAGCTGGGGTCAGTGCATCTGTCAACATGGGTTCATTGTTCCCCTCTTCTGTGTTCAACTTGGTGGCTGCAGGTGATTCCCTTGGGGCCCTGGTACACAGGGTTAGTCCTAACTCTTTGGTTAGTAGGGCTGTGTACTATTGTCTTCATCCAGGATCCAAGTGACTCATCCCTTAAGACTGTGGGGCTGAAAACCACAAAGTGATAATCATATGGCAGGTCATTGGCACGAAGGCACACCGAGCATAATATCATGATGTGATGTGAGTGGCATGGGGTGGATCTCATGAGCCGCCTTACCCACATACCCTGCCAGCCCTGCAGCATTCTAGCACGGCTGCATTCCTGAGCTCCCATGTGACCCTTGTTATGTCGCTTTCAAATGTGGTTGCGTGCAATAACAGCCCTCTTCTTTTAAGTCAGCTCCATGTCTCCAACGTGGGAGCATCTTTCCTCTCTCCGCACCAAGCAGTTTCCAGTCCTGTCTGACTTCTACAGTTGGTCAGAAGTCCTGGTCCTCAATGAGTGATCTTTAATTTGCTGGAACCTGAATCACTCAGTGTGATTGTGAACATGTACTTGTTGGGCCTCTTGCAGACTTGCCGAATCATAATCTCTGGATCATTAACAGATCTTCAAGATGATGGGGCTGTTGTCCTCCAAAGTTCATTTTGTTGTTCAGTCCCTAAGTCATGTCCAAGTCTTTGTGATCCCATGGACTGCAGTGCACCAGGCTTCTCTGTCCTTCACCATCTCCCAGAGTTGGCTCAAACTCATATCCATCAAGTCAATGATGCTGTCCAACCATCTCATCCTCAGTCACCTCCTTCTCCTCCTGCCTCCAATCTTTTCCAGCATCAGGGTCTTTTCCAGTGAGTCTGCTCTTCATATCAGGCTAATGTATTGGAGCTTCAGCTTCAGCATCAGTCCTTCCAATGAATATTCAGGACTGATTTCCTTTAGGATTGACTGGTTTGATCTCCTTGCTGTCCAAGGGAGTCTCAAGAGTCTTCTGCAACACCTTAGTTCAGAAGCATCAGTTCTTCTGTGCTAAGCCTTCTTTATGGTCCAAATCTCACATCCCTACATGACCACTGAAAAAAATAATAGTTTTGACAATATAGACTTCTGTTGGCAAAATGATGTTTCTTGTTTTTAATATGCTGTCTAGGTTTGTCATAGCTTTTCTTCCAAGGAGCTAGTGTCTTAATTTTGTAGCTGTAGTCACCATCCACAGTGATTTTGGAGCCCAAGAAAATAAACTCTGTCACTGTTTCCAATTTGTCCCATCTATTTGCTGTGAAACTTCCCTTATGGCTCAGCTGGTAAAGAATCCACCTGCAATGAGGGAGACCTGGGTTTGATTCCTGGGTTGGCAAGTCCCCTGGAGAAGGGAAAGTCTACCTACTCTAGTATTCTAGCCTGGAGAATTTCATAGACTGTAGTTCATGGGGTCACAAAGAGCTGGACACAACTGAGTGACTTTTACTTTCACTTTCATTAGCCAGGAACTGATGGGATCAGATGCCCTGATCTTAGTTTTTTGAATGTTGAGTTTTAAGCCTTTTTTGTGTGTGTTAAGTTCATCATTGTTAAGTTACTCAGTCACGCCTGATTCTTCGCCACCCCAAGGACTGCAGCACGCCAGGCTTCTCTGTTGTCATCATCACCCAGAGCTTGCTCAGACTCTTGTCCATCGAGCCAGTGATGCCATCCAACCATCTCATCCTCTGTCATCCCCTTCTCCTCCTGCCTTCAATCTTTCCCAGCATCAAGGTCTTTTCCAATGAGTCAGTTCTTTGTATCAGGTGGCCAAAGTATTGCAGCTTCAGCTTCAGCATCAGTCCTTCCAATGAATATTCAGGATTGATTTATATTATGATTGACTTGTTTGATCTCCTTGCAGTCCAAGAAAATCTCAAAGGTCTTCTCCAACACCATAGTTCAGAAGCATCAATTCTTCGATGCTCAGCCTTCTTTATGGTCCATATCTCACATCCACACATAACTACTGGAAAACTATAGCTTTGACTATAGGGACCTTTGTTGGCAAAGCAGTATCTCTGATTTTTAATATGCTGTCTAGGTTTGTCATAGCTTTTCTTCCAATAAGCAAGTGTCTTTTAATTTCATGTCTGCAGTCCATCTGCAGTGATTTTGAAGACCACAAAAATAAATTCTGTCATGAAACAGTGATGATTTGCATGAAGTGATGGCACTGGATACCATGATCTTAGTTATTTAAAGTTGAGTTTTAAGCCAGCTTTTTCACTCTCCTCTTTCACCTTCATTATGAGGCTCTTTAGTTTCTCTTTGCTTATGACAGAATTTCATAAGGGTGGTGTCATCTGAATATCTGAGGTTATTGATATTTCTCCCTGCAATCTTGATTCCAGCTTGTGATTCATCCAGCCTGGCATTTTGCATTGATTTACTCTATATAAGTTAAATAAGCAAGGTGACAATATATAGTCTTGATGCACTCCTTTCCCAGTTTGGAACCAGGCTGCTGATCCATGTTCTGTTCTAACTGTTGTTTCTTGACCTGCATGCATATTTCTCAGGAGGCAGGTAAGGTGAGGTCTGGTATTCCCATCTCTTGAAGAACTTTCCATTTTGTTGTGATCCACATAGTCAAAGGCTTTAGCCAAGTCAATGAAGCAGAAGTAGATTTTTTTGGACCTCTCTTGATTTTTCTATGATCCAACAGATGTTGGCAATTTGATTTTTGGTTCCTCTGCCTTTTCTAAACCAGCTTGAACATCTGAGGTTCTCAGTTCATGTGCTGGTGAAGACTAGCTTGGATAATTTTGAGTATTACTTCACTAGCATGGGAAATGAGTGCCATTGTGTGGTAGTCTGAACAGTATTTGGCATTGCCCTTCTTTAGGATTAGAATGAAAACTTACTTTTCTACTCCTATGGCCACTGCTAAGTTTTCCAAATTTGCTGGCATATTGAGTGCAGCACTTTCACAGCATCATCTTTTAGATTTTGAAATAGCTCAACTGGAATTCCATCACCTCCACTAGCTTTGTTTGTAGTGATACTTTCTAAGACTCACTTTATTTCATATTCCAAGATATCTGACTCCAGGTGAGGGATCAGACCATCATGGTTACCTGGGTCATTAAGATTTTTTCTGCATAGTTTTTCTGTGTATTCTTGTCACCTTTTCTTAACAGCTTCTGTTAGGTCCATACCATTTCTGTCCTTTTTGTGCCCATTTTTGCATGAAATATTCCCTTGTTATCTCTACTTTTCTTAAAGAGATGTCCATTCTTTCCCCTTCCATCTCTTTCCTCTATTTCTTTGCACTGATCACTTAGGAAGACTTTCTTATCTCTCCTTGCTATTCTTTGGAACTCTGCATTCAGATGGGTTTATTTTTCCTTTTCTCCTTTGCCTTTAACTTCTCTTCTTTCCTCGGTTATTTGTAAGGCCTCCCCAGACAACCATTTTGCCTTTTTGGATTTCTTTTTCTTGGGGATGGTTTCTATCACCGCCTCCTGTACAATGTCATTCACCTCCATCCATAGTTCTTCAGGCACTCTATCTATGAGATCTAATCCCTTGAATCTATTTGTATAATCATAAGGAATTTGATTTAGGTCATACCTGAATGGCCTAGTGGTTTTCCCTGCTTTCTTCAATTTAAGTCTGAATTTCACAACAAGAAGTCCATGATCTGAGCCTCAGTCAGCTCTGGGTCTTATTTTTCTTACTATATAGAGCATCTCTATATAGAAACCTAAAGTTCATTAACATTAGAAAAAAGTGATGAATTTAGGCTGGGCAAATAGTAGTTTTCTGTTCCTGAGGCATACTTTCTAGCGGGGTCATTTTGGCATGTAACTTACCTGTTGCAAGAATTGCTTGAAGGGAAGGAATGAGTTTTATCTCTATTTATCAATATTCAGTGACTAGAATACAGGTGGCCCTCGCCTTGCTGTGATGTGCTCAGCCTCTTCAGTCGTGTCCAACTCTTTGCAGAGAGTTGTTCCATAGACTGTAGACCACCTGCCTGCTCTGTCCATGGAATCCTCCAGGCAAGGATACTGGAGTGGGATGCCATGCCCTCCTCCAGGGCTTCTTCCCGACCCAGCGATCAGACCTGCCTCTCCTGTGTGTGTCTCTTGCATTTCAGGCAGATTCTTTACCACTGAGCCACCAGAGAAGCCCTATAGGTGGTCCTTAATAACTGTTAAATGAATCAATGAGTGCTCAAGTAATGGTCTTTCCCACATTGCATCTACTAAATGAGGTAGCTCAGGGGAAACATCTGAGCCGTGTCCTATACAAAACAGGTGCCCCTCAAGGGCAGTTCTCCTTCATTCCCCTTAGGAGCGTGGCTGGTCATCTGTGAGTAACTTGAGTAAGGGCCCCACAGAAGTGCAGAGGCAGAGATGATGGGTGCACAGAGATTTTGCTGAGACCCAGAGGGAATAGGTGCTTCTAGAATACAAACCGCTTTTTATTCTGCTCCCGGGTGTCCTTTGTCCATTTTCCTGGGAGTGGCCAAATTCATGATGGTCAGCAAAGGCCAATCACAGAGGAGAGGGCTATGGCTGCCATTGTGTTACTCTGGGGCTTAATTAGCCACCTGATGGATACGAGGTCTTGTCCTGAGGCAGAAGAGCATCATGTCTGGACCAGCAGCCAAGGGTAGGGAGCCTGTAAAGGGTTAAGTTGGGGATTTGAGGTCCTGGGTATGAATAAATTAATCTTGATCTTAACTATTGGTTGATTCATAGTGACACCACTGAGAAAAGTAGTATTTCTCCTGGACTCAATGTTTTATTTGCAAAGGGTCATAAAGTAGCTCCCTTACCCACTCCCAGCCTTTTATTTTTAAACAATGTTTTGATGTGGACCATTTTTAGTCTTTACTGAATTTCTTACAATATTGCTTCTGTTTTATGTTTTGCTTCCTTTGCTGCAAGGCTTGTGTGATCTTAGCTCCCGGATCAGGAATTGAACCCACATCCCCTGCATTGGAAGGTGAACTCTTAACCATTAGACTGCTAGAAACGTCCTTCCCAGGAATTTTTATGGGAATCAAATGCGATAATGAGCATATGCTTATTGTCTTTCTGTTTAGATCATATTGTGATGCTTTCTTCTCATGGTGTGGTCCCCAGACCAGCAGAGCTGGTGTCATCCAGGAGCTCTGTCAGAAATGCAGAGTCTCAGGCTCCACGCCAAATGTACTGAGTCAGAATCTCAAGTCATCATGGTCTCCAGGTGAATTCATTTACACGTGAAAGTCTGAGAAGCAGAGAATATACAATTATAAGAAAATTTTAGTCCTCCAAATACTTTTTAGAAAGAGCTCCCTCTAGAGAAAAGCAATATGTTGTATTTATCTCAGTTTAGTACCTAGAATATAACTGACTCTTAGATAGAGTTGACTGACTGAGTAAATTAAGATCTTGTTCTCACTCACTACTTGGAGCTCGTTACCTAATATTCCTCCTGCTTTAATAGCAGGACATGTATGAGTCGATTGCAGCTGCCTCAGAGCTAGCTGATGCCAACCACAGATGCAGACATTTAGTATGTGATTAAAGACAGGGTAATCCATTTAATGTGAACTGTGGGAGAGATTTGGCAAGAATCAAGGGACAGAGGTTGGATTTTTAAGAGTTTCCAAAGATAATGTCTTTCCCCAATTATTTAAAGCCCTCAGTAAAACTTGGATCCCACCCAGATAGAAATAAGCCTTCTTAAGACAGAATTTTCTAAATAGGACTCTTGTTCACTTTGGCAGCAGAATTTTGACACAAGGTCCATTCGGGAGTTTATGTAACATGCTCTTGGACGCCTTGTCCAGCTTTGTTGAACTGAAACTAACTGAACTTAGCATCTATGGAGGAGACATGCTTTTCATTCACAAGATTTTACTACCTGCTAAACTAATTAAAGAATGAATCCGGCTCATTATTCCACAAACACCACAGTGCCTGGCCTGGGGTTAACATAGTGAGCAGGTTAGCAGTCCCTGTTTCGCCGATTCAAGGATGGGCTGTGTGAATCAGACTCACAGGGACATTTGAGGAAGCACAGAAATCAGTGTGGGTGGGTGTGGCTGGCCGACTTCACCTAGAAAAGGCTAAGAGGTGATGGAGAGAAGCTTTCTGTGGAAAGTGACCTTTAGGTCACCACCTGGAGGATGAGTAGGAGTAAAGACTGAAGACAGAAGGAGAAGGGGGCGGCAGAGGATGAGATGGGTAAGCAGCATCGCCGACTCAATGGAACTGAATTGGAGCATGGGCCAGGAGATCGTGGAGGACAGAGAAGCCTGGTAGGCTGCAGTCCATGCAGTCACAAAGAGTCAGGAAGGACTTAGCGGCTGAAAGGCAACAACAGTCGGGACAGGAAGGAGGAAGTGAAGCTGGTACACAGAACAGCATGGGGCAGGGCCTAGAAGCAGGAGAGAGCTAAGGAGGTGGAGTCGTAAATATTTGCAGAGCCATGGTGATGGTGTTAGCTGATTGGGGGCTGTATGTGCAGAGTGTGGAGTGGGGTGAGACCTGAGGTTGAAGAAGTAATCAAGGGTGGGGCCCCAGAGGGTACTGAGGATCCTCCTAAGAAATTTGCGTGGCACCCGCTGGTCAATGGAGGAAGTCTTTGAAAGGGTTAGTGGGGCTGATACAGTTACTGTTCTCCTCTCTCATGGACCAGGGAGCCCCTTCACCAATAAGGTGCCAGAAAGATGCGTCTTCAGTCTGCATGCCCCGCTCTGCTCTCGAGTCTCTGAATCTGAGCCGGGGGCTGGCTTCCTGCTCTGCATCTGTGCTTGCTAACCACAGAGGGCCCTACGAATCGCCTTATGTGCATCGCCAAAGAACAGTCTATATCCAGAATTCATCAGCTGAATTCTCCTGGTCACTCTGCGTCCGGGCTGTCTGCTGTGAGAGAGGCCTCTCTGGGGTCTCTTTCTCTGGGTTCCCCCTGCCTGGAGGGCAAGTGAGGCACCGGCAGCTGTGAGCCTGAGCTGCAAACAGCTGCCCATCTGGGCCTCACCAGCCACAGCGCCATGCCCACTGCCTGAACCCCAGAAGGTCAGGTCATTTTTGCGCCATCATTTCACACCCAGCTATGTTTACAAATGGGCTTCCCAAGTGACTCGAGTGCAGGAGGTGCGGGTTCAGTCCCTGGGTCAAGAAGATCCCCTGGAGGAGGGCATGACAACCCACTCCAGTATTCTTGCCTAGAAAATCCCATGGACAGAGGAGCCGGGTGGGCTACAGTTCACGGGGTCACAAAGAGCCAGACTTGATTGAGCACACACACATATGCCTTTACACATGTCCTCAATGCCTAGTCTCTTGACAATGAGCTGAAACTCCTGGAAGGTTCTGAGAAGCAGGGTGGCCTGAACATAGGAATGAAAGCCAGAGGAGCTGGCCTGAAGTGTGTCCCCTTCCCGCCCCTGTCCTGTGACCTTGGGTGAGTCACTGAAATCTTGGTTTCCGCAGCTGTAAACAGGGACAAACAAGAGCACCCACCCTGTCTTCTCAGGACAGTGGGGTGAGATCAAAGGAGTGGGCTTTCACTGGCACTCTGGACATTGCTGGCTCCTGGCCATGCCACCCCTTTCTGGAACAGCTCAGTTCAGTTCAGTTCAGTCGCTCAGTCGTGTCTGACTCTTTGTGACCCCATGAATTGCAGCACGCCAGGTCTCCCTGTCCATTACCAACTCCCAGAGTTCACTCAGACTCACATCCATTGAGTCAGTGATGCCATCCAGCCATCTCATGCTCTGTCGTCCCCTTCTCCTCCTGTCCCCAATCCGTCCCAGCATCAGAGTCTTTTCCAATGAGTCAACTCTTCGCATGAGGTGGCCAAAGTACTGGAGTTTCAGCTTTAGCAACATTCCTTCCAAAGAAATCCCAAGGCTGAACAGCTGAAGGCAAATAAGACCTAAGAGCTGAGCATTTCTCACCTTCCACAACGAATCACTGCCCTTCTGTCTGGGCCTTTCCAATTTGGTCTCATTTATCATGGTTCCTGCACTCAGTCACTTAATGAACGACTCAATTAGAAATTATTTGTTCAAATGCAAACATCACTTTATTCATAATTACTCAGTTCATAATTATTGAGTCCAAATAATATTTGGTGACGCCACCTACTTCGAAACACTTTCTTTCTGGTGGAACTACGGCATACACACCCAATTTTCTCCCCTGGTATACAATTATCTCCTTAAGATTCTTGCTGGAATTTTCTGAAAACTGGTTCATTAGAGAGTTCCTGATTTACTCTAATTTTCTTTCCCCAGGAAGCTTTAAAAATAAATAGACTGATAGAGGTATGAAGGGATAGGACAGAAGAGTAGGTGATTGACCTTTTTCAAATAATTTCCCTCTAAAATACAAAACACTGACACTTCAGCACCAAAGGGACATAAGGAGGAGGAGAAAAAAAATGGGGAAGGAGGCAGATGACATCTGTGACATTAAAACCAAGTGGGGAACCAGCAAGGACCTGCTGCATAGCACAGGGAACTGTAGTCAGGGCTATGGATGACCCATATGGGAAAGTAATCTGAAAAAGAATGTCTAGATATAGATATAACTGAGTCGCTGTGCTGTACACCTGAAACGTACATGACATTGTCAATCAACTATACTTCAATTACAATTAAAAAAAAAAAGAGGTTTGAACCATAGTGATGAAAAATGGGAATCTAGAGATTTCATAAAACCACTTTGGTATCTTATCCTTGAAAGGAATCCACACCATCTTCTCTTTTCATCCATTATACATGGTGGGAACTTCTTTCCTGGACGTGTGGGACCATATTATAATGCCCAAGGATTTGTATCCAGGTCAGCCTAAAGACGAACTTGCCTGCCAATGCAGGAGACATAAGAGACATGGGTTCAATCCCTGGCTTGGGAAGATGTGCTGGAGAAGGGCGTGGCAACCTACTCTAGTACTCTTGCCTGGAGAATCCCAAGGACAGAGGAGCCTGGCGGGCTACAGTCCACAGGGTCGCTCAGAGTCAGACTTGACAGACGCAACTTAGCATGCATGCATGACCTAGAGACAGCATGCCTGTGCCCGTGTGAAGTCTCTTTAGTTGGGTCCAACTCTGTTCAACCCTATGGACTGTAGCCCGCCAGGCTCCTCTGTCCATGGAGATCTCTAGGCAAGAATACCAGCTGCCGCTGCTAAGTAGCTCAGACGTGTCTGACTCTGTGGAACTCTACGGACTGTAGCCCATCAATCTCCTGTGTCCATGGGGATTCTCCAGGCAGGAATTCTGGACTGGGTTGCCATGCCCTTCTGGATCTTCCTGACCCAGGGATTGAACCCGAGTCTCCTGCATCTCCTGCCCTGGCAGCTGGGCTCTTACAGCTAGTGCCACCTGGGAAGCCTGAAGACAGCATGAAGGAGCCTTATTATAAGGGGGGAGCTCACAGGCATGTCCTCCCTAAAGCCTTCCTCCACATCCCTCCCACTCAGGTGCAGACGGTGCTTCTTTCTCTTTGCTTCCAAGTGGTAGCCATTTCTTTCCCCATTGTTTTCCATTTATCATACTTTTTTTTCATGCCCATCTCCCCACCACAGACCCTGAGCTCCCTGAAGTCAGGGACCGAGTCTCATCACCGGGGCACATTTAATGACTCACTTCTAGACGGAAATTGTTTGACTGGTCACATAGGGCTGCCATCCCAGACGCTCTTCAACCTTCACCGGGTGACGGCAACAGCCTCCTAACTCACTTTTCTGACTTGAATTTATTCCGTCTGGACACCATTTTCCCCATCAGAGCCAGGAAAGTCTCTAAGATAGCACTCAGCCCCATCCTTCCCCTGCTTAAAACTCTCCGATGAATTCTCTCGTCATCTGCGGAAGTCCAAAAGACATCACACAGCTTAGGGGACGTTTCAACTCCTGGCCTGGCTGAGCTCTCCAGCCTGGTGTCCACCCACTCTGCCTTTACAGCCAAAGTCTAGCCTCTGGGGAGCGACACTCAGTCTTACGTATTTATTGTTTTCAGCTATGCTGAGTCTTTGCTCCTGCCTGGCTTTTCTCTAGCTGCAGCAAGCAGGGCCTACTCTCTAGTTGTAGTGAACAGACTTCTCGTTGCAGGGTTTCTCTTGCTGTGGAGCACAGACTCTAGGGCTCACTGGCTTCAGTAACTGTATCTCTTGGGCTCAGTCGCCAAGTGAGATGTAGGATCAGGGATTAAACTGGTGTCCCTTGCATTGGTGGGTGGATTCTTAACTACTGGACCACCTGGGGAGTCCCACACTCATACTCTGATTCATCCCCCCTGTCATATGATAACAGTGCCTGATATTTATTAAGCACTTGCTATGCTGGGTACTTTCCAGTCACTCAGTCTGCATTTCAATAAACCTCAGAACTATCCAAGTGATTATTATTACATCCCCTTTCACAGACGAGAAAATTGAGACTTGGAAAGGAAGCTTGCTCTAGGCAAGATAGTTGTTCAGTTGCTATGTCTGACTCTTTTGTGACCCTGTGGACTGTAGCCCACCAGGCTCCTCTGCCTATGGGATTTCCCAAGGCAAGAATACTGGAGTGGGTTGCCATTTCCTTCTCCAGGGGATCTTCCCGACCCAGGGATCGAACCTGTGTCTCCTGCATTGATAAGTCAATTCTTTACCACAGAGCCACCTGGGAAGCCCAGGCAAGACAGTTAAAGGCAGTTAAAGGGTTATAACCAGGCCAGTGACTCTAGGACCTGAGGTTTTGTCCACCACGTTATGCGGAAGATGATGTGGTTCTCACGCTGAGAGAATTTGTCCAGATGAGATATGACTTCAGCTGGGTACAGGTCGATGGCCATATACCACAGAGGTCTGCTAAATGGCCTGCCCAAGGCAGATTCCAGGGCAGCCATGGGAAAACCAGAAATGGGACCAGCACTTTCCACTGCAAGGGTCCAAGAAGGCATCTCCAGACAGGTGGAGGGTGAACCAAATTACAGAGGAGAAAAAGGGTTGGCACAGGTAGAGACAGCGAGAAAGGCTGTTCTGAGTAGACTTCTCCACAGCTGGGCTGGCAGAGGGAAGGTCCTGGGTAGGTCAGACCAAGAAATGGTCCGCTTTGGCTGAGGCAGAGAAACCAGGGGGAGGAGAAGGGTATTGGGGAAATGTGCAGAAGGGCCAGGAATCAGGGGGCGAGTGTCCAGGGGGCTGAGAAGTTGGGTGGGGCTGCAACTCATGGATGGTCTGAGGGAAGCTGGTCACCTTCCAGCAAAGAGGTGGTCTGATTATAGTGTGGTTTGGGGAGCTGAGGGTGGGGTTGAACAGGGAGAGGGGGCATGTCTGGAACGCCCAGTAAAGATGCTTTTGCAACAGTCCTGACAGGAGACAAGAGTGGTGGCTGTGTAATTGCAAAGCAAAGGGCTGATTCCACAGGCATTTGAAGCCACCTTGGGCTATAATTTGCTTTTTAATGGCACTGCTGATCCTGCTGTTACTGATGTCTGGGGACCTCAGGGGTGCTTTAGAGTCACCCCCTGGGTGGCCGGAGGCCTGTGTGTGGCACTTAAAGGGCCCTCATTAGGGTCAGGAGCCCCAGGTCTCAGGCCAGGACCCACTGGAGGGGGCTTGGGGGGTTGCCTCAGGTAGCTCTTACGGATTTCTGGGCTTGTTTTTCATGACTGAGTCATCTCATCCACTCAGTCTAACAGGGGTTTTGGCACAGAGGCCCTCTTCTAGGACATTTGGAATGCCTCCTGCGTGCAGAGGGATGTGGGTAGCCCTGGGGTCATAGCTGCTTCCCACCACCACCCTCCTGATAAAACAGACTAATCACTGCCTCTGCCTGCCTCAAACAGTGTCTGTGTGTATTAAAGAGTGTGCTTGAAAGACAGGGGGAGAGATGAGGCACCTGAGGAGCGCCCGGGCCAAAGCAGAGGTGAGTCAGTTTACATAAACGTACCTGAAAGAGCCCTTTCTGTGCTGAGTCAGGCTCCACCTGCTCTTCAGGTCCTCGATTGGCACCAGGATGCTGAACCAGTTCCAAACCAGCCAGGGAACCCCACAGCCTTTAGCCTGGAAGAAAAGGAGTTAGAACCTCTCAGGATTCCAGCAAAACCTTAGCAAGAGCCCCAAGCAAACACACAGTTGAACTTAACTGAATCCCGTCAAAATGGATTTGAGAAAATCCATCTTTTTAAAAATATTTATTCATTTACTTGCTCAGAATTTTGTAAGCAGCCACTCAGTGTAGGCCTCCCTGGTACCTTAGACAGTAAAGAATCAGCCTGCAGTGTGGGAGAACTGGGTTTGATCTCTGGGTCAGAAAGATCTCCAGGAGATGGGTATGGCAACCCACTTTAGTATTCTTGCCTGGATAATCCCACGGACCAGAGGAGCCTGGCAGGCTATAGTCCAGGGGGTTGCAAAGTGTTGGACACGACTGAGAAACTAATAGCAACACTTCCTCTGCACCTCTACTGCTGCTGTTCAGTCTCTAAGTCTGATTCACTGTGACTCCATGGACTGCAGCAGGCCAGGCTTCCCTGTCCTTCACTGTCTCCCAGACATTGCTCAAATTCATGTCCGTTGAATCGGTGACGCTATCCAACCATCTCATCCTCTGCCGCCCCTTTCTTCTTATGCCTTCACTTTTCCCCAGCATCAGGGTCTTTTCCAGTGGGTTGGCTCTTTGCATCATGTGAACAAAGTACTGGCGCTTCAGCTTCAGCATTAATCCTTCCAATGAACTTTCAGGGTTTTATCTGCTCAGGCTCCAAAATCACTGCGGATGGTGAGTGCAGCCATGACATTAAAGGAAGCTTGCCCCCTGGAAGGAAAGCTATGACAAACCTACGTATGTTTACTTGGTCTTTAAACAGATTTTCAGCTGCCTGAGGGGAGGGAGTGTATATGGTCTGCTTTAGCGGGTGGGGCAGCGTACCTCCAGCACAGGGCAGAAAGGGTCAGGGCTAGAATTCAACCTCTGCTCTGCTTTTTAAGATTTTTTTTTTTCAATTGTGGGCCATTCTTAGTCTTTATTGACTGTGTTACATTGTTGTTGTGCAGTCTCTCAATGTGTCCAGCTCTTTGAGACCCAGTGGACTGCAGCAGACCAGGCTCCCCTGTCCTTCACTATCTCCTGCAGCTTGCTCAAACTCATGTCCACTGAGTCCACGATGCCATCCATCTTTTCATCCTCTGTCCTCCCCTTCTCCTCATTTGTTACATTAGTGTTTCTGTTTCCTGTTTTGGTTTTTCAGTGGGAACGCATGTAGGATCTTAGCTCCCCAGCCAGGGATCAAACTGAACCGCCTGCATTGGAAGGTGAAGTCTTAACCACTGACTGCCTGGGAAGTTCCTCTGCCCTGCATTTTCAGAGCTGCTTCAGCCTGGAGGAGCAGCCTGGATGGAGAGCTGACTTCTTTCAGGAAGCACAAAGGTCCGGTCTGTGTGCTGAGCTATGGCGTGGCCCCAGACGAAGCCCCTCTAACGATCGGCTCAGAAGAGCTGCTTTCTAAGCCGCACGGCGATCTTTGGATCTTTGTGCAACAGAACCCTCTGTGTTACGGTCTAATGCCGTGCTTCTCTAGCAGTCCTGTTTATTTATAGAAACATTTTTCACTCCTGCCCCCTCAGGCAAAGCAATAAAATTGGGCAAAATACCGACTTCCATATCTGTAAGTTATTTATTGGAGAGGGAAATGGCTACCCACTCCAGTTTCTTGCCTGGAAAATCCCATAGACAGGCCATAGTCCATACAAAGGTCGTACAGAGTCAGACATGCCTGAGCGACTTGGCATGAGTTATTTATTAATAGGCAAGTGTATGATAAAGACACACCAAGTGGAGGACTCTCCTCTATTCTGGGAGCTAGGGAGGGCTCCAGGAAGCCACGTCTGTTGCAGTTGTGAAAGATGAGTAGGTTGGCCCTGGAGAGCAGGTGTGGGAGCAGGTTCCAGCCCGACCAGACACCTGCATGGACACGACGGAAGTGGGACAATGTCAGGTTGTGTAGGTGTGATAGGAACTCGAATGTCTAGCCTTTCAGACACAAGCTAGATGAGTTCCCATCCAGGAGGTCTTCCAGAACCCTTACAGAAGGAGGGGTTCATGCTCTCTCTTCTTACTGCCTCTGGACCTGTTGGCAGCGTCCATGATTGCATTTATCACTTGGCACTGCAAACTTGGGTGATACACACATGTCGATATACACCAGAGGCTTGCTGAGGTCAGAGAGCCTGCGACTTCATTTTTGTTTCCTTAATAATAGCATAGGGAATAGAGTAGATGCTTCACGCGTATTTGCTAAAGTGAATTCACACGTGGAGAACATGGAGAGGGTGCCTCCCTCCTACAGTTGGTCCTGAGGTCTAATTATATCTGTAACATTTGTAGGGCCTCTAAAATCTTTCTTGAACTTTCTTATAGAGAGGTTTTTTACCTAATCACATGAGCATTTATCTACATGTATATGTAGGTGCTTGGATAAGGAAATGTTAACTCACTCCAGTGTTCTTGCCTGAGAAATCTCATGGACAGAGGAGCCTGGTGGGCTACAGTCTGTGGGTCAGGGTCGGACATGACTGAGAGACTAATGCACACACACATATGTGGGTACTATACATACACTGAAAGAATTCTTATAAAACTTATCTGTGGCTTTTTCTGAAAAGTGGAAAGAGAAATGGAGGGGGCGGAGAGGGAAATGGGTATTGTATCAGAACCATTGAGTATGGTTGTCCTTTGTGTTGCACACTGCACAACTCTAGGGACCATTCATTTACGTACGGATCTGTACTTTATAAATTTAAACAAAGAATAGCAAACACACAGAAATACTGTTGGGGGCTTCTTCAGACTGTAAAGAATCTGCCTGCAATGCAGGAGACCTGGGTTCAACCCCTGGGTTGAGAAGAGTCCCTGGAGGAGGAAAATGGCAACCCACTCCAGTATTCTTGCTTGAAGAATCTCATGGACGGAGGAGTCTGGCAGGCTACCATCCAAAGGGTTACAAAGAGCGGGACACAACTGAGTGGCAAAGCACAAATGACACTTAGTAGTTTTTACTTTCTTTTCAGGGTTTTTCTGTACTTTTCTAAAATGCCCCAAATGGATGGGCATGACTTTTATAGTAAAAAATTGTTAAGACTAATAAGTTGTGGACAATTTGGGAAACATTGAAAGTATAGCAGAGGAAATAAAAATGACCCACATTTTACCAGAGAAAATTACCAGTAACATTTTACTTCAAGAAGTTTATTTTCTGTTTTTTTTTTTTTAAATTTGAAAATGAAATTCATTCTTTAAATAATACAGAAACATACAAAGAAGAAAATCAAAATTACTTCTAACTCACCACCCAGAGATGGCCCACTGTTAGCAATCCATGCATTTTCTTCCAGATTTTTTTCTATGTTAATTACAAGCATAACTTCCATTTGCTGAGTGCTTAGTTTGAGCCAGGAAGTGTCCTAAGTGCTTGCCAGACATTATCTCATTTAATTCCCACATAAGCCTGAGGTGGGAATCAGCAACCCCATCTCAAAGAAGATACTAACCAAAGGTTAAAAACTTGGATCCATTGCAGGTTGAACTTAACATTGCTCAGTTGCTCAGTCGTGTTTAACTCTTTGTGACCCTATGGACTGTAGCTTGCCAGGCTCCTCTGTCTGTGGGATTTTCCAGGCAAGGATACCGAAGTGGGTTGCTGTTTTCTTCTCCCGGGGATCTCCCCAAGCCAGGGACTGAAGCTGACCCTCCAGCATTGGCAGGCAGATTCTTTACCACTGAGTCACCTGGGAAGCCTGAACTTAACATTGCCTGACTCCAAAGCTAACACTCTTTCTGCTTTTCCACGAGCCTTCAAATCCTGTGTGCAGGGACTTCCCTGGTGGCCCGGTGGTTAAGAATCCTCCTTGCAATGCAGGGGATGAGGGTTCGATCCTTGGGGGAGGAACTAAGATCCCACGTGCCCTGAAGCGACCAAGCCTGTGCACCACAGAGAATCCATGCGCTGCAGTGAAAAAGCCTGCGTGATGCAAGGAAGATTCCTCATGCTGCAACCTCATGCAACCAAAAAAATAAATATTAAAAAAACCCCTGTGTGTAGTTACACGCACACCCCTGCCCTGACATACACAGGCTGCAAACACAGACACTCACACAAGCTGTGATTGCATTGTATCTTCCATTTTGTGGCCTGTTTTATTTGTATTTGTGTGGTAAAGAGTTTATGATATCCTGTGGAAGCACTTTCAGCGGTTTGGTAATCTTTGCCTGTTAAGTTACATTTTAAGCAAAGCAGTCTTGAAGCGTCAATCTCCAAAGGGGACTGACCTTTGTCACCACGCCTCCTGACCTAATAATGCCTATCCAGTCCTCAGGATCCCACCTGCTGGCCGTTTCTCCCTGGCTGTTTCCTTGTCCGTTCTGCATCCTCAAGCTGGGGGAGGTAGGGGAAGCCGGGCACACCGTGACCACAGGCCCTCGAAACTCTCAGAGGAAACTGGTCTCCACGATTCCTGCAGGTGATGACAGCATCGCCCATGAGCAGCGCTTCACAGCCTCAAAGTCTTTCTTGTGTGTATTTCTCATGAATAATCCTGTATGACTGAGAAGGCCTCTTTCAAATCAAGAAAGTTATGGACAGGTTGAGCAATCGGGATAATATAAAATCTTCAGCAAGTGTTGCAACAAAAAATAGGGCAGAGAGCACCAAACTTGTGCCTGAATGCAAACTGTTCACATACAGTGGAACAGATCACTGTGGGCCTCCAGTGCTCCAGTATGCAAAGGATGGGGACTGAGGGTTCCCAGGGGTCTCAGAGGACACAGTGATTTCTGAATTGATAGACTGACCACCTGCTGCTGCTGCTGCTGTGGTTCAGTTGCTAAGTCATGTCTGGCTGTTTGTGATCACAAAGACCTCAGCACAGCAGACTCCTCTGTCCTCCACTGTCTCCCAGAGTTTGCTCAAGTTCATGTCCATTGAAGCGATGATGCCATCCAACCATCTCATCCTCTGTTGCTCCCTTCTCCTGTGTACCTGCTGGGGTGGAGATAACTTTCTTAACTGACTCTTATTCTGTAATACACTGCTTGAGAAATAATGTTTTATAGGTTTTCTGCATAATGCTAATTCAGTTGTTTAATTTCATTCAATAAACAAACGAATTCCTTGCGACTGAAAGCAAGGTTCGTGGACCAGTGGCCTCCCCCATCTTCTGGGGCCGCCTTAGAGCAGAATCTCTACTTCACCTGCCTTTCTCCCACCCGGGTCTGCTGACTCATTTCCTGCCTTGTAATAAGAGTCCCAGGTCAGACACAGGAGTATTAAAGTTCGCGTTCAAAGCACTGCTGTTAAGGACATGCAAGTTCTAAATGAAATGGAAGTCGCCCTACAGAGCTTATTTAGCGTCACACAGGGTGTTTCATACACGTGTTTCATTTAATGTACATGCAAGCGGGAGGTGGACCGCACGCTTGGGTCACTTCAGCAATGGGGCATGGCTTTTGCTCAACAGGGACTCCAGACAACTAAGAGCGTGGGTTTCTCCCGAGTCCTTTTTCCTCTCCTTTTAGGGAGAGCATGCGGCCCCGAGCCGGCCCACATTTGGAGCAGAAGCCATACGCAGTCATATCCCATTAGCTAATAGCGGGGCCCCTGGAGAGGCAGTTTCAGCTGGGCCCGCCGGGCTAAAGCCCCTTTAATGGCCCAGTCAGCTGTCAGTGCTGTAAACACATTTCTTCCCATTCAGAGCCATTTGCCCCTCTCTCTGACCTCTTGTGGCTCTCGGACCCTGGCCACGTGGCCCAGATGGCCTAATCCGTCAGGCCAAAGCAGGTGACAGCGGGGGCTTGCTGTTAGGTAATTGGTGACTATAATTAGCGGGGGTGGGGGGTGGAAACTTCAATGGGACCAAGTGCAGAGCTGGGGCCCAGGGAGCTCTTGAGGGGTGGACCAGCAGAGAGAGAACAAGGCTCCCTGCCTCCTCCCTCCCCTTCTCCCTTCCCCCTTGAACAGGATGTTTCTAGCGCTGCTTGGAGCTTGTGTGCACGTGGGGGGAGGCAAGTGGGGGGCGTTCATCCTCAATGAGAAAAGTCAGGGCTGAGCGCTGGCAATTTAGGAAATGACTTGTTTGGCAGCTGATAAAATTTATTTCATATGATTCGGTTTGATAATTAGTCGGCTGTAAGGAGGCCGTGGGAGCAAGGGTTGGAGGGGTTATAAAGGATTAGGACATGGTTCTTGGGGGTCAGACACACAGGCATTCAGACACCAGCTCTGCTACTCAGTAGCCAGGAGGCCACAGGCTGGTCAACTGGGCTCTCTCAGTCTCTAACAACAGAGATCACACTGCTCCCCTCGTGGACACACGGTTGGGGTTCATGAAATACCCCATCCCATCAATAATGCCTGAAACCTATCTGACATACAGTGTGTGTATGCTCAGTCCTGTCTGACTCTTTGGGACCTCCCCGACTATAGCCCACTAGGTTCCTCTGTCCATGGTATTCTCCAGGAGAGAAAACGAGCAGGTTGCCATGTCCTCCTCCAGGGAATCTTCCAACCCAGGAATCGAACCCGTGTCTCCTGAGTCTCCTGCATTAGCCCATGGCTTCAGTATTCTTGCCTGGAGAATTCCATGGACGGAGGAGCCTGATGGGTTACAGTCCACGGGGTTGCCAAGTGTCAGACACAACTGAGCAACTTCGCTTTCACTTTCTTTACCACTGCGCCACCTGGGAAGCCCCTGAGGTACAGTAGTTCCCATCATATTGTTTTCCTTTCTTCTCCTTCTCTGTAGGTATAACTTTGTACATGATGCTGATAAAACAGAACCAACCAACCAAAACATTGCTCATAACATTCTGAATAATGTCTCTTTGATAATAGGGGAAGGGATGATGTTTATCCAAAAGCAGTTGGTAAGTGAGATTGGCTTTGCTTGTAACTTATATCAGGAGGAGAAGAGTCCCCACAGTGTCTAAATCAAAATGGATGTGATGGGGGAGAGAAGTCAGCAAGGAAACACTGAAGCATTGTTTGTTGTTTGTCATTTTGTTGCTGGCAGTCAATGGCTGTTTTCCTAACACAGCACATATTGTCAGTTTGCTGGAAACATTGTTGAAGCTTGTTGGGTTTGGGTCTAAACTAAAACATCATCTACTTTCCCCTTCCAGCCAAACTTTTTTTTTTTCTTTGCCATATCGTTATTAAAAATAAATGATGTTCCTAGAAATGCAAAAAGAAACTGAAACCCACCTATTATTCCAGAAACCAGTTACCAATTTGGTATATATTCTTCTGTTGTGGTTGTTTAGTCACTAAGTCGTTTTCTGCCAGGCTCCCCTCTCCATGGGATTTCCAAGCAAGAATAATGCAGTGGGTTGGTATTTCCTCCTTCAGGGACTCTTCCCAATCCAGGGATTGAACCTGAGTCTCCTGCATTGGTGGGTAGGGTGGGGGTGGGTGGGTGGGGGGATTCTTTAGCACTGAGCCCCCAGGGAAGCCCATATAATCTTTGAGATCCATCTAAACACAGGTGTTATTTTCTCATCAAAGTGTGTGAGATTTGGTCACTTGGAACATGATTTTTTTCCCTCCTATTTAATATCTTGATTTTACTCTGTTAAAATTGGGTTTATATAACATATTTTTTTCCAACTTTTCTATCATACCTCATTGACTAAATTTACAAAGAAGTCTACCAATCTTTTCCCACTACCTATTTTTATCGACATAATTCACATACCATAAAATTCACCCTTTGAAAGTATACAATTCAGTGCGTTTCAGTGTAGCCACAGGATTGGGCGACCATAACTGGTTTCTAATTCAAGGACATGTCCGTCACCCCTGAAAGAAGGCAGGCATCTGCTGACAGAGTTCACTCCTTCCTCTAGCCCCTGGAGCACAGTAACTGTAGTGCTATTGAGATGCTACGAGTTACGGACAGTTTTTCACCTTCGGATATGTAAATTGTTTACAACTATGTATGATTTCAAGAAATATTGTAATGATCAGTCTGTGAAATTGTGGTTGAATTAAATGATATTTTTGACTTATGTCACAGTGAACACACACATGCTGTTTCAATCTGAAAAGGAGTGTTACATTTTTGGATGATGTGGTTGGGGGAAATTTAGAATTCAAACAAACCTCTAAATCTGCAGATTACAAACATTCTTTGGGGATTTCCCCAGTGTGGTCATTGCAAAATTGCTTTTGCAAACACTGCCTGCCGAGTTTGCCAGACGTTCAAAGTTGTGAAATTATATGACTCTGCAGTTTCTCTGTGGAGGCTGATCTCTGACTCCTCCTCCCGGAGTGACAGTCCAAACTGTGTTCTGTGTCTCTCTGAGGAGACTTAGGACCTGGTGGAAAGAAGCAGGAGTAGGGGTGTGGAGTGGAACCAACTCTGGTTGTAGTTTCTAGGATTTTTAAAATTTGGCTTGAAAAAAAAAAGACCATAATTCAATATAAAAGGAATCTGGCAAGTATATATTTTTAAAAAACCTTGCCTACAGTTGCACATGTAGATCCTATTTAAAATTCCTTGCAATAAAAATAACTGTCATTATCATAACTTCCACGGGCTGGAAGTCATGAGGCTATGAGGATCAGGGTGCTGCGCTGTCTCATGTGTATTGCTGCGTTCCACAACCTTGTGAAATCAGTGGTGGGCTTGTTTAAGAAGTGGAGGTTGGAAGTATTACACGACCCAAAGGAAGGTCAAGCCACAAGCTACCAGGCAGTCAGTCTGGGAGCTCCTTTGTTCCTCAGCAGTTTGTCCAGCTTGGTGGTTGGAGTCTTGGTTCTGCCACTGTCCGCGCCACCTGGGGCAAGCTACTTCACCACTTTGTGGCTCAGTCTTTCCATCTGTGGAATGGGGGTAAGAGTGTGGACTGGATGCATTTGTGGTGAGAGGTAAATCACTCTATTAAATGCAGCTGTTAAGTGCTCAAGAGCTTTATGATGACCCGGCAGCTGGTCCATGGTCCAGTCTTGCAGTGACAGCGCTGAGCCTGTCCCCTGAGATGGCTACAGCAGAATTCAGCCAGCTACCTCGACTCCATCATTTCATATTTGGGAGAGCAGAAATGCTTGTCCAAACCCCACAGCTTGCCAGCAACACAATCCCTGTAGTGATGCTATAAAGGAATCTGCTCAGTTTCTATTTGTTCGTTCAAAGCAAAGACTGTGGTGTTTGAGGAAGCAAGCGTCGGAGGACAATATTCCTGTTCTCCATGCTCACAGGGTTCCTTTATTTCATCCTTGGTCTCATTCATGGTCAGGTATTAGGAGTCTCCCTCATGGTGATCTTGTGGGTTGACCCTCGCCAATGAGAGTCAGGCCCATGCTGTCATGCATTCTAACTATTGTCCTGTGAGTGGGATCCATCCCTTAAAAAAAAAAAAAAATCAATTTTGTAGATGTAGAGATTGAAGCAGAAAAAATAAGCCGCATTCAAAGTTACACGTTATCAAGGGGCAGAATTTTGGAAAACTGCCCCATGGTCAAGAGCTCATCTGGATCGAAGTGTGTACATTGTTGTATTTAAAATGGAAACCAGCAAGGTCCCATGTATAGCACAGGGAGCTCTGCTCAATGAGATGTAGCAGCCTGGACAGGAGGGAGTTTGCAGGAGAATGGATACCTGTGTATGTGTGGTTGAGTCCCTTTCCTGCCACCTGAAATGGTCACAACATTGCTAATTGGCTATTGTTATTGTTGAGTCTCTAAGTCATGTCTGACTCTTTAGTGACCCCATGGACTGTATGTAGCTCAGCAGGCTTTTTTGTCCATGCGATTTCCCAGGCAAGAAGGCTAGAGTGCTTAGCCATTTCCTTCTCCAGGGGATTTTCCCTAACCAGAGACTGAACCCACGCTTCCTGGGTGTCCTGTGCTGGCTGCTGGATTCTTTACCGCCGAGCCACCAGGGAAGCCTTAATACAAAATAAAATATAGTGTGATTATATCTTAATTGGGGAAGGAAATGGCAACCCATTCCAGTGTTCTTGCCTGGAGGATCCCAGGGACGAGGGAGCCTGGTAGGCTGTCATCTATGGGGTCACACAGAGTCGGACACGACTGAAGTGACTTAGCAATAGCAGGATCTTAATTACATTATAAATATAATATAAATTTTTTTAGAAATAACTCATTTGTGATAATGGGCAAGCCCCTTAACCACCTCTGTTGCCGTGCGTCTGTAAAATGCACTAATAACAGTGCCTGCTTTCAAAGCATTCAGTGAGGGTTAGGAATGCTTGTAAATTGCTCAAAAAAACTCCTGGCACATAGTATGAGCTCAATTAATGTCAGCCTCACACAAAACGAAAAACGCAACAGGATATGGATTTGTCTGCTTCCAAAGCATGCAGTTCCCTTTGAGGTGTCCTGTCCCTTCAAAAGGAACCATGGAATTGAATTCATACCAAGAAACCTGAACAAGAGTCAGGATGGCCAGGCATTTGAAAGGGTGACCTAGTTACAAAGCTCACTCACATACACACACATAGATACTTTTAATAGCTGGTAGGAGCCAGAGAAAATCCAATTACAGATGAATCAATCGATTAAAAAGAAAGGGGACAGAAGAAAGGAGAAAATATTGGAGAGACACAGAGCTAAATAACAGCTGGATAATAGAATTAAGGGTCTGTAGAACAAACTGGGAGAAAAAAACAAAAGGATGCAGGCTGGAGACTCATTCACAGTTCTGTGATGATTTGCTTTTTTTTTTTTCCCTCTGCTCCCTAAATCTAGAGAGCAGTCCCCCGGCCAGCACCTCAAACAACTGACCACACTGGAGAGAGCCAGCAAATCATATGTTTGGCAAATCATATGGCAAATATATATGTATATATATATTTGCAGATAAACGGACCACGTATAGTCTCTGGAACAAGAGGATTTTGTTTGGGTTAAACCGATGCTCACATTTAAAGATGAAAGTAGAGGACCCAAACATTGCCATCACCGGAGGGGGAGGGTGAAAGCTACTTCAATCCATTAGTTGGCAAAGATACAGCCTTAGTTCCTCATCTTCTGTTTCCTAAGAAATCCTGTCTTGGATCTGAAAGAAATGTCTCATTATTAAGCAGAATTTCTCTCTTTCATACAAACGCTAAAAAACAAAAACAAAACTTTATTTTCTGTTTTGGGGGAAAGGGTGATGAGCTGGAGACCGGGCTCTTCATCCAGCCACAAGCGCTACAGCTGTGTCTATTATTGGTGGGTTCTAGAATAACATCCGTTTCTATGTATTTATGGAAAGGCATCCTTAACTAGGCCACATAAAGAGTAAGCGCATCTATAAATAAATTAAGGAGGCTTCGAGGCGCGGGTGGTGGCCCCAGGGCTGCAGCCCAGCCACACAGCTGTCTTCTTTGCGCCTGGCCAGGCCTGCCCCATGGCGGATGCAATTACACGGTAGGCAGGGTGCAGTGCGTGCTTGGCCGGGCGCACCTGCCTCTGGCAGTCCTCGGGGATTGACACCAAAGGTGGATTTCTCTGCCCCTAGGGGACTGGCCTCACTTGCCCGGGAAGCCTCTGGCCTCTGTCTTGGCCAGCGCAGGTGACCAGGGGGCTGTCATTTCTGGTGGCCAGCTGCTGGCAGCCGGGGTTCATTCAGGCTGGGCTGAGTTAACAGGTGGTGGGGTTGGGGTGGTAGGGTTGGGGGCGGTGGAGACAGGGCAACAAGGCAAGAACCACGAGGTAACCCTGAATATGTACATGTAAAGAGAGTAAGGCATGGGCACAGGGATGAAAGTTTTCCTGCGTGTGGGGCCCCAATCCTTTTTTTTTTTTCCCCACCCTAGGATCCGTTCTACTGCTAGAGTGTTGCCTCCTGAATGGGCATCAGGCATGAAACATCCAGAGTTCTACTGGCAGGGTTTTTCCTGTGCACTCAGAAATTGAATTAAAAACAGAAAAAGGCAGCTCAAAGCAGGGTCCCAGGCTCTCCAGGTGTTGTGAATCTGAAGCTGCAGTTATGTGAGATTGCCTGGGGATGTCTACACATCCATTTGGAAAGTTCTTTTTGTTTACAGTCCTTGTTATTGGTCCTTAACCCTGACTGCACATCTGAATCACTTGGAATTCTGAGTCGACTTGTATCCTCCAAAAGATGCTCAAGTCTCAACCCCCAGGATCTGTGGCCAAGACCTTGTTCAGCGCTAGGGTCTTTGCAGATGATCAGAGTCTTAGCATGAGCCTGGTTAACCCATGATGACTTATAAAAAGAGGCGATTTAGACACAAAGGTGACATGCACACAGGGAGATGTCCTTGCAAAGATGAAGACAGATACTGAGTTGATACATCTCTAAAGAAGAGTTTCCCAGGTGATACAGTGGTAAAGCATTTGCTTGCCAATGTAAGAGATGCAGGTTTGATCCCTGAGTTGGGAAGATCTCCTGGAGGAGGAAATGGCAACCTGCTCCAATATTCGTGCCTGGGAGATCCCATGGACAGAGGAGCCTGGCGACTACAGTCCATGTGGTCGCAAAGAGTCAGACATGCCTGAGTATGTAGGCGTGCATGCATCTATAAACAAAGGGCTGTCAGCTATTGCCAGTGAACTACCAGAAGCTGTGAGAGAGACTCAGACATATTCTCCCCCAAACCCTCAGAAGAAACCAAACCTACTGGTACCTTGATCTTGAACTCCTGGGCTCTAGGACTGTGAGACAAATGTCTGTTGTTTAAGCCTCCCAGTTTGTGGTACTTTGTGAGGACAGCCTTAGCAAACTAATACACCTGGATCCTTCTATGAAAGACCCAGGGTTCTGAGCTCTGTCTGATATGTTTGTAGTCAGAACATTCAGGTGTGGGACGACTGGGATGACATTTGCTGAATGGCCTTTGGGAGACTCTGGTAAGGCTGATAGTTTGGGACCAGTATTCCTGTCCACCTGTCATCTAGCATGCACCCACACAAATCCTCCCTAAGAGCAGAAGCATGGGTATATGGATTTGCTTGTATGCTCCCAATGATGGGGAGCTCATTATCTGATGGGGCAGCCCTATCTATCATGGAAAGTTCTAATTGTTAAGAGAAACATTTATGGAGGTAAAAATCTCCTATGATTTTCTCTATTACAAAGATGAAAAAAACTGAGATCCTGAGTAGCTGAATAACTTGCCCAAGTCTGTAGAGTCAGTATGGGCCCAGCTACGGATCTGAATCTAGACAGTTGCCTTGGTCCATCCCTCTAACCACTATGCAGATGGCCCCTAGTTTACTAAAAGCCATCAGAGTTCAGTTCAGTTCAGTTCAGTTCAGTCACTCAGTCGTGTTCGACTCTTTGCGACCCCATGAATCGCAGCACACCAGGCCTCCCTGTCCATCACCATCTCCCAGAGTTCACTCAGACTCACATTCATCGAGTCTGTGATGCCATCCAGCCATCTCATCCTCTGTCGTCCCCTTCTCCTCCTGCCCCCAATCCCTCCTAGCATCAGAGTCTTTTCCAATGAGTCAACTCTTCGCATGAGGTGGCCAAAGTACTGGAGTTTCAGCTTCAGCATCATTCCTTCCAAAGAAATCCCAGGGCTGATCTCCTTCAGAATGGACTGGTTGGATCTCCTTGCAGTCCAAGGGACTCTCAAGAGTCTTCTCCAACACCACAGTTCAAAAGCATCAATTCTTCGGCGCTCAGCCTTCTTCACAGTCCAACTCTCACATCCATACATGGAAAAACCATAGCCTTGACTAGACGGACCTTAGTCGGCAAAGTAATGTCTCTGCTTTTGAATATACTGTCTAGGTTGGTCATAACTTTTCTTCCAAAGACTAAGCGTCTTTTAATTTCATGGCTGCAGTCACCATCTGCAGTGATTTTGGAGCCCCCAAAATAAAGTCTGACACTGTTTCCACTGTTTCTCCATCTATTTCCCATGAAGTGATGGGACCGGATGCCATGATCTTTGTTTTCTGAATGCTGAGCTTTAAACCAACTTTTCGTTTTCCTTTTCACTTTCATCAAGAGGCTCTTTAGTTCTCCTTCACTTTCTGCCATAAGAGTGGTGTCATCTGCATATCTGAGGTTTTTGATATTTCTCCTGGCAATCTTGATTCCAGCTTGTGTTTCTTCCAGTCCAGCATTTCTCATGATGTACTCTGCATATAAATTAAATAAACAGGGTGACAGTATACAGCCCTAACGTACTCCTTTTCCTATTTGGAAGCAGTCTGTTGTTCCATGTCCAGTTCTAACTGTTGCTTCCTGACCTGCATACAGATTTCTCAAGAGGCAGGTTAGGTGGTCTGGTATTTCCATCTCTTTCAGAATTTTCCATACTTTATTGTGATCCACACAGTCAAAGGCTTTGGCATAGTCAATAAAGCAGAAGTGGATGTTTTTCTGGAACTCTCTTGCTTTTTCCATGATCCAGCAGATGTTGGCAATTTGATCTCTGGTTCCTCTGCCATCACAGCTGTGCTCAATTGAGACTGGTCTCAGTCTCTGGAGACAGAGCCAGTGTCCCTCCCTGATACTCACATCTGGCTGGTGGGATGAGAGGGTGGGGTATGAGGGCGAGGGAAGTAATTGTGTGATCCTCTGGGTCAGGAAGATCCCCTGGAGGAGGGTATGGCAACCCATTCCAGTGTTCTTGCCTGGAGCATCCCATGGACTGAGAAGCCTGGTGGGCTACAATCCATAGGGTCGCAAAGAGTCGGACACGACTGAAGCAACTTAGCAAGTAGGCAAGCACTCAGTGCCTAGGCTATGGAATTTGGCAGGTGTGCCTCCTGAACATGGATGAACTGGGGGAGAGGCTGGGGTGTGGATCTGGTCCACATGTCGGGGCTGGCTCCTGACCCTCACACCTGAGTGTGTCTTACATGTGCATTTGGACCTCAGTCTTCACACCTGTGAAATGGGGACATAGACTCTGCCCTTTCTACCTTGTAGCAGCCATGAGGAACTCTAATGAAATCAAGAAAATGACTTGTGAAAATATGATTCTTATAACTTAGCATGAGCAGAGAACTCAGGTTATTCTATGGGAAAAAATAGTTTCACACCAGGGCAATTGTGGCAGTTGCTGTTCCTGACCAACCATTTGATTTCTGCTCCGTTTCTACCAAGCCTTGCTAGGCTTCAGTGGAAGTGGGTGTCGGGAAAATGTCAAGGATGAGATCTTGCTGGGGGCTATAAATTCAGCCATATGTTTTTCACCCTTCCCTGGATGGGGGAAAATAGACCTAATCTTCAAAGTCAAGAACGATGTACCCCTCTCTTTCCAAAAAGCTGCACCTCAGTTGTATTTTCTTGGGACAGGGCAGCCTATCCTTCTTTTCCTAGAAATCTGGATAATGGCCACCCACTGGGTCCGGCTCATTCATCCGGGTTCAAAAGTCTTGATACTGACATCATTCCCATCCCTAAATTATCTCATACCCCTCTTTATCACTCATTCTACTAATACTCCTTCAGTGCTTACTCTGGTCTGGACACTGTGCCAGGCACTGGGAATATGAGATGCACTGAACGAGTTCTAAGAATCCTCCTGCAATGCAGGAGACCCCGTTTCGATTCCTGGGTTGGGAAGATCCTCTGGAGAAGGGGTAGGCTACCCACTCCAGTATTCTTGGGCTTCCCTTGTGGCTCAGCTGGTAAAGAATCTGCCTACAATGAGGGAGACCTGGATTCGATTCCTGGGTTGGGAAGATCCCCTGGAGAAGGGACAGGCTACCCACTCCAGTATTCTGGCCTAGGGGAATTCCATGGACTGTATAGTCCATGGGGTCGCAAAGAGTTGGACATGACTGAGTGACTTTCACTTCACTTCACTATGCTTTAGGAATTTACAAGCAATCTGCTCTTAGAGCTGTGCATAGTCCCACATCAGTTCCCACAGCTGCTTACAGACCTCTCAGCGAAGCTTCGTCCTCTTCTCCCAACCCCTTGCAGTATGCTGGGCTAGGAAGGGATGACAGCTGAGTCAGGAGGTAGGAGCTCTGCCCTTATTCCTTGCTGTGTTACCTTGGCAAGTCACAGCATCTTTGAGCCTACTTACTTATCCATAAAATGAAGTCAATAGTGGGATATGTGATAAGATTCAGGAGTGTTGTTTATGAACCAGACACACTTTGAAGCTCTCTATGTCTTCGTTTCATGGATGAGGTAACGGAGGCAAAGAGAAGGGCCTTAACCTACCAGGTCACAAAAGTGTGCAGAACCAAGAGTCAAGCCCAGGTTCTCTGGGTCCAGAGCCCAGGTCCTTCAGTCAGTTCAGTTCAGTCATTCAGTCGTCTCCAACTCTTTGCAACCCCATGGACTGCAGCACGCCAGGCCTCCTTGTCTACCACCAACTCCTGGAGTTTACTCAAACTCATGTCCACTGAGTCAGTGATGTTATCCAGCTTATTAACAGTATATAATGGAGAAGGAAATGGCAACCCACTCCAGTGTTCTTGCCTGGAGAGTCCCAGGGACAGAGGAGCCTGGTGGGCTGCCATCTATGGGGTTGCACGGAGATGGGTACAACTAAAGCGGCTTAGCAGCAACAACAGCAACAATGTATAAATTATTTGAAGTGGGATTCCTTCAATCAGGCTTGTTTCTTACAGAGGGCAAAATTACATAATAAGTTGTGGGTGGACTGCCATTTCCTACTCTAAGGGAACTTCCGACCCAGGAATTGCCCCTGCACCTCGTGCACTGGCAGGTGGGTTCCCTTCACCGCTGAGCCACCTGACAAGCCCCCATAAATTATTAAATAATATTGTTTTCTGTAATAAACAAGCCTACCTAAGGATCCCACTTCCAATGAGGAGGAATCTGGTGGAGAAGCTTCTTTCTCCTTCCTCCTTCTCACTCTCTCCTTTGTTAAAATCTAGATTTGGATACTGCTTCTGGTGCCAAATGGATCAAGTTTGTACAACCTGAAGGTCATTTCCATAAAACCAAGTGAGCTGCTTCTTTCTACCTTCTAGCTTTTACAGTAATAGGTATGATTAAAAACAATGTTATTCCAGTTTCTTTGTTTGTCAAGTTCTAAGATACCATATGTTACAAATCAGAATAGGGATGATATATGCCATGTTCACATGGATGAAAAAATTAAAATAAAGGAAAGCACTATAAGAATGATCAAAATTAAAGCGGGGTTTTTGTTGTTGTTGTTTTGTTTTGTTTTTCCCCAAGGGAAAAATGTACAGATTTAACTAAAGTAAATGAGTCCAGAGAAAACCTAGACCTCAAGACAGTTCAGCTTCCTTATAGATTAAAAATAAAAATGACAGTGTTTAATATCTATTTAGCCCCTGGAGTTCCCTGGTGGCTCGGTGGCAAAAATCCACCTACCAATGCAGGAGATGCGAGTTTAATCTCTGGATCTGAAAGATCTCCTGGAGAAGGACATGGAAAACCATTTTGGTATTCTTGCCTGGAAAATTCCATGGACAGAGGAGCCTGACAGGCTACAGTCCAAGGATTGCAAAAGAGTCAGACACAACTTAGTGATTTAACAACAACAGCATTTAGCTCCTTTATTGTGCTAAGGCAGTGAGACAGTCATTTAATCCTCCCAGTAACCCTAAAATGGATATATTATTATAGAATAGGAATGAGAATCATTTGAGATGATGTAAGTAAGACACCATTACTGGCACGCAGTAATTGTTCATTCATGGCCAGCATGAAAGCATTGTTTAAACCCATTTGATGGATAAGGAAACTAAGGCTCAGACAGATTTGGCAACTTGCCTGTAAAGTGACAGAGCTACAGGGTGGCAATCGGGGAGCTCACCATGACCAGCCTGGCTCCAGGGATCACACGTACACTTCCGATAGTGCCATGCAGCTGCCAGCTTGCATTTCTTGGAAGAAAAACAAAACCCTCTTTTCCTTAATTGAAGAAAAAAAATCTGAAGTTCTGGTTCCCCTGGGTTATCCCTGTTCCTGGTATGTTTTCCCCTTTCCTCTAACTGTCTAGTCTCATTAATAAGAGGCCACCACACAGTTCCTTTTGTAACCCCTGGCTTAGCTCAGAGTCTTAAAGGAAAGGGGAGAAACCAGAAGATGCCACGGCCATCTGTTGCAGGTCCCTCTTGAGCTTCATGTTAACAAGTCCTTCTCTCCACAGTGACTCACACTCCACCGCCTGCCCCTCCCCACCAAGCCAAGCTGGGTTATGACTCATTCTGGCTTCTGACAGGCTCAAAAGAGCCATACGTTTAGGTCCAGTCTTCGAGGTCAAGGAGCACCATGGTTCTTTAAGCTGCACCATTTGTGGTTGGCACACGCCTCTCCTTCAACCAAGGGGAACTCCATGCCTCTGTGGGTTTCTTCCTTTCAGCTAATTGTTCCCTCTTTGGTCCCTGAAAACACTGTCAGTGGAGGGGATGCTCCTGGGTCAGAAATCAGGTCATGCATACTCCGAGGCTGAGACTTCAGGTGACTTCTGGGGATTCGTAAAAGAACCGGAGACTGGAAAAGTCAAGCCCTCTCTTATTGAAGCTCGGTAGGAATCCCAGAAAAAGCAGGAACCCCTTAGTGCTGTGTCATCACAGGCTACTGGGCCTGTGGTTTCCTGGGCAGGTTATAATTAGCAGATAGCTCGCCCCGGAGGAAAGCAGGGACTGAGGCTCAGAACTGGTCCTCCTGCCTCTGCCTTGGCTTCCCTCCAGCCTGCCCCATCATCATGTCCCTCTCACGCTTAAGATCTTTAATGACTTCCTTTTACCCTCTACTTAACAACAGGAAGAATGCTTATGCAGTTTAAATGGAAAAGAAAAAAAAAAAAACTCACTTCTCTCGCTTTGCCTCCCTGCCCGACCGGCCCAGCGTCTTCTGGTCTCTAAGACTCATCTCTGCTGTTGACTTTTCCGACGGGCTAGCCAGAGCCAGGGGCCCACGCTGTATGTGTGTTTCACGCCTTGGACTTCCTTCCTCCTCAGTCCTACTGTGCGTCACTGTACTCTGGTTTTCTGTCTGCTGGTGGTAGTTTAGTCGCTAAGTCGTGTCCCACTCTTGTGATCCCATGGACAGTAGCCTGCCAAGATCCTCTGTCCATGGGTTTCTCCAGGCAAGAACACTGGAGTGGGTTGCCATTTCCTTCTCCAGGGGATCTTCCCCACCCAGCGATTGAACCCGAGTCTCCTGCATTGCAGGAAGATGATTTACCAACTGAGCTAAGAGGGAAGCCCAGTTTTCTGTCTAATCATCTATCTTCTCAATCATATGATGAATTCCTTGAGGAACAAGACCCTATTAGCCCAAGTTACATAGTAGGTGTTAGAAATAATGGGCAACATAGCAGGGTGACTGAGAAACTTACCTGTCTCTTTTTTATGTTACTGCAGATTCACTGGAAGCAAAGGAAAGGTATCCTTTTCTAGGTTATTGAGATCAGAATTTTCTTTAAGACTTCTGGTGGCTCAGATGGTAAAGCGTCTGTCTACAATGCGGGAGACTAGGGTTCGATCCCTGGGTTGGGAAGATCCCCTGGAGAAGGAAATGGCAATCCACTCCAGGACTATTGCCTGGGAAATCCCATGGACAGAGGAGCCTGGTAGGCTAACGTCCATGGGGTCACAAAGGGTCAGACTCTACTGAGCGACTTCACTTAATGAAGGCATTTAATAGCCTTTTGGGACCCCAAGGCTGGAAAAAAAAAATAAGTGAGTGGGCCCCTTTCCATTCAGTCTCATGTATTTTTTTTGTTTTCCTTCAAGGTACATTCCCCTGAAGTATAGTCTAAAGTGGAGATGGGACCTCTTCAGGGTTGGAAGACAGTGGGGGATACAATCGGTGAGATGGCTGTGTCTTCTTGGCCTGGGTCAGGGTGTGACTGTGCAGATACGAAGAGAACCAGTCCACTGGAAGGTGGTGGCGGTCATTATACTGGCCTCTTGTTGTTGCTCAGCTGCCAAGTCATTTTCAACTCTTTGCAATACCAAGGACTGCAGCACACCAGGCTTCCCTGTCCTTCATTATTTCCACGAGTTTGCTCAAACTCGTGCCCATTGAGTCAGTGATGCTATCGAACCATCTCACCCTCTGTTGCCCCCTTCTCCTTCTGCCTTCAATCTTTCCCAGCATCAGGGTTTTTTCCCAATGAGTCGGCTCCTTGAATCAGGTGGCCAAAGTATTAGAGCTTCAGCATCAGTCCTTCCAGTGACTATTCAGGATTGGTTTCCTTTAGGATTGGCTGGTTTGACCTCCTTGCTGTCCTGAGGGTTGAGTGCAGTGGCCTCTGGAGTTCTGACAAAGTTCCCTGTGGCTGAGCTGGTGTAGTGGTGGGGGACTGCTAGCATCAGCACTCGCTTTCTGATCATCGATGACAACTGAGAAAGGGCTTCTATTCAGCAACAGCAATACCAGGGACTGGAAATGAACACCGAGGCTGTTGCCTCCTTACTACACTCCCACCTCCATCATTTTCCTGGCTCTAGTAAGCTCTAGGATTCTTATAGGATCCAGATGAGAAAGGGGGATTGGCGTGGGTACATCTAAGATAGAATTTATTTGATAAATAAGAGTTTTATGGGAATACTTTTATGTAATGAAGGTGCCTTGTCAACAAAGGAAACAGACCACTAACCTTACAAATGAATCAGATGGAATGAGAAGGATTTCAGTCCAGTAAACGTGTATGGAGCTTGAAGCTGAGAATATCATGGTGGAAAAGCCATAGACCCTCTCTACACAGTGTTCCTTGGCAAACTATGGGCTTCCCTTGTGGCTCTGCTGGGAAAGAATCCACCAGCCATGAGAGAGACCTGGGTTTGATCCTTCAGTTGGGAAGATCCCCTGGAGCAGGGAAAGGCTACCCCCTCCAGTATTCTGGCCTGCAGAATTCCATGGACTGTGTAGTCCATGGGGGTCTCAAAGAGTTGGACACAACTGAGTGACTTTCACTTTCACTTTCACTTTGGCAATCTATGAGGGCTATCGGTGGCCACATAATCCAGAACTTCTGTAAATGAATTTGTTGCATGTTGAGGTAGAGGGAAGCACTGACTGGAGGGGAGCTTAGCCTGGATTGAGGAAGCAGGGAAGATTTTCTAGGGTATATTGTACTTGAACTTGTCCTTGCTGGCAAATGAACTAAATTTGTGATAAGAGAGAGAGAGAAAGAGAAAGGGTATTCTAAACATTAAGGAAACAGAGATAGAAATTAGTATGAACTATCTTGGATGTGAGGGCATTTATATATACTTGGATGTTACTGGAAAATGAAGTGTGTGACTTTAGTGGTGGAAGATGAGGTTAGAATGCTGAACAGGTCCAGAACCAGAGAACCCTGGACCACATCCCAAAGATGAGGGGCAGAAATCGGAGGGTTTTAAGAAGGTCAAATTTCAGCTTTAGAAACGGATTGATTAGTGCATGCTAGGAGATGGTTATTGGAGAAGGAAATGGCACCCCACTCCAGGGGTGTTCTTGCCTGGAGAATCCCAGGGACGGGGGAGCCTGGTGGGCTGCCGTCTATGGAGTCGCACAGAGTTGAACACAACTGAAGCGACTCAGCAGCAGCAGCAGGAGATGTTTGGATGGCATCACTGACCCCTGAACACATGAGTCTGAGCAAGCTCCGGGAGCTGGTGATGGACAGGGAAGCCTAGCGTACTGCAGTCCATGGGATCGCAAAGAGTCGGACGGGACTGAGTGACTGAACTGAACTGAGGTCGTATGAATAAATCCTGAAACCTCAGTGGTGTTTCAGTGGTTTTATGCAGTGTCCATACCAAGGACAGTGGTGATGCCTTGATGAAGATGCCAATGCTGATGATGACGGCAGGTAACACATAGAGCCTCGGCCTGTGTCAAGGCTACCCTAGGGGCTTTAGAAATATTTCTCTTAATTCTTATAACAACCCTAAAATTTAGAACTATTATCTATTCCCATTAGACAAGTGAGAAAATCAAGGCAAAAGAGGTATCAGACTTGAGATGTAGCTGGTTCTGGATGGCCAACACCAGAACTCGTTTTGAACACATCCATAGGAAGGAACAACTTCAGGGAACAGGGGATTTAGTGGGTAGGGAAAACAGTCACTGCCCCTGGGAAGAGTCCTGAGAACAGAGAACATGGCCTGGAGTGTTGAAGCATGTAGGACCTTGGGGGAGAGAAATGGTAGACAGGTGTCATCCCTGAATATTTTGTCAAGGATGGCACAAACGGTCCATGAATTCGTTCAGCCCCTGTTGAACACAGCTCTGCGGCAGTTTGTGGGCTAGACTCAAAGAAACACATCCTCCCTGGCTTTCAGAAGCATCTGGTTGATTCTGGGAATGGCAGAAAGGCAGGCAGACAATAACTGTAAATTCTTCCCTTTATTTTCATCCATCTTATAATATGCACGTGCATGTCCAACTCTTCTTCCCCATGGACGGTAGCCCATCAGCTCCCCTGTTCATAGGACTTCCCAGGCAGGAAGATTGGGGTGGGTTGCCATTTCCTGCTGTATTCGATCTTTCCGACCTTGGGATAGAGCCTGCATCTCCAGCGTCTCCTGCAGTGGCAGGCGGATTCTTCCCACTAGCGCCGCCTGGAAAGCCCCCATAATATGCATAGGTTTTTTTTTTTTTCCTGCCTGTCCATCATCCATTTTCTTTCTTTTGATTTTCCTTTTAGGAATTAACCCTCACACACTCGTAGGGTTGACCTGAGGTTCAGACTAGAGTGGTCAGGCGTTCTGTCTCTAGAATCTGACTTTTGAATGGAGTGACAGAGTAATGAGAAATGGCTATAGCTGTTTTATCTAGCACCCTGAAGAGGCTTTCCTTTGGTTCCTGGAGTGCTGGAGCACACAGCTTGTTTTCTTTATAGTCATGGATTTTCTCATATCATCATCTATCTATTTAAGTGCCTAGCTGTCTACCTAAAATCATACTGTATATAATTGTGTGTGGGTTTCCAAAGTGGCTAGGCGGTAAAGAACCTGCCTGCCAATGCAAGAGCCAGAGATGTGAATTCCTTCCCTTGGTCAGAAAGATCCCCTGTAGGAGGAAAAGGTAATCCAGTCCAGTATCCTCGCCTGGGAAATCCCATGGACAGAGGAACCTGGTAGGCTACAGTCCCTGAGGTTGCAAAAGTCAGCAAGACTGAGTGACTCAGCACAGCACATAAATGTGTGTTTCTATACTTTTTTTTTTTTTTTTGCTTCTATTGGCTAATTGTTTTCTGTTAGACATTCAACTAATGTGTAACCTTTCCTGGTATCTTTCTGCCTTGGTTTTTCTCCCTGTAAAATGGGAATAGTGAAACTTGCTGTGTTCCCTCAGGAGGTTGTAGATTAAAGGTGCATGTCAATGAAATACTTTCAGAGGCTTGGATGAGAGTTTCTATAGAACTACAAAGTCTCCTTCTCAATTTCAGCTGAACTTTCAAAGAGGGACCTTCTTTATACACCATAAAACAGCTTTTATCCTGAGAGGATGTGTTCCTGGTTTTACTGTCTCTGTAAACAGTTTAAGGATTGCCCCATACTTGCTGTGTTCCCAAAGCTACCATTCGAGATGAAAGCTCAGCTTTATTTAGCGTGAGAAGTTGCTGTGTGACCTGGGAGATGCTGTGGCTTTATGGCTGTTATGTGTTACTTAGTGAGAAGGAAGTTGGGCCAAATTCTCATGTTGTTACTTTTTGGCTTTTTAGGGTTAATGCATTCTTACCTTAAATGAAAATAAAATGTAGAACCCCCATTGATTTTAGAGTAAAAGGAGCTGCATCATTTTAGAGTATTTGCCAATTTTGAAAGTGTGTCTAGTAATAAACACTATAATACCTACAGAGTCTAGACTATATGATTTTCAAAACACCTACAGTTTTCCTTAGGCCAGTGTAAATTCTAGAGTATCTGGAAGACGCCAACTATAGATACAACGTTTTTGTATGTGTGCTCAGTTGTGCCCAACTCTTTTTGATTCCATGGACTGTAGCTGGCCAGGCTTCTCTGTCCATGGAATTTTCCAGGCAAGAATACTGGAGTGGGTTGTCATTCCCTTCTCCAGGGGACCTTCCTGACCCAGGGGTCAAAGCCATGTCTCCTGTGTCTCCGGCACTGGCAGGAAGATTCTTTACTACTGTACCACTTGGGAAGCCCATACATCAGACTACTGAGTTATTATTTTAAGTGAACCATTTTTACAATATGCAAATATTATGATGATAATGCTACTCATCAGAGAAAATTTAGAAATGCATAAGGGTAGAAAAATACAGAAAAATGCATCAGTATTTCAGTAGACTTGCTGCCCTAAAGAGCTTCCCTGTGGCTCAGCTGGTAAAGAATCCGTCTGCAATGCAGGAGACCTGGGTTTGATCCCTGGCTTGGGAAGATCCCCCAGAGAAGGGAAAGGCTACCCACTCCAGTATTCTGGCCTGGAGAATCTCATGGACTGTACAGTCCATGGGGTCTCAAAGAGTCAGACATGACTGAGCTGCCCTAAAACAGCAATTCATTACATTTTCATAAGAGACAAATTTACATGAGACCAGAGTTCGATTCCTGGGTCGGGAAGATCCCCTGGACTAAGAAATGGCAACCTACTCCAGTATTCTGGCCTGGAAAATCCCACGGACGGCAGAGCCTGGTGGGTTATAGTCCATGGGATCTCACAGAGTTGGACATGACTGAAGCGACGTAGCACGTTACATTTTCACATATACCAATTTCCTTTCGTTGTAATTGTTGTGTAATTATTTCCTATTAGTTGGTACAGTTGTATGCCCTTTACTTTTTTTTCTTGTTATATTACAGCTCTGGGAGTCATCTATTTTCACCCCCAGACTCAGTGGATTACAATAAGAACCATATTGGTTATTGATGAGTCCAGGGGTTGACTGAAAGTTTCTTCCCTCTGCAGTCTCACCTGAGCTTACGCATGGGCTTGCCGTCAGGTGAGTTTTGCTGGGCAATCTCAATCATGTGTGGGGTGGGGTTCCCTGCTCGCCTGTACTCAGTCTCTCCTCCAGAAGACTGGCCTGGGCTTGTTTCTGTGATGGTGGCAAGATTCCCAGAGAGAGAACAGAAGCAGGAGAGGCTTAACTGCAGCCCGGGTAGATGGCTGTCTCCCTGCTGGTTTCTCGCCAGTGCAGGCCACACAGCTGACCTGGATTCCACAGCTGAACAGGTAGCCTGCATGGCTTAATGGGAAGGGACTGGCCACGTGCAATGGCCAGGGATAGAGAATTGTATCTAGAGCTTGCCGTCACTCAGTATAACATAAGTACACTCTGTATTAACTCACAGACATATGTCAGGACTTTATAGTATTACATTGAGGGACACCATCACAGACGACTTAAATGTCGCCATATTTTAAGGAGGGCTTCCCAGGAGGTGCTAGTAGTCTTCAGGAGACATAAGAGAGGAGGGTTCAATGCTTGGGTCAGGAAGGTCCCTGGAGGAGGAAATAGCTACCTAAGGCAGTATTCTTGGCTGGAGAATCCCATGGATAGAGGAGCCTGGCGGGCTACAGTCCATGGGGTTGTAAAGAGCCAGACACAACTGAGGTGACCTAGCATGCACATAGTCATATTTTAAGAAATATAGGATTTTTGTTTGTTTGTTTTGCTGCATCACAGCAAACAGTTTTGTGAAGAGCAAACCTTTCTAACTGGTGTTACTTTAAAAATCCTAATACAGGATCACAGAAGTGAATGTCTTGTTTATAAGTATTGCAAGTATCTTTTATAAGTTTATAAGCATTCTTATTGTTTTTCCTTCATTATTCCAAAGCACTTTGCAAGAAGCTTATATCAATTTCAGTCTACATCAGTAGTATACGAGGGTTCACTCTGCCACCCAGGTGCATGCGTGTGAAGTCCCATCAGTCATGTCTGACTCTTTGCAACCCCATGGAGTGTAGCCCACCAGGCTCCTTTGTCCATGGGATTCTCCAGGCAGGCATAATGGAGTGGGTAGCCATGCCCTCCTCCACTCATACTGAATACTTAAAAAAAAAAATCTCTGCTTAAACAAATAAGGAGTCTTCCTAACCCCAGCATTTCCTTGATGTAATTGGTGTGTTTATTTAATTGGTAATAAAGAAAAGGAGGGATCCAAAAGGTAAAAGAGGTTTTATATAGTCTAACAAGATTAGGAGATTCTATGTGCCGTGTTCCTATCCTGGTTAATCACAGGGACATGCTCTGAGGATTCTCATAGTCAGGTTTTCAACTTTATTGTGGAGTCAGTGTTCCCTTAATTAATTAGATCTCGGAACAATCATTTTTGTAGTATGAATTAACACTGGAACAACTGTCTTGAGTGGGATATTCTTGAGGAAATGTTGCCTTAATAAAACATAGTAGTTGTTTCCTCATCATGGGAATTTCAGATACCCTGGAAAAAGGCAAGAAGGATATGAGATCCCCCTGGGGCTTCTGGTCATTCCTAAAATCATGTCAAACTTTATGAAAAAAAGTTAACCTTGGCAATGAAAATGTTCAGCTTCTCTTTCTTCCCAATCATTCTCTTTCTTCCCAATCATTCTCTTTACAGTGATCATCCTGGATCTTTCAGGTTTTGTTTGAAGGGATGCGTACTTCCCCAGAAATAGCAAGCTGGCATTTTTCTTTACATTTACACAATAAAACTTAACCTATCTAGTGGCCTGGAGCATAAACTGGCCATTTTCTAAGACTGTGCTATTCTAGATCTGGTCTTAGTGACAGTGCAGGGTCTCAGGCCCTGCCCTCCTGAATCAGTCTGCGTGCTGTTTCAGGAGATTTCTTGGTGATTCAGTGAGTATGTATTAAAGGTGTCGAGGACAGATCCAGGGACACCCAGCTAATCTAAAAGACCTGCCCGTGGGCTTTCCCGATGGCTCAGCTGATAAAGAATCTGCCTGCAATGCAGGAGACCTGGGTTCAATCCCTGGGTTGGGAAGATCCCCTGGAGAAGGGAAAGGCTACCCACTCCAGCACTCTGGTCTGGAGAATTCCATGGACTGTATAGTCCATGGGGTCCCAAAGAGTCAGACATGACTGACTTTCACTTCACTCTTCTTCCTGACCATTCCTTTGTCATTCAGCTGCCAGCACCAGGCATGGCAGAGTTGGTATGTATAGGTATAGGTAGGTCTTCAGGCCAACTTCCAGGGTAGAGACTTTATTATAGCAGGCCCCTCAGTCCAATCATAGCAGTTGACTCAGATTTATGAAGCACTGACTAATGGCTTTTATAGAGTTTTCTTTCTTAGGCACTCTTCACAAGTAGTTAAAAACATGGGCCTGATATATTAAGTTGACCCTAAAAATGCATTCCAATGTATAGTAGGTGGAGATAAATACTATTTGATTCTACTTCTACAAGGCATCTAGAATAGTAAGATTCATAGTGTCAGAAAGTGCGCTGGTAGATACCAGGGCCTGGGGCTGGGGGGTGGTGGTGGAAAGGAGTAATGGGGATTTACTGTTTAATGGGAACCGAGTTTCAGTTTAGGAAAGTGAAAAATTCTAGAACTGGATGATAGTGAGAATTTACACAACAATCTGAGTGGACTTGGTGCTGCTTAAATGTGCAGTTACATATGGTTAAAATATTAACAGGAGGTTTTATATTATGTGAATTTCACCACAAGAAAAGAACTTTTTAAAATTTTTTAGCATTTTATTTTTATTTTAATACTTTATTCTACATTACAATACTGTATTTGTTTTGCCATACATTGACATGAATCAGTCACAGGTGTACACGATCTCCCAATGCCAAGCCCCCTCCCATCTCCCACCCCATATCATTTCCCTGGATCATCCCATGCACCAGCCCCAAGCATCCTGTATCCTGTATTGAACATAGATTGAGATAAATCCACATACCTATAGACACCTTATCTTCAACAAAGGAGGCAAGAATATACAATGGAATAAAGACAGTCTCTTTAACAGGTGGTGCTGGGAAAACTGATCAACCACTTGTAAAAGAATGAAACTAGACCTCTTTCTAACACCATACACCAAAATAAACTCAAAATGGATTAAAGATCTAAATGTAGGACCAGAAACTATAAAACTCCTAGAGGAAAACATAGGCAAAACACTCTCCGACATAAATCACAGCAGGATCCTCTATGATCCACCTCCCAGTATACTGGAAATAAAAGCAAAAATAAACAAGTGGGATCTAATTAAAATTAAAAGCTTCTGCATAACAAAGGAAACTATAAGCAAGGTGAAAAGACAGCCTTCTGAATGGGAGAAAACAATAGCAAATGAAAAGAACATTTTAAAAGGCCTTAAAAACAAAAGAAAAAAATGAGTCTAAAGGAGACTTCCTTCTTCTGCCACTTAGAAACTGTGTGACCTTGGACACGTAACTGAAACTTTGTGTGCCATGGTTTACTGATCTATAAAAGGAGGATAGAGGAGCCTGGGGGCTACAGTCCATGGGGTCGCCTCAGTTAGGGGGCTTCTCTGGTGGCTCATGTGATAAAGAATCTGCCTACAATGTGGGAGACCCGGCTTCAGTCCCTGGGACTGGAAGATTCCCTTGAAGAAAGGACCAGCTACACTCCTGTATTCTTCCCTGGAGAGTCCTGTGGGCGGAGGAGCTTAGTGAGCTGCAGTCCGCGGGGTTGCAGAGTCGGACGTGATAGAGCCACTAACAATTTCATTTTTTTCACTTTCAAAAGGAGGATAAGGGACATTTCTGTTTCTTAGGCCCAAGACTGGTTGCAGTATTTGCAGGGCCTAGTACTGACTGAAAATGTAGAGCACCATGTCCAAGCGTAATGGCCTTTCTGAGGCCAGGTCCATGCATGACTTGAAGCTGTCCCTCCTAGAGCTGTTAAGGTGATCGCTGGGCCTAGGACAGGGGAGGAACTCAGTACATTTCAGGTGTTAATAAAGGGTAGAGAGGTATGTAATTGTTCCCGTACTTTGCAAAACAAAGAACTGAGGATCTAGAAAATAAAGCAATTTACCCAACAAGGCCAGACAGCTGAGCCACTGTGATATGATTGGACTTGGTTCTGCTTCTAAAGAGAATGAGCAGAAATTCCCAAAAGAAGGAACAAGGGCAAGAGAGACTAAACTTGTCCTGAATCCATGGGGGGCGGGCAGGGGGCGTTGAGGAGAGCCAGGGGCCAGGAACCTACTCACTTCTCTCATTGTCAAGGGAACAGCAAGGGAGGAGTGTGTGTCTTGTGTCTGTGGCACCTGAGGACACTTACCAGGTCAAAGGTGGGACTGAGAGCCATTGACTCAGGTTGGGCTGTCGCTGAGATACCGTCATGGTTCAGTCGCTATGTGATGTCTGACCCTTTGCGACCCCATGGACTGCAGCACGCCTGGCCTTCCTGTCTATCACCAACTCCCGGAGTTTGTCCAGATTCATGTCCATTGAGTTGGTCATGCTGTCTTACCATCTCATCCTCTTCTGCCCTCTTTTCTTTTTGCCTTCCATCTTTCCCAGCTTCTGGGTCTAGCAGGATTTTTTGATCTATTTTGATCAGAAACTTCAGCCTGTGTACCATTTCTCAGGCCTGTGGTTTCCTAAGACCTTGAATGACTCCTAAGTAGAGAACTGGGTTCTCCTCTGCCCCACCTGTCTGGTAGAAATATATATTTTTTCTCTAGGGTGCATCATTTCCTGGTCTCCAAAAAGATCAATCTGAAAAAACTTCCTTCATCCCAAGCACCCAGAAATCTGGCTTATTAGTCTCAGTTCAGTTCAGTTCAGTTGCTCAGTTGTGTCTGACTCTGTGACCCCATGAATCGCAGCACGCCAGGCCTCCCTGTCCATCACCAACTCCCAGAGTTCACTCAGACTCACATCCATCGAGTCCGTGATGCCATCCAGCCATCTCATCCTCTGTCGTCCCCTTCTCCTCCTGCCCCCAATCCCTCCCAGCATCAGAGTCTTTTCCAGTGAGTCAACTCTTCGCATGAGGTGGCCAAAGTACTGGAGTTTCAGCTTCAGCATCATTCCTTCCAAAGAAATCCCAGGGCTGATCTCCTTTAGAATGGGCTGGTTGGATCTCCTTGCAGTCCAAGGGACTCTCAAGAGTCTTTTCCAACACCACAGTTCAAAAGCATCAATTCTTCGGTGCTCAGCTTCCTTTATAGTCTAGGATGGTCTTCCCTAGAAGCTCAGAGGTTAAAGTGCCTACCTGCAATGCGGGAGACCTGAATTCGATCCCTGGGTTGGGAAGATCCCCTGGAGAAGGAAATGGCAACCCACTCCAGTATTCTTGCCTAGAGAATCCCATGGATGGAGGAGCCTGGTGGGCTACAGTCCACAGGGTCGCAAAGAGTCGGACACGACTGAGCGCCTTCACTTTCACTTCACTTCACTGAGAGTAATTGCACATTCAGCCAGGAGCCCTAGAGAAGGCGGTGTGTGGCCAGCCAGCATACAGGTTATCCAGTGTGTTCCCTTCCACATGATGAGGGCACATGGGTAAATTATTTACACTGGACTAGAAGATGAGCTAGGCAGTTACCTTGAGCAATTTTAATTCTCACAACAGCCTTAGTGGGCAGGCACGACCCTTCCCACTTTAAAAATGAGAAACAAGCTCTAGGGAGTCTAGTCACACACCCCGAGTCTCAGAGGCTATAAAGGGGTGGACTCAGATTAGAATCCAGGTCACTCTGGTCCGACCACACCATTACATACCAGACCTGCATTTTTAACAACTGCATAGTGAACTTCCACAATTGAGACGGCCAGTTTTGTGAGTCACCTTGACTGCTGGCATCCATTGCTAATCAGCAATCATTGCTCAGTCGTGTCTGACTCTTCCGACCCCATGGACTGTAGCCCGCCAGGCTCCTCTGTCCATGGGATTCTCCAGGCAAGAATATTCTGCAGTGGGTTGCCATTTTCTTCTCCAGGCCATTTTCTTCCCGACCCAGGAATTGAATCTGGGTCTCCTGCACTGCAGACAGATTCTTTACTAACTGAGCAATGATAGGGGCATCTAGATAATGGATTCCAAATTCATCTCAGTGTTTATGTGAGTGGGCTTTGAGATGAGATTAACGTTTAAATCAGTCTGAGTAAGGATAGACCTAATGAGCTGAAGGCCTGAAGAGAACAAAAGGCCAAACACAAGAAGGCCTCTCCCAAACACAAGACAAAGGCCTCTCCGAAAATGTTCCCTGCCTTTGGACTGGACCCGAGACATTGTCTCTTCCTGGGTCTTGCTCCTGAGAGCCTTTGGGAAAGAGCCATTGATTCTCCTGTGTCTCCAGCTTGCCAATTCACCCTGCAGACATTGAGACTTGCTGTCCTCCGTAATTATATAAACCAGTTCCTTATAATACATATATCTCCTACATTTTATTGGTTCTATTTCTCTAATACAATGATATTCTAAGAATTGCGCTCAGCACTTTGAGAATCCAGGGATGCAGCACAGATAAGAAGGCAAAGTCCCTATTTTCAAGATTCTTACCACCAAGGGAAGAATATTAATAACACAGGAGATATATTGCTGTTGAGTTCTGAGAAGGAACTGAGGGGATTGGGAGCCAAGGAATGAGATTTTAGGCCAGAGGACCCGTGAATTTAAAAGCAGTGTGGCATAAGGGAATAATCTGATTGGGGAAATTTGTAAAAAAAAAAAAAAAACTTGAAAGGATGAAATTGGCAGAACATTTGTCAGTTTCCAGAAAGGAAAAGAGAAATTATATTAATTATTTTAACAGCAGGTATCTGCTTAATGAGGGCTTTCCTCATGGCTCAGGGGTAAGGAATCCACCTGTAATGCAGGAGGTGCAGGTACCTGGGTTTGATCCCTGGGTGGGAAAGATCCCCTGGAGAAAGGCATGGCAACCCACTGCAGTATTCTTGCCTGAAGAATCCCATGGGCAGAGGAGCCTAGTGGGCTACAGTCTATAGGGTCACAAAGAGCTGGACACAGCTGAAGGGACTTAGCATGGATGCACACACCACTGTGGAAGACTGGTTAAAGCAGGTATTGGAGAGTTAAGAAAGCAGGATAGAAACACTGAGGCCCTAGAGATGGTAAGCATAGGAAGCAGCTATCACCCCAAGGGCTGAGGAGCACAGCAAAAATTGGGTATCTGTATGAATGTGAGAGTTGGACTATAAAGAAAGCTGAGCACAGAATTGATGCTTTTGAACTGTAGTGTTGGAGAAGAGTCTTGAGAGTCTCTTGGACTGCAAGGAGATCCAACCAGTTCATTCTAAAGGAGATAAGTCCTGAATATTCATTGGAAGGACTGATGCTGAAGCTGAAACTCCAATAGTTTGGTTACCTAATGGGAAGAGCTGACTCATTTGAAAAGACCCTGATGTTGGGAAAGATTGAAGAGGGGTGGTGATGGAGAAGGGGATGGCAGAGGATGAGATGGTTGGACGGTATCACCAACTCAATGCACATACATTTGAGTAAACTCCTGGAGTTGGTGATGGACAGGGAGGCCTGGTGTGCTGCAGTCCATGGGTTTGCAAAGAGCTGGACATGACTGAGCAACTGAACTGAACTGGAGAATGGTTCCAAAACCCCCATTGATACCAAGTTCTTAGATGCTCAACTTCCTCATAGAAGATGGCATTAGTATTTGCACATAACATACACACAACTCTCTTGTATACTTTCACTCCTTTCCAGATTACTTATAATATCTAATGTGATGTAAATCCTATGTAAATAGTTGTAAATACAATGTAAATGATATGTAAATAGTTATAGATACAATGCAAATCCTATGTAAATAGTTGCTGGTGCTGCACATTCTAGTTTTCCTTTCTGGAATTTTCTGCCATTTTTTTTCTTAATGTTTCTCATCTGCAGTTGATTGAATCATTGGATGCAGAACACATGGGTATTGGAGGGCCACGGTGGTTGGAAATGAGGAAATTAAAGGTGTTCCTGAGGAGCTGGGACTCAGACGCTGAAGAGGAGTGTTGTCTGGATGCTTGTGGAACCCCTGAGGGGATAACGAGAATCTGTTCCTGCCAAGGGTGGACTAGAGGTGGCTGGCAGGGGGTTAGGAGAGCCAACTGTTAAATTTCAAGGACTTTTTTTGAGCCAGCTGTTGAAACTGTAGTAGCTTGAGGTTGCCCATGATGGCGTATTTATACAACAGAAATAGGCCAGTGCTATTTATGTTTTTCTGGAGAATCAATTTTCTACACACCACTAGTCCTGGAGCCATGAAATAGGGATGCAGACTGTAACTAAGGCTGTTGCTGCCATGGTGAAGTGCTGTTGCTGGGGTGAAGAACTAGGTCCCTGCTTCCTTCTGGGGCTTCGAGCTTCTTTCGAGATCCTGTGCTTGGAAGCATCTATAAAGGTGGCGACAGAGGATGGGATGGTTGGATGGCATCATTGACTCAATGGACAGGAGTTTGAGCTTCATTGTGAGAGACAGTGAAGGAGAGGAAAGCCTGGCGAGCTGCAGTTCATGGGGTCACAAACAGTCAGACATGACTGTGTAACTGAACAACAATAAGCAAAGTCAACTGGCAAAGGAAAATCATGGTTTGAGAATGGCATTGAAACATGTATACTATCATATAAGAAACGAAGTGCCAGTCTATGTTCAATACAGGATACAGGATGCTTGGGGCTGGTGCACGGGATGATCCAGGGAGATGATATGGGGTGGGAGGTGGGAGGGGGCTTCAACATTGGGAGATCGTGTACACCTATGGCTGATTCATGTCAATGTATGGCAAAACAAATACAGTATTGCAACGTAGAATAAAGTATTTAAAGAAAAAAAAAAAGAATCTCAATCTTCACACCCCCAACAGGAGAACATAGAAGGATCTGTCTGGAGCTGAGAAACAGTAAGGGGTCAGCCAGTTTCCTGATATCTAGGAAGCACTGTCAGATAGTGGTGATTAAAGGTCTGGCTTTAAAATAGTCCAAATTTGCCATAGTCCAAATGTTGGCTTTGCCCACTGTTTCGTGATCTGAGTCAGATAGTTAGCTTCTCTGTTTTCCTTTCCTCATGTATAAAATGGAGATAATCATAATATCTAGATGTAGAATGAATTCAATGTGATAATGGCTATAAGATAAGCATCTTTACTTCCCTTATCAAGTCTTTGCCAAATGTCACCTTCTCAATGAGGACTTTTCTGATCACTATTTGAAATGTCACCTCTCTTCCCCTCTGAACCCAGCATTCATTATTGTCCTCCTATAACTTACTCTTTTCTAACCTTTATCATCTTATAAGTTGTAACTTACTTATTGTCTGTTTTCCTAACTGAAAGGTGATCTCCATGAGAGCTGAACAGTTGTTCTGTGCCATTGCCTAGGATGTAATTGCTCTTAAATAAATATTAGGGACAGGAAGGCCTGGCAGTCTGTAGTCCATGGGGTTGCAAAGAGTCACATGTGACTGAGCAACAAGCACAACAGATATTAACTGCACATATTAAAAAAAAAAAAAACAACCTTGACTAGCAAGTAGTATACACAAAGATATGTTAGCAATCACTGGGAAGATGAAAACCATTTTATTAGTATTTTGGACTTCCCAAAAGACACTGCCATCACAGAATCCAAACTCTGTTCCATAAAATGTTAACCTACTTTGAAAATCTCTGTGTTGATTATAAATTATGCTGTATGTGTAATAAGTTTTCAGAGAACTTATATCTTTACAAAATAAGTTCTAAATATTAAAAAAATAAGTTTAAAAAGGTCTCTCAAGAGAACTAACTGAACTAGAATTCCAGGACCTCTGTAACAGCTTGAAATGTTTATTTATTTATTTATTTTTTTGACATATGTTAGACATCTCTCAAAACTTGCCAGTGGATTTATTCTTTGGATATGACTTTGATATCCTTTTTGGTCTACTTTTCTTTCAGTTGTAAAATAAGTGAAGCAGAAACAGAACTCTCATGCCCATAGCATGCCAGGAAGACACTCATAACATGCAAATACCCCCAGAGGAACATCCTCATTTGCCTTCTTATAGCTATCAGGTGGCAGATTGAACTCTTAGCATTCCAGGAAGAGACTATAGCACCTTATTCTATGGCAAACATTTGTGGGCTTCCCTAGCGGCTCCGTGGTAAAGAATTCGCCTGCATGAAGACTCAAGTGCGCTCCCTGGGCCAGGAAGCTCCCCTGGAGGAGGGAATGGCAGCCCGCTCCATTACTGTCGCCCAGAAATCCCATGCACAGAGGAGCCTGCTGGGCTAGACTCCACGGGGTCTGGTGTCACAAAGAGTTGGACATGACTTAGCAAGTAAACAACAAGAGGTACACTTATTTTATTATTATTTTTAAAAACTTTCTATACAGTTTTAAAGGTTATACTTTATTTATCATTATCATAAAATATTGGCTGTATTCCCCATTTGCACAGCACATCACTGAGCCTGTCTTACATCCAATAGCTTGTACCTCCCATTTTGGTCCAGCTCTCCTACCTCTTGTAACCACCAGTTTGTTCTCTGTATCTGTGAGTCTGTTTCATTTTTGTTCTGTGCATTAGGATGTTGTATTTCTTAGATTTCACATACAAGTGATATGGTGCTGTATTTGTCTTTCTCAGCGTTTCTTTGTTAGCATAACATTCTCCAGATCCATCCACGTTGCTGCAAATGGCAAAGTTTCATCCTTTTTAGTGGCTGAGTAGTATTCCACAGTATGTATATACCACATTTTATTTATCCATTTATTTGTTGATGGACACTTAGGTTGCTTCCATATCTTGGCAATTATAAATAAGTAAAGCTGTCATGAGTATTTCAGGGCATGTGTCTTCTCGAATTAGTGTTTCTGTCTTTTTCCATATATATTCCCAGATGTGAAATTTCTGGATCATATGCAGTTCTACTTTGAATTTGTGGGCCCCGCGTCCATTAATCCCCCCACCCCCCTCCAAAAATCCCCAGTGATCTTTTGGAGGATAGCCATTCTGCCCAAAGCCTTTGCCCATGTGGATCACAATAAGCTGTGGAAAATTCTGAAAGAGATGGGAATATCAGACCACCTGACCTGCCTCTTAAGAAACCTATATACAGGTCAGGAAGCAACAGTTAGAACTGGACATGGAACAACAGACTGGTTCCAAATAGGAAAAGGAGTACGTCAAGGCTGTATATTGTCACCCTGCTTGTTTAATTTCTGTGCAGAGTACATCATGAGAAACGCTGGACTGGAAGAAACACAAGCTAGAATCAAGATTGCCAGGAGAAATCTCAGTAACCTCAGATATGCAGATGATACCACCCTTATGGCAGAAAGTGAAGAGGAACTCAAAAGCCTCTTGATGCAAGTGAAAGTGGAGAGTGAAAAAGTTGGCTTAAAGCTCAACATTCAGAAAACAAAGATCATGGCATCTGGTCCCATCACTTCATGGGAAATAGATGGGGAAACAGTGGAAACAGTGTCAGATTTTATTTTGGGGGCTCCAAAATCACTGCAGATGGTGACTGCAGCCATGAAATTAGAAGACGCATACTCTTTGGAAGAAAAGTTATGACCAACCTAGATAGCATATTCAAAAGCAGAGACATTTCTTTGCCAACTAAGGTCCATCTAGTCAAGGCTATGGTTTTTCCTGTGGTCATGTATGGATGTGAGAGTTGGACTGTGAAGAAGGCTGAGCGCCAGAGAATTGATGCTTTTGAACTGTGGTGTTGGAGAAGATTCTTGAGAGTCCCTTGGACTGCAAGGAGATCCAACCAGTCCATTCTGAAGGAGATCAGCCCTGGGATGCCTTTGGAAGGAATGATGCTGAAGCTGAAACTCCAATACTTTGGCCACCTCATGTGAAGAGTTGACTTATTGGAAAAGACTCTGATGTTGGGAGGGACTGGGAGCAGGAGGAGAAGGGGATGTCCGAGGATGAGATGGCTGGATGGCATCACTGACTTTATGGATGTGAGTCTGAGGGAAGTTCAGGAGTTGGTGATGGACAGGGAGGCCTGGCGTGCTGCAATTCATGGGGTCGCAAAGAGTTGGACACGACTGAGCAACTGAACTGAAATGAACTGAACTGAACTGATTCTGACAGGTATGAGGTGCTATCTCGCTGTGCTTTTGATTTGCCTCTATTCTCTGATGATTAGTGATGTTGAGCAATTTTTAATTTGCCTGTTGGTCATTTACATTTCCTCTTTGGAAAAATGTCTATTCAATTCTTCTGCCCATTTTTGAATCAGGTTGATTGTTTTAATGTTGTATTAACTGTATTAACCCATTATAAGTCATATCTTTTGCAAATATTTTCTCCTATTCAGTGGATTGTCTTTTCTTTTTGTCAGTGGTTTCCTTTGCTGTGCAAACGCTTTAGGGTTTATATTAACTCCCATTTGTATATTTTTTGCTTTTATTTTTTGTACTTTAGGGGATGGATAAGAAAATATTTCTGTGATCTCTGTTAAAGAGGGTGCTGCACACATTTTCTTCTAGTTTTACAGTATCTGCTCTTACATTTAGGTCTTGAATCCACTTTGAGTTTATTTTTGTGTATGGTATTTGTTGTTCTGATTTCATTCATTGACATGTAGCTGTCCAGCACCACTTGCTGAAGTGATACTTTTCTTCATTGTATATTCTTGTAGATTAATTGACCATAAGTGTGTGTGTTTATTTCTGAGCTTTCTTTTCTGTTCCATTGATGTATGTGTATTTTTTTTTTTTGCCAGTACCATTCTGTTTTGATTGCTGTAGCTTTTTATTATAATCTGAACTCAGGGACCATGATTTCTCCAGCTCTGCTGTTCTTTCTCAACACTGTTTTGGCTATTTGGAGTCTTTGTGCCTCCATACAAATTTTAAAATTATTTGTTCTAGTTCTGTGAAAAATGCTATTAGTATTTTCATAGAGGTTGTATTGAATCTGTAGATTGCCTTGAATAATATGGTCATTTAACAATATTGATTCTTTCAACCCAAAAACAGGGTATATCTTTTCATTTGTTTGTATCGACTTCAATTTCTTTCATCAACATCTTATGGCTTCCAGAGCATAAAATTTTACTTCCTTAGTTAGGTTTATTCCTAGGTATTTTCTTCATTTTGTTGTGATGATAAATGGAATTGTTTCCTTATTTCTCTTTCTGACACTTCATTGTTCTAGAAATGCAACAGATTGCTGTGTATTAATTTTATATCCTGTAAGTTTACCAAGTTCATTGATAAGCTCTAACAGTTTTCTGGTGACATCTTTAGGATTTCCTATGTATGATATCATGTCATCTGTATTAACTGGTAACTCTTTGAGAACCTACCTTAATGAATAAAACTGATTTTTTTGTAAAGAGGAAGCCAGCCACCTCTCTACCTTGTGCCAGTGCATGAATTTCTTCTCTGTGTATCAGTATGGAAGCATCTTGATGCACCTGGTCTACATGGACCTGGTTAAGCATTCCCTGACAACAGGGAACGCTTTGACATTCTCAGTGTCACCAGCTTTGGGTGGATCCTTATTCAGAAACTAAAAACTAGGTGTTGTCTACATGGACAATGATGTTCTTGTCTTCCATTCTTGACTTGCACTTGAGGCATCCAGATACCAATGGGGTTATTTTCAAGTAGTGGTACCATTTCATATTTCCACTACCAATGATGAGAGTTCTGTTGCTCCATCTCCTCACCAGCATTTGATTTGTCAGTGTTCTCACTTTTGGCCATTCTAACAGGTATATAGTAATATCATACTGTTTTAATTTGTATTTCCATGATGACATCTGAGTGAAGTATCTTTCCAGATGGTTTATTTTTATCTTTTTTGTGAAATGTACATTAAAGTCTTTGACTCATTTTTAATCTGGTTGTTTGTTTTCTTGTTTTTAAGTTTTAAGGATTTTTGTTCTTTATGTTTTGGAATAATGGTCCTTTATCAGAAAAACACTTTCTCCTTGGAAGAAAAGCTATGACCAACCTAGACAGCATATTAAAAAGCAGAGACATTCATTACTTTGTCAACAAAGGTGTCTCTAGTCAAAGAGATGGTTTTTTCAGTGGTCATGTATGGATATAAGAGTTGGACCATACAGAAAGCTGAGTGCCAAAGAATGTATGCTTTTAAACTATGGTGTTGGAGAAGACTCTTGAAAATCCCTTGGACTGCAAGGAGATCAAATCAGTCAGTTCTAAAGGAAATCAGTCCTGAATATTCATTGGAAGGACTGATGCTGAAGCTGAAGCTCCAATACTTTGGCCACCTGATGCAAAGAACTGACTCGTTAGTAAAGACCCTGATGCTGGGAAAGATTGAAGGCAGGAGAAGGGGACGACAGAGAATGAAATGGTTGGATGGCATCACCAGCTCTATGGAGATGAGTTCCAGGAGTTGGTGATGAACAGGGAAGCCTGGTCCATGGGGTCACAAAGAGTCAGACATGACTGAGCAACTGAACTTAACTGATCAGATGTGTCTTTTGCAAGTATTTGTCTCCCAGTATGTGGCTTGCCTTATCGGTCTTTTGACACTTGTCTTTTTCAGGGCAGAAGGTTCTAACTGTAACGAAGGCCAGCTTATAAATAATTTCTTTCATGGGTTGCTCCTTTGTTGTTGTATGCCCAAGACCATCTAGGTTTTCTCCTACGTTGGCTTCTAGAAATTAAATAGTTTTGAATTTTACATTTAGTTTTATGATCCATTATGAGTTAATTTTTGTGAAAAGCATAAAAGTTATGCCTACATTCATTTTTTACACGTGGATGTCCAAATTTTTCAGCAACATTTCTTGAAAAGATTATCTTTGTTCCATTGTTTCCAATTTGTTCTTTTTGTCAGAGTTCAGTTGATTATATTTATGGAGGAATACTTCGGGTCTCTCTTTTCTGTCCCACTGATTTATTTGTCTGTTTTTTCACCAATATCCTGCTGCCTTCAGTACAATAGCTTTATGGTAAGTCTTAAGAGTTGAGTTAAACTATGGTGTTGGAGAAGATTCTTAAAAATCCCTTGGACTGCAAGGAGATCAAACCAGTCAGTTCTAAAGGAAATCAGTCCTGAATATTCATTGGAAGGACTGATGCTGAAGCTGAAGCTCCAATACTTTGGCCACCTGATGCGAAGAGCTGACTCAAACTGAACAAAGTTCTCCAACTTTGTTCTTCTCTGTCAACAATGTATTGACTACTTTCCCCTCTCTATAAACTTTAGGATCAGTTTGTTGCTATCTACAAAATCACTTGTTCGAATTTTGTGATTGAAATTCCTTTTTCCCCTCAGCAGCTATGCTTTGGAACACAGTTTGGAAATAGCATGCCATCATTTGCTCCTTTTGGCGCAACTTATGTAAGTTCCTAATTTTTTGTGAATGGGCTTCTTCGTTTCTCTGCATGTCTCTTTTTATCTGCTGTAGCACTGGGCACAGAGTAGATGCTTAGCAAAATGAATTTTGTTCCACCAGTTCATTTGGTTCTGTGTTCTTCTCCACAGAGCATTGCAGCCCAGCCCCTTGTGAAATGGCCCCACCTTCAAGGCACTCAGTGTCATGTCCTGGAAGGAAACTTGTAACAAAAAGTCTCCTAGCTTACTTTCCTCACTTATAACTTTAGCATCTCAAATATTTAATAAAAAGCCCCCTGTGTTATTAGCTACCTTTAAATCCTTTGTAATCATGAATTCGGGACTTAAAGTTGGTGAGGTTTGACTGTGTGGATCACAATAAACTGTGGACAGTTCTGAAAGAGATGGGAATACCAGACCACCTAACCTGCCTCTTGAGAAATCTGTATGCAGGTCAGGAAGTAACAGTTAGATCTGGACATGGAACAACAGACTGGTTCCAAATAGGAAAAGGAGTACATCAAGGCTGTATATTGTCACTCTGCTTATTTAACTTGTATGCAGAGTACATCATGAGAAACGCTGGGCTGGAAGAAACACAAGCTGGAATCAAGATTGCCGGGAGAAATATCAATAACTTCAGACATGCAGATGATACTACCCTTATGGCAGAAAGTGAAGAGGAACTCAAAAGCCTCTTGATGAAAGTGAAAGAGGAGAGCGAAAAAGTTGGCTTAAAGCTCAACATTCAGAAAAGTAAGATCATGGTATCTGGTCCCATCACTTCATGAGAAATAGATGGGGAAACAGTGGAAACAATGTCAGACTTTATTTTGGGGGCTCCAAAATCACTGCAGATGGCGATTGCAGCCATGAAATTAAAAGACGCTTACTCCTTGGAAGAAAAGTTATGACCAACCTAGATACTGTATTCAAAAGCAGAGACATTACTTTGCCTGACTTAGGTCCGTCTAGTCAAGGCTATGGTTTTTCCTGTGGTCATGTATGGATGTGAGAGTTGGACTGTGAAGAAGGCTGAGCGCCGAAGAATTGATGCTTTTGAACTGTGGTGTTGGAGAAGACTCTTGAGAGTCCCTTGGACTGCAAGGAGATCCAACCAGTCCATTCTGAAGGAGTTCAACCCTGGGATTTCTCTGGAAGGAATGATGCTGAAGTTGAAACTCCAGTACTTTGGCCACCTCATGCAAAGAGCTGACTCATTGGAAAAGACTCTGATGCTGGGAAGGATTGGGGGCAGGAGGAGAAGGGGACGACCGAGGATGAGATGGCTGGATGGCATCACGGACTCGATGGACGTGAGTCTGACTGAACTCCAGGAGACGGTGATGTACAGGGAGGCCTGGTGTGCTGCAGTTCATGGGGTAGCAAAGAGTCGGACACGACTGAGTGACTGAACTGAACTAAACTGAACTGAACTTAAAGTTGGTGAAATTTTATGATTTAAATATGCAAAATAGAAGAAGAGAGTGTAACCTTGTGGAAATAAGTGAAGGCTAACCAAATGAGTAAATCAAAGTCTCTTTATTCAGAACTTACTAGAGTAAGTGAATGAGTCACCATCACTTGTGTTTGGGAGAGCGCCGAAGTCAAGGAGAGGGGTAGAAAAGCTTTATAGTGGAAAATAGAAAAAGCTACAGGTATGTCTTGATTGGAAGGTATTGACTTGGGGAAACTAGAAGTGGGGCATCCTGTTTAATTGAATGTAATGGGCTTCAACAATTTGGCTTTTTCTGGTTGGTCTGGCAAAAATTAGGGAAGTTCTCAGTTATTAATCAAATCCTGGCCAATTGGGGTGGATTGTTTTAGGGGTCATTGTTGGGCTTTCTGGATTGTTATTAGACACAGGAGTCTGACTTACTGCAAGTCTGATTTATAGCAGGCTGGTTTCCTGGGCTGATTACTGTAGATAAACCTTTGGTTTCCTGGGCTGGTTGCAGCAGAGTTTGGGTCAGAGTTCTGTTTTTATGTATGACCTGGCTGTTACTCATTTGTATATTCAGTCTTTCATTCTTGTTAACTACGTAGGTAAAATCCTCAGTTCAGTTCAAAAGTATGTGCAGCATCATGGTTTGTGTTTCTGGTGAAAACAAAAATATATGAAACTATGTATTTTTCAGATTTTTTTTTTCTTACAGTTCATTAGTGTTACAAGCCGTTCATTGATTGCAATAGTTAGTCTTTTATGATTATGGAAAAGGCATCCTCTTAAAGCTCATGATGGTGGTGAGTTCACAAAGATGTAAAGAACATTTGATACCTGTGGTCTCAGATTGCTTGAGCACTCTCTCTCTTTCCTGTGGGAGTTGGCGGTGCCTCGAAGAGTATTTAAATGCCTGTACTGGCTGTCTCTTAGGAAATCAATTAAGATTAGACAAGGTGTGTGTACGTATGTCACTTTGCTGTACACAAGAATCTAACAAAACATTGCAAATTAACTAGACTTCAATTAAAAGAAAAAGACTAGATAAGACCCCATGTCATATTTCTTAGCAATTTTGAAACAATTCTCAGGATCTCTGTTTATTTTCTTTTTAAAAACGAAAGGAAAGAAGTCCCTGTCCAGGGGTCCCCACATTCTCACCCATGGATTGTTTTTATACTGCTCAAGTTAAGACTTTATTTATTTATTTTAAAATGGTCATGAAACAAACGAGCAAAAAAAATGAAAGAAAGGAAACTATGTGAGCCATGGTAAGTGACTGACAAAGTCTGACATATTTACTGTCTGGTCCTTTAGAGAAAACATTTAGACAGTTGCCAAGCCCTGTCTCAGTCAGAGAGCCTTTGCCAGGTGTTATAAGTAGGATCTTCTTTGTTTTCAGTGCATGGGGGTTGGGGGCAGGTTGGTGGAGGTGCTTCCTGATGTGTCCACACAGTAGCTGCAGAGGAAACCGCGGTCTTGCTTGTCAGGCTGGACCAGGGCAGGGCGTAGCTGGAGGTGCTCTGGGGCTCTGATGTCAGCTGGCTCCCAGGAACCGTGAGCTGAGTGTGCTGCTTTGTCGTTTCTGAACTGTCCTGTCTCCTCCCGTGTGGCTGCTCCCTGACCGAGTGCTGCTGCTCTTTCCAGTCCAGTGCCCTGGCTGGACAACAGTATTTTCTTTTTTTTTCATATGTTAGTCATTCAGTCATATCCGTCTCTTTCTCTCTCTCTTTTTTTTTTTTTTTTGGTAAATTAATTAACTTATTTTAATTGGAGGCTAATTACTTTACAATATTGTGGTTTTTGCCATCAGTTCAGTTTAGTTGCCCAGTTGTGTCCAGCTCTTTGCAACCCCATGGACTGCAGCACGCCAGGGCTCCCTGTCCATCACTAACTCCCAGAGTTTACTCAAACTCATGTCTGTGGAGTTGGTGATGCCATCAAGCCATCTCATCTTCTGTTGTCTCCTTCTTCTCCTGCCTTCAATCTTTCCCAGCATCAGAGTCTTTTCCAGTGATTCAGCTGTTTGCATCAGGTGGCCAAAATATTGGAGTTTCAGCTTCTGCATCAGTCCTTCCAATGAACACCCAGGACTGATCTCCTTTAGGATGGACTGGTTGGATCTCCTTGCAGACCAAGGGACTCTCAAGAGTCTTCCCTAACACCACAGTTCAAAAGCATCAATTTTTCGGCACTCAGCTTTCTTTATAGTCCAACTCTCATATCTATACATGACTACTGGAAAAACCATAACCTTGACTAGATGGACCTTTGTTGGCAAAGTAATGTCTCTGGTTTTGAATATTCTGTCTAGGTTGGTCATAACTTCCCTTCCAAGGAGTAAGCGTCTTTTAATTTCATGGCTGCAATTGCCATCTGCAGTGATTTTGGAGCCCAAAAAACTAAAGTCTGACACTGTTTCCACTGTTTCCCCATCTATTTCCCATGAAGTGATGGGACCAGATGCCGTGATCTTCATTTTCTGAATGTTGAGCTTTAAGCCAACTTTTTCACTCTCCTCTTTCACTTTCATCAAGAGGCTTTTTAGTTCCTCTTCACTTTCTGCCATAAGGGTGGTGTCATCTGCATATCTGAGGTTATTGATATTTCTCTCGGCAATCCTGATTCCAGCTTGTGCTTCTTCCAGCCCAACATTTCTCAGGATGTACTCTGCACAGAAGTTAAATAAGCAGGGTGACAATATACAGTCTTGACGTACTCCTTTTCCTATTTGGAACCAGTCTGTTGTTCCAGTCCAGTTCTAACTGTTGCTTCCTGATCTGCATATAGGTTTCTCAAGAGGTAAGTCAGGTGGTCTGGTATTCCCATCTCTTTCAGAACTTTCCACAGTTTATTGTGATCCACACACTCAAAGGCTTTGGCATAGTCAATAAAGCAGAAATAGATGTTTTTCTGGAACTCTCTTGCTTTTTCCATGATAGATCTAGCAGATGTTGGCAATTTGATCTCTGGTTCCTCTGCCTTTTCTAAAACCAGCTTGAACATCTGGAAGTTCACGGTTCACGTATTGCTGGAGCCTGGCTTGGAGAATTTTGAGCATTACTTCACTAGCGTGTGAAATGAGTGCAATTGTATGGTAATTTGAACATTCTTTGGCATTGCCTTTCTTTGACTGGGATGAAAACTGACCTTTTCCAGTCCCGTGGCCACTGCTGAGTTTTCCAAATTTGCTGGCATATTAAATGCAGCACTTTCACAGCATCATCTTTCAGGATTTGAAATAGCTCAACTGCATTCCATTGCCTCCACTAGCTTTGTTCATAGTGATGCTTCCTGAGGTCCACCTGACTTCACATTCCAGGATATCTAGCTCTAGGTGAGTGATCACCTCATCGTGGTTATCTGGGTCATGAAGATCTTTTTGTACAGTTCTTCTCTGTATTCTTGCCACTTCTCCTTAATATCTTCTGCTTCTGTTAGGTCCATACAATTTCTGTTCTTTATTGAGCCCATCTTTGCATGAAATGTTCCCTTGGTATTTCTAATTTTCTTGAAGAGATCTCTAGTCTTTCCATTCTGTTGTTTTCCTTGTTTTCTTTGCACTGATGACTGAGGAAGGCTTTCTTATCTCTCCTTGCTATTCTTTAGAACTCTCCATTAAAATGGGTATATCTTTCCTTTTCTCCTTTGCTTTTCACTTCTCTTCTTTTCACAGCTATTTGTAAAGCAGAAAAGAAACAAAAAAAAATGATGTTATGTAGCCTTAAATTATTCTGATTAGTCTGGTAGCTACTTCCATTTTCACTTTGCTTTGTAGGCAAAAACGTTTTTCTTGTTTTAAATGTTTCAATGATGGAGTCACTTAGAATGATCATTATCCTAACCCTTAATATATTCACATTTTAAAACATGAAACTCAAATAGAAATAAAACCCTAAATGTATTTGAAACTCGCTGATACCTTCTTTTTTCCATAGGACAAACCCATTGCCTTTCATATTTATTTTTATTGCATGGTAGATCAATGGGGAACAATAAAAACCCAGAAGCCTGAATATCAGGAAGAAAAGCAGACTCAGTAGCAACTTGTTGGTAATGCTTGGAAGTACTTTTTTTTTTCTGAGCCACAAAAGCAATGTCTGTCAGCAACTTTTTCTCTTTAATAACAGAGAAGAAGGTCTTCTCTAAGAGGTGGCCCAGGAGTTGGTGATATGGCAAGTAGTTTGTCAGAACTTTATCACCACTTTATCTTCACAGTTCTTATTTTTATTTGTTTGTTTTAAATTTTGTGGCCTCGCAGTTGGAGGCTTGGAGTCTTAACCGCTGGACCATGAGGGAAGTCCCAGTAGTTCTTGTTTTTGTCAGTATTTGTTCCTCTTCCCTTCCTGGATCATTGTTAGAAGTGTGAGTCATTTGGACTGGTCAGTCTGCATTTACTATCTATACGTCTGTTTCCAACCCATTTTTCCCTTCATCAAGCTCATCCAGCCTCCCCAGCACCACTGGCTTCTCTCTGCCCCAGCCACTAGAACTCACCATTCCCTTGCCTGATTTACTCATTAGACTGTAAGCCGTTTATGGGCAGGGACTATGCCAGACTCTTCGTATTCTGAATAGCCAACAGGGAGCCTAGACTATAGGCTTAGATAAACTTTCCTCTATAGGTGGGTAAAGCTAAATGAAACTACTAAATTACACAGAGGATGCACTCTGTTTCAAGCATGAAGCAGCTGTATGTAATCCTCATAAAAAAATAAGCCAACAGCTCCATTATTATCTACACTCACACAGACATGAGATGGAGGTACAGTGGTCATCATAGACCTTCTGGCTTTAGAGCAGAGGCTGTTGAAAGCTGTTACTCCTAACACTTTCCACTTAGACACCCTGGGGGTGATGATGATAAAAGTCCCCCTAAAAGACCCCTCATCCCACCAGGGCAAGAGAGGGCAGTGCTTGAGCACAGGTACCAGTCTGTGCAGAGATCTTCCCTGAGCTCACCTTGACTGGCCTCATGAGCACGTGAGGGTGCCAGGCATCCATCCATACCCCTTGGCTGTCAAGCCACCTGGTGCCCCCATGGACCCTTCACACAGGCTGCTGGCCCTCCAGCCTTCCTTGGTCACTTGTCTTGAGCTCCATGACTTCTTCTTCTCCGTGAGCTCCCTCTCTCTCTGCTTTCTTCCCTTGTCTACTTGGCTGCCCTCTGCCCTCTTGGCTTTGTTTTCCGCTCCAGCTGCTCTGGCTGTTTCTCTGGCTGAGCCTGACCGCACACAGCCAGCCCACACCCTGATCCTTCTGTCCCTGGCAGCTTCGGACAAAACTCCCGCTTGACCAAACTCCAACCTCCAGCGCCCACGTGGCCCCTAAGGCGGGATTCCTCCAGTGCTTTCCACATGGCTGAGCAGGTAAATTGTGTGGTGGGTTATACAGCTCTAGCTCCAGAGTGGGAGACGGGGATTAGAAAGCCTTTGGTATCAGACTTGGGCTGGTCTCCCAGCCTCACCTGTCACCCACTTCTTGGTTCCCACAAATCTCCTATTCTCCCTTGTCTGAGGGACTTCACACTTGAGATTCCCCCTTCCTGGGAGACTCCTCACCCCCGCCCTCCACCACTCTGACTCTGGCTTGTTCTTTGGGCCCCTTTGATGTCACCCCCCTTGGGAGCCTGCATTGCTGTGTCCCCCAGCCCTGGCCTGAATCACATAGGTGCCGTTTCTTCCTTCTCCTGTGTCACCCAGCACCTCCCCATCACCCCCATGAGAGCTGGCATGCCTCACGGCACAGCACACCTTAGAGAACTTTGTAAGAATTTGCTCAGCTGATTCTCCCTGCCAACCCCGAAACAGATACCATTAAAAAAATTTTTTTAACATTCTTAATACCATTGTCAGAGGTTATTTTCCACTTACATTTTTCACAAGCTACTGGCTATATTCCCCATGCTGACAGCAAGTACATCCTTGTAGTCTATCTTACACCCAACAGTTTGGAAATTCTACTCCTTCCAACCACGGGTGACCACTAGTTTCTTCTCTATATCCGAGTCTGCTTCTTGTTTATTTATTTATTTTAAACTATTTTTGTCTCTTTCACAGACGAGAGAAATTAAAGAATGTGTATAAGGCTACACAGGCAATTAGGTGCCATCAGGGGGTCGAACCCAGGCCGTCTTGCTCTCAGGCCTCTTAGGATCGCTGTTCTTCCCTTTCCTCTTCTGTGTGTGTTTCTCACACCACATGGCACTGTCTGATCACCCCTGTTTTATTCACAGCTGCATCCTAGCATGAAGTGCATATCCTGATGAAAAATAAGCTCAGTTAATACTTTTTTGTGCAATGTGCGCCTGAATTCTGCTCCTTAATATTGTGTGTCTCCCAAATTCAACTAATGCTTTCCTGATTCTTGATCTGATGAGATCAAATGTGACAGAAAAGCAAGGATGACCAGCAGATGGGTGTGTGGTCTTTGGTCCCTTAACGATCTCTATGTTAATCAATTTTATTTGATAGGAACAATTGGAGCCAAAAGGAAAGGGCTGTCTATCTCTGCCCCACATTTTACACAGTCAGATGGAGTCAGAGTATTTAAGTGACTGATCCAAGGTCACACATGGAACTGGTGACAAACAGGATGCCAGGTTGGCTGACTTCCAGTCCTATGTCCTTTCTCTGCACCTGGTCAAACAGAAACGACTATCACCGAGGGCATGCAGGTAAAACAAACACCAGGCCTGCAACTGGATTGATTCTGACTGCAAACAGCACAAAGCTCCAGTGCTCCCTGGGACGGTGATCAGCCCAGAGTAAACACAGGGCATCTGATAGGGAGGCACGATTGGCCCAGAAAAGGCTGAGACTCTGCAAAGCTCTAGGCGTGCTATGCTTCCAGTTCGGTCTATCGCTGTGTGACCCTGAGTGTGTTCCTTTACTTCTCTGGTAGAACTGAATGTTTGCAACCCCCCTCGAATTCCATGTTGGAGCCCTAACCCAGAATGTGATGATATGTGGAGTAGGCCTTTGGGAGGTAATTAGGTTCATGAGGTCATGAGCTGGGGCCCATTCATTGGATTAGTATCCTTGTAAACAAAACAAAACAAAACAAAAAACAAAAAGAAAAACAGCATCTGTAAGCCAGGAAGTGGCCGCCCACCAGGAACAGAAACTGCCCCTTGATTTTGGGCTTCCGGCCTCTGGAACTGTGAGAATGAATGTCTGTGGCTTAAGACCCTCGGTCTCTGGGACTTTCTGACAGCAGCCCCAGCTGATTAAGATGAAGGGTGTTTGTGAGCTTGATCTTGAAGGCTCCTTCTGGCTCTGCGGTTCTAACATTCGTTCTCAAGGTCCCTTCTGCTGCTGGCTGAGTTCCCTCCTGCCACTCTGCTGTCCACCAGCCACTCCTCCCTCGAAGGCTTTCTCCAGCCCCTCATCATTAATCAGAATCATCTGCCAATGCAGAGGTTGAAAGCATATCTCAGCTTACAGGTGTCTGAAGAAGAAGCAGTGCCTTTGGGTCAAATCCAGATACTTCTCTTATTTATGTGACCTTGAGCAGCTTCTTCTCTTAGCCTCCATCTGCAAAGTTCATTTAATAATACTTACAGGGAAAAGGTCGCTGGAATAATTAAGTGGAATTAAACATATCCAGTACCCACATATTACCATGTGTTTCCTAACAGTTTGGGGCTTTCCTCATAGCTCAGTCGGTAAATAATCTGCCTGCCATGCAAGAGACCCAAGTTCGATTCCTGGGTTGCGAAGATCCCCCTGGAGAAGGGAATCGCAACCGACTCCAGTATTCTTGCCTGGAGAATCCCAGGGACACAGGAGCCTGGCAGGTTACAATCCATGGGGTCACAAGAATTGGACATGACTGAGCGACTAAAGAGAGAGAGTGCCCACGTAGTCGGGGGTCTGAAGCATTTTTCTGGAAAAATTCTATAGTAAATAATTTGCTCTTGCAGTGGACTATGGTCTCTCAGCTCTTCATTGTAGCGTGAATACAACCATGGACAGTGTGTAAACAAATGGGCATGGCTATGTTTCAATAAAACTTTATTTATAAAAGCAGGAGGCAGACTGGGTTTGTATCCCTGCGCCACAGCTGCATGCTTTTCTGTTCTATAGAGTAGATTATGATTCTCATTACTTTTTTGTTGAAACACACTTTAGGCTATTTTGCACTGGGTCTCTGTCTTTCTCTGGGGCTTCTCCTCCCCTTCTGGCCTCGCCCTTCTTTCCCAGATTATAGCACCTTGACAGCAAGACGAGATGTTCTCACTGATGTCTCTTCAGCTAGATTTTCAAGCACCAGCGCTCTTCGAAGTGCTGCATTGTGGAAATGGAATGAAAAGGAATCCCCCACTCTGATTCCGGGCCCAGAGTCCAGCATCTGAAGGCCCCCAAACACAGCTGGAGAAGACGTCCTTTCTCAGGACCTCGGGGCCTGAAGACGGGGTGGACTTTGCTTTCCACAGAGGTGCTGTGCTTTGAGTTCCGTGACTCACCCCAGCTGCCCGCTGGCGAGGCGGCCTGCGGTGGAGCGGGCGTGGAGGCCCCGGCAGAGGCTTCCTGTCCCCCAGCTGCACCTCGGGCTCCACCGATAGGGGACCCATTGTTCCTGGTCCACTGTGTGTTGCTGAGGGTGATGGGCAGGGTGGGGAGCAGCCACTCATTTCAGGGAGCTCAGCTCAGTGGAAAGAGAGAAAGGGCCGGGAAGGGAGGAAGCAGTGCTCGCCACACTAAGGCGCCAGCTCGGAAATTAAAGTGACCTGTCAGGTGAGCGTCCTCAAAGTGAGGATGACATTTGCTGAGAGTCTCTCTGGACTTGGAACCGGGCTCTGAGATGCTCGTCACTGGAACATGCGGAGATTCAGTAACCCATCTGGCAGTTATTCTGCCCATCTCAGGGTCCTGGCCGGCGGCCAGGCAGGAGCAAACCACGTGCTTTTCTGTTAATCCTCAATGCGGTTCCAACAGCACCCGCAGGCCCCCAGCTCCGCGGGATTAGTCAGGCCACTCTGCTTGGCTCTGCAGTCAGGGAAGCCCTTGCCCCTGGCTGCCCCCAGGGCCCGCGACGTGGCCAGACACCAGGAGGGGCCGGGGTGAGGGTGGGTGATGGGAGACCCTGGCTTTCAGCGTCACGGGCTTAGGTTGACTCCTGGCTCTGCAGAGACCAGAGGAAGAACCTCATCCTCCTTCAGGGGACAGATGGTGTCTGGGGACTGAATTTGGGTTTCACATTTCAACAGTGTCACCCGCTCTGTGAGTTGGGCTCATAGCTTAACGTTCTGGGTCTCGGTCTCCTCCTGTTGTGAAATGGGAGCAGCATGGTGCCTCCTCCAAGGGTTGTTGCGAGCATCAGATGAGCCTGTGAGCATACACACACACCCCACAGATATATGCATACACACACCACACATCACACACAGCATGCCACACACACAACCTGCCACACATACCACACATACACACACACACCACATCACACAGATATACAACACACACACCCCACAACACACACACATACCCCACAACACACACACACACAACACACATACCATATACACAACACAACACACATGCAACATACAACACACACAACACAAAACACACAACACACACATACCACATGCACAACACATCACACACACAATATATCACACACACACAACACACCATACACGCAGCATACCACACATGCAACACAGAATACACACACATCACACACACCATATCACACACACAACATGACATACACAGCACACACACACACACACCACAAATACCATATCACATATACCACACACATCACACCACACACACACACACACAACACATACATATACACACCACACCACACACACAATACATCACACACACAACACATGCAACACAGAATACAAACACATCTCACACACACACAATACATATCACACACAGCACACACAACACACACACATAGCACATGCACAACACATCACATACATACAACATACTACACACACAGCACACCACACATGCAACACAGAATATACACACATCACACACACAATACCACACACACATGACACACACACACACACACCCCCACATCACACACATATACAACAGACACACACCACACATACCATATCACATATACCACACACACCACACCACACACACACACACACACCACATACCATATATGCAACACACCACACACACAATACATCACACACACAACACATGGAACACAGAATACAAACACATCTCACACACACACAATACACATCCACACACCACACACAATACACACACATAGCACATCACACAGATACACAACACACACACACCTGCCACATAACATATTACATAAACCACACACACTGCACACACAACACATCACACACACAACACACATACCATACACACAACGCACCACACACACAACGCACGACACACACGACACATGCAACAAGACCCAGTGGTAAAGAATCCACTGGCCACTGTGGGAGACGCAGGTTTGATCCCTGTGCTGGGAAGATCCCCTGAGAAGGAAATGGCAACCCACTCCAGTATTCTTGCCTGGGAAATTCCCTGGACAGAGGAGACTGGTAGGCTACAGTCCAGGGGCTGTCACAAGTTGGACAGGACTTAGTGACTAAACAATAAGAGCAAATGACTTTGGCGAGTATTTCCTCCCCCATAAAGCGGGATAGTGACAACCGCTTCTCAGGGTCCCTGTTAGAGGAAGGGGAAATCATGAAGGTGAAGCCCCATCCCTGGTGCACAGGAGGTCATCAGTGAACGTCAGTCACTCTGTGGCTCCCGTCACTGCAGATTCGTCGTGTGACTTTAAGTTAATCATCAAGAATCTCAGATTGTAGACCAGCTCTGCCAACAATTAGCTGTGTGACCTCAGGCTGGTTACTGCCCCTCTCTGACCTTAGATGTCTTTACTCCAAGATGAGTGAGTCAGACTAGATTTGTTCTTTCTGCTTTAATACTTCAGCCTTTGTGGAAGGATGGGGAAACAGCATGGATGATCGCTTTGTAGAGATTTGCCTTTCACACTAGTGTGATGTAGATGGGAGAGGGTCACAGGCAGGATGTTCCAGCATGTGACAACTGGTGACACAGGACAAGACAGGGGCCCCTGTGAAACCCACGAAGATTTCTTTCTTCCAAAGAAGAGAGTGGCTTCCTTACCCCTTAGTGGCCCTTGGACTCATCATCACACTCACCATCATCATCACAGTCCTATTAAAGAGGTGTTAAATGCTTCACACATATTAATTCATTTGACCCTCACAATAATGAGATGCCATTATTAGCCTCATGTTGCAGACGAGGAAACAGGACACAGAGAAAATAACACAGCCAGAGTAACACACATGCCAAGTGGAAACGGGCTTTGACCACCATGGTTAGAGTTCGAGGCTGCCTCTTGTCGCAGGACTTACCTGGCGAGCCAGGTAAACGGTCAGACTGCTGGCGGCAGAACATCTGGTGAAGCGCGGCAAGCAGTGGGCCAGGGGGCAGATGGACTGCGTTCATCAGGGCATAGCTCACCCCTGCTGGCCGAGGGAAGATGGCACGTCTTCTCTGGGTCACGGCTGCTCAGTTTGTGAGGGTCAATTAACGCTGCCTTCATCTAGTCCTGGGAGAGGGGGCAGAGAGGTGTCCTGTTGAAAGGGCACACTCACTTGGTTGTTATGAGCCTCCTTGCTGGAATCATCATGAAGGCAATGGCATGTGTTACTATTGACACAGGACCATGTGTGGGCCTGAAGGGGCAGGTCATTGCCAAGAAAAGATGCTGAGGCATCTTAAGTTCAAGAAGACCTGAAACAGAGGGTCAGAGGCCTCACAGACCTTCCATATTGCTTGGCTCTGTGTCCTAAGAAACACTCCGTATTAACGTGACATAAACCTCTGTGTGCTTTGGCCATTCAGCCTCTTTGGACAGGTCCAAGGTTGACCTCCCAGAGCTCTCTGGAGAAGACAAGCAAGAGTGCACTCATGTGACGTCCAGAGAGTGTTCTGAATGTGACCCCACTGCTTCCACACTGGCTCCAGACCCCTCAGAAGCCACTACCATGTCATTAAGACAATTCACCAAGCATTTAACCTTTGGCTCTATGCAGTGCTTCCATTTTACAGATGAGCAAGCTGAGGTTCAGGCTTAAGTCAGTTGATCACAAGCACACAGGTTGTGGCTGGGCTGGGATGTGAACTCTGACTGCTCCGACCCCATGGGGGAGGATCTCACCCCTTGGCTGAACGCACAGGCACTTCCAGAGTCATCCCATCAGCCCTGCTCACTTGTGTCCCCTGCAGCCTCAAGAAGTCCTTTCTGCTCCCAGATCCTCTGCTAATCCTAACCCATCTTGCTTCGGCCTATACAACTGCCAGGATTTCCCCTTCACAATTTTCTGCTCATTCGCTAACATCATGGGTCATTGTCACAAGGAAGTATTTTAAATTATTTGTTCACCAAATTCTGAACAGCTTCCAGGCTATTCTTCTTTAATCCATCTTCATGCATCCAATCTTTTCTTCATACTTCTGACCTATAGATCTTTCTAGAAGATACATCTGATCCCACCTTTAGCAGCTCCCTATCATTGTTGAATGGTTCCCTGGTTGCTCAGTGGTAAAGAATCCACCTGCAATGCAGGAGATGTGGGTTCGATTCCTGGGTTGGGAAGATCCCCTGGAGAAGGAAATGGAAACCCACTACTGTATTCTTGTCTGGAAAATCTCATAGACAGAGGAGCCTTGAAGGGTACAGTTCATGGGATTGCACAGAATCAGACGCAACTGAACGACTAAACCACCACCATTACTGGTGAGGTGCCTGGCAGACAAGACCAGTTCTGGCTGTCTCTTGCCTCCCCCTTCTCTTGAATCCTGCCCCCCGCCCCACTCTGAACTTGGATCCTTTCCTTGGTGGGCGCTCCCTCTCTCACCTCCTCCCCTTCTGTCTCAGTCAGCTCAGGCTGCTGAAACAAAATGCCATAGACTGAAGGGCTTATACAATGAATGTTTATTTTCTCTCAGTTCCCAAGGCAGGAAGTCCAAGATCAGGGTGTTAACATCGTTGAGTAGTGGTTACAGCTTTCTTTCTGGTTGACAGATGGCCACCTTCTGGCTGTGTCCTGATATAGCAGAGAAGGAAGGCAGGTGAGAGAGACCTGAAGTCTCTCTTCCCCTCCTTCAGTTCAGTTCAGTCACTCAGTCGTGTCTGACTCTTTGCGACCCCGTGAACTGCAGCACACCAGGTCTCCTGTCCATCACCAACTCCTGGAGTTTGCTCAAACTCATGTCCATTGAGTTGGTGATGCCATCCAACCATCTCATTCTCTGTCTTCCCCTTCTCCTGCCTTCAGTCTTTCCCAGCATCAGGGTCTTTTCCAATGAGTCAGTTCTTTGCATCAGATGGCCAAAGTATTGGAGTTTCAGCTTCAGCATCAGTCCTTCCAATGAATATTCAGGACTGATTTCCTTTAGGATAGACTGGTTGGATTTCCTTGCAGTCCAAAGGCTTCTCAAGAGTCTTCTCCAACATGGAGAAGACACCAACTCTTCTTCCCCTCCTTACAAGGGCACTAATCTTTCTATAGAGCATATGATGTGAGCGTTGGACCACAAAGAAGGCTGAACACTGAGAATTGATACTTTTGAGCTGTGCTGCTGGAGAAGACTCTTCAGAGTTCCTTTGGTAATAAGGAGATCAAACCAGCTGAAGCTCCAATACTCTGGCCACCTGATGTGAAAAGCTAACTCATTAGAGATGACTCTGATGTTTAGAACAATTGAGGGCGGGAGGAGAAGGGGGTGACAGAGGATGAGATGGTTGGATGGCATTATTGACTCAATGAACATGTCTTTGAGCAAACTCTAGGAGATCGTGAAGGACAGGGAAGCCCAGCATGCTGTAGTCCATAGGGTCACAAAGAGTCAGACATGACTTAGTGACTAACAACAGACAACAACAGTCTGTCTGTGGGGAAAGAGGGTGGTTTCCCCACCCTCTGGATTTTATCTAAAAACCTAATTACCCCACAAAGGCTCGACTTCTCAATACCATCACATTGCAGGTTAGAGTTTCAACACAGGAACCTGGCTGGGGTGGGGTGGTGGTGATTTAAGCAGTCAGTTCATTGCACCTTAGCATATGGTCCTCTGTCTTCCTGGAAGCCTCTACTCTCCCATCTTCAATGAGGAATGTTTGTTTATTCTAGCAATCTGGGTTTAAATCATCTCTTCTAAACCAAGACAAGTGCCTTCCTGGTGGCTCAGTGGTAAAGAATCTGTCTGCCAATGTAGGAGATATGGGTTTGATCCCTGGGTCAAGAAGATCCCCTGGAGAAGGAAATAGCAACCTGCTCCAGTATTCTTGCCTGGGACCAAAGGGCCTGGTGGGCTATAGTCCATAGGGTCGCAAAAGAGTTGGATGCGACTTAGAGAGTAAACAACAACAAACCAAGACAGACCTCTGGGTGTGTTCCTACAGCTCCCTTCAAAACCTCCTGCCAACATACACACACACACACACACACACACACACAATATGCTGTTTGTTAAGGTCTCTTTTCACTGAAAGACAGTAAGATTCACAAGGGCAGGTAGCCTGGCCACTATGTGCAGAGATCCTGGTACCAGGATCACCTACAGTTCTGAAGGTTTGATATCTGAAGTCAAGGTGTCCGATTGCCCATACATCTTCCAAAGGCTCTTGAGAACGTTCCTTCCTTGACTTCCTCTAGCTTCTCCAGGCAAAAATACTGGAGTGGGTAGCCATTCCCTTCTCCAGGGGATCTTCCCAACCCAGGGATGGAACCTGGGTCTCCTGCATTGCAGATAGATTTTTTATCATCTGAGTCACCAGGGAAGCTGAACTTATGGTAGCAGTCATCAATACCTGGTGTTCTTTGGCTTCTAGAAATACCACTCCAATCTCTGTCTCCAACTTCACAAGGTATTCTCCTGTGAGTTTCTGTTTCTCTTAACACCACCAGTTATTTTGGATTAAGGGCCCACCTTAATCTACCATGATGTCATCTTAACTTGTTTACACTTGCAGAGACCCAGTTTTCAAAGGTCACATCCATGTATACCAGGGCTTAGAACTCAAATACATATCTTTTGAGGGACACAAAGCAATCCATAACACTGGACCAGGAACTGTGCTAGAAGCAAGGACACAGAGATGAAGGATCATGGTTCTGCTTTGGAACCAGCAGGATCTAAAGGGTTAGTGGGATGAGTCAGACAAATGAGCAGATAAAGATTGCATGATGCAATCAGTTCCAGAGTAGTTGCATTAGCAAAATGCATCTCTTTCCAGTAATCTGGTTGTTTTCCTTAATTTTAACATTTAACTTTATTTTCTTATTTTATTGATTCCTAAGGTTGGTTACACACTAGTGAACTGAAGTTATGATTCAAAATGGTGACAATTGCCACTCCTCAGCAAGGACCACTCCCCAGGGTCTCCGTTTCCTCATATGTGAAAGAATCAGTTGGACACACTATTGGTTCTTAACTCTAATAACCCACCAGAATCCCTTGGTGAGAATTCAAAAACCACTATGACCTATATGGGAAAAGAATCTAAAACAATGAGTGGATATATGTATGTGTAACTGATTCCCTTTCCTGTGCAGCAGAAAGTAGCACAACATTGTAAACCAACTGCTGTTGTTGTTCAGTCTCCAAGTTTCGCCTGACTCTTTGCGACCCCATGGACTGCAGCACATCAGGCTTCCCTGTCCTTCACCCTCTCCTGGAGTTTGCTCAAACTCATATCCAATGAGCAGGTGACACCATCCAACCATCTCCTCCTCTCTCGTCCCCTTCCCCTCCTGCCCTCAGTCTTTCCCAGCATCAAGGTCTTTTCCAGTGAGTCGGCTCTTCACGTTGGGTGGCCAAAGTATTGAAGCTTCAGCTTCAGTGTCAGTCCTTCCGGTGAGTATTCAGGGTTGATTTCTTTTAGGATTGACTGGCTTGATCTCCTCGCTGTCCTAGGGACTCTCAAGAGTCTGCTTCAGCAGCACAGCTTGAAACCATCAATTCTTCAGTGCTCAGCCTTCTTTATGGTCCAGCTCTCACATCCAAACATAACTACTGGAAAAACCATAGCTTTGACTATATGGACCTTTGCTGGTCAAATGATGTCTCTGCTTTTCAATACGCTATCTAGGTTTGTCAACTATACTCTAATAAAAATTAAGCAAATTACTACTGACAGCTGGATGCCCCTCAGGGATTCTAATTCCATTATTCTGCACTGGGGTCTGGGCATGAGTATTTTATAAAGACTTTCTAGATTATTCTAATAGGCACCAGGCCAAAGACTACAGGCCTTCAAGGTCATTGGGACCTACCTGCTCTGCAGGTCACAGGTTCTCATCAATTATGTGCTTTCCTGTCCAGGTTAAAAGTGCACCAGTGGCTTCTGCCAGAGCTGAATCCAGGCAAGACCCAGACTGATTATCTTCCTATCTGTTAGCCAAGTGCTGCTCCTTCCGGCACTTTAACTCCCTGACTTCAGACTCTGAAAGCCTCTGAAGAAGCTGTCTACAGTAAAATGCTCTGGGGCTGGGAGGGACCACCAGCCAGTACAGAACAGCGGATATCAGCACCTGTGAACTGGGTGTTAGTTGTGTCCTGACGAAGCTGGCCCTGTGGTGGGAGAATCTTCAGGGACCATGCACAGTACTCAGGCCAGCAAGTCGCCTGCTTTCCTGGGCTCAGGAGTCCAGGCGGTAAGAGTTTGGGGAAAATAACCTGGTGGGAGGCCAGGAACTGGAATGATAATTATAGGTGAACAGTTAGAAAAAGCATGAAAAATTTAAAAGATTTTATCTTTTTTCTTTCTCATATCTATAATACAGCTTGTTTCTAAGTCTTAGTGGGTCTTCACCTGGGTTTAAATCCCTCCCCACCTTCCTTTAACCATGACCTTGGGTAAATTATGTAACCTCTCTGGGTTTGGGGCTTCGTGTGGCTCAGCTGGTAATGAATCCGCCTGCAATGCGGGATACTTGGGTTCGATCCCTGGGTTGGGGAGATCCCCTGGAGAAGGGAAAGCTACCCACTCCAGTATTTTAGCCTGAAGAATTCCATGGACTGTATAGTCCATGGGGTTGCAAAGAGCTGGACATGATTGAACCACTTTCACGTTCATTCTAGGTTTTAGTTTCTTTATTGTTTAAGCACAGCGTCATTAGATTGTTGTGCTAAAGGTAAAGTTTACATGTGACACTGTATATAAATTTCCTAGTGTGATTCTAGCACACAGAGAAACATAATCAATGTTTTCTATTACTGAGTTGTTCATCTAATTATTATTAGCTGTTGAGCATTCTGAAGAGAGCAGAAACTAAAGGGAATTGATTCCAAGTATATACCAGATGCTGGGTTAAAAAATTACATACATAGAATTTAATATTTATCATTGACATCATTATTTCCACTTTACAGTGAAGAAACTGAGCCCCAGTGAGGTTAAAGGTCATACAAAGGTCACACATGGCCTGTGGGTGAAGAGAGAGGCATTCTGTCTTGCCCATTTTTGTAGCCTCCAAAACACTCAGCACAAATCCTGGAATCTTTTAGATTTTGCAAAAATCTATGTCAAATGGATAAATTCAGTGAATGAATGATGCACAAAACAAAGCCCCCCATTCCTCTTACAACAAGCCCCTAGGTGCTTGACATGCTCCACTTGCCTGTCCAGTCTTGTTTAATTCCACCTCTGCTTGAAACCAGTCCCATGGGAGCTGCCTGTCATTCCAGGCTGCCTCCTGTCTCGAAACCTTTATGTGTTAGCTCCCCTCTACCTGGAAGGTGGCCTCCGCTTTAACCAACTTCAGAACAGTAACTATCCATCCTTTGCTTGTGGCTGAAAGGCCGCTAGGGAAGGTCGTCTTGGCCAGAGACACAATCACCTCCCCTAACATTGGTTCATACAGCACGATTCTGTAGTTTCGCTAATACTTAGTTCTGTGTGCTTGTGTGAGTACTGAATTCGTGGTAGGCCTCCTGACTAGGCAGGAAGGTCTCTGAGAGCAGGAGGACTTGTTGGCTTGCCTGTGTGTGTTATATTCAGCTCTCTCCCCCGGACTCAGAGCAGTGCCTGCACAGAGCGGACTCTCATAGTAGCATCACGGCGTGGTGGGTGACTGAGTGCTATGAGTCATAAGACACAAGCCAGACTCTAGTTTGTGCCCTTTTTTCTCTGCGTCATTTCATTCACTTGAAGTTATCTAGTCACTGATCAGAACAAATCCGACCTTATCTCTCAGTGGCTTCACCTTTGCATCCCTTCGTTTCTGTCCACATTTGAACAAAGGCTACAGTGTTCAGACTGCTGACTAGCAGGTTTACAGGTGAAGGCCTTTCATGCGGATCCAAAGCCCTGCAGAACTAACAGGTGATGGGGCCCTAAGGAGCTTGCTGTTTGCAGAGACGGGGGGTGGGCCTAGAGACTGTCATACAGAGTGAAGTAAGTCAGAAAGAGAAAAACAAGTGTCGTATAAGAACACATATATGTGGAATCTAGAAAAAAATAGTATGGATGAACCTATTTGTAAAGCAGAGATAAAGACATGGGCGTAGAGAACAAGCATATGGACATTAAGGGGAAAAAGGAGGGGTGGGGTAAATTGGGAGGCTGGGATTGGCGCATACACACTACTGTGCTGGGGCTCCCAGGTGGCACCAATGGTGAAGAGCTGGCCTGCAATGCAGGAGACAGAGACGTGGGTTCAGGCTCTGGGTTGGGAAGATCCTCTGGAGAAGGGCATGGCAACCCACTCCAGTATTCTTGCCTGGAGAATCCCATGGACAGAGGAGCGTGGCGGGCTACAGTCCCAGGGTTGCAAAGAGTTGGACATGGCTGAAACAACTTAGCACACACTCACCCACTACTATGTTTAAAATGGATAACTAATAAGAACCTATGGTATAGCATGGGCTTTCCGGTGGCTCAGTGGTAAAGAATCCATCTGCAAATACAGGGGCCATGGGTTTGATTCCTGGGTTGAGAAGATGCGTGGAGAAAGAAATGGCAGCCCATTCCAGTATTCTTCCCTGGGAAATCTCATGGACAGTGGGGCCTAGTGGGGCTACAGCCCACGGAGTCACAAAAGTCAGACACGACTTAGTGATTAAACAAAAACAACTAACAACAACTGTATGGCACAAGGGGGAAAGTCTATCCTACAGTCTGTTTGTAGGATATATATTATGTTAACCTTAAAAACGTATTCCAGTATACAGTGCTTGCGTGCTAAGTCGCTTCAGCCCTGTTTGGCTCTTTGAGACCCTATGGACTGTCACAAAGGCTCCTCTGTCCATGGATTCTCCAAGCATAATACTGAAGTGGGTTGCCATTCCCTTCTCCAGGGAATCTTCCCGACCCAGGGACTGAACCTGAGTCTCTCATATCTCCTGCATTGGCAGGTGGGTTCTTTACTACTAGCGCTGGCTGGGAAACACCCATTATACATTAGATGCAGACAAATACTGTTTGATTCCACTTATATGCACACACACATGAGGTATCTGAAGTAGTCAAATTCATAGAGTCAGAAGCTGCCAGGTAGGTGCCAGGGACTGGGGTTGGAGGTGGAGTAGGTGGGGGATGGGGAGTTAGTGTTTGATGGGGGCAGAATTTCAGTTTAGGAAGGTGAAAAATTCGGGAGATGGATGATGGTGAGAGTTACACAACAATGTGGATGTGTTTAGTGCTGCCGAACTGTACAGTTAAATCTGGTTAAAATAGCGTGTTTTATTACATGTGACTTTTACTACACATGCACAGATTAAAGAAGACGAAGGAGACCTGGAGGAGCTAGAGCTCATGAAGGCTGAGCAGAGCTGGACTGCAGAGAAGAGAGGTGTTAGGGAAGGGCCATTTTGCATCACTGGTGGATTTTAAACTTGTCTTAGCTTGGTGGTTAGAAGTTTGGGGTTCTGGAAGCTGATTTCTTGGGTTCAAACCCTAGCTCTACTGCTTGTTGCAGAGTTCCCAGGCAAGCTCATGAGGCTCTCTATGAATTAGTTTTCTCATCTATTGAATGGAGGTTAGGGATCAGTTCAGTTCAGTTGCTCAGTTGTGTCTGACTCTTGAGACCCCATGGACTGCAGCACGCGAGGTTTCCCTGTCCATCACCAACTCCTGGAGTCTGCTCAAACTCATGTCCATCAAAACAGTGATGCCATCCAAACATCTCATCCTCTGTCATCCCCTTCTCCTCCTGCCTTCAATCTTTCCCAGCATCAGGGTCTTTTCCAATGAATCAGCTCTTAGCATCAGGTGGCCAAATATTGGAGCTTCAGCTTCAGCATCAGTCCTTCCAATGAATATTCAGGACTGACTTCCTTTAGGACTGACTGGTTTGATCTGCTTGCAGTACAAGGGACTCTCAAGAGTCTTCTCCAACAACAGTTCAGAAGCATCTCCTGTCCAATGGGGTTATTAATAAGAATATTTTTGCTCAATTGCTAAGTCGTGTCAGACCTCTGCAACCCCATGGACTGTGGCATGCCAATCTTCCCTGTCTTCCACTATCTCATGGAGTTTGCTCAAACTCATGACCATTGAGTCAGTGATGCCATCCAACCATAATCCTCTGTTGCGCCCTTTTCCTTATGCCCTCAATCTTTCCCAGCATGAGGCTCTTTTCCAATGAGAAGTAAATACATTAAAAAGTGTACTGGGCTTAGAACAGGGCCTGGCACATAGGATGCACCAGGAATGGTGACTGGATACTAGTTGTCACTGTTCTTGGCATTTTTAATCCATGTAGAGAAAAATCCATAACTACATCACTCCTGACCTCCTCTCCTGGAAGAGAGGACTAACTCAGCTCACTGGAGAGTTTAGAAGGAGAAACTTGTCCTGTAGAGAAGGATCTTTTTCTTACGGGGTTCCTGGGGACACATGTTAATCCCAGCTCCTCCAGAATTAGACTTGCCCTTCCTTGGAGCTGCATGGCAGGTGAAAAATTCTGACCAATTATGGAATTCAGAATTAAGAGACTGGAATGTCTGTGGCTATAAAATCCGATTCTCTAATATCAGCTTAAGAGTGGTTGAACTTTGACCCCATCTGCTTGCCTCCTTTCTTCTATTTCTCCACTGATTTGGAGCTTAAATAAAAAAGAGGATATTTATTGGTTGCTCTTAAAGACCCTCATGCTGAGGCTGAAGTTCCAATACTTTGGCTACCTCACGTGAAAAGTCAACTCATTGAAAAACCCCTGATGCTGGGAAAGACTGAAGTCAAAAAGAGAAGGGGCAGGAGAGGATGTGATGGTTAGATAGCATCACCCACTCAATGGACTTGAGTTTGAGCAAACCCTGGGAGACAGTAGAGGACAGAGGAGCCCGACATGCTACAGCCCATGGGGTCACAAAGAGTCGGACACAACTTAGTGACTGAACAGAAACAACTGAAGATCCTCAATAGGCTCGATTTACATTGAGTAGAAAAGCATAAGACAATGAATGGCAGGGGTCTTAGTAACCCAAGAGCAGAAGGTTCACACTGAGAAGCTGGGAGACCCCAGACAAAAAGTCAGGGCCCTGGGACTCCCTGGTGATGAGTTCAGTGGTTGAGATTCCTTGCTTCTACAGCAGGGGATGAGAGTTTGATCTCTGGTGGGAGAATTAGGATCCTGGATGCTGTGTGGAAGGCTTCCCTGGTGGCTCAGAGGTTAAAGTGTCTGCCTCCAATGCGGGAGACCTGGGTTCGATCCCTGGGTCGGGAAGATCCCCTGGAGAAGGAAATGGCACCCCACTCCAGTATTCTTGCCTGGAGAATCCCATGGACGGAGGAGCCTGGTAGGCTACAGTCTACAGGGTCGCAAAGAGTCAGACACGACTGAGTGACTTCACTTCACTTATGCTGTGTGGAGGGGCCAAATACCCCCCTACAAAAGTCAGCATTCCGTTGGAGTGATCAATGGGAACAGAAAATCAGTGTAGCCTACATGGTCCATGGGTTTGATTTCTTCAGTTTCAGAGAACCCAGAGTAAGCTAATTCCTAGCCTAGCAGCCAGGGGTGCTGAAGATATTGAAACTCAAAGTGTCACGGCATCTACTTCTATCTGTAGACAACGAGTTATGAGCTCAGACACCTCGCAGTGACTCAGATCAGTGTATATAATGTGTGTGGAACCCACAGGTGTGGCACACACACAAAGAGAGGACTCAGGAAACAGTGTGCTCAGATCAGATACGGTCAGTAAGCTGCGGGGCTGTGCAAAAAGAGCACATGTACTCAGGCTGTGGGACAACTACGGGCAGCTATTTGTCGACCATTGCGTGGAGCAAGCTATCTAACCCAGTTATTTAAGATGACTTGCAAACCAAACTAGGAGCAAACATACAGGCGCAAGCTGAGCCGTGAAACTTGGAAAAGACGCCGCAGGTCACGTGACCACAGCAGTAGGAGGACTTAGAAAGGGACCAGCAGAACTCAGTCAGTACAGCGTGGAAGAGCAGCTCACCCCAAACCAGAGCAGGTACTCTTTCCTTTGTCATATCCAGCTAGATAGTTATCTAGGAGTAAATCAGAAATAAATGTTAGACCACATTGTAGGTCAACAGTTCATGCGTGCGTGCTAAATCACTGCAATTGTTTCCAACTCTTTGTGACCCTATCTATGGACCATAGCCTGCCAGGCTCCTCTGTCCATGGGATTCTGCAGGCAACTGGCACAGGTTGCCAATTCCTCCTTTAGGGATCTTCCTGACCCAGGGACTGAATCTATGTTTCATATGTTTTGTGCATTGGCAGGTAGGTTCTTTACCACTAATGCCACCTGGGAAGCCCCATTAGTCACTGGTGTGTGTGTGAATGCTAAGTTGATTCAGTCATATCTGACTCTTTGCAATTCTATGGTTCAGTTCAATTCAGTTCAGTTCAGTTCAATCGCTCAGTCGTGTCCAACTCTTTACGACCCCATATCACAGCACACCAGGCCTCCCTGTCCATCACCAACTCCTGGAGTTCACTCAAACTCATGTCCATTGAGTCAGTGATGCCATCCAGCCATCTCATCCTTTGTCGTCCCCTTCTCCTCCTGCCCCCAATCCCTCTCAGCATCACAGTCTTTTCCAGTGAGTCAACTCTTCTCATGAGGTGGCCAAAGTATTGGAGTTTCAGCTTTAACATCAGTCCTTCCAAGGAGCACCCAGGACTGATCTCCTTTAGAATGAACTAGTTGGATCTCCTTTCAGTCCAAGGGACTCTCAAGAGTCTTCTCCAACACCACAGTTCAAAAGCATCAATTCTTCGGTGCTCAGCCTTCTTCACAGTCCAACTCTCACATCCATACATGACCACAGGGAAAACCATAGCCTTGTCTAGACGGACCTTAGTCAGCCAAGCAATGTCTCTGCACAGCCAGCATGCTTCTGTGTGGTCCGTTGCAGCCCAGTCCTATGGTAGTTTGGAATAAATAATCTTGTTTAACCAGGAGCCCCTAACCTCCAGGCCAGTACCTCCTGTCAGATCAACGACAGCATTAGATTATAAATAAAGTGTGCAATAAATGTATGGAGAAGTCAATGGCACCCCACTCCAGTACTCTTGCCTGCAGAATACTATAGATGGAGGAGCCTGGCGGGCTACAGTCCATGGGGTCACTAAGGGTAGGACAGTGACTTCACTTTCACTTTTCACTCTCATGCATTGGAGAAGGAAATGGAAAGCCACTCCAATGTTCTTGCCTGGAGAATCCCAGGGACGGAGGAGCCGTCTATGGGGTTGCATAAAGTCGAACCCGACTGAAGTGACTTAGCAGCAGCAGCAGCAATAAGCATAATGTGCTTGAATCATCTCTAAACCATCCCCCATTCCATGGGATAATTGTCTTCCATGAAATCAGTCCTTGGTGCCAAAAGGTTAAGAATCAAGCTTGTGTGCTCAGTCATGCCTGACTCTTTATGGCCCCATGGACTTCAGTCCAGCAGGCTTCTCTGTCCATGGAATTGTCCTTGCAAGAACACTGCAGTGGGTTGCTATTTCCTACTCCAGAGGATCTTCCCAACCCAGAGCTCGAACCCATGTCTCTTGTGGAACCACTGGCTTAAGTCATTGTTTCATTAAATAGATTTGTATGCATCTTATTCCACAATGTAGTTTTAGAAGATTTTCAAGTAAACCTGTCTCTTGTTACAATAATGTGTCAAAGGGTCCACACAGATGCATACGTCTAGAACTGTAATATGGTGGTCAGGTAACTGGCAGGTCATGTGGGCAAAATCATCCGAATGGCCCATGTTTCTTCCAGTCCAGCATTTCTCATGATGTACTCTGCATATAAGTTAAATAAGCAGGATGACAAAATACAGCCTTGACGTACTCCTTTTCCTATTTGGAACCAGTCTATTGTTCCATGTCCAGTTCTAACTGTTGCTTCCTGGCCTGCATACAGATTTCTCAAGAGGCAGGTCAGGTGGTCTGGGATTCCCATCTCTTGAAGAATTGTCCACAGTTTATTGTGATCCACACAGTGAAAGGCTTTGGCATAGTCAATAAAGCAGAGATAGATGTTTTTCTGGAACTCTCTTGCTTTTTCCATGATCCAGAGGATGTTGGCAATTTAGTCTCTGGTTCCTCTGCCTTTTCTAAAACCAGCTTGGCCCATGTTTGTGAAGATCTTTTCATAGTGTTGTCTTTTAGACTATGAATCTTCCTTCTAAACAAATCAATTAAGATTCTCATCACAGAGGTTGTTTTCAGTCAAAGGTTCAAATAGAAATATTGATAGTAATGACAGAGAAGCTAAAGGGCGGACTGGAAGCAGAGAGAAATGCAGTTAATTAAAATAAATAATCCTGCTGAGTTTCCTTCCTTTTCTGTCTTTCTTGATTGATTTTCCACTTTCTTCTTCCTCTCCTCTTTTCCTGCCCATTGCCCAAGCATTACAGGTTAGGTTCTCTAATTCTGAAAATAAAGTTGAACACCCAGGATGTTTACTGAAGGATTTTCTTGGGGTGAACACCTGGGAAAGGGAGAAGAAGGAAGCAGGGCCTGAGTTGTGATGCAGGCCTGACAGCCTCATCCAACCCCACAAGGGCCTCTGAACTAGAAGGGATCTTTGGAGGTACCCTGATTTAGCATAAGATGGCATTTTTTTTTTCTTGTGATCTCATACTGATCCATCAATGGATGTGGGTCTCCCAGGGAAGAGTATAGCCTTGTCTGAGGGAACGTCTCTGAGCCCAGGGCAACCCTGAAGGGTTGGAGAGCTACAGATGTCTGTCTCCATCGCTCTGGAACAGCAGCCAAAGGTGCATCTGTGCAGCATGTGACACTGACCACCACATAGAGGCCTCCATGGTATATTTGAAGGAGAATAACCCAACACTGGGCTTCTCTGATGGCTCAGCAGGTGAAGAATCTGCCTGCAGTGCAGGAGGCACCGGGATATGGGTTTGATCCATGGGGTCAGGAAGATTCCCTGGAGGAGGAGGAAATGGCAACCTGTTCTGGTATTCTTGCCCGGGAAAGCCCATGGACAGAGTAGCCTATCAGGCTTCAGTCCAAAGGGTCACAAAGAGTCTGATATGATTGAATGATTAAGTGCACACAGCCTACCGTTGGTAACTAAGGCAGACACAAAGGAGGAGAAGGAGAAAGTACAGAAACCAAAGGTTAACTGCAGGTCACTGCAAGAACCTAGGGATGTTTAAGAGTAATATAAGAATACCAATAGAAAGGACGGGAAAGTTAAGAGATGAATACAAATCTGCTACAAAATGCAAATAAGACAATCTTTCTGCACAATGAATATAGACAGTATAATCACCAAACACCAGCCCTCTGACTTGCATCTTCCTTGCACACTTTATCAATTTCTTTTTGACAGGAAAATTCTCCCAGAACCGACACAAGTAGCGGGAACAGCACACCAGCTCTATTTACTCTTAGCCTCTTGTTTCCTCAGCTGTCCCTGAAGGGAGCTTTGCACAATTGTAATGGCAAGCATTGGGTGTAAATTTTGCCTCCAGTGAGTCTTATATTTGCCTCCAGGAGACAGTGAGGGACAGAGGAGGGGGTACTGCAGTCCATGGGGTCACAAGGAGTTGAAGATGACAGTGACTAAGCAACAAGAAAAAGTGTTGCCAGTCTTTCTGAACCGTCCCCACCTGGAAAGTGGGGGAAATGCTATCTCCCCTGATGAAGGTTGTTACAAGATTAAAAAGAAGAAAAGGGACTAGTTCGCCAACAAAGTCAGCTTTCTTCTCAGGATAAAGGTGACTAGATTGAACATTCTAAGCTGCCTGTTGAAAGAGAGTCTTGTGGAAGAATGGTAGTTCTCATATGCAGTTTTTGCCTAGTTTTCATGTGCAGAAAAACACTGCAAAAACTTTGTGGTATTAAAGTGAAAGAAACACAGGAAACATTCATCTTTAAGTTCAGATCTAACATGTTGAAATCTGCCTGGAGCAAAATTTTGTGGCTAAACTACAGAACCAGAAAATAACATTCTAAGTTGTAAGTTCTGCCCCAAACTTTATATCACAGCCCTATTGAAAAGAATGTTTTAAGTCTACCATTGAGTGGCATTTGAGTTGATAAAGTTTTTGCAGAAGTAGGAAAGAAGAAAGCAGGTAGCAAGATCTGTGTTGTTCTGTTTTTGTAGTTTTCCAGCTGGTGAAAACTAGAAGTGATTTCTCACAGACAATGTATTAGGAGTGTGCTGGGTGGACCTCGATTCCACAGCTGTATCCGAGGCCCCTGCACACAGAGGCCCCCTGCACACACAGCTGTTGCACCTTTAGCACGGATCCTGTCCTGAAAGTTTTGCACCAGGAGACCTCTATGAAAATGTACTTACCTCCAACATACCTAGTGGAAGGGGCTGTGAAATGACCCAGAGTATTCCTTGGACACCCACCGTGGAAAATCTGGGGCCTGTGAGTTTTTCATGAGTTTCAGTATGAATGTCTGATATCTGAAAATAAACAGAAGCTCCAAAGGTGAGAAGAAAGCTTCAAAATGAAAAACTAACATGTGCTAAGTTAAAAGTTTATAAAACTTTACATTATGTCAGCTGATCTACTCAACATAGACACACATATACACATCTATTTAATATGCATGTAATTTATATTACACACACCCACTTATCTATAGCTGTTGTTTCGTTGCTAAATTGTGTCTGATTCTTTGCAATGCCATGGACTCTAGTCCACCAGACTCCTCCATCCATGGGATTTCCCAGGCAAGAATACTGGAGTGGGTAGCTGTTTCCCTTTCCAGGGGATCTTCCTGACCCAGGGATCAGACCCTCATCTCCTGCATTAGCAGGATGATTCTTTTCAGCTGAGGCACCATATATAAAGCTTAAACGACAAGTGAAAGTCAAGGTTGCTCAATCTGTCCGACTCTTTGTAACCCCATGGACTATACAGTTCATGCCCAGGCCAAAATACTGGAGTGAGTAGTCATTCCCTTCTCCAGGGGATCTTCCCAACCCAGGGATCTTCCCGATCCCAGGTCTTCCACGTTGCGGGTAGATTCTCTACCAGTTGAGCTACGAAGGAAGCTAAACCACAAGGAAAAAGTCAATAATTTATAGCAAAACAAATTCAGGACTAGCTTTATAATCCTTAGCAGTTTCCTAAATGGAACAATATAACTAGCATGGGCTATGGATGCATTTTATTTTGATAAAATATGCGGAGGTCCTCTGAAAACAAGCCTACCTAGATCCTCCTAAGGTTTAAAAGCAGCCCTTGCTGTGTGAACCCCGGAAGGCTAATGCTTCCCTTCATCCAGGGAATGAGTCCAAAGAAGGTCAGGGTACAACTGCGTGTTGAATACAAAATAAGCATGGTGACATGTCACAAATTTCACAACCAAGGGGAGTTCTGAAACCGTAGTCAAGTTTATCCACGTATCTGGCAACTGGTCAGATACTTCTGATTTAATGGAACACAGCTCAACACTTCATGCCGCTGGCGACACATGGCAGCTCTTTGGTTGGTAGTAAGCAGGACTGGGCAAGTGCAGAGTCATTTAACTGCCTTCCAAATGTTTTGTGATTCTCTTCTGCAAAGGAATTAATTTCCTCAGATTCAAGACAAAGATCAGAGACCAACGGGACATCTGTTAATTTTTAAAATCTTACAATAAGACAGATAAATCTACTACGTTAGATCTTCTTAAAAGATTGGAGAAGCTTGGGAATAAATGAGTGAGTCTTAAGAAGAGAAAATATGGGGAGAGCAAAGGGATGAATCACGGCTGCCAGTCCGTCTGATTGTCTATGAAACAGACATTAGACGACCTTGCCTGAAAGTGATCAGGTCTGTGGTTATGGTTCTCAGAATGGATGTGCTTAAGCCCAGGGCAAGCTTTGGGTAAGACTCAAAGTGTATACTCTTGAGAGGAGCAGATCCAAAGGATACTTCTGCAGTCAAGCTACTTCTGAAGATCTCAGTAATTGTGAGACTTGGAGTTACTTCTACCCATCCAAGTATATCCCTTTTTGTTTCCACGTACAACTTTTAAATATGTGAAAGTAAGACAAGGACTATTTTCTCAACTACCCCATTTTCCATAGTGTTAGATATCAAAATTAAATTTATGGTAAATAACTAGATGTTTTACTTTTAATCATCAATTACTGGATTATCAAGTGTGTCATTCTTCAACAAAACCAAGATTCTTTTTCTTTAGTGTGTTTATAAATGCTATGCACTATAAATGAAGGGAAGTGGCATTTGTAGGTATTTTCTTTAACCATCTTTAGAGTGTAGTGGGCCTTCAGTGGGGCTAGGCTCGGAAGGTTCACATCCCCACATCTGCCACTTAATGACTGTGTGTCTTTGGACAAGTTATGTAAACTCTATTTTTCCATTTATAACTCTGTGCAATGAGAAAGATAAAATTAAAATCAGCCTCAAGTGGTTTCTATGAGGATTAAACAAAAAATAGAATACAATTTGTGAAGTGCTTAGAACAGTGCCTAGCACATGATTAGTTCAGTCGCTCACTCATGTCTGACTCTTTGCAACCCCTTGAATCGCAGCACACCAGGCCTCCTTGTCCATCACCAACTCCCGGAGTTCACTCAGACTCATGTCCATCGAGTCAGTGATACCATACAGCCATCTCATCCTCTGTCGTCCCCTTCTCCTCCTGCCCGCAATCCCTCCCAGCATCAGAGTCTTTTCCAATGAGTCAACTCTTTGCATGAGGTGGCCAAAGTTCTGGAGTTTTAGCTTTAGCATCATTCCTTCCAAAGAAATCCCAGGGCTGATCTCCTTTAGAATGGACTGGTTGGATCTCCTTGCAGTCCAAGGGACTCTCAAGAGTCTTCTCCAACACCACAGTTCAAAAGCATCAATTCTTCAGTGCTCAGCCTTCTTCACAGTCCAACTCTCACATCTATACATGACCACAGGAAAAACCATAGCCTTGACTAGACAGACCTTAGTAGGCAAAGTAATGTCTCTGCTTTTGAATATGCTATCTAGGTAGCACATGATAAACAATAGTAAATAAATGTTAGATGAGACTATTCTTTCTTGAAGTGAGTGCTTGCTATGAATCTAGCATTGTGCCAAAACAAGGAGGAGGGGCAGTTTGGGGATCCGTGACTGGGGCCATAACTAGGATCACTTTTCACAGCCTGAGTCTGAAAACAATTGAGGAATAGTCGATGTCGAGCCAATGTCTTAGATTTGTTATTGATAAAGTCCATGTAAAAGAACCTGTCTTAGAGTGGGATTGAAAATGGGCTGGCTAACTTTAAAGACCCTGTCTTAACCTTGACAGAGCACACCCTGGTAAAGTTTGAGTCTACAGCTCAGATCTACTAATTTAGGTCCCTGCTTTCACTAGTCCAGATGGGGAACGGATGAAAAAGAACAAATCCGCAGGGGGTTGTTATCTTTGTAGATTTAACTCCATCCAATGGGCTGATGGGAATTCCCTGATGGCTCAGTGGTAAAGAATCCACCTGGAATGCAGGAGACTCAGGTTGGATCCCTGGGTCAGGAAGATCCCCTGGAGAAAGAAATGTCAGTCCACTTCAGTATTCTTCCCTGGAGAATCCGGTGGACAGAGGAGATTTGTGGGCTACAGTCCATGGGGTCACAGAGAATCAGACACAACTTGGTGACTAAACCACAGCAGCAATGATGAACCGGATGACAAATGACTGCAGGTGAATGATTACACCTCAGAGAGAAGTCAGGACAGAGTGAGAGACCAGGACTTGCAGAAAATGTCTTCTTATCACTAAATAAAGTGAAATGGTCTCTGTTATATGATGCAAAATTAAGTAGACAGTCTGACATACTACCCAGAAAACGAGGGGCGTCTAATCATACCTCAGCTCTATAATGAATTTGCATGACCACAGCCTCAAGTTTTCTTCAAAACGACCCCATAAACCCAACAGAAAGAGAGAGAACTGTCATTCATCAGTGCCACAGCTTCTCAGGTGATGAGCTAGTGCTTTCTATGCCTTCTCTAATGTCGTCTCACCTGCTCAAGGTCAAGGAAGTAGGAATTGGGAATATACCCCCATGTGACTTTAGGTCCAAGAGGAAGGGGAAGGTGATCATAGCAAAATCCCACCCGACCCAACAGAACTTTGAATTTGTGTACCCGTGTTCTCCAAGATAACTATCATAGTCAGCATTTGTTTGATGCTAAAAAAAAAAAGTAAAAGGTTTTACACAACTCCTTTATATACATTAAATTCTTTGATCTTTAAAATAATCCTTTGAAAGAGACTCAATGGCTCAACATATATTTGTTGAGTGCTTACGCTGTGCAGGGCACAGGGGCTTGAGCCCTGGGCTATACGGCCCAACAAGTGCAGACACAATCCCTTACTTCTGGAGAACTTTAAGCCTTGATGTGGCCGAGAGGTGGAATCTAGAGAGCTTCATCACTGTGATGAGGGTAAGGAGCAGCTTATGTGGGTCCGTGAGGGTCAGGAGGAGTTGGGGAGGGGTGTGCATGCGTGTGTCATAAGCTGCTTCATTCGTGTCCAGCTCTGTGTGACCCTGTGCACTGTGTCCCACCAGGCTCCTCTGGCCATGGAATTCTCTAGGCAAGAATACTGGAGTGGGTTGTCCTGCACACCTCCAGGGAGTCTTCCCCAACCCAGGGACTGAACCCACATCTCTTAAGTCTCGTGCATTAGCAGGCAGGTTCTTCACCACTAGCGCCACCTGGGAGAGGTGTAGTGCGTGCCACAGCCTGTGGCTGAAGTCAGAGGTCATGGTTGAGGAAAGCCAGCAGGGCTGAAGTGCAGAAGAAAGAAACCAGCAAGTATGGTGACCATTCATCCCACCTTACAGATGGAAAAGCAACCTCAGAGCAAGGTATAGGCCAGCAATATCACCGTGAGGAAGTGGAGCGTTACCCAGAAGCTTAGACTGGACTGAAAGTCTGCCACCCTGATGTTTTTCCTCCATGCTAAAATCATCTTAAAAAGAAGAAAGAACTGGCAGGGGTGCTGTTAGTTAGCTTTTAATTTCAGGGGACAAGAAACCCACAGGTGGACTGACTACTTCATACTATCAACAAAGGCACCAAAAACGTGTTTTTGTTGTTTAGTCCCTAAGTTGTGTCTGACTCTTTCATGACCCCATGGACTATAGCCCACCAGGCTCCTCTGTCCATGGGATTTCAGGCAAGAATGCTGAAGTGGGTTGCCCTTTCCTTCTCCAGGGGATCTTCCTGACTCAGGGATCGAACCTGCATCTCCTGCATTGTAGGCAGATTCTTTACCACTAAGTCACCAGGGAAGCCCACCAAAAGTGTGTAGCTAGAACCAAACACTTCATCTACTCTGCACTCACAACAGGCGCAATGGTGCCTGAGGAACTTCATGGTGTTAAATTTATCTTTGCAATTTCTTTTTCCAGTCTTTTTGTTGAGTAACTTCTTGCTGCTGCTGCTGCTGCTGCTGCTAAGTTACTTCAGTCGTGTCTGACTTTTCAAAAACTGTGAGGAAACTTCATCTAATAGGGAAAATGAAGATTGTGTGTGGTGGAGAAGCCAGGACACACACACACACACACACACATACGGTAATCCCTTAATTTATCACTACTTTGTCCTGTGACTTGGAGGAAGTTCTAACTGTTACTCCCACCCCTTTCTGTTGTTATTTTTGAGCTGCTAAGTCAGGTCCAACTCTTTGTGACCCCATGCCCTACAGCACACCAAGCTCCTCTGTCCTTCACTTTCTCCCGGAGTTTGCTCAGATTCATGTCCACTGAGTTGTGGTCCTTCAACAAATGGCTGAGAGCATCAGATGAAGCTACAGCTTTGCTCCCTTCCCTCATCTCCAACCATGCATACAGGCGCATCTGTTTGCTTGCATTGCTCAGGGTTTGTACATGCTGTCACACAAGGCCCTGAATCCCTCCTTCCTTCTCAGTTTTCTTTTTGACTTTTTCCCCCTCACTTTCTCTCTTTTATTTTTCAATGTCAGCCCCTCCTTAGGGGCTTCAGCAAGCAGAAGGACTGCAAATCCTGTCTGTCTGAGGATACAAATCTTGCCTGGCATAGCTTGTCTATGCCACTTATCAGCTCTATGACCTTGGGAAAAATCACCTGTTCTTACTGAGTATTTATTTTATCATTGGGGTCCCAGCTATCCCTTGGGCTTTCCTCATAGCTCAATTGATAAAGAATCCACCTGCAATGCAGGAGACCTCAGTTTCATACCTGAGTTGGGAAGATCCGCTGGAGAAGGGAGAGACTACCCACTCCAGTATTCTTGGGTTTTCCTGTGGCTCAGCTTGTAAAGAATCCGCCTGCAGTGAAGGAGACCTGGGTTTGATCCTTGGGTTGGGAAGATCCCCTGGAGAAGGGAAAGGCTTACCCACTCCAGTATTCTGGTCTGGAGAGTTCCATGGACTATATAGTGCATGGGGTCGCAAAGAGTTGGACATGATTGAGCAGCTTTCACTTTCACTATCACCTATCCCTCTGATACAGCAAAGTAGAGTGAAATGTATCTTGTAAAGAATAAATGAGTTCAGACAGCACAGTGTATGCTCTGTGGATGAAAGCTGCAGTTATGAAAGAATATGTCTGAATCTCAGGTTCACTCTCTCTAAACTGAAGATGTTAAGCCAGATGATCTTAGTGCTCTCCAGGTCACAAGGTCTCTGATTCTTGGCCATTCCCCATCCCTTGGGCTCTCCTTTGATTTATGTCCCCTTCTGACTCCATCCCAGCCCCTTCCAAATGTGACAGACTCAGTTCAGGGTATGGCAGGGACCGACTCAGTTTATAAAGTTGATGGGCTTTGGTGGTGCTTTTGCAGGAGCAAGGCTGTAATGACCCAAGCTGGGAAGAGATATATGGTACCCATTTTCATAGGTCTCATATAGCAAGAAGATGAAAGTAGGTAGACTCTGGACTTAAACTGTCAACTCCAACCACATCAAGAGTATGGGTCAGCCTTGTTGAAATTCCACATATATCTTCTCATGATTATTCAGCTACTGCTGTAGCTTCAAGCTTCAAAGATTCATATAATACAACTCAAAGTAGGAAAACGAGAGGTGATGGCCCAGGCACTTTCTCCTGAGTCAGCTGTTTCTTTGTATCCCCAGAAAATTTAGACTTTCCCTTATTTTTCATTGGCCAGAATTGGATCCCTGGCAAGCAGGAATAAGAGCTATGCCGTAAACCAATCATGATCAACTTTTGGATTATGCTAATTGCTTCTGAATTAAATGAAATATTGCTGCAATGAAAAGGGGAATGTTTGTTCAATAGTCAACTAACAGTATTGTTGCACTTTTATTTTAGAAATAATGACACGAAACTCAGAGAGGTAAAGTGATTTAGCCAAGGCTACATGGACTGGAGGTGTCAGGTTCTAGACAGGAGTGTAGATTCTCTGACCCTAAGTTGCTTTGTTCATTATCACTTATTATCTTTCCTGCATTGTAGGTGAGAAGCCCATGAATACTGGAGTGGGGCCTCTCCTTTCTCCAGGAGATCTTCCTGTTGTTAACTAAAAACAACTATAAATAGACAGTAGAGCTCCCAGTCTGTGTGTTCAATGCCAGGTCTTACTCTTGTTCAGCTGCTCGGTCATGTCCGACTCTTTGCTACCCCATGGACTGTAGCACACCAGGCTTCCCTGTCCTTCACCATCTCCTGGAGCTCACTCAAATTCATGTCCACTGAGTCAATGATGCATCCAACCATCTCATCCTCTGTCACTATCTTCTCTTGCCTTCAGTCTTTCCCAGCATCAAGGTCTTTTCCAATGAGTTGTCTCTTCTCATCAGATGGCCAAACTATTGTAGCTTCAGCTTCAACATCAGTCCTTCCCATGACTATTCAGGGTTGATTTCCTTTTGGGTTAACTGGCTTGATCTCCTGCTGTCCAAGGAACTCTCAAGAGTCTTCTCCAACATCATTAGGTCTCCGGTGGCTGTTTTGGCCAGGGAGACAAGGTGTGGGCAGGCGTGACTTTGTCCTGAGACCAGAAGCGCTGTGCAGGTTGCCTGGCATAGAAGTCTTAGCCCCAGTGGAGTCCTCAGTTCTAATGCATTTGCCCTGACACCCAGGACAATGTCTTTAGAATGAGCAAAAACTCTTGCAGTTCTTCAGATGTTTTAGAATATCAACTGCATTTTGAAAGTGCTCTCCCTTGAATATTTAAAATCATGTTTTATTTAAGGGAGATGACTTTCATAAATTTCTGACCCATTTGAGCTTTATTTCATTCTAATACTCTTTAAGAGCCAATTCGTGTCCAATAAGGCTTTTCACCTCGTTTAATGACTCTTTAAAATTCTCTTTTCTTACAGTCAAAACTGTAGCAGCCGATTTGAATGCCAAAGGGTTCAAGTTCAGTTCAGAGTGCTCAGATTAAGAATTCTTAGAGACTTTTAAGTTGGCAAAATGAATTCTGTTCATACATATTCAACTCTGAATCTCCAATGATCAGCCCATTGTAGACTTACTGTTAAGGCACCATCAGAGGTTTGAATAACCGGATTTTTCAACAAATATTTAAAAACAGTGTAGGCCCATCCTATCTTATACACATCTAATTTGTCCAAAGCAGAGGATCTGGGCTTTTGCCTCTAATTCTTAGCAATGGAGAAGGAAGAAATGAAATCTAACTATGCTGATATTTATTTGCTATGTCAGCTTGATCTCATTGAATATCTGAGCTAGATATGAAGTGGTAGCATATGTTACCTCCATTTCACTAATGAGTATACTCAGTCTCAGAGAGGCTAAATAAGTGGACTGAAATCGCATAGCTGGGAAATGGCAGAGAAAGTTGTCAGGGCTTCTGAACTCAAGCTTAGTGGCCTCCTGAAGTTCATTTCTTCCTATGCCCTCCTTGATCCCTAAGCTCCCAGTAGGGTATGGCTGAGGGCTCCCTCCGAGGCAGTGTATCATTATCTGAAATGAGCACTTTACCTCACTTAATCCTTGCTTGGGATTTACCAGTGGTAAAGAATTTGGCTGCCAATGCAGGAGACACAAGAGATGCAGGTTTGTCCTTGGGTCAGGAAGATCCCCTGAAAGAGGGCATGGCAACCCATTCTAGTATTCTTACCTGGAGAATCACCATGGACAGAGGAGCCTGGTGAGCTATAGTCCATGGGGTCGAAAAGAATCAGACATGATTGAGCCTCTCCCCTCCCCATATACACAGAAACATGTACAATTTTTGCTTAAGATATCCTGTTTTACAGCTTAGGACATGAGGTCTCTAAAATGTTAATAATCTATCCCAAGAAGCTCAGTTGGTAAAGAATCCGCCTACAATGCTGGAGACCCCAGTTTGATTGCTGGGTTGGGAAGATCCGCTGGAGAAGGGATAGGCTATCCACTCCAATCTTCTTGGACTTCCCTGTGGCTCAGCTGGTAAATAATCTGCCTGCAATGCAGCAGACCTTGGTTCATCCCTGGGTTGGGATCAAACCAGTATTCTGGCCTGGAGAATTCCATGTACCACAGTCCATGGGGGCACAAAAAGTCAGATACGACCAAGTGACTTTCACTTTATCCCAAGTTACAGAGCAGAACCAGGGAGAACTGGGTTTGAATCTGGCTTCAAAGCTAGATTGTTTCCTGAGGCTACTATCATGAATGCCTGTAAGCTGGGTGGCTGAAAACATTAGAAGCTTATTCTCTCAAACGTCTCAGGAGGCCAGATATCTGTGATCAAGGAACCAGCAGGTCTGTACACCCTCTGGAGCCTCTGGGGGTGTCCCGTCCTGGTCTCTTGCTCCTGCTGGCTGCTGTAGGCATCCCCCTTGGCTTGTGGGCTTGTGGCCATTTCTCTTTCAGCTGCATCTTCACCTTGCCTTCTCTGTGTGTCTCTTATAAGGGCACTTGTCATTTGGTTTTGAGGCCCACTCAGATCGTCCCAATGATACCATAATTTCAAGATCCTGGATGGACTTAATCACACCTGCAAACATTCCTTCCTAAGCAAGGGGCATCCACCTCTTCCCTATGTTAGATGGTAGATGTATCTCTTTGTGGCAATCAGTTAACAGCTGATGACTATGGAACCTAAACTCTTTGATTTCTTCCATAGAATGATAATGCCACCGGTCTTTATGCCACAGCATTACTATGATCGATACATTGCATTAATCCTTCCAGTTGTTTCAGCATGCAATATGTTATGGATACACATGTATCCATTCTCCCTGGAACTTCTCTGCCATTCAGGCTGCTACATAACTCTGAGCAGAGTTCCCTGTGCTATATAGTTGATCCCTGTTGGTTATCCATTTTAAAGAAGTAGTCTTTGGCCTGGTGACTTGAAAGATGACAAAGCCTTTTCAGAGCTAGTCTGAGGCTAATTCCCAGGTGACTCAGTGGTTAACAAACCTCCTGCCAATTCAGCTGATGCAAGAGATGAAGGTTCGATCTCTGGGTCAGGAAGCTCCCCTGGAGGAGGGCATGGCAACCCGCTCTAGTTTTCTTCCCTGGAGAATTCCATGGACAGAGAAGCCTGAAGAGCTACAGTCCACAGGATTGCAAAGAGTTGGACATGATTTAGCAACTAAGCAAACAGCAATGCACAAACAAATGTGTCTGACTAACATCATCCCCTAAACCTGCAGCAGAGTCTTGCTTGTGTAAGGAAGTATGGGGCTTCAGCTCAAATGACCAGGACATTTTTGTTTTACAAAGTTGAGAAACAAAACAGCTTTTCTAAGAAGAGCAAATTTTGATGTTGGTGGGTCAGTGTGATTCATCTCTGTTTCCCAGGAAACCCAAGTCCAGTGCAGCACTAATTGCCCCAACCCCTTACATTCCATTCCTTCCTTCTTCTCTTTTCTTCTTTCTTTTACTCCCTATTTTCTTTATCTTTTATCAGACTCCCAGCAACATTCTTATCTTATGCCAGGACCTGTTCAGCTCCAAGGGCTCCAATGATTTGCCTCAGAACCTAGAGAAGAGGAGTGGTCACCTTCTGACTCAAGAAGACCCCTACAGAGAATGAGCTATGTTCTGAGAATGTGATTTTAAGTCCAATTTGTTTGCAAGTCCAACAGAGTTAGCCTAGGTATCCAACTGACACGATCAGCTATATAGTACTGTGTTTTAATGGGCTTATAATAGTTTTCACACAAATAATACATAGAAAACAAGCAGAATACAGTAAAGCACACAAAAGTACAACCCCCTCATAGACAAGGCACTCATGTGGCAAGGTACGCCAGACACGTGAACTAACTTACGTGACTAGACACGCGAATGCACGTTGACTTTGAAAGTTTGCAGCTTGAAGGTTCGTATGTTGGAGACTTGGTATTCTGTAACAAAGGATGCAGCATGCTCTGGGATGTGTACCTTTTTGGAATGATTGTCATGTTTAGGGGCAGAGGAGTAAGACTGAGAGGGTGCGGTGCTTGAGTTTGACCTTGAAAATCCAGAAGGTAAGCCAGGCAGGGGGAACCGTGCCTGCAAAGGCTCAAAAGCAAAGCTCTCATTTCTGGGAATGGTGTGTCCTTTATATGATCAGAGTTTAAGATCAAGCAGGGACCAGGACCCTGGGGAGAGACCAAGTATGCCACATTGAAGTCGAAGGTCATCACCAGAGGGCCTGAAGAACAGATCCACATTTAGAAAGATTTCTCCAGCCTCAGAGGAGTGGGTGAACCTGAAGTGGCCGCGAATCGAGGACAGCAGCAGCGGTGTGCTGCTCAGTTCATGCTCTGACGCATGCCATCCTGAGCACTGCCGTCTGTCTTCACTAGCCCAGCCCTTCAAGCAGTCTGGGGGCAGGTATTCCTTCATCTGGCAAACGGAGAAGGAAGCTGTTGTTGTTTATTCACTAAGTTGTGTCCAGCTCTTGAGTAAAGCCAGGTTAGTTCTTCCAAGGACGATGATGCAAACTTCCTACTTAACAATTATTTTTTTTTTTTTTCAAAAGGAAATCTTGCAATTGACCACTTCTGAAAGGCAAGGCGTCTGTTTCTGAACCTATGTCTGAACGTGCAGCATATGAATTCTCTTGAAATCATCCTAAAATGTCTTCTACAATGTACTTTGGGATAATGTGATAGTTTGCAAAAATGGGCACGGCTTTCTCTTCTCACCCTGTTCAGGGCTCTTGGGTATGAAACTTTGCAGCTCCTTCCAGTAAGAAGTGCAGTCTCTTCCCCCCCTTTGGATCTGGGCTGGCTTGGGATGTGCCTTGGACAGTGAATGTGGCCAAAGTTATGAAGAGCCGATTCTCAGCTTTGGCTCTCCCTCTTTTGGGACTTACCTGGCCCCTGGGTAAGCATGTTGGAGCTAGAATTGCTGGAGGTTGAGAAATTGTGCAGAGGAGAGACCAGCCATTGCAACCGATGCCAATCAGATCAGAAAGAAGAACTGCCAGCTTGCCGCTGAACTGCAGACTCATGGGCCATATTTAACTGCTATTCTTTTAAGCCTGAGTTTAAACATTGATAAGATGTTTATAGTGACACAATCGCTGTAAAACTAAGTAAAGCAAAGATAAAATAATCACTGACTTGGGGTGATTGGTTATGAAGCAAGAGTTGATACATTGTAAACTGTTTAAAAGAAGATAATTCTTGCCAAACACACTTTCCAGTGCCAACAACTGTACCAGGTTCTTGCACACCTTTTCTCTTTTCAGCCTCACATCTATAAAAACTAACTTTTGTTGAATATTTACTTGGTACCAGATACTGTGCTTTATATATCATAAAAAATTTAATCCTTATGCCTCTCTTATGGGGTTTCCCAGGTGGCACTTGTGGAAAACAACCTGCCTGCCATTGCAGGAGACGTAAGAGACTTGGGTTTGATCCCTGGATCTGAAAGATCCCCTGGAGGAGGGCATGGCAATCCACTCTAGTATCTTCCCTGGTGAATCCCATGAACAGAGGAGCCTGGCGGGCTACAGTCCATGGGGCCACAAAGAGCCAGACACGACTGAAGTGACTTAGCACACATGCACCTGTCATATGAGATTCATCTTAGTATATCATCTTTATAAGTAAAGAAACAAATTCTCAGGATGTTAAGAAAAACCAGCTAACCCTAAGGTTACCAGCTGACAAATGGCAGAGTCTGATCTGCATCTCATACCTGTATTTTCCACCCCTAGGGCCTGCACTTCCCTAAACAGCTTTTAAGGAAGATAATTTTACGTCTTATTTTCAAAAAAGAGTTTCAGGGAGGTAAATAACTTGTCTAAAAGCACCCAATTAATAAACGAAAGTGTTGGCTTTTGTCCCTAAGACTCACAGACTCCAGACCTGAAATCACTCAGATTCATTATTAAGAAATATTTCCTAAGTGGAGAAGAATGCATTTATATCTGCTAGGACCATGTTCTTTGTTTTAAAAACATGCTCTGTTCTGTTTTGAATGTGTTTTGGAAGTCATGTTTTGCAAACCTCAAATTGTAACAGAAAGCAGGTTGTAAAGGAACTGTGAGCGTTATTGCCCAGAAAAACCAGCTGGGAAGCATTTCAGTGTCAATCTTATTATTGCTTTTAAATTAGTAGTGACTTCAAAAGCCTTTGAAGTAGCTGGCAGGGAATGCCTGGATTGGGGAAAACAATCACTGGAGGGTATTCTCAGCAGGCATGTGCTTTATGAACGTTCATCCTTGTTAGGCTTTGGCACTGAGACTGGTTGGAACGAAGGTGGAGAGATCTTAGCAGGAAGCTTCTAGCTGATGCGGGTTGCCAGGAAGACCCAATTAGGCTGTCCTTCTCAGTAGCAAAAGCCCAAGCAGAGGGAATAAATTATTTGTGGCAGTGGCCAAAGCTGCTGACAACTTCAGAGACCACCCATGAGGTCTTTCCACATCACGCTGACTAGAAAGCCCCGAGAGGCACTAACCCCAGGGGCCTGATGCATTCCAACGGGAGAGTAGAGAGAAGTCAAATTAAAAGGTAGTGCATAGCACCTGAAGAATTCATTTTACAATTTCCCTGCCTCTTATTTTGAAACTCTGTCTAAAGATCTCCAATAAACCTCCTCCAAAACTGAGTTCAGAGTCACCTATTTGAAACCTCTGATGGGTCTTGGGACTTCTCTCTACCCAAATAGAATTCACCCATCTCTCCATTCATCCATCTATCCATCCTTCCATCCATCCTTTCATCCATTCATTCAGCACTTGGTGACTTCTTACTTTGTGCCTGATATTACAAGACCTTGGGGATATCACTAACATTCAGTTCAGTTCAGTTACTCAGTTGTGTCCGACTCTTTGTGACCCTATGAACTGCAGCACACCAGGCCTCCCTGTCCATCACCAACTCCCAGAGTCCACCCAAACTCATGTCCATTGAGTTGGTGATGCCATTCAACCATCTCATCCTCTGTCATCTCCTTCTCCTCCTGCCCTCAATCTTTCCCACATCAGGGTCTTTTCAAATGAGTCAGCTCTTCACATCAAGTGGCTAAAGTATTGGAGCTCCATCTTCAGCATCATCCCTTCCAATAAATATTCAGAGTTGATTTCCTTTAAGATTGACTGGTTTGGTCTCCTTGCTGTCCAAGAGATTCTCAAGAACCTTCTCCCACACCACAGTTTGAAAGCCTCCCTTCTAGGTCCTGCTTTTAATTAATCACCTGTCTGTACATTTCTAGCAGATACTGGGGCCCCACCTATAGCCTGTTAGCATTCACTATCCTGTCTCCTGCCACAGGCACACACAACTTTCCACCTGAACAGCTTTTCTGCATCCACAGGCAGGGAAAACCAGAAATGCAAGAGGATCAGAGTCCCTGGGAACAGCCCTCCTCGTAACCAGTGATGGATGAGAGTTAGGTGATAAATAACCCAGCTTCATTACCCCTTGGCAAGATCACTATGAAGGCAAACTCTTCAACACGTCCAATCATTCCCAGGAAGGGCTAGCCCCTAGCAGTTACCAGCATGATGGCACAGCCTCTATTACTTTCCTCCTCTGCCCAGCTCACTCCCGCAGTCCTCTACCAGCTGTCCTGGGACTGCCTCCAAATGAACTTCTTGCATATCCATCCTGGTCTTGGAGTCTGCTTTTAGGGGAATCAAGGCTAATCAGTGATTCTCCTCTCAGGGAAGGGCTGAATCTAGTGCAAAGGATGGAATGTACATGGACTTGATGAAAGCTGAACAAATGAATAAATGAAACTATGAGTGACTGATCACACTTTCACCCTTTTTTTTTAAACAAAATCCAAATAAATCTCTCAATAATTGTATTTTGGATGAAAAAATTACAATTTGTTTGGAAAGTACCTGACAGATAGTTTGGCCTCCGGGGAATAGGAGACCTCAAGGCTGGTCTTGGAGGGAAAGATGAGGCTGGATCAATGGCCTCCCTTTTCTGTTTCTGCACGTGGATACCATCCACCATATTTCCTAAAAAGAAAGTTGCAGCTTGCCTTCTCTGTGGGCTGTTTTGATCAAAGAATCCTTGGAGAATATAATCTCATGATACAGACCCTAAGGAGACCTGAAAAATGCTACACAATCCTCTTGGAATTGGTGGCATTGATGCATTCCATTTGTTTGTAAATTTATTTATTCAGTAATTAACTTATTCACTGATTTAGTCATTCATTCATTGATTCACTTTGCTGACAAAGGTCTGTATAGTCAAGACTATGGTTTTTCCGTAGTCATGTATGGATATGAGAGTTGGACCATAAAGAAGGCTGAGCCCCGAAGAACTGATGCTTTCAAACTGTGGTGCTGGAGAACTCTTGAGAGTCCCTCAAATCAAACCAGTCAATCCTAAAGGAAATCACTCCTGAATATTCATTGGAAGGACAGATGTTGAAGCTGAAGCTTCAATACTCTGGCCACCCGATGCGAAGAGTCGACTCACTGGAAAAGACCTTGATGCTGGGAAGAATTGAGGGCAGGAGGAGAAGGGGATGGCAGAGGATGAGATGGTTAGACAGCCTCACCAACTCAGTGGACATAAATTTGAGCAAACTCTGGAAGATAGTGGAGAATAGAGGAGCCAGGCATGCTACAGTCCATGGGACTGTGAAGAGGAGGATGCAACTTAGCAACTCAACAGCAACAACAACAGTTGAATCATTCCCTTGCTAACTCAAAAAACACTTTCCTTCAGAGGATCTGGTAATTCAGCTCATGGTCTCTTAGAATGCCTGCTGCTGCTGCTGCTAAGTTGCTTCAGTTGAGTCTGACTCTGTGCAGTCCCATAGACGGCAGTCCACCAGGCTCCCCATCCCTGGGATTCTCCAGGCAAGAATACTGGAGTGGGTTGCCATTTCCTTCTCCAATGAATAAAAGTGAAAAGTGAAAGTGAAGTCGCTCAGTCATGTCCAACTCCTAGTGACCCCATGGACTGCAGCCTACAAGGTGCCTCCACCCATGGGATTTTCCAGGCAAGAGCACTACCTTGTCTTAAATGCCTGGATTGGCATCCTGGCTGTGTGTCCTTGGGCAAGTTATTTAACCTATCTGTGCTCCAGTTTTCTCATGTGTCAAATGAAGATAAATGGTATCCCTTGTTAAGAAGGTTATGTGATTAGAAAGCGCTTAGAACTATGTATTATGAGCATCTCAGCAGTAATCACCATGGCCCTGCTTTGTGGATTGTCAGCATCTGTTGGGTACTCTCTCTTCATATACTTTCTGTTTCATTTTATTTTTCCTATTTCTAAGTTTTCCTCTCTGCAACACAAAGACCACATCAACCTTGGGAGAACTTAGCTTTCCAACTTCCCACTCAGTCCTGAAGCATTGCTTGACACATCTCCCTCTGACTAAGAAACAAAAACACTGCAAAATGGACCCTGTGTCCAGGCAAACTTTTCAACCCACTTTGGGAACAACTGGACCCTGGCCTTCTAGCTGCACGGTAACTGTCCAGGTCTCCCTCCCCTTCTCTGATTTCCAGTGGTTTCTGCTTCACTTCTGCTCCTTGCAGAAAGCTCAGCCCTTTCTGCTGGGTGTGAGAGGAATTAACCAAGGGAAACAGTGGACATGGAGGTGCGAACCAGGCAGCAGTTTCCAAGGAGGAGTTTGTGTTGGAGGCTCCAGCGTTTAGACTGTGCTTTTCCCCTTCTCCTCTTACAACCACCTATCCTTGGCCTCCACCCTGACACTTAATTAGGTTAGGAGCAGTTTAACTGCCCCTCCCTAGGTCTTTTTCTCACTCTACTTTGGGAATTGCCGAAGGTCAGGGGGCAGGGTGGGGAAAAGAGAGGGCAACTGCCTGCAGCCAACTTCAGATTTGGTCAGAAGGAGCTACGACCCTGGTTTGGTGGGAGTGGAGAACAGAAACTGGACAGACTGTGGGAGGGCCACTGTTCACTACAGCAGGAACCAGGGTCCTGCAGGTCATATTTCATTAACCCCTTACCATCCAGGCAGCAGATAGAATGAGCCCCCAGCTACAAAGGAACATCACTAGAGCTTGTGGAAATCGTAGGGGGTTCTACAGGCATGTAGGTTGTGAGGATGATGGGAAGTCAGCTTACTGACAGGCATTCTGGTCCCTAATGCCTAAGTGGAATTTCTATTCTGTTATGAATTGAATGAGTGAAGTTGGATAAGTTAATGGGCCTTGGGATTTTCACATGTAAAATGAAGATGCCCTAGGGTCCCTGGGATGACCAAAAAGGTCCAGTGTACTGCTTTAGTGTAGCAATGCTGCCTCATAGCTATTGGGTTGACAAAAAGTTTGTTTTTTTCCATAAGACCTTACAGAAAAAGCCAAACGAGCATTTTGGGCAGCCTGATGTTAAGCACTTACTGTGTACCAAGCACTTCTTTGAAAATTCTCAGTTCATCGGCCAAGATGTTAACTAAGTGCTTGTGTCAGTTTGGCAAGATGTAAAAGAAAAACACAGCTGAGCACCGAAGAATGGATACTTTTGAACTGTGGTGTTGGAGAAGACTCTTGAGAGTCCCTTGGACTGCAAGGAGATCCAACCAGTCCATTCTGAAGGAGATCAGCCCTCGGTGTCCTTTGGAAGGAATGATGCTAAAGCTGAAACTCCAGTACTTTGGCCACCTCATGCGAAGGGTTGACTCATTGGAAAAGACTCTGATGCTGGAGGGATTGGGGGCAGGAGGAGAAGGGGACAACAGAGGATGAGATGGCTGGATGGCATCACTGACTCGATGGATGTGAGTCTGAGTGAACTCCGGGAGTTGGTGATGGACAGGGAGGCCTGGCGTGCTGCAATTCATGGGGTCGCAAAGAGTTGGACACAACTGAGTGACTGGACTGAACTGAACAGTAAAAACCTAAAATAACAGTAGCTTAGTTAAGGTAGAAATTCACTTCTCTCTTATACAAAGTAACTAAATAGGACAGCTAGAGCACGTGTGGCTACTCTGTGGTCATAAGGGTCCTGGTCTCCTTCTACTTGATCATTCAAGTGCTAGTTTCTATCCCCAAGCTCCACGGAACTCTCGCCATCTTGGCCACATCTCAGGCAGCAAAAAGAAGAAAAGGAGTTGGGTGTGCCTCCCCAGTGAGTTAGTGCTCTTTCAAGAGTTTTCCCAGAGGTCCCACCTGCATCTTAAGTTTCCAGCTCATTGGACAGAACCTGGTCACTGTGTCTACCTAACTACAAGGAGGTCTGGGGCATGTATCCTTTTATCTGGGTGGGTCACCCCTTTCACTGTGTAAAAGTGAAAGTGAAGTTGCTCAGTTGTGTCCGACTCTTTGCAATCCCATGGACTGTAGTCTACCAGGCTTCTCTGTTAATGGGATTTTCCAGGCAAACATACTAGAGTGGGTTGCCATTTCCTTCTCAGGGATCTTCCTGACCCAGGGATTGAACCCAGGTCTCCTGCATTGCAGTCAGACACTTGACCCTCTGAGCCACCAGGGAAGAGAGTTCCAGAAAAACATCTATGTCTGCTTCATTGACTATGCCAAAGCCTTTGACTGTGTGGATCACAATAAACTGTGGAAAATTCTGAAAGAGATGGGCACACCAGACCACGTGACCTGCCTCTTGAGAAACCTGTATGCAGGGCAGGAAGCAACAGTTAGACATGGACATGGAACAACAGACTGGTTCCAAATAGGGAAAGGAGTAGGCTGCATATTGTCACCCTGCTTACTTAACTTTTGTGCAGAGTACATCCTGAGAAATGTTGGGCTGGAAGAAGCACAAGCTGGAATCAGGATTGCCGGGAGAAATATCAATAACCTCAGATATGCAGATGACACCACCCTTATGGCAGAAAGTGAAGAGGAACTCAAAAGCCTCTTGATGCAAGTGAAAATGGAGAGTGAAAAAGCTGGCTTAAAGATCAACATTCAGAAAACTAAGATCATGGCATCCAGTCTTATCAATTCATGGGAAATAGATGGGGAAACAGTGGAAACAGTGTCAGACTTTATTTGGGGGGCTCCAAAATCACTGCAGATGGTGATTGCAGCCATGAAATTAAAAGACACTTCAGGTCAGTTCAGTTCAGTCACTCAGTTGTGTCCGACTCTTTGTGACCCCATGGATCGCAGAACGTCAGGCCTCCCTGTCCATCACCAACTCCCCGGAGTTCACTCAGACTCAAGTCCATCGAGTCAGTGATGCCATCCAGCCATCTCATCCTTGGTCGTCCCCTTCTCCTCCTGCCCCAATTCCTCCCAGCATCACAGTCTTTTCCAATGAGTCAACCCTTCGCATGAGGTGGCCAAAGTACTGGAATTTCAGCTTTAGTACCATTCCTTCCAAAGAAATCCCAGGGCTGATCTCCTTCAGAATGGACTGGTTGGACCTCCTTGCAGTCCAAGGGACTCTCGGGAGTCTTCTCCGACACCACAGTTCAAAAGCATTAATTCTTTGGCACTCAGCCTTCTTCACAGTACAACTCTCACATCCATACATGACCACAGGAAAAACCATAGCCTTGACCAGACAGACTTTAGCCGGCAAAGTAATGTCTCTGCTTTTGAATATACTATCTAGGTTGGTCATAACTTTTCTTCCAAGGAGTAAGTGTCTTTTAATTTTATGGCTGCAGTCACCATCTGCAGTGATCTTGGAGCCCAAAGAAATAAAGTCCGCCACTGTTTCTCCGTCTATTCCTCATGAAGTGATGGGACCGGATGCCATGATCTTCATTTTTGAATGTTGAGCTTTAAGCCAACATTTTCACTCTCCTCTTTCACTTTCATCAAGAGGCTTTTTAGTTCCTCTCTACTTTCTGCCATAAGGGTGGTGTCATCTGCATATCTGAGGTTATTGATATTTCTCCCAGCAATCTTGATTCCAGCATGTGTTTCTTCCATCCCAGCGTTTCTCATGATGTACTCTGCATATAAGTTAAATAAGCAGGGTGACAATATACAGCCTTGACATACTCCTTTTCCTATTTGGAACCAGTGTTTTGTTCCATGTCCAGTTCTAACTGTTGCTTCCTAACCTGCATACAGATTTCTCAAGAGGCAGGTCAGGTGGTCTGGTATTCCCATCTCTTTCAGAATTTTTCACAGTTTATTGTGATCCACACAGTCAAAGTCTTTGGTATAGTCAATAACACAGACATAGATGTTTTTCTTGACTCTCTTGCTTTTTCCATGATCCAGCGGATGTTGGCAATTTGATCTTTGGTTCCTCTGCCTTTTCTAACACCAGTTGGAACATCTGGAAGTTCACAGTTCATGTATTGCTGAAGCCTGGCTTGGAGAATTTTGAGCATTACTTTACTAGCATGTCAGATGAGTGCAATTGTGTGGTAGTTGGAGCATTCTTTGGCATTGCCTTTCTTTGGAATTGGAATGAAAACTGACCTTTTCCAGTCCTGTGGCCATTGTTGTGTTTTCCAAACTTGCTGGCATATTGAGTGCAGCACTTTCACAGCATCATCTTTCAGGATTTGAAACAGTTCAACTGGAATTCCATCACCTCCACTAGCTTTGTTCGTAGTGATGCTTTCTAAGGCCCACTTAACTTCACATTCCAAGATGTCTGGTTCTAGATTAGTGATCATATCATCTTGAATATCTGCATCGTGAAGATCTTTTTGTATAGTTCTTCTGTGTATTCTTACCACTTCTTATTAATATCTTCTGCTTCTGTTAGGTCCATACCATTTCTGTCCTTTATCGAACCCATCTTTGCATGAAATGTTTCCTTGGTGTTCTGATTTTCTTGATGAGATCTCTAGTCTTTCCCATTCTATTGTTTTCCTCTATTTCTTTGCATTGATCACTGAAGAAGGCTTTCTTATCTCTTCCTGCTATTCTTTGGAACTCTTCATTCAGATGCCTATATCTTTCCTTTTCTCCTTTTCTTTTCACCTCTCTTCTTTTCACAGCTATTTATAAGGCTTCCCAAGACAGCCATTTTGATTTTTGCATTTCTTTTCCATGGGGATGTTCTTGATCCCTGTCTCCCATACAATGTCATGAACCTCATTCTGTAGTTCATCAGGCACTCTATCAGATCTAGTCCCTTAAATCTATATCTCACTTCCACTGTATAATCATAAGGGATTTGATTTAGGTCATACCTGAATGGTATAGCAGTTTTCCCTGCTTTCTTCAATTTAAGTCTGAATTTAGTAATAAGGAGTTCATGATCTGAGGCACAGTCAGCTCCTGCTCTTGTTTTTGTTGATTGTATAGAGCTTCTCCATCTTTGGCTTCAAAGAATAATCAGTCTGATTTTGGTGTTGACCATCTGGTGATGTCCATGTGCAGAGTCTTCTCTTGTGTTGTTGGAAGAGGGTGTTTGCTATGACCAGTGCATTTTCTTGGCAAAACTCTATTAGTCTTTGCCCTGCCTCATTCCGCATTCCAAGGCCAAATTTGCCTGTTACTCCAGGTGTTTCTTGACTTCCTACTTTAGCATTCCAGTCCCCTACAATGAAAAGGACATCTTTTTGGGGTGTTAGTTCTAAAAGGTCTTGTAGGTCTTCGTAAAACCATTCAACTTCAGCTTCTTCAGCATTACTGGTTGGGGCATAGACTTGGATAACTGTGATATTGAATGTTTTGCCTTGGAGACGAACAGAGATCATTCTGTCATTTTTGAGATTGCATCCAAGTACTGCATTTTGGACTCTTTTGTTGACCATGATGGCTACTCCATTTCTTCTGAGGGATTCCTGCCCACAGTAGTAGATATAATGGTCATCTGAGTTAAATTCACCCATTCCAGTCCATTTTAGTTTGCTGATTCCTAGAAAGACACTTAATCCTTGGGAAATAGATGGGAAACAGTGGAAAGAGTGTCAGACTTTATTTTTGGGTATCCAAAATCACTGCAGAAGGTTACTGCAGCCATGAAATTAAAAGATGCTTACTCCTTGGAAGAAAAGTTATGATCAACCTAGACAGCATATTCAAAAGCAGAGACATTACTTTGCCGACTAAGGTCTGTCTAGTCAAGGGTATGGTTTTTCCAGTAGTCATTTATGGATGTGAGAGTTGGACTGTGAAGATGGCTGAGCACAGAAGAATTGATGCTTTTGAACTGTGGTGTTGGAGAAGACTCTTGAGAGTCCCTTGGACTGCAAGGAGATCCAACCAGTCCATTCTGAAGGAGATCAGCCCTGGGATTTCTTTGGAAAAAATAATGCTAAAGCTGAAACTCCAATACTTTGGCCACCTCATGCAAAGAGTTGACTCATTGAAAAAGACTCTGATACTGGGAGGGATTGGAGCAGGAGGAGAAAGGGACGACAGAGGATGAAATGGCTGGATGGCATCACTGACTAGATGGACGTGAGTCTAAGTGAACTCCGGGAGTTGGTGATGGACAGGGAGGCCTGACGTTCTGCGATTCATGGGGTAGCAAAGAGTCAGACACAACTGAGTGAGTGAGCTGAACTGAACTGAACTCCTTGTAAGGAAAGTTCTGACCAACCTAGATAGTATATTCAAAAGCAGAGACAGTACTTTGCCAACAAACGTCCATCTAGTAAAGGCTATTGTTTTTCCTGTGGTCATGTATGGATGTGAAAGTTGGACTATAAAGAAAGCTGAGCACCGAAAAATTGATACTTTTGAACTGTGGTACTGGAGAAGACTCTTGCAAGTCCCTTGGACACAAGGAGATCCAACCAGTCCGTCCTAAAGGAGACCAGTCCTGGGTGTTCATTGGAAGGAGTGATATTGGGGATGAAACTCCAATACTTTGGCCACCTGATGTGAAGAGCTGACTCACTGGAAAAGACCCTGATTTTGGGAAAGATTGATGGCAGGAGAAGGGGACAACACAGGATGAGATGGTTAGATGGCATCATTGACTCAATGGACATGGATTGGGTGGATTCTGGGAGTTGGTGAAGGACAGGAGGCCTGGCATGCTGCGGTTCATGGGGTCTCAATGAGTCCGACATGATTGAGCAACTGAACTGAGCTTAACACCCCTTTGCTAAACTTGGAGGTGTCTTCCACTAAGGCAAAAGAGGACAATAGATGTGCTTAGGCATTAAACAATTCCTGCCCATTTATCTGTTTGGCTCCCAACATACAAACCTTTCTTTCTATGTATATCATACCCTTCTCCAAGGAAGAGACTCCAATGACTCATTTCGGAACCATCCTGTGTTGAAAGTATAGGTTCTTGGAAGATGTATAGACCTCTCCACCAGATCTGATGGGGTCTCCTTGAACCCCAGTGACCCATAAACTGGGAAACCCTGTCTGCTTCTCATCATTTGCATATCCAACACTCAGTGCTGAAACAAACAATACACCTGCAGAGAAAAATCCCCCTTCAGTAAAAGGGAGGCTGGTTAAACAACACAGCCACTGGTCCATGGAAAATGACAATCCCAACAGGGCAGGCTCTTTGGTAACAATCTAGAAGATTTCTGTTCTACATACTCCTGGGAAAATCTACGTACACGTGACTGCAGCCAAAAACTTTGTCAACCTAGAAGTCTTAAATCTGAAAGCTCTTGGAGTTTCCTTAGAGATGTCTGGGTTCTGCCCACTCAGGTTTCTAGCAAGAGGCATCCACTTGATTCCAGGGACAGAGATCAAAGAGGCTGACGATCAAGTGCTTTGATTTAACTTACAGTTCAAGATCAGAAGAACTAATATTGTGAAAATGATAATACTACTCAAGACACTCTACAGATCGAATACAATCCCTAGCAAAATGTCAACGGCATATTTTCACAGATCTAGAAAAATAATTCTAAAATTTTAATGGAAACACAAAAGGCCTCAAATAGCTAAGTCCATCTTAAGAAAGAAGAACAAAATAGGAGGTAACATGCTCACTAGTGTCAAATTATGCTACAAGACTATAGTCACCAAAACAGTTTATATACAATGGAATACTACCCAGCCACAGAAAAGAATGTGATCTTGCCATTTGCAACAACATGAATGGACCTAAGAGGTATCATGCTAAGTGAAATAAGTCAGACAGATATGTGAAATCTATTTTTAAAAAGCAAATCAATAAGCATAACAAAACAGAAGCAGAGCTATAGATACAAAGAACAAACAGGCGGTGGTCAAAGGGAAGGAGAGTTGGGAAAGGACAGAAACCAGTGAGGGAGACACAGGTTACAAACCTGCAAAAGGAGTGATAGGTATGGAATGCACAGCCTTTGGAATATAGTCATACCTATGTAATATTTTAGTACGATGCCATATCCTAATGAGATTTATTATGATGATCATTTGTAAATACATTGTTGTTGCTGTTCAGTCACTAAGTCCTGTCTGACTCTTTGAGGCCCCATGGACTGCAGCATGCTAGGCTTCTATGTCCTTCACTATCTCCCAGACTTGGCTCAAACTCATGTCCATTAAGTCAGTGATGCCTTCCAACCACTTCAACCTCTGCTGCCCCCTTCTCCTCTTTCCCTAAATCTTTCCCAGCCTCAGAGTCTTTTCTGATAAGTCAGCTCTTTGCATCAGGGGCCAAAGTACAGGAGCTTCAGCTTCAGCATCAGTCTTTCCAATGAACATTCAGGGTTGGTTTCCTTTAGGATTGACTGGTTTGATTTCCTTGCTGTCCAAGAGACTCTCAATGGTCTTCTCCAATACCACAGTTGGAAATCATCAATTCTTCAGCACCTAGCCTTCTTTACAGTCCAACTCTCACATCTGTACATGACTACTGGGAAAACCATAGCTTTGACTATATGAACTTTTGTCCGCAAAGTGATGTCTCTGCTTTTTAATATGCTGTCTAGGTTTGCTATGGCTTTTCTTTCAAGGAGCAAGCATCTTTTAATTTCATAGCTCCAGTCACCATTTAAATGTACAGAAATATTGAATCACTATGTTGTGTAGTAGGATCTAATATATTGTTGTAGGTCAATTACCTTTCAAAAACAAACTCATAGAAAAAGAAATAAAACTTGTGGTTACCAGAGGCAGGGGTTGGGGGAAGGGAGAGTTGGACAAAGGCAATTAAAATATATAGACTTCCAGTTATCAGATAAATAAGTACTGGGAATGTAATAAAAATCATGGTAAATATAATTAACAGTGCTATATATTGTATATGAAACTTTCTGAGACAGTAAATCCTAAAAACTATTATAGAAATAAACATTTTCTATTTATTTTTTTATATGAGATGATGGGTGTTCACTAAACTTACTGTGATAATCATTTCATGATGTATGTAAGTCAAATCTCTATGCTGTGGATCTTAAAGTTACACTCTGTTTTATGTTAATTATATCTCAATAAAACTGGAAGAAAAAAAATGAAGTCATTCTGGCTTAGTGATTGACCAGTATCCTAGATCTACTTATAGTTTTAGTGAAACTAAATTGGAGCAAAGGAAAAAAAAATCTACTTTCTGTGGGATAACATTTCAATTTAACAAATATTGAACACCCAGCATGTGCCCTGCTCAGAGCTTTTTGTATTTTTCAAGATGAATGAAATGAGTCTCTGCAAGGACAAAGCAGGATAATCCCATGTTTGTAAAAAATACATTGTATTTCAATCCCTTACCTCCTTCAGTTTTCACCATCAACTGTTCATGAGAGGTAAACTGCCTTTCTCAATCTCAACCATAGAATCTTCATCCCATCTGCCCACTCTAATCTTTTTTTTTTTGCAGTTTTCTCAGGAAAGTTTATTATCAGTCGTTTTCACTGCAAACAGAAAATAAAGGAGCACAGAGTCACAGAGTTTTAGAGCAGGAAGGGGCCTTGGTTAGCATCTAGACCAATTTCTTGATTTTATTTTTATTTATTTATTTAAATTACAATACTGTATTTGTTTTGCCATACATTGACATGAATCATCTAATCTTTTAAAACTCACACATTTTGGTTCTTTGATATCCTACTTGAACTAAGGAACTCCTTTAGTTGTGGGCTGGTAACAGTCAAAATAGTAGCCTCTGTGAGCAGTGTTTTCTGATAGTCATGGGGGAAACACACTCACTGCGGCTGACCTCAGACCATCAGTGTGATGGCACTGAAGGCAGAATTGGGAAGAGTTTTGCCCACTGAATTCTCTTGAGTCTGAGGGCTGGATGGTCTCATAATACAGACCATCACCTGGGTCCTGAAGGGGAGAGTGAAAAGTCGTCTTTGAATTTGGTTCCCATGTCTGTTATAGGTTGAATCGTGTCCCCCACCAAAGATATACTGGACTCTTAATTCCCTGGTCTTCAGAATGCTACCTTACTTGGAAATGGGGTCATTGTAGAAGTAATTAGTTAAGATGATATCATACAAGAGTATGGTGGGCCTCTAATGCATCATGACTTGGGTCCTAAAAGAAGACCAACACACGACAACACAGAGACACACGGAGAAGTTTCTGTGCAGACAGACAGAGATTAGAGTGATGCCTTTACAAGGTGAGGAGCTCCTCGGGCTTCTAGAAGCTGGAAGAAACAAGAATGGATCAGCCCCAAGGGGTTTCAAGGAGAGCATGGCTTTGCCAACACCTGGATTTTAGACTTCTGACCTCCCGAACTGTGAGCCCACGCGTTTCTATTGTTTTAACTCACTCACTTTGTGTCACTTTGTTATGGCTGTCCTAGGAGACTAATGATCCCTGTGTTTTCCTGTAACCTGCACCATCTGGTTTGAAATATATCTACCCTTGGACCAAATCCCATTGTATTTGTATTTTATGATTCTAGTGCTCTTTTTTCCACTTCTTCCACATGTGGATTAGACTACAGAAAACTGGTGCAATAAGCCAAAATGGAGACAAGCCCAGTGCTCTACGGAGGTTATCATGTCAGCTATAATTAGCTAAATCCATATGAAGAATCAGGTGCTACACCAGGTGTTTGTATATGTCGCCATATTTAACTTGATACTCGCAACAACCCTATGACGGAGCATAATTATCCTCATTTTACAACCATGCAAACAGAAGCTCCATGATACTAGCTTAACTCGCCTGAGGTCACCGAGCTAGTTAAAGACTGCAGGGCTGTTGGCTCAGGTGGGTAGACTCCAGACTCAGCACGAACATCTTAGCACACTCCTCTCGGGACAACTGTGGGAATCTTAATGGGCTACAGCTGCATAAACACCTCAGGGACTGCCCCATCCAGACCCAGAGATAAAACGGGATATGAGGACAAGGGAGGAAGATGGAAGGTGGTTAAAGAAATCAGGTCAGTTGGGTAAGTAGCCCTCAGTCCTTCTGTGAGCTCATCCACATGAGTGATTGCCATTTCCGTGTGGTAATTCGGGTGATGGGCTCACAGTTATATTGCAATACAATGACCTTAATCTCTTCTGTGTGTGCAACACTGAAGAGCTTTGATGGCTTTTCCCTTTAGAGGTTCTCATTCATTTTAAGGCTCTGGAGCCAGAGTTTGATTGACATCACAGCCCTGAAATTTACCAGTGGTTTCAGTCAGAGCAAAGTTGCTTAATCATTCGTAAGTTTCAGTTTAACTTTCCTCACTTGCAACCTCTTACAAGGAATAAATGAGGTGATGCAGAGTGGATTCAGTACATAGCAAATGTTAGGGGAATATTTTACTCCTCCTGTCCTTAAGAAAAAGAAGTTTTCCTCCACCATTCTGGCCTCTTGATCTACTGTTCTCTTCACTATAGAGCATGTTTGTGGGTGACTCATTTCCTGGTTGAAAGAAGCAAATCTAGCAAAATTCCAAGCATGTGCCTCAGTTGTCCATTTGTTTCCCCTGGACCAACGCCATGCTGCTCTGTGATTTAAATGTTGTACGTCTCTTATAGGTTAAATTTTATCCCTCCCAAAGATATGTTTGATCCCTAACCGCTGTAAGCAGCCAATGTTACCTATTTCGGAAATAAGGTCTTTGCAGATGTAATCAGGTTAAAATGAAGTTATCAGAGTGGGCTTTAATTCAACATGACTGGTGTCCTTAGAGGAAGAATAAGACACCATATGGAGACAGGCACACAGGAGAGAAAGCCATGTGACCACGAGACAGAGACCAGAATGCTGTGGCTGCAAACCGAGGAATGCTTGGGCTGCTGAAGAATAAGCAGATGATTTTCTATTATCATCTCTGCATTCTCAGGGGAATAAGAGTAGACAAAGGGCTCTGAAAAAGTAGAGCTAAGACAGGGGAAGGAACCAGCATATATGGAGCCTCTACTGTGTGTGTGTCCCTCCATATTGCAGAGTCAGACGCAACTGAGCCACTTTCACTCCATACTGCAAATACATTACAAAGGTCTCATTTAATCCTACAGCCTGTAAGATGAGTGTTCTTATCCTCATTTTCCAGACAAGAAAATGCTATAATAATGCATATCTACCTGTGGGGCCAGCACAGATAGATATTAGGCAGAGATTGATGCTTTTGAAATAAGGTTTTCGAAAAGACACTTGAGAATCCCTTGGACTGCAAGGAGATCAATCCTAAAGCAAATCAACCCCAAATAGTTTTTGAAAGAACTGTTACTAAAGCTGAAGCTACAGTACTTTGGCCACTTGATGGAAAAAGCCAACTCATTGGAAAAGGCCTTGATGCTAGGAAAGATTGAAGGCAAATGAAGAAAGGGGTGTCAGAGGATCAAGATGGTTAGATAGCATCACTGACTCGAAGGACATGAATCTGAGAAAATTCTGGGAGATAGTGGAGGATAGAGGAATCTGGTATGCTACAGTCCATGGGGTCGCAAAGAGTCAGACAAAACTTAGTGCTTGAACAACAACATGAAGTCACCAGAGATAATAGATACCCAGCTCATGGCTTCACAGTCAGCAAGTGACTGAGCAAATTCTAGAGTTCTGCTTCCAACACTTGCCTGTGATCTTCCTACTTTATGCAAAGCAGCTGAGGCAATAGAAATCAAGTCGCAATAGGTAAAATTTCAAACATAGAAGGGCATTATCAGTCACTACTAAGTCCGACAGGCATCCAGCTAATTACAGAGAGGCAGCATGGCAAAGGCTTTGGAGTGAGGACTCTGGGGTCACCTTGCCTGAGTTCCCCTACCACGCCACCTCCGCACTGACTTGCTGGGTGCTTTGCCAAATGGTTCCATCTCTCTGTGCCTTGCCTTTCTGTCTTGACATGTGGTGATAATAAGAGCAGGGCTTAGAGAGTTGCTGTGAAGATTAAATGAGTATCGACATGCCATAAGAGGTTGTTGCTGCTGTTATTTTTCATTATTTGAAACAGGACTTCTTTCCTCTGAAAAGGCACGATGATACCACAGGATGACTGTCTCCCTGAGTGTGGCGCAGGGCTCCTGGGTAGTGCTGCTCTTCTCCTCTCTGCCACTGTGACTTCCAAAATCTCAGCTGAGCGGGGATATTGTTTCTAATTAGACAACTGTCTGCCGTGTTGGCTAACAGTGCCTTTCGCAAGGCTTTTTGGCCGTGCGGGGTAACTGCTGTTATGTGTCCCAGCCGTTAAGAACGCAATCTGGAAGCAGAGTGCTAACATGTAATTGGCAGTCATGACTTCCAGCTCTAATTCAAAAGCTATCTCTGTGGTCCCTGGTGTGTGTGTCTCTTTCTGCTGTTTCTCTAGACAGTGTTGGAATGCAGCAGCCAAAGCAGATGCCGGTGCCTGTGCCCGCTGGCCACCCCTCAGCAGGAATGCCTGTCTCTGGGGGAACTCCCTTCAGTTCAGGTGCTCAGTCATGTCTGACTCTTTGCAACTCCATGGACCGCAGCACGCCAGGCCACCCTGTCCATCACCAACTCCTGGAGTTCACCCCAACTCAGGTCCATCGAGTCGGTGATGCCATCCAGCCATCTCATCCTCTGTCATCCCCTTCTCCTCCTGCTCCCAATCCCTCCCAGCATGAGTCTTTTCCAATGAGTCAACTCTTCGCATGAGGTGGCCAAAGTATTGGAGTTTCAGCTTTAGCATCAGTCCTTCAAAAGAAATCCCAGGGCTGATCGCCTTCAGAATGGACTGGTTGGATCTCCTTGCAGTTTAAGAGACTCTCAAGAGTCTTCTCCAACACCACAGTTCAAAAGTATCAATTCTTCGGCGCTGAGCTTTCTTCACAGTCCAACTCTCACCTCCATACATGACCACTGGAAAGACTATAGCCTTGACTAGACGGAACTTTGTTGGCAAAGTAATGTCTCTGCTTTTGAATATATTATCTAGGTTGGTCTTAACTTTGCTTCCAAGGAGTAAGCGTCTTCCCTAACTTCCTGAAATAAGTCTTCTGGGGTGTTCTGTGTAAACAATGTAGACTGGGAAGTGAAAGTGAAAGTTGATCAGCCATGTCCCACTCTTTGCCACCCCATGGGCTATACAGTCCATGGAATTCTTCAGGCTAGAATACTGGAGTGGTAGCCATTCCCTTCTCCAGGGGATCTTCCCAATCCAGGTATTGAACACAGGTCTCCCACACAGCCAGTGCTCCTTTACCAGCTGATCCACAAGAGAATTGTTATTTAAGCCTGGGAGGTAAGCTGGAGCAGAGAAAAAAATGAATCAGATATGATGTGCTTCTAGGGCATTTCAAGATGCATTATCTGTTTCTAAATTCTGGCAACTATTTTTCTTATGCTCAGATATAAAGAATCTGCCGACAATGCAGACAGACTAGGCTCAGACCATTCAGGCTCACATGGTGAAGAAGTCTGCTTATAATGCAGGAGACCTGGGATGTCTCCCTTGGTTGGGAAGATTCCCTGGAGAAGGGAATGACAACCCACGCCAGTATTCTTGCCTAGAGAATTCCATGGATAAGGGGAGAGTGGAGGGCTATAGTCCATCGGTCACAAAGTTGAAAACAGCTGAATGACTAACACTTCATTTTTCTAGAACCATGGTGATCTGCTCTTTCCTGACCAGCCAACTTTATTGCCTTTCCCGCCTGGGATATGCTTACCAGAAAGAGAGACTAGACTCAACAGACAGAAGAAGTTCAACTTTGGGAATGTTTTTCATTGACTCTTGTGTCCAGTGGTGCGTGTGTTTGTGCCTACAAGCTCAGTCACTAAGTTTTGTCTGAATCTTCGTGACTCCATAGACTGTCACCCACCAGGCTCCTCTGTCCATGGGATTTTCCAGGCAAGAATACTGGAGTGGTATTCCATTTCCTCCTATAAGGGATTTTCCTAACCCAGGGGATCGAACCCAAGTACCCTGCATTAGCAGGCAGGTTCTTTACAAGAATGACTATCATTCAGTCAGTCAGTCATGTCTGACTCTTTGTGATCCCCAGGGACTGCAGCATGCTGGGCTTCTCTGTTCTTCACCATCTCCTGGAGCTTGCCCAAACTCATCTCCATCAAGTTGGTGATGCCATCCAACCATCTTGTCCTGTGTAATCCCTTCTCCTCCTGTCTTCAATCTTTCCCAGCATCAGGGTCTTTTCTAATGAGTCAGCTCTTCAAATGACTGACAGCTAGATTAAGATGTGAGGATTTGATAAAATGTGGAATAAGAATAAAAAATAATTGAGGCTTCAGAGAAAGTAAGGTAGTCCACAAGGCTGTGATGCTCAAAAAAATTTAATCTGGTAAAAATCTGTAGATTTCAAGACATAAATTTTGCTCATGGAAAACAGTGAAATAGAAATTATTTCATTTCATTCAAAAATGAAGTAGAAATTATTACCTATTGTCTCCCGGTGACCCCATGGACTGTTGCCCTCCAGGCTCCTCTGTCCATAGTATTTTCCAGGCAAGAATACTGGAGTGAGTTGTCATTTCCTCCTCCAGGGTATCTTCCCAGTCCCAGAATAGAACCTGTGTCTCCAGTGTCTCTGGCAATGGCAGGCAGGTTCTTTACCACTAAGCCACCCCAGTATTGCAATGAGTATCCTTGGCCATGTATCTTTGAGTGTATGTGTGGGTATGTCTATAGAAAAAAAAAAAAGAAAGAAAGAAATCTTTGCAGTGGAACTAGGTATTGGCCTTTTGGCCAAGAAGACCTTCAAAGAGGTTATGCCAAATTTTGCTTGTATTAGTTCTGTGTGAACATCTGTTTTCCTTACATCTTGCTCAAACCATGTTTGTAATTCCTTTTAATCACTGCCAATCTGATAGGTAAAAATGAAAACAATATCCTGATGTTTTAGTTTGCATTTATTAAGTCACTGAATGAGATTAAACTTCTGTCCATATAATTCTAAACAATTTGTATTTCTTTTTCTAAACTGAACACATACTAGGTGTGCAATAAATATTTGTTGGACAGTTAAATATACTGCCTATACAATTTCTCCTTTTATTATTAATTAACCCAAATGAACTCTTAGGGAGTAAAACCCCTTTGATATAGTTGTTGCAAGTATTTACATCATTTTTTTTCTTCTTGTCTTCTATTTGTGGATTTTTGTGTGTAGTGGGGCATTTAGAAATTTGGTTTATCAGGCAGTCACATTTATTATTTAAAAATACTTTGTAGTTTTGAATCTTGCTAAAAGTCTTCTCTTATTTCTCTAAATAAACACAATGCCCTAAATAGGCCTTTTTTTTTCTGCTGCTGAGCACCCCTTGTGTGACCCCAAGATTATATTGCAGTCCACTTGCCTATCACAATGCCTTTAATAGGCCTTTTTTTCTGATGCTGAGCATCCCTTGTGTGACCCAAAGATTATACTGCAGTCCCCTTGCCTATCAGACTCTCTTTCATCTTCTGCCTGGGTAATGGCCAGTACTTGGAGGAGCAAGGGAATTCCTCTTCCTCAAGGAAGGCTGGCCTGCGGTGAATACTCCTAGGTATTGGCACCTATAGTGAATGCAGCTAACGTCACATATTGATACAATGCATTATGGAAATCCAGAATAAAGACAAGGAACATTCTGGAAAGTATCCTGGATTGCTGTTGCAAAGGGTCTTAGATGCCAGACTAAGAAAACTGACCTCTTTCAGGCACAAGTTGGAGCAGAACTCTTCTTACACTTTGTGCTAGGTGCTAGATTTGAATGGAAGGATAGGATATTAAAGATTTTTTTTTCTCTTGTTTAGTAGGCTTTCATTTACAAGTTCCTTTTTTTCCAATTAATTTTTATCAGAATATTGCTGATTTACAGTTTTGTGTTCATTTCTGCTTTACAACAAATTGAATCATGCTGCTATTGCTAAGTCACTTTAGTCATGTCCAACTCTGTGCAACCCCATAGACAGCAGCCCACCAGGCTCCACCGTCCTTGGGATTCTCCAGGCAAGAATACCGGAGTGGGTTGCCATTTCCTTCTGCAATGCATGAAAGTGAAAAGTGAAAGTGAAGTCACTCAGTATTGTCTGACTCTTGGTGACCCATGGACTGCAGCCTACCAGGCTCCTCCATCCATGTGATTTTCCAGGCAAGAGTACTGGAGTGAGGTGCCATTGCCTTCCCCAAATTGAATCATATATATATATATATCTCCAATCTTTTTAGATTATTTTCCCATATAGGTCTTTACAGAGTATTGAGTAGAGTTTCCTGTGATACACAGTAGGTCCTCATTACTTATTTATTGTAGTGTGTATACAAGTTGGCACTAGTGGTAAAGAACCCACCTGCCAATGTAAGAGATGCAGGTTCAATCCCTGGGTTGGAAAGATTTCCTGGAGGAGGAAATGACAACATATTCTAGCATTCTTGCCTAGGAAATCCTATGGAAGGAGGAGCCTGGAGGGCTACAGTCCATGTGGTCACAATGAGTCAGACATGACTGAGGTGATTTCACACACACACACACACACAGTGTGAATCCCAATCTCCCAATTTACCCCCTCTCCTTCTTTCCCTGTTGGTGACCATGAGTTTGTTTTCTGCATCTGTGACTCAGTTGTTTCTGTTTTGTAAATAAGTTCATTTGTGTCATTTTTAAGATTCCACATATAAGTGATATCATATACTTGTCTTTCTCTGTCTGACTTATTTCACTCAGTATGACCATCTCTAGGTCCATCCATGTTCCTATCCAGACCTCTTTCTCTTTGGGGTTTCCTCTGTCTGACACCCATTGTCCATGGTTTCGGTGTGTGAGACAGACCTAGGGCCCACTGCCCTTGCAGGAAAGCCAGAACATGACCCAGAGAAAGTGGGCTGTGGTAGACCTGCCTTTGGGCTGGATGTGGTGAGTCTTATGCGTATCTGCCACAGTCCACCCATGGGAGCTGCTGCTGCTGTGTGCTCAGCACACAGCTTCCTCTCCCTTCTTCTGAAGCCCTCTTTCATTTGAAGAGTGCCTCCCCTCCCCATATTGTGCTTTACCCAGGAGGGGAGATGAGTCCAGTTAGGTTATAAATTTATGTCTTGACCAGAGACTCCCAGGCACCCAAGGCTCTAGGATCCCTCCACAATAAGGATGCTGTAAGGAGAGCTCTCTATTGCTTTGTCCCTAACTATATTCTCTGTTCCTGCCCTCCTGAAGTTTTTCAAGCTTCCCAAGTTCCCACAGAATACTCAGCATCCATTCAATAGACATGTTTCTCCATTTGGTCAAATTATAGTGAGTGTTCTACACACGAACAAGTTCCATTCTGCTAGCACGCTTGTACATACAATTTGTTCATTTAAGTTCATTTGCTGTACATCCAACAAAGTTAGCCTGGGTTCCCAAGTACACAATCAACTGTACAATACTCTACTGTAAAAGGTTTAAAATACTGTTACAGCTGAACACCAAAGAATTGGTGCTTTTGAACTGTGGTGTTGGAGAAGACTCTTGAGAGTCCCTTGGGCTTCAAGGAGATCAAACCAGTCAGTCTCTAAAGGAAATCAGTCCTGAATATTCATTGAAAGGACTGATGCTGAAGCTCCTATACTTTGGTCACCTGATGTGAAGAACTGACTCATTGGAAAAGACCCTAATGCTGGGAAAGATTGAAGGCAGGAGGAGAAGGGGACAACAGAGCTTGAGATGGATAGATGACATCGCTGACTCAATGGGATGAATTTGAGCAAGCTCTGGGAGATGGTGAAGGACAAGGAAGCCTGATGTGCTACAGTCCGTGGGGTCACAAAAAGTGGGAGATGACTGAGTGACTGAACAACAACCGTGATCCATGATTTTTATAATAAAAAAAAAAAAAAAGAAATAAATGGTCCTTGAGAGCTGAGTGGGCTGGTGAGCTCTTCAGATGGCATGTGAATGGATGTATGTGACCCAAGGAGTCGGACATGACTGAACAACTAAAAACAGAAAAAAAAACACAAAAATAAAGCAAACATTTTTAATTTTATGATTTAGTACCTTGAAAAGCACAGAGTGCAGGACAACAGCTGTCATTCAGGGGCTGGTATCCAGTGAACAGGCAAGAAGAGTTACTGAATGGAGGAGGGAGAGGAGGAGGGAGATGGTAGAGCTGAAAGATTGTCAGCAATAGCAGGGCCAGCTGTGATTTCACTCACACCTGAGGTTGATGGAGAAGGAAATGGCATCCCACTCCAGTACTCTTGCCTGGAAAATCCCATGGATGAAGGACCCTGGTAGTCCATGGGGTTGCAGAGTCAGACATGACTGAGCAACCTTACTTTTCCTTTCCTGACACTGACGGAATGCATGTTTGCATCTTTGAAAACTCTCGACTTCAGGGTTCATATGTAGGGGACTTAACTGTAGTAAGACTCTGTTGCTTGCATCCCAAGAACTCTAGCAGAAAGAAGAGTTCACAGGTGCTGGTTGATTACATAGAGGTGTGGGACCAAAGTCCTGGTTTGTTTCAGGGCACGACCTTTGGGGGCTAGGGGTGCTCTCTTTATTAGTCCCTTGAGGCCATGTCAAGCTTTATATGATCACAAGGCTAGGAAGACTGGGCCCCTGGTAATTTCAGAAAATTGAGTTCCCTGGAGAGTCAGGGACTTGGTACACTGAAGACTCCATGACAGTTTTTGACATTTTTGTAAGGAAAACCACAACGATTATACCAGGAGGACTGTAAGTTGGTGCTCAGGGGCCTCGCTAGCTGGATGCAGAGCCAGGAATCTCCGTCATCTGTTTGTGATTACAAGGCTCAGCATGCCCCACCAAAGGCCCTCTGGCGCCTTTTCTCTTTGGAAGCACACTCAGCACATTTTTAGAAACTGCCATGAGAAGCCCTCCCTGAGAAAGTGACTAAACACTGCTTAATATTCTGAAAACATAAACAGCTGCTGAGAAGCCAGTCATAAGCTGTTTAGGAAAAGCTGACTTGGCACCAGGGGTAGCCAGCTGTTACTGGGATTCAACTGGCAGAGGCTGTAAAACTCCTTGCAATGTCAGGATTGTCAGTGAATATACATCATGTCCATTTTCCATCTTAAGCGCTGGAACATTCTGGTTGGATTTGTGCCCTTCTGGACATTTTGGAGAGATACAGTGTGCTAGGATCGATGTTCACACTCCATCCTTCTCTCTGAATATCCCTGTGTCTTTTGAACTGTGCCACCTCAAAACACATGTTTAAGTTCTAATCCTCAGGATCTTATTTGGAAATGGGGTTGTTTCAGATGAAATTAGCTAAGCTAAGGTCATCCTGGAGTAGGATGGACATCATGACTGGTATCCTTAAAAGAAGAGGAGAGGGAAACATACCAAGAGCATGCCATGCCATGTGATGATGCAAGCAGAGATTGGAGTGATCCAGCTGCAAAACACAGAATGGCAAGGAGTGGCAGCCACCACAGGAAGCTAAGGAGAAAGGATCTACTTACTACAACTTTCAGAAAAAACATGGCCCTGCTGACTCTGATTTTGGACATCTAACTTCCAGAACTATGAGATCATCCATTCCTGCTCTTCAAGTCAGTCAGTTTGTGCTGCTTTGATAAAGCCCCTAAGAAACTGACATGCTATAGCTTAACCTAGTCAAGGCTATGGTTTTTCCAGTGGTCATTTATGGATGTGAGAGTTGGACTGTGAAGAAGGCTGAGCGCCGAAGAATTGATGCTTTTGAACTGTGGTGTTGGAGAAGACTCTTGAGAGTCCCTTGGACTGCAAGGAGATCCAACCAATCCATTCTGAAAGAGATCAGCCCTGGAATTTCTTCGGAAGGAATGATGCTAAAGCTGAAACTCCAGTACTTTGGTCACCTCATGCGAAGAGTTGACTCATTGGAAAAGACTGTGATGCTGGGAGGGACTGGAGGCAGGAGAAGAAGGGGACGACAGAGGATGAGATGGCTGGATGGCATCTCGTACTTGATGGCCGTGAGTCTGAGTGAACTCCAGGAGATGGCGATGGACAGGGTGGCCTGGCATGCTGCAATTCATGGGGTCGCAAAGAGTCGGACACAACTGAACGACCGAACTGAACTGAATTGATAGTTTAACCATCTCCTTATCCTACATCAGATTGTACCTCCCATCCCCACCCTTTCATGCATTTCTCATTGAGTGTTCACTAAGCATTAACCATGTTCTGATCCAGCGTTGAGTGCTATGATACTTTGGTCACAGGGCACACTTCCTCCCCTTACGGAGATCAGAGACTGAGAGTGGGGTAGACATGGGCCTGCCTAGAGGCAAATTCTTCTCTGTCTTAGGTGCTTAGCATTCATTTTCCTTTCTGAACTGTAAATGTGTGTGTGTGTGTGTCTGTCTGTCTCTTTGCCTGTCCTGGATCTTTAAATACATTATTGCAAAGTCATCAAAAGCTATATTTTTCCTCAACTGTTCCATCATGAAAATGTTTGAATATGCATAAATATTAAAAAAAAAAGGTGCATTGATTATCTGTAAACCCATTGCCTAGGTTCAGCAGTTGTTGACATTTTGCCATATTTGGTTTCATAAATCTTTTCTTTATTTTTTCATATCTAGAGGTTGAATATTGCATTCTGTAAGAGTAAGAGCTCTGGAACTAACCTCCCTGATTTCAAATCTTGGCTTTATCAGCTGGCTTTGTGTCCTTGGATATGCTGCTACTCATCTCTGTGCCTCAGTTTCCTCATCTATAAAATGAGGATAATAGCGTGAAGGCAGAAGGAGAAGAGGGTGACAGAGGATGAAACAGTTGGGTGGCAGCACCAATTCAATGGACACAAACTTGGACAAACTCTGGGAGATGGTAAGGGACAGGGAAGCCTGGTGTGCTGCAGTCCATGGGGTTGTGAAGAGTCGGACTTGACTTGGCAACTGAAGAAAAAAAAATAATAGTATTCAGATCCTGGGAACACAGTGAGAAATAAATGCCTATGTGTGTGCACCCTCTTAAAACAATGCCTTTTAAGATGTGAACATTCTGTGAGTATTAGTTCTTTTAATAGTGATTTTTCACAGTTCTCAGGAAATAGTGGTATCTTATTTTCACAAGTAACGCTCTGGGGGTTCTTGTGCAGGTTACTCATGGGGGTCTTGCCCTCCTCTAAGTCATTCTCTACTCCTTTTAGGGCATGTGTATTTTCCTCCATTGGGAATATGCCTATCTTTGCCATAGAATTTAGATAAGATTTGCTCTGTTTGCTACTGCCGAGTGCCCGAGCAGTAAGCAGTACTTGATATGTAACTTGGTATACAGCAAGTGCTCAGGAAATAGCTTGCTGAACAAATAATATCCAGCATGCTGCTGTTTCTTCATGCCTTCATTCACTTACTCATTTGGCAGACACACATTGAGCATACCCTTGGTTCTAGCATTTTACTATATGCTGATGCTTCATTGGTGACTGAGATAAAGTCTTGATTATCAAGGAACTTTAAACTTGGTCTTGTTGATACAGGACTTCAAATTCATCTTTGGTTTAGCATATGCCTTGTCTAACTAGCTAGACTGTAAAAACCTAAAGGGCAGAGACTGTGGTTTCTACATTTCTTTTCTAGAACATGGAGCTCATCACAAGGTTATGCACATTAAACAGGCTTTACAGTCAGGCTAGCACAGAGGTAAGTTAAATCTCTTTCTTTCTGTTGGCAGTGGGCACAGATAGAGGATGTCTATCTCAGTCTCTTTATTTGGTGAATTGTTGTTGTTTAGTCGATAAGTCATGTCTGACTCTTTGCGACCCCCTGGACTGCAACATGGTGGACTTCCCTTTTGTCAAGTAGGGATACTATTTGTCAGTTATTGTAAGAATTGAATGAAACAATTCACAACACGTAGTATATTATCTATGGTATAAGGACTGTAAGAAAGAATTCTATGCCTCACTCCTAGTTTCTACATCTTAACATTTAGTCTCTTCTGAACTGTAAGCTAGTGTTATCTATAGTCTACTCTCCCTTTCTTTCCAGGGATGTGGTGAATTGGAAGAAAGATATGTCAGAGACTAAGTTGTTTCTATTGTAATTTTCTGGCATTCTGTGTCTGATTCACAAATGTGTGTACCGAGCAAAGCAGAAACTGACTTTCAGAGATAGGAAGCAAACTAGAGGTTACCAGCAAGAAAAGGGAAAGGGGGAAGGGCTAAATAGGGGCATGAGGTTAAGAAATACAATCTACCACGCATAAAATAAATAAAGAGGATATATTGTACAGCACAGAAAATTATAGCCACTCTTATGTAACAGCCTTTAATGGAATATAATCTATAAAATACAGGACCACTGTGTCATACACCTGAAGCTAATAAAACATTGTAAAATAACTCTACTTCAATTAAAGAAAAGGAGGCATGGATTTAATTGCTCTCCTTCAGATTCATATGTTGAAGTCCTAACTCCAGTATCTCAAAATGTAACTATAGTTGGAGACAATATCTTTATAGACATGATTAAGTTAAAATGAGTTCTTTAGGGTAGATCCTAATCCAGTGTGACTTATAAAAAGAGAAAATTTGCACACACAGAAAGGAAATAGCCATATACATGCAGAGATAAACATGTGAAGATACTGCAAGAAGGCAATTACCTGTGAGCCAAGAAGACAAGCCTCAGGAGGAACCAAATCTGTTGACAACTTGATCTCAAATTTATGGCCTTCAGAACTGTTACATTCCTATGGTTTAAGCCACTCAGTCATGGTGCTTGGTTACGGCAGTCTTTGGAAGCTAATGAAGCAACTGGATGGGTAATGGTGCCATTTATTAAAGAAAAACTGGAACAAAAGCTGGTCTGATTTTTGTGGAGTTGGGGAATGACAGTTGTGGCTAGAAATCAAGAGTTCTGTTATGACCTTGTGTGGACCGAGAAGCCCATTAGGCATTCAGTTAGAGACTCTTAGTAGGAAACTGAACATGTAAATGTGGTGCTTGGAAACACTCAGAAAACAGGTGATATTTGCAGTTATGGGAATAGAATAAGATTACCAAAGAAACTATTAGAGAGAGAGAGGACTAAGGATGGTGCCCTGAGGTCCTTCAAGGTAAACTCTGCAAAGGAGACTCAGAAGTTGTTGCCAATGATGGAGGAAGTGAAGGAAATGTTTAAATAGAGAGGGAAAAACCAACTGTGTCAAATGCTGTGAATATTTTGAGTAAGGTGAGTAAGGAAATTGGTCACCAAGGTTGGCAAGATGGGAGTTGTTAATGATCTTGAAAACAGTTGGTTTCAGAAGCTTGGTGGGAAAGTTTTTAATCAAAAAATGTTAAAGGTAAATAGAGAAATAGCTAAGTGGAAATATAGGTTAAGAGGGAACATTTTAGAAATTTTAAAAAAATATGGTATGCTTGAATGATGTCAGGAAAAGTCTAAGGATAGAGATTCAGATGGGAGAAAATATAATTGTAAGAACAAAAATAGATGAGAGGATGAGGAATGCACTTCAGAGACTTGGCTTCAGGTAGGAACAAAGATGCTCTATGTTAATTAGAGGCAAGTCGAAAAGTACAGTTATAAATATAGACACGGTTTAGAGAGACAAGAAAGTCCACAGCTGCTTCTGTTTGCTCATTTTAATAGGCAAGACCATCAGCTAAAAATAGAGGAAAGGGAGAATTAATGTCTTGGAAGAGACCTGAGAAGATATAAAATGGTTATCTCAAAGAGAGAACAAGCAACTTCATTAACAGCATGAATTAGGGTTGAGAGGCAGGGTTGAGAGGCTCTCAGATACTTGTGATCATAGTTTAAAGTTAGACTACTCAGAAAGCTTGTAATTTTTTTACCAGCTATATTCAAGTATAGTAACAGAGTAGTGGGGAAAGTGGAATTTCATAGGACCAGAGTTTTGTGATATGGAATAGGACAGAAGGAGGAGAAGGAGAGAAAAATGAACAGACAGTGGTATCAGTACAATGATGGACCATGCTTGCACCTAAGGTGACTAAGGAAAAATGATAGGACACCAAAAGAGGAACTCCCCAGGTCAGTAGGTGCCCAATATGCTACTGGAGGTCAGTGGAGAAATAACTCCAGAAAGAATGAAGGGATGGAGCCAAAGCAAAAACAATACCCAGCTGTGCATGTGACCGGTGATAGAAGCAAGATCCGATGCTGTAAAGAGCAATACTGCATAGGAACCTGGAGTGTCAGGTCCATGAATCAAGGCAAATTAGAAGTGGTCAAACAGGAGATGACAAGGGTGAACATCGACATTCTAGGAATCAGTGAACTAAAATGGACTGGAATGGGTGAATTTAACTCAGATGACCATTATATCTACTACTGCGGGCAGGAATCCCTCAGAAGAAATGGAGTAGCCATCATGGTCAACAAAAAGTCCGAAATGCAGTACTTGGATGCAATCTCAAAAACGACAGAATGATCTCTGTTTGTCTCCAAGGCAAACCATTCAGTATCAGTTATCCAAGTCTATGCCCCAACCAGTAATGCTGAAGAAGCCTAAGTTGAACGGTTTTATGAAGACCTACAAGACCTTTTAGAACTAACACCCCAAAAAGATGTCCCTTTCATTATAGGGGACTGGAATGCTAAAGTAGGAAGTCAAGAAACACCTGGAGTAACAGGCAAATTTGGCCTTGGAATGCGGAATGAGGCAGGGCAAAGACTAATAGAGTTTTGCCAAGAAAATGCACTGGTCATAGCAAACACCCTCTTCCAACAACACAAGAGAAGACTCTACAGATGGACATCACCAGATGGTCAACACCGAAATCAGATGTATTATATTCTATGCAGCCAAAGATGGAGAAGCTCTATACAATCAACAAAAACAAGACCAGGAGCTGACTGTGGCTCAGATCATGAACTCCTTATTGCCAAATTCAGAACGAAATTGAAGAAAGTAGGGAAAACTGCTATACCATTCAGGTATGACCTACATCAAATCCATTATGGTTATACAGTGGAAGTGAGAAATAGATTTAAGGGCCTAGATCTGATAGAAAGAGTGCCTGATGAACTATGGAATGAGGTTCCTGACATTGTACGGGAGACAGGGATCAAGACCATCCCCATGGAAAAGAAATGCAAAAAAGCAAAATGGCTATCTGGGGAGGCCTTACAAATAGCTGTGAAAAGAGAGGCGGAAAAGAAAGGAGGAAAAGGAAAGATATATGCATCTGAATGCAGAGTTCCAAAGAATAGCAGGAAGAGATAAGAAAGCCTTCTTCAGCCATCAATGCAAAGAAATAGAGGAAAACAACAGAATGGGAAAGACTAGAGATCTCTTCAAGAAAATTAGAGATACCAAGGGAACATTTCATGCAAAGATCACCTCGATAAAGGACAGAAATGATCTGGACCTAACAGAAGCAGAAGATATTAAGAAGAGGTGGCAAGAATACATGGAAAAACTGTACAAAAATGATCTTCACGACCCAGATAATCATGATGATGTGATCACTCATCTAGAGCCAGACATCTTGGAATGGGAAGTCAAGTGGGCCTTAGAAAGCATCACTACGAACAAAGCTAGTGGAGGTGATGGAATTCCAGTGGAGCTGTTTCAAATCCTGAAAGATGATGCTGTGAAAGTGCTGCACTCAATATGCCAGCAAATTTGGAAAACTCAGCAGTGGCCACAGGACTGGAAAAGGTCAGTTTTCATTCCAATCCCAAAGAAAGGCAATGCCAAAGAATGCTCAGACTACCGCACAATTGCACTCATCTCACATGCTAGTAAAGTAGTGCTCAAAAGTCTCCAAGCCAGGCTTCAGCAATATGTGAATCGTGAACTCCCTGATGTTCAAGCTGGTTTTAGAAAAAGCAGAGGAACCAGAGATCAAATTTCCAACATCTGCTGGATCATGGAAAAAGCAAGAGAGTTCCAGAAAGACATCTACTTCTGCTTTATTGACTATGCCAAAGCCTTTGACTCTGTGGATCACAATAAATTGTGGAAAATTCTTCAAGAGATGGGAATACCAGACCACCTGACCTGTCTCTTGAGAAATATGTATGCAGGTCAGGAAACAACAGTTAGAAATGGACATGGAACAAGACTGGTTCCTAATAGGGAAAGGAGTATGTCAAGGCTGTATATTGTCACCCTGCTTATTTAACTTCTATGCAGAGTACATCATGAGAAACGCTGGGCTGGAAGAAACATAAGCTGAAATCAATATTGCCAGGAGAAATATCAATAACTTCAGATATGCAGATGATACCACCCTTATGGCAGAAAGTGAAGAGGAACTCAAAATCCTCTTGATGAAGGTGAGAGAGGAGAGTGAAAAAGTTGGCTTAAAGCTCAACATTCAGAAAACGAAGACCATGGCATCTGGTCCCATCACTTCATGGGAAATAGATGGGGAAACAGTGGAAACAGTGTCAGACTTTATTTTGGGGGTCCAAGATCACTGCAGATGGTGACTGCAGCCATGAAATTAACAGACACTTACTCCTTGGAAGGAAAGTTATGACCAACCTAGATCGCATATTCAAAAGCAGAGACATTACTTTGCCAACTAAGGTCCGTCTAGTCAAGGCTATGGTTTTTCCTGTGGTCAGGTATGGATGTGAGAGTTGGACTGTGAAGAAGGCTGAGCACCGAAGAATTGATGCTTTTGAAGTGGTGTTGGAGAAGATGCTTGAGAGTGCCTTGGACTGCAAGGAGAACCAACCAGTCCATTCTGAAGGAGATCATCCCTGGAATTTCTTTGGAAGGAATGATGATAAAGCTGAAACTCCAGTGCTTTGGCCACCTCATGCAAAGAGTTGACTCATTGGAAAAGACTATGATGCTGGAAGGGATTGGGGGCAGGAGGAGAAGGGGATGACAGATGATGAGATGGCTGGATGGCATCACTAACTCGTTGGACCTGAGTCTGAGTGAACCCTGAGAGATGGTGATGGACAGGGAAGCCTGGCGTGCTGCGACTCATGGGGTCGCAAAGAGTCAGACACGACTGAGTGACTGAACTGAACTGAAGGTGACTAAGGAAGACTGCCAACTTTAAGAGCAGTGCAGGGCAATAGCAACACTGGTGTTAGGTCAATGGAACACATTTCTCAATGAGGCTAGAGAGAAGGGCAAGAAGAGACTACAAGGTGGCAACCAGAGAGTAGGATGCTCGAAATCAACTCTTTGAAGATTTCCTGACACAGTCCAGGAAAGCACCATGAGGCCATGTCCTAGGGATGAACACAGAGGATGGGGCTTCCTGGTGGCTTACCGGTACGGAATCTGCTAAGGAGACATGGTTTCAATACCTGGGTAAAGAGACCTGGGTTCAAGTAAGGAGACGTGGGTTCAATACCTGGGTCAGGGAGATTCTTTGGAGAAAGAAATGGCAACCCACTGCAGTGGGCAATCCACTACTCTTCCCTTTTGCCTGGGAAGCTCCATGGACAGAGCAGCCTGGTGGGCTATAGTCCTTGGGGTCACAAAAGAGTAGGACACCACTTAGTGATTAAACAGCAAAAGAGCAGAGGGCAAGATTCCTTGGGTGAGGGTGACATGAAACTGGGAAATCGGAGTGTTACACCTAGATATGAAAAGCCATCTAAAATTGGGTTCCCAGTGTCACCCCCAAATATTAATGTGACCCTCTTGCAGTTTTCTCCATCTCAATTAATGCAATCTCCAAACTTCTCCTTATTCCATGTACCAAACCTTGGAGCATAGATTGTTTTTTTTTAACTTCATGCCCTATGTTTAATTAATTCTCATGGCTCTATCTTAAAAATATACACAGACTCCAATCACTATCACCTGGATTATCTGTCTCCCCAAATTATTGCATTAACTTGCCAACTGGTCTGTTATCTTGTAATTGCAACATGGTGGCTGGAGCAAACCTTTACAAATATAAGACTGATCATGTAAGTCCTCTACTCAAAACCCAATAATGGCTTTCAGTTCAGTTCAGTTTAGTCACTCAGTCGTGTCTGACTCTTTGCGACCCCATGAATAGCAGCATGCCAGGCCTCCCTGTCCATCACCAACACCTGGAGTTCACTCAGACTCACATCCATCGAGTCAGTGATGCCATCAAGCCATCTTATCCTCTGTTGTCCCCTTCTCCTCCCACCCCCAATCCCTCCCAGCATCACAGTCTTTTCCAATGAGTCAACTCTTTGCGTGAGGTGGCCAAAGTACTGGAGTTTCAGCTTTATTATCACCCTGCTTATTTAACTTATATGCAGAGTACATCATGAGAAACGCTGGGCTGGAAGAAACACAAGCTGGAATCAAGATTGCTGGGAGAAATATCAATAACTTCAGATATGCAGATGACACCACTCTTATGGCAGAAAACAAAGGGGGGAACTACAGAGCTTCTTGATGAAGGTAAAAGAGGAGAGTGAGAAAGCTGGCTTAAAACTCACCATCCAAAAACAAAGTTCATGGCATCTGGTCCCATCACTTCATGACAAACAATGGGGAAACTGGAAACAGTAGCATACTTTATTTTCCTGGGCTCCAAAATTACTACAGATGGAGACTGCAGCCATGAAATTTTTTTAAAAAAATCCTTGATCCTTGGAGAAAAACTATGACAGCACATTAAAAGCAGAGACATTACTTTGCTATCAAAGTTCCATATAGTCAAAGCTTTGGTTTTTCCACTAGTCCAGTTTGGATGTGAGAGTTGGACCATAAAGAAGTCTGAGCACTGAAGAACTGATGCTTTTGATCTGTAGTATTGGAAAAGACTCTTGAGAGTCCCTTAGACTGCAAAGAGATCAAAGCAGTCAATCCTAAGGAAATCAACCCTGAATATACATTGGAAGGCTGATGCTGAAGCTGAAACCCCAATACTTTGGCCACTTGATGGGAAGGGCTAACTCATTAGTAACAACCCTGAAGCTAGGAAAGATTGAAGGCAGAGGGAGAAGGGGAAGACAGAGGATGAGATGGTTGGATGGCATAGCCGATTCAATGGACATGAGTTTGAGCATGGAGATGGTGAAGGATGAAGAAGTCTGGCGTGCTGCAGTTCATGGGGTCTCAAACAGTCAGACATGACTGAGCTTCTGAACAAATAACCAGAGCTGTGCCTGATATAAAATAAGTCCTCTGTAAGTATTTATTGAGCAAGAAATATATGGTGAAAAGAATACTGATAGAGAAAGAGGAGTACAGACATTTCTACCTTCAATGAAATGGGAGTTTGCTCAGGAGGGTGTTAGATGAGAGCCTCATAGATGTGTTGTAGAAAGTGGAGTGGTTTGATGGCATGAACTTCAGAAGGAGCCTGAGTTTCTAAGCAACAAGAAGAGAGCAATGGAAGCAAATGAAATTTTCTATTGATACCTCCCCCTTTGGTTATATAGTCTGCACTAAAGGAAGGAAATGACAGGAACAGAGAAAAGAGGTTGAAGAGATGGGAAGGATTTGGTTGGTGGATGACAGGTCTACTTGGCAAGTTTCTTGTATAGTAAAATATACTCTAATTATACAATCAAAAATTTCACTCCTGGGTATTTACTGATGAGAAGTAAAAATATATGTCCATACAAATATTTGTCTGTTTGTAGCAGCTCTATTCTTTGAAAACTGGATATAAACCAAATGTCCATTAACTGATGAATGGAGAAACAAATTGTGGTGCACTGATTCAATAAGACAACACTCAGCAATGAAAAGGAAGATGTTATTAATACATTCAACAACATGGAATAAACCTCAAAATATTATGCGAAAAAGAAGCTAGATAAAAATAGACTACACATCATGTGATTCTGTTTTTATTAAATTAAAAATGCAAAGCCTTAGTGACAAATAACAGGTCACTCGTTGCTAGGAGTCATGGGTAGAGTATGGGACTGATTTGAAAGAGACATGCAGTCACTTTCTGGAGTAACAGAAATGTTCTAAATCCTGAAGACAGCAGTAGTTACATGACTGTATTTCTTTCTCAGAACTCACCTAATCTTAAACTTAATATTGGTCCATTTTATTATACTTAAATCATACTTACAACTGATTAAAATAATGTGGTAAAGAATTGCCTGCCAATGCAGGAGGCATAAGAGACATAGGTTCGACCCCTTAGTCAGGAAGATCCCCTGGAAGAGGGCATGGCAATCCACTCTAGTATTCTTTCCTGGAGAACCCCATGGACAGAGGAGTCTGGCAGTCTACAGTCCATGGGGTCACAAAGAGTCAGACTTGACTGAAACGACTTAGCACACATGTTTTGCCTCATTGTGTGTCTCCTACACTAGAACTTATAATGTCAGCTTCTTGAGTGTAATGTTTAGAACCAGTATGCCTTGCACATCATAAATTTTAACTATTTATTGGAAGATATGTCTCATGCTTCTGATAGCAACTTTGAACTCAAATATTTCTATGACTGAATCTGATCTTTACCATTTACTGCCCATGCCAACTTAGACAACAGACACTTAATTATCTCTTAGCCTTGATGTTCTCATCTATAGTGTTGGAATTAAAAACAGAATTTCTTAGAGTTACTATGAAAATTAAATACTACATTGGAATAATATTCTTATAGAGCTATGTGGGATGTGGAAAATGCACAGAAAGTCAAATTTGTTATTATTTCACATGACTTTGTTACATCTCAGTTTCTCTGAACATTTATGATTCTCATTGTACTTTTCTTAAGATCAGAGATTTGCATTGCCTTCTTCTAGTGCTTGAAAGTCCTAGCAAACAGCACAAATGTTTGTTGAATGTGATCTGATTCTGTAACTGTTCGAGACCCATCTTTCCTCATGCCTAAGGATGTATTTACACACTATTGTCCTGTTCTAGGAATGTTACTGCCCTCCTCACACACGTGTGCATGCATGAGCTCACACATGTAAATGATGTTTGTATTTAGTGCTAAGGTTTAAGCAACACTTTCCTAGTAAAGATATCCCTGACTTCTGAGAAGAGATTAGATTACTTTGTTATATCCTTTCTTAGTACCCAACTCTTTTCCTTCATGGCCCTCATCAAAATTTGCAATGGTGTATTTGTACAAGTATTTTGGTAGCGTAAGCCCCATGAAGGCTGAATCCACCAGTGGGTCCATTGTTTCTCTAATAGTCCATTAACCCTTCTCAACAGGAAAAAGGAAACAGAGAGGAAGGAAGGCAGTGAGTATGTAGGCTGAGATTGCCAGACAGGGAAGAATTTCTGTTTTTGGAGAAGGGTGGTTTATTTCACCTTATTTATTTGTTTTTCTCTGACTTATTTCATATTCAAGTACCAGATCTGAGCTGAATTCCAGGCGGTTCAATAGTAACCAGCAGGTGGAAGGAGAATATAGTTCAGCTTATCCAATAAAGGAAAGAGAAACCATAGAGACCTTCCCCACAGTATCATCTGCTTTCAAGTTGTGTAAGCAAGCCATCTTAGACAACTGTTGAGCTTGGGAATGGGTGCCTGGCAAGGGCCTGTGAAGTGTGCTTCCCCTCTTATTCTTTTGTTCAGAAATTTGCAGTTCCTCCTCTTTATGCCCAGGTGACAATCAAAATTCCTTAGACTGGTATTTAGAGCCTTTTAGAATAGACCCTTTAATGTACTTTTCCTGCTTTCATTCACAATGTTTTCTTTCTGTCTTTCCAAAGAGAAACTTGTTCCATTCCTTTGCTAGACAGGTTCAAAGTTGGATCTCTTTCATAAGCTTGATTCTTGAGTTTCATCTCTTTTTTGAAAAATGTATTCTGATTTTCATATATTATAACTGTAAAGCTCCTTTTCATTGTTTATGGAGCCCATCTACTAAGATGTCAAATAGATAGCAAGAAATGAAGAAAGTTGGCTGAAATAAATGTACACTTTGATAAATGTACATATCTTGGTTATCTCTTACGACCCACTTGAAATCATACAACTTTTAGTGCATTTTATTAATTTCACCTTTAGTCACAATATTTACAAACATGTGATAGACAATGTGATTGATCTTAAAAGGACAATGATGAAAAATACAGTGACTGTTTTAAAGAACTATCAGTACAGCTGAGACCCAATAAACACTGGATTAAAACAAGGTGTGAGATATCACCTCAAAACTGTCAGAATGGCTGCCATCAAAGAGACAAGAAATAGCAAATGTTAACAAGAATGAGGAGAAACCAAGTTTCCTATTTGTGGGAATGCAAATTGGTACAGCATCTATGGAAAACAATATATTTCATTTAAAAAAATAGAGCTACCATATTGTCTAGCAGTTCCATTTCTGGGTTTTTATCTGAAGAAAACAAAAATACTACTTTGAAAAGATATATGCATCCCAATGTTCATTGCAACATTACTGATAACAGCCAAGATATGGAAGAGACTTGAGTGTCAACTAATAGGTGGATGGAGAAGGAATATATACAATATGTGTCTACACACATATACAGTGTATACATTATCATTTAACATTTATCCAAATGAACAACATAAAAACAGACCTATAAATACAAAGAAAAAAGCTAGTAGTTGCTAGAGGGGATGGACAAACAGGTGAAGGGGGATTTAGAGGTATAAGTTTTCAGTTATAAAATAATTGTCATAGGAATTTAGTGTACAGCATAAGGGATACAGTCAATCATATTCTAATAACTTTTTATCATATCTAGACTTCCTCTAGGGCTTCTCTGGTAGCTCAGATAGTAAAGAATCTGCCTGCAATGCAGGAGACCCTGGTTTGATTCCTGGGTCAGGAAGATCCCCTGGAGAATGGATAGGCTACCCACTCTAGCATTCCTGGGATTTCCTGATGGCTCAGATGGTAAAGATTCCACCTGGAATGTGAGAGACCTGGGTTTGATCCCTGGGTTGGGAAGATTCCCTGGAGGAGGGCATGGCAACCCACTCTAGTACTCTGGCCTGAAGAATCCCCTTGGACAGAGGAGCCTGGCAGGCTTTGGGGTTGTCAAGAGTCAGACATGACTGAGTGACTGAGCACAGCACAGACTTCTGCAGGTGATCATTTTGTAATGAATAAAAATATTGAATCACTATGTTGTAAACCTGAAAATTAATATGACATTGTAAGTCAGTTATATATTAATAAAAAAAAATGGTGTGAATAGTCCTACCCTAAAGAAACTTGGTTTCCTGAGACAGCACTTTAAAGGACAGAAGGGTCAAAGAAGGTTTCCTAGAGAAGTGAAAGACTTTTTTAAAGCTAATATTGTAGTGGTGGTGATGTTAAGAATAATAGCATGTATGCATGTGTATGTGAGTGTTAAATCCCTTCAGTTGTGTCCAACTCTTTGCGACCCTATACACTGTAGCCCACCAGGCTCCTCTCCATGGGATTCATCAGGCAAGAAAGCTAGAATGGACTGCCATGCCCTTCCAGGGGATCTTCCCAAACAAGGGATTGAACCCGTGTCTCTTGCATTGGCAGGCAGATTCTTTACCATTAGTGCCACCTGGAAAGCCCGAGAATAATAGCACTACTTCCTAATTAGAATACTTACTTTCCATCTTGATGGGGATCTTTCCTTTAGCCCCACTCATTCAGCCCACTTGGAGAAGGAAATGGCAACCCACTCCAGCATTCTTTCTTAGAGAATCCCATGGACAGAGGAACCTGGCAGACTGCTTTCCATAGGGTCACACAGAATTGGACACGACTGAAACGACTTAGCATGCATGCATGCATTGGAGAAGGAAATGGCAACCCACTCCAGTATTGTTGCCTGGAGAATCCCAGGGATGGAGGAGCCCGGTAGGCTGCCATCTATGGGGTTGCACAGAGTCGAACATGACTGAAGTGACTTAGCAGCAGCAGGAGCAGCATGCAGCTCACTTTATGGACAAGGAAGAGTTCAGGAATGCTGAAAAGCACGTTCAAGGTAACAGAACCACACAGGAGAAGAACTAGGGGAAAATGGAAACCTTTGATCTGTCCTTCAGTGTTCATACCTGGCAGGGCTTCTAAAGGCAGGGCGACTGATATTCTAATCACCCTTTATCTCTATTTTCCCATGTATACAGCAGGTGTATTTTACATGTGCAGTGAGTGTAGACAGGTAGACAGGTTAACACAACTAAACATCGATGTTTTCTTCACTTGACTTGCTGGGAATATTATCCAGAAGGACAATGGTTCAACACACAGATGATATTTAGAAACCTTGAAGAGTAGGCGTGGATAATATGTAAGAGTTACTTTTTCCCACGTGAACCTGAGTTGGTATACAGCAGCTGATTAATAACCTTAAGAATGAAAATGTCAGACCTATCGCATAAATATTAGCTAGCAGACCTCAATTTGTTTTGGATAAGGATCAACAGTTACATATAAGACAGAAGAAAGACACCACTGACAGCAAAAATCCCCTCTAAATATCACAATCTACTTAAATAAGCCATTCGGAAACACAAGCAGCCTAATTAGCAATCCATTATGTAAGTAACATTTGCTTATTTTAATTACTGGGAACTTCAATTAGGCTCTCTCATGGTGAAGAACACAAACCTGTTTCTCAGGTTATGGTCTTGTGGTTGATTCTTGGGAAATCCTAGGCCCTGATGATGACTTGGTGCTCAGGTATAGACATCCAGGGAGGAGAAGAGAGCCTGACACGATGCCCACCAACAGAGATGGGTGTTGGCTCTGAAAGCTTCAGTACAAAAAGGAAATTCTGAGGTCTAAACTCTAGCCTCCTCTGTGTGAAACACGTCATGCTTTTGCTTTTGTTTTCGGAGAAGTGTCTGGACTTCTTTTTCATGAGACTCTAGGTTATTTATGATAGGCACTTTTCCTACTTCTTTGACACATCTTTGCCACTCCTGCCTTCTGCCTCCTTATGCTTAGGCTGCAAAATTTCCTGGGTTCTCAGGGCCTTGCATGCTCTCACCTGCCTTCAGGGTTTTGCCCATGCTGCTTCTGTCTGAAATTCTCTTTTTTTTCTTGCTAGTAATTCTACTGGCTATTCAGGACTGGGTCCAGTATCACCTGCCTGGGAAACATTAGCAAATCTCCTTACTCATCTCTGCCACCCCCAGCTATCACTCTGGGCTGTGTCCATGACCTCTCCTCCCAGGAACCTAAGCACTCAGTGTTCACCACTCCCAACTACCTTGAAGAACAAGTAACTCCTCCTGAGGAAAATAATCCTCCTTCCTAGTTTGGACACATGGATTCTCATACAGTGTTCTGTGTCTCAAGAGAGCAGGAGTATAATCTACCACAGAAGTGCCCTGGTATCCTCTTGGCAGTCTAGTGGTTAAGAATTTGCCTTCTAATGCAAAGAGTGTGGGTTCGATTCCTAGTTGGGAAGCTAAGATCCTACATGCATCACAGCCAAAAACAAACCCCCAAAATATAATACAGAAGCAATAGTGTAACAAATTCAATAAAGACTAAAAAGAAATTCATGTTAATTAAAAAAAAAAAAGAAGTGCTCTGGATCAAAGAGTAAGAAATAAATAAATAAAATAATTTCAAATCTACTGGCCTAGTCATAGTTAAGGGTGGCCAATAGAACAGAAGATTCTGTACAGAGCCCGCTGTGTGCTCAACCACTCAGTCGTGTCTGACTCTTTGTGACCTCATGGACTCTAGTCCGCCAGGCTCCTCTGTCCTTGGGATTTTCCTGGCAAGAGTACTAAAGTGGGGTGCTGCCTCCTTTTCCAGAGGATCTTCCCAACCCAGGAATTGAACCCATGTCTCTCACATCTCCTGCATTGACAGGCGAATTCTTAACCCCTGTGCCACCTGGGAAGCCCGAGGAAGCACCTGGAGCCTGGTTTCCCATAGGTCACTGAGGACCCAGGGCATAGTCTTAGGCAAGAGGTCACTGCTGTCCACAATATTGGAATGTATTGTAACCAATGGATGATAACAACTTGTAGATATCACTGCTGTTGAAAAAATATCCCCCTTACTTAAGGTGGATTTAGACAGCATTGTCTTTAAGAATTGATATTTATCCACAGAAATTATGTGTTTGCCTGTTTTCTCTATCTAATATCTTTCATTCGATGATTAAGAAGAATGAGGAGGCATTTCTGCATCTTATTCAGGAGAATATAATTTGAATGGGCTGCAGAGCTATGATAAATGTTGAGGGTCAGCAGTTATCTTGAAATTTCTTGCTGAAACTTTGGAGTGAAAGATTCAGACTTTCAGCTGCATATTGGCTGCCTGTCCTTGAGCACCTGGGAGGAGAGCAAAAGGGCCAGGCACTGGCAGGACAGAGATTCTGGGTCTAGACCACCCTTTGTATGTAAAGACTAGGAAACAGCAGTGGATGCTTTAAGAGGTTATATTCTAACCTATGGGCTTCTCTAGAAGCTCAGTTGGTAAAGAATCTGCCTGCAATACAGGAGACCTGGGTTCAATCCCTGGGTTGGGAACATCCCCTGGAGAAAGGAATGGCTATCCATTTTAGTATTCTTGCCTGGAGAATTCCATGGATAGAGGAGCCTGGTGGGCTACAGTCCATGGGGTTGCAAAGAGTCAGACATAACTGAGCGACCAACACTTTCACTTTTATTCTGAACTATAGATTGGTGAACAGTATGAGAAATGTGAACAGCTCAAAATTTTTTTTGCAGTTTTCCTTTGTATTATGAAGATACCTATTCATGTATTAAGCCACTGTCTTTGGAGCCTACGAGGTGCTTAGACACAGAGAGTCTATAGACAGCAAAATGCTTTTCCTAATGGGGCTTAGAAATCTGGTAGCGCAAGACATACAATACGTGCAAAAACAAAGAAATGTGCAAGGTGTGTTAAGATCATGGTAATAGCTATGCAGGAAAAAAAAGCAGGTTTATTAGAGAGCTTCTCAAGGGATGCAGGATTAACTGGATGGTTAGTGGTGCGGGGAGACAGTAGAACTGAGACATGATATAAAGGCATCAGTCACGTGAAGATCGTGAAACAGTGGATTCCAGACAGAATAACAGCTAACGAATGGACCCAAAGGTGGAAACAAACTGAGCATCTCCTAGGTACTGAAAGGGCTGGTGCTTTGGATCCAGATGGTAAGAGAGAGAAAGGTCAGAGAGAGACTGGCGGAGGTCAGCAAGAGGCAGATCTTGAAAACCACAGTGAAGATTTTGTGTTCTAGTTGTTATGGAAATATGAGAGAGTTCATGCAATACAGATGTGATCTGAATAATATTTACTAAACTTGTCCTGTTTGTGAGGGAGAATAGGTTTTAGGGGCTAGGAGGATAAAATGTAGAATCTGAAAAATCTGTTATGCGTCTATCTCATCAAATTACAGATCATAGTGAGTTGCTGGGATTAAGGTGCTCTCACTGGCAGTAGGGAAGTGGCTGTTGTGGGGATGTTCTGGAGGCAGACATGGCAGGATTCGCTGCTTTTGGTATTGTTCAGTCATTCAGTCATGTCTGACTCTTCCACCTCATGCATTTCGGCAGGCCAGGCTTCCCTGTCCTTCAGCATCTCCCGGAGTTGACTCAAACTCATGTCCACGTGTCAGTGATGCCATCCAACTATCTCATCCTCTGTCACCCTTTTCTCTTCCTGCCCTCAATCTTTCCCAGCATCAAGGTTGTTTCCAATGAGTTGACTCTTCGCATCAGGTGGCCAAAGTATTGAAGCTTCGGCTTCAGCAGCAGTCCTTCCAAAGAATATTCAAGGTTGATGTTCTTGAGGATGGACTGTTTTGATCTCCAGTGTGTGTTTTTATATGTTTACTTTCTGTGATTGTCACTCCTCAGGGACTTTAGATTTGTGCATGTTTCTCTGTGTAGTGGTCTTGCAGGAAGTGCAGCAGTGTTGAGGGAGAGCCTGACCTGCCCTCGTTCACTCATGGCTTAAGGCCCTCATCAGAGTGGTAACAGAATACCAGACTGTCAAGGACCTAGAGTCTTAGATGTGAGATTGTGGCACAGATATCAAGTGTGGAGACAGTTGCCATGCGTGCACATCCAAGGACGATACGAGACAAACCACCTCCTTCCCAGATGTTGTAGAGGAAGATGACACTTCAGAGGTTTTATGGACAGAGGGATGGGAGGGAAGAGAGCTCATGTACTGAACACTTAGCCCTAACCTGTCATCATGTTTATTTGTCAATTCCCTCACTGAAATACAATCCCTGTAAAGGCTGGAGCTAAGTCGTTTTCACTCTTATATCCTAGTCAGTGGTGCAGGATCTGGCACTTAGTGCCTAGTAAATGCCTGTCAAAGGAATGAATGGTGGAATTGATTTTCGAAAATGTACTGGTTTGGGACTTCCCTGGTGGTCTGCTGGTTAAGATTCCACCTTCCAATGCAGGGGGTTTGGATTTGATCCCTGGTTGGGGACCTAAGATCCCATATGCCTTGTGGCCAAAATGCTAAAATATAAAACAGAAACAATACTGTAACAAATTCAATAACGACTTTAAAAATGGTCTACATAAAAATGAAAAACGAAAAGCTATCCATTTGCGGATTTAGTCTTCTGCTTTTTTAAAGCAAGTGCTCCAGGGACAGAACTTGGAACCAGGCTTCCTGCCTTTTTTCCCAGTTTTACGTCTTGGTACTCGTGATGCTGCTTCCTATTTATCACTGCCAGACAGCTTGAACCTTCTCCCACAGAGAACTCCTTTTGCCCCTGGCCTTGCCTGGTACAATTTGTATTGGCCAGAAGGAAGGCAAGCACATCAGCATGAAATGTGAATATGCCTATTAACATTTCTCCCAGAGAATGTGGTGAGCCTTAGGAATCAGCTCAGAGGTTCAGCGGGGGCCCCTGATCAGCACATTCTTTGAGCTCCTGGAAAAGGGCAAGCACAGAATATTTACAGCCGTGGAGAAAATGGCCTCATAAAAATGCATAAGGGTGTATGCACAGAATGATGACTTGGATGAAAAAAAGCAGTGTTTACATACTGTTACACTAAAAATATTCACACCTCATCAAATTGTCAGTCTTGTTTGCTGGCAACAATGGGATTTTTCCCTCTGTAAGGCAGTAATAGCTCTCGGCAGAACACTGAGCATTATGTCTCATTAATCCTTCCCAGATCCCAGCAAGGTGGGTGGTGAGGGTTTGGTCTCCTGTTGTATCAGAGTAGATCAAGGTTTATTTCTTCCCCTGCACTCCCTTCTCATGATAGTGGATGTCTGCTGGCTCCTGTTTGAGATCTCCCCTGTGCCTTTTGGGGTGGGCCCTTCCTAAGGCATCTGATCTACTGCCCCGTATGGTGGGAAGACAGAAGCCTAGAGGAGAGGAATTAGCTCACCAAGACCTCTCAGCTGCTCAGGGAAAATCCAAGACCAGCTCACTAATTTTAGTGAGAGCACAAACCTGTATAAGTGCTGATTAGATGTGGAGAATTTTATATTTGCTAGCTTTTGTAATCCCTGTGATGATCTTGTAAGGTAATAGTAATAGTAACCATTATTACTGTTACTAAAATTTTACAGATGATAACTATAAAGATCAAGGTTTATGTAAATTCTGTATGCAAACTTGAAATGTAATTTGGAGCCACACCATACATAAGACATCGTATCATAGTAGCTTCCGTTTTGTACCCACTGGACAGCCTGGCTTGTAGCAGAGGCAAAACTGCGTTTCTTTCTTGATATAGTCTTCAAACGGAAAGAGAGAGACAAGGCTTTGGAGACAGACCTGAATTCAAATGAGACGCTCTTCCTTGCTAGACCAGTGCCCTTGGGTGAGGCAGAAAGCATACCTGTGCCTCAGTTTTCTCATCTATAAAAGCAATATAGTGTATGCCCATGGCATGACAGATGTGAAAATAAAATGACATAGCAGGAAGGCAGTGGCTATCACCGAGAAGCATCATTCAGTACTTGTGGATTCTCTCTGCTTTCCGCTGCAACAGGAGCTCTGGTGTTTTGTTTTTTAATAATCCTATTAGAAAACAAATCTGTATTATTTTGTATACACTATTTGTATTTGTCTCCTGTATTATTTTATCTTCTTTACTGTTTTCTATTTGTGTGTGTGTGTGTGTGTGTTTTCCTGCAGTGCCCAAGATTGTTAACTTGGTTCCTGCTGATTTTTACTAGTTACAAGCCTCTACTTGCATGGATCATACTCATCAGCCTCATCTTAGAGGATCATTGAGTTAGATTCTTCAGGATTCTTGGCAGTAGAAACAATACTGCTAGTCCACCGACTGCTGAATAGGTATTAATCCTCTGAGTACTGTGTGGAATATTGAAAGTTAAGGCTTGGTGAGCTCAAGGGAGTTCGCAGTGGCCATTTCAATACCTGTGAGACCTTGGAAATGTATTTAACTTCTTTGTGCTTTAGGTTTCTCATTGGCATGGTGGGTTAAAGGTGAAAAGCTTTGAGAAGATTGACATGATATATATAAAGGACTCAGTGCCTTGTGTGTAGCAAATGTTCAGTCAGTACTAAAAATTAAGATCATTAGCTAAAATATTTAAATTGCCAACATTCTTTGGATCATAGAGAAAGCAAGGGAATTCCAGAAAAAACATCTCCTTCTGCTTCATTGACTACACTAAAGCTTTGACTGCATGGATCACAACAAACTGTGGACAATTTTTAAAGAGACAGTAATACCAGAACACCTGACCTGACTCCTGAGAAACATGTATGCAGGTCAAGAAGCAACAGTTGATGGAACAACTGACTGAATCAAACCTGGAAAGGGGTATGTCAAAGCTGTATAGTGTTACCCTGTTTATTTAACTTCTATGCAGAGTACATCATGTGAAATGCCTGGCTGGATGAATCACAAGCTAGAGTCAAGATTGCCAGGAGAAATATTAACAACCTCAGATATGCAGATGATACCATTTTAAAAGAAAATGAAGAAGAACTAAAGAATTTCTTGAGGGTTAAAGAGGAAAGTGAAAAAGTTGGCTTAAAACTCAACATTCAAAACCTAAGATCATGATATCCAGTCCCAACATTTCATGGCAAATAGAAGGGAAAAAGTAGATACAGTGATAAATTTTACTTTCTTGGGCTCCAAAATCAAAGTACATGGTGATTGCAGCCTTGAAATTAAAAGACTCTTGCTCCTTGGAAGAAAAGCTATGACAAACACAGACACCATATTAGACAGTAGAGACATCACTATGCCAACAAAGGTCTGTCTAGTCAAAGCTATGGTTTCTCCAGTAGTCATGTATGGATGTGAGAGTTCAACCAAAAGGAAGGCTGAACCCTGAAGAATTGATGCTCTTGAATTGTGATGCTGGAGAAAAACCTTGAGTATCCTCTGGACTGCAAGGAGATCAAACCAGTCAATTCTAAAGGAAATCAACCCAGAATAGTCACTGGAAGGACTGATGTTAAAGCTAGCCAAAGTATTAGTATCCCAGATACTAATGCTGGGAAAGATTGAAGGTGAAAGGAGTGGCAGATGATGAGATGATTAGATTGTGGGGCCCTAAATGGGAAACCTCTGGAGAAAAAAAAAAGGGGAGGGCCAGTTTGACAGTTGGAAACCGTTGGTTTGACAGTTGGAAACCGTTGGAAACTAAGATGTTGCCGGGCAGAAGTGATAGGGGCGGGGTCTATGTTTGTCAAAGCTTTTGATTGGCTCTCTTGATTTCCATGCAAATGAGGATTTGACCTTTAACATGATTGGTGCGACTGAAGGCACATAATGACTTGATCTTTAATGTGATTGGTGCAACTATGGAAAGTCCCTCCTAAACCACCCCCTGCTTGCCTATATAAGCTGGGTGTTTGTAGCAATAAAGTGGAACCGCTTCGACGGAACCCCTGTCGCGTCTGATTGTCTCTCTCGCTCGCCGAGGGGCTGGGTTGGTGGACAGCAAGCTCACCTCTCCTCGGGAACCCCTCGGCTTTGCTGAGGGAAGTTCCACTGCCTCCACTCTTTCTGTGGAGCGCCCCCTGCAGAAACTGGTGCCCAACGTGGGGCTCAAAGCAGATGGACGGAGGTGGTGTCACCGTGCGGCTCTGAAAGAGGAGCAACGAAGGACCCTAGCAGGGTCACAGCACGGAGCTCCCTTTAGAGGAGTATCGCCCGAGGTAATCCGGATTTCAAGGTGGGCCCCCCCTCCTTTATGAGGGAAATGCCAAAAACTCTCTTATTTTCCTTCTCCTCTTCTTTTCCGATCTGTCCTTAATTCTTTCTTTCTGGAGTTTCAGTGAACAGGTGAACGCGGTTGTGGAGGCAATTGATAAGTCCTGGCTAGGGCCACTCTCTGGTGGACTTTGAAGGCCCCGCAACAGGTAAGCCTCAGTAACTAGAGCCCGACCGGGTGAAACTCCCCTTTAATCTTTCTTAACTGAGGACGTGGCCTAGAATCTTCCCTGTGGGCATGGGTCAGGCACTTAAAGGCCATTAGGGCGCCTGCCACTTGAAGACTCCGTGACAGGATAAGGGGGTCATGGAAAGGGCTAGAAACCTCTAGGGTGCCCGCCCCCAGCAAGGCAGAGGATGAGATGATTAGATAGCATCACTAACTCAATGGACATAAATCTGAGGAAACTCTGGGAGACAGTGAAAGACAGGGGAGCCTGATGTGCTGCAGTCCATGGGGTTGCAAAGTGTCAGATACAACTTAGTGACTGAACAAAGACAGTAATACTTACCTGCTCTGTCACTTTTCCTTCCAATGTCCCTTAATCTGCTTCTTCTGAGACCATTTCCCATTCCTCCACCTCTGCCTACTATCTCTTTTGTAATCAGCAATAAACTATCAAATGAATGCCCCCTTAATGGTTGTTTATCCTTAGAATCAGAGAGTTCAACTGATTCTGTGTTGTTGCCATGGAACTTTACTCCCCTTTCTGAGCTCTCTCCTCAACCTAATTTGCAGTGGTGTTATGAGGACTGAGTCCATGCTAGTTTGGTGGAAATTCATTGAACCTTACATGTCTATTGAAAGCTTTTTAAACATGAATTCAGAAGCTGAGAATAGAATATTTTAGAATTCTGTATTTAAACAAGTTTAACTCTTGATGATTGCAAGGAGATCCAACGAGTCCATTCTAAAGAAGATCAGCCCTGGGATTTCTTTGGAAGGAATGATGCTAAAGCTGAAACTCCAGTACTTTGGCCACTTCATGGAAAGAGTTGACTCATTGGAAAAGACCCTAATGCTGGGAGGGATTGGGGGCAGGAGGAGAAGGGGACAACAGAGGATGAGATGGCTGGATGGCATCACTGACTCAATAGACATGAGTCTGAGTGAACTCTAGGAGATGGTGATGGAAAGGGAGGCCTGGCATGCTGCGGTTCATGGGGTTGCAAAGAGTCAGACACGACTGAGCGACTGAACAGAATGGAACTGAATTCTTGATGAAAGTGAAAGAGGAGAGTGAAAAAAGTTGGCTTAAAGCTCAACATTCAGAAAACTAAGATCATGGCATCTGGTCCCATCACTTTATGGCAAATAGATGGGGAAACAATGGAAACAGTGTCAGACTTTATTTTTTTGGGATCCCAAATCACTGCAGATGGTGATTGCAGCCATGAAATTAAAAGATGCTTACTCTTGATGAAAGTGAAAGAAGAAAGCAAAAAGTTGGTTTAAAGCTCAACACTCAGAAAACAAAGATCATGACATCCGGTCCCATCACTTCATGGGAAATAGATGGAGAAACCGTAGAACAGACTTTATTTTTGGGGGCTCCAAAATCACTGCAGATGGTGATTGCAGCCATGAAATTAAAAGACACTCCTTGGAAGGAAAGTTATGACCAACCTAGATAGTATATTCAAAAGCAGAGACATTACTTTGCTGACTAAGGTACATCTAGTCAAGTCTATGGTTTTTCCTGTGGTCACATATGAATGTGAGAGTTGGACTGTGAAGAAGGCTGAGTGCCGAAGAATTGATGCTTTTGAACTGTGATATTGGAGAAGACTCTTGAGAGTCCCTTGGACTGCAAGGAGATCCAACCAGTCCATTCTGAAGGAGATCAATCCTGGGATTTCTTTGGAAGGAATGATGCTAGGGCTGAAACTCCAGTACTTTGGCCACCTCATGCGAAAAGTTGACTCATTGGAAAGGTCTCTGATGCTGGGAGGGATTGGGGGTGGGAGGGGAAGGGGACAACCAAGGATGAGATGGCTGGATGGCATCACTGACTCGATGGACTGAGTCTGAGTGAACTCCGAGAGTTGGTTTTAGACAGGGAGGCCTGGCGTGCTGCGACTCATGGGGTCGCAAAGAGTCAGACACGACTGAGTGACTGAACTGAACTGACTAAACTGAATACTTGTAAAATTCCAGGCAACGTAGAATCCTTGATTCTAAGGCTGGGAAAGGATGCTCTCCACCACGTAAAGGGGATAAGGATCTGACATTTGTTGAACACATATTAGGCTATATATGTGTAGTATCTTATGCCATGACCATTTTTAAGGTAGTAGAATATGGTTTGAGAAGATTAGTTAAGTTGAGAAAAGTCACAAACCAAATAATTCTTTCAAGAGACAGCTTTTTTCTTCCATCATCTCCCTTGTTTTGCTTACTCAAAAACTGCGCTTGGGTTATACTAATGACATTGTCATTTTCACTAAACAAGAGACACATATAACTTATGAAGATAATGAAAAGTGATTATAAGTAGCCATTTTAATCAGCATTAAATTCTCTGGCTGAATGAAATAGTAGATGTGTTAGAGGAGCATCATGATAGTTGAAATGTATCATCTCCATTATGCTTTTAGTACTATTTAAATTAGCCTAAGGCCTTTCTAATACTGTCATCCTGGATTCACAGTATTTGTAGAATCTCAAAAGGGTAACTACTGATATGGTCTAATCAACTCACATAATACATCCAACAGCAACTGTCACAAATATGTATTGAATTCAATTCTAAACCAGGGAAATTCAGCTGCATCTGTATGGAGCTCATGTTTTAGTAGCAAGGGCAATTAACAAAATGAATAAGTAAATTATTTAGTATATTGGAAATGAAAAGTACTATGGGAAAACTAGAACAAGAAAGGAAGATAGTGAGTGTCAGTGCATGTGTGTGTATGTGCAATTTTAAATAGGGTGAGTAAACTGAACACGAAAAGTGAAATGACTTGCTAACAGTCATGCAGTTAGGAAGCTGCAGATGGGAACCAGTTCTCAGTGTCCTGATTCATGATCTTACACTCTAAGCTTCTCAACTTGATTGGCTTCAGCCCTCTGATTTTTTTTTTTTTAAACAAAGCCAAACCCTAGAAAAATCAGCAGTATGAAACTTTTCATTGGTGCAATCTTCAGAATTCTGTTTCAAGAGACAGGTACTTGCCTCAAAATTGCCTAAGCAAGAATAGGTAAGCTTTAGTGGATGGACAGCAAAGCGTTTCAAGTCATGTAAAAGCACAGGGGGATGATCTGACCCCTGGGAATGTGCATGTTGCCAGTATGGTCTTTCCATCACTTTTCTCTGCTCTCAGGTCAACCTCCTCCTCATGGATAGACATTGGACTAATAACAATATTGTCCTAAGACCCAGGCAGTAGGGGCTCCTGCTTTGTCCTGTGAATCAGGGATTGCTAAACCTTTGGAGCCTTTGCCTGCAGGCCTGGTGGTGATGCCCCTTGGGACATTCCCTGGCTCTTTGAAACTCATGTGTGGTCAACCAGAGGCCATGAAGAGCTCCAGAACTTGGGCCTACAGAGCTGTCCTGGGTCACTTAGCCTGCCAAACTTCTGAGAGTGAGCTTGGCAAGCAGACTGTTCCTCATGGCTGGTTCAGTATTTATTTTGTGGGATTATGAGAGCTGGATCTCTGGAAAGGTGCCGACATACTAGTTTTAGGTAATTTTTGCTCAGGTCAGAAAGAAGACAAGTTTAGGGGTCAGGGATATAATGAGCCACTAACAACAATGGGCTTGAATCAGTTGTATGGTCCCTGAATCAGAGGTGCCACTTCCAGTTTACAGCATCCAGTGAGTAGGGGTTAAGGGCAGTGGAACCTGCAACTATGTTGCATGAATTGGGATTAACATTTTACTCTCTAGCTGTGTAATCCTGAGCATATTATTTGATCTCTTTAGGCCTCAGTTTCCTTATTTGCAAAAGGGGAGATGAGTTTTTACAGGTATTAATTGAGATCATGTTTGAGAAGTACTTAGAACAGCCCTTGATACATGGGAAGCATCCAATGTCCCATATGGAGCTTGGTCCCAAATCAAATGCTCTCAAGACCCCGTATTCTTTCGATTATACTACGTTGCTTTTTCAGGTTAGAAGGAAGGAGGAAACCAAGAGTAAAAGCAGGTTGTGATGGATCCACTTGATAATTAAGGCTTTTGGTCTGTAAAAATGCCAGGCTGGATGAATCACAAGCTGGAATTAAGACTGTTGTGAGAAATATCAACAGCTTCAGATATGCAGATGGTATCATTTTAATGGTAGAAAGTGAAGAGGAACTAAATAGCCTCGTGATGAGGGTAGAAAGGGAGAGTGAAAAGCTGGCTTAAAACAAAACATTGAAAAATTAAGACCATGACATCCAGTCTCATCATGTCATGGCAAATGGGAGGTGAAAAAATGGAAACAGTGACAGATTCTCTTTTCTTGGGCTCCAAAATCACTGCAGACAGTGATTGCAGCCATGAAATTAAAAGATGCTTGCTCCTTGGAAGGAAAGCTATGACAAAACTAGACAGCATATTAAAAAGCAGAGGCATCACTTTGCTGACAAAGTTCTGTATAATCAAAGCTATGATTTTTCCAGTTGTCATTTACAAATATGAGAGTTGGACCATAAAGAAGGCTGAGCACTGAAGAATTAATGGTTTTGAATTGTGGTGGTACGGAAGACCCTTGAGAGTTTCTTGGACAGGCAGGAAATCAAACCAGTCAATCCTAAAGGAAATCAACCCTGAATTTTCTTTGGAAGGACTGATGCTAAAGCTGAAGCTCCAGTACTTTGGCCACTTGCTATGAAGAGCCAACTCATTGGAAAAGATCCTGGTGCTGGGAAATATTGAAAGCAAAAGGAGAAGAGGGTGACAGAGGATAAAATGGTTAGATAGCATCATTTACTCAATGGACATGAGTCTGAGCAAACTCCGGGAGACAGTGAAGGACAGGGAGCTGGCGTGCTGCAGTTTGTGGCATTGCAAAGATTCAGACATGACTTAATCACTCAACAAGTAGGAACACTTTGGGTTTACTGATGCTGACAGACACATATTTCTAAAATAAAACTCAAACTCAAAGTGTTTGATAGAAGCAAAATGAGAGCAATTACAATTTTGTTGAATGTTGCTTTTATTAGGGTAAACACACATAAAGCTAATTTCTATTTGGATTGCAAAATATTGACACTTAAGTAAATTTAACTCAGAATAAGGAATTATATCAAAGTCCAGAATGCTGGGGGAAGTAATTGGCCCGTATATTGCACACAATAGTAAATTAAATTCAAACAGTTATTCCTGTAGCACTCAGGCTGTGCCTTTAATTATCCTCAGAACTGGGGATTCAAAGTTAAAGTTTTCAGAGACTGTAATTTTTGTCCAGTTAACCATTTAACAGAATTAGCTTTATGTGATAGAGTTTTCCAGATTATAATTGGTATGACGCTCACAGATTTAGAGAACAAAATTATGGTTCCCAGGGGGAAGAATTGGGAGAAGAGATAGTGAGTTAAGGCAGAACATGTACAGTTCAACATATTTAAAATAGATAACAAACAAGGTCCTACTGTATAGCACAGGGAACTCTGCTCAATGTTATGTGGCAGCCTGAAGGAGAGGGGAGTTTGGGGGAGTCTGGATACATCTATGTCTATTCTGAGTCCCTTTCCTGTCCACCTGAAACTATCACAACATTGTTAATTGGTTATCCTCCAATATAAAACAAAAAGTTTTTAAAAAAATGAAAATAAAATTTTAAAAATGGTGTGAGGTTGTTGAGTGGGAATTTTAGTGACAACTATACTTAAAAAATACTCTTAGATGTTTAAATATTTGGCTGTGAGTTTTTTTAAGGGATTAATAAATCTTTTTCCCTATTATAATTTGTTCATTGCATCAGTTAGCCAAGAATAATTTATTGGGTTTCTATTATGTGCAAATTTCAGTGAAAGTGAAAGTCACTCAGTCATATCTGATTCTTTGCAATCTATAGACTATACAATCCATGGAATTCTCCAGGCCAGAATACTGGAGTTGGTAACCTAACATTTCTCCAGCGGATCTTCCCAACCCAGGAATGGAACCAGGGTCTCCTGCATTGCAGGAGGATTCTTTACTAACTGAGCTATCAGGAGGACTAAACTCAGTGGTAAAGGGCAAAGAAGAAAGAAAGAGTATAGAAAGATAGGAAGGAGAAAAAAAATTCAGCAAAATCCATATTTTAAGAATATCAGAATTCACAAGAGAGTGGGTGAATCGACAACAGAATATGTGTATGTATTAATATGTACATGTGTGTGTTACACACACACGTGCATAGGCCAACATGACCACGTAGGAAACTGCTTTGATGAGAAAGTGTTAATAAATGAGAATTCAACTTACTGCTAATCAAATAGAGCAATTGTGGAGAAAGTGTATCATTTACAGTGGCCGTGGAGAGCCTTTGATGTTGTAAATAGGTGCCGACTTAAAAAATATTCACAGCTTGAAGCTGAGACTTATGTTTTATTTGGTGGGAATTTGTAGGACTTCAAACCCAGGAGAAAACATCTTAAATAACCCTGAGAGAACTGCTCTGAGGAGGCAAAGGGAGGAACTTGGTTAATATAGAAGTTTCATAATAAAGGGCAGGTAGGCTGAACATCAAAAGATTTTTTTTTTTAATTAAAGAAAACCAGATATTCCAGGTTAAGTATTTTAGCACTTTTCTTTGTATTTGTTATTGTTCAATCACTAAGTCATATCTGACTCCTTGCAACCTCATGGACTGCAGCATGCCAGGCTCCCTGCGCTTCACTGTCTCCTGGAGTTTGCTCAAATTCATATCCATCATAGGTGATGCTATGTAACCATCTCATCTTTTGTCACCCCCCTTCTACTGCTCTCAGACTTTCTCAACATCAGGGTCTTTTCCAATGAGTTGGCTTACTACATCAGTTGTCCAAATTATTGAAGCTTCAGCTTCACCAACAGTCCTTCCAATGAATATTCAGGACTGATTTCCTTTAGGATTGACTAGTTTGATCTTTCTGTCCAAGGGACTCTCAAGAGTCTTGACTACTGGAAAGAAAGAAAATTAGAAATTCCACGTGAAGGAATTCAGTGGTTTTCCTCCTATGGGATGATACAGGAGGCTGGGTTCACTGAAATCAATCCTTTTGTATGCACCCCTGCTATCCTGGGCCAGTATCCTGTGTTTTCATATTCTGAGCTTCCTTTCCTCAGGGCTCACTGTAGGGAGTGGCTGCAGTCTGATGGTTGGTATTCATCTTCGTAAGTACCCTTAGGGCTGAACTCTTTGCTGATGACTGTGACATACTTGTTTACTGTCATGGCAGGAAATATTCATTTCTCATAGATTAAAGCCAGGAAGGAAAACTGACCTTCAGTTCAGTTCAGTTCAGTTGCTCAGTCGTGTCCAACTCTTTGTGACCCCATGAATTGCAACACGCCACACCTCCCGGTCCATCACCAACAACCGGAGTTCACTCAAACTTACGTCCATTGAGTCAGTGATGCCATCCAGCCATCTCATCCTCTGTTGTCCCCTTCTCCTCCTGGCCCCAATTCCTCCCAGCATAAGAGTCTTTTTCAATGAGTCAATTCTCCACATGAGGTGGCCAAACTACTGGAGTTTCAGCTTTAGCATCATTCCTTCCAAAGAACATCCAGGACTGATTGCCTTTAGAACAGACTGGTTGGACCCCCTTGCAGTCCAAGGGACTCTCAAGAGTCTTTTCCAGCACCACAGTCCAAAGCATCAATTTTTCAGTGCTCAGCTTTCTTCTCAGTCCAACTTTCACATCCACACATGACCACTGGAAAAACCATAGCCTTGACTAGACAGACCTTTGTTGACAATGTCTCTGCTTTTTAATATGCTATCTAGGTTGGTCATAACTTTCCTTCCAAGGAGTAAGTGTCTGTTAATTTCATGGCTGCAGTCACCATCTGCAGTGATTTTGGAGCCCCCAAAATAAAGTCTGACACTGTTTCCACTGTTTCCCCATCTATTTCCCATGGAGTGATGGGACCAGGTGCCATGATCTTTGTTTTCTGAATGTTGAGCTTTAAGCCAACTTTTTCACTCTCCTCTTTCATTTTCATCAAGAGGCTTTTTAGTTCCTCTTCACTTTCTGCCATAAGGGTGGTGTCATCTGGATATCTGAGGTTATTAATATTTCTCCCACCAATCTTGATTCTAGCTTGTGCTTCTTCCAGTCCAGCGTTTCTCATGATGTACTCTGCATAGAAGTTAAATAAGCAGGGTGACAATATACAGCCTTGACGTACTTCTTTTCCTTTTTGGAATCAGTCTGTTGTTCCATGTTAAGTTCTAACTGTTGCTTCCTGACCTGCATATAGGTTTCCCATCATGCTAAGATGGGCTCGATAAAGGACAGAAATGGTATGGACCTAAGAGAAGCAGAAGATATTAAGAAGTGGCAAGATTACAGAGAAGAACTGTACAAAAAGATCTTCATGACCAAGATAACCACGATGGTGTGATCACTCATCTTCTAGAGCCAGACATCTTAGAATGTGAAGTCAAGTGGGCCTTAGAAAGCATCACTACGAACAAAGCTAGTGGAGGTAACGGAATTCCAGTGAAGCTATTTCAAATCCTGAAAGATGATGCTGTGAAAGTGCTGCACTCGATATGCCAGCAAATTTGTAAAATTCAGCAGTGGCCACAGGACTGGAAAAGGTCAGTTTTCATTCCAATCCCAAACAAAGGCAATGCCAAAGAATGCTCAAACTACCGCACAGTTGTACTCATCTCACATGCTAGTAAAGTAATGCTAAAAATTCTCCAAGCCAGGCTTCAGCAATACATGAACCGTGAACTTCCTGATGTTCAAGCTGGTTTTAGAAAAGACAGAGGCACCAGAGATCAAATTGCCAACATCCGCTGGATCATGGAAAAAGCAAGAGAGTTCCAGAAAAACATCTATTTCTGTTTTATTGACTATGCCAAAGCCTTTGACAGTGTGGATCACAATAAACTGTGGAAAATTCTGAAAGAGATGGGAATACCAGACCACCTGACCTGCCTCTTGAGAAACTGACTTTCAGTTTACTATAATTTCAATAAGATATAGGCTGTGCATGAAAAGAATGCAGAAGCTCCTTGAGTTCAAAGGTCTACAGATAAGCAGGAAAAGGCATTTTCTTATCTTTAGAGATAGAGTGGGACAAAGAGGTGGACAGGACTGAGCAACTGAACTGAACTGAACTGAGAGATGCCTAAAGACAAAATACAATCATGAGATTAGCTTGAAGGTGTAGGAGAGTAGGTCAGATCCAGGAGTGGTGTTCTGCTGAGAACAAGGGCCTTGAGACTAACCCTTCTTTAAGTTATGAAGCACCATTGCTCTCCACAGGCAAGACTGAGAATGTCTCAGCTCAAAATTAGAGAAATGTTTGAGAGAAACAAATTACTAAATTAGTTATTCTAAACTAGTATATATATATATATTTTGGTCTTAAGACTTCTATATACATTTGGTCTTTTAACAATGTGTGATGTTTAAGAGAATTGACTACAGTTTCAGATGTTTAGTTAAGGACAGCCCCTTGTGAGCCATCACTGAACATGACAGACTCTGCCATGGACCTGAGTTCTCCAGTATCAAATAGACTTATGGGTTTCTGAAATAGCAAAGTCCACGTGGCAGCATTGAACAGTTGAAGCAAACTGCACATAGTTACCATCAGTTCAGTTCAGTTCAGTCGCTCAGTTACCATAGGAGAGCCAAGTCAGGGTGGCAAGCAGAATACCTTGACTAACAGCAGAGCGTACAATAAATTCAATGCTTAATGTAATAGAGTATGTTGATGCAAGGGGCCAGGTGGATGGATAATTCATGTCTTTTCTACCCTCTCCCCTTCCTTCCACCCTCCCGCCCTCACTTCCTTCCTTTTTCCCCTTTCTTCATTCCTTTTTACAATAGAAAATTGTGGTTTCTCATTCACTTTTAAAATTGTGAGTTGATTCAAAGGCTGAGGATCTATTAGTGAAGCCAAACTGTAATTTCCCAGGAAATTAGAATGGGTCATGGGTCATGGGTGAAGGTGATAATGAATTTTAGATATTGCCTGGGGACTGCAAAAGCAGAGACTTCAGGACTCTATGACTGTCTGCTCTGATCCAGGAACTGCGTGATCTAGTACAGGGGACATTTGCTGTGCAGCTGTTGGCCACTCAAAATATGGCTGATCCAATTCAGTATATGCCATGGGTAAGTTTTGAAGACAGTATGAGTAGAGAAAGGTCAAGTATCTCATTAATATTTTCACACTGATTTTTGAAAAGATCGTATTTTAGATTAAAATAGATTAATTTGATTTTATTTCTTTCCTTTTGCCTTTTTGAGTAAAGTTACTAAAAAATTTTAAGTCACGTATGTGGCTTGCATATTTTATCCGAACTGTAATAAAAGGAGGAAAGAATGGGCATTTTAAAACTCTGCCCTGTATAAGATGACAATATCATTTAGTATTCAAGCCGTGAGGTTTGGAGTGTGAAAGTGGGTTATGTATAAAGGATGTCAGGGCAAAGGGCAGGAACTGGGGCTGTCCTAGGCAACTGAAGGTGTGAGGTCACCCTGCAAGAGAATAACGTGAATGCGAAAGCTCTATGTGTCTCCTAAAGGCTAGGATTTTTGATGTTGCTTTTTCTTTCACTAAACTCAACTCTTATGCTGAATTAAACACAGACACATAGGGCCACTGACAAGCAGGTTTTGAATTCAGGATCTGATCTTAGTTAAAAACGGTGTTTTGACTCCAGAAAAGCCTGCCAGGAGGAAACATGTGAAAACAGTCAGACTTTTAGCAAAAAAAAAAATGTTCTCAAAGTTTTAAGCCAGGAGTTTGTGAGTGGGACACATGAGGTCCTTAACTCCCTTGAAGTTTGGGGCAAAATCCTGTATTATTTTCCTAGGAGGATATGATATTTATCATATTCTGAAAGGGTGAATATACCTAGGGCCCCATTCAGCCCTGTACAGAGGGACCATTTTGCACTTCCCTGGGGGTCTGTCACTTTGTGGGCCAATTTCCTCCTGCAAAGGATGCCAAGGCCCACAAGGAGGGGGTCTGCATGGCCCACAGGCACCCTGTGTATTAACACTTCAGCATTGCAGGCGAGCTAATCCGTCTCTTAAACTGCTTGGCTGAGCAACTTTTCCAGATCTGATAGAAGGATTTAACCTTTCCTTTTTCCCTCTTGGCGCACACTCAATGGAATCCAAATAAAGCATTAAAGAGACTTGAAAGGGACTTTCCATTACCAAACGATTCAGTTTAAGTTTCCGACCTTTCCTCTACCTTTTTTTTTTTTTCCATTCCCTCCTTTCTTCTTCAACATTTGGGATTCAAGGTTGGCATAAAAGCCCCTGGGGACATGTGGAGAGCCAGAGACAAGGAACGTGAGTGGAATTTTCCAAATTAAGGCGGCTTATTGGCCTCGGCTGTCAAGTGAACTGGGGAGGCCTGGCTTTCAGGTTCTGCCTGAGAGCAGGAGAGCTTCGACATCTGGGAGAGAGTTTTGGCCACCGTGGCTGAAGCCACATATGCTTAGGCTTCACAGAACTCTGCATTTTTCGCAATGCATCCTGCTGTGGGTTCGATCCCTGGGTTGGGAAGATCCCCTGGAGAAGAAAATGGAAACCCACTCCAGTAGTCTTGCCCACAGAATGCCATGGACAGGGGAGCCTGGGGGCTACCTTCTGTGGGGTCATAAAGAGTCAGACACTGCTGAAGCAACTTAGCATTCATGTATTCCTGTTGTTGTGGAAAGTATATTCAACGTGTCTTAACTGAACAGCTAAGATGTCAGAAACTCTCCTGTTCCTAGGATGAAAATAGCAGCTAGGATTTAATGGGAACTTACATGTGCAAAGTATTCTGTTGGCCTGAAAACACTAGGTTCAGATATTCTTTACCCATTTGACAGATGAGAATACTGAAACACAGAATTAAGTTCATCTTCAGGTTCTCATAGACTGGATGCAGCAGAGCCAGAATGCAAAACCATGCAGTGAGGCTGGAGAGCCAGGACTTAGAGTGGGAAGGGGACTTAGCAGAGAGGGCTGGGACTTAGAGAAGAATCAATCAATTTTAACAGTGATGGTGAGGAGGGGAAGGAGTCAGAAGGAAAAAAAAATGCATGTTTTAAATCTTCAGTTAAAAATAACATTTGTTTCTTATTACCCTGATAGTAAAATAGTAATCCATGTTTATGATAATGACTTTGGAATTACTCCTACAAAAAACACTGAATATAAAAGGTTTTATAGCTAGTTCTTTCAACTGTGCTAGGGAAAGTTAATGTACATGCTTTACAAAGAGATGGAGAGTTTGAAGAGAAATATTTAATACTCTTTATAATAACAATAGCTAACATTTGTTGTTGTTGTTCAGTTACTGAATCTCAAGGTTCTAACTCTGTGACCTCATGGACTGCAGCACACCAGGCTCTCCTGTCTTTCACTGTCTCCTGGAGTTGCCTCAAACTCATGTCTATTGAGTCAGTGATGCTCTCTAACCATCTCGTAGAGAGAGATGGAACGACCTCTCTTTCCCTTCTTCTTATGCCTTCGGTCTTTCCCAGCATCAGGGTCTTTTCCAATGGGTTGCTCTTTGCCTCAGGTGGGCAGACTATTGGAGCTTCAGCTTCAGCACTTACTGAGTGCTTGCCAAATGTCAATTACTATTCTAAGCTTGTCATTTATGTTAGCTCTTGTAGTAGCCCTACGAGCTATTACTATTATTATTATTAATATTTTCCTTGTAGAGACAAGGTTAAGTGAAGTAGCTTGCCTTGGATCATGCATGCTATTGAGTAGAGCCTGAATCCATGTAATCTGGCTGCAGAGCCAGACCTATTAGTCACTCAACTACATGACCAACTTTTCATGACATAGGTTCAAAAGTCTCTACTTTTTTGTTATTCTTCTCCATGCAGTGAAGCCAAGTATGTCAATCTGTGTACAACATCTGAAAATAACAGAACGCTTTTGCCAGGGTATTGCAACAAAAATTACAAGCAGTTTACAGCAAAGACTTGAAGGCAAGAGATGGGAGATGTGCATAGCACAAGAGGAAGCAACTGAGAGTTATTCTTGTGAATGGAAATTAATTCCTTCCTGACTCTGCCCTCTAATAGGAGGTGATCTATTGACATTTGTTGACTAAATGAATGTTTGGTGTAGCTAGTATGAAGAATCAAATATGGTAAAGATGCTGAAATAAGTGTTGTGGGATTTTGTTGCCGTTGTGTTGGTCCCTGATAGCTTTCTAAGAAAATATATTTCGAGAGCACACTTCAGGGCAAGGTGTATAAAGTGATAAAATGATAAACAAAAACCCCAACGTGAATAACTGGTCAATCTGAAAATCATTGGACAGTAAACGGTGAGATGCTTTTTTGGGCTCATCAGCTTAAGTATGGGGATTGGAACATCCCAAATGATAGTCATCATTTGCCTTTTGGAATGAATTCTTTCTTACCAAATACTGTTCCCCTTGGAGTTCTAACTACATCATTATGACAAAAATGAGTAGATTCTTTTGTGGTCAGAAGACATTTTGGAACCAGCTTAGTAGAGCTGAGCCTTGGATTTGAGTCCTAACTGTTCTTCTTTGCAAATGCATAAGATTAGTTGAATCACTAAATTTCTTTGACTTTTCTGTGCTTATCTTTCCTGACTTATGGGAAGTACTAAACCTTATTTATTGAAAGGATGGATGTGTTAATTTTTAAAAAGTTAACTTCTGTTTCAATTCTGGTTTCCTTGGTGTGTATGCCCAGCAGTGGGATTGTTGGGTCATAAGGCAGTTCTATTTGCAATTTTTTAAGGAATCTCCACACTGTTTTCCGTAGTGGCTGTACTAGTTTGCATTCCCACCAGCAGTGTAAGAGGGTTCCCTTTTCTCCACATCCTCTCCAGCATTTATTGCTTGTAGACTTTTGGATCGCAGCCATTCTGACTGGTGTGAAATGGTACCTCATTGTGGTCTTGATTTGCATTTCTCTGATAATGAGTGATGTTGAACATCTTTTCATATGTTTGTTAGCCATCCGTATGTCTTCTTTGGAGAAATGCCTATTTAGTTCTTTGGCCCATTTTTTGATTGGTTCATTTATTTTTCTGGAGTTGAGCTGCATAAGTTGCTTGTATATCTTTGAGATTAGTTGTTTGTCAGTTGTTTCATTTGCTATTGTTTTCTCCCATTCAGAAGGCTGTCTTTTCACCTTGCTTATAGTTTCCTTTGTTGTGCACAAGCTTTTAATTTTAATTAGATCCCATTTGTTTATTTTTGCTTTTATTTCCAGTATACTGGGAGTTGGATCATAGAGGATCCTGCTGTGATTTATGTCGGAGAGTGTTTTGCCTATGCTTTCCTCTAGGAGTTTTATAGTTTCTGGTCTTACGTTTAGATCTTTAATCCATTTTGAGTTTATTTTGGTGTATGGCGTTAGACAGAGGTCTAGTTTCATTCTTTTACAAGTGGTTGACCAGTTTTCCCAGCACCACCTGTTAAAGAGACTGTCTTTACTCCATTGTATATTCTTGCCTCCTTTGTCGAAGATGAGGTGTCCATAGGTGTGTGGGTTTATCTCAGGGCTTTCTATTTTGTTCCATTGATCTATATTTCTGTCTTTGTGCCAGTACCATACTGTCTTAATGACTGTGGCTTTGTAGTAGAGCCTGAAGTCAGGCAAGTTGATTCCTCCAGTTCCATTCTTCTTTCTCAAGATTGCTTTGGCTATTCGAGGTTTTTGTATTTCCATACAAATCTTGAGATTATTTGATCTAGTTCTGTGAAAAATACTGCTGGTAGCTTGATAGGGATTGCACTGAATCTGTAGTATACTCATTTGGGTAGTATACTCATTTTCACTATATTGACTCTTCCGACCCATGAGCATGGTATATTTCTCCATCTATTAGTGTCCTCTTTGATTTCTTTCATCAGTGTTTTATAGTTTTCGATATATAGGTCTTTAGTTTCTTTAGGTAGGAATATTCCTAAGTATTTTATTCTTTTCGTTGCAATGGTGAATGGAATTGTTTCCTTAACTTCTTTTCTACTTTCTCATTATTAGTGTATAGGAATGCAAGGGATTTCTGAGTGTTGATTTTATATCCTGCAACTTTACTATATTCATTGATTAGCTCTAGTAGTTTTCTGGTTGAGTCTTTAGGATTTTCTATGTAGAGGATCATGTCGTCTGCAAACAGTGAGAGTTTTACTTCTTCTTTTCCAATTTGGATTCCTTTTATTTCTTTTTCTGCTCTAATTGCTGTGGCCAAAACTTCCAGTACGATATTGAATAGTAGTGGTGAAAGTGGACACGTTTGTCTTGTTCCTGACTTTAGGGGAAATGGTTTCAATGTCCATCAGCAGATGAATGGATAAGAAAGCTGTGGTACATATACACAATGGAGTATTACTCAGCCCTTAAAAAGAATAAATTTGACTCAGTTCTAATGAGATGGATGAAATTGGAGCCAATTATACAGAGTGAAGTAAGCCAGAAAGAAAAGCACCAATACAGTATACTGACACATATATCTGGAATTTAGAAAGATAGTAATTATGACCCTATATGTGAGACAACAAAAGAGACACAGAGGTATAGAACAGACTTTTGGACTCTGAGGGAGAGGGAGAGGGTGGGATGATTTGGGAGAATGGCATTGAAACATGTACACTATCTTGTAAGGAATGAAGCGCCAGTCTATGGTCAATACAGGATACAGGATGCTTGGGGCTGGTGCACGGATGATTCAGGGAGATATGGTATGGGAGGTGGGAGGGGGCTTCGGCATTGGGAGATCGTGGACACCTGTGGCTGATTCATGTCAATGTATGGCAAAACAAATATAGTATTGTAATGTAGAATAAAGTATTAAAAATAAAAAAAAAGAAAAGAAAATAAATATAAAAATTTGAGGAGCAAAAAAAAAAAGTTAACTTCTGGACAGGGTAAAACAGATGATCTTATTTTCAAAGTATAAATAGAGACACAGATTTAAAGAACAAATATATGGTACCGAGGGGGAAGGGGAGTAGGAGAAAGTAGGAGATTGGGACTCATATGTATACACTATTGGTACTATGTGTAAAATAGGTACCTAATGGAACATACTGGATAGCACACGGAACTCTTCTTAAGGCACTGTGGTGACATGAATGGGAGAGAAGTCCAAAAGGGAAGGGATATATACATGTAGCTGATTCATTTTGATGTACCGTAGAAACTCACACAACATTGTAAAGCAACTATATTCCAATAAAAATTAATTAAAAAAGAAAAACAGCTTTTTTTTGGCCTGTCATCTAGTGCTTCTGGCGATGTGGTCATGTCATGTCAGCAGCATCTCTAAAGAGTCCAGGGGTCTTAGAAAGAAGCTCTCAAAAAGCCTTAGAGAAGCCTTCATTTTGAAGGTATTCTATTTTCATTCATTGAATAATTGCTAGATAAACCCAGCCTCATTCTTTAATGACCCACCAAGCATGTTTATGAATACCATGTTTATGAATTTCTCTCAGGCTGAATTCCAACCAGCTGTTAGAGAGGCTCTAAAAAGCATATGCATATTGTTTCATGATTGTTAAACGAAATGTTTACTACTGCTATTCAATCTGCCTAGAATTGACATTTAATTTAATAATATGATGAAAACCTAAAAAAAGAAATAACGTGACTTATTATGTACAGTCTCTTTCCACCCACTTTCTCCATAGAATCCCTCTTTTTGAAAGCCCTTAATACTTTATAGGTGAATCTTACATACCCACAATCTCTCTGAGGCCTTGTTAAAATTCAGTGGAACAGGGTTAGTAGTAGAATTCTAGGCATTATTCAGGAGAAGTTAACTATGGAAATTTTAAGAAGACAACGTTCTCCTTAAGTATATAGAAGGCATGTATCCAGTAACTGTGCTCAGTAGTCATTTATAAAGATACACTATGAGGTGAGGTGAGGTGAGGTGAAGTCACTCAGTCGTGTCCGACTCTTTGCGACCCCGTGGACTGTAACCTACTAGGCTCCTCTGTCCATGGGATTCTCCAGGCAAGAATACTGGAGTGGATTGCCATTTCCTTCTCCATGGAATCTTCCCAACCCAGGGATCGAACCTGGGTCTCCCGCATTGGAGGCAGGCGCTTTAACTTCTGAGCCACCATACATAAGTAAAAATCTTTATTGTTGTTGGGTGCTAAGTTGTGTCTGATGCTTTGAGACCCCATCACAGCATGCCAGGCTTCCCTGACCTTCACCATCTCCTAGAATTTGCTCAAACTCATGTTCAATGATGCCATCCAACTATTTCATTTTCTGTTGCCCTCTTCTCCTCCTATCTTCAATCTTTCCCAGCATTAGGGTCTTTTCCAATTAGTTAGCTCTTCACATCAGGTGGCCAAAATTTTGTAGCTTCAGCTCCAGCATCAGTCCTTCCAATGAATATTCAGGATTGATTTCCTTTAGGATTGACTGGTTTGATTTTGTTGTTGTCCGAGGGACTCTCAAGAGTCTTCTCCAACACCACAGTTCAAAAGCATCATTCTTCTGTATTCAGCTTTCTTTATAGTCCAAGTCTCACATCCATATATGACTACTGGAAAAATCATAGCTTTGGGTATACAGACATTTGTCAGCAAACTGATGTCTCTGCATTTTAATATGCTAAGTTTGTTATAAATCTTTATAAACATTTGTTATTTTGTATATTTAGAAAACAGTGCTAATATTTTTGAAGCCTTAGCAGGTGCAGGGCTCTGTGCTAGATGTTTTATTTGCAAACATGAGTTGTCCTTTGCTTATGAAATTAGCACAATTTATCAGCTTAAAAACAACACATATTCATCTATCTGTTAGTTTCTGTGGGTCAGGAATTCAGGCTGGGTGCTGCTTAGGAACTCATGAGGCCACAACCAAGGTGATTCCTGGGCTGTGTTCTCAACTGGAGGCTCAACTAGGAAGGAATCTGCTTTCACATTCACTCAGGTTATTTCCCTGCAGCTTTATGATCTGGCCACGCTCAGGTCACAGAGGCTGCCTGCAGTTCCCCGACTTATTGCCCCCTCTGGAGGCAGGTCTCAATATGGCGATTTGTCTCTGCAAGGCCAGCAGGGAGATCTCTTTCTCTTCTCTGCTAAAATAAAGTCTTATAGAAGGGAACCTAATCTTTGGGGTGATAGCCTATCACCTTTGACATATTCTATTGGTTAGAATCAAGTCACACTCAGGAGGTTACACAGGGCATAACCCTAGAGGCAGAGATCATGGGTGCATTGATGGAATTCTACAAAATGCATAACCTCTTTTAATTCTCATAATTGCTCCACAAGGCGTATTTCATTACTTTTCTCAGCACCTAGAGACAAGGAAGTAGGGGCAATTTAGACTCAAGATAATACACACAAATGAAGATGTCAGAGCAAGTGTTTGGATAGAAAACTGGGACTTCAGCCACCTACACTCATACCATATATATATATATATTGCTTTAAGTAACAGAGCGAGCCCCTGTTATATGTTGTATGTAGGATTCTGTTTCAATACATACATTTTCTCTTCATCCTGACATCACGCCCAATAGAGAGCTGTAATAATCTCTGGCATATAAAAGAGAAAGCTTATGCTTAGAAAGTTATTGCTCTGTGACTTTGGGCAAGTTACGTGCCTCTCTGATCATCTTCCTACTCACCTAAAAAGGGAGATTGATGATAACTATTACCAGGATTGTTATGAGGATTAAGAGAGACAACACATGCAGAATATTTAGCTGAGTGTCTGCCAGATACTCAATGGATGCTAATTAGTCTTGATTTTAAGACTGATGAATTTCACATAAGTATCTTTAAAGATGTAAAACTTTGACAGCCTGTGAGTAGAACAAGTCAGCTTTAAGAAACGTGTCTCCTCTGCCTCTAGTAACTTCTGCTGATTTTCAGAAAATTCTATACAGCTATTCTGCTCCTGGGCTTCTTATTTCAGACTTACTCTTCTTATCCTGGTCCTGCTAACTCCCCTCTGAAGCTAACCAAAACTCCAGTGGGGTTCATGGGCATCGCATATCACAAGAGCTCTTGGGGGCTTGGGGATTTTCCTCACCCATCCTCCATCCCATCCCACTTCCTTTTCCCCCTTTGCTTCCATCCTGAGGTCCAGGGATTGGACTATAGTTCCTTACCTTCATTTTCTTCTTCCCCCTCTAATAGGACTGAATGAGGATAGGTTAAATAGGGAATTCAGTCCCTAGGTCAGAGGTTTTCTAAGGGATTCTCTGTTTTCAGTCCTTTACTGGGCTCTGTGGATGTAGCGAGTAAGAAGATTTGGCCTCTGCCTTCTAAATCTACTCATGGTGAAACAAGAAAACATTGTTATGCATGGACAATTCTCCAGGAGGTTTCCTGAGGTGAACAAAGAGATGGAGATCAGAGACTGGTGACAACAAAGGTTTCTAGAAAAGGCATTAGTTTGGGCACCAGGTCAGCCTGGGCTCCGATCTCAGTTCTGCCTCTTGCTAGCTATATGACCTTGGTCAAGGAATCACTTTATCTATGGGGCTTTCGCTTAATCGATGGGCTTTGGTTTCCTCACCCATCATAGAGGAATAATAGTAACATTTTCCTCATATGTTGCTATGATGCCCAAATAATGATATCATACAGTGAGAGTACACCAAAATTAAAAGATGCTCTGTGTGTGCTCAGTAGCTCAGTCTTGTCTGACTCTTTTGTGAGCTTATTGAGCTCCTCTGGCCATGGAATTTTCCTGATAAGAATAAAAGAAAAACACCAATACAGTATACTGACACATATATATGGAATTTAGAAAGATAGTAATGATGACCCTCTATGTGAGACAACAAAAGAGACACAGAGATATAGAACGGACTTTTGGACTCTGAGGGAGAGGGAGAGGGTGGGATAATTTGGGAGAATGGCATTGAAACATGTATACTATCATGTAAGAAACGAAGCACCAGTCTATGTTCAATACAGGATACAGGATGCTTGGGGCTGGTGCACGGGATGATCCAGGGAGATGATATAGGGTGGGAGATGGGAGGGGGCTTTGGCATTGGGAGATCATGTTCACCTGTGGCTGATTCATGTCAATGTATGGCAAAACAAATACCGTACTGTAATGTAGAATAAAGTATTAAAAAATAAAAAATTAAAAAAAAATAAAGAAAAAAAAAAGATTACTGGATCAGGTTGCCATTTCCTATTCCAGGGCATCTTCTCAACTCAGGGAGGGATTGAAACTGTGCCTCTGGAGTCTCCTGATTTGGCTGGGGATTCTTTACCACTGAGCCACCTGGGAAGTGAAAGATGCTCTACAAATAGGAATTAAGATACAGGACTGAAATAAATTGAAGAGAAACAAACAATTGGGAAATTCTTGAGCTTGGAAAATCTGTGGCATTTATATTTTATCCAAAGCAATTATCACTTTATTATCTTTTATTCTCTTTTCCAAAGCAAATTATAGATCATACTTAAAAATTAAGCTCATAACATATTTATATGATTTCCAAGGGTGGAAAAGCTTGCCTTGAAACCAGGAACCATCTCATTAGTGCCATTTCTTAGATTAGGAGAACATTGTGTAGTGGGAAACACCCCCTACATCTGGAGACATAATTTATACTTCCCACTTATAGCTTCAGCTGAGGTTATTCATATCTGAATCTGTGTTAGGAGAGTCATTGGCATTCCAAGAAGACAGAAAATGTTTTAAGCATCTACCATTTAAACAATTGCAACAGCCCATGATAGAATGTTCACCCTGAGAAGAAAGACCCTTGTGAGTAGTTAAAATCATGGAAATAGTAATGCAATTTATGAAAGCATTCCAGTATGGGACAACTTTACTTGATTTTGGAGACAAAATTAAACTCATTTTACCTAATAAGTCATCATGTTAACAAATTTAATTTGGGAAAATTCCACACTGTTTTCTGTGGACCAATGACAGGTGGGGCAAACATGTATTTTATTTAGTTTTGCTTTGCTGTGCTTAGTTGCTCAGTCATGTCCGATTCCTTGTGGCCCCTTGAACTGTAGCCTGCCAGGCTTCTCTGTCCATAGGATTCTCTGGGCAAGAATACTGGAGTCAGTTGCATGCCCTCCTCCAGGGTATCTTCCCACATTCTTTCCTGTATGAACCACAAGAGAGGCTTTGCTTTGCTTTCAGTTCAGTTCAGTTCAGTCGCTCAGTCGTGTCTGACTCTGCGACCCCATGAATCGCAGCACGCCAGGCCTCCCTGTCTATCACCAACTCCTGGAGTTCACTCAGACTCATGTCCATCAAGTCAGTGATGCCAACCAGCCATCTTATCCTTTGTCATCCCCTTCTCCTGCTCCCAACCCCTCCCAGCATCAGAGTCTTTTCCAAGAGTCAACTCTTCGCATGAGCTGGCCAAAGTACTGGAGTTTCAGCTTTAGCATCATTCCTTCCAAAATATCTGATGCCATCACTTCATGGGAAATAGATGGGGAAACAGTGGAAACAGTGTCAGACTTTATTTTGGGGGGCTCCAAAATCACTGCAGATAGTGATTGCAGCCATGAAATTAAAAGATGCTTACTCTTTGGAAGGAAAGTTATGACCAACCTAGATAGCATATTCAAAAGCAGAGACATTACTTGGCCAACAAAGCTTCGTCTGGTTTTTCCAGTGGTCATGTATGGATGTGAGAGCTGGACTGTGAGAAAGCTAAGCACTGAAGAATTGATGCTTTTAAACTGCAGTGCTGGAGAAGACTCTTGAGAGTCCATTGGACTGCAAGGAGATCCAACCAGTCCATCCTAAAGGAGACCAGTCCTGGGTGTTCATTGGAAGGACTGATGCTGAGCCTGAAACTCAAATACTTTGGCCACCTCATGTAAAAATTCTGACTCATCGGAAAAGACTCTGATGCTAGGAGGGTTTGGGGACAGGAGGAGAAGGGGACGACAGAGGATGAGATGGCTGAATGGCATCACCGACTTGATGGGCATGAGTTTGAGTGAACTCTGGGGGTTGGTGATGGAAAGGGAGGCCTGGCGTGCTGCAATTCATGGGATTGCAGACACGACTGAGCAACTGAACTGAACTGAATATGAGCTTGATTTGGGGGTAGAAGTCACTCAGGGAGAACAGGGAATGACTGAATATTTTAGATCAGCTTGGAGCCAGGATGGGGTTTCTTTAGCCCTTGAGTATAAAAGACAGTTTAGAAAGAATGGAATTACACTCAACTCTCTTACATAGATTGCTATTTTTTTTAAAGGAGATGCATAGCTTATATCATATAAACATTTTATTTTTCCAAGATTGCATATCTTCCACTTGGGTCTCTTCTATTGGCTGCCAAAGTCATTCCAATAATATGAAATTAATTTTTCTTTCCAGAGCTCACATTCACACTTTGCTTATTTAGCTGCTCTTCTGCAGAATCTCAATGTTATTAAAGAATATTCTGTTCTCCCCTATATAACTGCTGGGACTTCTCAGGTGACACTAGTGGTAAAGAATCCATCTGTCAATGCAGATGTGGCTTTAATCCCTGAGTCAGGAAGATCCCCTGGAGGAGGCAAGGCAACCCCACTCCAGTATTCTTGCCTGGAGAGTCCCAAGGACAAGAGAGGAGCCTGGCAAACTACAGTATGTAGAGTCTCAGTGAGTCAGACCTGACTGAAGCGACTGAGCACACACATGCACACACACACACACACACACACACACACATATATACACACACACTTTATATATGTATATATAATTGCCACTGTCCTAATCAAGAGCTCCCTATATCCACTCATTTCTAATAACCATCTAAAATAGTGATAGGCTTAATTAATTGATGACTACCCATCATTCTTTCACTCCAGAAATATTTCTTCTGATTTACAATTTGTGGATCCTTGTTACAAATTTGAGAGTTATAACAGCCAACAATATCTTTTTCTCTCTGAGCTTATAGCCCAGCATCAGATACAAATTATTACATACAGTATTTCAAGGAAGCAATGAGTATTTCAATGATGTGTATTATTTTAGAGTAAGAACGATGTGTTTTGGGAGTGCATAAGAAACAATACTTAAAATAGCCTAGATGTTCAGGGAAGTCTCCTAGAAAAGGTGACAATAACTTAGACCTAAAGATTTATATGCAGATAACACCACTCTTATGGGAGAAAGTGATGAGGGACTAAAAACCTCTTGATGAAAGTGAAAGAGGAGAGTGAAAAAGTTGGCTTAAAGCTCAACATTCAGAAAACAAAGATCATGGCATCTGGTCCCATCACTTCATAGGAAATAGATGGGGAAACAGTGAAAACAGGGTCAGACTTTATTTTTGGGGGCTCCAAAATCACTGCAGATGGTGATTGCAGCTATGAAATTAAAGACGATTATTCCTTGGATGGAAAGTTATGACCAGCCTAGATAGCATATTAAAAACTAGAGACATTACTTTGCCAACAAAGGTCTGTTTAGTCAAGGCTATGGTTTTTCCAGTGGTCATGTATGGAGGTGAGAGTTGGACTGTGAAGAAAGCTGAGCAGTGAAGAATTGATGCTTTTGAACTGTGGTGTTGAAAAGACTCTTGAGAGTCCCTTGGACTGCAAGGAGATCCAACCAGTCCATTCTAAAGGAGATTAGTCCTGGGTGTTCTTTGGAAAGACTGATGCTAAAGCTGAAACTCCAATACTTTGGCCACCTCATGTGAAGAGTTGACTCACTGGAAAGACTCTGATACTGGGGGGATTGGGGGCAGGAGGAGAAGGGGACGACAGAGGACGAGATGGCATCACTGACTCGATGGGCATGAGTTTGAGTGAACTCTGGGAGTTGCTTTTAGACAGGGAGGCCTGGCATGCTATGATTCATGGGGTCGCAAAGAGTCAGATATGATTGAGTCGACTGAACTGAACTGAACTGAAAGATTTAGTAAGAGTTCATCAAAGAGAGATGACTGAGACAGTGTTTCTGGCAAAAGTAGTGGGATGTGTGAGGTTTGGAGTTTGGTGAGAGCTTAGTGTTTTGGAGACTTGAAAGAAGTCTATTTTGACTGGGCTTCCCTGGTGGCTCAGAGGTTAAAGCATCTGCTTCCAGTGCGGGAGACCTAGGTTCAATACCTGGGTTGGGAAGATCCCCTGGAGAAGGAAATGGCAATCCACTCCAGTATTCTTGCCTGGAGAATCCCATGGACGGAGAAGCCTAATAAGTTACAGTCCATGGGGTCGCAAAGAGTCGGACATGACTGAGTGACTTCACCTTACCTTACCTGTGATGGTTTCAAATTATGGTGCTGGAGAAGACTCTTGAGAGTACCTTGGACATCAGGGAGATCAAACCAGTCAACCCTAAAGTAAATCACCCCAAATCTTCATTGGAAGGACTGATGCTAAAGCTGAAACTCCAATACACTGGCCACCAGATGTGAAGAGCTGACTCATTTGAAAAGACCCTGATGTTGGGAAAGATTGAAGGCAGGAGGAGAAGAGGACAACAGAGAATGAGATTATTAGATGGCATCACTGACTCGATGGACATGAGTTTGAGCAAACTCCGGGAGATGGTGAAGGACTGGGAAGCTTAACATGCTGTATACCATGGGGTCTCAAAGAGTCAGGCGTGACTTAGTCACTGAACAGCAACAATGGATGCTAAAGGAGGGCTGCAGGGACATTAGGGGAGCAAAATTTATGGAGCTATTTATGCCAAATGAGACACTGACTTTATCCAATGAGCAATTGCAAGTCCTCAGGTGTTATAAGTTTTAGAAACTGTGATCAGATTTGTGAACTGGGTGGCTCAGACGGTAAAGAAGCTGCCTGTAATGCAGGAGACCTGGGTTAAATCCCTGGTTTGGGAAGATTCCCCTGGAGGAGGGCATGACAACCCATTCCAGTATTCTTGCCTGGAGAACCCCCATGGGCAGAGGAGCCTGGAGGGCTACAGTCTCACGGCTGAGTGACTAATACTTGCACACTTTTCACTTTCTGTATATAGACGATTAGTCAGAGGAAATTTGAACCGTTATGAAAGCACAGAGGCATTAAGGAGCTATTGTGGCGCTGACCTAGTCTGGACCTCTTGGGTGAAGAGGGAAGAAGTGGAGTCATTTTGGAGGTAGGTTTCTCTGGGGAGCTCTGGAGCTATAGCTATAGATGTATGTAGCTTTGCTCTAAGTAGATTGCTGAATAATCAGTAAAATAAGATAGAAAATGTCTGTTAATTTCAAAATGCATTCATACATGGTCATGTATGATATGATGGGCATGCAAATGTATAGGAGACAGTAGAGTAGACATTTCTCTTCAGACTTTGGATAAGAGGAGATAGATAGTGAGTAGAAAGTGTTAGCTGGAAGGGGATAAGGAACAAAAGATGCCTTTTATCTCAATTGGGCAAACTTGAGAATGTTTATCTTTTGATGAGAGAAATAAACAGCAAAGGAGATTAAAAAATATGTTAGGGAAACAGATAACTGATAGATAAGCCCTTAAGAAAGTTAAAAATAATGGAATTGCACTTTAGGTGAGAGAAGAGATAATGATTCCACTGTTGTATAAAGGAAAATTTGTGGTTGAGGAAGGTGAGTTTACAAGGTTTTGATTTTTGACTTCCCTTGTGGCTCAGAGGGTAAAGAATCTGCCTACAATGCAGGAGACCTGGGTTCCATCCCTGGATCAGGAAGATCCCCTGGAGAAGAAAATTGCAACTCACATCAGTATCCTTCCCTGGAGAATTCCATGGACAAGGAGCCTGGCAGGCTACAGTCCATAGAGTCCATGGGTTTGCAAGCAGTCAGACACAACTGAGCAACTGGGTATGATATTGCCTTCATGAGACAGAAGGTGAAATAATCTGCTTAGAAAAGAGAATGAGTTGGAGGGCTAGTCATTTGACAACGGTTGAAATTAAATGTTAAGTTGAACCTTATAAAGTTTACATGAATATGTAGCGAAGATGGGCTTCCCAGGTGGCGCGGCGGTAGAAGAATCTACCTGCCAGTGCAGGAGATACAGGAGATGTGGGTTTGATCCTTGGGCCAGGAAGATCCCTTGGAGTAGAAAATGGCAACCCACTCCAGTATTCTTACCTGGAAAATCCCATGGGCAGAGGAACCTGGAGGCCTACCGTCCTTGGGGGTAGTGTAGAGTCGGACATGACCGAGCATGCACGCAGTATGTATTTCTAAGCCCAGTAACTTTTCCCCCTTAAAAATTTATTAAATTTTTCTTCTTGGTTTTCTTCCTTTCTTCTTTTTCATTAGACAGTTAGTATTATTAACACTCTTGGCATTTTAAGAATAACAAAATAAAAGTTTAATACATTTTTGGACATTTAGACTCTATTTTCATCTACTGAGCTTACTTCATCTACTGAACTTAAATATTATGTCAGAGAATTGGGAAATCAATTCTATACCTTTTTATTACTATTAGTTACTGCCCAGAGGCAACGAAATCTTCTCCATTTATAGAACTGGAAAGATATTAAAATGACTCTGTTTACACTGTTGCTTTTTGTTTTACATTAAAAATGCAGATCATCCAGAAACATACATATGCCACTGAGAAAGCCTGATATATATCCATTTGCCCATTCATTCATTGTTTAATAAGCATCTCTGTGTCAGAGGGACTGTCCCAACATTAAGAAGGCCACATACATCAGCCATAGTTCCTGTTTCAAGAACTTTCAGTCTAGTTGGGGAAATAGAATAAATGGGGTGTACATGCTAAGTCACTTTAGTCATGCCTCCCTCTGCGACGCCATGGACTGTAGCACTTCAGGGTCCTCTGTCTCTGGGATTCTCCAGGTGAGAATACTGGAGCAGGTTGCCATTTTGTTCTCCAGGGGATCTTCCTGACCCAGAGACTGAATCCAAGACTCTTATGTCTCCTGCATTGGCAGGCTGGCTCTCTACCACTGGTGCCACCTGGGAAGCCCCAGAGTCAGTGGAGAAACATCACAACCAATTATAACACAGTATAAGTGAGTGAAAGTCACTCAGTCATGTCCTACTCTTTGCAATCCCATGAAATTCTCCAGGCCAGGATACTGGAGTGGGTAGCCATTCCCTTCTCCAGGGGATCTTCCCAACCCAGGGATCAAACCCAGGTCTCCTGCATTGCAGGCAGACTCTTTACCAGCTGAGCCACCAGGGATGCCCGTAACACAATATGCTCAGTCGCTTCAGTAATGACCAACTCTTTGTGACCCCATGGACTGTAGCCTGCCAGGCTCCTCTGTCCATAGGTCTTCCCAGGCAAGGACACTGGAGTGGTTTGCCATTTCCTCCTCCAAGAGATCTTCCTGACCCAGGGATCAAGCCTGCATCTCCCGTTTCCTCTCATAGAAGCATTTAAATATATTAAAAAAAAATCCAGTTTCTAAAGCTACTGCCTTCCCTCTGACCAATTTTTCTCTTGTCTTTGAAATTCTCTCCTTCCTTGACTCTTAAAACTCCAAGACATATTTCTCTTTCTCCTCCAACCTCCTTCCCAGTCTTCTTTACTTCACCTGCTTCTAAATATCAGTGTTCCTTTTAGCACAATTCCTCAGGGCTCTTCTTACTTGCTCATGGGCACAATCTGGGATTCAATTATCATCTGTATATGTTCTTTTTCCTCTATATGCCTGAGCTCTAGCCATGTAACCAACTTCCTATTAAGTATCTCCACTTGAACATTCCAAGCAATCTTCAAATTCAAGAGACTTAAAACTATATTCTTGGGCTTCCCTGGTGGATCAGTGGTTGAGAAATCTGCCTTGCAATGCAAGGGACATCAGTTTGGTCCAGGAAGAATCCGCATGCCAAAGAGCAAGTAAGTCTGTGCACCGCAAATACTCAGCCCATGAGCTGCAACTACTGAAGCCTGCATGCTGCAACAGGAGAAGCCACTGGAACGAACTGAGAAGCCCTTGCATGCACCATATGCTTTACGCTGAATATGTAACAACTCCATATACAGTGCTCCTTGGGCAGCAAGACTGCGATGCCTCATTGGAAGAGTGGCTGAATGCTTCAGTGAGTCTGAGGTGATGAGTAAACAGGTGTTTCCTGATTCCAACTCTGTTTTGTCTCCTAGAACACATGAAGAGCATGAGAAATGTGCTAACCACATATGAAGTCCCCTATAGAGACCCAGGGTTTCAGCAGGCAGTAGCGACCACCCAGCTGGAAGCTGGAAGATTGACCCATGGGAACGTCAAGATGTCCAAGGGTAATCCGAGAAGGCACTAACAGTTGTCATTTACTAAGTAACTCTATGACACACGTCAAGACTAGGAACTTTGGGTGCATCATTCTTCCCTCACCACAACCCTCTAATGCGGAGGAAACGTTCATTGTCAGCACTGGGAAACCGATGCTTGCTTGTATTTAACATACACTTCCAAGGTCAAAGAATAATGATAAGTTGTGTCAGAGTTAAAAATTAAGGGTTTGTGTATGGCACCAGTGGTCTCCTTGAGGCCACAGACGCCTGCCTGTTTGCTTTTCATATGGGTTATGAATGACAACTCAGTTAAAAAAAAATGGAGCATTACTACTGCTTGGCTAAAATGAAGGTTTGATTAAAATTAAAACCCTAACCTCTCATTTTCACATGCAGTACTGATAATTTTCATGTCCTATGAAATATGCTAAAAACACTAATATATTATTCAGAATTTTTTTCTTTTTCAGAATTTTAAGTTTTTAACTCTTTCATTTTCAGTTTTAAAACCAACCAGACACAGATTGATTCTCTACTTACTAAGAATAATAAAGTCAGTCTTAACATCCAATAGCAAGAGATTACTAGGAACAGCCCAAATAAACTGCAATAGAATTATTTTAATACCTTTATTATTGCATCTTTTATTATATTTCTTTTATTTTTCCTTAATAAAAAAAGTAACAGAAGCTCTTAAAGAAAAATTAAAAACAGCAGTCATAATCTCCCCTGCTTTGACATCTACTATAAAAATCATTGTGTGCATGTAAGGTCTTCCCGGAGAGCCCACTATATATTAGTTCACTATAACATTAAGATTTAATATCAACACTTTTTCTTTATCTTCTGCAGTTTATGACATCTTTTAAAATAATTCCTTGATACTTTAGTTATTCCACTGTTCGTTACCACAAAGTACATAGAACAGAAGAATACTTGGCAGAACATGATTTAGAAATGAATTGGCAAAAAGTAGAACTCACCTGGAACATTCTGAGAAAAGGCACATTTTTAAAGATCAATAATCCTACAATGATTTGAAATGACCAGTTCTGGGTCATAAGGCAGTTCTATTTGCAATTTTTTAAGGAATCTCCACACTGTTTTCCATAATGGCTGTACTAGTTTGCATTCCCACCAGCAGTGTAAGAGGATTCCCTTTTCTCCACATCCTGTCCAGCATTTATTGCTTGTAGACTTTTGGAACGCAGCCATTCTGACTGGTGTGAAATGGTTCCTCATTGTGGTCTTGATTTGCATTTCTCTGATAATGAGTGATGTTGAACATCTTTTCATGTGTTTGTTAGCCATCCGTATGTCTTCTTTGGAGAAATGCCTATTTAGTTCTTTGGCCCATTTTTTTATTGGATCATTTATTTTTCTGGAGTTGAGCTGCATAAGTTGCTTATATATCTTTGAGATTAGTTGTTTGTCAGCTGTTTCATTTGCTATTGTTTTCTCCCATTCAGAAGGCTGTCTTTTCACCTTGCTTTTAGTTTCCTTTGTTGTGCAGAAGCTTTTAATTTTAATTAGATCCCATTTGTTTATCTTTGCTTTTATTTCCAGTATACTGGGAGTTGGATCATAGAGGATCCTGCTGTGATTTATGTTGGAGAGTGTTTTGCCTATGTTCTCTTCTAGGAGTTTTATAGTTTCTGGTCTTACATTTAGATCTTTAATCCATTTTGAGTTTATTTTTGTGTGTGGTGTTAGAAAGGAGTCTAGTTTCATTCTTTTACAAGTGGTTGACCAGTTTTCCCAGCACCACCTGTTAAAAAGAATAAATTTGATGCAGTTCTAATGAGATGGATGAAATTGGCACCGATTATACAAAGTGAAGTAAGCCAGAAAGAAAAACACCAATACAGTATACTGACACATATATATGGAATTTAGAAGACAGTAATGATGACCCTATATGTGAGACAACAAAGAGACACAGAGGTATAGAGTGGACTTTTGGACTCTGAGGGAGAGGGAAAGGGTGGGATGGTTTGGGAGAATGGCAATGAAACATGTATATTTTCTTGTAAGAAACGAAGCGCCAATCTATGTTCAATGTAGGATGCAGGATGCATGGGGCTGATGCACAGGATGATTCAAGTAGAGGATGTGGGGTGGGAGGTGGGAGGGGGCTTCGGCATTGGGAGATTGTGTTCACCTATGGCTGATTCATGTCAATGTATGGCAAAACAAATACAGTATTGTAATTAAAAAAATAAATAAATTTAATAAAAAAATGAAATGACCAGTTCTATATTGGAAAGGCCAATTACCATTGCTTTGTTTGTTTCCTTATTTTAAATTAACTTTTGTTGGAGCATAGTTGCTTGAGAATGTTGTCTTAGTTTCTACTGTACAACAAAACGAATCAGCTGTGCCCATATGTATATCCCTTCCTTTTGGACTTCCTTCCCATTTGAGTCAGCACAGAGCGCTAAGTAGAGTTTCCCGTGCTACACAGTAGGTTCTCATTAGCTATCTGTTTTATGCATAGTGCCAATAGTGTATATGCATCAATCCTAATCTCCCATGTCCCTGGATTAAATAAAAACAAAAAAAAAACACTTCATATTTCATTAAAGATAGCAGGGAGTGGCATGGACCATCTGTAGCCACCCATCTCTTTCTTCCAGGGACAAGGTCCACTTCAACTTTCCAACCATCCAAACAGAGATGATCTGGGGGAATGTTTGTGTACTTGGAGCATCCTTGACTCCTTGGCTACCTCAGCCCACATAAAACCCACCAGCAGATCCTTTCTCTTCTGTATTCAATACATCCAGGGCTAGATCACTTCTCAACACATTTGCACTTATCACTCCAGTACAAGCTACTGCCATTCATCTCTTAATTGGTCCCCTTGCTTCTGGTTTGCCCGTTACAATCTATTCCTCACACATGGACCAGGGGGACGCCGTTAAACTTGAGGTCAGATTATTCTGCACCTCTGTTCAAATGGCCTTTCATCTGTTCAAAGGGAACACCCAAGTGCTAAAACAGCACAGAGTACAGGGCTCTACAATGTCTGCTCTTGACCCCACCTGCTCTGACCTCTTATATTCTCGAACCTTCTCCTCATCTGCTCTATTCCTGCCACCCTGGGCTCCTGAGTCTTCCTTCAGCACATGAGACATTCCCTAGCTTCTGAGCCATTGTACTTGCTTTCACACATTCCAGGAATGTTCTTTTCTGCACGACTTAGTCCCTCGAAACCTTCACGTCCTTGCTCCAATGTTACCTCCACACTGAAGGCTTCCCCTGATGATTCTGATCAGTGGCAACTTTTCCTACTTTCTTATCAGGTTTCCTTTAACATTTATCAACCTCTTTTATATTATATGCTTGGTTTTTTTGAAAGTTTTTTTTTTTTTTTTTTTTTTTTTTAAGTTAGCAAGTGTTACCAGGGTTGGGAGTAGAGGACATATCCTTTAATGGGTATAGAGTTTGGGCATGCCTGGCAGTATGCAGGATTCTAGTTCCCCGACCAGGGATAGAACCTGTGCCCCCAGGTTTAGGGATGCAAAGTGTTAACCACTGGATCATCAGGGAAGACCCTGTTTTGTTTGATTTATTGACTGAAGTACTCTCCCTCAAGCAGAATGAACACTTTAAGAGGACAAGAATTTGGGGATTTATTTCACTGTTATAGCCACAGTCATACAGAGCAGGTATAAACACTCCTTTGTTGAGTGACAAGCCTCCTTCTGTATCTCTAGCAGTAAAGTTCCTCTCTGCTGTTACAGTGAGTTTCATTATCCATGCAGGGCCCCTGGGAGTGAGGGTGGAGGGAACTGGTACATGTTTCCAGTGAGATGGAAGGAACAGGTTACCAGCTTTCCCTGGTAAGATCAACATTTTTGCTACCAAAATTCAAACCGTGTCTCAGCAGCCTGGACAGATCTCTTGTATGTCTTCATTTGTGTGGACAGGTCATTGTTATGTCTTTATTCACGTCCTTTGCCCAAAAGGAAAATAGTTACCTGTTTTCAGTTGCACAATATGCTGCTATTAAAAATGTTTACATTGGGACTCCTTAGTGGTCCAGTAGTAAAGAACTCTCCTGCTAACACAAAAGATGCAGTTGCTATCCCTGGGTCAAGAAAATTCTCCTGGAGAAGGAAATGACAATCCACTTAGTATTCTTGCCTGGGAAACTCCATGGACAGAGGAGTCTGGTGGGCTAAGTCCATGGGGTTTCAAAAAGAGTTGGACATGACTTAGTGATTAATTAACAACAACAACACAAGGATAAAGTAATCCATAGGAACAGGGTGACAAAATAGAAAAAAACATAAACAGTTGTGAAATATTCTTATTCTGGACCAAAGCAACAGGGTTTAAAGCCTCTTTAACTATTTGCATTTAAGCATGTTTTTCAGCTTCTTTAGAGCTGCAAATGCTGACTACAGTAGCACATACTTAATAGAGCTGGGTGATGAAAGAAAGAATGTCTGGAAAATACAGAATCTACAATTTTCAATGTGCAATCATTAAAAGCTACACTTAGCACTGTAATTGTGCTAAGTGAGAAGAGCAGGGCACAAAGTTGTATGTGTATCAGAACACATCGACACAAAGCCCATGTTCGCACAAGGATTTTCCATCTTTGCTTTGGGGCTTGGGTCTCTCATCCTCAAGTAGCTAGTTTCATGTTTGTGCACCTGCCACTTGAACACACCAACCAGATGCCAACTGTGGTCTCCTTCAACTTTCTCTTAACTGCAAGTGACAGACATCTGAATCGACTTAAATAAAGAGAATTCACTGGATCATAAAAACTAGGAAATTTACTGGGCAAAGCTAGTTTTACACAAGTTTATGTTGAGGCATCTGAATGAAATGAAGGTCTCAGGATTCTTTCTCTCCTTCACCCTTCCCTCCTTCCTTTCTTCCTTCCCTCCTCTGTCCTTCTCTCTCCATCTCTCCTTTCTTTCTCTCCCCCAAACTCTGTTTGTTTCAGCTTGGACTTACCGTCAGGCAGGTAATTTTTATCCATAATAAAATGAGACTCCAGGGCCAACCTGATGCTCTGCATCACCCCTTACTTATAGGAGCCGCTTCCCAACAGCTCTAACTGAAGCCCTAGAGAGGGCTTCTGTGGGTGGCTTTGGTTTACATGGCCACACTTGAACTAATCACAGTGGCCCAGGCAAAGATCTCTTGGGTTCTTTATGTTCACTTATAGGTGGGGGGGGGGGAATGGAGCGCAGAGAGGCCCATTGGGCCACAAGGATGTTTATTACTGTTATACAAAGAGAAGGAGTGTGTTTCTACAAAGAACTGTTAAATAGACATAGAGAAGGAAAAAGTTGAAAGGAAATTCTCCACAATATTAGTGGATGAAATGTGATTAACATGTATAATTAATGACAGATGATTTATTTCTACTTTAAAAATGTTCCAAGTAGCCCTCATAGTTCTACAAAAGAGTCCAAAATGCAGTGAGTGAGTGAGTAAAGTCGCTCAGTTGTGTCCAACTCTTTGCAACCTCATGGACTATACAGTCCATGGAATTCTCCAGGCCAGAATACTGGAGTGGGTAGCCTTTCCCTTCTCCATGGAATTGTCCCAACCCAAGAATTGAACCCAGGACTCCTGCATTGCATTCTTTACCAGCTGAGCCACAGGGGAAGCCACCCAAATGCAGAACTTGGGTGCAATCTCAAAAACGACAGAATTATCTCTGTTCCTTTCCAAAGCAAACCATTCAATATCACAGTAATCCAAGTCTATGCCCCAGTCACTAATGTGGAAGAAGCTGAAGTTGAATGCTTTTATGAAGACTTACAAGACCTTCTAGAACTAACATCAAAAAAAGATATCCTTTTCATTGTAGGGGAATGGAATGCAAAGTAGAAAGTAAAGAGATACCTGGAGGAACAGTCAAGTTTGGCCTTGGAGCACAAGATCAGTTCAGTTCAGTTCAGTCGCTCAGTCATGTCCGACTCTTTGCAACCCCATGAGTCGCAGCATGCCAGGCCTCCCTGTCCATCAACAACTCCCAGAGTTCACTCAGACTCATGTCCATCGAGTCCGTAATGCCATCCAGCCATCTCGTCCTCAGTCTTCCCCTTCTTCTCCTGCCCCCAATCCTTCCCAGTATCACAGTCTTTTCCAATGAGTCAACTCTTCGCATGAGGTGGCCAGAGTACTGGAGTTTCAGCTTTAACATCATTCCTTCCAAAGAAATCCCAGGGCTGATCTTCACAATGGACTGGTTGGATCTCCTTGCAGTCCAAGGGACTCTCAAGAGTCTTCTCCAACACCACAGTTCAAAAGCATCAGTTCTTCGATGCTCAGCCTTCTTCACAGTCCAACTCTCACATCCATACATGACCACAGGAAAAACCATAGCCTTGACTAGATGGACCTTTGTTGACAAAGTAATGTCTCTGCTTTTGAATATGCTATCTAGGTTGGTCATAACTTTTCTTCTAAGGAGTAAGCGTCTTCTAATTTAATGGCTGCAATCACCATCTGCACTGATTATGAAGCCCCCCAAAATAAAGTCTGACACTGTTTCTGCTGTTTCCCCATCTATTTCCCATGGAGTGATGGGACCAGATGACATGATTTTCATTTTCTGAATGTTGAGCTTTAAGCCAACTTTTTCACTCTCCTCTTTTACTTTCATCTAGAGGCTTTTAGTTCCTCTTCACTTTCTGCCACAAGGGTGGTGTCATCTGCATATCTGAGGAGTACAAGATGAAGCAGGGCAAATGCTAAGCGAGTTCTGCCAGGAGAACACACTGGTCATAGCAAACACCTTCTTCCAACAACACAAGAAAAAAACTCTACACATGGACATAACCAGATGGTCAGTATTGAAATCTGATTATATTCTTGGCAGACAAAGATGGAAAAGTTCTATACAGTCAGAAAAAACAAGACTGTGAACTGACTATGGCTCAGATCATGAACTCCTTATTGTCAAATTCAGACTTAAATTGAAGAAAGTAGGGAAAACCACAAGGCCATTGAGATATGACATAAATCAAATGCCTTATGAATATACAATGGAAGTGACAAATATATTCAAGGGATTAGATCTGATAGATAGAGTGCCTAAAGAACCGTAGATGAGGGTTCATAACATCGTACAGGAGGTGGTGATCAAAATCATCCCCAAGAAGAAGCAATGCAAAAAGGCAAAATGGTTGTCTGAGCCTTACAAATAGCCAGCAAAGGAGAGAAGCAAAAAGCAAAGGAGAAAAGTAATGATATATCCATCTGAATGCAGAGTTCGAAAGAATAGCAAGGAGAGATAAGAAATCCTTCCTCAATGATCAATGCAAAGAAATAGAGGAAAACAATAGAATGGAAAAGACTAGAAATCTCTTCAAGAAAATTAGAGATACCAAGGGAACATTTCCTGTAAAGATGGATACAATAAAGGAAAAAAATGGTATGGACCTAACAGAAGCAGAAGATATTAGGAAGAGGTGGCAAGAATACACAGAACAAAAAACATATTCATGACCCAGGTAACCACAAAGGTGTGATCACTCACCTAGAGCCAGACATCCTGGAGTATGAAGTCAAATGAGTCTTAGGAGTCATCACTACAAACAAAGCTAGTGGAGAGATGATGGAACTCCTGTTGAGCTATTTCAAATCCTAAAAGATAATGCTGTTGAAGGGCTGCACTCAACATGCCAGCAAATTTGGAAAACTTAGCAGTGGCCGCAGAACTGGAAAAGGTCAGCTTTCATTCCAATCCCAAAGAAAAGCAGTGTCAAAGAATGTTCAAACTACCACACAATTACACTCATCTCACACGCTAGCAAAGTAATGCTCAACATTCTTCAAGCCAGGCTTCAACAGTACGAGAACTGAGAACTGAGAACTTCCAGATGTTCAAGCTGGATTTAGAAAAGGCAGAGGAATTAGAGATCAAATTCCTTACATCCACTGGATCACAGAAAAAGCAAGAGAATTCCAGACAAAAACATCTACTTCTGCTTCATTGATCATGCCAAAGGCTTTGACTGTGTGGATCACAACAAACTGGAAAATTCTTCAAGAGATGAGAATACTAGACCACCTTACCTGCCACCTGAGAAATCTGTAGGCAGGACAAGAAGCAACAGTCAGAACTGGACATGAAACAGACTGGTTTCAAATCAGGAAGAGTAGGCTTCCTGACAAGGCTGTATATTGTCACCCTTCTTATTTAACTTATACGCAGATTATAACATGTGCAATACCAAGCTGGATGAAGTAGAAACTGGAATCAAGATTGCCGGGAAAAATATCAGTAACATTAGATATGCAGATGACACCAGTCTTATGGCAGACAGTGAAGAAGAACTAAAGAGCCTCTTGATGAAGGTGAACAAGGGGAATGAGAAAGCTGGCTTAAAACTCAACATTCGAAAAACAAAGATCATGGCATCAAGCCCCATTACTTCATGACAAATAGATGGAGAAATAATGGAAACAGTGACAGACTACTTTGGGGGGCTCCAAAATCACTACAGATGGTGACTGTAGCCATGAAATTAAGAGACTCTTGCTCCTTGGAAGAAAAGCAATGACCAACCTAGACAGCATATTAAAAAGCAGAGACCTTACTTTGAGGACAGAGGTCCATATAGTCCAAGCTGTGTTTTTTCCAGTAGTCATGTATGAATGTGAGAGTTGGACCATTAAAAAAGCTGAGCACCGAACTGATATTTTTGAACTGTGGTGTTGGAGAAGACTCCTGAGAGTCCCTTGGACTGCAAGGAGATCCAACCAGTCCATCCTAAAGGAAATCAGTCCTAAATATTCATTGGAAGGACTGATATTGAAGATAAAGCTCCAATACTTTGACTAACTGATGTGAAGTGCTGACTCATTGGAAAAGACCCTGATGCTGGGAAAGATTGATGGCAGGAGGAGAAGGGGACGACAGAGGATGAGATGGTTGGATGACATCACTGACTCAATGGGATGAGTTTGAGCAAGCTCCAGGAGATGGTGAAGGACAAGGAAGCCTGATGTGCTGCAGTCCATGGGGTCACAAAGAGTGGGACTTGACTGAGTGGCTGAACAATAACTGTGATCCATTATTTTTGTAATTAAAAAAAAAATAGTCCTTGAGAGCTGAGTGGGCTGGTGAGCTCGTCAGCTGGCATGTGAATGGATGCATGTGACCCAAAGACTCTCCCCAGCTGCACATAGACTCTAGGTTTTTCAGCCATCTGGCCCTCAGCAGCAGTAAGGGCTGTCATGCATTTACAATGTATCACTTCCTCTCTGATGCTCCAGTCTACATGGAAACCACCTAGTCTTGTTCAGACTTGCAGGAGTTGATGGTCCTGTGAAAAGAATCCTAGACCAGCAGCCCAGAAAGCGGGGTGTCTGTTCAGCTCCTTTGCTCAGAACTGTCAGGTGTTGGACCCTTCTGGGGTGTAGGTCCCCATCTATCATCAGAAAGCTTATTTTCAGATTTAACAATCTGTGATTATTATTTCCGTTTACTGATGGAGTAACTAATTACTTCATTATAGGATTTCCCAAGACCAGTTACCTCCTGTTTGGTTCAATTAGCAAAACGCCAACGTGATTGTCATTGATTTTGATGGTTGGGCTGCCAGGAGAGAAGCCCAATGGGAGATTATTTCAGCATCTTAAGCAGATTTTGTGTTTATTATTCCAAGGTCACATAGATAGGAGCCAAACTTGTTCTGCATTTTTCTAAAGTCTTGCATCACTTTCTGTTGTGGGAGCTCCAGGATCTCACTTTCCCCCTTAGAGCCAGAAGGAAATGGCTACTCTCTCCAGTATTCTTGCCTGGAGAATCCCATGAACAGAGGAGCCTGGCAGGCTACAGTCCATGGGGTTGCACAGAGTCAGACATGACTGAGCAACTAACACTTTCACTTTCATACTCCAATATAAAATAAAAATTAAATTAAAAAAATAGGAAAAGGAGAGTGAGAGAGTCAGAGTCAGAGAAGGAGATATGGCCAGCAGAGGAAAGAGTTTGGAATCAGGCTTTAGGGGTGGGTTGGTATAGCCGGTTGCAAACCAGAGAATAAAGAGGACCTCTAAGATGAAATGGCTGGATGGCATCACGGACTTGATGAACCTGAGTCTGGGCGAACTCTGGGAGATGGTATTGGACAGGGAGGCCTGGTGTGCTGCGATTCATGGGGTCGCAGAGAGTCGGACACGACTGAGCAACTGAACTGAGCTGAACTGAACTAAGAGCTGGAAAGCCTAGGAAATGGATTCTCTCCTATAGCCTCAGAAGGAATGTGTTATGTTGACACATTTTTAGACCACTGACCTTCAGAAAAGAAACATAATAAATTTGTGGTCCTTTAAGCCAGCACCTTTGTGATTAGTTACTGCAGGGATGGTAAACAAATAGAATGGAGATTGGTAACTATGAATGCAAATGAGCTGGAAGGACAGCACTTCGCGTGTGCACGCTGGGGGCTATGCTTTTGCTGCGGGCATGGTGATTGTCCCTTCTCTTCAGGTTCCTCACCCTCTTCCTCTCTCCTCCTTCATCTTTCTTTCCAAGTTACTTCAGTCTCATCGTTCTTTTCCTTTCTCATCTCCTTTCTCATCTCTCTGAAAGTACAGGAGAGGAAGAAGATAATCAGCATTCAATTAGGGTTACCTAAAGGAGATCAGTCCTGAGGGTTCATTGCAAGGACTGATGCTGAAGCTGAAACTCCAGTACTCTGGCCACCTCATGCAAAGAGCTGACTCACTGGAAAAGACCTGAAGCTCGGAAAGATTGGGGGCAGGAGGCGAAGGGGACAACAGAGGATGAGATGGCTGGATGACATCACCGACTCAATGGACATGAGTTTGGGTAAACTCTGGGAGTTGGTGATGGACAGGGAGGCCTGGTGAGCTGTGATCCATGGAGTTGCAAAGAGTTGGACACGACTGAGTGACTGAACCGAACCGAACTGATATAATAGGTATTATCCTTGGTGATATCAAATGCACAACCTCATTCAATTTTTCAACAACACTTTGAGGAAAAGTTTAGCATTGCCATCTTACAAAGGAAGAAACCAAGTTCTACTAAAGTCAAATGAGTTGCTTTTAGACACACTGAGGTACATTTTCAGACATACCTCAGACTTGTGAGGTTGTTAATTATCCCATGCGTCCCTCATCATGAGCAGCTTCATTTCCATTCCAAACAAGGAGCTGTTGACCTGTATCCTCTGTGTTTAGGATGACCAGAGCTAGACTGAGCATGGAACTCCATCATCATGGCAACAGTACCACCAGCCTGGGTGGCGCTGTGCTACCCGTAGATCCTGGATGACAAGGAGAAATGTTGTACCCTAGAAAGATGCTGCCATCTGTCTAGAGATGCCATCTGCTCAGAACAGCAAATAGCTCATTGCACTCCTACCATTTAAAATGAGCACCCTTTGCTCAGTTCAGAGTAAAATAAAAATGATCACTATTTATCAAACACCTGTAAGTTGTTATATGTAAGCATTTTCCCCCTCTAACTCAGATTATAAGTCTGTGAGGTTGATAATGCTCTTCACATCTACAGGAAGGACACTGAGGCATGGAGAGCAGAACGGACTTGCGCATCCACCCACAAAGCAGCAGGTTGGAGTGAAGCCAGGCATGTCCTGAAACCAAGTCTAATCCAGTGCTATGCTCATTCAATAATTTCCTTCATCCCTTTGCCACTTCCCCTGCCTTTCTTTTCCTGGGTCACTGACTCATTTGATGGTTTGTATACAAGCACCACTGGAGAAGGGATAGGTTACCCATTCCAGTATTCTTGGGCTTCCCTCGTAGCTTAGCTGGTAAAGAATCTGCCTGCAGTACAGAAGACCCGGGTTCAATTCCTGGGTTGGGAAGATCCCTGGACAAGGAAATGGCAACCCACTCCAGTATTCTTGCCTGGAGAATCCCATGAATAGAAGAGCCTGCCAGGCTACAGTCCATGGGGTTGCAAGAGTCGGACACAACTTAGCTACTAAACCACCACCTATGGTCCATGGGGTTGCAAAGTGTCAGGCATGACTGAGCGACTTTCACGGTCACTCACATATCAGCACTGGCCTCAGGGCCTGGAATGGAGAGCCAGGTAAATCTCGGTGGAATGCAGAATCTGCAGAGCTTAGGAGAGAGGCTGGAGCACATCAGTGCAGAGACCCAGTCCAGGGGACCACCCTCCAGCTGGACTGCAGACTCAGCCTGGAAATGAACCCCTGGAGCTGTCAGTCTGGGGACGTTCCCTAGTGGTGACTGGGGGATGGAGGGCAGCATGGCCAGGGGGGTCGGAGGCTAGTGTCGGAAGTGGGCTTATCTGGACTTTAAACTCTAACAGTGCTCAGGAGCTGTGTGGCTCTCGGCAAGTTGTGTCATGTCCCTGAACCCATTTTCTCTTTTGTAGAAAGTGTGTAGAGCTATAAAGATCCAACAGCCAGAAGGGGGCCATGGAGGCCAGCTTACCCCACCAGGAATTAAGACCTAAAGTAACTCAGGCTCAGAAGCAAGGAATCATTGGTTTGAGACCACTTGGCCACTAGGAGGGGGCATTCAGGTCAATGACTAAAATTCTTCCCTCCAAAATACGTAACTTCTTGGGATCAAATATTGTTATTTTTGTTCAGTCACTAAGTCATGTCTGATTGCAGCACCGAAGGCTTCCTTGTCCTTCACTATCTCCCAGAGTTTGTTCAAACTCACATCCATTGAGTCAGTGATGCCACCTGACAATCTCATCCTTTGTAGCCCCTTCTCCTCCTGCCCTCAATCTTTCCAAGCATCATGGTCTTTTCTAATGAGTCAGCTCTTCCCATCAGGTGGCCAAAGTTTTGGAGCTTCAGCTTCAGCATCAGTCCTTCTAATGAATATTCAGCATTGATTTCCTTAGGATTGACTGGTTTGATCTTGCAGTCTGAGGAGCTCCCAAGAGTCTGCTCCAGAACCACAGTTCAAAAGCATCAGTTCTTTGGCAGTCAGACTTCTTTATGGTCCAACTCTCACATCCATACATGACTAGTGGAAAAAAACATGGCTTTGACTCAACGAACCTATTGGCAAAGTGATGTCTTTGCTTTTTAATATGCTTTCTAGATCGGTCATAGCTTCCCTTCCAAGGAGCAAGTGTCTTTTAATTTCATATGATAACAATAAATGTTTGTACCCATGCCAGAGTCAGCATGTGAGGCCTTTAGAGAAGTTTCCTTACCTGCTTCTCTTCCACTGTCTTCTGGGAGGGCTTTCTATACCTAATTAGACCAGGACACTGGCAACCCCAGGACTCTACTTGGGATCTCATTCTCGCACTAAATTCCCAGTTTCAAGCACATAAAATAGCATAAAGGCATTTTATGTCAAACATGAAAGAAGCACACTGGATTAATTGATAAGCTCATAGAATGAGATTTTTAAATGAAGCCAATAGAAACTGTAAAAATTACCCTAGACTGTGTTTAATGAGCTTTTGTGGGGCTAGAATAGACAAAAAATTAAGGTACCTCTTATTTCACAGAGAAGATGAAGGCTTTCAGGTCTGCAAACCTACCCACACCTTCAGCATCATGATGAGAGGTCTCCCTTGCCCTGAGTAACTTGGATTTCTCCCTGGGCTCTTACTTCAATTTCCTCCTCACTTCTCCCAGGTTGTTCCTCCCTAGTGATTTCATCTTTTTCCAGTTCCTAACTGGAGGTTCTTTAACCTTCAAACAGCCTATCCATTTTTATGCCTACCATGCGGTAGGCTTGCTGAAAACATGGGTGATATGGCTGCAAAGGAGTACCTGTTCTCAAGGAGGCTGTGTTTAATAATGAAGCGGTGGGCAGCTTGAAGCAAATCTCTGATGTGTAGTCTATAAACACGCAGTGCAAAGTGTCAGGAGGAAGACTGAAGCAGAGTTGGGGGACCGGCACCAGGGGTCTTCTGGTAGTAGTGGTGATGATGCATGTGTTGGTGGCGGTGACGGGGATGCCAGGAGCGGTGGGTGATGGTGAGCGTGGTGATGAGGGTGTAATAGCACTGGCAGTGATGCTGGTGGCAGTGGGGGCACCAGGAGTGGCAAGGGCATAGCGATCGGGGAAGAGTGATGGCTACGAGGGTGGACGTGGAGGTGGTGCTGATGGTGGCTGCCGTGACAGAAGTCTTAGGTTTGGGAGTCAATGAGAAAATGAGACATAAGTAGAAATCTGAATTGGAAGGCACTACGCCGGTTCAACCTTTGGGTTGGGAAGATCCCCTGGAGGAGGGCATGGCAACTCAGTCCAGCGTTGCTGCCTGCAGAATCCCATGGACAGAGGAGCCTGGCGGGCTACAGTCCATAGGGTTGAAAAGAGTTGCCCGTGATTGAAGCAACTTAGCACACACGAGTACACAGCCTTACAAAAAATCTAAGAGGAGAGCATTTCAAATAGGGAAGATGATAAAGTAGAAGTTGGGATTTCATTGCCCATCTCCCATTTTGGCCACTCTGGGTGGCCGTGGAGGCTTATACCATTTCTGTAGCTCCTTGGGGGACTGAGCCAAAGTACCCTCTGCAGGAATCTGGCTGATAAATGCTTCCTAGTAAGTCATTTCCACACAAATACTCCCCAACTCCCTGCAGTCTCCTTCAGCAAAGCCTAACCAAAGACAGTGCATATAAATATCTCTTTCAAGGAGTTTTGCTGTAAAGAAAAGAAATTGAGGATAAGATGATTAAAATCCCCAAAGCAACTCAAACTCAACATTTCTAAAACTAAACCCATTAGTATTTTTTTCCCCTCAAATTAGCCTCCCTTCCAGTGTTACCCTTCTCAGAGAATGCCTACAGTATTCATCCTGGCACAAAACCAAAAGCCTGCAGTAACTCTCCACTCGTTTCCAATCAGTCTCCAAATCTGGTTATTTCTGTCTCCTTTACATGACGCACTTGAGGATTGATCGGCAAGTGCTTGACCAAGAATAATTTAGGTGTCATTGGTGATGGTGGGAACCAGTAAAGCATGTTTAGTCTTGTTCATCCAAAATAGGACTTATAAAACCATATTCATTCCTTAGGGTTTTGTTCTTGGCAGTCCTTTACAAACTGTGTACACGTGCCTGATGTCAATTTTGTGCAGATTTTTAGTAATAATGAAAAGGGGGAGGGGCTTTCTTCCATGTCCTTGAAGATTGTTGCAAAGGGTGAGAAATTACACAGTTTTCATCCTTCCTTGAGGCTCTCAGGAAACAAACATAATCAGTGGGGAAATTCAATAGAGGCTTAACAAAGAGAAAGGCAATAGGTGAGACTTTGGAGGGGAAATTAATTAAGCCAAACTAAAATTAGTGGTTTTGGGTTTGAGGTTGGGAGGGAGTCTGGGCTATGGAGAAAAGGAACAGAGAAAGGAAACATGCTGGCAGGGAGCTGATTCTGGGTCCAAGATTAATTATCATTCAACATCTAATTATGTAGTCTGAATTACAATCCTGCCAGTTGAGTTCTTTTTCTCTAACACAGGAGATGAGAAATAGATTCATTCTGAAAACTGGGGGTCTTCTAATTTTCACTTTAAACAGATTTTAAAAAACTCACCTTTGTCCTTTTCTTATGATTATTTATCATTTTCTCTATTTAAAAGAGCTGGTCCCTTTCAAATTACTTTCTTCTTTCTTGCCAAATAACTGTTTTGCATTTTTGTCATCTGAATATAAAAATACCAGATGTATTCCTACTGGGTATATGATTTATACCAGGTGGAATACTGGATACTAATTCAGTTTATTTGCACTGCTTACTATCTGCAGAACATTTCTTAAGATACTTCACAGCTGCTAAATGAATGTGATCAAGAATTAACACTGTTTGGCTTACATTCATCTACTCCTCACACTAGTCCTAGGGACTGGGAACTAATATTAGCTCCATTGAATAGATGCTGAAACTGGGGTTAGACTCTTGAAGCAACTTTTCTAAAGTCACATGACTAGTAAATTAATGAAACCCAAAATTTAAAACCAGGCTTGTGTGTCTTATCCAACTAACCCACCATCTTCCACATTGATGCAATCCGAATTGTTGGTCTTGTGCAAACATTTTGATACTATTTTCATAAAGAATTACAGCAAAATGAGCAATGAAAAGTTTGTCTTCTGCATCTCCTGGCTGCTACTAAAAATTGTTTGCTAGCTGTATCTTTGCTCTGGGTAAATCTCAAAACAATTCCAAGTAGGGGGCTTGAACTCCATAAGTTTCGTGTTATAAACCCATCGTCCTTGTCCTGACTCACCTGTCCTCACTCATTCCCACACTTGACCCTATATTTTATGGTTGAGAAAAACTGGATGCATATAGAAATGTTGCCAGTGATGAAGACAACAGAGAGGTAAATATACAATCTCTGTCCTCAAACAGCTGATGACAGAAAGGAGGGCACAAGATAAGCTCAGAAAATAGCCAGAGACAGCTGGAATGTTCCTTAAAATTCACTTTGGTGCAGACTCTAAGAACCTTGCCGTGTGGTCATGTACTTGGAAGACACTTGTACTGTACATAGTATGTACTTTGTACTCTTCTGAACACCCAGGAGTAGGTTGAGACAAAACTGACATGTTTTCTCAATTCCACTGATATTAATTGAGAGCCTGATATCCAAGGAACATTTCACTCTATTTCTTTGCAGAAATTTGCTTTTGTTGTTTCAAGGAGTGCTTCTAATAGCTCAGTTTTAATTACAGCTGTCCTTAAATCCTTCTACGGAAATTATAGCATCTATGTTAGCTGGGTATTAGGATCTATTGATTATCTTTTCACATTCAAGTTGAATTTTTCTGTTTCTTGGTTTAACAAATATTTTGGAATCTATCATAGACACATTTTGTGTATTTTAAGACTTAATACCTATCTCAACCTTCTATTATATTAGAATCTTAATCAGCTTGGGCTTCTATACCAAAATACCATAAACTGAGTTGCTTAAACTTAACAAGAATTTACTTCTCAGAATTCTGGAGACTGGAAGTCTGAGATCAGGATGTCAGCATAGCTGGATTCTGGCAAGAGTCCTCTTCTGAGTTGCAAACTGCCAACTTCAACATGGCAGAGCACAAAGAAAGGAATCAAGCTCTCTTTCAGCTTTTCTAAGACCCTGATGCTGGGAAAGATTGAGAGTTAGAGGAGAAGGGAGCAGCATGTAACCATCTCATCCCAGGATGAGATGGCCAGATTACATCACCTTCATAATGGACATGAGTTTGAACAAGCTCTGGGAGATAGTGAAGGACAGGGAAGCCTGGTGTGCTGCAGTCCATGGGGTCTCAAATAGTCAGACACGACTGAACAAAGGGCACTAATTCCATTCAGGAGGACTCCATCCTTATGACCTCATCTAAGCCTAGTTACAGTTGCCCCACCTTCTAATACCATCACACTGGGGTGTGTGTTTCAACATATGGACTTTTGGTATACACAAATACTTAGTCCACAATGAATAGGAAACTGGTTTGGGTTTAGAATTCACTTCCAGGCTCCTTTTTGTGGTTTAAATACCAAATTTAGTGCTTACAGTCTATAAAGGGCTATTCTGTTCTGCTTACCTTGTGTGTTACCTAGATGACAGAGCTCCATCCCCTGGTGTCTGTGGCTCTGCCTAGGAGGAGGAAGATACAGTTCAGTTATTGCAGGAGTGGAAACCAGAACCATGGTCAGAGGCTCCACCCAAGAGTAGAGCTTTGTGCTCGAAGTCCCTACCCAGTCATCCTTCTTTCTCCACCTTCCAGAGTTTCCTACTAAATCACTTAGACATAATGTCCAGTTTTCTTTTTTCTTTTTTTTGATTAGCTGATAAAAGAAAATGGAATATGTTTCCCACACATTCAGAACCACTGTCCTGCTTTGCTCTAAAACCTATGATTTTTCCACTATTTTCAAATTGTCTCTGAGGCTGTAATATTTGAACCAGCAGTATGTGTCCTGCCCATTTGAAAACTGTATCCTGAGCCTTCAGACCCATTCTTTCCATTATTCTTCTTGTCTCTTCAGTTTTCCTATTTTCTCCTATATAACATTATGTCACAGTTACAGCCAATATATTTTCCCTCTTCTCTGTGACTCTTTCATCTCCTCTCATATCACGCCTCTAAAGAGAGGGACACTATTGTCACCAGATGTCTCTAAGTCACTGATCTAGCTAGTTCCGTAGTGAATGGAATCATATTGTAGTGTCAGGAAGGGACATTCTTTTCATAGTGTAGTGTCAGGAAGGCACATGGAGGAAGCATTCTCCATACTCTCCAAGCCTGAAGATTTAATGAACAATCCAGGAGGAAGATGGACTCCCTAACTCTACTTGTCTTCCTTCTTCCTCTTCAGTACATCAGGCCTCATTGGTAATTGATGCTTCCCTGCTAAAGAATCTGCCTGCAATGCAGGAGACACAGGTTTGATCACTAGGTCAGGAAGATCCCCTGGAGGAGGAAGTGGAAACCTACTCCAGTGTTCTTGCCTGGGGAATCCCACAGATAGAGGAGCTTGGCAGGCTACAGTCCATGGGGACAGAAAGAGCCAGACCCGACTGAGCAACTAACACTAACACATTAACTACTGAGAGAGACTATAGTGGGAAGTGGTCTACTGACCTAGAGTAGAAACATCTCTTTCTCTGACTCTCTTCTTCCATTTTCTTACTTTTTTCTGTGAAATTGAAGTGCAGAGAGCTTGATTTATTTCTGGAGGGAAGAAAGTCTTACCATCGCTCTCTTGCTCTTGTTTGCAATCATTCAGATTGTTTTTAACACTCAAGACTAAGATTTAGATATCAAAGGAAGTAAAATAGAGCTGGACAACTAATGGAGTTTGAGTTTCCCAGTGGTCCAGTCCAGGGTCCCTGTTAAATGCATTGGCATTGGGAGTTTCATCCTAGCTCTACCCTAACTCTTAGCAATGGTCCAACTCTAGCCAGCTTGCATGTGTGTGCGTGTGTTTGTATGTGCATCCTCGTATCTGCCATTAGAAGAATGGGTGCAATCAGCTGAACCCATGAAAGGTTAGATAGGTAACAGTGACTATCAGAACATTCAAAGAAAGAGCATTCTCTAAAGCTCTTAATTGATTAGAGTCTCCTGTTATTAAGCCCCAGTTTCCCAGTTTACCCAGTGGTAAAGAATTCACCTGCTAGTTCAGGAGACACGGGAGATATGGGTTTGATCCTCTGGGTTGGGAAGATCCCCTGGAGTAGAAAATGGCAACTCGATCTGATATTCTTGCTTGGAATATTCCATAGACAGAGGAGCCTGGCGGAATCACAAAGAGTTGGACACTGCAGAGCAACTGAGCATGCACAAATTTAAAATAATATATATATATATATATATAATTAATAAGACCAAGGGAAAGAGTCAGATGATAGTGGAAGGAGTCTGTTGTTGACCTGAGGATTTGAAGTGTGCATCCTAGAATCATAGAGCCTGAGCCAGAGTAGAGCCTCAGAGACCGTCTGTGATAGTGAACATGACTCCTCTTTCTGTTTTCTGGGCCTGAGGATGACCAGCTGCATGGTCTGAAAATTGTTCTTTACTTCACGCCTGCTCTCCTGCATTTCTCCAGACTTTACAAAGAGTCTTCTTAAAACTTGCAGATATTCTCAGAAAAAGAAAAATGCTGTTCAGAGCCAGGAAACTGAGTAGCTGAATTCTATGAATCATCAAACATTAGACTGATTTCTGTTTGTTGTAGAAGAGATGGCCCAGACCTAAGGGATCCTGAGGAATTCAAGGGAGGGAGAATGTGACCCTTGCCCACTATGAAAACTTCCAGAGTTGGGTGTTGTTTTTTTTTTTTTCCTCATTTGCAATTTTCTAGAAGTAGAAAAGCTACTACTTCATTGAACTGGGGCTCCAGGAAGTTTGACTTGTACCATTTTTGGCAGAAAGAAGATGGATGTTTATGAAATTTCCCAGTGATTACAATCCAAACTATTAATTGGAAAAGACCCTCATTCTTGGAAAAATAGAAGGTAGGAAGAGAAGGGGACAACAGAGAATGAGATGGTTGAATGGCATCACCGACTTGATGAACATGAGTTTGAGTAAACTCCAGGAGATAGTGAAGGACAGGGAAACCTATTGTGTTGCAGTCCATGGGGTCACAAAGAGCCAGACACGAATGAGTGACTAAACAGCAATAACAATTGCAGTGGTCTAGCTGCTGGATTAAGCAGTTTAATCAGACATTTCAATTAGATCAAGGGTCCCAGACACCAGACCTTATGGTTGAAGAAGCCCTCTCCACTATTCACCCTTCTCAATGCAACTTAGGAAAACATGGTTCATTCACTCAATCAAGTTGAGCTTAGCTGGAATATTGAAGTTGATAAAAACATAAAAGCTACCAAAGTTTTATTTTCTACTTCCTCTCTCCCCAGTTCCTCTGCCGGTTTCTTTCTCCAGCTTCCCTTCAAAAGAGCTTGACTTAATAGGAAAACATGGGGTTCATTTACCCAGCAAGGAAGCGCTTTTCATGTTTGAGCTTTGAAATGAAAATTATCTTTGGGCAGGCTTCTCTGCAGCTCCATCTGTGAGCAGCAGGGCCTGTCAGAGTGACTATGGACTTGGGGAAGGAAGTCAGACCTCAGAAGGCAGCAAGGAAGCACAAAGTTTTCTCTCTCTCTTTTTTTTTTTTTCCAAGTAGGATCCTGGAGGGCAGAAACCAAAGGTGATGGTGCCCTAATGACTATAGGCTGACACCGTTTGATTTCACAGGCTGGAAGCATTAAATAAATCACCCTTGCAGCTCCCAGTCATAGACCTTAGATATAAATGGTCACTGATCCCAGCTTATATGCCAGGAAGATTTAAATCTACATTTTCATGCAACAAATCTAAAGACACTCTTCAAGTAAAAAATAGATCCAAGGATAGACATGCTCCCCCCAGGACAGACAGGATGGCGTCAAAACTTTTAACAACATTCATTTTTGAACTTCTGTTTTTGAACAAGATGCATACGCAGGTGAAAATAGCATGTTCTCTCAGAATTAGATATTAGAGATAATTAGAGAGAGTTGCAGAAATGAATCCTTATGCACGTGTCGATCAGTAGCAGTCTCCTTAAGATGTCAGCATGCTCTATGCTCTATGTATGATCAAAGCCTATGCACTGGAATCGCTCCCTCTCTGGCTTTAATGGGGCTTCCCTGGTGGCTCAGATGGCAAAGAAGCTACCTGCAGTGCAGAAAGCTGGGATTTGATCCCTGGGTCAGAGGATGAGCTGAAGAAGGGAATGGTTACCCATTCCAGTACTCTTGCCTGGAGAATTCCATGGACAGAAGAGCCTGGTGGGTTATAGTCCATGAGGTCTCAAGGAGTCGGATATGACTGAGACTAACACTTTCACTTTTCACCCTGGGTTTAATACTTGATTCTGCCTCTTAAAACTCTCTGACTTTGGACCCGTTGCTTCATTTCTTAGAGACTCAGTTTCTCCATCTGTGAAATGAGAGTAAGAATGAACAGAGTTATGCAAATAAGGCAATTGACCTGTGTCTGGCCTGTGCTGTAAATGCTCAAGAACTGGTAATTCTACACTGATAACTTTGTGATTTGGGGGAAGAAGAAACAAGGTGCTCTACATGGGCATTTTTGGCAGAAGTGGCTCTGGAGAAAGGGCTCTTCACTGGACTGAGTTTGTAAGAAAAGACATTCTGGACAGAAGCTTGCTGGAGTAAGCAGACATGAAAAGGAGAACAAAGTTCACGGTGGGCTGATGTGCACGGGGAAGTGATTTCACAAGATAGTATGGGGCCTATAGAGAGAAGATTCTGAGTGCCCATCTGAAGAATACACACTTGATTGAACAGACAGTGGGATGTCATGGAAGGCTTTTGAGTAGGAAAATGACAGACTGAGAGCTTTTCCTCCTTAGGAAGCTCACCCAGTTAGCTGTGAGTGGGGTGGTTGGACTCATGGAAGGGAAGTTGGAGAAAAACTTCAGGGTCAGCACTGCAGTGGTGCAGTAGTGAGAAGGGCTTCCAATATCAGAAATGTGACTGGTGCGGAGTGCACAGATGAAGCACAACTGTGATTTTGTTTTTATGGGGAGAGAGTTAATTTATGGCAGCCAAGGACCTAATGGAAAAGCTAGTAACGGAGCTGGGGATGAGGGGAGGGACCAAATGTTCTTTCTTGTCTATTTCCCACTTGGCGTGTCGCTCCAGTACATCATCTTGCAAAGGCAATCAGCACACCTGTTAGTGAGTTTTGGCATCTAATTGACATTATCAGCCTCTGCACAGAGGCAGACAATGGATGTTGTTGTTGTGCCAGTGGAGCACATTTGTATTTCACAGACAATTGTGCCTGTGTACTAAGTCACTTCAGTCACGTCCGACTCTTTGCAACACTATGGACTGTAGGCCACCAGGTTCTTCTGTCCAGGGGATTCTCCAGGCAAGAATACTAGAGTAGATTGTCATGCTCTTCTCCAGGGGACCTTCCTGACCCAGGGAAAGAACCTGCATCTCTTATGTCTCCTGCACTGGCAGGAGGATTCTTCACCACTAGCGTCACCTGGGAAGCCCGTAGATGACTGAGAGGAAGCAACTCAAGTTTGTCTGCCGCAGCCCCAGGGAAGACACATCTGGATGAGATGACGAGCCACTTGTTTCCTGGAGTTAAAGGAGTGCAAAGAATCTTACGTAGCCAGACCCTTCACTCAGCCCCTGGAGACCTGGGTCCCAGTGATCAAGGAAGGTAGATAAATGACCCTCCTGGGGCTTACAAGTGCAAAGCCTCTTGTTCTTTCTTGTTCTTCGTTCTTTCTTCCCTACAAACTTACCCTTGAACTTGATCATTTGCTTTCTGTGTGTGAGTTGGCTAATTTTTCTGGAAAGTGGCTTTGAAGGTAAAGAATCTAAGCTGCAGTCATTGTGGGTGACTCCCTCAGGTCTGATTTTGTCCTGCCAAGTGTCATATGTTCATTCCTACTGACACGTTCAATGTTCCAGGTCCAGAATAAGTTCTAGACACAGAGGCACAGTTCAGTGAGATATTGTTCTGTTTTCAAGGACTTCACAGCACACTAGGATCAACACTCAAATACTTACATTGATTTAAGTGTAGAGAACACCTTGATAGTAGTGAGTGTGAAGTCCAGTAGATATCTGACTGGTGTGGGTATTAAGTTGAAATTTAGGACCTGAACATTATTTTCTAACTGGACAAAAGAGGGGAAAGGTGTTCTAGGTAGAGATAGCAGCACACACACACACACAAAAACCCTCAGAGATACTCAAGTATAGATCTTGTCAGAAAACCAGGCATACAGTATGTTAAAGGATTTGGGGGCTGGAACTGTGAGGGATAAAGCTTGAAAATGGATTATGGATGTAGGACTCAGAGTCCTCAGGTTAATACCATCAGAAACATCTGAAATTTCTCCAATCAAGATTACTTTTATTGGGAATCAATCAATAATGCACTTGCTCTGGGCAAGGCCTTAGAAGAATAGAAAGAAGAGCAAGATGCATTATCTTTCTGTAGGATTCTCTGCTGAAGAGCAAAGAGACTGTAGACACAGGAAACCCAAAACTTTCCATTTATTTTTTCATATATTCCTCCAGTCATTTATGAACCCCTAAGATGTGTTAGGATTCTGGATAAAATGAGAAAGTGAAACAATATCCTTGACCATGGGAGTCAGACAATGAAATGGGTGATTGTACTGTTAGTGTTACAGATTGTGGCAAGAATATGAACAGGGGGTCTGGGGAGTCCCAAGACCTAATGGGAGATTGATCCAGGAGGGCTTCCTAGAGAAAGCAGCAGCAGAGTGACCCCTGAGAATGTGACCAAGTCAAGTCAAGGAGGGCAAAAGTGATGTGTATGCCATAGGAGGTACAGAGAAGATTGTTTTGGGAAAAGAAGTATCCTATGTAGAGAAAGAGGTGATGAAGTATTGTGACTGGAATAAAATGTGGAAGAAGGTACAGCAGGGATAAAACTGACTAAATGGATATCACCTCTTCCCCTCCCCCAGCTTCGGGTAAGGGGCTGTCCATGGTACTGAGGATCACAGGATTCAGACTTTGCAAACCTTTAGAGACTGATGTTTCATGGAAATATAAAATCTTTTTAGAATGACTTTTAAATTTTATTCAAAAGCCTGATTGAATAAGGTCCCCAATTCAGAGAAGGAGAGAGGACAGGATAAGGAAACTTTTTTCACCAAATATTTTCCCTGCCCCACGACCCATTCTGGAAGGGCGGTTCCTTCGGTTACTATGAAATGCCTAAGAAAATGCACAGGGGACTGTGAAGGGCTGCTGGAAAGATCGAAGCCTTTCTGCGAAGGGAAAGCTCCACCCACTTTGGAGAAAGTGGAAGTGGGCTTGGCTTGCCTGCTCTGGGGGCTGTTTGGAGGAGGTCTGAGACTGTCTCAAATGGAAGGTTCCAGACAGCATAGACTTTATTTACCCAGACTCTAAGACATTCTGTCCAAAGCTGTTCCAAGGGGTTCTTAGAGATGTGCTTTGATTATTTGCCAACATTACTGAGTTCCTCTTGATATGCTTATCAATCAGTGCCCCCAAGATCAGTGGCAGAATGGTATTACACTGCAGTAATTATTTTGAAGACCCAAGCATGATTCCAATTTTTATTCTTGTCTCTCATAAACATTTAAAGGGTCCCAGTTACTGACTGGGACTACAGTAGTTCAAGCCCACTCAAGTCAGATTGCCTACACGTAAGAGGGCTTGACCATTTATTGGACCAATTACCTAAACTCTCAGACCCTGGTTGTCTTGATTAGTTCCTTCTGATTTCTATAAAAAAATTCCCACAGACTTGGTCATTCAAGACAACTGGAATCACTCAGTGCTCCATGATGGCCTAGAAGTGTGAGATGGGGGCTTTTCGTGAGAAAGTGATATATGTATGAATGTGTGAAAGTGTCAGTCGCTCACTTCTGTTGGACTCTTTGCAACCCCATGGACTCTAGCCCACAAGGCTCCTTTGTCCGTTGGATTCTCCAGGCAACAATACTGGAGTGGCTTGCCATGCCCTTCTCCAGGGGATCTTCCTGACCCAGGAATCAAACCCACATCTCTTACGTCTCTTGCTTTGGCAGGGGCTCTTTACCACAGGTGCCACCTGGGTTACAATATATGTTATACTTATAGCCAGTTCATGTTGTTGTATAGTAGAAACTTAACACAACATTGTGAATCAGTTAGTTCATTCAGTCAGTTCAGTCACTCAGTCATGTCTGACTCTTTGCGACCCCATGAATCGCAGCATGCCAGGCCTCCTTGTCCATCACCAACTCCTGGAGTTTATCCAAACTCATGTACATCAAGTCAGTGATTTCATCCAACCATCTCATCCTCTGTCGATGCCTTCTCCTTCTGCCCTTAAACCTTCTCACCATTAGGGTCTTTTCCAATGAGTCGACTCTTTGCATGAGGTAGCCAAAATATTGGAGTTTCAGCTTCAGCATCAAGAGTCTTCTCCAACACCACAGTTCAAAAGCATCAATTCTTCAGCACTTAGCTTTCTTCACAGTCCAACTCTCACATCCATACATGACCACAGGAAAAACCATAGCTTGACTAGACAGACATTTGTTGGCAAAGTAATCTCTCTGATTTTGAATATACTATCTAGGTTGGTCATAACTTTTCCAAGGAGTAAGCCTCTTTTAATTTCATGGCTGCAGTCACCATCTGCAGTGATTTTGGAGCCCCCAAAATAAAGTCTGACACTGTTTCCACTGTTTCCCCATCTATTTACAATGAAGCAATGGAACCAGATGCCATGATATTAGTTTTCTGAATGTTGAGCTTTAAGCCAACTTTTTCACTCTACTCTTTCCCTTTCATCAAGAGGCTTTTGAGTTCCTCTTCACTTTCTGCCATAAGGGTGGTGTCATCTGCATATTTGAGGTTATTGATATTTCTCCTGACAATCTTGATTCCAGCTTGTGTTTCTTCCAGTCCAGCATTTCTCATGATGTACTCTGCATAGAAGTTAAATAAGCAGGGTGACAATATACAGCCTTGACGTACTCCTTTTCCTATTTGGAACCAGTTTGTTGTTCCATGTCCAGTTCTAATGCTGCTCCCTGACCTGCATATAGGTTTCTCAAGAGGCAGGTCAGGTAGTCTGGTATTCCCATCTCTTTCAGAATTTTCCACTGTTTATTGTGATCCACGCACTCAAAGGCTTTGGCATAGTCAATAAAGCAGAAATAGATGTTTTTCTGGAGCTCTCTCACTTTTCCATGATACAGTTGGCAATTTGATCTCTGTTTCCCCTGCCTTTGCTAAAACCAGCTTGAACATCAGGGAGTTCACGGTTCACATATTGCTGAAGCCTGGCTTGGAGACTTTTTGAGCATTACTTTACTAGCAAGTGAGATGAGTGCAATTGTGAGGTAGTTTGAGCATTCTTTGGCATTGCCTTTCTCTGGGATTGGGATGAAAAGTGACCTTTTCCAGTCCTGTGGCCACTGCTGAGTTTTCCAAATTTGCTGGCATACTGAGTGCAGCACTTTCACAGCATCATCTTCCAGGATTTGAAATAGCTCCATTGGAATTCCACCACCTCCACTAGCTTTGCTCGTAGTGATGCTTTCTAAGGCCCACTTGACTTCACACTCCAGGATGTCTGGCAGTAGATGAGTGATCACACTATCGTGATTATCTGGGTCATGTACATCTTTTGTACAGTTCTTCTGTGTATTATTACCACATCTTCTAATATCTTCTGCTTCTGTTAGGTCCATATAATTTCTGTCCTTGATCGAGCCCATCTTACCATGAAATGTTCCTTTGGTATCTCTAATTTTCCTGAAGAGATCTCTAGTCTTTCCCATTCTATTGTTTTCCTCTATTTCTTTGCATTGATTGCTGAGGAAGACTTTCTTATCTCTCCTTGCTATTCTTCAGAACTCTGCATTCAGATTCTTATATCTTTCCTTTTCTCCTTTGCTTTCACTTCTCTTCTTTTCACAGCTATTTGTAAGACCTCCTCGGACAACCATATTGCTTTTTGCATTTATTTTCCATGGGGATGGTCTTGATCCCTGTCTCCTGTACAGTATCATGAACCTCATTCCATAGTTCATCAGGCACTCTGTTAGATCTAGGCCCTTAAATCTATTTCTCACTTCAACTGTATAATCATAAGGGATTTGATTTAGGTCATATCTGAGTGGTCTAGTGGTGTTCCTACTTTCTTCAATTTAAGTCTGAATTTGGCAATAAGGAGTTCATAATCTGAGCCACAGTCAGCTCTTGATCTTGTTTTTGCTGACTGTATAGAGTTTCTCCATTTTTGGCAAAGAATATAATCAATCTGATTTCGGTGTTGACCATCTGGTGATGTCCATGTGTAGAGTCTTTCTTGTGTTGTTTTAAGAGGGTGTTTGCTATGATCTGTGTGTTCTCTTGGCAAAAGTCTATTACTCTTTGCGTTGCTTCATTCCATACTCCAAGGCCAAATTTGCCTGTTACTCCAGGTATTTCTTGACTTCCTACTTTTGTATTCAAGTCCTCTATGATGAAAAAAGACATCTTTTTGGGTGTTGGTTCTAAAAGGTCTTGTAGGTCTTCATAGAACCGTTCAGCTTCTTCAGTGTTACTAGTTGGGGCATAGGCTTGGGTTATCATGATATTGAATGGTTTGCCTTGGAAATGAACAGTCTGTCATTTTGAGATTGTACCCAAGTACTGTATTTTGGACTCTTTTGTTGACCATGATGGCTACTCCATTTCTTCTAAGGGATTCCTGCCCACAGTGGTAGATATAATGGTCATCTGAGTTAAATTCACCCATTCCAGTCCATTTTAGTTCGCTGATTCCTAGAATGTCGACATTCACTCTTGCCATCTCTTGTCTGACCACTTCCAATTTGCCTTGATTCATGGACCTAACATTCCCGGTTCCTATGGAATATTGCTCTTTACAGCATTGGACCTTGCTTCTATCACCAGTCACATCCACAACTGGGTATTGTTTTTGCTTTGGCTCCATCCCTTTATTCTTTCTGGAGTAACTTCTCCATTGATCTCCAGTAGCATATCAGGCACTTACTGACCTGGGGAGTTCCTCTTTCAGTATCCTATCATTTTGCCTTTTCATACTGTTCATGGGGTTCTCAAGGCAAGAATACTGAAGTGGTCTGCCGTTCCCTTCTCCAGTGGACCTCACTGGTTGGGTAGAGGTAGTCCTCTCCCTATGCCCTCCCACTCTCTGTCTCTCTCTCTCCACACACACACACACACACACACACACACACACACACACGTCTGCCATATGGTGACTGGTCAATAAATAGTATCATAACAATAACAGCTGTTTTGTAAAACAACCGTCTATATTGTCCCCTTTCTTCTTCCAGTCTAGTCCTTCCTGTTCCTGCTGTCCTGTTTTCCTGATTGCTCCTTTTTTCAACACTACGAGCACGGTAATTCTCTTCACTTGTGTCTGGTTCTTTGCAACTCCATGGCCTGTAGCTCTCCAAGTTCCTCTGATACTGGAGTGTGTTGCCATCTCCTCCTCCAGGGGATCTTCCCAAACCCAGGGATCAAAGCCATCTCCTACGTCTCCTGCATTGGCAGGTGGGTTCTTTACCACTAGCGGCACCAGGAAAGCCCTTTCAACACTATACTGTGGTTGTTTTTCTGTAACCACTTTTCTCTTCCCAAGATTATCTTTTTGCCAAGAACTGACCATTCCTCAGTGAGTGAGAGGTGAGAGCAAATGGTGGAAGAAAAGATCAGTGAGGCAATGAAGGTGGGAGAAAACAAAGATCATGAATTCACACATTAATTTTTTTCCTTTAGGAGCTCTTCCTCTCATTCTAATTCATCATCCATAGGATAGGCCGAAACCGTCTGAAACCAAACGCCTTCATGGGCAAGCTGCCCAGTGTCCAGATCCCTTCCCTCCCCTGTGCTGTTCGCCTGGCAGTCCTTATCTCTCATCATCCCAGATCCAGGAAGGTCCCCCTCAGGCAGGTCTCTTGCTTGGACTTATGGTAGGGTCCTATGGTCACCGCTGCTCATGCTGATGATTAAGACGGCCTCCTAATGGGTTTCCTGCTTCCTAATTTGCTCCATCTTTTACACCTGCCAGAAGCTCCTTTTTACTTGTCTGCTTATTCATTTTCCTTTTCAGAGGATGTAGCCTGTGTCAAGATAAGAGAATGGTCTTTGGACTAAGATAGGTGAGGAGTCAAGCTCTGACTCTGTTGCTCACTAGCTCGAGATGTTTAATCTTTCTGAGCCTCAGGGACAGTTTAAAGAGCTGCTGTTAAAAAAAAAAAAATGATCCTAAGGGTGACTGGTGCATTCGCATGGTGTCTAGAATACGTCAGGTGCCAAATGAACTGGATACCGTCTCCATGTCTATTTAATAAAGAAATAAAACCTCCCCACATCATGTCCCTCTATACACAGCCCCTATTAAGGACCTTGCTTTACCAATTCTTCCCCAACATTCCTCTTTCTTGGATCATTCTAATCAGCATGATATTGTGGTGATTTTTTCTGTATTAAAATTAATCAATTGATTCTACTTCTCCCATTAGTCTTCACTCCATTTCTATGTTCCCTTTACTGCAGGTATTGAAAAATTTGCTTATTCTCAATGTTTTCAATTTCTCTCCTCTTTTTCTTTAAAACCACCCTAAGCAGGCTTTCTCCTCACTGCTCTATGGAAATTTCTCATTCAAGGTCCCCACTGACCTCCAGGCTGCTAAATCAGTGGTCAGTTCTCAGTTTTCCTCTGACCTTTCAGCAGCATTTGACAGCGGTGATTCGCTCCTCTGCTAGGCTTTCTTCAGGATTCTTGGGGCTCTAAAGACTGCTGGTTTTCCTCCTGCTTTTCTGGTGGTTCCTTTTCCGTTTCCTTTGTCACTGTCTTGTCTTCATGATCTCTTCATCTGGGGCTGCCCACGGTCCAGGACTTATCCTTTCTTCTCTTTCCTTAAACATCTTTGTCCTTACTGATTTCACTCAATAGCAGGCTTTAAACAGCATTTATGTGCTGGAGAGGTCAGAACTTCTGTCCCAACCCTCAGATACAACATTCAACTGTTTGTCTAACATCTCTGTTTGGAAGTCTAATAGACAGCTCAAACTCAACCTGCCAATTTTCTCCCTACCTCACTCACCTGTCACAGCCCACTCTAGTCTGCCACTTCCCCATCTCAGGTGATGAGTGATCATTCCTTCCTTTTGCTAAGTCCAGAAGTCTTTTTATTCCACCCCATTGGGTATCTTATTTGGTTTTGGCAAAGGTTTTTGAGCTCTCACAATACACTTTATAGACTTTCAAAGTGATACTTACCACGATCTTTTCCTATGTCTTCTTTGCTTTCCTGCTCATTTGTACTATCAGCTCCTTGAAGCCAGGGACCCTTTCTTTGTATGTCCTAGGCATTTGGCACAGTGCTCAATAAAATAAATGTTTCTGGAATAAATAAATAAATAATTGAGAGCAATGGTATCATGATTAAAAAAAAAAAAACCAGTTTAAAAGAATAACCAAGGGGGAAAAAAAAGAATAACCAAGATAAACACAGCAATGGAAGGAAATAAGAAATTAGGTGAAAGATATACAGAGATTTGTCAGTTTTCAGTTCTGATCTCATGTTATGATTGAAGTTAGTGGGTTTTACCAAGATCTGGTGAAACAAGAAAACAGATAGATAATTTTAAATCTCCCCAGTACAGGAATGTGAGGCAGAGTTAGAATGGGGACTGCAGTTGTATACACTGGGAAGATATAAGCTCTCAGTGAGAGTACAATTGAATCTTTGTCTAATCATTCACCAGTTGAAGACTTCAGGCAAGTTATTTAATCTCCCTGAGCTGAAGCTTCCTCATCTATTATATGAGTATAATAAATACTCACTTCCAAGACTTGTTTTGAACATTAAGTGGGAGAAAAGCCTGGTTCATCATCAGTGCTGACTGAATGGTAGCTCCCACTGTCAGCCTCAAGGAATTGTCTCAGAAGCAATCAGGGCCTGTCAACTGAGAGTTTTCATCTCCAAAGCATTCTGTTGTTCTACATTTATCAAAATTTTTCTTATTTTAAAGTGTGTGTGTGTGTGTGTGTGTGTGTGTGTGTGTGTGTGTGTGTGTGTGTATGACTATAGGCTGGGGAAAATGGAGACAAAAATGTTTGATCAAAAATTTTCACCATCTATCTTTGGAACCGCGTGCGGCCAGAAACACTCAGGTGGTGTCTTCAACCTATCTTCCAAACACCTTGCCCAGCATCATCCATCCTCAAGTTTATTGCTGTCTGCTTTGCTTCTTGCCAGCCACTCTTGCTGGAGAAGGCTACATGGAAAAAGCCATGACAAGGCCATACTCTTTAACCTCAGTTGTGAGCTCTGCCCACAGTTTAGCATCCCTGAGTTTTATCATTATCCTTGCTGCTTTGGAATAACTCCACCTGAGAAACCAGTAGTTACAGTCCTGAGCAACCCCAGTGGTCCTCGTTTGCATATCCCCAAAGATAAGGGGAAGTGATTTCATTAACATCCAAAGCATGTTTTAAATATTAATCTTCTATATGGAAAAAAGAGGCCTAGGAAGCAAATCTTAACCCTGTAAATGACTGAGTTCCTCATTTACATACATAAAACTCTGTATGTTTATTGCCTGCAGTGTTCTAGTCTGGATACTTTGCCATTTCTCCAGCCTAGCAGCAAATCAACAGGACTCATCAAGTTGAATGAGGGCTTCCTTCTCACTCTTCCTATCATTCATTCCTATCATTCATGATAGCTGAAACTATCAAAATGTTAGTTAATGTTGTGTTACATGGCAACCAAAAAAAAAATTCATCTGTGTGCTTTGTACCATATATTTCCTAAAGTTTTCTAATGGCAAAGTGTAATCAATGCTTTGAAGCATATCTACCCAACATGTAGAAATCTAAGTCCAGTTTTTGGCTTTTTCCTCATCAGTGGTCAGATGATTCCCATAAGATATCATGATCACTAGCATGTTACATTTTTTTCTCTTTGCAGCTTCTTGAAGGTAGGAGCTGTGTCTAATTAACACCTGAAAAAAAAAATTGGAGAGGTGAGTTTGAATTTGAATTCTAGTCGGGTATATTTCTATATATTATTTGCTAATCTGAACTTTGAACTTCTCAGGTGGTGCTAGTGGTAAGGCACCCACCTACAAGACAGGAGATGTATAATAAGAGACTTGGGTGTGATCCCTGCAACGAGAAGATCCTCTGGATGAGGGCATGGCAACCACTCCAATATGCTACGGACAGAGGAGCCTGGTGGGCTGTAGTCCACAGGGTCGCAAAGAATCAGACCTGACTGAGGCAACTTACCACACACACACGCAACCTGAACTTTAGTTTGTTTTTATTTGATTGGAAACATGGATATTCAAACCACAGTGTTCTTGGGGAAATTTAGTGGTTCTTTACATAATGTGCACAGTAGCAAATGGGAGCCCAGAAAAGACTTCTCGTCTTCACTTTTGGATTCTTGTTTCTAGTGCCCTGTGTGTGTGTCTAGTGCCCTGTGTGTGTTTCTCCTGCCTTTATTGTCTGCATCCTACTTCATTCATGGCAAGTGCTGGTGAAAGTGAAAGATCAAGTTAATGAAGAGCCAGTACAGATGGTGACAAAGCCGACCTCTGCAATCCGTTTGGTCTCACAATCTGTTTACCTTTTGGCGTTTCTTGTCCTGGAATTGCCTTGTGCACTTCTTCACATTTGCTCAGCCCCACCTTTTATGCAGCCACTGGTTCACCAGGTGTAATCTGACATCTCACCTAAACCCACACTGAATGCCTCTGGACTAGAAGTGTCCTGTCCTGAAGGCTCTCTGACACTGAAGATTGGGATGCTCTGTGCACACATCTGAAAGTGTGGAGGAAGCAGTGACTGGCGGCCTGTTTTTGACCAATGGAGCCAGAAACTGATAAAAAAACGTTTTTGCCCACCTATTCTCTGGGGAGACAATCTTGAGAAATATTTCATGAAGCTCTTTGGAAAATCTCTCTGGGTGGAGGAACGGTTGTCTTACCCTTCCTTGTTTTGCGTCCTAAACCTTCTTTCCTCTTCCCTGAGATCACATTCTTAACTAAACTCTCTGCATGCAGGTCTTTGCCTCACTGTTTACTTTCGGGAAACTCGGGCTAAGCCCCTCACCCACTAAAGCACGTGGTAGTGACTGGTACATCGTGCGACTGTTTAGTACCCACTGCTTTACAGTGAGAACAGATAAAACGCTCACTGGTATTTTCCCTCTGAGACCATTCTGTTGAAAACGTTTTTTTTCTTCTTCTTCACTCTCTGCTCCAATCACATATCCTTGTGTTTTGAATGATGTAACTCTGCAACGCTTGGTTATAGCTCATTGATTGAAGGGTGGACTTCTGACCTAGAGTGAATCGATCCCTTGGCAGGGCTGAGCTGATCATGTTAGCTCCTTATAATTTGATATCAGGATGATAATACTAATTTATTTGGCTGGATTCTTAACTGAAGGTGCTAAAGTATCGACAAGAAGATACAAGGGAGAAGAGAAAGCCAGACTGCAGGTAAAGAAGATGAGAGCACACAATAAAAATTGGAAGTGAGAAGGCAGACGTTTCTTATTCTTTTTCTTGGAGTTTTCCTATCTCTGCTTCCTGCCATTTGTGTCTATGAGATATACCTATGTCCTTATAGTAAATTCCCTGCTAAGCTGAAATTCATTTCAGTGATTTTATTTCCCTTGGAATCAAATGATCTCTAAAACAACTGAGGTAATGAATAATACTTTTACCCACTGGATGGAGGTCTTTAAAAGCCAAAGTTGTATTCTGCTCATAACAGTTTCTCCAATGTCTCACAGCTCTACATGATAGATGTACACATTTGATGAGTAAGTGACAAAAGAATACATGTTCTATGCCGGCTGCTGTTGATGAAGAAAACCACAGAAGTGTGATGGTTGAGTCCACTTCGAGTTGATCCCATTTAATATCAGTTTGGAACTTCCCACAGCCTAGAAGCGCTTGACTTCCTCCAAAGGGACCTGACATAATCCCAAAGCAATAGCTGCAAACCTTTTCCAATGTCACCCAAACTCTACCCACTCACTTACCACTGACTCACTACCTGCCTCACTGGAAAAACTGGTGAGATATGGGAAGAGTTATTTTTGCTGTTCTTTGTAGCTATTCTGTACATTCACATAACTTCTCTTCCACTGGTCCTCCTCCCCTATTTGCCTAAAATCAATAATTTTATTTAGATCACCATGCATACCTCTTTTTAAAGAAGCCATCCCACCTCTTTATTCGCTTTTGCTAAGAGCATCTTGAAAATATCCTGTACATAAACTACCTCAATGTCATTATATCCCAGTGGATCCTCTTGTGATATGAATTCCTTTCACATAATCACCCTGACTTGGTGGGCTCACAATGCCTTTACAATTGCCAAGTTTGTCTGTCCTCATTTTCCTCCAGCATGTCTGATTTTGCTGACTACCTCCACTCTTCAGATTTTTGTGAAATTACTTCCTCTGGGCCATACTGCCACTTGAGGACTTTTCTCCTTTGCATCAAAGTCTTCCCTAAGATTCCATCTCTTTGCTCTCCCTTGAGGATCTCTTTCTCTATGCTATTGCTATAAGACAGGTGATCCTGAATTCCAACAAGAGAGTTCACTTCTCTTGTATTAGTATCTTTGGGTCCTGATTTTCTAACCTGCTGGACAGCTCCCTTGGTTTGCTCCTAAACTTTATATACAAAACTCATTCACTTTTACTAAAAACACTGAATCTATATGACTTTGAGAGAACACGTTCCCCCTGAGTCACCAGAAGGATAATGCTATAGGAGAGGGAAAGACAGAAAAAGCAAAAAAAAAAAAAAAAGGCTGAAAGTTTTAGCCACAGGCTTATTAGTGATAGTTACCAGAGACAGAAAAAGGCAGAAGACATTGGATAATCCCTTTCTCATTCCCATGACAGTTGAGCAGGGGGAGGATGGTTGTTTATTAAATTCCTACCATTCATTATTTGTGCTCAGTATTCATTGGAAGGACTGATGCTGAAGCTGAAACTCCAATACTTTGGCTACCTGATGTGAACTGACTCATTTGAAAAGACTCTGATGCTGAAAAAGATTTAAGTCAGGAGGAGAAGGGGACAACAGAGGATGACACGGTTGGATGGCATCACCAACTCAATGGACATGAGTTTGAGTAAGCTCCAAGAGTTGGTGATGGACAGGGAGGCCTGGCGTGCTGCAGTCCATGGGGTCACAAAGAGTCAAACACGACTGAACGACTGAACTGAACTGATTCATCATACACTGACATAGGTATTTTAAATGGACTGATTCATTTTGCTTTCAAAAGATCTCTATTTTATGTATTTTCTATTATTGACCCTCTTTTATAGGTAAGGAAACCATGAGTATGCTATTGAGATTTTTCAATATTACACAATGAGTTATAAATTCAAGATTTGGTCCAAAGTTTATTCAACTTCCCCAGCTGTCTTTCTCAATAGAGTTCACAATAGGATGAAATGAGAAAGTGCAGAAAGCCTTGAAGATTAAAGTAAACCTATTGACTGACTTTGAATTCACATTTACGGCTGGAGTCAGGTTTCTTAAATTTATGCCAGTGGTCAGCTGTAAGTTCTGATCCTTCCGTTTGAGAAATTACTCTCTCATAAATTACCAGGACAAAGCTTTAATTTTACTCAGGTTCAACTCTTCAATTAGAACTTTAAAACATTCTATTACTTTCTTTTCTGTACTCTTCACAGCTTTTTTTTTTTTTTTAAACCTACTAACACATGCATCCCCAAATCACAGTTTCTCAACATGCTATTGGCATTTTGGGCTGAATAATTCTTTGTGCTGGGTGAAGCCATCTTACATATTGTAAGAATATTAGCAACATCTCTAACCTCTGCCCGGTGGATACTCATAACATCTACCCCTGGCATGACAATAGTTGTGCTATTGCAAACTATCTTCTTAGGGACAAAATCATTTCTGGTTGAAAATAACTGATTTGTATTTATATGAAAATCCACATACCAATAAGAATTAATGTGTGGTTCATGAGGGGTGAGAATTATCAGCCGCGCTCACGTCTCTATCTCAGTGCTTGGAACAGTGCCTGACACATACTTGGCACAAAATGCAATAAATATTTATTGAATGAATTCATACATGAGAAGGAATGGAAACAACATTTATGGAGAATCTACTTTATGTCAGATCCATCATTAAGAATTCTTCTTCAAAACAACTTTGTAAGATGAATAGTAATTAATTTATTTCCCAGATGAGAAAACAGAGGCTCAGAGATAATCAGAAAGAAGGGATTTACTAATTCATGCAGTTAGACAGTGTGAGAGTTAGCATTTCCACCTGCTTCAGACTACACTGAAGTCCACCCTTCCTCAAGGATGCCAAATGGTGATCCAGAATTATGAGAATTACGAGAACCAGAGTTGAAGACTGATCAAATGGATCACTGTCGTTTAAGCTTTTGTAGGAAAGAATGATTTGTAAATTATGTGCTGGCAAAAAAATAGAATTTCTGAGTTCTGTTCTCCACACTTTCCCAGTCTCCCACTATGGGTGGGTGACTTTGTTTATTAAGTATTCAGTTATCTGCTTGATTTTTCTTTTTCATCACTTCACATCTAATCCATCGGAAGCACACAGACTTAGAACTAAATTCTTGCCTAGTGTTCCTGCCTGATCTGGCCTTTAATACTTCTTGGACCTGTTGTCATGCAGCCATCCTTCTTGCTTAATAATTTTTGACCAGCTGACCTTTCCTTTCCTTTGATGGACCTCTCACACTAATGACTTGAGCTTGCTGTAATTGCTTTTTCTTATTTTTGAAATGCTATTTGAAATGCTTGTACAGCAAATAAAGTTTTATTTCAGCACAACCATGCCCATTCATTTTCATATTGCCTAAGGCTGTGGAAAATTCTGAGAGAGATGGGAATACCAGACCACCTGACCTGCCTCTTGAGAAATCTGTATGCAGGTCAGGAAGCAACAGTTAGAACTGGACATGGGACAACAGACTGGTTCCAAATAGAAAAAGGAGTATGTCAAGGCTGTATATTGTCACCCTGCTTATTTAACTTATATGCAGAGTACATCATGAGAAACGCTGGGCTGGAAGAAACACAAGCTGGAATCAAGATTGCTGGGAGAAATATCAATAACCTCAAATATGCAGATGACACCACCCTTATGGCAGAAAGTGAAGAGGAACTCAAAAGCCTCTTGAGGAGAATGAAAGAGGAGAGTGAAAAAGTTGGCTTAAAGCTCAACATTCAGAAAGCAAAGATTGTGGAATCTGGTCCTATCACTTCATGGGAAATAGATGGAGAAACAGTGGAAACAGTGTCAGACTTTATTTTGGGGGCTCCAAAATCACTGCAGGTGGTGACTGCAGCCAAGAAATTAAAAGACACTTATTCCTTGGAAGAAAATTTATGATCGACCTAGATAGCATATTCAAAAGCAAAGACATTACTTTGCCGACTAAGGTCGGTCTAGTCAAGGCTATGGTTTTTCCTGTGGTCGTGTATGGATGTGAGAGTTAGACTGTGAAGAAGGCTGAGCGCTGAAGAATTGATGCTTTTGAACTGTGGTGTTGGAGAAGACTCTTGAGAGTCCCTTGGACTGCAAGGAGATCCAACCAGTCCATTCTGAAGGAGATCAGCCCTGGGATTTCTTTGGAAGGAATGATGCTGAGGCTGAAACTCCATTCCTTTGGCCACCTCATGCGAAGAGTTGATTCATTGGAAAAGACTGTGATGCTGGGAGGGATTGGGGGCAGGAGGAGAAGGGGACAACAGAGGATGAGATGGCTGGATGGCATCACTGACTCGATGGCCATGAGTCTGAGTGAACTCCGGGAGCTGGTGATGGACAGGGAGGCCTGGTGTGCTGCTATTCATGGGGTCACAGAGAGTCGGACATGACTGAGCGACTGGACTGAACTGCAGGCTGCACTCGTGCTGCAGTGGCAGAGTTCCGTTGTTGTGACACTGGGTGACGAACGGTAAAGGGAAGGTGAACATTTTTTTATGACATTCTACCACAAATGATTCAATGAGGCTAAGTGCTCTGCTTTCACCACCTGTACTTAGATGCAAATCTTGAGCCTATAAATGACAACCTGATAGATTCAGGGGATTTAGGGGTGAAAGAGAAGAGTGAAAAAGCTGGCTTAAAAGTCAATATTCAAAAAACTAAGATCAAGGCAGCAGGTCCCATCACTTAATGGCAAATAGGTGGGTAAAAAGTGGAACAGGGACAGATTTTATTTTCATGGTCTCCAAAATCACTACGGATGGTGACTGCAGTCATGAAATTAAAATTTGCTTGATCTTTGGAAGGAAAGCTAGGGCCAACATAGACAGTGTATTAAAAAGCAGAGACATCACTTTGCCAACAAAGATCCATATAGATAAAGCTATATTTTTTCCAGTACTCATGTATAGATGTGAGAGCTGGACCATAAAGAAGGCAGAGCACCAAAAGTTTGATGCTTTTGAATTGTGGTGTTGGGGAAGACACTTGAGAGTCCCTTGGACTGCAAGGAGATCCTAAAGGAAACCAACTTTGAATATTCATTGAAAGGACTAATGCTGAAACTGAAGCCCCAATACTTTGGCCACCTGATACAAAGAGCTGACTCATTGGTAAGGACCTTGAGGCTGGGAAAGATTGAGGGTAGAAGGAGAAGGGGGTGACCAAGGATAAGATTGTTGGATGCCACCACTGACTCAATGGACATGAGCTTGAGGCAACTCCAGGAAATAGTGAATGACAGGGAAGCCTGGCATGCTGCAGTCCATGGGGTCGCAAAGAGTCAGACACAACTTAGTAACTGAACAAGAATAACAGCAGTTGCTTTACCATGTTGTGTTTCTGTTGCACAACAAAGTGAATCAGCCATACATATGCATATATCCCCTCTTCCTTGGATCTCCTTCTCGTTTAGGTCACCAGAGAGCACTGAGTACAGCACCCAGTGCTATACAGTCTGTGTTCATTATTTAGCTATTGTATGCATAGTATCATATACCTGCCAACCCTAACAGTATGCTGGACAAAATCTCTGAGAGAATTCATTAGAAATGTTGTGCATGCATGCTAAGTTGTCTCAGTCATGTCTGACTCTTTGTGACCTCATGGACTGTAGCCTGTCTGGCTCCTCTTTCCATGGGATTCTCCAAGCTAGAATACTGGAATGGGTTGCCGTTTTCTCCTCCAGGGGATCTTACTGACCCAAGGATTGAACCCATGTCTTTTATGTCTCCTGTATTGACAGGTGGGTTCTTTGCCACTAGTCCACCTGGGAAGCCTGCAGTAATAAGATGTCTTACAATGCCTTAGTGATAAGATGTCTTACAATGTCTACTGGTCATTTGTAAAACTGATATTTGTAAAACTGATATTTATCATGAAATATAGTGAAGATATTTTCTTAGAGGAGAAGATGCAACTGAGATCCAGGTCCATCAGTTGTTAAATTCTCAGAAACAGAACTTAGACCAACACATCTTTACTGGGACATACCCAACAATCACGTGGGGATCTTGATAATCTGTGATATGGATTAAGCAGGTCAGGAATGGGGTCAAGATTCTGTTTCTAGAAAATCCCCAGGTCATGCTGTTGCATTTGAATCAAGGACTGCACTTCATATTACAGGGAGTTAGGCCACTCTGGAAGTGTTTGCTCATAATTAATACTATTTGTATTTTTCGGTTCAGTTCAGTTCAGTTCAGTCATTCAGTCATGTCTGACTCTTTGCAACCCCATGAACTGCAGCACGCTGGGCCTCCATCACCAACTGCCAGAGTCTACCCAAACCCATGTCCACTGAGCCGGCGATGCCATCCCACCATCTCATCCTCTGTCATCCCCTTCTCCTTCTGCCCTATTGATTATTTATTAAATATCATATTTCTGAACTTCCCATCCAGAGGAGGTGGGGCCAGGGGTGCTGCTCGTATATTCTTTAATAGAGCTAAAGAATACTATGGCATATGCTAAATATTTGGAGCCTCTGACTTACAAAAATAAACTTACAACATAGCCCTTTGCAATTCTTCAGTAAGGATAGGTTTTACATTTAGTTTTACGTATTGGGAAAAAAGAAAGGAAAGAATATGTCAGTCTCTACATACATCAGTCACTTATTGGATGCGCAATTAACCTTAGTTCATCTAACTATAATGAATATCCTATGTGGTGGAAAATTATTGTTACTATTTTAAATTTAAGGATGATGATCATTCTTGAACATATGTTTCAGACATCACATTAAATTTTTTAAAAGCACCTTCTCAAAGAGCAACTGGGTATCATAGGCTCTGTTGTTTCATCTCAGTTTTCCAGTTGGAATAATAGAACACTAGAGAGTTAAACCTATCTAGAGTCTATCTGACTCTCTAGACTTCAAGCCTCATCTACAGCATATAGGGCTTCTTTCAACTGAAGTCAGTAAACAGCAAGGACAGGACACAATTCAAGATAGATATATCTTATATATATCACATTTATCTTATACATATCTCATGTATGTCATATATCTGGTGGCTCAGATGGTAATGAATCTGCCTGCAGTGCAGGAGACCCAGGTTCCATCCCTGGGTTGGGAAGATCCTCTGGAGAAGGGAATGGCTACTCTCTCCAGTATTCTTGTCTAGAGAATCCCATGGACAGAAGAGCTTGGTAGGCTATAGTCCATGGATTCACAAAAATTCAGACAGTTACTGAGCTATTAACATTTTCACTTTTCATGTCATATATACATACATATGTGTGTGTGTGTATATATGTGTATGTGTGTGTATAGCTTCAACTATAATTTGACGAATTGATATGTCTTATATTCTTTCCATTTTGCTTCTGTTACTCTGTTCTTCAGTTATTTTGCTTTGAGGAATATCAGTAAAGAGGTTTAGGGCTCAGACTGTTATTGTCAACATTTGTGTAGCATTTTACAGTTTACAGGTTGTGTACAAAATACTTTGATGGATTCAATTTCCAAACCACATAGATCCTCATCTCATGAATGAGGAAACCCATGCCAGGAAAATGTAATTCTTTTATCTGGAACTCGCACTCCAAACTTCTTACTCCAAGTCTGAGTTTCCATTAGGCCATTTGGCCAAAGAAAGAAGGAGCAGGGAAATACAGGGGAAGTGAGAAAGGCCATCACTTGAGAACCAGCATCACTGAGTTTAGTCCTGGCTCTGGGCTAGCTTTTTGCAACCTTGGGCAATCTGGTTTCTTTGTTTGTGCCAAAAGTTTTCAATCTTAAACTAAGGGTTTTGAATAAGCCAATTATTTTTAAATAGTGTTGGTTTATGTTTACGAAAGCCCTTTCTGTAAAAGAAATCATACAGTGGGCCTCTGACTCAGACAGCAAAATCTTACAGCAGACAGTTAATAATTAGGGCACAGGGAAACTTGGTTAGGGAATAATGTCTGTTTTGTTCACGAGTTCCAATCAGGGTCTGGCACATGGTAGGTAATTATTAAATGCTTGTTACATGAATATGTCTCCTTATGGATTCCTTGGAGCTCTGTAGGACACAGTACAGAGATCATTTGATCGACCACTGGATTGATCCTGTGGTTCCAAGAAGGCATGTTTTCAAGAAACTGAAACTTCTTATAAGAGTTCAGATCAAAGCAGCGATTTCTGCAAATATACCTTCATATCCAGGACCTCATGTACTTCCAAGCAAAGTCATTTCCACAAGGTGGGGATTCTTCAGAGTCACATTTTACATCATGCTGTGTAACATGCCTACAAATCAGATGCTTTATCTTAGGTGCTTTCTCAAGAAATTACAAACAATAATGAAACAGATTTAAAAACTCGATTTACTATGTGACTTATTTTTAATGTTTGTTCTTGCTGTGAACTTTTTGCACAAGGCCCTCTTCCAACTCTTCTATGAACTTCCTGGATTCTCTTAAAACTAGTTTTACTTATATGTTGTCTACTTATGGAACCATGACATGGTCAAGACTTTATTATTATATTGTTGGATAATTAAGAAAAACTTTTTGTTATGAAAAATTTCAAAAATACAAAAAGTAGAAAAATGAGTAGTACAATAGTAATAATAATTTAGAATTATGGGCACAATAAAGACATGTAGATTCTACAGTTTCTATGAGTCTGTCACATTTACTTTGGTTTTTCATTCCATGTGAAACACTTCAGAGCACTATGTCATTTTATCCTTACTTCAGCATCCTCTCAAAGTTTTGTTTTCCTTTATTTCGGGCAGGAAGGAAAATGTGTTGTAAACTTTGTGAAGGAGCAAAAATAGAGCTCACTTTCACTTATATTTTTAAACAGGCTTGGTTATTTAATAGAGTAAGTGGATAAGAATGCTTACATTTGTCAAAAGCCACACACATACACCTACACACACACGCACACCTGCTGTTGCTGCTGCTGCTACTGAGTTGCTTCAGTCGTGTCTGATTCTATGCAACCCATAGATGGCACCCCACCAGGCTCTCCATCCCTGGGATTCTCCAGGCAAGAACACTGGAGTGGGGTGTCATTTCCTTCTCCAATGCATGAAAGTGAAAAGTGAAAGGGCAGTCACTCAGTCATGTCCCACTCTTAGCGATGCCATGGACTGCAGCCCACCAGACTCCTCCATCCATGGGATTTTCCAGGCAAGAGTACTGGAGTGGGGTGCCATTGCCTTCTGCGACACACACACCTAGGGTTATACAAAAGACACTGTCTATATTCCCTCATTTTATCTGTAACTATTTCCGAAGGTTGGGACAATAGTTGTCTACTTTACAAATGAGAGAACTGAGCCTAGAAAATGTACACATGTACACTCTATGGTGGATTCATGTCAATGTATGGCAAAACCAATGCAATACTGTAATTAGCCTTCAATTAAAGTAAATAAATTTATATTAAAAAAGAAAATGAGCAAATATGGGCTTGATCTTAGATGTGCTTATTTTGTTTCCTGCCACTTGGGGAGCCACCTTGTCTCCTGTCCTGCTGATTTATGGTAGGTTAAGAACCTGAAATGCTTTAGAATTTTCCTGTTGATGCTGGATCATGTGAGAGTCACTGAGTTGTGATTAGGGATACAGTTTGATGGAATCTTTGGTTTAGTTCCTGAATCTACGTGTTAAGAGGTACATGGTTAAGATAAGGTTGCTCTGGAACAGTGTTTTCCAAATTGCAGGTTGTTACATGTTAGCAGGTCATGACTGGTGTCTGAAAAATATAGACTAGACTCTAGAATTTAAGAGAAAATGAAAGCTGACGTTGCAGATGATAAATGATATGTGGCTGAGGGTGTGTTTGTATGTTTTTATGCTAAGTCATTATATGAATGAATTTGTGGATGGGTGATGGTACAAGATTTTGAGAAGATGTGACTGAGGAATATAGGATCTCAAACACATCTTGTTTGAGATGTGACTGAGGAATATAGGATCCAGAAATCATATTACAAAACAAATGATAGAACAAAATGAGAACTTTGGCTCTTTCCTCTTCTGTTCAGTTCAGTTGCTCAGTCGTGTCCGACTCTTTGTGACCCCATGAACCACAGCACGCCAGGCCTCCCTGTCCATCACCAACTCTCGGAGTTCAGCTAAACTCACGTACATCAAGTCGGTGATGCCATCTAGCCATCTCATCCTCTGTCGTCCCTTTCTCCTCCTGCCCTCAATCCCTCCCAGCATCAGAGTCTTTTCCAATGAGTCAACTCTTTGCATAAGGTGGCCAAAGTATTGGAGTTTCAGCCTCAGCATGAGTCCTTCCAATGAACACCCAGGACTGGTCTCCTTTGGGATGGACTGATTGGCTCTCCCTGCTGTCCAAAGGACTCTCAAGAGTCTTCTCCAACACCACAGTTCAAAAACATCAGTTCTTTGGTGTTCAGCCTTCTTCACAGTCCAACTCTCACCTCCGTACATGAACACAGGAAAAACCATAGCCTTGACTAGACGGACCTTTGTTGACAAAGTAATGTCTCTGGTTTTGAATATGCTGTCTAGGTTGGTCATAACTTTCCTTCCAAGGAGTAAGCGTCTTTTAATTTCATGGCTGCAATCACCATATTCTGTGATTTTGGAGCCCCCCAAAATAAAGTCAGCCACTGTTTCCCCATCTATTTCCCATGAAGTGATGGGACTGGATGCCATGATCTTAGTTTTCTAAGTGTTGAGCTTTAAGCCAACCTTTTCACTCTCCTCTTTCACTTTCATCAAGAGGCTTTTTAGTTCTTCTTCACTTTCTGCCATAAGGGTGGTGTCATATAAGGTGGTGTCTATATATGCCCTGCCCCATACATACAGTCTCCCACATTATCAACATTAATCACCAGGGTGGTGTATGTATATGTAGAATAAGCCCTTAGAAAAACTATGAACTCTGGGTAATTCTGACTCATCATAATTCTTATTCTTGGTCTTATACATCCAATGGGTTTAGACAAATGTATAATGGCCCACATCCATCTTTATAATATCATACAGTGTATTTTCACTGTCCTAGTATTCTCTGCTCTGCATATTCAGCTCTGCCTTCTGCCACTCTGGGCAACCACTGACCTTTCTATTGTCTCCATAGTTTTGCCTTTTCCAGAGTGCCATAGAGTTGGAATCATACAGTCTGTAGACCTCTCAGACTGCTTGTTTCATTTAGCATATACTTTTTAAATTGGACTGTGATTGCTTTACCATGTTGTATTAGATTCTGCTGCACAATGAAGTGAATCGGGTGTACATATACATATACATATGTCCCTTACCTCTTGAACAGGGGGTCTGCCCACCCCTGACCCCCAATCTCATCCATCTAGGTCACCACAAAGCACCCAGCTGAGATCCCTGCTTTATACAGTATGTTCCCACTAGCTATCTGTTTTACACATGACATCGCACACACAACAGTCTTAATCTCCCAATTCATTCTACCCCCGCTCCACGTCCACATGTTCACTCACTGCGTCCACATCTCTATTCCTGCCCTGCAAATAGGTCCATCTCCACCATTTTTCTAGATTCCATATTAACACATTTAAATTTCTGTATGTCTTTTCATGGCTTGATAGCTGACTTCTTTTTAGCACTGAGTAATATTCCATTGTCTGGTTGTACCACAGCTTATTTATCCAGTCACCTACTGAAGGACATCCATGTTGACAGGAGCCATTTTTAATAGTATGAAATGGAAACTATATAAAATTTTCTTTCCAGTCTGTAGGCTCAATCATTCTCAGAGAAACCTCCCATCATTTTTATAATGTTCTAAGTTAAAAGAGATGGGCTTAAGGAGAGAAGTGACCCATAGTACATGAATAGGACAAAATTATAAACAGAGTTCTTTAAGAGTTCCATGTAAACTAAGCTTGACTTGTCTAGGTTTGCTAAACATTATGCAAAAATCAAATGCAGAAATCAATTTGTATCTCAGCCATTTGAATATATTCCACTCTGACTTTATTTATTTCTTGCAATCACATGCAGAAGTAAATCTCAAATGTTAAGAAAAACAAATTATAAACTTTCAAAAATGAGGAAGTGAAGCATTATTTAGCTTGCAGTCACAACAGAGACCTTGTGTTGCAAATCTTTCATTTGCAAACAGGATTTTCTCCTCTGTTGTTCTTTAAACCAAAATCCTTAAGCTGGAGCTCTCTGGCATAAATTACTGGAATGAATAGATTCTTCAGTCACTTGTAATAGGATCCTCCTGTTCAATGTCCTTATCTCCCTCTCAGGACTGAGAAAACTTTTAGTCGTTTTTGAGATGTAGTGTGAGTGTCTCATTTTCTAGATTAGGTAAATTCCATTTCCTTGTGGATAGAAAACTCTATGTATAGAGGCTACAATGCACTTATTAGTGTCTTGAATGCATTGTTACTTTATTAATTAAAATATTATGTAATTGCTTATGAAAATTTGCAGTTTATTCATATATAGTATTTATATGTATGTGTGGGCAGTCATATCCCACTCTTTGTGACTCCATGGACTGTAGCCCACCAGGCTCCTTTGTCCATGGAATTTTCTAGGCAAGAATACTGAAGTGGGTTGCCATGTCCTTCTCCAGGGTATTTTCCTGACCCAGGGATCAAACTCATATGTCTCGCATCTCCTGCACTGGCAGGCAGATCCTTCACCACTAGTGCTACCTGGAAGCCCTATCTGCATAAGAAAGGCATCCATTCATTTTGCAGGTAGACTCTAGGTGTGCATTTATGCCTGGCTGGATTCCTCCTAGGGACTCTACAGATACCCCCAGCTGCATCTAAGACCCTGAGTCAGAGAAATGATGTATGTGCTCACTGACAAAAGGAAAGGATGGGAGGATGGGACCTCTTCCTTTGCTGCCTGTCATCTCTGGGTAGACCTTAGCTCATTGCAGTGATGTGAGTGAGCTAGACTGCACCTGCTCGTGAAGAGGAAGGAGGGCTGATTGCATACGTTTGTTTCCAATTCCCCTTCAGCGACATCGCATCAGTAGCTTAAAATAACGTACAATGGGGGTGTTTATTACCATAGTAATGAACAAATATTATACATCACAGTTTTCTCCCTAGAGAGTTGGTTATTAAACCTTTACCCAAATGTCCCTGCTCATTTGTTGCTTTCTTAGTCCTCAGATTGTTTAAAGCCTCCTATCAAAACCATGCTCCCCTCTTTAGTGTTTATTTTAGTAGCAATTCAGTGTTCATTTGAAGTGGAAAAATTCATTGAAATAGTGTATCTTAAGTACCAATGACAGGTCTTGAAGCAAAGTGTTTTTCTAAATTATTGTTTGTTTATTATTATGGAACTATTGATGTGTCATTTTCTCCTCCAGTAGACTGTAAATGCCTTGAAGGCAGGAAGGATGATTTTTTGTTTTCTCTCCTAAGGATCTAGCATAGTCCCTGACCCAAGGTAGAGAAGCAACTGCTTTGTGATAAAGGAAAAAGTCAAATCACCATTTCTGCTGCTGATAATGGCTATCTGATCCACCACACACCCAACCTATGGCATGCTTTCTGCTCAGAGTGAAAGAGTGAATTTTGCCTGTTACCTGTGAAGGGGGTGTAGGTGAAGGTCCTACACTGGCTACAGATGATTCTGTCATATCAATTTTCATAAGCATCTGTGAATGACTCCATCTTTCAGACAATTATTAATATGAACACAGGTTTCCTGAGAGACTAAATAATCTTTAAAAAAATTTAGTGAATAAGAACAAGTGTATTTTGGGAACTCATGTCTAGCAGATAGACTTAATTAGGCATTTAACCATTCACTATTTTTTTGCTCCCTTCCATGTAACCTGGCTTTGATCTGGTTAGTACGGCTGTCCCCAAGATGCCATTGTTTTAAGAAAATGCATGTTATCTCCTAATTGTCAGTTCTGAGGATGGTACTAAAAGATGGTTATGAAGTCTTCCTTTTCTCAGTTGATTCATTAGTGGGACGTCACTCAAGTGTGGCTTCATTAAGTCTTTTCATTGATGGGAGTACATTCATATACAAACCCAGCCTCTCAACACTGACTTGCATCCATGACAGGCATTCAGGACTTCCTGCTCACAAATCTGGTCTTGCATCTTTAATAAGAACATCAGGGCGCTTAGTGGCCAGGGATGAGGAGTTGAAGCGGCAAACAAGAACTTAAAGGTCAACCAGGAAAATGAAATTGTTTTCTTTTTCAGTATTTGGTTTTGCAAGCAGATAATTTGAAGCATCTCACGTCTTACGATACCAAGCTCTTGGTGTGCAAGTTTTCATAATGCTGGAAGCTACCTGTGATATTGTATTCTTAGCATATATTGCTCACCCTGGGAGGCCTCCTGGGATTTTGGAAAGGGCTTTGGGCTAGAAATCAGACTTGGAATGCTATTCTATTCCTGCTATAAAAAATAGTTATAAGAAAAATAGTTCACACTCCTTGAGTTCTCACTTTATGCAAGACAATATTTTAAGTAATTTAAAAGTATGGGAAGGTAGATGGGGTTGAAACACTAACTCATATTGTAACTCAATTGTGCAGATAGAATGCAATTCCTTTATTTGTTCCATGTTTGAACTACTTTTCCTGCTGTTTCATGCACTGGTCCAGGGAAATAAATTAGATTTGGTCCAATCTGCTGCTGTGGCTGCTAAGTCGCTTCAGTCGTGTCCAACTCTGTGCGACCCCATAGACAGTAGCCCACCAGGCTCCCCCATCCTTGGGATTCTCCAAGTAAGAACACTGGAGTGGGTTGCCATTTCCTTCTGCAATGCATCAAAGTGAAAAGTGAAAGTGAAGTCACTCAGTTGTGTCCGACTCTTAGCTACCCCATGAACTGCAGCCCACCAGGCTCCTCTGTCCAAGTTTAGTCAAATAGATACTTTAACTTGGGCTGTTCAGTATGGTAGTCACCATCTACATATTCTTATTTGAGTACATGGAATTTGACTAGTCCAAATAGATATGGCTTGTAAGTGTAAGATACACATCAGATTTCAATCATTTTGTATGAACAATGAAGAATGTGCTGCACTTAGTCGTTCAGTCATGTCTGACTCTCTGCAGTTCTGTGGACTGCAGCCCGCCAGCCTTCTCTGTCCATGGGGATTCTCCAGGCAAGGATACTGGAGTGTGTTGCCATTTCCTTCTCTAGGGGATCTTCCCAACCCAGGATTGAATCCAGGTCTCCCACACTGCAGGTGGATTCTTGACCATCTGAGCCACAAGAATGTACATTTATTTAATAATTTAAAATATTTAAATTGTTCAAATTAACTTCATTGCTTCTTTTTCTTTAATGTGGCTACTACAAAGTTTAAAATTAGGTAGCACATTTATGTGAAATCTAGAAAAATGGTACAGATGAACCTATTTGTGGGGCAGTAACAGAGATACAGACAGGGAACAGAAGGGTGGACTCAGGGCGGGGTGGAGGTGGGATGAACTGGAAGATTAGTTTTGCCATAAATACACCACCATGTGTAAAACAGATCATGGGAACCTGCTATAGAATGAAGGGAGCTCAGCCCAGTGCTTGTGATGACCTAGAAGGGTGGGATGGGGGTTGGGTGGGAGGGAGGAACACGAAGGAGGGAATATATGTATACATAGAACTGATTTATTTCATTGTACAGCAGAAGCTAACCTAACGTGGTAAAACAACTATACTCATCCTCCTCAAAAAGAAGCTGGGTATATGTCCACTATTTTTGTGTTCCTCCTGGTAGAGGAACAGCATGGGTTAAGGTTCTGAGTCCTGAAAGACTTGGTATTTTTGAGGAAATGAAAGACAACATGTTGGAGCACTAGGACAAGGATGTTTAAAAAGATGTATGAAAGATGGGGTGTAAAATAAAACTAGAGAGGAAGTGAGGGGTCAGATCATATAGGAACATGTAGTCTCTAGTAAGGAGTTTGAGTTTATTCTAAGAACAGTGAAAAGCTGTTGAAAGGTTTAGGCGACAGAGAAGTGATTTATGTGTGTTTTATGTCATCTTTCTAAACCCCAGTTTCCTATCTTTAGAATAGGTATAATAACATTCATGTCATCAAAGATCGTTAAAAAAGATGATGTATGAGTCATCACGATGGAAGTTGTAAAATACTACAGAGATATACATTAATCTTATCATTATGGCTTATGGCTCAAAAATCTTCAATGAGTTCCTGACATCAATGGCATAAGGTTTTCCATCAGTGTGTTTTAAAGTCTTCCATCTGTTGGCCCCATCTGACCAATGTGAGGATTTCTCTCATTTTCTGACTCAAGATAATATTTCCAGTCTTCTCACCATTGTGTCTCCTGCTTCTAGTGTTAGTCGCTCTGTTGTGCCTGACTCTTTGTGCCCCCTGGACTGCAGCCCACCAGGCTCCTCTGTCCATGAGATTTTCTAGGCAAGGATACTGGAGTGGGGTGCCATTTTCTTCTCCAGGGGATCTTCCCAACCCAGGGATCAAACCCAGGTCTCCTGCACTGCAAGCAGATTCTTTACCAACTTAGCTACAAGGGAAGCCTCTCCTGCTCTGACATCTTGATTCTGTGGCTTGTTTTAGTGGCTTGATTGTCTTTTCCCACCTATTCTAACCCAGTTTCACATTTGTGCTTGTGTTAGTCTGGATTATTTTGGTTACAAGGAACACAGAAACCTCAAACTAGCTTGAAACAGAAAATGAATTTGTGGATAATGTTAGTGAGAAATCCAGGGAGGTCTAGTTCCTTCAGGCATTAACTGATCTAAGAACTCATGACACTGCTGGGGTCCACCCCGGTGGATCCAGGGTGATTTGAAGGGAAGATGGAGTAGACATCCTAGGAAAAAACTTATTTAATTACAGATATGTAGAGAGATTAGAAACGGATAGTGTAGTAGGAAAATTAGTGGAGAAAAAGATGCTAAATAACTTGGTTTATGTGGAATACCAATCACCACCTATGTAGGCCACAGGCGTCTTTCCGTTCTCCCGAAGGCGAGGAGGCACTGAGGCCTCCCCGGTCTGATCTTAGAAGCCCAGGCAGAATTAGCAGGCTTGGTGAGTATCCACATTCCAGATGGGAATTCAGCCAGAAAAACGGGGGAGGAAGAAAGAAACGAAACGGGGGAATCAGTCTTTCCAGAAACTGATCCGATTTCTTTATTTTTATTTCTTTATTGTTTGTTTATATACATTTTGTTATACATAGGGATGAATACAGAGTCACACAGGGGTCAGCACCTTATCACAATCAGGTGCTTCATATAAAATTATACAAAGATCTTATGGTTTTTACATCATCTTCTGGCCATGAGGCCTGCTGACATTTTATGGCCCTTTCTGATACTGGTCAGTTAACCAGAAAACTTATTTTTTCCAGGGGTGATTTTTTTCTTAAACCAGGTGCCACCCTCCAAATAAAGTTGCATTCCTATAGGGTGATGGTGTAGTGGATTACAATCAAGAAAGGAATTTACTTAACCTAAAGTTAACATGATTAATCTTAAAGGTTAATACTTATTTCTCCTATATGCTAGTTATGTTCATTATAAGGGCAGGGAATATGGAGATTTAGCAGCAAACATCAGCCCAACAAATGAAAACCCTTCACCAATGTTCCCCTTAAGATCTATTTAGTCTTAAGATAGTGATAAAGTTACATCTTTACATAGCAAGGACACAGTGATTTATAACAAAGTACAGTGATCTATAACAAAAGAGAAAATTCGTTAACTCAAAAGTCTAGCCTTGCTAACCTCAAAAACTACTATATTTCCTTTTCTATATTCCAAATACATTGATTAATATATTCCCAGGTGCCTAAGGATATGGAGGCCTGGTGGCAATCATTGACTCAACAATGAGAAAAACCCTATGCTAATTAAGACTTTTAAAATACTCCAAACTCTCTGTGCTGTTTATGGTTGAGAGATTGTCACACAAGCTAGTCTGTCAGCAGAGAGGTTTGACCTGAGACACCCTTGTCACACCCAGGGCAAGGAATTAGCAGTAATTATTGGCACAACAAATGAAAAAACCCTTCACCAATATAATTTCTAATCAACCCACTATACTATACTAATAATGTTCTAACTTCTCAAAAGAGTCTGTATTTAGAAAGTAATAAAGCATCTCATGCCTCTCACAGTTGGGAGGCTGTAAGCAATCACATGTGGCGAGACGAACCAGCTCAGGAAGGCTAGAGAAACTTCAGAAGAGTTTGTAAGTTGAAACACTCTTGTCACGCCCAGGAATTTTTATAAACTGAAGCTGCAAGTTAACTCCTTCTCTGAGAGAAATGGTGATGGGGGAGAGCCCCCATAAAGTCAAAGGTGTAGGTGAGAGCATAAAACAGACTCTGATTTTGGGGGTAGATGCTCAGGAACAGGGTTTCCTGAGGTTTGATCACGCCTTTGCGTATGCTAAGCCTCCTTCCTCATGACCTTTGCCATGGGTGGAGTTCCTCACGATGGCTCCCAGCATGACATCATCCATGCTAGGAATTGCTGTCTTGGGTCTATCTTTAAATTTCTCCCATGAGTTGCCAGTTTGATCATCCACAGTTCCAGACTTCATCCTAACCAATTTAGCAACCCCGATAGGAAAAACTTTTCTTTCCTCAATGATCTAGCAAAAGTCACGTTTCACTCTATTGCCCTAAATTTTTATACACCCTGAACAAATCTATGCATTGACCAAGCCCCAGGCCATAATCCATTACATGGATTGGAGACACTTGGTGGGGTTAGTCACCATCCATATCAAATGAATGAAGTAGGGCTGGGGAAGTTTCCCAAAAGAAAAAGAGAATTGGGAAAAGGACACTGACTAGACAGACAAAAAGAAAATGAAACAAAAAAACCAACTCAGATATCCACCATAGTGCTATGGCTCACATCCCACGTCCTCCATGAGCCCTGCCTCTATGACTTCAGGCAATAATTATCTTTTCCTTCCTGACTTTTCTTCATACTTGGTCTCTGGAGCATACATTTTTGGCTCTTGATATTCCATTCTGTACTTTATTATAACCATAAAACTTTTATTGCCTGATTAGACCTTGGTGGTAATCTCATCCTAGAGATGTGAAAGCCCTGAAGGAAAAAATAATAAATTTTGGATTATTTTGAAAATATTTCTTGAGGACTTCTAGGTCATTTCTGGGGAGAAAAGATATAAAAATTCTTTGAAAATCCCTTAGCATTATTTCTCAGAAATGTTTTCATTTTTAAAGCTTTAAAAATTCTAAAGACATCAATCATGAAAATTTTTGAACAAATTAAGTAATGTATGGTGTAACTTTTAAATTTCTGATCCAATAGTGTGCCTTTTGCTCTCTAAAGATGAGTGTACTTCTTCTGTCCCTACTTCTATCATCATCGCCATGCTCAGTTGTTCAGCTGTGTCCAACTCTTTGCAACCCTATGGACAATAGCCTGTCAGGGTCCTCTGTCCATGGGATTCTTCAGACAAGAATATTGGAGTGGGTAACCATTCTCTTTTCCAGGGGATCTTCCCAACCCAGGAATAGAACCTGGGATTCCTGCATTGCAGGCAGATTCTCTACCATTTGAGCCATCAGGAAAGCCCCTATCATGTATATGTGTATGCATATGTATATGTATGTCTATATGCATATCTATATCATCTCTATCTGTATCTGTATCTAATTCTTCTGTTCCTTTTCACCTGGCTTTAAATTTTCAAACCTTCTTCTCTTTCTAAGAAAAAAAAATTTTGAATCTGAATATACTCAAGTCTGCTTGGCTGTCACTCCTGGCATATTCCTGTTTGTGTACTATAATTATCTCTGAGTTTTGAGAGGTGTGCCTACGGGTAGCTCAGTACCTATATTTCTCATGAGTCTGAGAGTTGCTGTATGCCTGTATATATGTTTTATTTGTCTTATTTTTTCCCCAGCTTTACTGAGATATAATAGACATGTAACGTTGTGTAAGCTTAGGGTGCACAGTGTGATGACTGGGTGTACACATATATTGGGAAATGTTTACCACAGTAAGATTAGTTAACACATCCTTCACCTCACTAAGTAGGTAAAGGTTGGGTAGGTAAAGTCTGACAAGTCCCCAAGGTGGGGTCAAGTATGAGACTAGAGTACTCTCAGTTCCTAGTGGGATGCTCTGGTGGGAAGCTTGGATCTGCTTAAAGGGTCTGGTGCGTGATGGGTGATTTAATGGCCTTTACTTTATGCTATGAGGGCCAAACAAGTACTCAAGTTGGCAAAACAAAAATGAGGGTCAAGTAACTGAAAAGTGCAGAAATATGACTTCATCTAGATGGTTCAAGCTAAGTCATTGGAGCTTTCCCCCCGCCTCCATCATATCTTCCTTCTATATCAGTTTAGTCACCAATCTGGCTCATCTGATTGTGACAAAATGGCCCTAAGCCTTGTACTTTTCACCATCTGGGCCAGAAGAGACAGGAGAATGGCTGTCTTGCAGAAGTCACAGTGGGTCAGAGGCTCTGAGCTGAGCCCAGGTCTGAACCCATCATTGTGCCCCCAGGCATGGGATGTGCTGACAGCTTGCTTCTGGAAGTTGGGCTTCCCTGTGGCTCAGCTGGTAAAGAATCCGCCTGCAATGTGGGAGACCTGGGTTCAATCCCTGGGTTGGGAAGATCTGGAGAAGAGAAAGGCTACCCACTCTAGTATTCTGAGCTGGAGAATTCCACAGACTGTATAGTCCATGAAGTCACAAACAGTGGGACACAACTGAGCGACTTTCACTTCTGGAAGTAGGTTTAATCCACTTTACATGTATTGGCTAAAAGTGGGTGGGCCTAAATTTCCAAAATGAAAAGAATGGAAAAGACCCAGGGAGGCCACCAAGACGTGTCGACCTAACCGATCCATCTAAATCTTTCTGAGTTTGCAAGAAGGCTACTGGTAGGCAGAATTTACCTTATTTCTTTTATCCCCCTCACTGGAGATGAAAGCAACATGTGTAGCTGCAGCAAAAGTCAAAGCAAAATACACAGGCAAAACTCAAGCTTAAGACAACAGGAAAACAATATACCAACCTCACCTACGACTGCTGGTGACTGGAAATGCTGGAGACAAAGTTTACTGTAACTTCTTACTGGCTGTCCAAGGCTCTGTTTTCTCTTCTGGTCTGTACCCAATATCATATTCTATCTGTCCAGATTTATTTTAGCTTCTAGGGAAGAATCATTGGCCTGAATCCTCCATTTTCCAACCAATGCCAATATCAATGATATTTGGCATAAATTTGCGTCTTGGTTTTGTTTCAGACTGTCAGTCTTCCATCAACACATTTTGTCTATGAAGGCAAAATCATTTTCTACCCTCTAAATTAAAAATATATATATTATTTATTTGATTTTGTTTTTGTTGCACTAATTCTTTATTGTTGCACACAGGCTTTCGTTAGTTGCAGTGAACAGAGGATGCTCTTCGTTTCAGTGCGTGGGTGTCTCATTGTGGTGGCTTCTCTTGTTGCAGAGAACAGGTTCTAGGCACGCGGGGTTCAGTAATTGCAGCCGGTGGGCTCTTGAGCATGGGGTCAGTAGTGTGATGCACAGGCTTAGTTGTTCCAGGCACTGTGGGATCTTCTAGGATCAGAGATCACACCCGTGTCTCTGTGCCACCAGGGAAGTCCTGCCTTCTAAATTTTTATGAAGGTTCTCATCTCTAGGGATATCTTCTAGGATCAGAGATCACACCCGTGTCTCTGTGCCACCAGGGAAGTCCTGCCTTCTAAATTTTTATGAAGGTTCTCATCTCTAGGGATATTACATTTAGTTACCAGATGTGCAAATACAGCTGCAGGCTAATTCTGTGGCCCCATTATAACCAGACTTCCTGTTTTGACAACTCTAATCATAGGAAGAGGAACAGGTAGCATCTTGAAGTGAATTCATTCCAACCATTTGGAACGAAACCTACCAGGTGCAGCTCCTGACAACTCTAACTCACAGAGAAAATGACAGCATTTGCGGCTTGGAGAGTCATCTCACAGATCAGCCATCCCACTCTTGGTATACAGATTTTAATTTAGACTCGATTAGAAATTTTCTGAGCTACTGAGAAATTAAACATGGACTGAATTGCCTTCCGTCAGGTAATTAATGTCAGAATCACTAGTGATAAAACATAGTGAAAAAAAGTGTATCACAAATATAGTTTAAAAAGTACTCTATTTAAAGATCCAGAGAATTGAATTCTAGCTCATGGATTGCCCTTGAGCAGCTTGTGACCTTGGAGAAGGTCCTTGTGGGACTTCATTTTCTTACCTTATACAATAAAAAGCTGAAGTTGGAGAGATTCCAGTTTTAATAATCTATTCTGTTTCTGCTTCAGTTGCCAACAGGCTAAGAGGGGCAAAAGAATACAAGGAAAGATATAAACAAAACAACCCTGCATTTAGTGAACATTGGCCACTAAAAAAAAAAAAAAAAATACAAAAACAGTTCCCTTTTTTAAGAGGAAAAGTTTTCATTATCCTTTACTTTGACTCAGTTGCCTAATTTCAGTGAATAACCTCTACATTCATTCAGACCTAATGAGCTAAGTTATATGGAAGTTTAATTCCATTTCAGAAGATCTCAAGGTTTGTTTTTTGCATCAACACAGCGGTGGGGTAATAGGTTGTAACCCTGTTTCACTCCAGAAATGCATCTCTGATGGCTGGACCCTTCCATCTGTTTCCATCAGAATCTCAAGGAGTAGGCACTTGAGCTGACATAGAGATGTACCACCCAGGACCGCCTGCATAATGTATAAAGTGAAAGTTAAAGTGTTAGTCACTCAATCATGTCTGACTCTTCCTGATCCCATGGATTGTAGGACGCCAGGCTCCTCTGTCCGTGGAATTCTCCAAGTGAGAATACAACAGAATTCCATCTTACCACACTGTCATCCCCTTCTCCAGGGGATCTTCCTAATCCAGGGATCAAACCTGGGTCTCCAGCAATGTGGGCAGATTCTTCACCATCTGAGCCACCAAGGTTTAGTGCAAAATGAGAATGCAGGGACTCAGTTTAAAATTATCAAGAATCTCAGGACAACAACACAGAGCTTTGAACCAAACATAGGCTCCTCTGAAAGCAGGCCTTTGAGTGACTGCAGCGATTCTGTTCCCATTACTCAGGCCATGGTGGTACCAAGCTCTCCCTTTAGGAAAGACTTGATACTCTAGCTGCAAGGGATGCTGACAGGGAGGTCAACCTTCCACTGTCTGTCCCTACAAAGATGGCCTTTGAGGCAGTGGGCTGCCTCCCAGAAGATAACACCACTTCCAGGAGCTGACCATATCCACCTGACAGACAGAGATAGAAAAGGCTGCTTATTTTAGCCTCATGCAAAACAACTTATGGATGATTTCAGGTCCAGATCTTCTCCAAGGGACTCTCAAGAGTCTTCAGTACCACAATTTGAAAGTGTCAGTTCTTTGACACTCAGCCTTCTTTATGGTCTAACTTTCACATCTGTACATGGCTACTGGAAAAAGCATAGATTTGACTCAGTGGACCTTTGTTGGCAAAGTGATGTCTCTTTTTAATATGCTGTCTAGGTTTAAAAACACCCAAGTCTTCATACTTGACAAATGTCAACATTTGCATTAATTAAAACTCATCTCAGGTTTCCATCTGTGCTAGTGTGCAGATGTGAGGATCTGATGGTTTGATAGAGAAATAGACACTGATAGAGATAAATAGTTATGTTAATGTTAGGACTAAATTATGTCACATATTGAATCCATGCAAGGATTCAATACCAGACACGTAAGTGATGTTGTCGTTGCTGTTGTGCAGTTGCCAAGCAGTGTCCGACTCTTCGTGACCCTATGGGCTGCAGCACGGCAGGCCTCCCTCTCCCTCACCATCTCTCAGAATTTGCCCAAGTTTATAATCATTACATCAGTGATGCTGTCCAACCATCTCATCCTCTAACGCCCTCTTCTCCTTCTGCCCTCAATCTTTCCCAACATCAGGGACTTTGCTAACAAGTCATCTGTTCTCATCAGATGACCAAAACTCTGGTGCTTCAGCTTTAGCATCAGTCCTTCCACTGAATATTCAGGGTTGATCTCCCTTAAGATTGACTGGTTTAATCTCCTTGCTGTCCAAGGGACTTTCAGGAGTTTTCTTCAGCACCACAATTCCATGGCATCAACTCTTTGGTTGTTCTGCCTTCTTAATGGCCCAGCTCTCACAACCGCACATGACCACTGGGAAAACCATAGCCTTGACTATACATAAGTGATCACTCCTCCAAATTCCTCTCTGTCTGCTCTTTTCCTATACCCATACTTTGGTTTCAATTCTATTGCATCCTCCTTTCCTCATGGCAAATATCATTGGATGTTCATGTATAAATAGAGCACCAGAGAGAAGTTCACAGTAGCAAAAGAGGAATAAAGGTGCTAAACTCTCTGGTTGGTGTTGTTTGATGATAGTTCCTATACTGTAAGATATTACAGCTCAAAGTATTAATTGTTATAACAGTTGATCCTTTAAGGTCTACTCTCTTGGAAGAAAGATTTTCAAAATAGCAATCAGTATATGTTAAAATGGTCATCAATGTCATTAGCCATTTTGCAAGCTGAAAAACCTAAATTATCAGCAAAATCATAACAGAAACAGAAATATAATTCAGAATTTTCTTCCCAGTAGCTTTCTTCATTGAGCTGAATTATGAGAAAAGCCATATCAGGTCAGAATTTTTATTGCAGAAATTGATGCTACCCCAGTATTCCAGGTTTCTTTCACAGCTTTAACAGCATAAGACTGGGAATTAAAGTCTTAACACTATAATTGGGAGTCTTGGTCCCTATTAAAGTGAATCTTCCTGCAATGTTAGAGGATTTGACTGAGTTGAGTACTGTGGACAAAGACTCAGTATGGTATACTTGCTGACAATTTATGATCATCACAGAAACCTGGTATATAACAAAAGAATGACAGACACCAAGTCTGACTTGCTGCTGCTGCTGCTAAGTCACTTCAGTCGTGTCCGACTCTGTGAAACCCCATAAAGAGCAGCACACCAGGCTTCCCCGTCCCTGGGATTCTCCAGGCAAGAACACTGGAGTGGGTTGCCATTTCCTTCTCCAATGCATGAAAGTGAAGTCACTCAGTCGTGTCCGACTCTTAGTGACCCCATGGACTGCAGCCTACCAGGCTCCTCTACCCGTGGGATTTTCCAGGCAAGAGTACTGGAGTGGGGTGCCGTTGCCTTCTCCAAGTCTGACTTAGAAGACATCAAACTACTTAAAGGATTTGTAGATTTATCTGGGGAAAAAGACACTTTGAAACCCAGCAAGCAAAACATTTACTTCTGCTCAGATGATGGACTAAAAGAATGCTTTGTCAGAGTTATGTTTAAAGATGGTAAGAATGTTCCTAGAGCCCCAGCCTAAGAATGTCCTTGGTAAAAGGATAGGGGTGTTATAGGAATCAACTCTAAACAAACTCAGCAGCTCCCGAATGAACCCTAGGAAAGTCCAAGGCCTCCAGAATATCAAGTCACTGTTGAATCAAAAGTGAGCAGAAGCTTTTAATTTTAATTAGATCCCATTTGTTTATCTTTGCTTTTATTTCCAGTATACTGGGAGTTGAAGCTTCTGCACAGCAAAGGAAACTATAGGCAAGGTGAAAAGACAGCCTTCTGAATGGGAGAAAACAATAGCAAACGAAACAACTGACAAACAACTAATCTCAAAGATATATAAGCAACTTATGCAGCTCAACTCCAGAAAAATAAATGATCCAATAAAAAAATGGGCCAAAGAACTAAATAGGCATTTCTCCAAAGAAGACATACGGAGGATGGCTAACAAACACATGAAAAGATGTTCAACATCACTCATTATCAGAGAAATGCAAATCAAGACCACAATGAGGTACCATTTCACACCAGTCAGAATGGCTGCGATCCAAAAGTCTACAAGCAATAAATGCTGGAGAGGGTGTGGAGAAAAGGGAACCCTCTTACACTGCTGGTGGGAATGCAAACTAGTACAGCCATTATGGAAAACAGTGTGGAGATTCCTTAAAAAATTGCAAATAGAACTGCCTTATGACCCAGCAATCCCACTGCTGGGCATACACACTGAGGAAACCAGAAGTGAAAGAGACACATGTACCCCAATGTTCATTGCAGCGCTGTCTATAATAGCCAGGACATGGAAGCAACCTAGATGTCCATCAGCAGATGAATGGATAAGAAAGCTGTGGTTCATATACACTATGGAATACTACTCAGCCCTTAAAAAGAATAAATTTGACTCAGTTCTAATGAGATGGATGGAATTGGAACCGATTATACAGAGTGAAGTAAGCCAGAAGGAAAAACACCAATACAGTATACTGACACATATATATGGAATTTAGAAGACAGTGATGATGACCCTATATGTGAGACAACAAGAGACACAGAGGTATAGAGTCGACTTTTGGACTCTGAGGGAGAGGGAAAGGGTGGGATGGTATGGGAGAATGGCAATGAAACATGTATACTTTCCTGTAAGAAACGAAATGCTAATCTATGTTCAATGTAGGATGCAGGAGGCATGGGGCTGATGCACAGGATGATTCAAGTAGAGGATGGGGGGTGGGAGGTGGGAGGGGGATTCGGCATTGGGAGATTGTGTTCACCTATGGCTGATTCGTGTCAATGTATGGCAAAACAAATACAGTATTGTAATTAAAAAAATAAATAAATTTAATAAAAAAAAAAAAAAACAAAAGTGAGCAGAGTGTGACACTAAGGCTGTGGACTGCAGAGCCATGTGGAAGTGGGTGTGAATCCTGGCCTCACCTCATTACAAAATTTGCAAAAGTGAGCAAGTCACTTCACGTCTCTACACCCCAAATTATATCTCCAGGTAGTAGTGAAGACAACCACAAGTGTTATTGTAAGAGTGTCTGAGATAATGTATGTAAGGTGCTGTCGCAGAGCTGGCTCACAGCAAACGATGGCTATTATCCTTCATGGTAACATCTTTCAGAATTCTGCCACATATGGGAAAGAAGGAGAAAAAGATGGAAACGCCAGGCCTAAGATACATGGCAGTCGAAGTTTTATAAGTATTATAAGATCCAAAGTCTAATGTGAGACACATTTTCCAGGGAAGGGCGATGAGCTTTGTAAGTCTGGATGTGTGAAGGTTAGAGGAAGGCTTTCATTGCAAATAAAAATGTGTATAGAAAAACATCTATAAAAGGCACTGCACCATACAAATAGCCTCTCACCACACCAGGATAGTATTTTGGAGTTCATACATAAAGATAGCATGTCCACCAATGAACAATAGCAACAATGGCTTGAACATTAATGGGTTTACTATTCATCAGATGACGTGCTAGGTGCTCACTATGGATAACATTTTATGTTTACAAGAACTCCATAAGCACATGATTATTATTATTATTTACTTATATTTTTGTCTTTACTACTGAGACGGTTCCCAGACATTGGTTTAAGGTGTACAATGTGATGTTTTGATATACATTACAAAATATGTAATGTATGATCAAGATAATTAACATACCCATCACCCCACATATTTACTATGTTTTCATGTATGACGAGAACACTTAAGACCTACTCTTTTAGTAAATGTCAACTACAGTTGACCCTTAAGCAGCACAGGGTTGAACTGCACAGGGCCACTTATATGAAAAGTTTTTTCAGTAAACATCTACTAAAGTAGTACATGCTCTGTGGCTGAATCCATGTGTGCAGAGCTGTGTGTAGGGAGGAATGACTATAAAGTTACATGAGTTTTTATCTTGCGGGCATTGGCACCCCCTTACCCCCACATTATTCAAAGGTCAATTGTATACATATAGCATTGTTAACTGTAGTTGTCATGTTGTACATTAAAGTTCCAGGATGTATTCATCCCACACAACTGAAGATTTCTACCCTTTGTCCAATGTCTTATCATGATCGTGATCATCATCATCATTATTATCATTATCCCTATTTTACAGATATGGAAAGCAAGACAGAAATTCAGAAATTCTCACAACTAGAGAAACAGTTATCCCTAGGTGCCATTTCAAGGAGTTTGATTCCAAAGCCTCAAATGCCCAGCTCTTGCCCAGCAAGCTCTTCCACAACCTTTGGAAGACCGTGGATCTCACGGCCATCAGGAGCCTACTTGGATTCTGCACTGCCACGTGGTAGCTGTGTGTTTTCGGTCAACTATTCAATCTCTTTGAACTTCTGTTTATTAAATAGGAAAAAATGATAGTCCCTTCCTTGCAGTGTTTCTGTAAACAATAACTGTTATTATTAGTGTTTTTATTAACGTAGGATATATTTACTTGTTTTGATGTTGCTGTTCTTACCTTTTAATGAGAAATCATAACATTTTTCAGACACTGTACTCTTCAGGTCCACTGTTTACCATTTTTTCCTCACCTCTACTTGGAAATGAATAACTATAGATATTAAGTAGACATTTTTTCAAAGAAGACATCCAAGTGGCCAACATGGGTACAAAACAATGCTAAACATCACTAGCGTCAGGGAAGTACAAAGCAAAACCATGATGAAGTTTCACCTCACACATCTTATGATAGCTGACATCATGACAAAAAGAAGTACAGTTGCTCGTGAGAATTCAGTCATAAGGGAACACTTGTACACTTGATGGGAATGCAAATTACTGCAGCCAGTATGGAAACCAGTATGGTGATTCCTCAAAAAAAAAAAAAAAAAAAAAGAATTGCCATGTAAATTCAGCAATTCCATTTTTGAGCGTATATCCAAAGAAAAGGAAAACAGGATAGTGAAAAATATGTGGAGTCTCATGTTCACTATAGCAAAGATATGAAAAAGGCCTAAACATCCATCAGCAAATCAATGGATAAAGAAGATGTAGTATAGTTATCCTGTGAAATATTATTCTATCATCAGAAAGGAGGAAACCCTACTATCTGCAAAAACATGGAAGAAATTTGAAGACTTTATGCTAAGTGAGATATGCCAGAAAGAGGAATAAAAATACTGTATGATATAACATATGCACAATCAAAAAAATTCAAACTTGTAAAATCAGAGAATACATAGAATGGTGGTTACCAGAGGCTAGGGATGGATTTGACAGACTTACTTTTTAATAATATGTTTCATGATGATTTCACTGCCAGGTGTTTAGGTTTACCTCCACTGTATTATTTTCAAAAGTCAACAGCATGATGTATGCATACTGCTTTTACAGAAACCAGAGATAAGACTTCATCAGCTGTAACCCTGCTTACATTGCTGTCTTTATCTCTATGGTAAAGGGATTAATTTTAGTATAGAGCATGGGTTCTGAAACTATACTGTCTAGGTTTAGATCTTTGTTCTGCTATTTTATAGTTATGAGATTTTGAGAAAGTTGCTTCTCCTCTTTGCATCAGTGACTCTGTCTCTAACAATGGAATCAATTTATCTCATAAGGTTATTGTGAGAATTGTAGTTGACTGTCCACGTAAGTTTCCAAGCCCCTAAATAATATTGAATAACATCAATAATAATAATAATAATATCTCTTATTAATAACATCTCTAAAGTTTCCTCTAACTCAATAATTCTCAAATAAAGTATCTCTATAATGATATTAATTTGATCAAAATAAAGTATCAAATGTGATGACAGAGTTACTGTTTATTCATCTCCTTGATAGCTCATTCATCATCTCTGTGGGTTGACGGGTGGCTAGTTTTGAGACTTTGGTTTTAGATCTTTTGATTTCTCTCTTCTCTTGAGAGGCTCCTGTGCATGAAAGAACCATGGACCAGTTGCTTCCAAGGTCTTGTGTTGTCAAATCAGGATATAGAGTTTCCTTGCAGAGATGTGACGATTTTCACTTGTAATGGCACCATGGGTTTTATATATCACATGCTACTTAAAATGGAATGAAACCTGATCATTGTCCTCTTTATGTAGAGCTTCATTAATAAGGGATTTTTGAACCACAGGAAGAGTGTTGCCCTTTAAAAGCAATTGAGACTTGAAAACAGAAAATGACTCAGTGAAATTTTTTTTTTTAATGGAAGCATACAGGTGGATCTCACTTTAAGCAATGAATGTTTCTAAAAAAGTCAGTGAGTCCTCCTTTTGAGAAGACAAGAATAACATCCAACTGACTGACTATTTTGGAAAATTTCAGTGGACAGTGGTACTCACTGACAATTAGGGGAATGAAAATGTATTATTATCTCCAGAATTAAAGTCCATTTCTAGTTACAGAGTATATCACTTGAGTAATATGTCATCTGTCTCCCCAGGGAGCCCACAAGCTACTGGTGAAAATGGACACAAAATTAAAAAAAAAAAAAAACAGTCAATGTATTTATGAGGCATATAAAGATAATTAAGTGCATCTTCTCCCTTAATTTAATTTCTTTTTATAGTGGCCGTCCTCATTTATGGTACTTTCTAAGTTCTTACTCTATACTGATATTCATTCATTCATTCATCAATGAACCAACGTTTACGTTGCTTATTATTTCCAGCATATGTATGTGTGCTAAGTAACTTTAGTCACGTCCAACTCTTTGTGACCTCATAGACTGTAGCCCTCCAGGCACCTCTATTCATGGGATTCTCCAGGCAAGAATACTGGAGTGGGTTGCTGTGCCCTCCTCCAGGGGATCTTCCTCACCCAGAGACTGAATCAGCATCTAAGTCTCCTCCACTGGCAGGCAGATTATTTACCACTGTGCCACCCGGGAAGCAGACAATTTAACTTCCCTAATTCTGCTAGGAGATCAAACCAGTAAATCCTAAAGGAAATCAGTCTGAATATTCATTGGAAGGACTGATGCTGAAGATGAAACTCTAATACTTTGGCCACCCAATGAGAAGAATTGACTCATTAGAAAAGACCCTGATGCTGGGAAAGATTGAAGGAAGAAGGAGAAGGGATGACAGAGGATGAGACGGTTGGATGGAAGAAGGAGAAGGGATGACAGAGGATGAGACGGTTGGATGGCATCACCGATTTGATGGACTTGAGTTTGAACAAACTCTGGGATTTGGTGATGGACAGGGAAGCCTGGTGTGCTGCAGTTCATGGGATCAAAAGAGTCAGACACGACTGAGTGATTAACTGACTAACTGAGTTCTGTGAGACTCTCGCATCAATCTATTTATTCTTCAAGACAGTGTGAGACTCTAGTTCAATCATTTGCTAGTTGAAAACTTAATTTTGAGTCAGATTCTTAGGAGGCATCATGGTGTATTGCATACTATGCAAATAAAGTCCATGAGTTACAGCAGCAGAGATAATCAATGAGAAATCCCCATCAAAGAGCACAATTTTGTCCCCTGACATCATGATATTATAATGTTCACCATAATGCCTCCTGGAGAATTTGATCATTTTCCTTTGCTGACTCAGTCTCCAGTTCTTTCTTTGGTAACTTTCTGGCAAATGAGTATAATAATATGAGGCATAGTATGTACCTTATATATACTATAATACAGCATATACTATTATATTGTTTTATAATACTGACTATATTATCATAATATACCAGCTCTTATGCTTAGCCATCGTCACCCCTGGAGCAGGGCTCATGGAAACTAATCAAATCTCCTCCATGCTTCCATGAAAGTGAAAGTGAAGTCACTCAGTCGTGTCTGACTCTTTGTTACCCGTGGACTGTAGTTGGCCAGGCTCCTCCATCCATGGGATTTTCTATCAAGAATACTGGACTGGGTTGCCATTTCCTTCTCCAGGGGATCTTCCTGACCCATGCTTCTGTGGAGACACAAAAAGTTGGTGGAGTCTGCCTCAAGAAATGCTTCTGCCCAGTCAGGCTATGATAGCATGCCCACCGTCTTGTTGCTGATATGTGGGGTCAAACCATCACTAGGGTGACTCCTGTCAGTAGTCCCTGGAAGGGAAAGATAACACCTATCTTTTTAGTGTTCAAATTTCCAAGTTTCAAAGGGTGTTTCTTCATGTTCTCATTTATGCAACACCTTATACTCCCATCTTCTCTGTCACGGGATTAGTTGCCCCAAAAGGAAGGGATTAGCACTTTCACTTGTGGTGCCAAATATTCCTTGCTGGATGATGTTATTATTTGTTTAGTTCTTATGATGAATGGGGTTTCCCAGGTGGCATTAGTGGTAAAGAATTCAGCTGCCAATGCAGGAGACACAAGAAGCGTTTGTTCGATCCCGGGGTCAGGAAGATCAAGATGAGATCTACAAAACTCTATGAAAGGCCTCTAACTCTTCAAGATTCCTGAGTTTTTGCATTTTGAGAAGCCCAATATCAAAATGGTGGGAAAGCCCATACAAATGTTAACTTATAAAGGAATTTAATATCTATGATACAAAATTAAGAAAAATTAATACTAGGTGGATTTAGTGGCTTAATTGTGCCTGCATTAATTAGGTAATTAGCATAAGAATGTGCTTTTTATAATAGCTCTCTGTATATTAATAAAGGAACCATTCATAAGATGAGCAAACCTGACTTTGGGAAGTGCTAATTAAATTCAGAAGTGGAAACTATCCATTGTTAAACTACTTTCCCATTGTCTCCTTTAGAGACATGGCATAACGCACCATTTGCTGGACCAAGTTTCACCTTGAAAATTGCTTTGTTTTCCAACATTTCTTTTCTGCTTTTCACATATTTGAAAAGCAAATATATATAATCAAATAGTTTTCCACACACCTATCATGAAATAATTACACAATTGCCTCCTTGGATTCCTACAAGGAATTCTGGTAGTTCTTTGCACCTCTACCTAGTTATAAATCTCACTGAAAAATAATTTAATTCATGGGGCTCATTGGTTATAGCCAGGGTGTAGTTTTGATGTATAAAATTCTAAAAGTCTAGTAGTCTAAATAAATAGAAAATTACCCTGCTTTTTGGCTCAGAGGGTAAAGAATCTGCCTGCAATGCAGGAGACCAGGGTTTGATCCTTGATTGGGAAGATCCCCTGGAGTAGGAAATGGCAACCCACCCCAGTATTCTTGACTGGAGAATTCTAAGGGCAGAGGACTCTAGCAGGCTATAGTCCATAGGGTTGCAAAGAACCAGACAGGACTGAGCAACTAACACTTTCACCTTCGCTTTCTTGTAACAGGGCATCCGGTTTCATCTCAGCTTTCTTCCCCGTTAAGTGGATTCTGTGTGGTCAGATGTCTTATGTACTGGCTATTAAAAACCCCTGGATACAATTGCCTCTTTAAGACAGAGTGGCTGGGAAGGTCCTTCCTCTATTGTTTTCATGGTTGGAGCAGTAGTTGAGGATTCAAAAGACTCAGTAAACAACATCTGTCTCCTCTACTTAAGTTTTGAACTTATTAAAAAGAAAAGAAAAAGGAAGGGAGATAAGTAATCAAGATACCACTTTTATTACTGAGAAGTTGATGTTGGAGATAATGGCTTATATCTGCAAGTGGGATCATTACACTGAACTCAAAAATTATAGACTTGCCTATTCAGTTATGCAAAAATTAAGACATTTAAGAAGTGGGGAAAAGTTTGCTTCCTAACTTAGAAAACAATCAAGGAGATGAGAAAAACTCATATCTTTGGTCAGGAAAGATTAAAAGGGATTAGATGTTTATATAATTAATCCTTAAAAGTAAACAAATCACTTTGAAACATGCAAAGTAATTTCATTTTATTATATCATAAGGATTCCAAATTCTGCAGACCTGGGACTGTGACAGCAAGAAATGTAAAGCTTTTGATGTTGCTAATTTTTGAGCTCTGCCATATATGAGCTCATATATATGCCATATATGAGTTTTTCTAAGGTTTTCAATAAATGTTTAATTTTAGGAACTCAGTTTATGTCATCTAGATTTTGAATTATTTCATATAACATTAGGTGAGTTATTTAAAAGAATGTTTCAAAATTTCTATGTGAGTGTGTATATATATACAGCCAAGTTTACAGTATAGTCATTAGGAAATGTGATATGTATAATATTCTAGATTTGGATGTTAACATTTATAAAGTTTTTGTAACAAATTTACTTATTTTTAAAGTATTAAAAAAACATTTCTGTTGGTAGTTAGAAACCTTTGCCTATGTCAATATTCCTTATTTGATGTTTATCTCTTTCTTATTTGATCAGACTTTCTCTCACCTTGACTTTTCAAAATTTAACTCAGAGTATTATTATATTTTGTTTTCTTTTTTATTTTATGTATTAAAAAAATAATGGATCATGTTTTTATCCTTAGCTTCTAGTTTTGCTATTTACTTCCTCATTCATGTAATACATCAAATGGAATAGTGTGGCTGTTTATTCTCTTTCTAGCTTCCTAACAAATGCATTTAAGACAGTCTTAGCAAATTAATTCATTGGCATTCCCCAATGGCTCAGGCAGTAAAGAGTCTCACTGCAATGCAGGAGATCTGGGTTCAATCCCTGGGTTGGCAATATCCCCTGGAGAAGGAAATGGTAACCCACTCCAGAATTTTTGCTTGGAGAATCCCAGGGACAGAGAAGCCTGATGGGTTATAGTCCTTGGGGTTGCGAAGAGCTGGACATGACTGAGAGGCTTCACTTTCTTTTCTTTCTTAGCTAATTTGTTAGTGCTGTCTTGTTATTTGATTCCAAGCTCTATAATTTCATTTGATTTTCTATTAAAAATAATTTAGCTTATTATTTGACACCTTTCAAAACTATCAAATTAGAACAGAATTTACAGGCAAGAGTTCTGAAAAAAATGGGGGGCATATTTTCTTATCTTTTGAAAATAAACTCTGGGCAAACAAGAGATAAAGCAACAAATAAGATGATATACAATCTTAGAGAAAGAGATCTCCAATTATAGTGGAGTAATGGAAAATATAGGAATAGCCATTGTTCAACCTCTCTAGAGGCCAACAATACAGGAAAAAGAAACCTGCAATAAGAAACTTACTGTTTATGGTTTGTGCAGGAAAACTGCATAAATCTCTTCAGACAACAGACCTCACTTCATAGCTATTGACAGACTTCAGTCTAACTCTTGCTGTGTAAGAGGAGAGGCACAGTTAAAGGTCTTGATTATTCCCTCCATTTTCATCTCCACTTCTCATTCTTATCTTCCACTTGTCCTTTTTGACCTTGAGACTGATTTTCTGGAACCCTATGAGACAGTCAGCTCTCACCTCCACTATAACCTCCTAACAGTATATCCTGGATTGCCACTTCATCTAGATATCCATCCATCCATCATCTATTTGGTAATTTAATAAAAATTTCTTTACTGCCATGAATAATGGCCCATCCTAAATCAATCCTTTGTTTTCCAATATCAAAGTATTCCTTTTGTATTTCTTGAGTTCTATTTTGAAAAACTGACTCATTTGAAAAGATCTTGATACTGGAAAAGACTGAAGGCAGGAGGAGAAAAGGATGACAGAGAATAAGATGGTTGGATGGCATCACTAACTCAATGGACCTGAGTCTGAACAAGCTCCAGAAGATAGGAAAGGAAAGCAAAGCCTGGAAGGCTGCAGTTCATGAGTTCCCAAAAAGTTGGACACAAGTTAGCAACTAAACAAAAACAGGAAAGATAATAGGTAAATGTAGGAATGGAGCTTGAACCAGACAGTCATTATCTATTGAGTGAATGAATAAATGCCCAGATTGTCAAAAGAACACATGAAGCAAATGAGTGAGAATGGGACAGAATTTGGAAACAAGTCATATTTCCCAATAAAGAGTATGGTCAACTTAGACAACAAAATCAGAACAAGATTTTTCAAGTTATGATAACTTCGAGAAATGTTTTCAAACATCTTTGACTTAAAAACTTTGTTATTTGAGCAGGCATGCCATCCGTAAGTGAAATGAAAAGGAACGCATTCTGTTTTTGCCTTACAGTGTTCCCAGAGTAATTTTTGTCCCAGTAATCAGTTAACCACCCCCAGAAGATTCCACCAAAAAAATTGTGTTTTTTTTTTTTTTTCCCCAGTAATCTGGCTAAATGCAACCTGCTCCTTTTTGACCCCATCTTTTTGCTCAGATTTTATTCATAAGATCTCAAAGACTGTTGAAATAGATGCAGATCCTGGGTTAGATCTCATGTCCTTTCTTTCTCAAGCTCTTTAGTCTGGCCAAGCTTCACCTAATTTTCTATTCTTGAGATTTTTGACTCCATTGCTACGGTTCACATCTCCCAGAAATGCACTCATTCATTCTGATCCATGATCCAACACAAACTGGGGTGGTTGCCCTGCTTACAAAGCTATTTCCAGTGACTATCCCCTCCCTATGTTGGTCATTGTTGATCAATATATTCTGGATAGTCAATTGGATTTTCTCTCTTGAGAAGTTGAAAAGAGTAGCAGAGATATTTAGCTCTGAAATGCAGCTGAAAGCTAGCTATTTCTTGGTTGCATCTTAGAAAGAATTATGTGCTTCTGCTACTGACATCTGGGGCTCCCCTGGTGGCTCGGTGGTAAAGAATCTACCTGCAATGCAGAAACTGCAGGAGACACGGGTTCAGTCCCTGCGTCGGGAAGATCTCCTGGGAGAGGTCATGGCAACTCACTCCACTGTTCTTGCCTGGAGAATCTCATGGACAGAGAAGCCTGGTGGGCTACAGTCCATAGGGTAGCAAAGAGTCAGGCACGACTGAAGGGACTTAGCATGCATGCATGTATGCATGCCTCTGACATTTTACACAGGCCGTTTCCTGGCTTTCTTCAAGTTTGGTGTTTCAATTCCTCCATTATGCATCTTTCTCACTAATTATTCCTTTTTCCTGAGAAAGTAATTTAGTAAATCCCTTTGATTTCTGGTGCATGCAATCAAGCAACTTTCAGTTCAGTTCAGTTCAGTTCAGTTCAGTTGCTCAGTCGTGTCCGACTCTTTGTGACCTAGCCACTAAACTCTATCTCCCTACATCTATCCTTGCCAGCCATTTAAGTCAAACTCTTTCTCTTCAGGGAAGCTTCATGGCCTCAGGCAAGTAGCAGACTTCTTCATACTCAAATCTCAAAGTCCTTTGCCTTCATCTTTCTTGGGTTAACCAATGTGCATACCTTGTCTGAAGTGTATTTATGTGTGATGAATAGCATTTGTATGAGAACAGTAACTCATTTAAGACCCGATTGATTTTTGAATTCTCCATATCACCTCATATGATACTTGCACACAAAAAATGCTCAAAAACAATAGTTTAGCTTATAAAAGAGCATCCTTAACTAGGCAGGAGATACTGAGAAGGACGTTTGTTCAGAAGTCATTATCAATAACAACTACCATCTTAAAGTATATCCTTGTGCTGTCTCATACTATTCTCTTTACCATGCTGGAAGGTAGGTAATTTTCTGCCAGTAAGAAAAAGAATGCTTGTAGAGGTGGAATAATTTGTCCAAGATTTCACACTGATTCAGAAGTGACTCTACAATGGAATAGTTCTGCCTATAAAACTTGTTTTCTGATATTGACATGGCTGGAAAGTTGCCTTACAAGAGGTTTGTTCTGTCTCTATCACAACTGCAATTCCTGGACACTCAAAGGAGGAAAAGTTTGGGAGTAAGTGAAGAGGGTCTTTCCTTGTCTGGTCTGCAAGTATTGATTCCCTTATTTCTGCAGTCAACCAACCAACAGGATGTTCATTAATAGCAATCTGTTTCTGATGAAAGAACAGGCATAATCAGTTTTGTGAGCCATCATTTTTCCACAATAAACTAAGTCATTATTGAAAAATGGAAGATGTTTTCAAAGGGGTCACTGACAACATGTACAGAGAGTTTTAATACATGATAAAAGAAAATATTTTATCACTGGAAAATAAAAATTAGCTTACATAACTGGGAACTAAAGTGTTTCTTGATGAAGGTGAAAGAACTGGCTTGAAACTCAATATTCAGAAAGCTCAGATCATGGCAACCAGCCCCATTATTTCATGGAAAATAGATGGGGAAAAATGGAAACTGTGCAGATTTTAGTTTTTGAGCTCCAAAATCACTGTGATGGTAAGTTCAACCATGAAATTAAAAGATGCTTGCTCCTAATAAAAAAAAGCTATGACAAACCTAGACAGTGTATTAAAAAGCAGAAACATCACTTGGCTGACAAAGGTCCACAGAGTCATAGTTGTGTTTTTCTAGTAGTCAGGTACGGGTGTGAGAGTTGGACCATAAAGAAGTCTGAGTGCTGAAGAACTGATGTTTTTGAACTGTGGTGTTGGAAAAAAACCCTTGAGAGTCCCTTGAACAGGAAGGGGATCAAACCAATCAGTCCTAAAGTCCTGAATATTCATTGGAAGGACTGATACTGAAACTGAAGCAACGATACTTTGGCCACCTGATGCAAAGAGCTGACTCATTGGAAAAGACTGATGCTGGTAAAGATTGAAGGCAGAATGGGAAGGAGGCAATAGAAGATGAGATGGTTGAGTGGCTTCGCTGATTCAATGGACATAAATTTGAGCAAATTTCAGAAGATAGTGAAGGACAGGGAAGCCTGGTGTGGCTGCAGTCCATGGAGTCACAAAGAGTCGGGCACAACTTATTAACTAAACAGCAACATCAACAAGTGTTTATTTTCTAGGCATGCCTGGTATCAGCATCAGTATGAGCAACCACAGGCATGTATATGTTTGTGGGTCTGTATACTCCTGATTTTGAGCATAAGTGAATTACCTTTTAAAACTCTTCATTGGAGGAAAATATATCTTGTCCTCACTTTATAAATCAAGAAACAGAGGTTCAGAAAATAAAATGCTTTGCCCCTCTTCATACTGAGAGTGACAGGATTAGAATACACACTTAAGTCCTGTTTCATGCTCAAGTGCTTTTTCACTGTATTGCCTTGTATTGGTAGATATCACGTGATTAAAGAGTAATACTGGGGGACTTCCCTAGTGGTCCAGTGGTGAAGAACCCACCTTACAATGCAAGGGATGCAGGTTCAATCCCTGATCAGGGAAATTACGACCCCCTCGCCCCCTGCCCCATGCTGCGGAACAACTAAGCCTGCTTGCCACAACTAGAGAATTTGTGCACCACAATGAAAAAGCCCTCGTGACACAGCAAAGATCCTGTGCTGCCAAATAAATAAATGAATGAAATATTTTTTTTTAAAGAGTGACATAGAAAGTCACAGTCAAGATGTGGGTCAATACAACATAGCGACTGCTGATGAGCAAGTCTTTGCAGTCCTCAAGTCAGCACTTCCCTGGGGCACATGACTATTCTGTTCCTATTCTGAACAACACTTTTGTAAAGGATGCATGCAGAGACAAAGACAAGACAAGCTGCTCATGAAGGTTGCTAATAAAAACAAAAGACAGAAGGTATCTTCAAATGATTTAGTTCAAATGATTCAGTTCAAATGATTAACGGAAGAGAGAAAGTAATCTCCAGAGGCACAAATGCTCCGAAAAAATAGTAAAGGTGAAACTGCTCATGAGAAAAGGTTAAAAATGTGTTTCATAACTGCAAGAAGGAATGAAGGGGCCTGGGCAGGCAACTATTCACTGAGAAATTACTGAGGATTTAGCTGAGTAGCAAGCTTTGTGTACACCAGCAGAAATAGCGGATTGAACGTGTAAAGTCGGACTGCTACAGCTCCTCATTTTTTCATGGTGGACAATCTCAGGTGAAATATTCCATTTTTGTGCTCCTTTTGGAAAAATATGGACACTCGGGAGCCAATGTTTTGCTCACTAATTTGCATATTCTGGTCCCTCTGATTGAAGTAGTTTTTAACCCTTGATGCCACCGAGTAAAGTCATCTGGCCCTTCAAGTCTCCCTTCAAATATTTCCTCATTTGTTATCTGCAGGCAGAAGGCACCTTCATGGAAGGGAGGGCCAGAGACTGAATTTGTGGGGTGTGTTTCCCTGTCAGGCAGACAGTCATGCCTGATATATTTCCAATTCAAGTCTTATGCCACATATGACACTATCAAATGCCAACCCCACCTAGGGCACTATCATTATGTAACTTCAGCTCATGCATCAAGCAAAACATTTCCCAAAGTTTTAATTAACACCGAGTGTGTCAATGAGCCAGTGATGAAGGTTCCAGATTTTGTTTATGCCTTGGGCTTTCAACCCTCTCTTTATCTATGTCAGAGAATAAAAGAGCTACAATGCTCTGATAATAGATCAGTGTAACCCGGCTATGTCAAATAATACTTTGTGAAATATTGGATTTCACAGAAAGACAGAGGCTCAATTTATTTTTCAGCTGGAGTGCTCATCTAGTCAGGAGAATAGGCCCACCGTAGAGTTTTCTTTAGACATGATACCTAAGGAAGATGAAAGTGCAGTTACATTCTGCTGTTGTGTGGCAGTTTGCAAGAAGTTAAAGCAGGTGCTGGAGACAGGGAACTGGGAGACAATGGACACTTCACAGACAATGAGATGTGGATCATGAAGCTAGTGAGAGGGATGGGTATCTTTTAAATGATGACAAGCAATGATAGGCTTGGGAGTCGTTTCAAGGGTCTGAAAGGCATTGGCCAAACAATAGTTCTCTGTTTGCTTGTTGGGAGCCAGTGAACATACTTTCAACTCGAATGAACGTAATTGCTTCCTGAAAGCAGATTCTGATGAGTGAAATGAGACTACTCCCTTCTAGCTGTCACCTTTCAGAAATTTTTTCTTTTAGGATTTGAAAAGAGTTTTCCCACACACTGTCTCAGGCACTGTTCTGAGCACTGTGTCGGGGACTGGCGATGCTGGAACAAAAGCAGACATGACCGATGCCTTGGAGAGGGCGATAGTGCCGTGGGGCTGAGACACATTAAGCAGATAATCACACAGCAAGCTTGGCACGAAAATTATTTTTATTACAGCACTATTTCAAAAATTAAGTCCACTAGAAGTGCTTCCGAAGCCCCTGTGGGTTGAGGGAGCTCAAAGGGAAGGTGGTGGTCCCACCTCTGTCTCAGCTAGCAGCACTCAGAGTTTGTTTGACGTGCCGCTGTTTGGTGCAAGCTCTTAAGTAAAACACTTTGTTGCACAGAAAATGCCAAGGACCCCTGAATGCAACATTTAGGAGGGCGGGAAATATACTACTTGCTAAAAGAATTGTCTTTTTCACGGGGTGTCATTGTTTGTAGGTGGAATGCTCCTGTGTTTATCTTCTTCAATGCTCTGTATTGAGCCAAGAGACATTTCTGCATCCCTCAAGGCATCGGATGCCTTCTCTCAGATGCCCGGTGTGACTCCAGCTGGGTGTCAGTGTGGGATGGCACCTGGCTAACCAGAGCCAAACAGGTAACATGTCAAGGCTCCTACAGCCCTCACTTGGCATCAGATGCCCAGCCCGCTCAGCTCTGATGTGGAAGCTGACCTTTTTATTTTTATTGGAGTGTGGTTGCTTTACAATGTTGTGTTAATTTACAGTGTACAACAAAGTGAGTCAGTTATACTTATACATACGCACATGTGTGCTAAGTTGCTTCAGTTGTGTCTGACTCTGTGAACCTATAAACTTTACTCTGCCAGGCTCCTCTGTCCATGGGATTCTCCAGGCAAGAACACTGGAGTGGGTTGCTATTCCCTTGCCCAGGGGTCTTCCTCACCCAGGGGCTGAATCCATGTCTCTCATATTGCCTGTACTGGCAGGTGTGTTCTTTAGCACAAGCGCCACCTGGGAAGTCCACATATACATATAACCACTCTTTTTGGATTTTTTTTTTTCCCATATAGGCCGTTACAGAATGTTGAGTAGAGTTCCCTATGTAGCTCCTTATTAGTAATCTATTTTATATACAGAAGTGTGTGTATGCCAGTCCCGATCTCCCTGTTTAAACCTCCTTCTGCCTTTCCCTCTGACACCTATAAGCTTGCTCTCTACATCTACGACTCTATTTCTATTTTCTGAATAAATTCATTAATGTCATTTTTTTAAGATTCCACACACGCGATGTCATATGGTATTTGTATTTCTCGGTCTGCCTTACTTCACTTAGTATGGCCATCTCTAGGTCCACCCATGTTGCTGCAAATGGCACTATTTCGTTATTTTTTTATGGCTGAGTAGCACTCCATTGTATAAATGTATCAGATCCACTGTATATTTGTGCCATGCCTTCTTTTAATCCATTCCTCTGTTGCTTCCATGTCTCAGCTATTGTAAATAGTTCTGCAATGAAAATTGGATACATGACCTTTGCAAGACAAACCCTCTCTCCCTTATCTTTCCCTGTTTGGCTCCAGCTTTGAGTCCTGCAACCTACCTAAGGATCCCATGAAAGAAAATTAATGGCTTGTTAATAGGATTTAGTGGCTCTTTGGCACAAACTTCAACAATTATAGTCCTCATATTTTAATTCATTGAGTACATCTTACTTAGACCCTTTGACTATAAGCATCTTTATCTTCAAGATGAGCTAACCAGGTTTCACAGGATTGGGGAAATCAGTTAAATTGATAGATATGGGTTTCACCCAACTTCTCATCATCAATAGCCTCGTCCTGGCTCTTCTTGCTGTTGTCCTCTTTTCACCTCTCCTTGTTACCCTTCTCCTCCATCATCATCTCTTTATCCCTTCTCTTTGTTTCTGAAATTCTTCTATCTATATGCAATAATGCTGCCTCTAGAGCTTGCATCACATAGTGACTCACTGATCATTCATTCCTATTATTGCTGGATGATCATTTATATATTGAACATCTTCTAAATACAGGGAGCGGCCAATTCTGGGGATACAACAGGAAGTAATGCAAAGAATTTACAGTCTTCTAGGAAGGACAGTTTCACTGTGTAATTTCAATGAGCAAAAAATATTTGCTAGGCCATTTAGCCAACGGAATATGTTGTTTATAAGCAGAGAGCTGAATGATCCATTCCACATTAATGCATATATCCTTAGTTCCAGCTGTGTACCGGCCCAATGTGGGGCACGAGGTGATTCAGCAGTTAGAAACACAGACATAGAGAACAGACACATGGAAACCAAGGAGGTAAGAGAAGTGGGATGAATTGGGAGGTTGGAACTGACATACGTACTCTACTGATAATATAGATAAAACAGATAACTAATGAGAACCTGCTGTGCAGCACAGGGAACTCCATTCAGTGCTCTGTGGTGACCTAAATGGGAAGTAAATCCAACAATGAGGTGATACAGGTATATGTATAGTTGATTTTGGGCTTTCCAGGTGGTGTTAGTGGTAAAAACCTCTCTGCTAGTGCAGGAGATGTAAGAGACATGGATTCAGTCTCTGGGCTGGGAAGATCCCATGCAGGAGGGCATGGCAACCCATTCCAGTATTCTTGCCTGGAGAATCCCATAGGCAGAGGAGCCTGGCAGCCTATAATTCATAAGGTCTCAAAGATAAGAACACAATTGAAGCAACTTAGCAAAATGCACATGGATGGTTTACTTTGCTGTACAGTAGAAACTAACACAGCAATTTAAACAGAGCTGACTCATTTGAAAATACCCTGATGCTGGGAAAGATTGAAGGTGGGAAGAGAAAGGATGACAGAGGATGAGATGGTTGGATGGCATCACTGACTCAATGGACATGAGTTTGGGTAGACTCTGGGAGTTGGTGATAGACAGGGAGGCCTGGCATGCTGTGGTTCATGGGGTTGCAAAGAGTCAGACATGACTGAGCAACTGAACTGAACTGAACTGAACCCCAATACTTTTTTTAAAAGAAGAAAAGTACTGCCCCCTGGAAGATTGCATTCTGTTGCACATCTGCCTGGGATGTGGTGGAGAATAAGGGTGGAAGGGATGAGGTTGGAGTTTGGCAGTTCAGAGTGTGCTGAGTGCTAGTTAGTGAGGTACAGATAGTAACAGAGCCCCATCCTCCCGGGATTCCTTTCGATGAGTTGTGCTTTAAGACTCTGCATCATTTCATACCCCTTTCTTCATTTGCTCTGACTTTTCCTGGAAGATGCTGCCCACTGCACAAGTGAGCAGTACCCATGCAACAATCACATGGAAACTCATTTGGAAGCCTGAGATGGGAGAATTTTGTTTCCTTTCAGTACCTGGGACTCTTCTTCTTACTAATAAAGTTTAGTATCTTAGCATGCTTCAGTTTTTGCTCTAGTTGCCAGAAAGCTCAGGGGTAAATTGCTTATCTGGAGTAGGATATTGCACCTGACTCAAGTATTCTTGCCTCGAAAATTCCATGGGCTGAGGAGCCCAGGAGCTGCAAAGGGTTGGACATGCCTGAGCACACAAATAAATTAGTTATCAATCTTTAGGCTTTGAATATTTGATTACCATTTACTTGTTTTATACTTCAGTTCAGTCGCTCAGTTGTGTCTGATTGTGACCCCATGAGGACTACAGCACACGAGGCTTCCCTGTCCATCACCAACTCCTGGAGCTTTCTCAAACTCATGGCCATCGAGTCAGTGATGCCCCACAACCATCTCAGCCTCTGTCATCCCCTTCTCCTCCTGCCTTCAATCTTTCCCAGCATCAGGGTCTTTTCCAATAAGTCAGTTGTATCAAGTGCCCAAATATTGGAGCTTCAGCTTCAGCATCAGTCCTATACTTCATTAATATTGCCACCTGACTGCTCTTTTCTTGTAGTTAAGTTTCTCTATCCCCCAAACATAGGCTCTGCTTAGAAAATTGTCAAGAAGGATGACTCAGAATTTTCTCAGCAATTTTCACTTTGTTTTACTGTGTCTCTAATAACATGTGATGTGGTAATAATGCCAGGGACTAAGAAAGAACAAATTTCTCTTTTCTCTCACATGAAGACTTGACATCTTTTTTGTTTATAACTTTATTTTTATATCTCTAGCACCTGAATTTCTTTGATTGGTTTAATATTCTCCAATCCCTGCTAACTTTGCCTTCCATATGGCTTTCTCTTGCTATATCCTTCCAGCTCTGACTCTTCCTTCTGATGACTCTTTTTTTTAACTTTTTATTTTATATTGGAGTATAGTTGATTAATAATGCTGTGTTAATTTTAGGTGTACAACAAAATGATTTAGTTATATATATATATATACACACACACACATGCATCTTTTTCAAATTATTTTCCCAGTTAGATTGTTACACAATAGTGATCAGAGCTCCCTGCAGTATTCAGTAAGTCCTTGTTGGTTATCTATTTTCAGTACAGCAATGTGTATGTCAATCCCAAACTCCCTAACTATCCTTCTCTCCACCTTCTCCCCCCACTGAAAACCATTAGTTTGTTCTCTAAGTCTGTGAGTCTACTTCTGTTTTGTAAATAAGTTCATTCTTTTTATTATAAATTTATTTATTTTAATTGGAGGTTAATTACTTTACAATATTGTATTGGTTTTGCCATACAGCAACATGAATCTGCTACAGGTATACACGTGTTCCCCATCCTGAACCCCCTCCCCCTCCCTCCCCGCACCATCCCTCTGGGTTGTCCCAGTGCGCCAGGCCCGAGCATATCACTCACTGCTTGCGTCCCCCTGCTCGCCTCTTTTAAGTTATTGAGTGAGGCATCAAGCTGAATAGTCTCTTCATAGCCCATGTGTCATACTTCAGATGTTACTGACCCTTCTGACCATGGGTCATGTGCCCCCATGGTGTATTGCCTGCAGTTAGCTGAGGTCAACCTGCATGGGACAAAATATAGTAGCTGGTTTTTGTTCCACCATGTACGAAGAGGGTATCTTTAGAAGGACAAAGTGCAGAGTAGCAATAATAATATCTCTTTAAGTGGATTTCCTCATGCAGTCTAGAAATAGGCATATAGAACCCTGATCACCCTACTCAATACTGTGATGCTCTGGCATGAACTGTGCTCCCTACCTGGAAATTGGAGTCCCCTTTCTTTCTGCATATCTCTTTTTCCGGTTTCCTCCCCTGCTGATCTTGTGCTCATCTGGGTACCAGTCCAACTCATCACTTGTCAAGAAGTTTCCTTGATGTCTTCCTGTGCAGACTCCTCTTCCACTCTGATCTCAGAGAACCATATGCCTTTTTCTATTGCAGTCTTTATCATTTATTGTTAGACCTCTCCTGTTCTTTATTTGGTTTCCCATTAGGTCTCAATAACACTAATAAAGTTAGCTTCTCATGTCTACACGTCTAGTCCCTGAAAAAGTCTGGCCTGTATTAGGATGCCCTATAAGATGAGGGCAGGAAATTGACACTCCTTCTTTCATCTCAAGTCAGGATAAAGACACTTTTCCTAGAGCAGGTGTTATATTCATGCTCACATCTGTATAACCACCCTTTGGAACAAGAATTAAAAGTCCCAGTCCCCATATTGAAACCACAAACAAGTGTTCCTTTCTATGGACTGGGCTTTCTTGAAATTCTTCTTTGCCACTTTTCTGATGTCTCATTTAGACCTACATTTTGTGTTAACTTGTCATATACTTTTATAGTTCATTATTCCTTGCCTTTTAAGGTTTACGTATAATCCCTATTGACTTTGGTTGAAATTCAGTCCTTGCCCTTTACATGACAGTCTCCTAACATAAACTTTGAGGCTGCTTACCTTGGAGGAGCTGGAGACTTAGATTGGTGAGTAATAGCATAAGCACCATTGCTCTGTAACTAGCTGAGACGGCAACCATGTCACCTAATTTCCCTCATCTCTAAAAGGAGACTTACAAGACCTCCTTGGTGGTCCAGTGGTTAAGACTCTGCTTCCAATGCAGGGGACACTGGCTCAATTCCTAGCCTGGGAACTAGGATCCCACGGGCTATGTGGCACAGCTAAAAAAAGAAAGAAAATGGTTAAAATGAGGATTGCACTGTTTTGTTTTGTTTTGTTTTGTTTTTTCCCTGCACATTTCAGGGACTGCTGAGATTCTCCAATGAGATAAACACAGAAGAGAGTTTTTGAAACACTTTGTAAGTATTCATAGCAATGATTATTCAGCTTCCTTTTCTCATTCCATTCCATCTCTAATCTTTGTGGTTTATTTACAATATCTGACTTCAGGAAAGGATTTGAGGGAATTGTCTCAGCAATATGCCTTTCTAAAACTGTGTGAATTCAATTTAATAAATATTGATCTCCTGTTATATTAACTTTATTGGGCATTTGTTATGTGTTGGGAGTTGCACAAATCATATCACTGAAACCACACACAAAACACTTGAGGTGGGTATTTTTATTTACCTTTGACTAAAGATGTATGCATTGAGGCTTATGGATGTTAACCACCTTGATCCAGGTTGGAGGCCATATTTAACTCAGATCTCGATGACTTCAAAGTCTGTGCTCTTAACTTTTATTCATACCACCCTTCATGTTCTTGAAGAAGGAAATGGCAACCCACTCCAGCATTCTTGCCTGGGAAATCCCATGGACAGAGGAGCCTGGTGGGCCCCAGGCCATCGGTTCCAAGAGTCGGACATGACTGAGCAATTAAACCACCACCACCACCCTTCATGTTCTGTGAGCCCAAACAAAACACTTTCAGTGCCCAGCTAATTGCCTTTTACAATCTTTTCTGAACATTATATGGTAGAGCTTTTGAAACTCTTGCCAAAACAGTGGATGAGGTATGTGCTGAGAGGCAGATAACACTCAGTGGACCTGCCCATAGGCTCTGCTTGTCTGATCCTTGGTGGATCAGACAGTAAAGAATCTGCCTGCAATGCAGGAGATCTGGGCTTGATTTCTGGGTCAGGAAGATCCTCTGGAGAAGGAAATGGCAACCTACTCCAGTTTTCTTTCCTGGGAAATCCCATGGACAGAGGAGCCTGGCAGGCTACAGTCCATGGGGTTGTAAAGAGTCAGGCATGACTGAGTGACTAACACACACACATTTCTCCCTGTAAGCTTTGTGTCACTTGTCATCTATCTAATTGAATTATAAGCTCCTTAGAAAAGATTAGAAGTGATATCCACATACTGTATTCTATACCTTTTCACTTTGGGGGCATAGGTTCATGTAAAATGGTGAATATGTTGTAATATGAGGGTTAGTTTATATGTCATATGTCACTATGTTGAATTTTGTAAGTCAAAATCTTTTATCATTTCCCCTTGGCAGCAGAAACCATTGACTCAGAAAATGGAAACTAGAGCTTCTGGGTGGTGAGGAATTTATAAACTTCCGTAACCCGGAGTTTACATTTTGGAGGTAAGCTGATGAAGGCTGCCATCAGGGAAGTAACTGACGTAAAAGAACTATGGATTTTGAATGGTTCAAATTCTCATCATTAATATGATTCATCATTGTGACTCTAAGAATGGTGACAATTAGATGTCACAATTTGGTGACAATGGGAAAAACGGATACTTGATCCTGCTTTCCCCACCTGATATTTGATGCTAGGCAAGGCACATCATGGTCTGGTGGCCATTCAACTTTTCTAGAAAATAGCAATGTTTAGTGTTGAGGTAGCCCATTAAAGTTTATCAGGCTTACTGTTCTGTTTACTAAGGTTGGCACTATATTCTACGAAGTGGAGAACAAACCATAAAAGAATTAATAGCTTTTACTTTTGAGAAGTTTCATGTTGAACACACATACATAGTTTGTGAAGCCAAACACAACATTAATTTTACGCTGAAAAGCGTGATAATGATAAATCATGTTGTATAAATTCAAAGGTGTAAAGATTATGAGAGGTGGCATTGTCAGTCCAGTTCTTATGAAAAAGCAATTCATTGATAGCCTCTAAGGACCACATGGAAAAGAGTGGGGACTTGGGTCCAAACACAAAGATCAGAAGAGGTGAATGTGGAGAAGAGGGAATTGAGCCTGGGCAGGAAAGAGATGGACAAGAGAGCCTGGGATGGGCGTGAAAAACGATTGTAAGGATGGTGACTGAAATGTTTGGAAACTAACACTGACTCTGGTCTTTACATTTAGCAAATATTTATGGAGTTCTTACCACATGTGGGGTCCTGTGCCAAGCTGCAAGATGGCCTTGAGCAGATAGATACGGTCCTTGTCTCTATGGTGCTTCTACCCCAGAATGAGGACAGTGAAAGTGTCAGTTGCTCAGTTACGTCTGAGTCTTTGTGATCCCATGGACTGCGCCAGGCTCCTCTGTCCACAGAATCCTCCAGGCAAGAATACGGGAGTGGGTTGCCATTTCCTTCTCCAGAAAATCTTCCTGACCCAGAGATTGAACCAGTCTCCTGCATTGCTGACAGATTCCTTACCGTCTGAGCCACCAGGGAAGATCCATTATTTAAAAAAATGATTAAAAGTTAGACATGATGAGCATTGAGAAGGGAAAGCCCCCAAACCTGAGTTTAAAAATGGTGACCTAATCAAGCCGTTCTCTGTAATATCTGCCACATAATCCACCCTCTTATTTGTCTTCATATTCTTTAAGACTCAGAGATGGCCAAAGACTTGCAGTCCTGCATCGCTCTTGAGATACAGCTATTTAATGGCATCTTTTTCTTCTGTTTTATCATGAAATCGTAGAGAGTAGGGATAATACTACTACCTAGGCTTATATCCGCAATGCCCAATCCAGAACTTTGTATATACTTGGTCAAGTGACATAATGTGGTATCATTTTCCCTTGTCCATGGGCAGCAATGAGATAAAACTGTTAATCCTAAAGGAAATCAACCTGGAATATTCATTGGAAGGACTGATGTTGAAGCTGAAGCTCCAATATTTTGGCCACCTGACGTGAAGAACTGACTCACTGGAAAAGACACTGATGCGGAGTAAGACTGAAGGTGGAGGAGAAGGGAGTGACAGAGAATGAGATGGTTGGATGGCATCACCCACTCAGTGGACATGAGTTTGAGCAAACTCCAGGAAATAGTGAAGGACAGGGAATCCTGGCGTGCTGCAGTCCATGGGTTTGCAAAGCTTCGGACACAACTGAGCGACTGAGCAACAATGAAGACCACGTCACCACCCATATCTTTTCTCTAAGTGGACTCTGCTGTGATGGTAACGGTAACACTAGTTTTGTGAATGATTACACTAGGATGAATTCATATAGGGGCCAGCCTTCTGCATCCCAGGGCTATGTGCAAATTATTACTTAATTTTGTGCAAGAAATATTACTTGATTAAGCAGGAAATCACACACTCAGTTTGAAAAAAAAAAAAGAGCAATAGTTTGATGCAAGCACAGATGTTTGGGGCTGCCTCATGCAATAAGATCATTAACTGCAAAGAGGTTTAGAGGGGCAAGAGGCATCCAAGAGCTTTCAATGATTGTTTTGGAAGGTTGCATTGCTATCCCTCCTCTTCCTAACTCAAACTTAGGTTTGCCTTGAGGAGTGGATAGGATTTCAGAGGAGGATTAAGTAAGTCATGTTAAAATGACAAAATGGGTAAATAGAATATAATGTGGAATGAAATGTAAATTGGATTTAGGCAAATGCTTTCATACAGCCTTACCATCCAACCCTACCCGACCGCTTCAGATTCCTATGGTGGCTGCCGTGCGCAGCTCTGTTACATGTTGCCACTCAAGGGCATTTGATGTTTTCTCTCTATGGAAATTCATTTGCATTTAAATGATTTGAAATAATCATAAAAGCCAAGTGCTATGAAGTTTGAAATTAGTTACTGTCTATAAATGGTGATGCTATTAAAAGATGATTGTGGAGAGCTTTGCTGTCTCAAATGTAGGCAGATTAAAATCTAACAAAGTACACCTTGTTACAAACCTGTAAAGTATGATGAGATACAGAGGTAAATTGATTTATTCTCTTACCAGTGCCTATAAACTCAATGCACTTGTGTTTATTCTTGGAGTAAAGACAAACTTTTCATCTGGCTTTTATCTGTCCTCTTTATAGAACTTGCTAGGTATCATGCTTACTCTTTATGTAAAAATGAAAGGAGGTGAACTGAACTGCATTTTTCTTTTAAACCAGAAGATATGGGTAGCATGTTCTGGAAGGGAAGATTGGAAACACACAGGTATGTGTTTGAGGCTTCAGGTCAGAATTATCTGATATTGAAGCTCCTACTCAGGTCATCTGGAAGGTCCATGTAGCAATATCTCAGTGGCTAAAAGTGTTGGCTCAGAAGATATTTTGATTTCAAATGGCAATTCTGACTATCATTAGCTGTGTGACCCTAGGTAGGTATGTTTCTTGATCTTTCTGATTCCAAACTGGGAATAATAATGGCAACATCTATATTATGGTGTTATGCGGAGAGTGGAAAGAAATAAAGCATGTAAGCATTTAGCATGCCTTCTTGGGCCTGGTAAGTGTTCAGTTAAGTGTTAGCTGCTACCTTTTACAAGGCATATTTGAGACGCTTCATTCTTGACTTTTGTCAGTCTCAATGTTTGAGATGGTTTTCTCACATGACCTCAAAATGATTTGATGTTTGTTCCAATAAGAAGGGAAGAATACGTTCCCTCTCTTTGAATCGAACCTCTTGATTTTTGACTAGTAGAATGCAGAGGAAACGACACTGTGTGCCAGTTTCTGCACCCAAACTGAAATAAACCAAGATAAACTGTTTCCACTTCCTTGCTCTTATAATCCTCATTCTTGAAAATGGCCCTTTGCTCAAGGAAAAGAGCTTTGAGTTAGGGATGTCATCCAACCATCTCATCCTCTGTCATCTCCTTCTCTGCTTGCCCTCAATCTTTTCTCAGCATCAAGGTCTTTTCCAGTAGTAGCTCAAGTCACCTCAGGGAGAAACCCATTTTCAGAGAAACTAAGAAATAGCTATATAAGTATCCCAGGGCTTCTGGATGGCTTAAACAATATTAATTTATTGTATGACAGTTCTGGAGGCCAAGGTGTTGGCTTGACCTTGAGACCAACAAAGAATCAGCATTGATTTATTCTTGGATTTCAGGGGAAACCTCTGTCCCAGGCCTTTCTTCTTGCTCGGTAGATGACCATTTTTCTCACTGTGTGTTCATAGTCTTTCCTCTGACCAAATTTCCCCTTCATATAAAACTCAGAATGGATTTGAGCCTGGACTTATGACCTTGTTTTAAGTTGGTTGCCTCTGTGAAGATGCTATTTTCAAATAAGATGACTTTCTGAAGTACAGAGTTAGGGTTCCACTCGTGAAATTAGGGTGGAGGTGGTTTAGCATATAACACTGGCACTAACTTGCCGGTCATGTACTATCTTTGAAGTGGCTCCTCCAGCCCCCATTATGCCATATGAGTGCCACACAAATTGCTGATTTCTAAGGAAAATAAGTGATCATTGTTGATTGAAGCCACTAAGTTTGATATGGGATATTTTCTAGAAATAGATGATCAAGACAATGTTCTTCATTGTAGACACCTGCCATTGATTTCTGTGGCATCCTCTGAAGACTTCACCTCCACTGGCCCTTTGCTCACTTGACAAATGTTATTCCATTGTTTGGTTGACTCATTTTATTTCTGGCTACCTAATCCAGTCTGGCCACTAAGAACCAAACCCCATCTCTGTAAACTGCACATGCTCCAGACAGGTTGTACACAGATTTTGTTGTTGTTCAGTCACTCAGTCATGTCTGACTCTTTTCAATCACGTGGACTGCAGCACTCCAAGCTTCCTTGTCCTTCACTATCACCTGGAGTTTGCTAAAACTCATGTCCATTAAGTCGATGACACCATCCAACCATCTCATCCTCTGTCACCCCTTTCTCCTCCTGCCCTCAATCGAATAGGAAAACTGTACAATCTGACCCACATACCCTTTCACTCCAAAATGTAGAAAGTGGTCTCTAAAGTCGCTTAAATACATAATGTGGCTTATGCCAGGGCAGAGGCAGTGAGCAAACTCTTGAAGAAGACAGGCTAGAGTATAAGAGAAGAAGTGTGATATAGACAAATATTGTAAACTAAGTCATTGCTTCTTCTCACGTTTGTCTGCTAAGTTTCTGCTAAAGCCTATTCTCATAGCTAGCCTGACCAATACACTCCCTGAGAGATGACCTCCAATGACATCAGCATGGAGTCTCTTCAACTCCATTCTTAGCAACTTCTCACCATCTTTCTTATTTGTCTCTCATCAATTACCTTTCCATTAAAATATTGTCCTTGGAGGGATCAGACTACATTTTTGTCCCCAGGCAAGAATGAAGATAGTTTCTCAAACCTAAGGCAACCAAGATTGAGAGCATCAAATGGGAAACCTACTTGGAGTCTATACAGAGTGCCAGGGTGGAAGCTGAGGAGACCCAGATCACATATCAAGTTCAAAGGACACGACCAGAGTTAAACTGGAGGAAAAAGCTAGGGGCTGATTGCCTTTACTCTCTCTTTGGTTTTCACTGTCATCCAATCAGTTTTCTTTCCTGGAGTAGATGCTAAAGGAATATGGGGAAATCCAATTATCTTGAAGAACTTGGACCCAGAACTTCATGCAGAGGAAATCCTGGCATTTTCAGATGCAAAGGCTTTGATCATTGATCCCCTGTGGCCTTTGAGTGCTGGTTCAGCTGCAGGAGATGTTACAGAGACACGGTAAGACTGAAGGTTGAAGACAGGTTTAACACACTTTGTAGAACAACTCATACAACAGTTACTGATTGGAAGGTATATCTTTGAAACTTTTTTTCCCCCAAAAAACCCAAAAACTCAAAGGCTGGAATCATTGTGGGAGCAAAATAATTAATGACCCACATGGATAGATGTCTGAATTGTTACCAACACCACAGACAATACAGCGATTTTTCTGGCAACACTGGTTGGTCACCTTAGGTCAGCCAATAAGACTGACCAGATCTAAAACTTCCTCTTTACAATGAGCAAGCTGACGCTGTGATGCAAATGTATTTAATACAACCTGTTTATAGAAAAGATATACTCTTCTTTCAAACAACCATCCTTCATACTTTTGCATATATTTTGTAAGCGTGCTATCAGTTCAGTTCAGTTCAGTCACTCAGTCGTGTCCAACTCTTTGTGATCCCATGAATCACAGCACGCCAGGCCTCCCTGTTCATTACCATCTCCCCAGAGTTCACTCAGACTCACATCCATCGAGTCCGTGATGCCATCCAGCCATCTCATCCTTGGTCGTCCCCTTCTCCTCCTGCCCCAAATCCCTCCCAGCATCAGAGTCTTTTCCAATGAATCAACTCTTCGCATGATGTGGCCAAAGTACTGGAGTTTCAGTTTTAGCATCATTCCTTCCAAAGAAATCCCAGGGCTGATCTCCTTCAGAATGAACTGGTTGGATCTCCTTGCAGTCCAAGGGACTCTCAAGAGTCTTCTCCAACACCACAGTTCAAAAGCATCAATTCTTTGGTGCTCAGCCTTCTTCACAGTCCAGCTCTCACGTCCATACATGACCACAGGAAAAACCATAGCCTTGACTAGATGGAACTTAGTTGGCAAAGTAATGTCTCTGCTTTTGAATATGCTATCTAGGAGCAAGTGTCTTTTAATTTCATGGCTGCAATCACCATCTGCAGTGATTTTGGAGCCCCCTAAAAATGAAGTCTGACATTGTTTCCCCATCTATTTCCCATGAAGTGATGGGACTGGATGCCATGATCTTCATTTTCTGAACGTTGAGCTTTAAGCTAACTTTTTCACTCTCCTCTTTCACTTTCATCAAGAGGCTTTTCAGCTCCTCTTCACTTTCTGCCATAAGGGTGGTGTCATCTGCATATCTGAGGTTATTGATATTTCTCCCAGCAATCTTGATTCCAGCTTGTGTTTCTTCCAGTCCAGTCTCTCATGATGTACTCTGCATAGAAGTTAAATAAGCAGGGTGACAATATACAGCCTTGACCTACTCCTTTTCCTATTTGGAACCAGTCTGTTGTTCCATGTCCAGTTCTAACTGTTGCTTCCTGACCTGCATACAGATTTCTCAAGAGGCAGGTCAGGTGGTCTGGTATTCCCATCTCTCTCAGAATTTTCCACAGTTTATTGTGATCCACATAGTCAAAGGCTTTGGCATAGTCAATAAAGCAGAAGTGGATGTTTTTCTGGAATTCTCTTGCTTTTTCCATGATCCAGCGGATGTTGGCAATTTGATCTCTGGTTCTTCTGCCTTTTCTAAAACCAACTTGAACATCAGGAAATTCATGGTTCACATATTGTTGAAGCCTGGCTTGGAGAATTTTGAGCATTACTTTACTAGCATGTGAGATGAGTGCAGTTGTGCAGTAGTTTGAGATTCTTTGGCATTGCCTTTCTTTAGAATTGGAATGAAAACTGACCTTTTCCATTCCTGTGGCCACTGCTGAGTTTTCCAAATTTGCTGGCATATTGAGTGCAGCACTTTCACAGCATCATCTTTCAGGATTTGAAATAACTCCACTGGAATTCCATCACCTCCACTAGCTTTGTTCATAGTGATGCCTTTCTAAGGCCCACTTGACTTCACATTTCAAGATGTCTGGCTCTAGATTAGTGATCACATCATCTGATTATCTGGGTCATGAAGATCTTTTTTTGTACAGTTCTTCCGTGTAGTCTTGCCACCTCTTCTTAATATCCTCTGCTTCTGTTAGGTCCAGACCATTTCTGTCCTTTATCAAGCCCATCTTTACGTGAAATGTTCCCTTGGTATCTCTAATTTTCCTTAAATTCAGACTGTCAACTTGGGTGTGATGGAGTAAGCCTGAGCATTCAACAGAAGGGAATCAGTGACGATGTGCCCTTCCTTTAAGAATTTAGATATATTTATATCTAGCCCCTCCCTCTCATACCTCCCCCACACACATCCCACCCACCTGAGCATCAAAGAGAGCTGAACTCCTTAAATTATAAATCAGCTTCCTACTAACTATTTTACATGTGGTGGTATATATGTGTCAATGCCAATCTCCCAATTCATCCCACTTCCCCTTCCCCCACCCCTGTGTCCATACCTCCATTCTCTACATCTGTGTCTCTATTCCTGCCCTGCAAATATATTCATCTGTACCATTTTTCTAGATCCCACATACATGTATTAATACATGATATTTGTTTTTCTCATTCTGACTTCATTCTGTGTAACAGACTCTAGGTGCATCTACATCTCTACAAATGATCCAGTTCTATTCCTTTTTTATGTTGAAGTAAACCAAAATCACTGCAGATGGTGACTGAAGCCATGAAATTAAAAACACTTACTCCTTGGAAAGAAAGTTATGACCAACATAGACAGCAGTTTCAAAAGCAACTAGACTAGATGGACCTTTGCCAACAAAGGTCCATCTAGTCAAGGCTATGGTTTTTCCAGTGGTCATGTATGGATGTTGAGAGTTGGACTATAAAGAAAGTTGAGTGCTGAAGAATTGATGCTTTTGAACTGTGATATTGGAGAATACTCTTGAGAGTCCCTTGGACTGCAAGGAGATCCAGTCAGTCCATTCTAAAGGAGATCAGTCCTGAGTGTTCATTGGAAGGACTGATGCTGCAACTGAAACTCCAATACTTGGCCACCTGATGTGAAGAGCTGACTCATTTGAAAAGACCCTGATGCTGGGAAAGATTGAGGGCAGGAGGATAAGGGGATGACAGAGGAGGACATGGTTCGATGGCATCCCTGACTCAATGGACATGACTTTGGGTAAACTCCGGGAGTTGGTGATCCACAGGGAGACCTGGCATGCTGCAGTCCATGGGGTTGCAAAGAGTCGGACATGACTGAGTGACTTAACTGAACTGAACTGAAACTGAAAGTAGAACTACCGTATGACCCAGTGATCCCACTACTGGGAATATACCCTGAGAAAACCATAATTCAGAGAGTTCTTTCCTTTTACTGTTGAGTAGTACCTATGGTTTCTTAGACTGCTTAGGCTGCTATAACATAATACCAGAGGCTGGATGACTTAAGTAACAGAAATCTATTTCTCACAGTTACATAAGCTAAGGAGTCCAAAATCAAGGTACTGGCCTATATGGTGTCTGGTGAGAGCTCTCTTCCTGGTTTGCAGATGGATTCCTTCTTGCTGTGTCTTCTTAGGGCAGAGAGAAGAAATAAGTTTCTGGTTTCTTCTTAAAAGGGAGCTAGATGATGCCATCAGGAAAGATCTACCCTCCTGGTTTAATTACTTGCCAAAGGCTGAATCTCCAAATATCATCATGCTGGGGATTAGGGTTTCAACATGACCTTGGTGGGGATCCAAAGAGTCAGTCCACAGCACGTGCTATAGATGTACACACTTAACCATTCACCTACTGAAGAAAACTTTGGTTGTTTCCTGTCTGGGGCTATTATAAATAAAGATGTTATGAGCAACTTTGAAAAGATCTTTGTTTAGATATAAGTTTTCTTTTTCCTTTCTTTAGGATAAATGTCTGAGTGTGTTATTACTCTATCATAAGTTTGGTGTACCTTTAGAATTTTTAGAAATTGTAAACCATTTTCAAGAGTTATTGTCTCACTCTACATTTACACCAGAAATTAATGAAAGGTCTGCTTTCTTTGCCTGTTCACCAACACTTAGTATTGTCACTGTATCTTTTATTTCAGTTATTCTAGTAAGTGATATTTCATGACCTTATTTTATATTTTCCTAATGGCTAGGGGTGTTGAACATCTTTATGTGCTTATTTTTCTTGTGTATCTTCTCTGATGAAAACCTTTGCTCTCTGATGTCTTTTGCTCATTTTTCTTTCTTCCCCCCACCCCCTGGGCCCCCGCCTCAGTTTCAGCCCAGCCCTCCCCTGGTCAGCTGGAGCCGGGCAGGGCGAGAGGCACAGGCGGCTGCAGGAAAAAAAAATCTCATTTTTCTGATTGGATAATTTATTTTCTTAAGTTGAGCTTTGAGAATTATTTATTGTTGTAGATATAATCCATTGTGATATAGGTGGCTTGAAAATATTTTTTCCAGTCTATAGCATGTCTTTTTGTTCTCATAACAAAATTTTTACAGAGCAAACATTTCTAATGTTGATGAAGTCCAGTTTATAAATTTTTGAAGATAAATTCTGCTTTCACCGAAGACTAGGTCCCACATTTTCTTCTATAATATCTTGTAAAGTTTGTGCTGTTTTACATTTAAACCTATGGTCCATTTTTGTTGGCTTAATAAAATATATGAATTATAGTGCAAAGTTATTTATTTATTTATTTTGCTTATGAAGTTTTCTTCTGTTAAAAAGGCTATCCCTCTTCCACTGAATTTCTTTTTGCATATTGCATTTGTGATTACTCTATATATTTAGGATACCAATAGTCTGTCACACAAAATGAGTATAAAAAGTCAGGTGGTTGTACTTGTTGAGAGGCTATTTCTAGTTTCTTTGTTCTGTTTTACTGAACTAAGTGTCTGTCTCTCCATAAATACCACACAATCTTTATTACTGTAATTACATAATATCTTGACATTGAATAGAGTGATTAATCCTACCTTATTTTCTTCAGAATTGTTGTAGCTATTCTACTTCTTTTACCATTTCACATAAATGTAAAACTAATCTTGCCTATACCTATAAAAAAATCTTGCTATTGTCTTGATGAGGATTCTGTTAAACCTGCACATCAATTGAGAGAGAACTGACCCTTTTACTGGGCTCCCAGGTGGTGCTAGAGGTGAAGCAGCCACCTGCCAGTTCAGGAGGCCACACGTGGGGCTCAGCTGGTAAAGAATCTGCCCACAATGCAGCAAACCTGGGTTTGATCCCTGGGTTGGGAAGATCCGCTGGAGAAAGGAAAGGCTACCCACTCCCATATTCTGGCCAGTTCAGGAGATGTAGGAGAGGAAGGTTTGATCCCTAGGTTGGGAAGCTCCCCTGGAGGAGGGCATGGTAATTCACTCCAATATTCTTGTCTGAAGAATCCCATGGACAGAGGAGCCTGGTGGGCTGCAGTCCACAGGGTGACAAATAGTCTGAAGTGACTGAGCATGCACCATGGCATCTTAACTACATCATCTTTTAATCCATAAGCACAATATACCTTTCCATTTATATAAAACTCCTTAAATTTTCTTCATCAGCAGTTTTCAGTGTTCAGCATACAAGTCTTGCACATATTTTGCTAGATTTACACTTAAGTATTATATATTTTTATTGTACTTAGCTGAAAAAATAGTAAAGATGACTTTTACTCCATCTTCTCAGGAGTAGATGTCCCCAAGTACTGCTATTCGAGAAAACATGTAGGAAGCATATCAGACTCAAAAAACAATGTGTTAGAGCAATCAGTGGATTTCTAGCGTGGATGGCTCTAAACTGAGTTGGAAAATAGCAGCATGAGGCATTTAGAGATAATCTCAGCTGTTCAAGGCTGTATAAGATGTATATGAAATGAGTAATTTCTTTATTACTTAGTATGATAGATTGATTGCTAAAATGTCTGAAATTGTGTTCTTCTACCTGCAACTGTGACTTTACAGCTCCTCTAACCAAACCAGGAGAAGTTTCTCTTCCTTTTGAAATTTGGCTAGATACTTTTACTTGCTTTGACCACTAGAACGTGGCGATAGATTTGTCTTGCTAATTCCAAGCCCAAGCCTTCAGAAAACTTGCTTATTTTCCTTTCTGTTGGACTCTGTGACCCGTTGTTGGACTCAAGCCTAGCTGAGGATGTCTCAGTCCAGCCAGCTCACAGCTAAACCAACCGATGCTTTGTTTCGTATGAGCAATACTGGCTGTGTAGGATGACCTTAGGGATCGCAACACTAAAGATCTACTCTAGAGATATAGCAACTAGAATAAAGATGTGGTGGCATGAAAAAATTTAGAGACAGAGAAACTGACAGAAAAGGACAGAATACATAGGAACAGAATCTGTGTATATAAGAAATTGGTAATAGTATATGGTAATAGCAGGTATTTAAAACCCCTGGGAAAAGAGGCACAATTTAAAAAAAAATGACAATGATGCAAATGACTGCTCATTTAGAAACAAAAGTCAAGTCCATCTATCGCATCATCCTTTTAAATGGATTTCAAATGTGTTTAAAATGTGAACCTAAAAGGAGACAAATATCAAGAGAACATCACGAGGATGTGCACATATGTAAATATCTGTATCTAATCTCCCCAGTCCTGGAGTGGTTATAATTTTTCATAGCAGGGCAGAAATGCAGAGAGTCATGGAAGCAGATGTCACAAACTGATGGTGTGTGACTCAAATTCTGCCCATGGATGCATTCAACATAGAAAAAAAAAAAAAAAGAGAGAGGGAGAGGCAGAGGAAGGAAGGAAAAAATAATTGAAACAGAAGACCCAAGGGCAAACAATTCTTCCTTTGTGTCAATAACAAAATATTAAGTGGTATTCTAAATAGTCCTTTTATACAGTTCTGGCACCTGCATTGTACTGAACACATTTGAGTTCGTACAGTCCTCTTCTCTAGCACAAAGAAATAGATGAAGATATTTTAGTTCAAACAATGTGTGTATATGTATAAAAATAGCATGACAAAGTTAAAAGATAGCACTAAGTAAAATATCTTTAAGATGAATGACAAACTGAATGTAATATATCCTGAATATATGAAGAGTAGTTACAAATAAATTTGAAAAAGACAACTTCAGTGCAAGAATGGGCAAGCAACATGAGTGGATAAATAAAATATACACAGGACAAATAATATAACACAAGCAAATACATTTCATATTACAAGAAATCTGAGAGATGAGTAAAGTGAGATAATCATTTGCAAATTTTGGCAAAGGTTGAAATATTGATGATTTCCAACACTGGCAAGAGCAGAGAAATAAAGACATCCCCAGATATTGTTGATGGGGTTATATATGTATAATTTTTCTGTATGCAACTTGACAACATATGTTAAAATATAAAACATGCATATCCTCTGACTCAATGATTCTACTTCAAAAATTTTATTTACTCAGCAAATAAATACTGGCCGTCACTGAAGATAAAAACAAACAAGATTTTAAAAGTTCTTCTTCACATGGAGCTTCCATTTTAATGAGAATTTATCTTGAGTAGATGATTGGACAAACATACAAAGACATAAATATGGGGCATTTTTTTCATATAGTTAAAGAGAGCTAAAATTAGAACTCAAATGCCACCGTATAGATTAGATTCATTAACTATTGCACATTCTAGAAAAGCACACCTTGCAGCCATTTAAAAGGTAAGAGCTGTAGGAATTGACATAGAAAATGTTCATATTATGTTAGGGAAAATTGCAGATTATAGAACAGTACAGCGTGACCTATCTATCACTGGAAACGAATTATGCATAAATATTATATTAGTGACCTCTAGATGGTAGAATTATGGGCAGTTTCATTTTCTTCTTTTTCCTTATGTGCATTCTCTACAATAAAAATAATTACTTGTGTTAAATTTCACAGTGAAAACTTCATTCTACTAGAATGACTCTCCTATAATAAATTATCCATTTCTTCCCTGTAAGAAAAGGTCTTTCTCTTTGAAATATGCCAGGTACTCAGCAGGCAGTATATGATGCAGTTATAACAGAGGGAAGATGTGGCTGTGCTCCCTCTAGACCTGATGGGCTGCAGGTGATCTAAACAGCCATCAAGGATAGATCATGCCTGAGTTAGGTGTGGTGGCTGGCATCAGAGCCTGCAAATTGGAGAACTGCTAAATTTCAAGGCTGACAGAAAACTCTTTCACCTAAGGACAGAGAGAGCTCTGAGTCTTTGAAAGACAGTGTCAAAAATCAGAATCCTTTGAACTACAAGGAAATCAAACCAGTTATTCCTAAAGGAAATCAACTCTGAATATTCATCGGAAGGACTGATGCTGAAGCTGAAGCTCCAATATTTTGGCCACCTAATTGAAGAGCTGAATCATTGGAAAATACCCTGATGCTGGAAAATATTGACAGCAAAATGAGAAGGGGACAACAGAGGATGAGATGGATAGATATCATCACTGAGTCAATGGACAGTAATCTGAGCAGACTCTGGGAGACAGTAAGGGACGGGGGAGCCTGGCATACTGAAGACCATGGGGTTGCAAAGAATCAGACATGACTTAGCAACTGAACAGCAAAAGGAGTCTGACAGTTCAAGGAGGGCCTCATAATATTCTATAACTGTCAAGCTAGAATGGATTTTGGAAAGGAATTAGCTCGACAATTTTACTTTATCATTAAGAAAACTTTGATTCAGTCAGTAAAAGAGGAGGGTGAAAAAGTCATGGAGATAAATAGTCACAATGAATTCGTATCATGAACTTTATGTGGGTTCCTCTGTCCCTGGGATTTTCCAGGCAAGAATACTGGAGTGAGTTGCCATTTTCTTCCACAGGGAATCTTCCTGACCTGGGGATTGAACCCAGGTCTCCTGAATTACAAGCAAATTCTTTACCAGCTGAGCGAGAGGCCAGATGCTAATTAGATCCATCTTTGCCTCCAATGTGCACAATGCCAACAAAAACAAACGTTTTACCTGATTGAGTAAGATGATCCTCTCTCCTTTCCATTTTTAGAATGTTTTTACCCATCCAGCCATTCATCTACCTCTTGATTTTTTTGTTGTTCATTTCTGAGTTTTTACATGCAGAATTCCTTTGTTTAGTATTTGTAGTTCTTCCAGTCTTTTATTCCTGTATTTCTTTCAATCCTTTTCTGATCCATTTCTGTTTTTCTTTTCCCTGTTATTGCAGTCTTTTGTCATTCTTCTTGATAAATACAAGATGTTGGCTTTGACTCCTGACCCTTTGGTGTGTAGCTGTGCTAAGTCGCTTCAGTCATGTCTGACTCTTTAGGACTGTTTGTACTGTGGCCCACCAGGATCCTCCATCCATGGGATTCTCCAAGCGAGAATACTGGAGTGGGTTGCCAGACTGAACCCAGGGATGGCACCAGCATCTCATACATCTCCTGCACTGGAGGTGGATTCTTTATCAGGAGTGCCACCTGGGAAGCCTCATCAATTTCTATTAATAAATGGTCTTGAACAATTCACATGGTCTCTCTGAGACTCAGTTACTTATCAGTGAAGCTGAGGAATCTTGCCTGCCTCTTATGTAACTAGATTATATTAAGGGTTAGATGGTATCCTTGCTGTTTAGTAGTCAGTTTGACTCTTTACAGCCCATGGCTTTGCTGCCCATGCAGTGCAGCACGCCAGGCTTCTCCATCCTTCCCCATCTCCTGGAGCTTGCTCAAACTCATGTCCATTGAGTCAGTGATACCCTCCAACCATCTCATCCTCTGTCATCCCTTTCTCCTCCTGCCTCCAGTCTTTCCCACCATCAGGGTTTTTTTCCCAATGAGTCTGTTCCATTCTTCACATCAGGTGTCCAAAGTATTGGAGCTTCAGCTTCAGCATCAGTCCTTCCAATGAATATTCAGGACTGATTTTCTTTAGGACTGACTGGTTTGATCTTGCAATTCAAGGGAGCCTCAAGAGTGTTTTCCAACACCACAGTTCAAAAACATCAGTTCTTCAGTGCTCAGCATTCTTTGTGTTTCAACTCTTACAACCATACATGGCTACCCCAAACCCACAGCTTTGACTATAGGACCTTTGCCAGCACAGTAATGTCTCTGTTTTTTTTTTTCATTTTTCCATTTTAATTTTATTTTATTTTTACTTTATTCTATTTATTATTTTTAAATATGCTGTCTAGGTTTGTCATAGCTTTTCTTCCAAGAATCAACTGTCTTTTAATTTCATGGCTGCAGTCACAGTCTGCAGCACTTTTGGAACCCAAAAAATAGAATCTGTTACTGTTTCCATTGTTTCCTCATCTGTTTGCCATGAAGTGATGGGACCAGATGCCATAATCTTTGCTTTTGGAATGTTTAGTTTTAAGCTAGATTTTTCACTCTTCTCTTTTACTTTCATCAAAAGTCTCTTTAATTCCCCTTCGCTTTCTGCCATAAAGGGGGTGTTATCTGCAGATCTGAGGTTGTTGATATTTCTCCCTGCAAATTTGATTCCAGTTTATGCTTCATCTGGCCTGGTATTTTTGCATGATGTGCTCTGCATGTAAGTTAAATAAGCAGGATGCACTTAAATACAGTACTGATGCACTCCTTTCCCAATTTGGAATCAGTCAGTTGTTCTATGTCAGGTTCTAAATGTTGTTTCTTGACCTGCTTACAGGTTTCTCAGGAGGCAGATAAGCTAGTCTGGCATTCCCATCTTTTGAAGAATTTTTCACAGTTTGTTGTGATCCATACTGTCAAAGGCTTTAGCATAGTCAATGAAGCACAAGAGATTTTTTTTTCTGGAACTCTCTTGCCTTTTCTATGACCCAACAAATGTTGGCAATTTGGTCTCTGGTTTCCCTGCCTTTTCTAAATCCAGCTTGAACATCTGGAAGTTCTTGGTTCACATACTGTTGAAACCGAGCTTGGAGAATTTTGAGCATTACTTTGCTAGGGTATAAAATGAGTACAATTGTGTGGTAGTTTGAACATTCTTTGGTGTTGCCTTTCTTTGGGATTGGAATAAAAACTGACCTTTTCAGTCCTGTGGCCACTGCTGAGTTTTCCAAATTTGCTGGCATATTGAGTGCAGCACTTTCACAGCATCATCTTTTAGGACTGAAATAGCTGAACTGGAATTCTATCACCTCCACTAAGTGTTCATAGTTGTTGCAAAGAACAAAGTGACATTCTTTATTAATATTATCATTATTATGATGGATGGCTCATATCATTTAAATTATAGACAAGACAACTGAGCTTCTTATCTTGTGGTCCTAGCCTGTCTCTTCAGCCTTACATGGCACTGGCAAGACACTGGCTGGGGGTGTGGAGGTCTGCCTTCATTAGCCGACCTTGGTCACATCCCTTCGAGATTCCTCATTTAGCTCAGCCAGAGGATTTGACTAGCTGTCCTGATGACCCCTCTTTCTCCTTTGCAGACTGATTTGTAGGATGAAGTATTACCCCCGAGGCCCTTAGGTATAGAGTTTAATGTAACTGGCCTCTTTAACTTTAGTTCCCATTAAAATACAATGAGATTTTTGAGGTGAAGAAGTAAGGTAAGTGGGTCAACCACTTGGCACAAGCTTTCTGGAATCTCTGGAAGATTACTTTGTCAATATACAGAAGCTCACCTGGAGAGAAGGTGGGAGTTATGCCTATTATAAACCCAGTAAACCCTTAGGATTTAAGAACAGGAGCTGGGGTTCCAGCTGGGCTGAAGGCAGATTAGCAGTAAGAGTTTAAAACTTAATCTTCTAGTGTAGGACTGTCCTAAAGAACTTTCTGGGATGATAGGAATATTCAAATAGACAGTTTCCATTAAAAAACAGCTTTATTGATGCATAACTGATATACTAAAAAGTATACATTTAATGTATGCAATAGATGAGTTTGGATATATGCATATGTTTGTGATACCAACACAACAACCAATTTATTGAACACATCCATCACCTCCAAAAGTTTCCTGTGTCACTTTTTTTCCCCCTCTCTCTCCTTTTACCTTTGTGGTAAGAACACAACAGAAGAGCTACACTTTTAAGAAGTGTTTAAGTATATGGCATCATATTGTTAACTATAGGCTCTGTATTATGCATCAGCTCTAGAACTTATTCGTCTTGTATAACTAAAAGTTTATACCTACTGAATAATAACTTCCGGTTTCTCTATCTTCTTGACATCCAGAGAGCCTCATTCTGCTGTTTGATTCCATGAGTCTGGCTCGTTTGTGTGTGCCTGTGTGCATGTGCTCACTCATATGAATCCGATGCGTTGGGACTCCAGTGACTGTAGCCTACTAGGCTCCTTTGCCCATGAAATTTTTCAAGCTGCCTTGAAAAACTGGAGCAGGTTGCCCTTTGATGATCTCCAGGAGAGCTTCAAAACCCAGGGAGGGAGCTCACATTTCTTGTGTCTCTTGTATTGGCAGGTGGGTTCTTTACCAACTGAGCCACCAGGGAAGTCCCTTGGCTAGTTTAGGTAACTCAAATAAGTGGACATTTGCAGAATTTGTCAGTTTTGTTATAGACTTCTTTCACTTTGAATAATTATTCCAAATTCACCCATGTTGTTGCAAATGATAGGTTTCATTCCTTTTTAAGGCTAATGTTCCATTCTATTCGTTTCCAAGACAAACCATTCAGTATCACAGTAATCCAAGTGTATGCCCCAACGAGCAATACTGAAGAAGCTGAAGTTGAATGGTTCTATGAAGATCTACAAGACCTTCTAGAATTAACACCCAAAAAATATGCCCTCTTCATTATAGGGGACTAGAATAGAAAAGTAGGAAGTCAAGATATATCTGGGGTAACAACAAAATTTGGCCTTGGAGTACAAAATGAAGCAGGGCAAAGGCTAACAGTTTTGCCAAGAGAATGCACTGGTCATAGCAAATACCCTCCTCCAATAACACAAGAGAAGATTCTACACATGGACATCACCAGATGGTCACCACTAAAATCAGATTGATTATATTCTTTGCAGCCAAAGATGGAGAAGCTCTATACAGTCAGCAAAAACAAGATGGGGAGATGACTGTAGCTCAGATCATGAACTCCATATTGCCAAATTCAAACTTAACTTGAAGAAAGTAGGGAAAACCGCTAGACCATTCAAGTATGACCTAGATCAAATCCCTTACAAGGAATGGCACCCCACTCCAGTACTCTTACCTGGAAAATCCCGTGGACAGAGGACCATAGTAGGCTCCTCAGTCCATGGGGTCACAGTCAGACATGACTGAGGGACTTAACTTCACAATTATACAGTGGAAGTGAGAAATAGATTCAGAGGATTAGATCTGATTAGACAGAGTGCCTGAAGAACTATGGACAGAGGTTCATGACATTGTGCAAGAGGCAGTGATCAAGACCATCCCCAAGAAAAAGAAATGTAAAAGGCAAAATGGTTGCCTTACAAATAGCTGATAAAAGAAGAGAAGCTAAAGGCAAAGGAGAAAAGGAAAAACATACTCATTTCCATGTAGAGTTCCAAAGAATAGTAAGGAAAGATAAGAAAGTCTTCTTCAGTGATCAGTGCAAAGAAGTAGAGGAAAACAATAGAATGGGAAAGGCTAGAGATCTCTTCAAAAAATTAGAGATAGCCATGGTGGTGTGATCACTCACCTAGAGACAGATATCCTGGAATGTGAAGTCAACTGGGCCTTAGCAAGCATCACTATGAACAAAGTTAGTGGAGGTAATGGAATTCCAGCTGAACTGTTTCAAATCTTAAAAGATGATGGTGTTAAAGTGCTGCACTCAATATGCCAGCAAATCTAAAAAATTCAGCAGTGGCCACAGGACTGGAAAAGTTCAGTTTTCATTCCAAGCCCCAAGGCAATGCCAAAGAATATACAAACTATGGCACAGTTGCACTCATCTCACATGCTAGCGAGTAATGCTCAAAATTCTTCAAACCAGGCTTCAACAGTATGTAAACCATGAACTTCCAGATGTTCAAGCTGGTTTTAGAAAGGGCATAGAAACCAGAGATCAAATTGCCAACATCCACTGGTTCATCAAAAAAGCAAGAGAGTTCTAGAAAAACATATATTTTTGCTTTATTGACTATGCCAAAGCCTTGACTGTGTGGATCACAACAAACTGTGGAAAATTCTGAAAGAGATGGGAATACCAGACCACCTGACCTACTTCATGAGAAATCTGTATGCAGGTCAAGAAGCAATGGTTAGAACTGGACATGGAACAACAGACTGGTTCCAAATCAGGAAAGGAGTACATCAAGGCTGTAAATTGTCACCCTGCTTATTTAACTTATATGCAGGGTACATCATGCTAAATGCTGGGCTGGATGAATCACAATCTGAAATCAAGATTGCTGGGAGAAATATCAATAACCTCAGATATGCAGATAATACCACCATTATGGCAGAAAGTGCAGAAGAACTAAAGAGCCTTTTGATGAAAGTGAAAGAGGAGAGTGAAAAAGTTGGCTTAAAACTCAACATTTGCAAAACTAAGATGATGTCATCCAGTCCTATCACTTCACGGCAAATGAATGGGGGAAACATTGAAAGAGTGAGAGACTTTATTGGGGGGCTCCAAAATCACTGCAGATGGTGATTGCAGCCATGAAATTAAAAGATGTTTGCTCTTTGTAAGGAAAGCTATGCCCAACCTAGACACCATATTAAAAAGCAAAGACATTACTTTACAACAAAGGTCCATCTAGTCAGAGTTATGGTTTTTCCAGTAGTCATGTATGGATGTGAGAGTTGGGCTATAAAGAAACCTTAGCACTGAAGAATTGATGCTTTTGAACTGCGGTGTTGGAGAAGACTCTTGAGAATTCCTTGGACTGCAAAGAGATCAAACCAGTCCATCCTAAAAGAAATCAGTCCTGAATATTAATTGGAAGGACTGATTCTGAAGCTGAAGCTCCAATACTTTGGCCACATAATGGAAAGAACTGACTCATTGGAGGAGACCCTGATGCTGGGAAAGACTGATGGCAGGAGCAGAAGGGGATGACAGAGGGTGAGATGATTGGATGGGTTCACCAACTCGATGGACATGAGTTTGAGCAAGCTCTGGGAGTTGGTGATAGACAGGGAGGCCTGGTGCGCTGCAGCCCAGGGTGTCGCGAAGAGTTGGACACGACTGAGTGACTGAACTGAACTGACTCAGCTTCTCAGTGTTACATTCATATTCTTGGATTCTAGAGACAAAACGTATCAAGGATGTAGTTCTCAGTATATGGGGAGAATTATGTCAATGTTGGTACTAAAGGTTGAGAAAGCGTGGTGATGTCCACTGACAAAGAGCTCTTAAAGTTCTCATGGAAGATGAATTGCCACCCTAACGTACATTTCCCTGATGCAGTAACATTTATTTGTATCTCTTTGTCTCAAGTTTCAGTAATATCAGTTCAGTTCAGTTCATTTCAGTTGCTCAGTCGTGTCTGACTCTTTGTGACCCCATGAATCACAGCACACCAGGCCTCCCTGTTCATTGCCAAACCTAAAAATGAAAAAAAAAAAATCAAGTCAGTCTGATCCATCTTATCAATCAGCCTGTAAAGAAGGAAGAAGGGGCATTCTGAAATTTGCCCTGATCTGGCTGAGCTGGGAGAGAAACCTGCAATGAAAAGAAGTGAACTGCACTGTAGGTCGCAGATTCGTGGCTTCAGCTTCCCAGGCAGTGGGTTTTCTCTTATCATCTCTAACCGCAAATGTCAGGATCAGAATGTTATGAACAGAGACAATCACCATCTTTGACAGAAGCAGTGTCAGCTTCCAATATTAAATACATTTGTCTTCTGGGATTAAGGTTATGAAAATATAGGGAAATGAATTAAAAAGAGTGGAAGGGGGTAAGATATTGGATGGAAAAAGCAAAAGAAAAAAAATGAGTTCTCTTTAGGATACTCTCATTTGTATTCTCAATAAGATTTGAGGGGATATCAAATCAATACAGAAACAATGATGTTTATGAAATGGGATGATTTAAAACCAGAAAATTTTAGAAAGTTGTGAGATATGATTTCTTGAGGAAAAAAGTGATGGAGCCAGTGGATATAATTGGTTTTGTTGCTGGCCACAATCTTGTCTTTCTCTGCCCACCGAAACTGAATAAAAAATGTAGAGGCACAATTTGGAGAAAATAGAAATGGCTTGAACTTTCAGCTGGTTCAAAGGGGGTACACAGTAGATGCATACCTTAAGAACTGTGCATCTTTCTCTATGAAGAGTCCAGGGGCTCATACAAGGCAAGGGCTTGCAGTCAAGAGTTGGTGATGAGGAATAAAAGTTTTAGGATCTTGTCCTTTTCCTCTTGCAGTGTTTCAAAAACAGGTGTCAGTAACCTAGTAACTGAGTCTGGCAGTTCAGTGGTTCTGCTGCCTTCTTTCTGATATATAAAAAGGAAAAGCCATAAGAAGTCTTCCCTGGTAGCTCAGAAGGTAAAGATTCACCTGCAATGCTGGAGACCTGGGTTCAATCTCTGGGTTGGGAAGACACCCTAGAGAAGGAAATGGCAACTCACTCTAATATTCTTGCCTGGAGAATTCCGTAGACAGAGGAGCCTGGTGGGCTACAGTCCATGGGATTGCAAACAGTCAGACATAGTGAAGTGAAAGTGAAAGTAGCTGAATCATATCCAACTCTGCAACTCTATAGCCCATGGGCTATACAGTCCATGAAATTCTCCAGTCCAGAATACTGGAGTGGGTAGCCTTTCACTTCTCCAGGGTATCTTCCCAACCCAGGGATCGAACCCAGGCCTCCCACATTTCAGGCGGATTCTTTACCAGCTGAGCCACAAGGAAAGTCAGACATAACTGAGCAACTAATATTATAGCCTATACTCAACTATAAGGAAAAGAGAGTTTTATAAAAGTAGGCATCAGATGTAGGATATATTTAGCATAGAGTCAAAGAATAATAGGTGCAAAATGTAGCTCTTGCAGAGTTAGGAGCAGAAAGACAAACTTAGTTACAGATATGAAGAGCTCAGCTCAGTTCAGTCACTCAGTTTTGTCTGACTCTTTGCGACCCCATGAATCACAGCACACCAGGCCTCCCTGTCCATCACCAACTCCTGGAGTTCAACCAAACTCATGTGCATCGAGTCGGTGATGTCATCCAGCCATCTCATCCTCTGCCCTTTCTAAAACCAGCTTGAACATCAGGAAGTTCACAGTTCACGTATTGCTGAAGCCTGGCTTGGAGAATTTTGAGCATTACTTTACTAGATGTGAGATGAGTGCAGTTGTACGGTAGTTTGAGCATTCTTTGGCATTGCCTTTCTTTGGGATGAGAATGAAAAGTCACCTTGTCCAGTCCTGTGGCTATTGCTGAGTTTTCCAAATTTGCTGGCATATTGTGAAAGTGCACCACTTTCACAGCATCATCTTTCAGGACTTGAAACAGCTCAACTGGAATTCCATCACCTCCACTAGCTTTGTTCATAGTGATGCTTTCTAAGGCCCACTTGACTTCACATTTCAAGATGTCTGGCTCTAGATTAGTGATCACACCATCATGATTATCTGGGTCGTGAAAATCTTTTTGTACAGTTCTTCCGTGTATTCTTGCCACTTCTTCTTAATATCTTTTGTTTCTGTTAGGTCCATATCATTTCTGTCCTTTATCAAGCATATCTTTGCATGAAATGTTCCCTTGGTATCTCTAATTTTCTTGAAGAGATCTCTAGTCTTTCCCATTCTGTTGTTTTCCTCTATTTCTTTGCATTGGTCACTGAAGAAGGCTTTCTTATCTCTCCTTGCTGTTCTTCAGAACTCTGCATTCAGATGCTTATATCTTTCCTTTTCTCCTTTGCTTTTCACCTCTCTTCTTTTCACAGCTATTTGTAAGGCTTCCCCAGACAGCCATTTTGCTTTTTTGCATTTCTTTTCCATGGGGATGGTCTTGATCTCTGTCTCCTGTACAATGTCACGAACCTTTGTCCACAGTTCATCAGGTACTCTATCAGATCTAGGCCCTTAAATCTATTTCTCACTTCCACTGTATAATCATAAGGGATTTTATTTAGGTCGTACCTGAATGGTCTAGTGGGTTTCCCTACTTTCTTCACGTTAAGTCTGAATTTGGCAATAAGGAGCTCATGATCTGAGCCACAGTCAGCTCCCAGTGTTGTTTTTGCTGACTGTATAGAGCTTCTCCATCTTTGGCTGCAAAGAATATAATCCATCTGATTTTGGTGTTGACCATCTCTGGTGATGTCCATATGAAGAGTTAGGGGCAGTTAAAGTAAAAACAAACAAACAAACAAACAAAACAACATACAAAGAAACAAGTAGGAATGAATGTTCAGGCCTGCTCACTATTCTATATTTTCTTTTCTTTGTTCTCAGGAAAGGAAAAGAAAACAAAACAAAACTCAATCCTCTTTTTCCTTATCAACATAGCTGCTGCTGCTGCTAAGTGACTTCAGTCATGTCCAACTCTGTGTGACCCCACAGATGGCAGCCCACCAGGCCCTGCTGTCCCTGGGATTCTCCAGGCAAGAACACTGGAGTGTGTTGCCATTTCCTTCTCCAATGCATGAAAGTGATACGTGGAAGGAAAGTCATTCAGTCATGTCCAATTCCATGCGACCCCATGGACTGCAGCCGACCAGGCTCCTCCATCCATGGGACTTTCCAGCAAGAGTACTGGGGTGCGGTGCCACTGCCTTCTCCGATCAATGTAGCAGGCAGAAGTAAATATATTAGTATTTGAGAAGTTGGTTCAAATATATTTCCATTACCCAAGGAAAATCATATAAACATGACAAATGAGAAAAATCAGTGATATGTAGAATAAGAGAAATGAAAGCAATACTAAAATAAGGTGAAATAACTAATGTTCAAATCAGAAAGTCTCACCCATCAAATCAGTGTTATGGGGTCATAACTACAATCCTTATGTTAGGGGAAGCACACTGGTTAAAACCGCCCACCCTGGCCAGGTACCATAGTAACCATCTGCATGAATTGTTTTATGATAGGAAATCCTGATAAGGAATACTGAACTAATAAGCCACCACCAGCTGGAAGAGTTCGGGAAAGGTCTAAAGGAGGCACTGCGTGTCCGTCCACTTCCCAGAGTTCCTCTCGCCAGCATCCATCTTGACTGAGCGATGCATGCACCACCAGGAAAGACTCTGAATTAGACTGATTGGTCAAAGACCACCCGGAAACTAACCCCATCACCATAAAACCCTACATTGCCAGCCACACAGCAGAGCAGTTCTCCTGGGCTCCCTTGCCCTACTGCTCTCCACCCGGCTGCCCTTTCCCAATAAAATCTCTTGCTTTGTCAGCAGATATGTTTCCTCAGACAGTTCATTTTCGAGTGTTAGACAAAAGCCCAGTTTGGGGCCCTGGAAGGGGTCTGCCTTCCTGCAACACTTAGATATGGCCTAGTGACATTCATAGTGAGATGCACAAAGAAACAAAGATCTTACATTCAGCAAGGCAAACATACAGGACTATACCTACCCTGGCAAAAAGTTTCATATGGTTACTCAATTTCTCTTCCTTGGTGCCACATGGCAAAAGGCCTTTCAAATGGTTCAAGCATGATATTGAGGTAGGAGATAGACTGGTTGTAGGTTGGAAATTCACAGTCAGTGAGCCTCCTCTTTGCATTTCCTGAGGCAAGTGATAGTGAACTCCAGTTGAGGAATTTACAACCAGCCTCCTGTTTGCTCTCAGAAATGGAAGTAAAAACAGAAGCAGGGTAAATAGCCAGTCTTTGCATCTTGTAAGCATCTCAAGGGGATAATCATGGCAAGGACAAAGAAAGGCAAAAACCCTGTCTAAGTACAGGATAAGAAAGAGACTACAAACACTGGGAAATTACTCTTGGGGTAAAAAGTCAGGGGGTAACTCCAGGCCATAGTGAGTCTTGCTTCTCCCAGAAGCCTTCACATTGAGATCCATCTTGGCTGAGCCATGTGTGTACACCCCAGAGAAAGGTCCCTGGGTAGGTCAGATTTGGTAAAAGAAGCCAGGCATTAGGCCTGAAGGAAGGCAAAGACCTGGAAGAACTGACCTATGCAAATGAAACTTAACCCTTTCTTTACTGGGCTCCTCCTCACTAGCAGGGCTTCCCACACCCTTTCTTCCCCGGTGGTGTGCATCTCTGCCCAGCTTCTCTCTCAATGAAACAAACTTTCTCTATGTGCTCTTCCACTTGTTGTTATGTTATGTCTCTCATAATAAACTTGGGAGGAGCCACCCCCCACCCGAGGCCTGGAGGAGCGGCAGCCGGGAGGAGCAACCCAGGGAGCTGTGGCTGTGCGGACACAGGAGGGCCTAGAGGAGCTATCCCACATCGAAGGGCGGCAGTAAGGAGACACCCCTCGACCAAGGTAAGGAGCAGCGGCTGTGCTTTGCTGGAGCAGCCGTAAAGAGATACCCATGCCCAAGGTAAGAGAACCCAAGTAAGATGGTAGGTGTTGCAAGAGGGCATCAGAGGGCAGACACACTGAAACCATACTCACAGAAAACTAGTCAATCTAATCACACTAGGACCACAGCCTTGTCTAACTCAGTGAAACCAAGCCCTGCCTGCTGGGCAACCCAAGATGGGCGGGTCATGGTGGAGAGGTCTGACAGAATGTGGTCCACTGGAGAAGGGAATGACAAACCACTCCAGTATTCTTGCCTTGAGAACCCTATGAACAGTATGAAAAGGCAAAGTTATAGGATACTGAAAGAGGAACTCCCCAGGTCAGTAGGTGCCCAACACGCTACTGGAGATCAGTGGAAAAATAACCCAAGAAAGAATGAAGTGATGGAGCCAAAGCAAAAACAATAACCAGCTGTGGCTGTGACTGGTAATAGAGGCAAGGTCTGATGCTGTAAAGAGCAATATTGCATAGGAAGCTGGAATGTCAGGTCCATGAATCAAGGCAAATTGGAAGTGGTCAAACAAGAGATGGCAAGAGAGAATGTCGACATTCTAGGAATCAGTGAACTAAAATGGACTGGAATGGGTGAATTTAACTCAGATGACCATTATATCTACTACTGTAGGCAGGAATCCCTCAGAAGAAATGGAGTAGCCATCATGGTCAACAAAAGAGTTCGAAATGCAGTACTTGGATGAAATCTCAAAAACGACAGAATGATCTTTGTTCATCTCCAAGGCAAACCATTCAGTATCACAGCTATCCAAGTCTATGCCCCAACCAGTGACGCTGAAGAAGCTGAAGTTGAATGGTTTTATGAAGACCTACAAGACCTTTTAGAACTAACACCCAAAAAAGATGTCCTTTTCATTATAGGGGACTGGAATGCTAAAGTAAGAAGTCAAGAAACACCTGGAGTAACAGGCAAATTTGGCCTTGGAATGCAGAATGAGGCAGGGCAAAGACTAATAGAGTTTTGCCAAGAAAATGCACTGATCATAGCAAACACCCTCTTCCAACAACACAAGAGAAGACTCTACACATGGACATCTCCAGATGGTCAACACCAAAATCAGACTGATTATATTCTTTGCAGCCAAAGATGGAGAAGCTCTATACAGTCAACAAAAACAAGACCAGAAGCTGACTGTGGTTCAGATCATGAATTCCTTATTACCAATTTCAGACTTAAATTCAAGAAAGTAGGGAAACCACTATACCATTCAGGTATGACCTAAATAAAATCCCTTATGGTTATACAGTGGAAGTGAGAAATAGATTTAAGGGCCTAGATCTGATAGAGTGCCTGATGAACTATGAAGTGAGATTCGTGACACTGTACAGGAGACAGGGATCAAGACCATCCCCATGGAAAAGAAATGCAAAAAAGCAAAATGGCTGTCTGGGGAGGCCTTACAAATAGCTGTGAAAAGAAGAGAGGTGAAAAGCAAAGGAGAAAAGGAAAGATATAAGCATCTGAATGCAGAGTTCTGAAGAACAGCAAGGAGAGATAAGAAAGCCTTCCTCAGTGACCAATGCAAAGAAATAGAGGAAAACAACAGAATGGGAAAGACTAGAGATCTCTTCAAGAAAATTAGATATACCAAGGGAACATTTCATGCAAAGATATGCTCGATAAAGGACAGAAATGATATGGACCTAACAGAAACAAAAGATATTAAGAAGAAGTGGCAAGAATACATGGAAGAACTGTACAAAAAAGATTTTCACGACCCAGATAATCATGATGATGTGATCACTAATCTAGAGCCAGACATCTTGAAATGTGAAGTCAAGTGGGCCTTAGAAAGCATCACTATGAACAAAGCTAGTGGAGGTGATGGAATTCCAGTTGAGCTGTTTCAAATCCTAGAGATGATGCTGTGAAAGTGTTGCACTCAATATGCCAGCAAATTTGGAAAATTCAGCAGTGGCCACAGGACTGGAAAAGGTCAGTTTTCATTCCAATCCCAAACAAAGGCAATGCAAAAGAATGCTCAAACTACCACACGATTGCACTCATTTCACATGCTAGTAAAGTAATGCTCAAAATTCTCCAAGCCAGGCTTCAGCAATACGTGAACCGTGAACTCCCTGATGGTCAAGCTGGTTTTAGAAAAGGCAGAGGAACCAGAGATCAAATTGAAAACATCCTCTGGATCATCGAAAAAAGCAAGAGAGTTCCAGAAAAAACATCTATTTCTGCTTTATTGACTATGCCAAAGCCTTTGACTGTGTGGATCACAATAAACTGTGGAAAATTCTAAAAGAGATGGGAATACCAGACCACCTGACCTGCCTCTTGAGAAATCTGTATGCAGGTCAGGAAGCAACAGTTAGAACTGAACATGGAACAGACTGGTTCCAAATAGGAAAAGGAGTACGTCAAGGCTGTATATTGTCACTCTGCTTATTTAACTTATATGCAGTGTACATCATGAGAAACGCTGGACTGGAAGAAACACAAGCTGAATCAAGATTGTCGGGAGAAATATCAAAAACCTCAGATATGCAGATGACACCACCCTTATGGCAGAAAGTCAAGAGATACTCAAAAGCCTCTTGATGAAAGTGAAAGAGAAGAGTGAAAATCTTGGCTTAAAGCTTAACGTTTAGAAAATGAAGATTATGGCATCCGGTCCCATCACTTCATGGGAAATAGATGGGGAAACAGTGGAAACAGTGTCAGACTTTATTTTGAGGGGGCTCCAAAGTCACTGCAGATGGTGACTGCAGCCATGAAATTAAAAGACGTGTACTTCTTGGAAGAAAAGTTATGACCAACCTAGATAGCATGTTCAAAAGCAGAGACATCACTTTGCCAACTAAGGTCCATCTAGTCAAGGCTATGGTTTTTCCTGTGGTCATGTATGGATGTGAGAGTTGGACTGGAAGAAAGCAGAGCATTGAAAAATTGATGCTTTTGATTGTGGTGTTCGAGAAGACTCTTGAGAGTCCCTTGGACTGCAAGGAGTTCTAACCAGTCTATCCTGAAGGAGATCAGCCCTGGGATTTCTTTGGAAGGACTGATGCTAAAGCTGAAACTCCAATACTTTGGCCACCTCATGGGAAGAGTTGACTCATTGGAAAAGACTCTGATGCTAGAAGTGATTGGGAACAGGAGGAGAAGGGGACAACAGAGGATGAGATGGCTGAATGACATCACTGACTCATTGGACGTGAGTCTGAGTGAACTCCGGTAGTTCGTGATGGATAGGGAGGCCAGGGGTGCTGCGATTCATGGGGTCGCAAAGCATCAGACACGACTGACTGACTGAACTGAACTGAACCTGTGTTTACAGATTCTGCCTCTGTAATAAGTGCATTTTTCCCCTGTGCCAAAGGTCCAAGGTAAATTGGCTGTTAACCTGTAGCCTTTGCTGGTTTGCTGACTAGGATTTCTGGTTTTCATCCAGGCTATCCAGGTTCAATTCCTGGGCAGGAAATGACGATCTTGTTTCATGCCACTGCTCACTGCTACCTCACTGAGATCAGTATCACCTATTTAGACACCTTCTCTTTCTTCCTAGTGCATTTAGAGTAAATTGAAAATTCATTGCATGCTTTCCAAGTAATAAATTCAAAGTCAAAATCCCAGGGCATTTTTACAGTGAATTTTCAACTCTTAAGGAGCCTATAAGTTATCACTTATCTAAATTATCCCAAATTAGAGCATTTTATGAAGGAAACACAACCTTATGAAATTGTGCAAGACAGTCCAGAAAATAAAATCCTAATCCAGTTCCATTGATGAACACAGAGGTTCAAATGTACCAAAACAAAGAAACAAAAAAGTGGCAAAAAAAAAAAAATCCATAATATTTTCAGGAATAGTGCCTATTATTTACTTGAGTAATAGATTAATATTAAGAATACACACTACTATATAAAATAGGTAACTAATAAGGACCTATTATATGGCACAGGGACCTCTACTCACTACTTTGTAATGACCTCCCTTAATTCTTCAGCTGGATCTACACCCACATTTTCTAAGTACTTTGAAAGAGCAAAGTACTTATTCTTTAGGGATCTTAGAAGCAGTGTGGAGAGACAGTTTGAGAGACACTGGTTTTGGACCCAGATAACCTTGCCTTTGATGTATCTTGCTGTTTCATATGCTTGCTATATGACCTTAGCAATATGCTTATTATATGAGCCCATATTGATTTTCTTATTAAAGAAAGGGTACCATAGACTGTGAAATTATTGTGAGACCTAGCAGAAGCTATATGTAAATAACTGTTTAATTAATTTCATAATAATATGAAGTTCAGTTCAGTTCAGTTCAGTTCAGTTGCTCAGTTGTGTCCGACTCTTTGCAAACCCATGAACCGGAGAAGGCAATGGCAACCCACTCCAGCACTCTTGCCTGGAGAATCCCATCGATGGAGGAGCCTGGTGGGCTGCAGTCCACGGGGTCCCGAAGAGTTGGACACGACTGAGTGACTTTACTTTGACTTTTCACTCTCATGCATTGGAGAAGGCAATGGCAACCCACTCCAGCACTCTTGCCTGGACAATCCCAGGGATGGTGGAGCCTGGTGGCTGCTGTCTATGGGTCACATAGAGTCTGGCATGACGGAAGCGACCAGCAGCAGCAGCAGCAGCAGCAGCACAACCGCAGCACGCCGGGCCTCCCTGTCCATCACCAACCCCGGAGTTCACCCCAAACCATGTCCACTGAGTTGCTGATGCCATCCAGCCATCTCATCCTCTGTCATCCCCTTCTCCTCCTTCCCTCAATCTTTCCCAGCATCAGTGTCTTTTCAAATGAGTCAGCTCTTTGCATGAGGTGGCCGAAGTATTGGAGTTTCAGCTTCAACATCAGTCCTTCCAATGAACACCCAAGACTGATCTCCTTTAGGATGGACTGGTTGTATCTCTTTGCAGTCCAAGGGACTCTCGAGAATTTTCTTCAACACCATTGTTCAAAAGCATTAAATCTTCAGCGCTCACCTTTCTTTATAGTGCAATTCTCACATCCATACATGACCACTGGAAAAACCATAGCCTTGACTAGACAGAACTTTGTTGGCAAAGTAATATCTCTGCTTTTTAATATGCTCTCTAGGTTGGTCATAACTTTTCTTCCAAGGAGTAAGCATCTTTTAATTTCATGGCTGAAATCACCATCTGCAGTGATTCTGGAGCCCAGAAAAATTAAGTCTGACACTGTTTCCACTGTTTCCCTATCTATTTGCCATGAAGTGATGGGACTGGATGCCATGATCTTAGTTTTCTGAATGTTGAGCTTTAAGCCAACTTTTTCACTCTCTTCTTTCACTTTCATCAAGAGACTCTTTAGTTCTTCTTCACTTTATGCCATAAGGGTGGTGTCATCTGCATATCTGAGGTTATTGATATTTCTCCAAGCAATCTTAATTCCAGCTTGTGATTCATCCAACTCAGCGTTTCTCATGATGTACTCTGCATATAAGTTAAATAAGCAGGGTGACAACATACAGCCTTAACATACTCCTTTCCTATTTGTAACCAATCTGATGTTCCATGTCCAGTTCTAACTATTGCTTCCTGGCCTGCATACAGGTTTCTCAAGAGGCAGGTCAGGTGGTCAGGTATTCCCATCTCTTTCAGAATTTTCCACAGTTTATTGTCATCCACACAGTCAAAGGCTTTGGCATAGTCAATAAAGCAGAAATAGATGTTTTTCTGGAACTCTCTTGCTTTTTTGATGATCCAGTGGATGTTGGCAATTTGATCTCTGGTTCCTCTGCCTTTTCTAAAACCAGCTTGAACATCTGGAAGTTCACGGTTCACATAGACTTGTATTATTAAGGGTCAGTCAGAGCTAAATTCAAACCTCACCCCTACCACTTAATTTGGGTAAGACTTTAGCCCAGTTCCTTAACGTTTAGATTCTTAACTGTCTTCTTTCTGAAAAGTGATGTTTATCTTGCATATTGTTTGTAAGAATCCATGGAAAACTTGATGCAATATCTAGCCCAGTTTCTGGTATCTGAAAGATGCTCAGATATGACTCTTCTTTTTATTTCTCTACATTGTTGCCTTGTGTCTCTCCCAGTCATTAAACTGTAAAGAGACTGTAAAGACTCCTTGAGGGCCAGAAGCACGCTTGCTTCTGTGCTACTTCAATACATTTATTTAGTGAGTAAGTAAAATATAGGGCTTCCCTAGTGGCTCAGATGGTAAATCATCTGCCTACAATGCAGGAGACCTAGGTTTGATCCCAGGGGATCAGGAATAAACCCCTGGAGAACTAAATGGCAATCACTCCAGTACTCTTGCCTGAAAAATTCCACGGACTGAAGAGCCTGATAAGCTACAGTCCATTGGGGTCACAAAGAGTCAGACACGACTGAGCGAATTCACTTCAAGTCAGATATAATGATATGCTGAATAATTAGCTCAGCAATACTAGGAAGTTAGAGGAATAAACCCACGGGTGGCTCCCTCTATTATTTATAATGTAATTAAAGTTCCCTCCTTGCTTGAATCCTTGCCGGCCTCTCACCTCCTGCTTGGCCTCTTGCTGCCTATCTGCAGTACGGTCACACCAGTCTGGTATTCAAAAGTGGCCAAAGTCTTAGACTCAGGCCATTTGGGTTCTTTCTTTGGCCTGAAATGTTATTCTCAGGAATTTCCATATGGCTGATTCCTTCTTGTCCTTCAAAAGATCCTCAAAGATGTCCTTTTTTGGCAGATTTTCCAAGGCTAGGCTCACTAAGTTAGGCATTTTCTCCAATTTTCTGTTCCATACTAATTCCTTTCTCTCATCTTACTGATTCACATTTACATATTAGCAGCACATATTATAGGGTTTTCTGACCAGCATTTTCTTGGTTCAGGAGAATTGTGACTGGCTTTTGAGGGCTTGTGAGCTTTAGGCAAAGCTGACTTCATCCCAGCATTTTAGGGCAGGACTGCATGACTTAGATAGACTGAGAGAATCATTGAACGCTATCCCTATCCTCCAGCAGGGCCAAATAGGATAGTGTAGACAAGTGAAACTCAATTCTAGGCCATAGATAATGCTATCAGGCAAGTAGTTTTACTTTTTGCAGACATAAATCATGAAAGACATAGAGGCTGGAACTAAAGTAGCCAGCTTACAGTGAAGAAGGAGAAAGGGAGTGTGTGTGTGTGTGTGTGTGTGTGTGTGTGTGTGTGTGTGTTCATGCATGTATCTTCTACACAATCATCATGTAAGTACTTGGATCAATCTATACGTGAACTAGACCTCTGACAAGATCTTTAGTTACATAGCCAATATGTTTATTTTGCTTATCTGGTTTGAGTTGGGTTTCCTGTGGTGTTATAAAAATGATTACGATAGATACCTTTATTTAGTGTCTGTATTTGATATTAAACTAAAGCTTTAGGAGTGAAGGGATAAAGTCTCATCCCTAATTATACCATTAGTGCCTAGAATAGTTTGTGTGCATGATCACACGTTAAGTTGCTTCAGTCACGCCCAACTCTTTGCAACCCTATGAACTGTAGCCCACCGGACTCCTCTGTCCATAGGATTGTCCAGGCATGAATACTGGAGACCTAGAATAATACTAGTCATCAAATAGATTCTTAATACATATTTGTTGAATGCATAAATATGGCATTGTGTCAAGCTCCAAGGGAGTCCCAATCTTTCCCAGGTGTGAGTTCAGCTGCTCAGACTGTCAGAGTATTTAAAGACCTGGAAGTGCTTGGATTGTGTTTGACAACACTGACAAATGTGGAGTATTCAGAACGCTAGCATTAGCTCACAGAATTTTACAAAGATTCTTTGACCAGGGAAAACTTAAATGAAGTCTGTGTGTCAAGGCAGTTCCTGAGCTTGTGGATTGGGATAGGTATGTCCAGTTTCAGCAGAAGTCCTGACTTTTCTTGTTGCTAAAATCACCCTGGGACTGATGACATGGAGTCATGGACTCAATATTTTTGAATTAAAATGCACCCTAGGGCTTCTTTAAGCTCTTATGTTACAGATGCAGAAATGTATGCACAAAGAGTTTAATAATTGGTGATCTAGTCCACTACATTTCACACCACACTCCTCTATTTAGCCCTTTTTTCCTTCTACCTTTCCTTTCTTCCTCCTTCTCTCTCTCTCCCTCTTTTTTTCATTTAAAATACCTTCATAGATGACACTTCTTTCCTGCCAGCCCTTTGACATTTATTTCCTGCCAGTCCCCATACTGGGACTACACCTGCGCTGGCAATCATAGTATGATCTTTGCTCTTAAGCATCTTTAATCTGTTAGAAGATGAAAACAAGGCAAAGACAACTCTAACATGAGAAAATTATCAAAGGTTATTGAAACTCATTTATAAGGCATCATTTACAGTCTGCTGGATGTGGCGATTGAGTCATGGTGACTGGTGGTCAGAGAGAAGACTTAGAGGATGTAGAACGCAAACCGAGTTCCAAACTCTGCCTCCATTAGAGGTTACCAAAACAACAAAATCAGAATAAGGTGACTTCAAACTGTCAACAAGGTAGTATGGTGTATCAGATGGATAATGTTGCAAGATGAGGACATAGAAGCACAAACAGGGCTGGAAATCAATGGCTTTGCAGGTCTTCTGGGAAGCCCTGGCTTTATCACAGGGATGGGAAGACTTTTGAGAGACTAGGAGCAGGAAATAAGCATGATCAGATGGGCATTACAGAGTGACCACACAGACTGATGGATGGGTAGAACTGATGACAGGGAGATGAGTAAGGAGGCTGTGTCATTAATCCAAGGTTGGGAGTGAAGGGTGGGACAGGCTGCAAAGCTGGGACAACGCAGGCTGCTAAGACAAAAACCCTGGTGCTGTGGTGTATCATCACACTCCCCTTCCCTCTTTTCCTCACCTTTAATGATTTCTGGATGTTCTGAAGTGGAACCTGGCAGATGGCATTTTAAGAAAAAAATGACTTCACAGCCCCAGGTTCTAAACTGATTTATATTTTTTTCCTACCAGAGGGAGATGAGAATGCAGTACTTTCTTAGGTAATTAATGATTCAACATGGGGCCTTTGCAAAATGAAACTGAAGCGGCTGGAAGCCTCATTTGCAGCCATAAGAATTCAAAGGACACAAGAAGGCTGATTTGTGATTGTTGCTTTTTCTCAATAAAAATTAAACAAATTACAAAGAGCTGACAGTGAGACAATGTCTTGCAGAAGTAATGCTTCTGACATTTCACTGAGTGTTTACTGCAAATATTCAAATTTATCATTCTTGACATTCTTTAGAAAAATGGGGATAAAATATTATTTTGGTCCTGCAATATTTACTCATATGCACGGTTATATGCATGCATAATTGATGGAAAATTAAAAGATTTCTGAACCCTGCATCATATTCATTTTTTAAATTAAAAGTTCTGATGAAAGATCATGAAATTAAACCCAAAGATCTTTTACATTGGGTATCAAATGCATTTAAAAAATAATAACCTCTATTTTCTGTATAAGAAAAAAGGTGCCTATCATTAAAAGTTTGTTTATTTTTGTTAAGTCAACCTTTAGAGAAAAGTTATTGACAAAACAAATCCAGATAACATTTATATGGCCCTTAAAACATTAGAGATATGATCTTATTTAAATATTTTAAGAATCCTATTGATATTATTATGTCCCATTTCATTGTAGGAAGCAAAATTCTGCTCACTGTCTGTTCTCAGGCAGGTTCCTAACCTCTCTGACCTTCAATTTCTTTATCTGTAGACACAGCTGATTTTCCCTGTGTTATGGGATAGTGTGAGGATGACAGAATCCAAATAAGACACAGCACAGCCAGGAATTCATAGTGCTGTTGAGATTATCTGTCACAACCACTCTGTGCAGACCAAGTCTGCTTTCAACTCGGACTTTCTAATTTCTATTTTCATAATCTTAACATCCTAAAGTTCATTGTTCTGTTGTTGACAGGTTCTACTTTCACCATATGCTCTATCCTGTCTTTTCTCTTTCTTTCCATTCCCTCCACAATTTGTACAAATTTTATGAAGTTTTCCTAAAGCTGCTTCCCTAGTCTTTACTCTATCATCCTTTTCATTTATTTCATGGTCCACAGTGCCACTATGGGGAGATTCCAAAGGTTTATGCTACTTTCCTGGTGAATTCTCATTGTCTACATAAGAAATTAGCCCATCCCTGACACTCAAGGACTACTGTCTCCACTTACCTTCTCATTTCTCCCTAAATGTCTCTAATGAATGATAAAATAAGAACACCTGCTATTGATGCAATGTTTTATAGTTTACAGAGTGTCTGTGATAGCAATATGACATTTGGTATGAAACCATTACCTTTCTCTACCATAGCTATTAGAGGCATGTTTCAGTGCTTTACACTGGAACCGTTATAACTCTCCCAAATAAAGAAATACATTTTTTTCTCAGACTCTTGAAAAAAGTGACTGCTTACAGATGGGGTACAACCATTTAAAAAATTCCTAAAATTAAAGAAAAAAAAAGATAAGACCAAGTTCTGTTATAGGTGAGGAGCCATCTGATCATTTATTCATTACTGATGAGAATACAAAGTGCTATAACTATCTGGGAAATCAGTTTTTCAGCGATTCATAACGTTAAGAATATGCTTCTTATATGGTCAAGCAATTCCAGCTAATACTATTAACCACAGAGGAATGAAAAGTTTTGCATGTAAATCTTGTCACAAAAGTTCAACTTCATATATAAAAATACAAATAACAGCTTCATTTGTCATAGCCAAAATCTGTAAATTACCTAAATGTCCTTCAGAGGGCATTTGCTTAAACAAACTCTCATAAATCTATACAACAGAATACTACTAAGTGTGAAAGAGGAGCAAATCAGTTTAGATGACTCTTCTGCCTATCTCAGAATGTTGCATACTTTACGATTCTGTTAATTTACTATTCTCAAGGTGACAAAATTAGAACTGGGCAACAGATGAGTGGTTGCCAGGGGGTTAGAGCAAGGGCATAACTGTTAAGTGGGAACACTGGGGATTTCCTATGACGGAATTGTCCTGAATCTGGATTGTTTTGGTGGTTATACAGATCTGTCCAAGTTCTGAAATGTCAGAAGCACACACCCACCCCCCCCCCCCCACCCCCACACACACACGAGTGCATGCAAAAACTAGCAAATTCTGAATATGGTCTGTGGCTTAGTTCCTAGTATGGTGCCGATGTTACCATAGTTATGGAAGACATTATCACTTAAGGAAGACAAGTGATGAGGACCTACACTATTTTTGCAACTTCTATATTAAATCATTTCAGAATTAAAAGACTTTAACCAGGAAGAAATAGGAAATCTTAACAGACCCATCACAAGCAGAGAAACTGAAACTGTAATCAGAAAACTTCAGCAAACCAAAGCCCAGGTCCAGACAGCTTCACAGCTGAATCCTACCAAAAATTTAGAGAACAGCTAACACCTATCCTACTCAAACTCTTCCAGAAAATTGCAGAGGAAGGTAAACTTCCAAACTCATTCTATGAGGCCATCATAGAATACCAAAATCTGACAAAGATGTCACAAAAAGAAAACTACAGGCCAATATCACTGATAAACATAGATGCAAAAATCCTTAACAAAATACTAGCAATGAGAATTCAACAACATATTCAAAAGATCATACATCATGACCAAGTGGGCTTTATCCCAGGGATGCAAGGATTCTTCAATATCCGCAAATCAATCAATGTAATACACCACAGTAACAAATTGAAAAATAAAGGCATATGATTATCTCAATAGATGCAGAGGATGCCTTTGGCAAAATTCAACATCCATTTATGATAAAAACCATCCAGAAAGCAGGAATAGAAGGAATATACCTCAACATAATAAAAGCTATATATGACAAACCCACAGCAAATATTATCCTCAGTGGTGAAATACTGAAAGAATTTCCCCTAAAGTCAGGAACAAGACAAGGGTGCCCACTCTCACCACTACTATTCAACATAGTTTTGGAAGTTTTGGCCACAGCAATCAGAGTAGAAAAAGAAATAAAAGGAATCCAAATTGGAAAAGAAGAAGTAAAACTCTTGCAGATGACATGATCCTCTACATAGAAAACCCTAAAGACTCCACCAGAAAATTTCTAGAGCTAATCAATGAATATAGTAAAGTTGCAAGATATAAAATCAGCACTCAGAAATCCTTTGCATTCCTATACACTAATAATGAGAAAAATAGAAAGAGAAATTAAGGAAACAATTCCATTCACCATTGCAATGAAAAGAATAGAATACTTAGGACTATATCTTCCTAAAGAAACAAAAGACCTATATATAGAAAACTATAAAACACTAGTGAAAGAAATCAAAGAGGACACTAATAGATGGAGAAATATACCGTGTTCATGGATTGCAAGAATCAATATAGTGAAAATAAGTATACTACCCAAAGCATTCTATAGATTCAGTGCAATACCTATCAAGCTACCAACGGTATTTTTCACAAAGCTAGAACAAATAATTTAACAATTTGTATGGAAATACAAAAATAAAAAAAAACTCGAATAGCCAAAGCAATCTTGAGAAAGAAGAATGAAACTGGAGGAATAAACCTGCCTGACTTCAGGCTATACTGCAATGCCACAATCTTCAAGACAGTACGGTACTGGCACAAGTCAGGAATATAGATCAATGAAACAAAATAGAAAGCCCAGAGATTAATCCATGCACCTATGGACACCTTACCTTTGACAAAAGAGGTAAGAATATACAATGGAGAAAAGACAATCTCTTTAACAAGTGGTGCTGGGAAAACTGGTCAACACTTGTAAAAGAATGAAACTAGAACACTTTCTAACACCATACACAAAAATAAACTCAAAATGGATTAAAGATCTAAATGTAAGACCAGAAACTATAAAACTCCTAGAAGAGAACATAGGAAAAACACTCTCTGACATAACTCACAGCAGGATCCTCTATGACCCACCTCCCAGAATATTGGAAATAAAAGCAAAAATAAACAAATGGGACCTAATTAAAATCAAAGCTCCTGCACAGCAAAAGAAACTATAAGAAAGGTGAAAAGACAGCCTTCAGAATGGGAGAAAATAATAGCAAATGAAGCAACTGACAAAAAATTAATTTCAAAAATATACAAGCAACTCCTGCAGCTCAATCCCAGAAAAATAAATGACTCAATCAAAAAATGGGCCAAAGTACTAAACAGACATTTCTCCAAAGAAGACACGGATGGCTAACAAATGCATGAAAAGATGCTCAACATCACTCATTATCAGAGAAATGCAAATCAAAACCACAATGAGGTACCATTTCACACCAGTCAGGATGGCTGCTATTCCAAAGTCTACAAGCAATAAATGCTGGAGAGGGTGTGGAGAAAGGGAACCCTTTTACACTGTTGGTGGGAATGCAAACTAGTACAGCCACTATGGAGAACAGTGTGGAGATTCCTTTAAAAACTGAAAATAGAACTGCCATATGACCCAGCAATCCCACTGTGGGGCGTACCCACCGAGGAAACCAGAATTGAAAGAGACACGTGTGCCCTAATGTTCATCACAGCACTGTTTATAATAGCCAGGACATGGAAGGAACCTAGATGTCCATCGGTAGACAAATGGATAAGAAAGCCGTGATACCTATATACAATGGAGTATTACTCAGCCATTAAAAAGAATACATTTGAATCAGTTCTAATGAGGTGGATGAAACTGGAGCCGATTATAAAGAGTGAAGTAAGCCAGAAAGAAAACCACCAACACAGTATACTAACTCATATATATGGAATTTAGAAGAATAGTAACGACAACCCTGTATGCGAGAGAGCAAAAGAGATACAAATGTATAGAACAGTCTTTTGGACTCTGTGGGAGAGGGCAAGGGTGAGATGATTTGGGAGAATGGCACTGAAACATGTAATATCATATGTGAAATGATTCACCAATCCAGGTTCGATGCATGATACAAGATGCTTGGGGCTGGTGCACTGGGATGACCCAGAGTCAAAATGGATTAAAGATCTAAATGTAAGACCAGAAACTATAAAACTCCTAGAGGAGAACATAGGCAAAACACTCTCCAACATAAATCACAGCAGGATCCTCTATGATCCAACTCCCAGTATACTGGAAATAAAGGCAAAGATAAACAAATGGGATCTAATTAAAATTAAAAGCTTCTGCACAACAAAGGAAACTACAAGCAAGGTGAAAAGACAGCCTTCTGAATGGGAGAAAACAATAGCAAATGAAACAACTGACAAACAACTAATCTCAAAGATATATAAGCAACTTATACAGCTCAACTCCAGAAAAATAAATGATCCAATAAAAAAAATGGGCCGAAGAACTAAATAGGCATTTCTCCAAAGAAGACATACGGATGGCCAACAAACACATGAAAAGATGTTCAACATCACTCATTATCAGAGAAATGCAAATCAAGGCCACAATGAGGTACCATTTCACACCAGTCAGAATGGCTGCGATCCAAAAGTCTACAAGCAATAAATGCTGGAGAGGATGTGGAGAAAAGGGAACCCTCTTACACTGCTGGTGGGAATGCAAACTAGTACAGCCATTATGGAAAACAGTGTGGAGATTCCTTAAAAATTGCAAATAGAACTGCCTTATGACCCAGCAATCCCACTGCTGGGCATACACACTGAGGAAACCAGAAGTGAAAGAGACACATGTACCCCAATGTTCATTGCAGCGCTGTTTATAATAGCCAGGACATGGAAGCAACCTAGATGTCCATCAGCAGATGAATGGATAAGAAAGCTGTGGTACATATACACTATGGAATACTACTCAGCCCTTAAAAAGAATAAATTTGACTCAGTTCTAATGAGATGGATGAAATTGGAACCGATTATACAGAGTGAAGTAAGCCAGAAGGAAAAACACCAATACAGTATACTGACACATATATATGGAATTTTGAAGACAGTGATGCTGACCCTATATGTGAGACAACAAAGAGACACAGAGGTATAGAATGGACTTTTGGACTCTTAGGGAGAGGGAAAGGGTGGGATGGTTTGGGAGAATGGCAATGAAACATGTATACTTTCCTGTAAGAAACGAAGCGCCAATCTATGTTCAATGTAGGATGCAGGATGCATGGGGCTGATGCACAGGATGATTCAAGTAGAGGATGTGGGGTGGGAGGTGGGAGGGGGCTTCGGCATTGGAAGACTGTGTTCACCTATGGCTGATTCGTGTCAATGTATGGCAAAACAAATACAGTATTGTAATTAAAATAAATAAATTAATTTTAAAAAAATAAAATAAAATAAAAATAAATAAAAATGTGACACAGGTGAAATTTCCAATGTCATAATAAAGACTGATTATGTAGAAAAAAGCTAAACACAAACCCCTCTGACTAGTATAGCAGAGCATATCTTCATTTTCATTAACAGAGTAACAGTCAACATGTTAGAAGGAGGGAAAGCTTTTTGTAACTTCGTCATGAAAGTCTATATTTTTTAACTCAGTTATTAAAGCCTATTTTTTGAGCAAATGTTTAAATCTAGGTTAAGATCTTTCTAAAGCAAGAATAAGTAGTTGTTGCCACACCAATAGTGTGGAGCAAGTGCAACATGTGACTCAAAATAGAAATGAAACTGGGCAAAGTCAGAAACATGGCAAGCCTAGATTCTACTACAAAGGTAATTTGCAAGCTGATGTAGAAGTCCTAGCCTAGAAATTTTTTTCAAACTCCTGATAAAAGATCACACCCACAGTCTGCCACAGAGCTGGAAAGTGCAATAGCTAAGCATATCCTGGCCTCTAATGAGGTGATAGATGTCATAGGGACATTATTTCAGAAACCTTTTTACAAAGGAGAAACCAGAGGCTACCAAGATACATTCTATTCTCTAGAATATCTAGTATGTATTAGCAGCTTCTCATTCACTTCTGCTTTATTGGCTACACCAAAGCCTTTGACTGTGTGGATCACAACAAACTGTGGAAAATTCTTCAAGAAATGGGAAGATACCAGACCACTTTACCTACCTCCTGAGAAGTCTGTATCTAGGTCAAGAAGCAACAGTTAGAACCAGACATGGAACAACAGACTGGTTCCAAATTGGGAAAGGAGAACGTCAAGACTATATTATCATGTGCTTATTTAACTTATATGCAGAGTCATCATGTGAAATGCTGGGCTGGATGAATTAGAAACTGGAGCCAAAAATCAGGAAGAAATATCAATAACCTCATATATGCAGATGCTGCTGCTGCTGCTAAGTCGCTTCAGTCGTGTCCGACTCTGTGCGACCCCAGAGATGGCAGCCCACCAGGCTCCCCCATCTCTGGGATTCTCCAGGCAAGAACACTGGAGTGGGTTGCCATTTCCTTCTCCAATGCATGAAAGTGAAAAGTGAAAGTGAAGTTGCTCAGTCGTGTTAAACTCTTAGTGGACCCCATGGACTGCAGCCCACCAGGCTCTCCTGTCCATGGGATTTTCCAGGCAAGAGTACAGGAATGGGCTGCCATTGCCTTCTGACACCACCCTTATGGCAGAAAGTGAAGAGGAACTGAAGAGACTCTTGATGAAAGTGAAAGAGGAGAGTGAAAAAGCTGGCTTAAAACTCATCTTTCAAAAGACAACAAAAGAGACACAGAGGTATAGAACAGCTTTTGGACTCTGTGGGAGAGGGAGAGAGTGGGATGATTTGGGAGAATGGCACTGAAACGTGTATCGTATCATGCAAGAAATGAAGCATCAGTCTATGTTCGATACAGGATACAGGATGCTTGGGGCTGGTGCATGGGGATGATCCAGAGAGATGATATGGGGTGAGAGGTGGGAGGGGGTTTCAGGATTGGAAGCTCGTGTACACCTGTGGCTGATTCATGTCAATGCATGGCAAAACCATACAGTATTGTAAAGTAGAATAAAGTAAAAAATAAAATAAAATAATAATTAAAAAAAGGTGTCCAGGCAGAATGACATATATCTCAGATAAACAAAAGGAATATATTATAAAATATTTTTGAAGAAATAAATTTTAAATTTGAAAATTTTAGTGGAAAATATTTACTTATAAATACATGAATATCAAGTATCTCAAATATAAAGAAAATGACAACTAGCAGCTCGGAGAAAAGCTGTTGAAAATGAAAATACAAAAAAATTTTTGTAAGGAATCAGAAAAAAAATTACATACATGAAAACAAATTTATGAATCATGGCTAAGTTTTAACTAGAAAAAATAGAAAGAAAAATATAATGCAATTTTAAATTTAAGAGCTTAAAGAAATGAAGGAAAACTATGAATCTATTATTGGGACTAATATATTAAAGATGAAAAAAATCACTTAAAAATATTAAGTAAAAATATTTTTCAAAAATCTAGTGTATAAAGGCATTCTCAGCATAATATTGAGAGATTTCATTTCCAGCAGACCTTCATTTTATTTTATTTTATTTTTTTTGTTTTTGTTTTTTACATATGGAATTACATTTTTATTAATGTTTCCCTGACATTAATTTTGCTACTCTTTTTTAACATGTTTTTAATTAAATTTATTTATTTTTTTGATTACAATACTGTATTTGTTTTGCCATACATTGACACGAATCAGCCATAGGTGAACACAATCTCCCAATGCCGAATCCCCCTCCCACCTCCCACCCCCATCCTCTACTTGAATCATCCTGTGCATTAGCCCCATGCCTCCTGCATCCTACATTGAACATAGATTAGCGTTTCGTTTCTTACAGGAAAGTATACATGTTTCATTGCCATTCTCCCATACCATCCCACCCTTTCCCTCTCCCTCAGAGTCCAAAAGTCGACTCTATACCTCTGTGTCTCTTGTTGTCTCACATATAAGGTCATCATCACTGTCTTCAAAATTCCATATATATATGTCAGTATACTGTATTGGTGTTTTTCCTTCTGGCTTACTTCACTCTGTATAATCGGTTCCAATTCCATCCATCTCATTAGAACTGAGTCAAATTTATTCTTTTTAAGGGCTGAGTAGTATTCCATAGTGTATATGAACCACAGCTTTCTTATCCATTCATCTGCTGATGGACATCTAGGTTGCTTCCATGTCCTGGCTATTATAAACAGCGCTGCAATGAACATTGGGGTACATGTGTCTCTTTCACTTCTGGTTTCCTCAGTGTGTATGCCCAGCAGTGGGATTGCTGGGTCATAAGGCAGTTCTATTTGCAATTTTTAGGAATCTCCACACTGTTTTCCATAATGGCTGTACTAGTTTGCATTCCCACCAGCAGTGTAAGAGGGTTCCCTTTTCTCCACATCCTCTCCAGCATTTATTGCTTGTAGACTTTTGGATCGCAGCCATTCTGACTGGTGTGAAATGGTACCTCATTGTGGCCTTGATTTGCATTTCTCTGATAATGAGTGATGTTGAACATCTTTCATGTGTTTGTTGGCCATCCGTATGTCTTCTTTGGAGAACTGCCTATTTAGTTCTTTGGCCCATTTTCAACCACTTGTAAAAGAATGAAACTAGACCCCTCTCTAACACCATACACAAAAATAAACTCAAAATGGATTAAAGATCTAAATGTAAGACCAGAAACTATAGAACTCCTAGAGGAGAACATAGGCAAAACACTCTCCGACATAAATCACAGCAGGATCCTCTATGATCCAACTCCCAGTATACTGGAAATAAAGGCAAAGATAAACAAATGGGATCTAATTAAAATTAAAAGCTTCTGCACAACAAAGGAAACTATAAGCAAGGTGAAAAGACAGCCTTCTGAATGGGAGAAAACAATAGCAAATGAAACAACTGACAAACAACTAATCTCAAAGATATATAAGCAACTTATGCAGCTCAACTCCAGAAAAATAAATGATCCAGACCTTCATTTTAAAAACTGTTTAAAGAAAATGTTTAAAGTTGAAAGAATTTCTTTACAAAAATACTGATGGTTGATAGCAAATGTTATGGCAGTGTTATAGGCGGTTATAATATACACAAAGTAAATATAAAACAAAAATTAAAAAAAAAAAAACACTAAGATCATGAGACTATTATAGTGGGGAGTCACCCAGTAATTAAAAGCATAATTAAAACTGTGATGAGTACAAAATATGAAGTGGGCATGATGCTATGAAAACATATAAAAGAGAAACTCATCGAGTCTAAAGTTAATAATAGCTCCCACACCAGTCTCTTTCACGCTACAGTTCCAGTTCCGCTAATATCAGGTTGTGGAAGTTTTAATTCAGTTGTATGGACATAGTAGCTAAGGAGTCTTTTTTTAAATTAAATTAATTAGCTTATTCCCTTTTGACTGTGCTGGGTCTCCTTTGCTGTGGGGGACTTTCTTTTATTGCAGAGCACAAGCTCTAGGGTGTGCGGCCGCACAGCTGCAGGGCATGGGCTCTAGGCGTGTCGGCTCAACAGATGTACACAAGAGCTTAGTTGCCCCAAGGTGTATGGAATCTACCTGGAGTAGGAGTCAAACCCATGTCCCCTGCACTGGCAGGCAGATTCTAAACCACTGAGCTGCCCAGGAAGTATGACGAGGAGCCTTAACCACAGTCATGATCTGAGATAACAGAGATCCATGAAGTAGAGAGTAGGAGGCTAAAATCAGAGTAATTTCACTCAAAAGTGTGGAGGAACATATTGCTGATTCTTGCAAAGTCCTTTTGTGGTAGGAGGTCTAAAGCTTTAACTAGCTGTGGGTAATACTCAATCCCTAATGAGGTGAGAAGGCTTCCCTCATAGCTCAGTACGTCAAGAATCTACCTGCAAAGCGGGAGACCGAGGTTTGATTCCTGGGTCTGGAAGATCCCCTGGAGAAACAAATGGCAACCCACTCTAGGATTCTTGCCTGGAGAATCCTATGGACAGAGGAGCCTGGCAGGCTACAGTCCCTGGGGTTGCAAGAGTCAGATACAATTTGGGGACTAAACCACCACCACAATGAGGTGAGAAATCTGAGTATCCAGCAGGATTGTTACCTGAAAACACAGCACAGATCAGGGAACTGAGCAGAAGACAGGCATTTATTCTCAGGAGTTCAATATCTGCGCAAGGAAACTGTGGATAGAAAGTCAAACTAAGGCTGAGCTTGAAGCCTGTGGGCTACTACCAGCTAGCACACACGCCATTCTCAACTCTGAGGAATCCTTCATCTTCCTGCCTAATTTCTTCACCTTTACCTCCACTGAACCACCTATATAATTCCCAACCAATCCTGACTGGAAGCAGGAAAGGTTTAATCTATATGGGCTATTTTCACCAGCCTTTGAAATTCTAATTGAAAATGACTGCTTCCTTTTAGATCTTAAAGTAAACTGGTTCTTCTAGTGTAATATCCTACCTTCCAAGGAATAAGAACAAGTTCTCTAGAGGACATTAAATGGCACTATCTCACAGATAACTTAAAAATGTCCTCAAGGACCAATCCTGAACTACTGTCCAAGGACTCACACAAAGTTGAACTTTCCTTAGTTTACCTACTTAGGAACAATAACAAGGCTTGTTAGGTGGTACCAAAATCAACTCTAGTTTCCCTTTACCAAAATGCTCATCACGCTTTCTCTATAAAGAACAGGATATATAGGTGTCTGATACCTGATAATTAATGAGATGGGCCTGCAGACCAGAGTTCCTCACCTCACCATGAACCTTATCATGTATGATTAAACAAAACTGTGAAATGATATAAGAAAAGGAAAAGTACAAGGGAAAAGTTCCTACAGTCTTAGAGAGGGGTGAAGTTACTTCCAGGTGAAGTGATTAGGGAGTGCTTCAAAGTCAGACAGAGGTCAGAAAGAGAAAGACAAATAAATGATATCGCTTACATTTGGAATTTAAAGTGGTACAAACAACCTGATTTGCAAAACAGAAATAGAGTCAAGATGTAGAAAATAAGCTTATGGTAACAAGCGGGGAGAGTAGGGAGGGATAAATTGGGAGACCGAGATTAACATATACACACTACTATATATAAAATCAATAACCAGCAAGAACCCGCTGTACAGCACCAGGAACTCTACTCAGTACTCTGTAATGACCCATATGGGAAATGATTCTTAAAAAAGAGTGGGCATATGTATGTGAATAAACTGATTCACTTTGCTGTACAGGAGGAACTGACACAGCATTGTAAATCAGCTATATGCCAATAAAATTAAGGAAAACAAAGAAGCAAAAACAAAGTGGATATGTAAATGAATGAAGCGTAGAAGGTTGGTAGTGCAGAGGCCATGGAGTTGTACTGTTCAGAGCTCCCTTCAAGAGAACCCACTACAAAAATTCCTCCAGTCTCCAGCCTGTAGGCCTTATCTTTGAATCCACTATAACACATATCTGAGGCCATGACTTTCAACCAATGAGTGAAAGCAATGGAGTTACTAGAGAGAAGGGCTACTTCTTCCCAATACCAGACTCTTCTAATAAGGAATATTTGTTCACAAATCCCCATTGACCTGGTTCTCAGATGTGAGGATATTTACACCTCATCTGTCTTCCTTCCTTCTTTCTTTCATAGGGACAAGACCTACTTCATAGTGTGAAGACTTTTCCCACTTCCTCCTGCTTATGCTTACCTCTGTCCTTCAAGTGTTCCTGTGAGAAGATTTATTACACTGATAAATCTCTTGTGTACCTAATTCAGTCTTGGAGTCTGCCCCATAAAGAATCTGATACAGACAAGTTTTTTGAGTGATTGACTTGGTTAATGGATAGATTAATCAACATGCTCACAGCTTTGCTCAATTTGATGAAAATATTCACACTCAAGCATCAGTCATGGGTGGGATTCCCTTTGTTTCTAAAGATCGAGGCTGAAAAACATCTAGAAAGTGCAAAGCAGAAAAAGACTGCTACATCAAAATCATCTTTTGTTCTGTCTGAGATGTGGCCCTTGAGACCTTGAAACTGCTTCCTCAACTCCATCTAAATAAGAAGCAGATTTCTATATCATTTCTCTATGGACAGCTAATGTCCTTAGAATTTTTGTTGCTCCTTTCTCACCTACTGGATCTCAGAAGACATTATCTTGACCAAGCATCAACCTGTTCATTCATTAGTTCATTCATTCATTCGTTCATTCATTCATTCATTCATCCAACAGTCCTCAGGGAGGGCTTGTATAAGAGACTGTTTAAACATGATTCAGTTCAGTTCAGTTGCTCAGTCATGTCCAACTCTTTGCGACCCCATGCATTGCAGCACACCAGGCCTCCCTGTCCATCACCAACTCCCAGAGTTCACTCAGACTCACGTCCAACAAGTTAGTGATGCCATCCAGCCATCTCATCCTCGGCCGTCCCCTTCTCCTCCTGCCCCCAATCCTTCCCAGCATTAAAGTCTTTTCCAATGAGTCAACACTTCACATGAGGTGGCCAAAGTACTGGAATTTCAGCTTCAGCATCATTCCCTCCAAAGAAATCCCAGGGTTGATCTCCTTCAGAATGGACTCGTTGGATCTCCTTGCAGTGCCAAGGACTCTCAAGAGTCTTCTCCAACACCACAGTTCAAAAGCATCAATTCTTTGGCACTCAGCTTTCTTCACAGTCCACCTCCCACATCCATACATGACCAATAGAAAAACCATAGCCTTGACTAGATGGACCTTTGTTGGCAAAGTAATATCTCTGCTTTTGAATATGCAATCTAGGTTGGTCATAACTTTTCTTCCAAAGAGTAAGCATCTTTTAATTTCATAACTGCAATCACCATCTGCAGTGACTTTGTAGCCCAGAAAAATAAAGTCTGACACTGTTTCCACTGTTTCTCCATCTATTTCCCATGAAGTAATGGGACTAGATGCCATGATCTCTGTTTTCTGAATGTGGAGCTTTAAGCCAACTTTTTCACTCTCCTCTTTCACTTTCATCAAGAGGCTTTTTAGTTCCTCTTCACTTTCTGCCATAAGGGTGATGTCATCTGCATATCTGAGGTTATTAAATGTGGTAAATAGCAGTAAATAGTCTTTGAAACTCATTTGCCTATGTTCAAATATGAATCCCACCACTTACATCATTGAAACTTAATTTCTCTGTGACTCAGTTTCATCACCTGTAAAAGAAAATAATGCATACTTTCCCTATAAAGCTATTATGAGAATATAAGGCATAATACATACATATCTCTATCTAGTAGAATATGCTACATAGTAAGTATTCACAAAAGCTATTATTAGTTTTTCTATGTGCCATCACCTGTGCTAGGATTTGGAGATACAAGTTAATAAAAGAGACATAGTTTATGCCCTGAAGTCACTTACATTTTTATGGAAGAGACAAAAATTTAAAAAAAATGTAAATAGAAATTAAACACTTTTACATGCATTGAGCACTATAAAAGGGAACAGGACTGCTGAGCTAATATGATGCTATTTAATTTTATAGGAGGGGACAGCCTCTCCAGGGAAAAACATTTCGGGAAGACACAAAAGCATAAGCAACCCCCTTTTCAGGAAGGAACTTAGGGTGCTGGAATTTTTTTTTTTTTAATTAGCAACATGTCTTGATGAATAGAGGCTCAGAGGTTAAAGCGTTTGCCTTCGATGTGGGAGACTCGGGTTCGATCCCTGGGTCGGGAAGATCCCCTGGAGAAGGAAATAGCAATCCACTCCAGTATTCTTGCCTGGAGAATGCTATGACAGAGAAGCCTAGTAGGTTACAGTCCACGGGGTTGGAAAGAGTCGGACACGACTGAGCGACTTCACCTTCACCTTTGATGAATAGATTATGCTAGGACTCTGTGTTCACACACATACTCTAGACTGGCTCCTCAGAGCCACCGGCATTTTGTTCTGGCTCCCTGCTGGGGTTTGATACTTTGAAACCCACTTGGCCTTTATACGCTGTAGCCCCAACTTCACCCCGGTCTTACCCCCAGGCATTTTGCAGTGATCACCCTTATCATTTCCTATTCAAGAGTCAACTGCTACTCTGTGTTTATCCAATTCATGACTCTGAAAAGAATTCAACTTAGAAGGTAAGACTGTAAACTCTGTATCTAGTTCCCAAAGATCCCATCATCACTTGACCTTGGCATAGCTATTTACTGCCCTGAGCTTCAGGTTACTCATCTATACAGTGAGATTAAGGCTCCCTGGTGGCTCAGTGGTAAAGAATCTGCCTGCAATGAAGGAGACATGGGAGACAGAGGTTTGATCTCTGGATTGGGAAGTTCCCCTGGAGAAGGGCATGGCAATTCTCTCCAGTATTCTTGCTGAGAAAATCTCATGGACAGAGGAGCCTGGTGGGCTATGGCATGACCCCCCATAGGGGGTCTCAAAGAGTTGGACATGGCTGAAGTATTGAGCACACACCCAAAGTGGGATTAAAAGTATTTTCCAATTCTTAAGACTGTTGTATGTGTTCTGTAGAATAGCATAAATATAAGATTTTTAAACTAGACACCTTGAAGATGTTGGCTATCATCATTATCATCATCAATATCATTCGATAGACTCCTGCTATTACTTTGGGACTCTTTCTTTGAGGATGCTGCCAGTGTTTCACTGTCTTACTGGGCATGTCCTTCTTTTCCTCCCAGGAACTGACTGACTCCCACTGACTTTCCCAGCCCAGATTTGGACCATGGCTAGCTCTCTGGATTAGGAGAGGAAAATTCAGAGTGACATTGGGGATGAGGCCTCAGTGTTCACACGCACACATCCAAACACACCTCTGTCTTGGTGTCTCCTCAGTTGCATCTGAAATGGCACATTCCCCTCATTTGAGACTCAGTGTCTGACTGTTGATAGTCGTCACTATGTTCCATCATAAATGATAGTGCTAGGGAAAGGAACTGACATTTTAAATCATCATGATCTTCAGTAAAATGGCACTAATTTTAATGCTTTCAACTGCTGCTCCTTTTCAAGCCACAAAGCAGCCAGACTTCCTTTTTATTGAAGAGATTGCTAATGTGATGCCATCCAAACCATCAGCTGCCTCCCACGCGGATATTGACAGCTGGGGTGCTTTCAGCCTTCTCCATAGTGATCATCCCCTCTCCATTCGCCTCTCTTGCAGATTAGATTGAAATGGCAGCGTTTCACTCCATTTGAGACCAGGGGGTTCTGCAGATTGACAGGTATAATTATCATGTTTGCCTCCCAGCATGCGGTATCTAAGTAATAGTCTCCATATTTATCCACTGTTAATCAGGAAAGAGTTCAATCAGTTGGAGAGGGAGTTTTCAAACGAGGCCCTTCCTGGAGAACTCACCCAATAATGATAATCCTCATTTCTGAAACAAGGTTAGAGTTTTATAACTCAGGGAGCAGCAGTTATTGTTCAAGGACCCCAGACCCTCGGAGAGGTAGTATCCGGGACCACACAGGAGACATACAAAGAGGCCCAGCTCTACTCATTCATTCTGGGGAAATGAAGCAATGCAAGGATTTCCATTATAAAGGGAGCAATTAGAGTAAAATGAACCCAAGAAAATAAAATATAGTTCATCACAGTTTGGAGGTTTAGTTATTAATAGCTGTAAAAGTGTACATCAACATACTGTTTCTTTCTTATTTGCTTTTAGCAAAGGAATGAGGATCATAGCTGTTTGGTGCTCTGATGGAATTTAAAGTAGATGCAGTCTGCCTTCCCCTTTCCCCTTTTCTGACAGGAAAATATCAGGTTTTTCCCATGAGCCTACAGTCATTTGGCTCATTAGGAGTAGTTCAGAATTTAGCCAGAGGAAAAAGCCAAGATCTGAAACAGCTTTGTAAATGGCTAGTGCATCTGTTGCAGTCATTTCTATTTATATTGTAACTGAATTGAAGGGATGGAGGAGGCCTTTAAAAGTATATGGTCCAACCCACACTTCTGAGAAGGGTCCTGTCTCCCCTTGGACATCTTCCATGAAGATGAGCATCCAACTCTCAGGAAAGCTAAGTGACAAGGCTGGGCAAGGGGGAGCCCACCTGGGTGCTGCTCCTAATAATGGTAATGGTCGTGATGGAAGGGCTACAAAAACTGATTTTTGGGGATGGGGGTCACACTCATGATGAACCATTGGTCACTCCAGACCAGGCAACCTTTAAGTCTTGACATGAACCATCTTGTTTAAACCTTTCCATAATTCTCTGCAGTAGGTAACATTTTTCCCCCTCAATTTAGACATTTAGCTTAAAATCCGAAGCAAATCCCTCTAGCTTGGTCACTGGTCAACTGATGAGCTACAATGATGGGATTACAGTTTTTTTCTTAACTGCAGAGCTGCCCTGCCTTAGATGTATTCCTTGCCTTGCTTGGATCAGAAGTTAAAAGAGAATGCACAGGGGAATTTGGGGACTAGAGTTCCTTTCAGAAAAAGTGCCTAATAAACAGAGAGAGACAGTATGTGCTCAGGCAGAAATGAAAGCTCAACCCAGGCAGAAGTTAGAAGTGAATAAACACAGCCAGTTAATTTTGATTCTCCAATTGCTGTGTGTCTTCTGGGGAGGTTCATCAAATGGACCGCTGCCTTCCTTGTCTGTTTATTTTATTTTGTCTGTAAGCTCACTGAGTAGGAATAGCTCTCTTCTCTGTGGCATTCCCATAAAAGTTAAATAACACTTCTATTAAAAGACATGGGAAAAGCTCATTCCCACTTTCTTTGGAGACCTATTCGCCACTATCTGGCCCTTAGTGTGATTGTCTTAAAAGAGAATACTTGTATTGCCCCATCAGGTATGGCAAGTCTATTCCAATAAGCTGGATGTTTTTTTTTCTAAATGAGAAAAGTGGGTATCCTGAATCACACCAAGTGGTTCAAGCATAACAGGGAAGGGGAAAAGTGAAAGTGGGTGTTTTTTAAAAAAATCTTCCATTGTATGTCAGGCATTATCCTGAGTAAGCACATTACAACGGTCAGCATTAGTGACATTGCAAAGATCTGTAGAGTCCAAGCTCTGGTTTTCCCTGTAGTCATGTGCAATGTGAGGACTGGATCATAAAGAAGGCTGAGTACCAGAGAACTGATGCTTCTGAGCTGTGGTGCTTGAGAATAGTCTTGAGAGTCCCTTGGACTGTGAGGAGATCAAACCAGTCAATCCTGAGGAAATAAATTCTGAATATTCTTTGGAAGGATTGTTGCTGAAGTGGAATTTCCAGTTTTTTGACCACCTGATGCAAACAGCTGACTCATTAGAAAAGGCTCTAATGTTGGGAAAGATTGAGGGCAAGAGGAGAAGGGGGCAGCAGAGGATGAGATGGCTATATCGCATCACATACTTACTGGCCATGAACTTAATCAAACTCCAGGAGATAGTGGAGGACAGGGAAGCCTGGCAAGCTACAGTTCACGAGGTAGCAGAGTCAGACATGACTTAGCTACTCAACAACAGCAATACATAGTAAGTACCCACATTACCTCACTGGATGCACACGGGAAATCTGTTGAAGCAGGCATTGTCATCACGTGAGTTACAGATGAAGAAACCGAAGTTCATGACTGTGTGTACTAGGTCAAGGTCATGGGGTCAGTCTGCATCAGAGTCAGGGAACCCAGGAGTCTCCCTTCAGGGTTACCTATAGGTACTCCAGGGGAATGACATTTGTATGCAAAGGTGAACAGGGAAGCCAGGATGGGGAGAAGCTGGGAAAGGAGCACTCTGAGCAGATAGACCAACTGCAAAGGCTCCAAATGGAAGGAAACAACACTTTCCACGGAGAGCCAAGATGTCACGTTGGCTTGAGCACGATGTCTGAATAAGCAGTAGAACTGAAATTCCAACCTGTGAGTGGAGCTTCAAGCCCCACATAAACCACTCTATTGCCCAGATGCTTTTATCCAGTTGGATGCTGCAGAGTCTCCCAAGTAAGTCTAAGACACAGAACTTGCCCATTGATTTGTATTCTGGAGACTTTTACAAGAGTGATATCCACGGCATGGTGGTTGGCAGAATACAGAGAGGGAATGTGGGAAGTGTACATTTTAAACTTGGAAGAACAGACAGCAAATGTCAACAACTTAAAAAAAAAAATCCTAGAGATGCTGAAGGGGAGCGTGGGGCCAAGGAAGGGTTTGTGAAAGCAGAAACAAGCATGTGCATGTTGATGGGACTGATCCATGAGAGGGAAGCAGAGTCTTGGTACAGGAGAGAGAAACTGATTGCATTCAGAAGCATTCATGCATGATTGGATTCTTAATCTTTGGCTAGAAGGGATTTATGAAAGAGGAGTAACTGAGGATGTGCGTTTCACCCTGTTTATCATTGTTTCCACACGTGTCCATCTCTCACTTCTGTGAATCCAAACGCGATTGATAAATAATATAAATGCTGCTTCTGTTTTTGGTGGTTTTATTCTTTTTCCCCAAAGCTCACTGATTGATTCTCTCCTCTGATAATTAAATGATATAATCACCAAGTTAACTTATTATCTCATTCTCTCAGCAAAGATGTTGACCAGCTTCTATACGACAGATATTGTAACAAATTAAGTGGTAGAAAATGGAGGATACACGCACAGATGCCTGTTCCCAAGGAGGAGGTCTTGACCTCCTAGAATAAGATGCAATACTCTACAGCACGCATCACAGTCCTTTGCTCAATCAAGTTGAGTTTTCTGCTGTATCTGTGGGATTGGAAATAGATTGCTACGTAAATCAATGTCAGAGATTCAAACATTTTCAGAGCGTTTTTCGTTTATCTCCTTTTCCTTTCTTTTTGTCTTTTCTTTCCTTGAATGCTCATTTATACATATTCAATTATACGTGTATGTGTTTATGCCTGTGTGCGTGCTCAGTCGCTTTAGTCATATCTAACTCTTCACAACCCTATGGACTGTAGCCCACCAGGCTCCTCTGTCCATGGGATTCTCCAGGCAAGAATGCTGGAGTGGGCTGCCATGCCCTGCTCCAGGGGATCTTTCCAACCCAGGGATCAAACACGCCTCTGTCTGTCTCTCCTGCATGGCAGGCAAGTTCTTTACTCACTGAGCCACCTGGGAAACCCATATGTGTATATGTATATATTATATTAAATACTAAGTGACTATATAATACATCTGATGAAGGACTTTATCTAGATTATAAGTTTTACAAATCAATAGCAAGACCAATTTCACAATGAAAAATTGAGCATAGGATTTGCACAGACATTTCACAAAGGAAGATATAGAAATGACTGATGAACACATAATAAGGAACGTACTCAGAATCATTAGCCATCAAGGAAATACAACTTATAACCAAAAAGAGATACAGTACACATGCTATAGAATAGCTCGAATTAGAAACACGGACAAAAATGGAAGTGAGGATTTGTACCAGCTGAAATGTGCATACTTTACCAGGAGTAAGGAGTAGATGTAGAAAACACTAGCAACCAATTTGGAAGAGTATCTGGCAGTTGAACACTTATCTATGTAAAGACACAGAGATTTCCACATCTGGATATTTTTCCAGGAGAAATGAAGAGTTATCACCACGTGAACATTTTTTAAGAATGTTTAAATTTATTCATTATAGCCACAATTAAAATGTCCACCAACACTTCAATCAATAAGCAAGCTGTGATAAAGGAATATTATTCCTTAATAAGCTGAAGCAAACTCCTGATACATATTTTATGGGTGAATCTCAAAAATATTATGCTAGAGAAAGAATCCAAATACAAATGAAAACATACTGTGTAGTTCCACTTATACAGAGGCAAAACTAATCTTTGATGATGGAAAAGTGTTCTCTTGTGAACTTGGAGACTGCCTGGAGTGGGCACAAGAGACATTTCTGATGGAAAATTGTCTTAATTTTGATTGAGTTGGGCTTCCCTGGTAGCTCAGCTGGTAAAGAAATCTGCATGCAATGTGGGAGACCTGGGTTCAGTCCCTGGGTTGAGAAGATCCCCTGGAGAAGGGAATGTCTATCCACTCTAGTATTCTGGCCTGGAGAATTCCATGGACTATAGTCGCAAAGAGTAGTACACGACTGAACAACTTTCATTTTCGCTTTCTTTCTGATTGGGTTACTCACTCATCAGCTGTACTCTTAGTGTGATAGGCATAATTTCAAGAAGGCCCTTGCTGTTCATCTATGTTGTCATTCCTATGATTTTAAGCCAAAGAGGAGATTATTTAGGAGGGGCTAAGGAGGGCTTCTCTGGTGGCTCAGTAGTAAAGAATCCGACTGCCGATGCAGGAGATGGGAGTTTGATCCCTGGGTTGGGAAGATCCCCTGGAGAAGCAAATGGTAACCCATTCCAGTATTCTTGCCTGGGAGATCCCATGGACAGAGGATCCTGGTGGGCTACAGTCCATGGGTTTGCAAAGAGTTGGACATGATTTGGTGACTAACCAATGACAATAATATAGTCACATGAACCCATTAAAAGCAGAGAGCTTTTTCCTCCTGGTTACAGTATGAGAAATCAGAGAGCTTTTTGAAGCATGAGAAAGATTCAAGGCAGCTTGGCTGGTTTGAAGATAAAAGCCAGGTGACAAGGAATGAGAAACCTTCTAGAATTTGTTAGCTGGCTGACAGCCAGCAGTGGTATCAGGACCTCGGACCTGCAACTGCAAGGACTGCATCCTTCCAAGAGAAGTGGACCCCTCCTCAGAGTCCCCCAATAAGAGCCCTGCCTGGTTGACTTTCTGATCTCTGCTTCATGAGACCGTAAAAGAGAACCAGTTTGACCTCAAGCAGACCTCTGGTGAACTGTAAGATAATAAATCGGTACTCTGCTTTATTTTTATTTAATTTACTTTAGTGCAAGATTGAAGTATAGTTGATTTATAACATCCTAGGTGTACAGCAGAGTGATTCAGTTTTATATATATGTAAACACATATATTTTACATATATATGTGTGAAATACACATTTTATTATATATGTTGCACAATAAAATACATATAGATAAAGAATATATATAGAATATGTATATTCTTTTTCAGTTTCTTTTCAACTGTAAGTTATTGAGTATAGTTCTTTGTGCAATATAATAGGTCTTTGTTGTTCTGTTTTATATGTTGTCCTGTGTGCTCAGTCACTCAGTCCTGACTCTGCAACCCTATGGACCATAGCCCTCTAGGTTCCTCTATCCAGGGGATTCTCCAGGTAAGAATACTCCAGGGGCTCTTCCCAACTCAGGGACTGAACATACCCTTCCTGAGTCTCCTGCATTGGCAGGCAGGTTATTTACCACTAAGCCACTTGGGAAGCCCTATTCGTAGTTGTGGGTATATGTTAATTTCAAATTCCCAATTTATCTCTCCTTTTTCTTTTTCTATGTCTATGAGTTTATTTCTGTTTTATAAGTAAGTTCATTATATTGGGATTTTTGTTTTGTTTTGTTTGTTTTTTAGATTTCACATGTTCAGTTCAGTTCAGTCACTCAGTCATGTCCAACTGTTTGCAACCCCATGAATTGCAGCACGCCAGGCCTCCCTGTCCATCACCAACTCCCAGAGTTCACTCAGACTCACGTCCATCGAGTCAGTGATGCCATCCAGCCATCTCATCCTCTGTCGTCCCCTTCTCCTCCTGCCCTCAATCTTTCCCAGCATCAGGATCTTTTCAAATGAGTCAGCTCTTTGCATGAGGTGATCAAAATAATGGAGTTTCAGCTTCAACATCAGTCCTTCCAATGAACACCTAGGACTGATCTCCTTTAAGATGGACTGGTTGGACCTCCTTGCAGTCCAAGGGACTCTCAAGAGTCTTCTACAACACCACAGTTCAAAAGCATCAGTTCTTAGGTGCTCAGATTTCTTTATAGTCAAACTCTCATATCCATACATAACCACTGGTTAAACCATAGCCTTGACTAGATGGACCTTTGTTGACAAAGTAATGTCTCTGCTTTTTAATATGCTGTCTAGGTTGGTCATAACTTTCCTTCCAAGGAGTAAGCGTCTTTTGATTTCATGGCTGCAATCACCATCTGCAGTGATTTTGGAGCCCAGAAAAATAAAGTCAGCCACTGTTTCCACTGTTTCCCCATCTGTTTGCCATGAAGTGATGGAACTGGATGCCATGATCTTAGTTTTCTGAATGTTGAGCTTTAAGCCAACTTTTTGCTTTCCTCTTTCACTTTCATCAAGAGACTCTTTAGTTCTTCACTTTCTGCCATAAGGGTGGTGTCATTGACATATCTGAGGTTATTGATATTTCTCCCAGCAATCTTGATTCCAGCTGGTGATTCATCCAACCCAGCGTTTCTCATGATGTACTCTGCATATAAGTTAAGTAAGCAGGGTGACAACATACAGCCTTAACACACTCCTTTTCCTATTTGGAACCAGTCTGTTGTTCCATGTCCAGTTCTAACTATTGCTTCCTGGCCTGCATACAGGTTTCTCAAGAGGCAGGTCAGGTGGTCTGGTATTCCTATCTCTTTCAGAATTTTCCACAGTTTATTGTGATCCACACAGTCAAAGGCTTTAGCATAGTCAATAAAGCAGAAATAGATGTTTTTCTGGAGCTCTCTTGCTTTTTTGATGATCCAGTGGATGTTGGCAATTTGATCTCTGGTTCCTCTGCCTTTTCTAAAACCAGCTTGAACATCTGGAAGTTCACAGTTCATGTACTGCTGAAATCTGGCTTGGAGAATTTTAAGCGTTCTTTTGCTAATGTGTGAGATGAGTGCAATTGTGCGGTAGTTGGAGCATTCTTTGGCACTGTCTTTCTTTGGGATTGGAATGAAAACTGACCTTTTCCAGTCCTGTGGCCCCTGCTGAGTTTTCCAAATTTGATTTCACATCTAAGTGATACCATGTGATGTTTGTCTCTGTCTAATGTGCCGTTAAATCTATGGTGATTTTCCATGAGGCAACAGGAAACTAAGACACAATGATTGTTTGAAGTGAAGTGAAGTCGCTCAGTCGTGTCTGACCCTCAGCAACCCCATGGATTGCAGCCTTCCAGGCTCCTCCGTCCACGGGATTTTCCAGGCAAGAGTGCTGGAGTCGATTGCCATTTCCTTCTCCAGGGGATCTTCCCGACCCAGGAATCAAACCCAGGTCTCCCACACTGCAGGCAGACGCTTTACCGTCAGAGCTACCAGGGAAGCCCAGTGATTGTTTAGGACTTTCCATGTATGTGCATATTACCTCTCTCCCTGTGTCTGTTGTCACATGTGCATCTATCTAAACCAAGGAGTTTAGCTGGATTTAGAATCACATTGATTTTTAACAGGAAACACAGATAAGAAGCTGAGTTTATCTTAGGGAGGCAGAGTAAGCAGCCTCTGTTTCCACAGCTGGTGAATATGACAAACACAGGGTTCTTAAATAAACCTGTATGCGTATTGGAAACAGTGTGTTTAAGGACCTCACAATTTTTGTTTCTCTAAACATGCTCTTCTGCAGCTTTGCCGTAGCAAACATTTATTGAGCTGTTACAGTGTACTAGCCATTCTTTTAAGACATCTCCATGTATAAACTCATGTAATCCCCACAGTAACCCCATGAGTGGTAGATAGGTATTTCGGCATCTCCAGATAACTCACTCCAGGGCAGCAGGTAGCTTACACAGTGAGGAGGTCTGTCTCTGGAGCTTTGGCTTTAACTACAGTGCTGTATCTTGCCCCATGAAACTGGGCATAAGAATAGGGGAAAGATACGCTTAGAAGGCTCCATGCATGCATGCTCAGTAATGTCTGACTGTTCGCCACCTTGTGGGCTGTAGCCCATGAGGCTCCTCTGTCTAGGAAATTTTCCAGGCAAGAATACTGGAGTGGGTTACCATTTCCTTCTACAAGGGATTTTCCTGATCTGGGAATTGATCCCACATCTCCCGTGTCTCCTGTGTTGCAGGCAGATTCTTTACCTGCTGAACCACCTGGGAAGCCCATGCTTATTGCATTCTTACCCTCTTCTGAGCCATCATTGTGTCTTATCTGGACCAGTGGAATAGTTCCCCAATGCTACCTTTTCTCTCTTTTGACCTTTGCCCTCATCCCCCACAGCCTTTGGTCCACAATATTGTCAGATTAGCTCATTTTTTTCTCCTCTTTTAAAACCTTCCTGTATCTCAGCTATGCTTAAAATAAAGACTTTGCAATAGATTTTAGTGTAACTTTGGCAGTATCTAGAGACACTGATGCTATGGTTATTTTTGGTTGTTATGGCTTAGGGGTAGAAATACCACTGGCATCTGATAGAAAGTGACCAGGGATGCTGCTAAACATTCTAAAATGCACAGGCTATGATCCCCAAACAAAGAATAATTCAGCTCATAACGTCAGTGGGGTTGAGGTGAGAACCCCTGTTCTATGTTGAGCATAGCAACACATTCAAAGCTAAGAACATCAGGCCCTAGTATGTAAGAGTTCCTGGGCTTCCTTCAAAGCGCCATGGGGACACAGCATCTGCTAGGCAGGAACATAAAGCAGGTCTCACTCTAGCATGGAGAGGGGGAGCTCTCTTTGCTCTGATCTGAGACTGAAATCCTGAGATCCAGCAAGTGGTGAAGTGAATTTTGAAGTGTGATGAGTAAGTAGAACAAACATTACAAACATCATAAATGAGTGGCTGTTGTTTCTCTGACCTTAGGAAGACCTGCTTTTCTCCTGCTTCCTGTGGTTCGTGATCACCACTTAGATTAATTTAACGTCCCCATCCTTGCTGAAACAGTAAAGACTAACATGGCAAAACTTTTATATGATGATCAATTTTAGTAACATCCTGCATCATAAAATAATACAGTGTTAGTCGCTTAGTCAAGCTTCCCTGGTAGCTCAGCTGCTAAAGACTCCACCTGCAATGTGGAGACCTGGGTTTGATCCCTGGGTTGGGAAGATCTCCTGGAGGAGGGCATGGCAATCCACTCAAGTATTCTTGCCTGGAGAATCCCCAGGGACAGAGATCCTGGCAGGCTATAGTCCATGGGGTCTCAAAGAGTCGGACATGACTGAGCAACTAAGCGCACTCAGTCAGGTTAGACTCTTTGTGACCCCATGGACTATAATCTTAATATAAAGAAAGGTTGGAACATATTTTTAAATTTAAAAAAATCTATGGACACCAAGGGGGAAAGGAGGAGGGGTGGGATGAACTGAGAGACTGGGATTGACATATATGTACTATTGACCTTGTGTATAAAGTAGATAACTAACAAGAATCAACTGTACACCACGGGCAACTCTACTCAGTTCTCTGTGGTGACCTAAATAGGAAAGAAATCCAAAAAGGAGGGCCCATATGTTGACTTATAGCTGATTCATTTTTTTGTGCAGTAGAAACTAATACAATATTGTAAAGCAACTATACTCTAATAACAAATCAATAAATCTAAAAGAAAAAAGGAAAAGAAAGAAAAAGAAGTTAAAATTTCACTACTTAGAAATAACCACTGGTAATACTTTGGTGTGTGTATGTGTATGCATGCACAGGTGATATTTTATCACGAGCTTTCCCTCATGTCATTAAATTTTGAAAACCATTTTTTAATATTCTATCATATTACCATGTGTATATGCTAAGTCACTTCAGTCATGTCTGACTCTTTGTGACCTTGTGGACTGTAGCCCAACACACTCCTCTGTCCATGGGATTCTCCAGGCAAGACTACTGCAGTGGGTTCTGTTTCCTCCTCCAGGGGATCTTTCAAGGCATCAAACCCACATCTCTTGTGTCTCCTGCGTTGGCAGATGGGTTCTTTACCACTATGCCACCTGGGCAATATGTTGACATTAAGATTCTTCCTAGTTTTCATCATTGAGATTGATAACATCCACTTCACTGATTGGTTCAGACTAAAAGGAGACATCATTTATTCAATAAGCATTAATGGGTATTTTCTATGTGCCAAACATGGTACAAAGTGCTGTATATAAAAGGTGAATAATAAAGGATTTCTCCATTCAAGATGAATTACATAGAACTGGTGAGTGTCATGAGGGCACAGAGCAGATGAAAAGTTGGTACCAGCTTCTGAGGAAGCTCCTGGAAGTCACCTGTTTTGGTATCAAGCATAGCAATCTAAACTGTTTGCAAAGTCCTCTCTGTTCTCAATGTCCTCCCTTTAACCCAGAAACTTCTCACTTTCACTGAGCCCCACTCCTCTGCCTATCCAAAGGGTATACTCACCTCTAAATTCTTGCACTGAAAACTATCCGACATGGGTTTTGTACAGCCTTCTAAGGCTTCCATACTAAATACCATAAACTGGGTGGCTTAATTGTTAACCACTCAGTCGTGTCCAACTTTTTTCTAAACCACGAGCTATAGCCTGTCAAGGCTCCTCTGTCCCTGGGATTCTCCAGGCAAGACTACTGGAGTGGGTAGCCGTTACCTTCTCTAGGGGGATCTTCCCACCCAGGGATCAAACCCGGGTGTTCTGCATTAGCAGGTGTATTCTTTACTACTGAGTCACCTACAGATTCAGTCCATAGTAGGTCACCTGGAGTGTATTTCTTTTGTGATCAGTGAAACTTTAATTTTATTATAAACAAAAAAATGTATTAATGCACAGTTTAGATAATTTGCTATCGATTTAGTATATATTTTCCTTTTATCATCTCATATACATGAGTCATGTATATGAGATGTTATATATTTTACATATCATGTATTTCACTTTAATATTGATTTGTGTGTTTATGCCACAGACATTTATAAATTCCCTTTCTATGCTGGTTGCCATGGCGAGTGGTAAGAGTAAGTGGTACTAAGTAACAAGTAGAGATCTGGAATCCGAGTTTACGGAGCTCAGAACCTAATATAAATGGAGTTCTTTCCAAGTTCTACTATTATGCAAATGCTCCAGTGGACATTGTTTACATCTTCCTCTGCACCCAACTGGTGTCTTTGTTTTAAGAACTGTGTGGGTATGTGTGTGTCTATAAACTAGCATGTACTTTCCAGCTTCATTCATACATTGATCCTTAGCACCAGTAAGACCATCATTTTCTTGGGTAAGGGATTCATGACCCATTAATCTTTAAAAGGCCCCACTTTTAATTCAGTCTCACATATGATAGACATTCTATGATACTGCTTGAATGCATGATAACATAAGGAGCATCTGAGGAAGATGTGGATATTCCTATCTTAGAGAGCTCTGCTTTTGTTCTGTCACTCAGTCATATTCGTCTTTTTGGCACCCCGTGGACTATAGCCCACCAGGCTCCTCTGTCCATGGGATTCTCCAGCCAAGAATACTGGAGTGGGCTGCCATTTCCTCCTCCAGGGGACCTTCCCAGATCAGAGATTGTTCCCACATTCTCCTGCATTGGCAGGCTGGCTCCTTATTGCTGAGCCACCAGGGAAGCCCCTCAGCAAGCTCAGGCTGCCAGAGCCAAATACCAAGGCCGGGTGGCCGATGCAGAGATGCACACTCTCACAGGCACGGAGCTAGGAGTTCTCTATCGGTGGGGCAGCATGGCGGTGTTCTTCAAACAAAGGCCATCTTGCTGGCTTGCTGTTGCCCATCTTCTCCGTGCGTCCTCACCTGGCAAGGGAGAAGGAGAGAGCTGGAGAGACACACACACTCAGAAAGAGGAACCCTAGTGTCTCTCCTTCTGAGGGCATTAATTCCAGCGGATCAGGACCTACACTTACGACTTCATTTTTCATTTTACTTCAGTAAAGGCCCTAACTCCAGATATAATCACACTGAGAGTCAAGCCTTCAATATGCAGATTTTGGGTGGACACACACTTTCAGTCCCCAGCCATTCCCATTTTACAGATAGAAAATCAGGACTGTGACAGTGTATCATCTGTGCTTTGTCCGCCTACCTGCTGACTCGCCCTGATTGGGAGTGGACACCTGAAGCCTGATGGGGAGAAGGTTCTGGAGCCACACCTGTCTCAGGAGAGAGCCGTCCTGTATGAATCTGTTAGTCATGTGTGTGTGTGAGTGTGGAGCAAGAAGTAAGAGCCATTCATCACCGTGCTTGGCAATAAGCAGCATTGCCTTAATTCTGAACACTCGCAACCTGCAGGGCCAGACTGACTGACTGACGGCTGGAGAATTTAGTTTACGAGAGTGCAGTTAGAGTTTCTGTTTGAACCGGCTTCAATGTCTTTTTTCTGCTACAATCCTCTTAACTCCATTTTTTCTAATAATGAAGATTCAGACAGTTCTTCATTCTACAATACATTTCAAAATTTTTAAAAATTTTCATCAGTGAAATCACAGTGTTAAAGAAAGTAGAGGACCCTTAAAGATTAGCCAAGTTTATGATTTAAAAAATAGTGAAAACATTTTGCCAAAGAAATATTATTAGAACTCCATATTTTATTTTAAAGGTAGTGAAACCTTTTTGTTGAGACATGAATAAAAATCTAAACATTAAAAAGAATGAAAAGCAGAGCTGATGAGGGCAAAGATTTCCCTTTGCCATCGCCAGCCCCTGGAAATATGTTCAAGAAACCCTAGCATTCCATGAAATATGGTTAATAAAACACCGAGCCAGCTCACCCTCCTTCTTCGGCTGAGAGAGGCACAAATTACTCGCTGAAGGTCACAGAGCCAATTAACAGCAGGGCCAAGAACACGGCTCTGCTTCTTGATTCCTAAACCTGCTTCTCATACACAGGTGTTGAAATATTTTAAAATGTCATCTGTGACTTTGAGACACCAGGCTCTTCTGGAACCATAACTGAATGTAGGCACGTGAGCTTTCCTGAAATCCCAAAGAAAACAAAGGGAAATTGGAAAGGCACTGCGGGATTGACTGCAAACAATTGAAATTCTTCTCAGTTAAATATCGAGATAAAAGGCCAAGACAAGCACCATTCGGCAAAGAGGAGAAATGAAAAGTCAAGTCAGAAAGCTTTACAGATGTCGATATTCTGCCGAGAAGACTTAGTTCCAGAAGAAAAGGAAAGTTACGGTTTCTGAACACATATCCGTGTTTGGTTCCAGTAGAAATGCCCTGTCTGACTCTGGCTCAACGCAGTATGGGTTTAATGAATATTTCAGAGGTCCTTACACAGCAGAAGAACTTAGAGGTCAAGAGGCCTGTCCATCACTTCATGGCGGACTCCTGTCTACAGCAGCTCACATTCAGTTACGCCTTCAAATGTCATGACTCATTCAGCGCCTCTGAAAACAAGCAAGACCATATATATAAAGAGATTTTAAAAGAAGATAAAGGAAAACACTTTTCTGTGAAATTCTATTCAGCTCCTTTTAAATGTTCCAACAAGCCATGAGTGGAGTATTCATCATTTTACAGATTAGACAAATGAAGCTCAGAAAAGTTAGACAACAGGAAGCATGAGGCACGTCTAAGTCTATCACCACCGGTATTTGAACCTAGATCTGCCTAAAGTCTTCCTGCCGTATAGTGCAGAATGCAAGTGAGCACAGATATTCATGTCCTGCTTTCATTCCTGAGCACACAGCTAAATGACATTATGACATTTATGGCTAATATAAGCAGAGGTGATTGGAGCCACACCCAGGTCTGTCCCTTGATAGCACAGGCTCCCTTCCACTCGTGTGGGGGCGGGGGGAATCTGAGGATCTGAAGAGGATGGAGCCACAAGATGAAAGGAGACGGGTCCTTGAATGATCACATGGAACTAAGCCCCTTCCGCAGCCCACATCTCATTCTGCCTTCCCACTGAACTCTGCTTCAGATCACTCTGTCATTGTTTTCAGTTGTGACTGCAGAGTAGACAGCTCAGATCATATTTGGAGAGAGCCTTTTTGAGTTTCTGTGATCAAACACTGGGGGAAGGTGGCCATAACCGCAGCTGCAGAGCTACTCCAGCTGTGCTGTGGCATTGCCTTGCAGAGGAGAACTTTTACCAGGTTATCTGATGCACACAGGCATGCCTGGTGGCTTAGCTGGTAAAGAGTCTGCCTGCAACACAGGAGACCCAGGTTCAATCCCTGGGTGGGGAAGATCCCCTGGAGAAAGGAATGGCAACCCACTCCGGTATTCTTGCCTGGGAAATCCCTTGGACAAAGGAGCCTGGTGGGCTACAGTTTATGGGCCACAAAGAGTTGGACACGACTTAGTGACTAAACCACCTGGTGAATGATCATGGACTAAATAAAGTACATATCTGGATTCCCCTCACATTTAGCTATAACAGGCAAAGAATTATGATGGGGGTTGTGCAAAGCTACCAGACCTCCCACTCCCATCCTAGACTGAAAACCCCATTCTCCTAAAGCAGTGGAAGTGTTGACAGCTCATAGGTTGCCTTTGTGGCTCCCTCAAGAGATTGTTCTTGGATGAAGAAATCCAACTCAAGTAAGAGCATAACCTCTTCCCAGGGGCATCATTTGTCAAATGACTGGTCCAATGCTGAGCCATAAAGGCCTCGCCCTTTTATTAAAATTCAGAAAAAAATTTGTAGGGTTTTTCCAGTTTCTGGTCCCATATTTCATGCCTCCCACTCCCACCTACTGTGGGAATGGCAGAACTCTTTGTTGTCACCGTTTCACATCCTAGCTTTCCCTTCTCTCAAACCTGGTGCAAACACCAGGAGCACCCAAGGTTTATTACTTAAAAAAAAAAAAAGGATTTTAAATGATTACATGTTTATAGAAGCATGCCTTTAGGATACTGAGGGATAATCTTCTCTATGAAAAGAGGGAGTTCATGGCATGCTTAGAGTCATGTAACTCCAGAGAATTCCAGAACTGCTGTAACTCCCCTTGTGATAGTTAGCCCACTCATCGCCGCTCTGTCTGGCAATGATGTGTTTAGATTTAACAGGAAACTGCTGTGGGCTTCCCAGGTGACATTAATGGAAACAAACTGCCGGCAGGACATAAGAGACCTGGATTTGATCCCTGGGTTGGGAAGGGCCCCTAGAGGAGGACATGGCAACCGCCCCAGTTTTCATGCCTGGAGAATCCCCTGGACCGGAGGGGCCTAGCGGGCCATGGACCATAGGGCTGCAAAGAATCAGACATTACTGAGCACACGCCCACACACACACACACACACACACACACACACACACACACCCACACACACACACATCCACACACCAACACACACACCCCCACACCCCCCCCACACACACCCCCCCACACACACACACCCAACACCAACACACACACACACACACACACACACACACACACATCCACACCCACACACCCACACCCACACACATCCACACGCACACACACACCCACACACACCCCCACACACACACACACCCACACACCAACACACACACCCACACACACACTCACACACACACCCACACACACACCCACATACACACAGAGGAATCTGCTGCCTTATCTCTCTGTGTAACTTGTGACCCTACTACTCTTCTTTCTTATCATCAAAATTATCCAATTGCCCTGTAAGAGACTTTGTGCATCTGGTACATATTTTTGATCATTTTTGCATAATATCATCACAGTCAACCGTTCAAATTATGATTATCTTTTTACTCTCTTCGTTTTTTTGATGATCCAACGGATGTTGGCAATTTGATCTCTGCTTCCTCTGCCTTTGCTAAAACCAGCTTGAACATCTGGAAGTTCGTGGTTCACATACTGTTGAAACCTGTTATGGCACATTATGAGCATTATTTTGCTAGCATGTGAGATGAGGGCAAATATGTGGTAGTTTGAACATTCTTTGGCATTGCTTTTCTTTGTGATTGGAATGAAAACTGACCTTTTCCAGTCCTGTGGCCACTGCTGAGTTTTCAATATTTGCTGGCATATTGAGTGCAGCACTTTCAAAGCATCATCTTTAGGACCTGAAATACTTCAACTGGAATTCAATCACCTTCACTAGCTTTGTTCATAGTGATGCTTCCTAAGGCCCACTTAACTTCACATTCCAGGATGTCTGGCTCTAGGTGAGTGATCACACCATCATGGTTATCTGGGTCATGAAGATCTTTTTTGCATAGTTTTTCTATGTATTCTTGCCATCTCTTCTTAATATCTTCTGCTTCTTTTAGATCCACACAGGTCCCATCCTTTATTGTGCCCATCTTTGCATGAAATGTTCCCTTGGTATCTCTGATTTTCTTGAAGAGATCTCTAGTCTTTGCCATTCTATTGTTTTCCTCTATTTCTTTGCATTGATCACTGAGGAAGGCTTTCTTTTCTCTCCTTGTTATTCTTTGGAACTGTGCTTTTAAATGGGTATATCTTTCCTTTTCTCCTTTGCCTTTAGATTATGTTCTTTTCTCAGCTATTTGTAAGGTCTCTTAAGACAACCACTTTGCCTTTTTTGGCTTTCCTTTTCAAAAAAGCAAGAGAGTTCCAGAAAAACATCTTCTTCTGTTTTATTGACTATGCCAAAGCCTTTCACTGTGTGGATCACAAAAAACTGAAAAATTCTTCAAGAGATGGGAATACCAGACTACCTTACCAGCCTCCTGATAAATCTGTATGCAGATCAATAAGCAACAGTTAGATCTGGACATAGAACAACAGACTGGCTCCAAATAGGGAAAAGAGTATGTCAAGGTTGTATATTATCACCCTGCTTATTTAACTTATATGCAGAGTATGTCATGCAAAATGCCGGACTGGATGAAGCACAAACTGGAATCAAGTTTGCTGGAAGAAATATCAATAACTTCAGATATGCAGATGACACCACTCTTTTGGCAGAAAGTGCAGAAGAACTAAAGAGCCTCTTGATGAAACTGAAAGAGGAGAATGAAAAAGCTGGCTTAAAGCTCAACATTGAGAAAACTAAGATCATGGCATCTGGTCCCATCACTTCATGGTACATAGATGGGAAACAAGGGAAAGAAACAGTGAGAAACTTTATTTTTCTGGGCTCCAAAATCACTGCAGATGGTGACTACAACCACGAAATTAAAAAACGCTTACTCCTTGGAAGAAAAGCTATGACCAACCTAGACAGCATGTTAAAAAGCAGAGAAATTAGTTTGCCAACAAAGGTTTGTCTAGTCAAAGCTATGGTTTTTCCAGTAGTCATGTATGGATGTGAGAGTTGAATCATAAAGAAAACAGCGCACCGGAGAATTGATGCTTTTGAACTGTGATGTTGGAGAAGACTCTTGAGAGTCTCTTGGACTTCAAGGAGATCCAAATATTCCATCCTAAAGATACTCAGTCCTGAATATTCATTGCAAGGGCTGATGCTGAAGCTGAAACTCTAGTACTTTGGCCACCTGATGAGAAGAACTTACTCATTTGAAAAGACCCTGATGCTGGGAAAGATTGAAAACAGGAGGAGAAGGGGATGACAGAGGATGAGATGATTGGATGGCATCACTGACGCAGTGGACATGAATGTGAGCAAGCTCTGGGAGGTGGTGATGGACAGGGAAGCCTGGTGTGCTGCAGTCCATGGCGTCACAAAGAGTTGGACATGACTGAGTGGCTGAACTGACAGAACTATCTTTTTACTTGTCCTTTTCCACTAGTTCCTGAATTCCTCAGGGACTAATAAGGAGAGTGGATTATTCATTTCAGAACTTCCCAGACACTAACATTCAGTGCTCCTCAATGATTTTTTCAGTGTTAGCACAGCACGTTCACACCACCCTGCTTAACACTGAAAGGCCAATGGGAATAGCTTTATTTACCACTGTTCACTTGTCTCCTTCTGCAAAATAAACACTTAAAATGGGTCACTTTAAAAGCCCAAACCAGTCATAAAATTGGACAAAATAATATCAATTTAAAATACTACTCAGCCCTTAAAAAGAATAAATTTGACTCAGTTCTAATGAGATGGATGAAATTGGAACCGATTATACAGAGTGAAGTAAGCCAGAAAGAAAAACACCAATACAGTATACTGACACATATATATGGAATTTAGAAGACAGGGAATGATGACCCTATATGTGAGACAACAAGAGACACAGAGGTATAGAGTGGACTTTTGGACTCTGAGGGAGAGGGAAAGGGTGGGATGGTTTGGGAGAATGGCAGTGAAGCATGTGTATTTTCCTGTAAGAAACGAAGCGCTAATCTATGTTTGGTGTAGGATACAGGATGCATGGGGCTGATGCACAGGATGATTCAGGTAGAGGATGTGGGGTGGGAAGTGGGAGGGGGCTTCGGCATTGGGCGATTGTGTTCACCTATGGCTGATTCGTGTCAATGTATGGCAAAACAAATACAGTATTGTAATTTAAAAAATAAATAAATTTAATTATAAGAAAAAAAAAATACACTGTTTATCTCAAGAAATGGGGTAAGCTTTCCAAAAGAACAGCAGTTAGCTTGGAAGAGGAGTTTAGAGAAGGCATTTTCCTTCTAATTTTGAATTGAGTAGGTCTGTTTGTCTCTGTCTCCATCACCTTATCTAAGTTGAAGCTATCTTAATCTTATCCTCAGTCTGATACCACATTCTTTTAACTGGTCCACTCACATCTACATGTGGCTTTCTCCAATCTGCTCTTTGCTGAGTAAGCAGAATGCTCCAAAATATGAAACTGGCCATTTCAGACATACCTCTTCCTTTCTTTAGGATGGCATATGCTCTTCCTTGTCTGGCCATGGCTCACTGCTCAAGACCCTTCTCTTAATATGTTCCCTCAGCTTCAGTTCCCCAATCCCATTAACTGTCCTATTCTCTCCCTGGCTTTCTGCTCTTGCTAACCCCTCTGCCAGGACCCCTCTTCCTTTCAGCTCTGTTGCATCCATTTGTACTTACTTAGAAGATCTCAACAAACATAGGGAAACTGACCTATTTCTGGATATGTTTGAACCCCCATACAAAGCTAGTAACACTCATATGTTGTTTATAGAATCCATGATGCAGACTATATGGTTTTCTTCTTCATGCAAATGGAGGGCTTAGCACACAGCAGGCACACAATGTAAGCATGTGTTTAAGAAAAGAAAAGAGAAATGAAAGAAGAATAAAAGGAGGGAAGGAAAGATGAAAGAAAGGAAGACATTAAAATTAATAAATTGAGGGTTATCTCCTAATTTTCTCTTTTTAAAGAAAGTTGAGACTTTCAGCTACACCATACCAGCTCTCTGACAGGTTAGAGCTTATTTGAACATATATTGCATGTAAAGCCAGTCAGTTCGATTGGTTTTGGAATCTGGAGGGTCTCACAGAGTCATGTGATGTCCTTCACTCTTCCTAGAATCTGTGATTTTCCTTTGACTCATGATCTGATTCATACTCTTAAGCAGTTGGTGCCACAATGAAACTGGAGGCACTCTGGATAGTCCTTAAACAAATTTGAAAAGAACCAAAGACCCAGATTATGGGTGTGTGAAATCAAAACAACCCTTAAAAAAGAGAATGAAAATAAATGAAATATAATCTACTATAGCTCAGAGAAAAGCCATGTTTGTTAATCTTGAGGGCAGGGACACGATGGGCAGGGGCAGGGAAGTATGAAATCTGATATCTCATAAAAAGCTTCCAAGGTCAAAGGTATACAGACAGTCAACACTCTAGAGATTGGAAAATCTCATGACTTGCTGCCTGTGTCATTAATTACTGAACTCCCTGTTACCGTAGTGGAACATTATATAATTTTTGCTCTAGGCATGGATGTGGCAATCCCTTAAAATAAACAAGACAGTCAATTAGAGTTAATCTGTTAAAAAATTGCTCTGCCAAGACAAGCTGTAGAAAGTGGAAACAAAAATAAAATAGTGTAGAGGAACAAGAAATACATTTCTGAGTCCAACAGTCATCACTAATAATAATAATTCAGAAGGCCTATTTTCTAACATGTTCATCTTTCCACTCATCTAGTGTGAATCTCCTTTTCTCTGGAGGTCAGTTAGACCGTCTAAGGGCCTGGCTTGGCTGCAATATTGTGAATGAAGAATGCGGATGGTTCAGATGCCAAGTTTAAAATCCAGAGGCTGAATTAAACATTCACTCCAAAAGAAAGACTCTAGCATGCGATGGGGAAGACTGCAGGAAATGTATCTGGATACTGGTTGTTGCTGTTCAGCTGCAAGGTCATGCCTGACTCTTGTGACCCCGTGGACTGCAGCACACCAGGTTCCCTTGTCCTTCAATAGCTCCTGGTGGTGGTGGTGGAGGTTTAGTCCTTAAGTCATGTCCAAATCTTGTGAGCCAGTGGGCCATATCCACGAGACTCCTCTGTCCATAAGATTTCATGGAGTTTGCTTAAAAACATGTTCATTGAGTCAATGATGCTGATACCAGACACTGGTGGGTGACTTCAAACACTAGGAAGTGTTTTGTTTTCTTTTTAAGGGCTATCTCATGTATGGTAAATGGACTCAAGTAACTTAAAAGTCAAGTACTGAGATGGATCTGTCTATTAATCCATTATTCTACCATCCACCCACACTTTTATATATTCAACCATGTATTTGGTTCTTCAAGATGGCTTAGATGGATTGGATCAAGACAAGGCAGTACGAGTTGACCCAGCCCTGGTCATCTATATTTTTGTAGCACATGCCACCAACACTTAGGAAAATACCAATACCAGTTGATATCATAGTATCGACTATGGTATTAGTTCTGTTCTTCTTATCCACTATCTAAAGCTGATTTTGAAGAGTAAGAAGACCTTTCACATACATAGACAGGCTAGTTGATGCAATCCAATAATAGCAATTCTTTGCTTTCCTCTCTTATAAAATGAAACTAATACTAGGACCTACCTCATAAGTCTATTATGAGGGCTAAATGAATTAATAAATGCAAATAATTCCTGGCATTATTTTTGCTTTTAAAGATACCTGTAGATAAGCAGCAATTTATTATTAAAAAGTACTATCATCCACACCGAGGAAGCCAGAATTGAAAGAGACACGTGTACCCCAATGTTCATCACAGCACTGTTTATAATAGCCAGGACATGGAAGCAACCTAGATGTCCATCAGCAGACGAATGGATAAGAAAGATGTGGTACATATACACAATGGAGTATTACTCAGCTGTTAAAATGAATACATTTGAATCAGTTCTAATGAAGTGGATGAAACTGGAGCCTATTATACAGAGTGAAGTAAGCCAGAAAGAAAAACACCAATACAGTATGCTAATGCATATATATGGAATTTAGAAAGATGGTAACGATAACCCTGTATGTGAGACAGCAAAAGAGTCACAGATGTATAAAACAGTCTTTTGGACTCTGTGGGAGAGGGCGAGAGTGGGATGATTTGGGTGAATGGCATTGAAACATGTATAATATCATATGTGAAACGATTCGCCAGTCTAGGTTCAATACATGATACAGGATGCTCGGGGCTGTTGCATTGGGATGACCCAGAGGGATGGTAAGGGGAGGGAGGTGGGAGGGGGTTCAGGATGGGGAACATGCATACACCTGTGGGGGATTCACATTGATGTATGGCAAAACCAATACAATATTGTAATTAGCCTCCAATTAAAATAAATAAATTTATATATTTTTAAAAAGTACTATCATCAATAGTATTTCCTTCGATTTTCCCAAAACACTTGCATATAAAGAGTTTGGCTTCTCATAGACAAGAAAATATCTGACAACATTTTGGGTCTCTCTAAATTAATCAGGTTATTAGAAGGCAAGACTGGGAATCCTCTACCTAGTCTGCCTGGTATGCAGTCAATAACCAAAATAAATTGGTTGAGAGACAGAAGCTTCAGAATCTTGCTGGGTCCTTGTCTAAATCTGCCCCCTCCTCTGCATTTCTCTACCCCTTCCCTGGTTTACGTCTTGTCATTTCTCTTCTGGACTGTCACCAGTCATCTATCTGGACTCCTAGCTGCCAGATCCATTTTTTTTTCCTACTGAGTTTAGTCATCTTTTCAAATTAAATTTGACTACACTTATTCTAAAGTCCCCAGGGGCTCACCATCTCATTAGAATGTAACTTTAGTTCTAGGTTTTGCTTACAAGGCTCCTTCCAAGGAACAAAGGCCCTCTTGCTGTTGCATGAGTCCTGTCTGCCAGTCTACTGCAGGGTCTGGGGACATGAGCAGGTCACAGGGTAGAATGCTCAAGCTAAGACGTGAGAGTCACCTTCCCTCCTGTCTCCGATTCCCCACCCCACCCCCATCATAGAGCATTCCCCTTCCCCACCCAGCCTCCACCCTGGAAAGCTACCCTCTGGAGACCTGAAGGGTAGTGTTCCCTGAGCCAAGCCCTGAGAGTAGTGAGGATGGAAATAGTTCAAAGGAACAGAATGGTCTTCTTCTCATCCTACTGTCTTTAACATTTCACTAAATGAAATCTTCCACTCATAAATAGGCAAACAAACAATTAAACAAACCAATAAGTTTGCAAATAAAAGCTTAGTTTCCTACTGCTAGAACTTTAAGCTCCCTGGACTGAAAATATTTAATTTCCTCCAAGGCTGGTACTGATTTTTGTTTGTTTGTTTGTTTATTTCCCTCTTTGAGACAGGATTTATGAGTAGATACAAACTTTCCCACTCCCTTTTCCCAGTGAGTTTTAGGCCTAGATTGGACAAAGTTTTTTTTTGACAAATAACTATACTACAGTGTAAGAAAAGTCATAAGAGCAGTGTACACAATATGCCACACCAGAGGATGACTTTGCTTTTTCTGCATTCCAAACTTACCGTTTGGTTCACTGTGGTAGCCATTCCTGGAAAGGATTATTGGCAACAGCCAAGACTGTACTGAGCAATTTTGTTATTTCATATAGATTTGGTCCTGCAACAACATATGAAAGTGATACATGTTGGATCTACATCAGGTTAGAAAACTGATTTCTAAAATATGTTGAGACTGCTAAGATCCACTAAAGTGTATGTGCAGAGCTGGGGTTGTAATTCAAATAGGTCATCTTTACAGTAAAATGTATAACCACTGAATCTCCCTGGTGAGGGGCATCATGATATCATTAGCCTCTATTTATTTTATTTTTTAGCTATTCTGAGTCTTCGCTGTGGCTCGCAGGTTCTTTGTTTTGGCGCTCAGTCTTCTCTAGTTGTGGAGCATGGGCTTAGTTGCCCTGTGGCATGTGGGATCTTGGTTCCCAGACCAGCAATGGAGTCCACACCCCCTGCATTGGAAGGCAGATTCTCGATCACTGGAGCACGGCAAGTCCCAAACCCACTTTAAATAACTCTCATCCTCTGTCCTAAGGCCAGCCTCACCGAATTCTAGTTTACCTGTAAGGAGTTGCACATGTGAATTCCCAGGCTTTTAGAAAGGTCTCCAGAGGATACTGAAAGATTCAGTCCTATACACTATTCCACATTCTATATGGCATCAGTTTAAACAGTTTGCTGACATAGTTTAATGAATCCTTAGTTTAATGAATCCTAGAAAATTGGAGTGATTGTTTTTCAGCATGAAAGACTGTGAGATCTGAGAGGAGCTTCCACAGGTGGACATGGGGAATCCGAGAGATTTGGAAATGTAGAGGGAAGCACCAAGTGTCACTAAGATGTGGGAACAGTGCCAGAATGTGCCTGGAAAACAGTTCATATTGAAATAGCTGATTTCTTTACTCATCTGCTTGCTCTTTAGACCAGCACTTCCCGACCTTTTGGCACCAGACCCCGGTTTTGTGGAAGACAATTTTTCCATGAACTGGGGTGGAGGGGTAGTTTTAGGGGGATTCAAGTGCATTCTATTATTGTGCACCTTATTTCTATTTTTGTTACATCAGCTCTATCTCAGAACATTATGCATTAGGTCCTGGAGGTTGGTGACTCCTACTTTAGGCCACAAGGAGGTGGGGGTCATGTATTAATTGAGCTAGATGCATAGCTCCTAGAAGAGTGCCTCACACAGGGGATCTATCACACATCTTGGGACAACCGGTAACTTCCTGGTAAGATATAGATCCCAAAGCAGTAGATCCCCAGTCTCCATGGACAGTCCCGTGCATCTAAATAGGGCCTGGGAGGCCCTGTGGCATCCTTCTGCCTCTTCTGTGTCATCATTTCCCAGCATCTGCACTGTCACTCACTGTGCGTGCCCCCACCACACTGGACTATCAGTTTCTGGGATATGCCAAGCTCCCCTGGTCTCGCGGTCTGAGACCTCTTTGTGAAGCATTCTCACTATACTGCATGGCAGCCGTTTCTTCCCAGTCTCAGATCACATCCTTTCCTGACCCAGCTTTAATCCTGCCCTCCTTTTATGCACTTTCAGAGAATATGGCATCAAATTCTTAGAGAATATTTCAGAGAACATTTATCATAGCACTTACATATCTGTAAGTTAATACTTACGTAGTGATCCCTCGCTCATTACCTACTTCTTGAACTAGACTAAAATCTCCATGACGTAGAGACTTTGTCTAGGTAGCTGTAGCATTCTTGGTGCTTATCACAATGCCAAAGACATAGTGGGCACTTATTAATTGTTAAATTAATGTTTCAGTAGGTTGTGTGTCAGGGAGTATGATGGCCAATGGGACAAATAAATGCCCCTGCATTTGTGATCATCATTATTGAAATGTATAGTAAAAAAAAAAAATACTGTAAATTTGGTAGCATAGCAAGGGTTTGTAGTGACATGCATCAGCCACTGTATTCAAAGAACTAGGCATTGATTTTTGTTCAATCAAAAATTTAATATAATCATGTGCCAAGGGCTTCACGTGAGACCTAAAATGAAGGAAGGAGAGGGAGGGAAGAATTGAAAGAGTAACACTGAAATGTGTAAACATTACCATATATAAAATAAATACCCAATGGGAATTTGCTGTGTGATGTGGGGAGTTTAAACCCAGTGCTCTGCGATAACCTAGAAGGATGGGATGGGATGGGAGGTAGGAAGGAGATTCCAGAGGAAGGGGGCATCAGCTATGGCTGATTCATGTTGATGTATGGCAGAAACCAACACAATATTATAAAGCAACTATATTCCAATTAAACATTTTTAAAAAGAAAAAAAAATTGTGACTAAAGAACATTGCTTAGTTGACAGAATTAAATATTCCTACCTAGTCTTCTACAGCATATAGATTCAAAAAAGACATGAAAATTGAATCCAGAGAATTTTACAGCTGAAATTATGGATGGCGAGATTTGCTGTTGTTTAGTTGCTCGGTCATGTCTGACTCATTGCGATCCCATGGACTGCAGCGTGCCAGGCTTCCCTGTCCTTCACTGTCTCCTGGAGTTTGCTCAAATTCATGTCCATTGAGTTAGTGATGCCCTCCAACCATCTCATCCTCTGTTGCTCCCTCCTCTTTCTTCCCTCAATCTTTCCCAGCATCAGGGTCTGTTCCAGTGAGTCCATTGTTTGCATCAGATGGCCGAAGTACTTGGGCTTCTGCAGAGATTAGCCTTGTTATTAATAAGCATTAAACAATGACATGCATGTGCATATTATGTCTTATAATTCAGACAACACTTAATTAGTCGTTCTCTTGATCCATGACTGTTGAGATATGGTAAGTTACTAACGCATCCTCTTTAAAGTGGAGATCTGACCCATACTGTGCTCAGCCATTGGAGCCTTCTTCATGAAGCAGAGATCTAACATGTCATGTTCGGCCATGGGACCTTCTCCATAAAGGTTGTGATTCTGGTAAATGGCATTGAGAAAATCATTTCACCCTACATGTTTATAATTTATATTTTTAAATGCTATCTACAAGTGAAGATAACTCTATGTGTATAGGTGTGTTCATGCGTATAGCTTCATAATCTAGTCTTAACATTTCTTCATCATTTAACATTCTGAAATCTTCAAAAATTGGATGTCATTGAGATGTCCTGTGTCCAGAGCCCCTTATAAACTGAGTGAAGATGTCAGGTTCAACAAGCACTAGCATCAGGAGGGCTCAAACTTCTCTTTCCACTGGCTCCCACACTCTCTGGGGGTGTGAGTGTTCCAGTTCACTTCAGTTCAGTTCAGTTCAGTCTCTCAGTCGTGTCCAACTCTTAGTGACCCCATGAATCACAGCACGCCAGGCCTCCTTGTTCATCACCATCTCCCGGAGTTCACTCAGACTCACGTTCATCGAGTCAGCGATGTCATCCAGCCATCTCATCTTTTGTCATCCTCTTCTCCTCCTGCCCCCAGTCCTTGGCAGCATCAGAGTATTTTCCAATGAGTCAACACTTCGCATGAGGTGGCCAAAGTACTGGAGTTTCAGCTTTAGCATCAGTCCTTCCAAAGAAATCCCAGGGCTGATCTCCTTCAGAATGGACTGGTTGGGTCTCCTTGTAGTCCAAGGGACTCTCAAGAGTCTTCTCCAACACCACAGTGCAAAAGCATCAATTCTTTGGTGCTCAGCCTTCTTCACAGTCCAACTCTCACATCCATATATGACCACAGGAAAAACCATAGCCTTGACTAGATGGACCTTAGTCGGCAAAGTAATGTCTCTGCTTTTGAATATATTATCTAGGTTGGTCATAAATTTTCTTCCAAGGAGTAAGCATCTCTTAATTTCATGGCTGCAGTCACCATCTGCAGTGATTTTGGAGCCCCCAAAATAAAGTCTGACGCTATTTCCACTGTTTCCCCATCTATTTCCCATGAACTGATGGGACCGGATGCCATGATCTTTATTTTCTGAATGTGGAGCTTTAAGCCAACTTTTTTGCTTTCCTCTTTCACTTTCCTCAAGAGGCTTTTTAGTTCCTCTTCACTTTCTGCCATAAGGGTGGTGTCATCTGCATATCTGAGGTTATTGATATTTCTCCTGGCAATCTTGATTCCAGCTTGTATTTCTTCCAGCCCAGCGTTTCTCATGATGTACTCTGCATATACATTAAATAAGCAGGGTGACAATACAGCCTTGATGTATTCCTTTTCCTATTTGGAACTGGTCTGTTGTTCCACGTCCAGTTCTAACTGTTGCTTCCTGACCTGTATACAAATTTCTCAAGAGGCAGGTCAGGTGGTCTGGTATTCCCATCTCTTTCAGAATTTTCCACAGTTCATTGTGAGTGTTCCATTCAATTTCAAATCCTAGCTTGTGCGTGTTGTGACTCATTATACCTCTCTGGGTCTCAAGTTTATTCATCTATAAAATGCCTATTTCCATCCACAATCAACTTCCACAATTCTGAGATGTGAAAATCTGTGGGATCTGGAAGATTTTTTTTTCTCGTTAAGTTTGGAGCAAAAGCTCTTTTCAGCAGCATAACCTTCCTGACCTGACATGCAGTTATTGAAGTCATCACTTACCACTCTTAGTCTCAATATTCACAGTGTAAGATGCAGAAATACCAATGTGATTATGCTGGATATGTTATTTGGTATATAACACTGACATTGTGCCACTTCTGTACAGCCATAAGATTTTGAATCTCAGAAGCCTGCAGGCCTCAGGAGCTTCATGAGAAGGACTGCAGCCTCTTTCTGAGTGGTGTGTTGCTGGGTATGAAGGAGATGGAATCACTGGCTCATTGTAAGAACTTAGAAAGTGGTATCCCTTAATTATAAGCTGTGCTTTTATCTCTCAGTCACTAAACCCTAGTATTCCTGCCCTTTCCCTGGCTATCTAGTTGGTTAACATCTAGCTTTGGATCAAGCTTCCTTTTCTCTTTAGCAAATGCTGTCTTGGCTGGAGATTGTCTGAAACCCAGGGAGTTTCTCCTTTGGCTCCAGTTCCCTTTGTCAATCCAGGGAAATTCCTGGGTCTAACATCACCATTGTTTCTGTAAGATTCCTACATCTACTTCTTTGCTTTTACATGGATGGTTAAGTGAAAGACAGAAGAATAGGAAACTCCAAAATAAATATATGCCTTTTCAAAAGTGAGTTTATTATCTTTGATAAACACTATCTTTTTTACGGTGGAGCCTGATGGGATGCCGACTCAGACCCGACTGAAGCGACTTAGCAGCAGCAGCAGCAGTAACTTTTAAAGTAGTAGGTAGTTGATTGATCTGATTGCTTATTTAGCAGTCATTCTTCTTTCATTGATTCATTCTATTTTTCAGTCACCCATTCATCCATTCTTTTGTTATACAATTAATAAATGTGACCAAATTTTACTGGCCTTCATTGATTCTATTTATAAGATGACCACCAAGAACTAATCAGAGACATGGAAAGTCAAATCCATCTATTTATCAGTCTGTTTTTCTTCTGTGTTTGAAGAAAGCACATGGGTGAAAGAATTAAATATTTAACTTTTAGAGATCATTTGGTAAATACTTTGCAAAAGGCAGAAGTCATCATTTTATAAATTAGAACATATTTCTAGTGACTGCCAGGCCTTACAGTCAATGTATTAAATGTATTACTTGTTTGAAGTGTCCACACTTTCTGAAAAAGTTAAGACTTTTATCTGTAAGGCTTATAAAGACATCCTGGTTACCAGTCAGTTTCAAACCTAGGTTAGCTTGACTTCACTTGGATTTCCAGTTATATTCCCCTTCTTCCCAAGAATAGAAAGGGCCAATGGTAAGAGAGATGAACTGTGATTGCGTCACAACTTTGCTGAGGTTCAGTTGAAATAACTTTCAAAACTGAAAGCCTGTTTCAGAGTCTTGGGGAGAAGGTAAACTCTAAGGAAGCACTGAAAATGCATCTAATTCAGGAATGTATCCTAAATTGCTGGCTTAGTACCTGGGCAAATAAGTCTTTGAATAAATGAGACATTTAGTTGAATATATGAGACATTTAGTTGAATATAACAGCAATTGATATTAGTTAAGACAAGAGAAAGAAAAGGGAAGAGAAAAAGGAAGAGGAAGAACCAGAAGAGGGAGGGAGGAAGAAACAGGAAGTGGAAAGAAAAGAACCAAACAGAGAGGAACAAAGGAAGTGAAGACAAGAAGGAAAGATATCTGTTGCCCAGTAATTGGGTTTCACTCATCACTGTAAAACTGCTCTCTTTAGATCTTTGTTGATGTACAGGTCGCCAAACTCATGGCACAGAGTTTAAGAGGAGTCCCTGAAATAAAAATGCCAGTTTGATACAAAATAGCTGAGTGATTATGATGGACAGGTGTCTATGCATTTGTACAATATCCTCACCTTGGGTGTGGCTGGAATGTGGCAAAATCTATGGGTTCTCACTCCATGATTGCATTATATAAGACTCCGCCTTCCTGGAAGATTCATTCTAGATGTTTTTCTTCCAGGCCTGATGAAGCAAATGCTTGTATTGAGGGAACAATATGGCCAGGAATTGTAGGTGACCTCTGGGAATCGCATGAAATCTCCAGCTAACCATCAGCAAAGAACTGAGTGAGCTGGGAAACCAGAGTCTTCCCCAGATGAGCCTCCCATATGAACACAGTTCAGTAACGGCTTGGATAAATCCTTGCAAAGTTTCAAGCAAATGGCCCAACTAATCTGTGACTGGACTCCTGACCCACAAAAACTGTGAGATAATAAATATACATTTTGTTTGAGCTGCTGAAGTGTAGAAATATTGTTATGAAGCACAGAAAACTAATATAGTGACTTGAGTTTGGGAGCCAATCTTTCTGTATCTTAGCTTCTTGTTCTATAAAATGGAAATGACAATAGGATCTACCTTGAAACACTGTTGTGATGATAATGCGATGTGATGAACAATGTGATGATAATGATATGACACCGAACAGTACTGGCATGTGAAGAGTTAGTGAGCTTAGCTATCATGCTTACCTGTGACTTATCACTTTGACATGATTTAACATCTCCTTGAAAGTCTTTTCTTCCAAAAGAAGAAATATTTATAAACTTTTAAAATTTTATTTATACTATTTATACTATTATATTTATAACATAATATTTTAAATATTTATCAATACTTATTTATAATATTTTGTTCTCTTGGTTTTCCTCCTATTTTCTTTTCATAATTTTAGTCTCATTCACTAACTTCACTTCTCTCTGGTCCTTCATTTGGAATCCTGCCTTCTTGTCTGCTCACCTTCAGTGTCCCCCGGCCCCATTGAGTGTTCCAGGAAAACATAATTGCTTTCCCTTGTATTAATACCGTGGTGTGCTCAGAGCATGAATAGCAGACCGCATGCTAAGTCACTTCAGTCGTGCCCGACTCTTCGCAACCCCATCCATGGACTGCAGCCCGCCAGGCTCCTCTGTCCATGGGATTCTCTGGGCAAGAATGCTGGAGTGGGTTGCCAGGTCCTCCTCCAGGGGATCTCCCCCACCCCCCCCAAGGATCGAACCTGCATCTTTTATGTCTTCTTCATTGGCAGACAGGTTCTTTACCACTCACGGCATCTGGAAAGCCCCTCTTGTGAACTAGCTTCCTGCATACCCTGTTGGAGTGGTTTCTTCTGAAAAGAAATGAGAAATTCCACAAGACAAAAAGATGAATTCAAGCAAAAATAATATTTTAAGCCACCCATATATCCAAAGCATCGTGTCAGTACATTTGCATTTTGTAATTCATCTGCACAGCTGTACAATAAGAGTAGCAATATTGGCACCAAGAGGAGAACAAAGGGAGACTCAAAGAGGTGAGTGGCAGGGTGAGCAATGGGAAGGGCTTTGGCTTTGGAGACAAACCTGAGTTCAAAACTAGCCTCTGCGTCTGGAGAGCTGTGTGACCTTAGACAAGGTCTTTAACCTTTCTGAGCTTATTCTCTGAAGACAAAATGAGGATATTAGCATTCATGTCACACAGCTATGAGAATCAAATAATACATGTGCATGGCAGGAGCTCCGTGCCTAGGGTTCAGTTTGTCTCAGGCTGCACTATGAGCGCTGGCAATCATGCTTGGATTTCACACCCTGGATAAAAAGTAGAAGATAGAGAGAGAGAGGTAAGTAGGTAGACAGACAGCTGAAAATTAAAAGAAAAAAGAGAACTAAATCTTTATGGAATATATACAATAATACTTGATTTTTCCTGAAGACTTTCAGGCAGAATGTCATGACAGAGTTGAGGGAGCTTTTAAAAGCTTCCCTGGTTTATGGAGAGGAAAGCAGGGCTTAAGAAAAACACCTGTGTTCCAGACAGTCCCTGGAGAGTCTATTGCTGCTTACTCTATGCATAGAGAGGCTGCAATCTGTAGACTCTAAGTGCATTTTGAAAGCAAGACTCTTGGCGCTTCAGCCTTTAAACTCTTAAAGTGTGTTCAGAGCCAAATGTCTATCTCAACACTTGAGAATACAGTACTCTATTTGTCATCGTGTTCAATAGTGCGTTGCCAAAAACGTCTATTTATTCTAGGATTCAGGCATCCCTGGGATTGATGGAGGGCTAATAATAGGAATCTGTATGGAAGAGGGGTTTGGGAGTCCACAAAAGAATTTATTTTAAGGTGAGATGGAGCTGGAATAAGAAGGTATTGTTAATGGAGAGAAGGTGAATGAACAAAGAATGGAGAGTTCCTGATCTTTACTCCCATCACCTCCCAACTATGCCCACATTCTGGAGATTTTAGATCTGGCAAGAAAATGTGGTAAAAATGAAATCTCACTATGTGGAAAGTGAAAGTATTAGTCACTCAGTCATGTTGGACTCTTTGCAACTGCATAGATTGAGGCTCCTCTGTCCGTGGAAATCTCCAGGCAAGAATACTGGAGTCGGTAGCCATTCCCTTCTCCAGGGGATCTTCCCAGACTAGGGACTGAACCCAGATCTGCTGTATCACAGGCGGATTCTTTACCCCTGAGTGACCAGGGAAGCCCTAGGAAGGGAAGACATCCTACCTCACTTCAGTGTGAGATAAAAGGAACCCAGGAGTCAGGTCTAAGGGAACCATTTTTGAGTGTATCCTATAAAGACAAAACACGGAACTGAGATAGAACAGGATTTCAAGCATATCTTGAAAACCTGTTGAAGCACTTGGGAGGAATGTGAAGGTGTCTGTATTACCAGAAATTCTTCAGATAGCAGCAAAGATGGCAAAGTATTGTGTGTGTGTGTGTGTTAACTTTTTATTTTATATTTAAGTATAGCTGATTGACAATGTTGTGATAGCTTCAGATGGACAGCAAAGGGACTCAGCCATGCATATACGTGTAATCCATTCTCCCCCAAACTCCCCTCCCATCCAGGCTGAAACATAACATTGTGCAGAGTTCTATGTATGACACAGTGGGTCCTTGCCAGTTGTCTGTTTTAAATGGAGCAGTGTATACATGTGGATCCCAAGGAGTTTGGAACATGTTTTTCTATATATAGCTATTGTACATGTCTATAATCGTTTCTTTGTAGTATAGAAAGTGTTTTTGTTTCTATAGCGATTAAAAGATATTTGGCTTAGAAGCATCCTCAAAACATGCTGACATGTGAACTGTTGAGCCATTTGCAGATATGAGTGCAATTATATCCGTAAGTAAAGTAGAAAGTATGTAGTCATGGCTCCTCGCTTTTGTAAATTAGCTAGTTAAGATGTTCACAGCACAGTCACAAGTCAGGGAAACACCCTCTTGAGGAGAAGATGCTCTGTGCTTAGTCGCTTCAGTCCTGTCTGACGCTTTGCAACCCTATGGACTGTAGCCCTCCAGGCTTCTCTGTGCTTTGGATTCTCCAGGCAAGAATACTGGAGTGTGTTGTGGTTTCTTTCTCCAAGGGATCTTTCTGACCTAGGGATCAAACCTGGGTCTCCTGCATTGCAAGCAGACTCTTTACCCTCTGAGCTGTCAGGGGAAACCTGACAGGAAAGAAGAGACTCCAAAAGCAAGCACTGTAGAAGACTTCACCTTTGGGAGATGGTAGACTGCTTCTCCAAGAACCCCCATGCCTGAGCTTTTATGGAAGTGCCTTACAGTGGGAGCCATTTTCCTGAATCAAGTTAGATGGCATCTCATTACTGACTAGACAGGCTCACTGGCTTCTCCAGACCTGATTCTTACTTTTTTCTTTTTCTTTGCCATATTTGAACCTTGACTCTTACTCATGACTCCAAATTTGTTATCTTCTGCACTGGATTCTTTGTTTCTTGTGCCCTGACACCTAGGATTTGATTTGGCTTCAGTTCTTGCCTCTGAACTTGATTTCTAGACTGCCCTTGATATTCGCCTGCAGCTCAATTGAAATGGTGATCTCTGAGTCACCTTTTACTGTTTTAGGTCTCCTTGGGAAGTTTAAGGCTTTGATACAAACGTTCAGTCCCAAGGCTATCATTGAAACAGAGGGAAGAGACTGTCCTTCCCATGTATTCCTTCTCTTTAAAATACACTGCTTGATTTCTATGTGCATTGAGGTTAATAAAAATGGTCTGCTAACTGATTTTACAAAACACATGTAAAGTGAAGTAGAGGGGCAATGAAGTTTTCTTTGAAAATAAAAACCTGAAGGATAATTTTTTTTTGCTTTTTGAAATATAATTGCTTAACAATGTTATGTTAGTTTCTGCTATACAGCAAAGCGAATCAGCTATTTGTATACATATATCCCCTCCCACTTGGACCTCCCTTCCCCCTCTGTGTCCCACTATCTAGGTCATCACAGAGCACTAAGCTGAGCTCCCTGTGTCATACAGCAGCTTCCCACTAGCTACCTATTTGATACACATTCCTCAGGCTTCCCAGGTGGCTCAGTGGTAAAGAATCCACCTGCCAAAGCCGGAAATCCAGGTTTGATCCTTGGGTTGAGATCCCCTGGAGAAGGAAATGGCCACTCACTCCAGTGTTCTTGCCTGGGAAATCCCATGGACAAGAGGAGCCTAGTGGGCTACAGTCCACAGAGTCACAAAGGGGTTGGACACAACTTAGTAACTAAAAGACAGGTATATTACTCAGTCACAAAGAGGAACATAATTGAGTCAGTTGAAGTAATGTGGATGAACTTGGAGGCTGTCATACAGAGTGAAGTAAGTCAGAGAGAGAAAAATAAATATTGCATATTAATGTATATATTTGGGATCTAGAAAAAAAGTACTGACAAACCTATTTGCAGGGCAGAAATAGAGGCAGAGATGTAGAGAATGGACTTGTGGACACAGTAGGGAAGGAGGGTGCGGAGACGGCACTGACATATATATATAAAACCATCCGAAGGGTAAGTCCACTAGTGAAATGTTATCACCGTACCTTCCAAAAGGGAGAGATCTGATTAAAGGCAGAAGGAACCAAGCAAGTGTCGGAGAAACTGAAAAGAACGTGGGAGAACCTTCTGACATGAAGCAAACTACTACCTACCTGGTTATCTATAGCAGCATTTCATTCCCTAGGGTCGTTGACTGATGCACAAAAATACATCAAAATCCATAAAGCAATAATACCTTTTTTATGAACAAATGTAGTTCTTGGCCAGTTGTAAGTGCCAAATAATTGATGCTTTTGAACTGTGGTGTTGGAGAAGACTCTTGAGAGTCCCTTGGACTGCAAAGAGATCCAACCAGTCCATCCTAAAGGAGATCAGTCCTGAAAGTTCATTGGAAGGACTGATGCTGAGACTGAAACTCCAATACTTTGGCCACCTGATGTGAAGAGCTGACTCATTTGAAAAGACCCTGATGCTGGGAAAGATTGAGGGTGGGAGGAGAAGGGGATGACAGAGGAGGAGATGGTTCGATGGCATCACCGACTCAACGGACATGGGTTTGGGTGGACTCCGGGAGTTGGTGATGGACAGGGAGGCCTGGCATGCATTGGTTCATGGGGTCACAAAGAGTCAGACATGACTGAGAGAATGAAGTGAACTGAACTGAACCAGTTTCAATAGTATCTGGGATTTTCAGTATTCCCATATGAACAGCAGTAACAGATATTTATAAACACATCTAAGAGCCTGAAAAGCTATCAAAGTAGTATTATGAGTAGTCATAGTAAAAAAAAAGAAAAATCACATGCAAAAAGAACTAGGATTTCCAGTGAATCATAGAGCACTTTAAAGAAGACTAAAGACCAAAGGGAGTTTGCAAGAGCTCATATTTCACTTCCAAGTCTCCAAGGACCACCAGTAATCCTCAGTCCATTTCAAGTTATTTCCTCTACTGTTAACTTCTCTGCCTTCTATAAAAACACTCTTTCCTCCTTCATCCGCTATACTTATTGGGATGGATTTATGTCTCAGTAAATCAGGTGGGGTTGGTGTCTGGCTCACATGCCTTCATTCCCTTCTTAGGAAAGCTGGTAACCTGGGAAACACCTGTTAGTTGTGATTTTAAAGGGTATTTTAAATAGGTGGCCATGGTGACCATCAAGAGCTCTGTAAGAGAGGTTATAACATTCCTGTCTCCTGATCATCACCCACAGACTGTAAACATTTTTCCATACTAAGCTAATAGTTTTCTTTTCTTTTCTTTTTTTTTTTTTTAAGTGCAAAGCATTTCTCTGGCAAGGACTCTTTAGAGATTGAGTTGAGGTTCCCCAAAGCAGATGTTCAATTCTTTCAGAGGGAAAGGGATATGCCCTAGAGACTTACAAATCTGGAATTGACGAAATAAACCATTTAATCCAATGAATTTCTTGTTCTAATAAGGAAACTGAGGCTCACAAACACAGTCATTTATATATATGTATGTATATATATATATATATATCAGAGAAGGCAATGGCAACCCACTCCAGTACTCTTTCCTGGAAAATCCCATGGACGGAGGAGCCTGGTAGGCTGCAGTCCATGGGGTTGCTAAGAGTTGGACGACTGAGCGACTTCACTTTCATTTTTCACTTTCATGCATTGGAGAAGGACATGGCAACCCACTCCAGTGTTCTTGCCTGGAGAATCCCAGGGACAGAGGAGCCTGGTAGGAGGCCATCTATGGCATCGCACAGAGTCGGACACAACTGAAGCGACTTAGTAGCAGGAGCAGTATATATATATACATACATCATTCATACTGAAAATGAGTTTGAAAACGACATGTATCAGATGCCATCATGGTGATAAAAAAATCATTCTTATGGTTTATTTTTAGATTGATTCTCAGAGTGTTTCATGCTAGGATTTTTCACCTCTACTGGCCTGGCACACCTCACTCCCACATGCACTTGTATATATTACTTATCAAATAAAAGTTTCATTTATTTGGTATGTGTATGCTCAAAATAAATTCTTATGAGTACAATGTTTCATTTCTGGAGAAAAGTTTGTCTTGTTTCAACATGTGCTGTAGTACATTGCTTGTTTGCTTTTCTGCCAAGTCAAAACAACTGTGTGTTTCCACAAACTTTCCCTCTGGTTCAAAGAAAATTCCCCCCACCCACTTCTTCATCCCCTATTTTCCCCCTTCCCACCTTTGCGCTGCCATCCATGAGCTTCTTCTCTCTGGTGCACCAAGCATGCTCTCTTCATACAAATATAGAGAGGGGCACTTTAAAATTGTTTTTCTGCAAAGACATATTTTCTTGCTTGCATTCTGAGAAAAATGTGGATCGATATTTTTCTTTTCTAAATTCAAAGGAAAAAAAAACACAGCATTACCATGACATTTCCACTATTCATATCATACATAAACATCATCATTTCCTCACAGGCCCACAGCTGTAATTCAAGATGTTTCTGCTTAACCACATCTTGCCTGCTACCATGTAAGCTGGATGGCTCAGTTGATCTGATATTATCCTACCAATTGTATGTGACCAAAAAGATGAGGAAGGAAGCTAGTATTTATTGAGGTTAGTTTATATGTCATGTGTATTTCCCCCTGCTACATACCAATATTCAATTGTTCCAGCACCATGTATGGAAGACTCCCATTCCCTATTGGTAGTTTTATGTGGTATTTTTGTAAAATTTCAGTTGCTATTTATATATATATATATTTTTCTATATATAAATCATGTGCATACATATATACAAATATATATGTTATTTCTAGAATCTGTATATTTCTGTCCATCTTTTAGAACTTCAATTTTTCCTGTTTTTTTCACTACAAAGACATATGTATTTTGCTAGTTTCATATTTTTGTATGCTATATTAAATGATATTGCATTTTTATTTTAATTTCCAATTTCTCATTCAGTTCAGTCACTCAGTCATGTCTGACTCTTTGTGAACCCATGAACTGCAGCACACCAGGCCTCCCTGTCCATCACCAACTCCCGGAGTTCACTCAGATTCACATTCATCAAGTCAGTGATGCCATCTAGCCATCTCATCCTCTGTCATCCTCTTCTCCTCCTGCCCCCAATCCCTCCCAGCGTCAGAGTCTCTTCCAATGAGTCAACTCTTCGCTTGAGGTGGCTGAAGTACTGGAGTTTCAGCTTTAGCATCAGTCCTTCCAAAGAAATCCCAGGGCTAATCTCCATTACAATGGACTGGTTGGATCTCCTTGCAGTCCAAAGGACTCCCAAGAGTCTTCTCCAACACCACAGTTCATAAGCATCAATTCTTCGGCGCTCAGCTTTCTTCATAGTCCAACTCTCACATCCGTACATGACCACAGGAAAAACCATAGCCTTGACTAGACAGACCTTAGTCGGCAAAGTAATGTCTTTGCTTTTCAATATGCTATTTTTGTTGGTCATAACTTTTCTTCCAAGGAGTAAGCGTCTTTTAATTTCATGGCTGCAGTCACCATCTGCAGTGATTTTGGAGCCCCCCAAAATAAAGTCTGACACTGTTTCTACTGTTTTCCCATCTATTTCCCATGAAGTGATGGGACCAGATGCCATGATCTTCGTTTTCTGAATGTTGAGCTTTAAGCCAACCTTTTCACTCTCCTCTTTTACTTTCCTCAAGAAGCTTTTTAGTTCCTCTTCACTTTCTGCCATAAGGGTGGTATCATCTGCATATCTGAAGTTATTGATATTCTCCCAGCAATCTTGATTCCAGCTTGTGCTTCTTCCAGCACAGCCTTTCTCATGATGTATTCTGCATATAAGTTTAATAAGCAAGGTGACAATATACAGCCTTGACGTACTCTTTTTTCCTATTTGGAACCAGTCTGTTGTTCCATGTCCAGTTCTAACTGCTGCTTCCTGACCTGCATACAAATTTCTCAAGAGGCAAATTACTAGTACATAAAAGCAAAATTAATCATTACTATAAGGACATTGTTCATTATTTTAGGTCATATTGCTAAAATTCTTTATCACTTGTAGTAACTCTTGCAGATTCCTTTAGGTTTTCTATATATATGGTATATCTTCTTCTGCAGATATTGACTATTTACCGTTTCCTTTCCAAGTTGTGAGACATTTATTTTCTCCCAATACAATGTTGAAGTAAGATGATGAGACTGGACATAACCCTTTGCTACTGACCTTGGTGTGCATGAGGGAAGGGGTCAGTATTTCAGTGTTACTTATGTTTACAGGACATTTTCTGGAAATATGTCATTCATCAGATTGAAGAAGTTTCTTTTTATTTCTATGTAGCTGATTTTTTTTGTTTGTTTTAATTATGTAAGGTGTGGAATTTTGTCCAAAGGCTTTCTTCCCCATCAATGACTTACTTCCTGATCATTCATGATCAGGAAATGATAATATTGATTTTTTTCCTTTATACAATTGATACTGTAAATGAGAGTTTGCTTTTTTTTTTTTTTTGAAATGTTAAACCAACCTTACGTTATAGGACAAACCAAACTTGATCATGTGTTATTATTTTCTTATATGTTGCTGGATCTATTTCCTAAAATTTTTTTATATATGTTTTAGAGCAGTGTTATTGAAGTATAAGTGAGGAAAAAATATATATGTATATATTTAAGTTATACAGTTTAATGCTTGATATATTTATTTGGGAAATTTTAATATTGTGAATTCAATGCTTTTTATTAGTAATAGAGATTTTCACATTTTCTATTTCTTAAATCAGCTATGGTAATTTGTGTCTTTCAAAGAACCTATCACTTCATTAATATTAATTAACTGGCATCACTTTCTTCATGATGTTCTTTTTATCATTTTAATGTAGACAGAACTATACTGAATTTCCTTTAATTTCTGATACTGATAATTGATTTCTCCTTTTGTCCCCTTCATTAGTCTGAATAGTCTAGCCAGAATTTAATCATGTATTGGTATTTCCAATAGAATAACTTTGATCTCATTCATTTCTTCTATGACTTGTTAGTTTACTGTTGTTGAAAATGTGCTTCTAAATATGAAAGTATTTTCCAATATTTTAGGGTCTCTGAGTCCCTTAGACTGAAAGGAGATCCAACCAGTCCATACTAAAGAAAATCAATCCTGAATATTCATTGGAAGGATTGATGCTGAAGCTGAAACTCCAATATTTTGGCCACATGATACAAAGAACTGACTTATTGTAAAAGATCCTGATACTGTGAAAAATTGAAGGTGGGAGGAGGGGATGACAGAGGATGAGATGGTTGGATGGTATCTCCCACTCAATGGACATGAGTTTGAGTAAACTCTGGGAGTTGGTGATGGACAAGGAAGCCAGGCGTGTGCAGTCCATGGGGTCACAAAGAGTCAGACACGACTGAGCGACTGAACTGAGGCTATTTTATATTAATATATAAGGAATGTGTAATATATTAAATAGGAAAAATAATATCATTTTTCTTCATTTTAACAGGAAAAGATAGCAATTATTATATTTCAATAATTTAGATTTTGCTTTCAAAATACTGTTGTCGATCAGATCTAAACTATGCCACTTAGGCAGCCAGAGACTGTTTCTTTAGAAACATTTCTTTATTAAAGAAACATCAGGAAGAAACTCATGATCAGGAAATTATAATGTTGATTTTCTCCTTTATACTATTGCTATTGTAAATAAGAGGGGTTTTTTTGTTCGTTTGGTTTTGTTTTAATGTTAAACCAACCTTACATTTACAGGAAAAACCAAATGTGATCATGTGTTACTGTGTTCTTATATGTTGCTGGATCTATATGTCCTGTGATGTTATGAGAGTATCACAGACTACCAACTCAGGCATGTTTCCCATATTTGTAATTCTGTAAAGCTTAGGAATGGGTTTGAGCTCAGTTTACAACACTAGCTAGCTCAGCAATCTTAGGAACATTATTTTACCTTTTCAGTGTCTTAACATTCTCTTCTGTAAAATGGCAATAATAATGATTCATACCTTATAGATATGCTGTGAAAATTCTATATGCAAGTAAGTATAATATACTAATAAGAGATTGTCAAAGTATCACGTACTAAGTACTACACCTATGTTGACTTTATTACCATTATTATTATTATTATGGCTGATCCCTTACCTGTGTTTTGACATCACTCTTACTTCCCTGGCTCTTTTATTCGATCATCCTTTGCTGTGATGAAATAAGGTCAGATCTCTCCCTTAACCATGGGTATCTCTGGCTGTTTCCCAGTCTGACTCCTTTCTACATTATATGATCATCATTCTTTCACTTGTGTGCTTCTTTTCCCCACCTCCCTGGCCCTTACTCTCAGTTATTTACCCATTGATCCAAAATATTCAGTCTTATCCTCTTAGAATCCAGTGTTATTTTTTGGTTTTGTTTCCTTATTCAAATATTTTCTAATTCATGAAACAACTACGTTATGTCAAACCTCTCTCTTCTAGGAGATGAAATATAATAAATAGTAAAGAACTATGATATCCTTTATCCATCCCTCTTCAATTTGTAAAGGTTCCAGCTTCAGCCCAGAGTTTATTTTCCAGAAACAAATCCAGCGCCCACTCCACCTTTCTGTCTGTGCTGGTTCCTCTACCAGGAATCTGTTTGTCACGTTGGAGGAATGTCACATCATCCATGAAGACTTGCTAGATTATATGCTCCTCTTTGGTGTTTATCATATTTTATTTGCCACAATGTAACGTGTTTCCAATCATGCCTTTTTTCATCCTCTAGTGAAAATAAATTTCTAACAACAGAGATTATGCCTACTCATCTTTGTATTTTGAGCACTTTTCCTAGTTCTAGATTTAGTAAGTGTTCAATAAATGCTTATCAAATGTGTATGTGCATGAACACCTTATTTATATCAAAGGTTTAATGTGCGTGGGCTTCCCTTGTGGCTTAGCTGGTAAAGAATCTGCCTGCAATGCAGGAAACCTGGGTTTGATCCCTAGATTGGGAAGATCTCCTGGAGAAGGGAAAGGCTACCCCTTCCAGTATTCTGGTCTGGAGAATTCCATGGACTGCTTAGTCCATGGGGTCGCAAAGAGTTGGACACAACTGAGCAACGTTCACTTTCACTTTCTAATGTGCATCCACATTTGTAGAATTTTTCATGACTAACATCATCTAACCCTAAAAATGTCCATTAAAGGTGAATACTTCCTTTCTCATGAGGCAACTGAGTCTGAAAAAAATCTAGATAATTTTATCAAATTCTGACCAGTGTCTAGAAACTGAATATAGTGTTTAAACCTAACAGTTTGCTTGTTCAGAGTTGTACACAGAACTATGAAAATGGATTCTCTGTCTAAGCAAGTTTCCACTGATGTTTTCTATCTTTGCATTCCAGTAATTTCCTTCATAACAATTAGCCCAATGATAATGATATGTTTATGTGTCTGCTTGGGTGCATGTCTGCTCAGTCACGTGCAACTCTTTGCAATCCCATGAACTGTAGTCCGCCAGGCTCCTCTGTCCATGGGATTTCCCAGGCATGCTCGAGTGAGTTACCATTTCTACCTCCAGGGGATCTTCCTGACTCAGGGATCAAACCAGTGTCTCCTGCGTTAGCAGGCAGGTTCTTTACCACTGAGCCACCAGGGCAGCCTATGTGTTTTCTCAAGCTCCTTCTATCTCCAGCCCTAGATCTTAAGCCTGTCTCCTCTATGTCTTGATTTAACGAGCACAGCCTTTCTGTTCTGTTTAGTGGTGCACCACCAGCACCTAGAAAAACACTCAGCACATTGCAAATCCCCACAAGCAAGGCAAATCCTACTTATGCCCCCCATCTTTTTTTTTTTTTACCTTTTTAAACACCATGCCATTTCTAGGATAAGTATGAAGATGATGCAAAGAACCTTTAAGCCTAACTGAGCCCAAATAACTTTTCCACCAATTTTACCAACTACTCTAAGAAAGACATTCAATGTCACATTTTTCTTCTATAAAGTGATGCTAACAAAGCCTAAATGTCACAGCTAGTATGAAAAAGCCATTAAAATAATCAGTGTAAAGTGATCAACCTGAGTTCCAGGAAATCCCTTTCTACCCATTCCTTTGAGTTCATTTCACCTGATACTATTTTCAGTGTAGAAAGAGTTTTCACTTAAACTGTAAAAACAAAATTGTCGTTTTGAAGAACAAACATAGTGTTGATTATAATCATCTGAAAGAAGTTGTAGCCTTCAAGCTGAATTCATGAAATGAATATTACCACGGTCCTCTGTCTGTGCTCTTGCTAGAACTAGTAAAAAAGGGACATTTCAAAAAGAATGGAAAAATAATCCCAGCTGGCTCAGATTTATAAGTTGAAGGAAACGCATGCCAAGAACATATGGCAATTCATTTAGCAAACATTTAAAGGGTATCTATCATGTGCATAGTGCTGTAATATGTACTTGAAGATGAAAACAACGTGATAAGTTGTTCCTCATCCAAGGGTGATTGCCATGCCCTGGAAAACATCTGCATTTTGTACCAACTTTCTGTGGGGAAAATATATATTCTCTTGACATCGGCTTTTACATTTGCAAGACTATAAAAATAATTTCCAGGTCACCTTCACAAAAGCATGGAGATTTCCAAGAGAAATGTACGTGAAAAAGCCACTGATCCATCCATCCAACAAATATTAACTAAATGCCTTCTGTGTTCTGAGCAGTGACCATAGAAAGGTTGACCATGCATACAAGTGCCTACCTTACCATTTTTATGTGCTTTACCAGTTGGAAAGTATTGATATTCAGTAAATCATGAGTGCTAAAAAATGGCTCAGGTGCTAGAAGAATTTAGCAAAGCTTCAACAGTGTAGTAGCAGCAATATCAACAGCTATACCTTTCGTCTTCCCAATTTGGTAGAGGGCCCAAAATGGAAAAGCATTTTATTAACAAAACACACTCTCCAGGTGAACAAAATACTTTGTGTTTAATTTGTAAATACAGGTTCCTACAAACTTGTTTAATGTCTAGGATAGCTATAATAAAATGAGCCTTTCCTGAATCAACATGTCCTCCAGAATTATTCAAAACTAGTAAAACTATTGACATTGACTTGACTTGAACAGAAAAGCTCAACATTTGATGTAACTCAGGGTTATATCAAGCACAGTTCTCTAGGATTATGAAGTTAGCATACTAATTGTCTAATGTGCTTCCAGTTTTGTTCTTGGGATTGAAGCCCTATTGGGAGTATATATCAATTAAAATGCAGAAAGATCTTAAGCTTTGGTTAAGTTTGCATTATAAGAAATGGTTTTATGGATCAGCAATCTGATTACTGTATGTAAACATATTCATTTACACACTGACACATTTCCAAATTTGACCTCCTTTGTAGGCAACATTTAGTCTCTATCATAAGTCTAGGCTGCTGAAAATAGGCCTTTTGGTAAATCAATCATATTTCCCACACCCAGTGTTCCCACAACAATGTCTGTATAACTCTATCTGAAACTTTATCCTGCTGCATTATAATAATCCTTTGCCAATGTTTGCCATTCAAATCCTATGTCCATACTTAACCATCTGTGCCATCTCCCTCTCTTGTACAGGGTGGTAATAATATGTCTCTCTCAGGTCTGTGACGGTGAAATGATCCATCAGGTGGCCGACAGAATGGTCACCAGTGCCCTCTCTTTCTTTGATTGTTGCTGCCTTTTCACATAGAAGTGTCTCTAGCTGAGTCCTGTTCAGTCTGGAGGTAGAGCATTTCCTACAATATGTCATCTCCAGTCAGTGGGTGCTGCTTGTGAGGTCGATTTTTCAACTTAGAGCATCTGAACATGAAAGCCAGCAGGAGCCAGCAGTTTGGAACCACTCCCATCTAAACTGGAAAGCTGTGAGTCCATGACTTGGCTGGCTCCCTTTCAAAGCACAGTTTCAGGATAAGCCTGGAACAGAGGTGACACCCACTGCATGACTGTTAAAAGGGTGAAGTGAATCATTGTCTAGGATCACTAGAGAAAGCAGATAAAATGTAACTCTAATGGCTATTTGACAAATTTAAGGGCAGTGTATATGAGAGACCAGGCTATTTTGCTAATTTGTATTATTGCTTGATAACTGACCGTTTACCAAAACAATTCATCTTTGACACAAAACTCACTGTGTCGGACCAGTGTTAACTTGTGTCTGACTCTTTGTGACCCAGTGGACTATAGCCTGCCATGCACCTCTGTCCATGGGATTTTCCCAGCATGAATACAGGAGTGGGTTGCCATCCCCTTCTCCAAGGGATCTTCCCAACCCAGGGACTGAACCCAGGTCTCCTGCACTGCAGGCAGATTCCTTACTGTCTGAGCCACCAGGGAAACCATGTGTAGGAACAGGTTTATGATTTTTGTCTACTTCTGCAATTTGGAAGTCAATGCATGCTCATTATTATTAAAAACAATAATTTAGCACCTATAGCTTAACAAAAGGTACTGTGTTCTGAGTGCTAGAGCTATGTTTGAAATTCACTGATTTGCCAAGTGTTTCCTGACCTATTATTCAGGAAGGAGAGACATGTACAGGTAAATATGAAGTTTGAATTTTAAAGACCAAGACTCAAATATCCATAGATCTCAGCCCCCTCATCTAGAAATAGCATGGATGACTTCTATCTTATCAGATTAGTAAAAGAACTAAATAAAATCATACCTTGGAAAACACAGTTGCTGTTGTTCAGTAGTGTAAGTAGCGTCTAACTCTGTGACCCCATGGACTGCAGCGCATCAGCCTTCCCAGTCCATCACTACCTCCCAGAGTTTGTTCAGACTCATATCCATTGAGTTAATGATGCCATCCAACCATCTCATCCTCTGTTGTCACCTTCTCCTCCTGCCCCCAATCTTTCCCAGCATCAGAGTCTTCTCCAATGAGTGGGCTCTTTGCATCAGTAGCCAAAGTATTGAAGCTTCAGCTTCAGCATTAGTCCTTCCAGGGAATATTCAGGACTGATTTGATCTTCTTGCAGTCCAAAGGATTCTCGAGTCTTTTCTAGTACTGCAGTTCAAAAGCATCACTTCTTCAGTGCTCAGCCTTCTTTCTGGTCCACTTCTCACATCTGTACATAACTACTGGAAAAACCATATATGGACCTTTGTTAACAAAGTGATGTCTCTTTTTAATACACTGTCTAAGATTGTCATGACTTCTTCCAAGGAGCAAATGTCTTTTAATTTCATGGCTACAGTCATCATCCATAGTGATTCTGGGGCACAAGAAAATAAAATTTGTCACTGTTTCCACTTTTCCCCCTTCTATTTGCCATGAATAGATGGGACTTAGTTTTTGTAAAGTTGAGCTTTAAGCCGACCTTTTCACTCTTCTGTTTAAAATGCAGTTGGCACTAAATAATTCATCCCTCTTTCCAAGAATAATTGTCCACATTTATAAATTAAAGGTAGTATTTCTATAATAGCATTATTGAGACTGAAATAATGTATGTGAAGTGCCTTTTAAACAATAAATTGCTACTAAAATGTATCTTTAATAAAATTAAAGTTATTAGTAGACCTGAAAATATTTTATTCCAAATATTTTAGTCTTCCTTTAAAGAAACTTAAAAAGAGGTTTTTGATAAAAATGGATTTATTTTTAAAAATTAAAATAGGTGAAGCCTAAAATTAGACTTTTTGCACTATTTTTAGAGCCTACAAAATACATGTGCTGACTGACAAAGTCTGTGCCAATTCTTTGCCTGATAGAATTATCATTTTTCACTTTTGAATCGTTTGAAAGAACAGATTTTACTGCTGAGTAAATGACACCCGATATGGTCAATAGAAAGCTCTTGAAGGAGCAAAAATCTTTTCTTTAAACCTTTCCTACTACAAAGATATTATTTAATAAGCTATCCCTCTAGTAGCGTTCCAGTTGGTGAAAGTGAAAGTCTCTCAGTTGTGTCCAACTCTTTGTGATTCCATGAACTATACAATCCAAGGAATTCTCCAGGCAAGAATACTGGAATGGGTAGCCTTTCCTTTCTCTAGGAGATCTTCCCAACCCAGGGATCAAACCCAGGTCTCCTGCATTTCAGGCAGATTCTTTACCAGCTGAATCACAAAGGAAGCCCAAGAATACTGGAGTCAGTAGCCTATCCCTTGTCCAGTGGATCTTCCAAACCCAGGAATTGAACTGGGGTCTCTGACACTGCAGGTGGATTCATTACAAATGGAGCTATCAGGGAAGCCCTTCCAATTAACGGAAGACTGAAAGAATCACCACTGTCCCCAAAGCATGGAATTGCAGGTTATTTGCCAGTGGGCCCTGGCATTTGGCATTACAGTGGATGCTCATTTATCCAACATCCTTGAAATAAGCACTTTTGGGTAAGGGACAGTTTGCAAACAACTTAAAGCTATATTTTCAACATAGCAACTAAGCTTGGTTAAATATTTGTATGGAAATCTTATAACTGAATATTGTATTTCTCTACTTGTTAACTAAAATAGTATATCAAATGTTATTGTTTAGTCACTAAGTCATTTTCAACTGTTTGTGACCCATGGACTGCATCACACCAGGCTTTCCTATCCTTGACTGTCTCCTGGAGTTTGCTCAAACGCATGTCCATTGAGTTGGTGATGCCATCCAACCATCTCATCATCTGTCCTCTCCTTCTCCTCACACCTTCTATCTTTCCCAGCACCAGGGTCTTTTCCAGTGAGTTGACTCTCCACATCAGGTGGCCAAAGTATTGGAGCTTCAGCTTCAGCATCAGTCCTTCCAATGAATATTCAGGGTTGATTTCCTTTAGGATTGACAGTTGTAATTTAGAATATTTTCATGGGTGTGAAGAATGGAAGCCTCTTTGCCCTACACTGAAAGCTTCCAGATTGCTGTGCTTAGAATTATCACGTCTGGTCCTTTTTACTTGTTTTGGCATTTTTCTCCAGCAGCTCGGTTTTCAGCTTGTGCTTTTCAACTTGTCATTTCATCTGCCTTTATGCCTGCTGTATCTCTTGCTGCTACTCTTGAAGGTCAGTTAGAATAGAATGATTGATTTTGGTCTGTCCACATCTTGGGAAACTCTTCAACTTGGGACACTGGAGGTAGCTGGTTGGTCAGTATATTTACAAGCTGCCATCTAGTACAACTGAGACTAGAGCATGTTAGAAATCAGAGTAAAGGAGAAGCAGTGATAAATAGAATTTATATAAGAGCCCAAGGGATTCCTTGCTGCTGCTGCTAAGTCACTTCAGTTGTGTCCGACTCTGTGTGACCCCAGAGACTGCAGCCCACCAGGCTCCCCTGTCCCTGGGATTCTCCAGGCAAGAACACTGGAGTGAGCTGCCATTTCCTTCTCCAATGCATGAAAGTGAAAAGTGAAAGGGAAGTCGCTCAGTCGTGTCTGACTCTTAGCGACCCCATGGACTGCAGCCTACTAGGCTCCTCCGTCCATGGCATTTTCCAGGCAAGAGTGCTGGAGTGGGGTAACATCGCCTTCTTCCAGGGATTCCTTAGAAAATAACTAATGATTTTCGTTACTGATGTTGAAGTTGAAGATCCAATACTTTGGCCACCTGATGCAAAGAGCTGACTCATTGGACAAGACCCTGATGCTGGGAAAAACTGAGGGCAGGAGGAGAAGGGAGCAGTAGAGGATGAGATAATTTGATAGCATCACTCACTCAATGAATTGAATTTGAGCAGACTCTGGGAGATAGTGAAGGTTGGGGGAGCCTGGCGTGTTGCTGCCTATGGGGTGTCAAAGAGTCAGACACAACTTATCATCGGACACAACACAAATCATCACTGTAATTTTAAGGCCAATTTTTGTTTCCGTGTCTACCCTCAGCTTGTTTCTGGATTGCAGAGATTATACCAAAGAGTTTTCTTCTCCCTATAAATGTGGAAGCTGTAGCCCTTACTACTTCAATTCATTCCAGGTTGATTCCGCTAGCAACTGCTTAGATGTGCCCAGGTGATGTCTATGTAGTGACATATAAGAATTATATGAGTTTTAAGAGTTTGAGGAAAAAAATCAGTCCTTCTTTTTCAACAACATTGATAAATCTGGCTAAATAAGCCAATCACAGGATAAGTACCGCATGATTCCACTTATATGAGATACCTAAAACAGTAAATCACAGAAGCAAAAAATAGAGCGACGATCACCAGAGAGCAGGGGATGGGGGAAGTGTAGACTTCTTTAGATGGTATAAAGTTTTTATCATGCAAGATCAGTTAGTTTAAGAGAGCCGGTGTTCACATAGTGCCTGTAGTCAACAGTTCTCTATGGTGCACTTGAAACTTCTTTAAGAAGGTAGCATGAGGCAGGAGTGCTCAGGGCTGGTGCACTGGGATGACCCTGAGGGATGGGATAGGGAGGGAGTTTGGAGGGGGGGTTCAGGATGGGGACACAGGTACACCCATGACTGATTCATGTCAGTGTATGGCAAAAACCACCACAATATTGTAAAGTAATTGGCCTCCAATTAAAATTTTTTTAAAAAGACTTACATGAAAAAAAAGTTAAAAAAATTATGTTGGAGCCTGGAAAACATTGAAGATGAAAAAAAAAACAGCAAAAAAGATAGCTCTTTTGCTCTGTACTTTAAACAAAATAAAACATGTACACACTGCTGTATTTGACATGGATAACCAACAAAAACCTACTGTGTAGCACAGGGTTCTCTGCCCAATATTATATAACAAGCTAAATGGAAAGAGAATTTGAACAAGAATAAAAACATGTACATGTATAACTGAATCACTTTGCTGTACACCTGAAACTAACAAAACGTTGTTAAGCAACTATACTCCAACATAAGGTAAAAAGTTTTTTGTCTTTTTACTTTAAAGGAGCACAAGGACACTATTGGAGTCGTCTATCACTTTGATTGTAGTGATGATTTCACAGATGTATGCCTGCTGAGTCATTTCAGTCATGCCTGACTCTGTGCAACTTTATCGACTGTAACTTGCAAGGCTCCTCTGTCCACCAGATTTTCCAGGCAAAAATACTGCAGTGGGTTGCCATTGCCTCCATCAGGGGATCTTCCTGACCCAGAGATCAAACCTGTGTCTTTTATATCTCCTGTATTGGCAGGAAGGTTCTTTACCATTAGTACCACCTGGAAAGCTGTGTGCTTATGTCCAAACTCATCAAATTGTGTACATTAACTATATGCAGATTTTAGTACATCAATTTATACCTTAATAGTTCTTTTAATTAAAAAGAACAAATTTAAACAGCAATGAAAAGAAAAAAATCAGCCCATTCAAGTGATCACATCTCTGTATGTTGTCCTATAGTACTGAGAGCTTGTCAACAATTCAAATAGATAGGAGACACATCTTACAGGCATAGCTGTAGCTTCCATAAATGTTTCTCCTGGGTGAAAACCAGTGAGTGTGTGTGTACACATCAGCAGTAGTGAAATAACCTCATAGGTCTTGCCTGGCCTGGGTATGAATATTACCTCTGGGGCTGTTTGAGACGACTAAGGAAAATGAAGATCACTGAATCTTAGTCTTTGAAATCCTGCCAGGTTAGAAGGGCTAAATGAGGCAGCACATGGGAGAAGGCATGAAGGCCGCTGCCCCGTGCCCCCTTGCGCCTTCCCCTTCCCTATCCCGCTGCTTGTGCCATTATAGACATTCTATAAGCTCCCTGTGCGTGTGCTCGTTCGCTTCAGTTGTGTCCAACTCTTTGGGACCCCATGGACTCTAGCCCACCAGGCTCCCTCTGCCCGTGGGGATTCTCCAGGCAAGAATACTGGAGTGGGTTGCCATTTTCCTCTTCCTGGGTATCTTCCCGACCCAGAGAGCGAACCTGTGCCTTTTACCTCTCCTGCATCGGCGGGTGGGTCCTTTACCACTAGCGCTACCTTACAAATTCCGTTTTACGTGACTCCAGCTACCCTGGCTTCCTTCTTTCCTTGAACTCATCAAGCATGCACTTCCCTCAGAACCTGATGTTTCTCCAGCTTGCTATGTTTTTCCCTTCAGAAATCTGCATGACTCACTCTCTCATGCATATCACATATCTGTTCAAAATTCACCTTCTGCCGTGGTCGTCCCCAAGGACTTTCTCCATAGTGCTTCTCACCTGGCATTTTATATATAATACACACATATATGTAGGGAGTCATAAATGCATTTTTATCTCTTATTTTTCTTTCCCTACCAGGCAGGGTCTTTTTCTATCCTTTTATCTTTTAGGGTTTTTTTTTTTTTATAAGTGCATTTCAGTGCCTAGAATTTTTCCAGGCACATAAATAGACACTCTTTAGTCTTTGCTAGATGAATAATGAATACATGAAACTTTTAACATAAATTGATGTTGAATTTTGCCAAATGCTGTTTTTCTGCATCTGCTGAAGTGACTGTGTGATTTTTATTTTCCTTTGGTTTATGTGGTGTATCATATTGATTTACTTATGTATATAGAGCTATTTTTGCATTCCTGGTATAAACCCTACCTGAGCATGATGTATCACTCTTTTTATTTTTGTTGAACTTGGTTTGCTAACATTCTGTTAAGGATATTTGCATTTGTATTCATCAGAGATATTAGCCTATAGTTTTCTTTCTTTCTTTCTTTCTCTTTTTGTAGTGTTTTGTCTGGCTTTGAGGTCAGAATAAGCCTGGTCCCATAGAAAGTTTGGAAGTGTTCTCTTCTTCTTAGCTTTTTGGAATAGTTTGAGAAGGGTATGTATTAATTCTTTCTTAAGTGTTTAGTAGAATTCCTCTATGAAGCTGTCTTGTTCTAAACTTTTGTTTGTTGAGAGTTTTGAATAGAAATTTCAAGATCAATTTACCTACAGAGTGTTTGCTTGGAAGTGTGCTGTCACTTAGTCATGTCTGACCCTGAAACCCCATGGGCTATAGCAAGAATATTGGAACAGGTTGCCTTTTCCTTCTCCAGGGAACCTTCCCGACCCAGGGATCAAACCTGAATTTCTTGAATCTCCTGCACTGCAGGCAGATTATTTAACTTCTGAGTCACTGAGGATTCCCATAGGGGTAAAAATTGATTCTTGGTAGGAGAAGGAATATCTTGCTCTTTTTATGAGTAAAGCACTGATATAGTACACACACACACACACACATACACATATACATGTGTGTGTTATATATATAGTATATAGTATATAAACATATACAGTGTATCTGTGATACTGGTATTCAATGATGATCAACTAGGAAAACAATGTCTAGAAAAGATCCTTGAGGTTGTTAATGAAAAAATAAAAGAGGTTGATAAACACAGTCTTAAAAACTAAAGTGATTCAACTGTAAATTATTAAGTACACTAACATAATGAGGTGTCTGGGTCCCTGAGTCCCACAGGTCCATATGGCAGACATTACTGGTTTGCCTACTCTATTTAAAAAATGTTTGACTACGGATTGCAATATTTATATATGTATGTTAAACATGCATGCAAAAAATGTAAAGCATGAGATTAAAAATAAATTATTTTTTGAATTTCCATACCATCTTGTGAAGCTCATGTTGAACATCACTGCGTTAGACAAAATTATTCTCATTATACATATACAAATTATATATAAGCTAACTGAAGTGATCGAGTTTATTTTCAAAAGTTAATGTGGCTTAGGAAAGCTAGTTAGAAACATTTAAAATGGAATTAAACTATGTGCAGATGCTTTAAAATTGCACAATATGCACAACAGAGGAATTCTAGTTTGCAAGTTAGTTGGAAGAATAGAAGGACAAAGACAAGATCAGAAAAATATTTGCTTGTGTCTCGATACATAAGACCACTCCAAAACGGCAAGTACTGCTGGTATGGATGATGTACTGCATATATTAGTAATTTGTTAGGCTTTCGAAGTGCTCATACATACTAATCTTATTGAATTTTTATAAAAACTTTGTGAGGTAGGTTTTATTTATTTTAGAAATGTGGAAAATGTTGCTTTGGAAAGTTAAGTAGAAGAATCCAATTCTTATTCTTTTAGCTTCAAGATGCTGTTGTTCCTCTCACTAAAAGCAAACATTTAAAATATTTTCTTTTATGAGTGTGTGTCATAACACTGTAACATCAATATTTGTATTATATTCACCGAAACAATACAATTTATTCACTAAAATTTATAACGTTTACTTCTTTCTGCCATGCATTTTATCTCAGCAGAGTATTTCTATACAGTAACAATAGTATTATGCTAGTTGCTCATTGCTGTTCAGTTGCTCAGTCTTGTCTGACTCTCTGTGACTATGAACTGCAACACGCCAGGCTTCTCTGTCCTTCACTATCTCCTGAAGTTTGCTCAGACTCAAGTCCATTGAGTCATGATGCCACCCAACCATCTCATTCACTGCAACCTCCTTCTGCTCCTGCACTCAATCTTTCCCAGCATCAGGGTCTTTTCCAGTGAGCCAGTTCTTTGTATCAGGTGGCCAAGGTATTGGAGCTTCAGATTTGGCATTAGTCCTTCCAAAGAATATTCAGGGTTGATTTCCTTTAGGTTTGACTGGTTTGATCTTCTTGCTTCCCAAGGGACTCTCAAAAGTCTTTTCCAGTTGAAAAGCATAAATTCTTCAGTGCCCAGCTTTTCTTATAATAGTATCATTACTGATTTGAGTGCTCTTCCTTGAGCTATGTGTTGAAATTATCCATAATTTTAAAAGTTTACTAAAATCTGGCCTTTTCAACTAAATCTTGACTGTTGTTACCATTTTATGTCCATTTGGTAGGCCTGAAGTGCCTGGTCTGGACTCTACTGTGTAGTATCTAGGGTAGTTGGGTCCCATCAGACAAATGACACTGTGTCTCTGCCTCAGCACTAAGGCAGTGACAAAGTGGGTAAATTCTCTGCTCAGGTGTTTCTATTTTAACTAAGTTTCTTTAATAAAGACCTGGAAGATTAATTGAAAAGAATCAAAATGCCATTATGAGTTGAATCACTTGATATTGCACTTCCTCTGTGGCTCTGTCATTATCCACCTAAGGAGAGGCCAACATTGTCCAGCAAGCCATTACTCAGGTGGCTCTGCTTTCTAGTTTTTCTCCTTTTTAATTAGTATTTATAATTCTGAAGCCCAAGCAGATATGAGATCACTTACTCTTTTAGAATGGAAATTTCTTGCAGCAAAGACACATATCATATTCATATGATGGTCTCAGTGCATATCCATTATTTGTTTACTAGGGCTGACATAACAAAGTATCACAAACTGAGTGCCTTAAAGGACAGAAATGTAATTTTCCCAGTTCTGGAGGCCAGAAGTCCAAGATCAAGGTGTCAGCAGTATTGGTTTCATCTGAGGCTTTTCTCTTTGTAATGTAAATGGACATCTTCTGCCGGGGTCCAGCCCCGGTGGACCCAGGGTGATTCAAAGGGGAGACAAAGTAGACGAGGAAAAAACTTATTTATTTATTAATATAAAATTAGATTAGGAAGAAATAGTAGGAAAATTAAGTGGAGAAAAGATGCTGAATAATTTGGTTTACGTGGAAAACCAATAAAATTCCAGACAAGGAACTTGCACCATCTACGTTGGGCCACTGGCGCCTATTTGAATATCGGGAGTGCCCCACCTTGGGCTCTCTCTCTTACAGGTCTTAGAAGCCAGGACACATAAGTAGACATGGTGAGCCTCCACGCCCCAGATGGGAATTCAGCCTAAAATTAGAGTAAAGAGGAGACACGGGGGAAACCAGTCCTTCCAATGACTGGCCCAGCCTCTATTGTTCAGGAAGGCTTTTTATACTTTTGATAGTACATGGAGATCAATGGGTAATACAAAATTATGCTGTGTTAGCAGCCCAGACTCATCAAAACCAGGCTTTTCTCTATACCTAGTTGTATACACAAGTCTTAGGTGATTTACATCATCTTCTGGCCAAAAGGCTTGCTAACACTTTTTGGCTCTCTTCCTTAATGAATGTTAATCTTGTTTCCCCTGAAGTGCTTTTCTTTAATGTGCATCTCCTTAAAGCACTAAAGTTACATCTCTATAGAACAAAGGCGCAGTGGGTTATAACAAAGAAGGTACTTAACTCAAAGATCGAATGTTGTTACTTGTTTTTTTCTATATACCAACTATATAAACAAATAAAAGATATGAAAATTTGGCAGCAAGTATTGGCTCAACAATGAAACCTTTAATCAGTCCTATTCTAATGATTTTGACTCCTCGGAAGCCCTTACATTCCTAGGATGTTTTAAGCTTCCTGTGCCTCCGTTGGTGGGGAGGCCTCAAACAATCACATGTGCAGCGCTACGAGTCCTGCAGGCAGTCTAGAAAGCCATCAGAGGGGTTTTTCGATTGAAACACTCGTATTATGCCCAGGAGATTTATTATCTAAAAGCTCTAAATTAATTTTTTTCCAGAAAAATGGTGGGGGGACAGCCCCCTGTTAAGAGTAAGTGGAAAGCATAACACAGTAAAGCAGGCAGACTCTGGTCTTGGGGGGTGGATGCTCAGGAAATTCCAGGGGGAACCCCTGAAGACTGATCATGTCCTTGCGTTTTGTCAGGCTTCCTTCCTCATGACCTTTGCCATGGGCGGGATTTCTCACGCTGGCTCCTGGCAATCTTCTCTTTGTGATGTTACATGGCCTTTCTCTGTCTCATCTATCTCTTATTTCTAAGTGGAGGCAGATGTTCTTAATTCAATCAAGTACTAAGTAAGCAGAAGCTTAGCTTCAGTCATTGTGAAAGCAGGCTTTTTTCAGATTTATACTTACTCCAGGGAGAAGACCTTCAAGGTGTTAAGAAAAACTTCTGGTATTTAACAGGAAACCTTTACTTTGGTGGGTCCTGAACTTTAGGACTTTTGACTCTCAGGTCTGTGCTCCTGTCCCATCCATGATCAGCTTTTCAGCTTTACAGCCTCTGCTTTAAGAATAATCACTTATCTCATGGAGAAAAGCAGCACCAAATGTATTGAAAGCACTCTTTCAATTTTACTTCTTTTCTGGTTTGGGATTCTCAGTTTCTCCTTGCCTGGGATCTTTATGTGCCTTCAAATAGATGTTTTAATGGGTTTTGCAATTTTTTCTTGTTGTTCTCAGAGGGTTGGTTGTTTCAAAACAATCTAGATCACATTGCCAGAATCCTATCTTTTATTTTTCCTTCTTAATAATCTGTCTGCAGAATGCTGGAATGCTCTAGGACTTGGATATGTATTTTTTTCTCCTTTTCTATACTTCTCTCCTTGGTGATCATTTCTAGCTCACAGCCTTATTTTTGTTTGTCCTTTGTTTTATTTTCCCAAAAGTATTAGAGGATAATGACAACAAGAAAAAACTCAAACACAGAACAAGAAAGATCATTAATAGCCTTCCTCCAAATCTTCACTACCCAACTCCCTTGAAATAAAACATTAACAAGTATAGCAATCTAGCTTCTCCTCTCATTTATATGCACATGTACATGTGCTCCCTTACATACCACCCACAAATACAGAAAACTTCTGACTTGCGCATTTTTACAAAAGGCAGCTTATGTAAGTGTTGTGCTGTTGCTGCTGCTGCTGCTGCTGCTGCTGCTGCTGCTGCTGCTAAGTCACTTCAGTGGTGTCCGACTCTGTGTGACCCCATAGATGGCAGCCCACCAGGCTCCCCAGTCCCTAGGATTCTCCAGGCAAGAACACTGGAGTGAGCTGCCATTTCCTTCTCCAATGCATGAAAGTGAAAAGTGAAAGAGAAGTCGCTCAGTCGTGTCTGACTCTTAGCGACCCCATGGACCGCAGCCTACCAGGCTACTCCGTCCATGGGGTTTTCCAGGCAAGAGTACTGGAGTGGGGTGCCATTGCCGTCTCCATATATAAGTGTTGCTGCTGCTGCTAAGTCACTTCAGTTGTGTCCAACTCTGTGTGACCTCATAAACAGCAGCCTACCAGGCTCCCCCATCCTTGGGATTCTCCAGGCAAGAACACTGGAGTGGGCTGCCACTTTCTTCTCCAATGCATGAAAGTGAAAAGTGAACGTGAAGTCACTCATTCGTGTCTGACTCTTGGCAACCCCATGGACTGCAGCTTACCAGGCTCCTCCATCTATGCACATTTCCAGGCAAGAGTACTGGAGTGGGGTGCCGTTGCCTTCTCTGTTAGTATATACTAAATTTTTCTTTTCATAATGAAATGTACTCTATGTTTCATGAATAACTCTTCAGGCCAGTGCATGAGATTCTAGCTCCTTGTTTTTAAGAACTGCATAGTGTTATACAGTTTAGACACGCTTTTATCAGCTATTTTTGTATTGAAGGACAATTAGTTTATGTCCACATTTCTATCTGGATGATGCTATAATACTCACTTATATACATAAATCTCTAATCAAGACTTATCACAGTAGGACTATTGGGTCATTGAGTATCATCAATGGAATGAGTGTTGTTCCATTGCTTTGGGAAAAGTTTTTATCCATTAACATAGCGTTATTTATGAACCCACAATTCTCTAAGCTATCTGTTGTATAGACACTTCTGTGATTTTTTTTTTTAATTTCAGCCAATCTGAGGAATAAAATTATCTTGTTTGCTTTATTTTGCATCTCTCTGACCAATAGAAAACCATTGGAAACTGACTATGTATATATAGCCAAGTCTTTAAAATCAATGATACCATCCCTGTTAAGCATACAAAGTCAAAAATACCCACTTCAATGTGCCAAAAAAAGTGGCAGGATGATTTCAGTGTAAATCTATAGAGAGATCATTAGAATGCTAACATGAAAATTTTAAAAGTCAATCCATGATGAATGTATTGACATCTGAGACTGACTGATATTGTAAAATTGAAGGAGGATAAGAGACTATCAACGAATGTTTGTGAAGATCAGACTGGGAGACAGGCCAAGCTGAGGGTACGAAATCTCACTGCAGGAATGACATTATAAAATTATGAGATTAAGATGAAAGCAAATGTTTCTCTCCCTTAGGAATTTATTCAGTATAATATTATAATTCTAGAATTTCATCTGTCATTCATCTGAAATGAACAGCACCTTGAGACTGAAATTTGAGGAGATGCTAAAGGAATTTGACTCAGTCTTACGCATGCCGAACTTCTGAGCTTTTTCTTTAGCTTTCAGATAGCACCCATCTACAGTAGCTATCTATTTATAATGCTTAAGGGAATGGCCTCTGTGATAGACAGGTAGGAATTTCTTTAAGGGCTCATGATATTCTGAGACAATTTGGCCTAATAGAATGGCTAGGCTTTGTTTTATGGTCTTTTTTCTTTAATCTTTGCTTAAATATTCCTTTAAAACTAAAATTATTGATTACCTCTCTTTCTTAAATATTTTATTTATTTTTATTTTATTTATGTATTTATTTTCAAATTTTATTTTTAGTTTATTCTACCTTACAATACTATATTGGTTTTGCCATACATTGACATGCATCAGCCACAGGTGTACATGATCTAAATATTTTAAAACTTTCCTTCTCAACTGGATTCCTACTGTCAACATTTCAACTTCCTCAAGTCTCTGATCATAAGCAAAATAAATGAAGAAATTCCCAAATCATACCTGTCTCTGACTCCTGCCTTCTCCCACTATCCTTCAACAAAGGACTTCAAAGATGGTCTCTATTTCAGCTTCTTCCTCTTCCATTCAGTCCTTAGTCCACTGCAGTCCAGTTTCAGCCTCCTCAACAATCCTCACTAAGATCACCATGGTCATTTCTCTTATGTTACTGTTATCTGTTAGCAGAAGTAAAGGAAAAACAAACAAAAACAAAAAATCCTCCTCAGCGAGCTTCTCACTTTCATTCCTGCCTCCCTCACCTCTTCTTATACAATGTAATCAGAATACTATTTCCAAAACAGACACTTGATTAGTTATTTTTCTATGGAGGGTGTTCAAAGGCTTGCCACTGTTCTTAGGATAAAGACCCAAATCCTCTAACTGTTCTGCAAGCCCCAGCACAGTCTGGCTCTGCCATGTCTTCAGGCTCTTTTGTTCCACACCCTTCATACTGACCATCCACATACTGTGTTCCCTCCACCAGAGTCTGGGCACATGCTCTCCATCTGCATGATGCATCTTCCTTCCCAAGACTTATTAACACTACTGGTTCTTCAGATTCCAGTCTGAGGATTCTCCCCTGAGGAGCCCTGTCTGAAGCCCAGATTTGGTCACTTCCCCTGTAGGCACCCTCTTAATAACATGGATCTCTCCTTTATATCATTCATCATCATTTGAAATTACACATTACTTAGTCTAACTGTATGGTGTTTTCTGTAAACACCTTGAGGACAAGACTCACGTCAAGTTTTACTCACTAATCTGGATGGTATAGACCTAACAGAAACAGAGGATATTAAGAAGAGGTGGCAAGAATACATGGAAGAACTGTACAAAAAGAGCTTCACGACCCAGATAATCATGAGGATGTGATCACTAATCTAGAGTCAGACATCTTGGAATGTGAAGTCAAGTGGGCCTTAGAAAGCATCAGTACGAACAAAGCTAGTGGAGGTGATGGAATTCCAGTTGAGCTGTTTCAAATCCTGAAAGATGATGCTGAGAAAGTGCTACATTCAATATGTCAGCAAATTTGGAAAACTCAGCAGTGGCCACAGGACTGGAAAAGGTCCGTTTTCATTCCATTTCCAAAGAAAGGCAATGCCAAAGAATGCTCAAACTACTGCACCATTGCACTCATCTCACATGCTAGTAAAATAATGTTCAAAATTCTCCAAGTCAGGCTTCAGCAATACGTGAACCGTGAACTCCCTGATGTTCAAGCTGGTTTTAGAAAAGGCAGAGGAACCAGAGATCAAATTGCTAACATACTCTGGATCATGGGAAAAGCAAGAGAGTTCCAGAAAAACATCTATTTCTGCTTTATTGACTATGCCAAAGCCTTTGACTGTGTGGATCACAATAAACTGTGGAAAATTCTGATAGAGATGGGAATATCAGACCTCCTGACCTGCCTCTTGAGAAATCTGTATGAAGGTCAAGAAGCAAGAGTTAGAAGTGGACATGGAACAACAGACTGGTTCCAAATAGGAAAAGGAGTACGTCAAGGCTGTATATTGTCACTCTGTATATTTAACTTATATGCAGAGTACATCATGAGAAACGCTGGACTGGAAGAAACACAAGCTGAATCAAGGTTGTCAGGAGAAATATCAATAACCTCAGATATGCAGATGACACCACCCTTACGGCAGAAAGTAAAGAGGAACTCAAAAGCCTCTTGATGAAACTGAAAGAGGAGAGTGAAAAAATTGGCTTAAAGCTCAACATTCAGAAAATGAAAATCATGGCATCCGGTCCCATCACTTCATGGGAAATAGAAGGGGAAACAGTGGAAACAGTGTCAGACTTTATTTTTTGGGCTCCAAAATCACTGCAGATGGTAAATGCAGCCATGAAATTAAAAGACGCTTACTCCTTGGAAGAAAAGTTATGACCAACCTAGATAGTATATTCAAAAGCAGAGACATTACTTTGCCGACTAAGATCCATCTAGTCAAGGCTATGGTTTTTCCTGTTGTCATGTATGGATATGAGAGTTGGACTGTGAAGAAGGCTGATCACCGAAGAATTGATGCTTTTGAACTGTGGTGTTGCGGAAGACTCCTGAGAGTCCCTTGGACTGCAAGGAGATCCAACCAGTCCATTCTGAAGGAGATCAACCCTGGGATTTCTTTGGAAGAAATGATGTTGAAGCTGAAACTCCAGTCCTTTGTCCATCTCATGCGAAGTTTTGACTCATTGGAAAAGACTCTGATGCTGGGAGGGATTGGGGACAGGAGGAGAAGGGGACGACAGAGGATGAGATGGCTGGATGCCATCACAGACTCGATGGACGTGAGTCTGAGTGAACTCCGAGAGATGGTGATGGACAGAGAGGCCTGGCGTGCTGTGATTCATGGGGTTGCAAAGAGTCGGACATGACTGAGCAACTGAACTGAACTGAACTTTGTTCCTACTACCTAATATGATTACTTGCATATGACAAGCACTGAACTACTGTTAAATTACTGGCTTCTTTAACTCATTTTTATGGAAGGCTTATTTCTCTCAATACATTCTCAAAAAAAAATATTGATAGCTATCCTGTGCTGGAGCTCTTTATCTCAGCATTTTTTTGCTTTTTATTCCTCTCAGCAATATTCAAATGTGTATCAAAAATACCTACCCAACAGGGTTATGTATGCTAAGTTGCTTCGGTCACGTGTGACTCTTTGCAACCCTATGGACTATAGCCCACCAGGCTCCTCTGTTCATGGGATTCTTCAGGCAAGAATACTATAGTGGGTTGCCATGCCCTCCTCCTGGGGATTGTCCTGACTCAGAGATCCAACCTGTGTCTCTTGGGCCTCTTGCATTGGCAGACAGGTTCTTTACCACTAGCTACATCTGGGAAGCCCATAAAGTTGTAGTTCAGGTCAGTCACTCAGTCCTGTCTGACTCTTTGTGACCCCATGGACTGCACACACCAGGCTTCCCTGTCCATCACCAATTCCCGGAGTTTATTCAAACTCATTTCCATTGACTCGGTGATGCCATCCAATCATCTCATCCTCTGTTGTCCCCTTCTCCTCCCACCTTCAATCTTTCCCAGCATCAGGGTCTTTTCTATTGAGTCAGTTCTTTGCATCAGGTGGCCAAAGTATTGCAGTTTCAGCTTCAGCATCAGTCCTTCCAATGAATATTCAGGACTGATTTCCTTTAGGATGGATTCGTTGGATCTCATTGCACTCCAAGGGACTCTCAAGAGTCTTCTCCAACACCACAGTTCAAAAGCATCAATTCTTCAGTGCTCAGCTTTCTTTATGATCCAACTCTCACATCCATACATGACTACTGGAAAAACCATAGCTTTGACTAGACAGACCTCTCTTGACAAAGTAGTGTCTCTGCTTTTTAATATGTTATCTTGGTTGTTCATAGCTTTTCCTCCAAGGAGCAATCATTTTTAATTTCACGGCTGCAGTCACCATCTGCAGTGATTTTAGAGCCCCCCAAATACAGTCTCTTACTGTTTCCATTGTTTCCTCATCTATTCGCCATGAAGTGATGGGACCAGATGCCATGATCTTAGTTTTCTGAACATTGAGCTTTAAGTCAGCTTTTTCACTCTCCTTTCACTTTCATCAAGAGGCTTTTTAGTTCCTCTTCACTTCCTGCCATAAAAGTGGTGTCATCTGCATATCTGAGGTTATTGATATTTCTCCCAGTAATCTTGATTCCAGCTTGTGCTTCATCCAGCCCTGCATTTCTCATGATGTACTCTGCATATAAGTTAAATAAACAGGGTGACAATATATAGCTTTGTTGTACTCCTTTCCCAATTTGGAACCTGTCTGTTGTTCCATGTCCGGTTCTAACTGTTGCTTCTTGATCTGCATACAGATTTCTCAGGAGCCAGGTCAGGTGGTCTGGTACTCCCATCTCTTAAAGAATTGTCCACAGTTTGTCGTGATCCAGCTGGGCAGAGGCAAAGGCAGGAAACTGTGATGGTAAAGACAGAAGCTGCTGAGCATCATCTATTCTTGGAGTTTTATTGATTGTTTTCATGGTAGGTTTACCAACTCTTCCATTTCATTTCTTCTCTCCTCTCTAATATTTTCTTATTCTTTCTTTGAGTTTGCAATGTTTCTCTTTTACTACTCATTTCTTACCTAGAAGAACGCTATGTATACTTCTGATCTTTCTTATTCTCTCATATGAACATTAATGGTGACCCATCTCCTCTACCCTCTTCCCCACACCACCCCTCTCAACAAGGATCACTTTTTTCAGAACACAGAGCTGTTAAGCTGGAGCATCAGTGTAACTGTAAGGGTTAATTCTGAATACACACTGAATCTGCTTCTGTGACTTTAATTCTTATTTTGCTGCTTTTGTCATTATAGGAAAACATAATGGCCTGCCTCAGGGTGTCCTGCCTGCCCCACTTCTGCCTGACCCCAGGATTAGGGCTTTGCTAGATTAATAGGGACATAGCCTGACCCTGTCCACCTGTGAAGGGTTGTAAGGAAGTGAAGCTAACACATCCCCCTGCCTGAGACTTGCCATTCTAGGAGCTATTTGCAAGAATTAAATGGTCTTTTATTTTGTTTCCTCACCTCCCCCATCTCAGACCCATAAAAGAAGCTGGCATCCAAGCCCTGACAAAGAAGGTTATTTTGAGGCACTATACTGCCATCTTCCTTTCCTGCCGGCTTTCCTAATAAAGTGATAGTCCTAGCCTTAATACCTCTTCTCTCAGATTGATTGGCCTATCAAGCCACAAGCAGATGGAGCTGGGACTTGGTAACATCACGACTCAATCTCACAATACCACAGTGCCTACCACAGTGTCTAAGGAATACCAGGCATTCATATGGTTGATGAAGAGATGCCTCAATGAAACCAATGGAATAAGAAGCAACTTTGTTCTTTGGCTTGCCTTCAGTGATGAAGAGAGTAGCAGTGGCAAGGCTTTTTGTTTCTGCCCTTCACAAGTGAAGGGCATTCGCAACAGGCAGAGATGCCTTAGACATTTCTAAATGTGAAACTCTGCGTCCAAGACACCCAGAGGTAACAGGATCAACCCTGGGTGCTGCCTCAGTCAAAGCAAGACAATCTGAAATGTGATACTGGCATTCTGGGACTGCTCAGTAATTTATCATTCAAGTCCCTTCCAAATGCTATGCATTTCTTTTCCCAATCGTCCCAATCCTTTTTCTGTCCAGTAGTCATGTTAGTACAAAGCAAATGTTAACAGAGGAAAAGGCAGCCAGTATTTTAATCCAGCTTTAATCATTGCTGCAGTTCAGATGATACACAAAGAGCTTTGAAGAAAAATATCTATCACCTGTATTATTTCAAGAGAGGGGGAAAAGCTTTACTTCAGTTCAGTTATTCAGTTGAGAAATCAGATTTTGATTTCCAAAACAAATATCTTCTTTAAAATCTCAAATAGAAGTGTGAACATTCATAGTACTATTTGAAGTTACTATTCAATGTCCTAACTTGTCTCGATGGCTTTTATCTCATCCTCAGACCATCAGCACAGAGCACAGCATCCAGACTGATCCTATTAAATTACAGCTCAGACTGAATCCATCCTCTGCTTAACTCATCCTGGGAGAGTAAGAGCCCAAATTCTAACAACAGCCACAAGGCCCTATAAAACCTGGCCCTGACTCCTAGCCTGCTGACTTCCTCTTCTTTGACCACACCCAGCCTCTTGGCTGAAACCACTCCAGCCAAATTGGCCTCATCACTGTTCCTTGGACCTACCTGATCAGTCAGTCTTCCTTTGGGCCCTTAGTTCTAGCTCTTCTCTATGCTTGCTGTTTTCTTCCCCTTGAAAGTCTCGGAGCTTCCTCCCCTTATCTTCCATCTTTGTTGTTGCTGTTGTTCAGTCACTAAATTGTGCCTGGCTTTTTGTGACACCATGGACTGAAGCACGTTAGGCTTCCCTGTCCTTCACTATTTCTGAAGTTTCTTCAAACCCATGTTTATTGAGTTGGTATTGCTATCCAACCATCTTATCCTCTGCCACCCCCATCTTTTGCCTTCAATCTTTCTCAACATCATGGTCTTTTCCAATGATCTGGTTCTTCATGTCAGGTGGCCAGAGTATTGGGGTTTCAGTTTCAGCATCAGTCCTTCCAATGAATATTCAGGGTTGATTTCCTTCAGGATTGACTGGTTTGATTTTCTCGCAGTCCAAGGGACTCTCAAGAGTCTTCTCCAGTATTACACTTTAAAAGCATCAATTTTTGGCACTCAGCCCTCTTTATGGTCTGATTCTCACATCTGTACATGACTACTGGAAAAAAACAGCCTAAATTATATAGACATTTGTTGGCAAAGTAATGTCTCTCCTTTTAATACACTGTCTAGGTTTGTCTTTGCTTTCCTTCCAAGGAGCATGCATCTTTTAATTTCATGGCTACAGTCACTGTTTGCAGTGATTTTGGAGCCCAAGACAATAAAATCTGTCACTGCTTCCACTTTTTCCTCATTTATTTCCCACAAAGTGATGGGACTGAATGTCACAATTTGATCATATCTGAGAAGTCCATGTTGCCATGTGAGACATCATTCTGAGGTTCATTGTTACAAGGCATCTTTGGTTGGTGGAGTGTGTGCGTTATTCTTCATACAGCTGCTGCTGCTACTTAGTCACTTCAGCCATGTCTGACTCTGTGTGACCCTATGGACTGCAGCCTGCCAGGCTCCCCTGTCCTTGGGATTCTCCAGACAAGAGTGCTAGGGTTTCCATGCCCTCCTCCAGGGGATCTTCCTGACCCAGGGACTGAACCTGGGTCTTCTGTATTGCAGGCAGATTCTTCGCCCTGAGCCACCAGGGAAGATCATTCATCATAGTACATCACGTTAAAAGTTTAGGCTTCCTTGAAGGTGAAAGAATGGCTCCCCACTCCAATATTCTTGCCTGGAGAATTCTGTGGACAGAGGAGCCTGGAGGACTGCCGTCCATGGGCTGGTAAACAGTCAGAACTGCCACCTTCACTTTCTTTCTGAAGCTGAGTGGAGTCACTGAAGGAGGTGCAGCAACATGTCTGCATGTTAGAAAGATTTCTCAGCTCCAGGTTTCAGACTAAAGATAGAGGAGTGGTCATGATAACCAATAACCACTAATTAATGTGGAGTATTAACCACATTCCTGATGCCATTTGAAGTGCTTTGCAACTCTAATTCATCTAATCCTTATAAAAGTGAAAGTGAAGTCACTTAGTCGTGTCCGACTCTTTGTGACCCCATGGAATGTGGCCCACAAGGCTTTTCCATTCATGGGATCTTCCAGGCAAGAGAACCAGAGTGGGTTGCCATTTCCTTCTCCAGGGGATCTTTCTGATCCAGGTATCGAACCCGGGTCTCCCACATTGTAGGCAGACACTTTACCATCTGAGCCACCAAGGAAGTCATGAATCTTATGAGCCACCAGGAAGTCATGAATGACCAGGAAGTTATAAATCCTTATAACTTAGACAATAGTGCATTGACAATAACCCCATTGTGTAGATGATAAAATATGTGCACAAAGAATTTTAATAACCTTGCCCAAGATTTTATAAGTAGCAAGTGCCAGAGCCAGGATTCAGTCTAGGCTCTTTGGCTTCCAGGATGAATGTTCTCCTTATTGTATGAAGCTGCCTTTAACAATGGAAATAGTTCCTCCTCCCAGAGTTTGAAACAGAGAGAAAGCCTGGACAAGCATATTGGTCTGGGAATACTTTTATAGATACAGTAGGCCATTCAAAGAGGATATAAAGAAGAGGGAGGGTTTGAGAGTGCAGAGAGGAGTGGAGAAAGTCTCTTGATAAATACCTTAACTACAGTCCAATCTACGTCCTCCCTTTCTATAAAATAGGATCCTTGGCCCCTATAATTGCTCAACTTCTTATATGTTTGAAAGAGTGAATCAAGGGCACCACAGAACAATGTGTACTGATGGGTGTAGGTTTCCCCTTTGATTGCTACTCTGCAAGTTTCACAAATAACTAACCACCTGAGAGCTGTCTCTCTCATTCTGAATTCCATTTTGATTTTTCATTCCTATTGATTCTCATCTCTTTGTGCCAAAATTGTATTTTTCCAAAGATGTTTTCAAAAGTGTTTTTGTCCTGATTTAATAGGCTCAGTTTTTCAATGTTTGGGCTGAAATTGAGGAGGTGCTTTTATGAAAAGTGAATGCATTTGAATGGTGAAGTTTCCCGTGAACAGAAATACAGTATTGTTCTACTCTGTGGTTCCTAAGAGTCAGCCTCTGTTATTTTATTTCTACATTCCCTTCCATATTCTTCTTTAAAAACTTTCAAAATGACATCAAACAGTCTTCCTTTGGCTATGAAATAGAGAAAGCCCTTTCATCTGTAGGTAGGCTGATGGCATGAGGATTACAAGGAGGGACAACCAGAGCTATTGTTCTTGTAAAATATATTAACTTAGAAAAAGGAAACCTTCCTTTCCAGATACTTTCTGTGAAATACTGTCTCTACATCTCTAATCCTTAAAATAAGAGTTGGTCACAGAAAGAGAAAGCCTATCAAAACCAAGGCAGTGGGCCATCTTGTATATTTCCTTTAAGAATCCATCAATCTTGGAAACAGATAGAGAAAAGGAAGAAGCATTTATTGATGATCTACTTTGTGCTGAGAGAAGCACTGTGTTACATAATGTACCTTAAGTCATTGGGTCTTTTGAAACTCCTCTAAGCAAATTTCTCTTATCTTGACTCTATAGATGAAGAAACTGAGATTCAGAGAAGGTAGGCAACTTAGTCAAATTTTTGTGTCAATATCAGACATTGAATTCAGATATTTCTTGCAATGATAAATCATATCATTTACCTTGTCAACTTTAGTATTGTTCTGAGAAATGATTATTTATGGCAGTTCCTGCTTCTTATCAGAGATGTGAAAGAAACAGAAGTTTAGTAAATTTGTGCAGAGGGAAAAACAATCACTTACTGACATCAAACGTGTTGAATAACATACTCCTAAACCTATATGTTAAAAAATCACTTAATGAAATGCTAAATGGAATCCTTCCCTAAAAAAAAAATAGTATATGTTGAAAAACTAGTATTTCATATCTAGAGTGGAGTTAGTAAACATTTTATGGGTATTCAATTTTATATCACAGACAATACTCTTTAGTGTTTCTTCAGCAGTTTTGAATTTTCAAACAGTTCTAATGCTGTGTCTCACTGAAATCCCCATCTTTCCATGAGACAGGAATTACTTGAGCTCCTATACTTTTATTAAACTATTGGAAGCAGTTGAGCCATGTGAGCAATATAATGCAGCTAATAAATTGTGAAGCCAGACCTAGAACATAGTTCTTCAGCTACCAGGACATAATTCTTCAGGCAATGTCGACTAACATCCTAATTAACTATGAATAGAAACAGCGAATCTTATGAATACAAAGAGAAGACAATCTCTGTAGGACAGCCTAGGGCAGTTTGACCAATAAGAAACATTTATTCTTCTAGCTTTGTAAAATATTTTCTATGTCTTTCTTACTTCAAACACATACCTTAACCCCTTCAGAATTGGTAGGTATAAATCCCTTCCATTGTATTTCAGTTCAACTTTCTTCTATAGCTTTCACTTTGGTTTATGATTAACCATACCCATATCCCCTATATGGTTAGAATTTTCTGCCGTGGACATGGACACCCAGAATCCAAACCACACATGCCTAGGCCAGTTTTGAATCCCATTGCAGAAACAAGTAAGACCAAAAGCTGTGAATAAAGGTAGAAATCCTAAGGGGTGGCTTGGAGAAAAAAGAAACAAGATCTAGTCTATGAACAATGAGGAAGATACAGTGAGCTGAGAGGAGCAACATGGTGAACTTAAAAGAACCCAAAGCAAAATGAAAGAAATATAGGCTGGGGAGCACAATCTGTATACGGAAAGAAATGAGAGGCCAAACATGATTCATTAAATCCCAAAGCTGATGCTGCAAACCTATGTCAGTTTCAGTTCAGCACTTGATTTGCAGATACACACTCACACACCACAAACAGATACGGCTGTTACTTAAGGCTCACAGATTGTTCACTTTCTAGTTAGAAACACATGGACACAAAGGGCTTTGGAGAATTTTGTCAAGATGTAATTATCCCAAACACACAATTTTGTCAGTTTTTCTTTTATAATCAAAGTGCTGCAGGGATTTCAAAGTAAATACAGTCTTTGTTATGTCAGAAAGCTCTGAAATCACTGTCTTAAAAACTATAGTAGCGACTGCTGCTGCTGTGAAGTCGCTTCAGTCATGTCTGTCTGACTCTTTGCCACCCTATGGACTGTCGCCCACCAGGTTCCTCTGACCGTGGGATTCTCCAGGCAGCTTCAGCAAATAATTGCAAATCTCTTAGGCATACAGTTCTGATGTATAACTCCTGTCAGTAATATCCTCAAGAAGTCATGTCTAATTGACATGGCCCACTGTCTGTTTGACACTTTATGATACATAAAGGGGGAAAGGAAGAGATCCACCAGTTACTGGTCACCTTCTAAGTGACAAGAGCTGTATTTTTCTTGATATTTTCCATGCCATTACATTCTCACAATAATTCTATGTTTAAATATGCACATTTATAAGATGGCAAAAATGAGAAATAGGTCAAATAGCTTTGTCAAGGTCAGACACCTGTTTTTAAGAACTGGGCTTTAGTTCAAGTCTGTTAGTTTCCAAAGGCCATGATATTTACATATTTTCAATTGCATGATATGATTAGTTTATATAGATCTATCTATGGGCTTACCAGATGGTGCTAGAGGTATAGAATCTGCCTACCAATGCAGAAGACACAAGAGACATGGGTTCAAGCTTGGGTTCCAGATCCCCTGGAATAGGAAATGGCAACCCACTCCAGAATTCCTGCCTGGGAAATCCCGTGGACAGAGGAGCCCGGTGAGCTACAATCCCTGAGGCCATAAAGAGTTGGACATGACTAAGCAACTGATCACATACATATTGCTTTCACTCTGAAAGCCGCATATATAGGTCCAGAAAATGGCCATAGCATGACCTCTCTTGATTTATTCCTTTGTTCTATTGATGTACTCATGAACTTAGATGCAAGTTTTCATTTTTGCTCACCTTTGGAGATGGAATATACTAGTAACAATAAGATCTGTCATTTATATACCATAACTTTAATTCCAGAAATTGTCTCTACCAAAATAATAATAATAAAAATATTTTTGATCCTACTGTGTCAGAAGAGGCTAACTTCTTTAATGAAAAATCTTAAGTGTCATTGGGTTAACAAAACAAGTTTATTTTTCTCTTACTTTAGCGTCCAAATGGATTAGTCAATAACTTGTGGGTTAACAATGCTTCTGTTTCAGGTAGTTTTCTGGAGCACAGTGGCAAGGGAATCCAGACTCTTTCCTTCTTTGAATTCCCCATCTTTAGTACATATGATCCAACAGGAAGTGACCAAGTGTAAGGTATGTAGGGCATGTTAAAACCTCAACCCAGAGGTGGCACACATTATTTCTGGGAATATCACATTAGCCAAAACTGGTCACATGGTCTTATTTTGATTAAAGGTGATGGGGGATGTGGTCCTGACTGGAACTCCTTCCCAATAATAATTCTAAACCATGAGAAAAGCCAGTGAATTTTTTGGTGGTTTGAAAAGCCCCCTCTTTCACCATCTATCCTTCTGGTCACTGAATATCCAAGCATGACCTGTATGAGGTTTCTGTTACTTCCTAGTGAATTACCACAGACCTACAGCCATAAAACCACTATATCAAATTTTCTGTAGGTTCAGGAGCTCAACCATGGCCTAGTTGGATTCCTTGTTCAGATTCTTGAAAGACTGAGGAGGATCAGGGATCAGTTCTCATCTGGAAGCTCATCTCGAAAAGGATCTACTTCCTTGTTTTGCAGGGCATTGGTGAAATTTATTTTTGTGGGAAAAGGATTCACAGGACTTCTCTGGTAATCCAGTGGCTAAGACTCTGATTTTCCAAGACAGGGGGCCAGGGTTCGATCCCTGGTTGGGGAACTAGATCCCACATGCTGCAAATTAACCCAATCCTTCATAGAAGCTTCCTACTTTAAAAGCCAGCAGTAGACTGAGAGAGATTCTAGAATGTGTCTGTAACATAATAGTCATGTAAATATCATAACAATGGGAGGAACATCTCATCACTCTTGCCATATAATGTAATGTGATTATGGTACTGGAACTTCATCACCTCTGTTCTTGGTTATTGATAATTGCTATTGTTCTATTTATCAGAAGCAAGTTATCAATCTTGCCCACACTCCAGGGAAAGAGATTATTAAAGAATGTGAATACCAGAGGGGGAAACCATGAGGGCCACCAAACACAAGTCCGCAACCACAGAGTACATTCAGCTTGAGCCCACCGAAGAAAACCAAACACTTCGTTCAATCACTCTATCTTGCTTAAAGTACATCAGTTCTGGGTTAGGTACAGTCTTTGCCATCTGTACAGAATGCAGCTACTCTGCATCCAACAAAAATATAAGTTGTCTGCTCCCACACAAATCACAAGAAGGCAAGTTTGAATAGGCCCAGATGACTGCAATAAAATATTTGCTTCAGTAATTGGAAAACTAGAAGGTCTGTAACAAGTACTGGTCAACAGCAGTTTTAGGATCTTACTGGGTGGACATTATGAAGATTGTCTGTCCTGAGAGTAGCAACATTACTTGACCAAGTACTGCTTCTCATCTCTAAGTGGAGCTGAGACTTCCTTAGGCCATCATCAAGCTCTACACCCTGACTTTGCTGGATTCTTCCTATTCCAGTACATGTTGGACATATTTGAAGTGGGCATGGATTATCTTGGAATCTCTTTTTGTGTATAAGAGGATGCCCAGTATTTTCTATTGCCCTCAACTACTTGAAGGCTATTTGTTTTTAAGAAATACTTTTTGTTCAGTGTCTTAGTAAGATGCTGATCTACTGCCTTCCAGGTGGTACCATGTACCAGAAACCACATCTAAACTCCTTCATTAAGTAAACTTTTAAAACTAGTCTTTACTTTTCCTATTCTTCGTCTATAACACCTTGTACCTTACACTTCCTTCTCTCTCTCTCTTTGGCTATTGGGATTGAGTAAGAAGTATGCATGCTTGCATGCTAAATTGCTTCAGTTGTGTCCAACTCTTTGCAACCCTATGGACTGTAGCCTGCCAGGCTCCCCTGTCCATGGGATTCTCCAGGCAGGAATTCTGGAGTGGATAAGAAGACTATACCCTTAATCTGGTAGTGTTGCCATTCAGTTGTTTGCTGCTGCTGCTGCTAAGTCGCTTCAGTCATGTCTGACTCTGTGCGACTCCATAGATGGCAGTCCATGAGGCTCCCCCATCCCTGGAGTGGGTTGCCATTTCCTTCTCCAATGCATGAAAATGAAAAGTGAAAGTGAAGTCGCTCAGTTTAGTTATGTCTAATTCTTTTGTGATTCCATGGACTGCAGTCCTCTAGGCTTCTCTGTCCATGGGATTTCCCAGGCAAGAATACTGGAGTAGGTTGCCATTTCCTTCTCCAGGGGATCTTCCTGACCTGAAGATCAAACTGGTGTCCCCTGCATTGGCAGACGGATTCTTTACCACTGAACTGTTGAGGAGGCCCTAACCTGCTATGCGTGTATATATGTATATAGATATCTATCTATATATAGATATAGATATTGCAATGCTGGATTCTATGAATTCTAATGGGTCTTTGTTACTCAAAGGCCTTCTCAGCTTTATTCTCAGACACTTTAAGTTTAGAAGAAGCTGACTTTCCTTCCAAGTCAAGGTGTCAAATTGTCATTCTTCTGTTGTGTGTGCTTGTGACCCAATTGATTCTTTCCTGAATTAGTTTTCTTTTACATACTTTGGCATATCAATAACTGCTATCATACATTACTGATGTTACGTTTTACCAGTTCTTCCCTTGGGCTACAGTCTCCTCAATGGAACAGGCTCATCATCTTTCCAGCCCATAGCATCTGTTTCTTGGCCACTCACTAAGCCATAGATGCACTGAGATGCATTTTCTCAGGCAGCTGCCTATTTCTGGCACCATGCATTCAATCAGCCACAGTCTGATCAAGAAATTAAAAATCATTCTGAGTTGTACATAAAATATTACTTAATACGGAGATTTAGAGGCTTATACAATTGTTGAGATAGTTGGGGGTATTGGGATCAGCATTTTTATGTATGCATTTATGTATTACTTGGCAAGACTCACTCTTCTTCCAGATAGTGTTAGTGGCACTGAGTGGAAAAGACAGAATTGTTTCCACATCATAAGTATTTAATTAGTAACAGAGTCATACTTCCATCCTAGAATATTAGGGATGAATTTAACTATTATGATTTCTGCAGTTGGGTGTAGAATTCTATTCAGTAAATATCTGATATGAAGAGAATGATGAGGAATTAAAGACAGAATTGTATTTCTTGTGATTACTGTACCATAAGTCTTTGGTATTTCTATGAGAGCATGTTTGTATTGATGTATTTTTGCCAAAGGGGAATGAAAACATCCATGATCTCATCTTAAACCTTTTCATACCTAATGAGCCAGAGGGAAATTTTCATTGCTTTGTGGTCAAGCAGTGTTATTCAACTAAACAGGAAAATAAAAAGAAGAATAGCCTGAAGGTATATCGAAGATTCGAGAGCCCATACTGACAGAGATCACCATTCAGCCAACCTCATAGAGAAGGAAATCACTTTTATGTTCTTTCATATCTATAGAAATATGATTATGATTCAGAGTTTGAATGACTCTGCCACTTAAGAGCTGTGTAATCCTGAGGAAACTATTTAAAATTTAAACAAGTTATCCTTCTAAGATGGAAAATTCCCTTATTTCAAAGGCATAATGGGAATTAAAGGGAAATCAATATTAATAAAATGAATGTTCAATAAAAGGTAGATGATTTTACATTATCAGAGGATGAAATGAAGAGAGATAAGAAAAAGAGAGAAATGTACAGAAAAGAGAATGAGAAAAGATAAGAAATAAAAAGGAACAGACAGTATGAGAATAGGGTATTGTAAAGCTAAAAAGTAAAATGGGTAGTGTTCCTAGCAAGTAGACCAGAGATTGACTTCTGAGCCCCTTACTTGTTGATGGATTCTCGTATTGTCTATGTATTTAGTTGTCCTCTCTAATATTACATTACGTCAGTTCACATCAATATTGAACATCTGCTGACCAAATACTGTGCATTTTGCCAGGCATTATGAGGTAGGTGGTGCTGAGGGACTCGAGGCAGATGGTGTGGGCAACTCCAAGAATGCCACCAGGGCAATAAGAGAGACACCCCCTTGAACACTGTGAAAGTGAAGTCGCTCAGCCTTTCTGACTCTTTTCAACCCTGTGGACTGTGTCCATGGGATTTTCCAGGCAAGAATAGTGGAGTGGGTTGCCATTTCCTTCTCCAGGGGATCCTTCCAACCCAGGGATGGAACCTGGGTCTCCCACACTGCAGGCAGACAGTTTACCATCTGAGCCACCAGGGAAGTCTGTGAGTAGATCTCAAACATAGAAAAGAAGTTACAACAGGAATGAAATGGGGAAGGGTTATTTTTTCATCATTAATCAAGTACGTAATCTCAATAAGATTGCCAGCATGTGGAAGCTATCATCAAAAGATCCACTTTTCCATAGAGTTATAAAACATATTGTTAAAGCTGCTGAGAACTTTCAATTTCTGAATACTAGATACTGAAGACATTGCCAATCACAAAATTAAAAGTGCCGATTTAGAATGCTATTGTATTTACTTCAAAGAATAGAACCTCATCAGTTCCTAAAGAGCTGACGAAGTATTTCCCAGTGGTTTCAAGGTATTTGTTAAATTACAGTAAAAAGTCATATTTTAATAAAATTCCCCATGAATTCCCCAGAAAAATATTCAGGAAAGTTTATTAACACAATCAAAATTATTTTGTTTCCAAAACTGTTGGTAAGAGTAGGCTTTCATTCTGAACAGACTTATGTTCAAATTCTAATTTTTTTCTATTTTCATATTTTAATTCTCTGATATTTTACTTAAACTTCACCTGTAAAATATGGTAGGAAATGGTGTTGAAAATTATAATAACTGCATGGAACACAACTATTACACTGTATATGCTCAATAAACAGTAGATTTTACTGCTAGGAGAAGTCAGTAACAGAGGATGAGATGGTTGGATGGCATCATCAACTCAATGGACATGAGTTTGTGCAAACTCCGGGAGCTGGCGAAGGACAGGGAAGCCTGTGGGACTGCAGTCCATGGGGTCGCAATGGACATGAGTGAGAATGTATAGGGAAGTGGTGCCCTAGTGACTCAAAAGACCTTTCTTGTGTGGTTCCTGCCCTACTTACATTCCAGATTTTAAGAGAGAGAGAGATCCTTGATTCTCTAATCAGCACCAGATCCTAATTTCTAAATTCAGGAAAGTTAGAGTTCACAAGTGACTTAGCAGCAGCAGAGTTCACAAGAGTGGAAATGGCCAGTTTAAGTTCTGGGTTTTACCATAGTGATTTTGCAGTTTCACGTCTTATTAAACTCTTTGTTCCTCAAAATCATTTATAGCATATGGATGCAATGCTCATTTCCTACCTGTGGCTGTAGCATCAGGATTAAATGGGAAAATGTAAAGGAGAGCCCTTTATAAACTGTAAAACATTATACCAACATAGTAATTATCCTCCAAAATTATATCATGCCAAAATACAGTGAGTGATGAATATGTTTGTTGAATTAATTTATTAATTAGTTGATAATCAAAGAATTAGTCTATTTTGCCTCCAACCCCTCCATCCTCAACCAGTGAAGCAGTTTCTTTGAAACCAAAATCTAGACCCAAGAATGCTGAGAGCTCCTTAGAGCTTTTCATGTTTTTAATACCAAGAATTTAAAAATATTACTTAGAATGCTATTTCATACATTTAAATATATATTCACAGTGGGAAAGAATATGGTACTGAAGAAAAGGTTAAGAGCTGTAGTAAACCTAATAATTGCCTACACAATATCTATGTTGCATCTTATCAAACAGCCTCTGAGCTTTGTCAATGTAATCAATAAATGAAGACTCTCATATCCCCTTGCACATAGAGATGGACAGTGACATAGTTCTTTAAAGACATTGACGCAGCCGGCAAATATTGTTTTCGTCCTTCCCTCATTTTCCTGCTTCCTTCTTGAAGCATTGATATAAATACAGAGCACCAGTTACCCATGAAAAAAGCTTAAGGTTTAAAATCCAAGAAGAGAGGTGAAAAGCAAAGGAGAAAAGGAAAGATATAAGCATCTGAATGCAGAGTTCCAAAGAATAGCAAGAAGAGATAAGAAAGCCTTCTTCAGTGGTGAATGCAAAGAAATAGAGGAAAACAACAGAATGGAAAAGACTAGAGATCTCTTCAAGAAGATTAGAGATACCAAGGGAACATTTCATGTAAAGATATGCTTGATAAAGGACAGAAATGGTACGGACCTAACAGAAGCAGAAGATATTAAGAAGAGGTGGCAAGAATACACAAAAGAACTGTACAGAAAAGATCTTCACGATCCAGATAATCATGATGATGTGATCACTAATCTAGAGCCAGACATCTTGGAATTTGAAGTCAAGTGGGCCTTAGAAAGCATCACTATGAACAAAGCTAGTGGAGGTGATGGAATTCCAGTGGAGCTGCTTCAAATCCTGAAAGACGATGCTGCGAAAGTGTTGCACTCAATATGCCAACAAATTTGGAAAACTCAGCAGTGGCCACAGGACTGGAAAAGGTCCGTTTTCATTCCATTTCCAAAGAAAGGCAATGCCAAAGAATGCTCAAACTACTGCACAATTGCACTCATCTCACATGCTAGTAAAGTAATGCTCAAAATTCTCCAAGACAGGCTTCAGCAATACGTGAACCGTGAACTCCCTGATGTTCAAGCTGGTTTTAGAAAAGGCAGAGGAACCAGAGATCAAATTGCCAACATCCTCTGGATCATGAGAAAAGCAAGAGAGTTCCAGAAAAACATTTATTTCTGCTTTATTGACTATGCCAAAGCCTTTGACTGTGTGGATCTCAATAAACTATGGAAAATTCTGACAGAGATGGGAATACCAGACCACCTGACCTGCCTCTTGAGAAATCTGTATGCAGGTCAGGAAGCAACAGTTAGAACTGGACATGGAACAACAGACTGGTTCCAAATAGGAAAAGGAGTACGTCAAGGCTGTATATTGTCACCCTGCTTATCTACCTTATATGCAGAGTACATCATGAGAAACGCTGGACTGGAAGAAACACAAGCTGGAATCAAGATTGTCAGGAGAAATATCAATAGCCTCAGATATGCAAATGACACCACCCTTATGGCAGAAAGTGAAGAGGAGCTAAAAGGCCTCTTGATGAAAGTGAAAGAGGAGAGTGAAAAAGTTGGCTTAAAGCTCAACATTCAGAAAACGAAGATCATGGCATCTGGTCCCATCACTTCATGGGAAATAGATGGGGAAACAGTGGAAACAGTGTCAGACTTTATTTTGGGGGCTCCAAAATCACTGCAGATGGTGACTGCCGCCAAGAAATTAAAAGACACTTACTCCTTGGAAGAAAATTTATGATCGACCTAGATAGCATATTCAAAAGCAGAGACATTACTTTGCCAACTAAGATCCATCTAGTCAAGGCTATGGTTTTTTTCTGTGGTCATGTGAGAGTTGGACTGTGAAGAAGGCTGAGCACCGAAGAATTGATGCTTTTGAACTGTGGTGTTGGAGAAGACTCTTGAGAGTCCCTTGGATGGCAAGGAGATCCAGGCAGTCCATTCTGAAGGAGATCAGCCCTGGGATTTCTTTGGAAGGAATGATGCTAAAGCTGAAACCACTGTACTTTGGCCACCTCATGCGAAGAGTTGACTCATTGTAAAAGACTCTGATGCTGGGAGGGATTGGGGGCAGGAGGAGAAGGGGACGACAGAGGATGAGATGGCTGGATGGCGTCATGGACTCGATGGACATGAGTCTGAGTGAACTCAGGGAGATGGTAATGAACAGGGAGGCCTGTGTGCTGCGATTCATGCAGTTGCAAAGAGTCGGACACGACTGAGTGACTGAACTGAACTGAAGAAACAGAGCAGAAAGACAGAAGGCACTCAGGGTCTGATACTACTGTGTGTCCTATGAACAGACAACTTCTGATATTGGTGTTTTATAAAAGAAAATTAGCCCTTATTTGGCTTGCTGCTGCTAAATTGCTTCAGTGGTATCCAACTCTGTGTGACCCTATAGACGACAGCCCACCAGGCTCCCCCATCCCTGGGATTCTCCAGGCAAGAACACTGGAGTGGGTAGCCATTTCTTTCTGCAATGCATGACAGTGAAAAGTGAAAGTGAAATCGCTCAGTCCTGTCCGACTCTTAGCGACCCCATGGACTGCAGCCTACCAGGCTCCTCCATCCATGGGATTTTCCAGGCAAGAGTACTTAAGCCACCATATTTTCAGATCTCTGTCACTAGAAAGAAAATATAATTCCTACCTCTTAGACTCATTTTTTCAAAGTTTTGCATAGCAGTTAAACAAACAAACAAAAAAAGAAATGCCAAGTTAATTATTTTAATAGTATGGAAGTGTTATAAGCGTTTATTGCTTAGTCGTGTCCAACTCTAGCCTGTCTGGCTCGTGTGCCCATGGGATTTCCTAGGCAAGAACACTGGAGTGGTAGCCATTCCTTTCTCCAAGAGATCTTCCCAACCCAGGGATCAAAACTGTGTCTCCCATATTGCAGGCAGATTTCCTGCTGTCTGAGCGACCAGGAAAGCCCCATTTAATAATCTATTTCAATAAAATATTAATCTAGGACTTATCAGTAAGTGAAATAAAGAAATTTAAATAAAACAATCACCACATATTTACTAAATATAATGTTTCTCAAACTAGAATTTAAATTTTATTTAAAATATTACTGTGCCTTAAAATTCTGTTCTCTTCACTGGACTGTATCTGGGAAATAATGCAATGAAATGTATGAAAAATATTCTAAAAGTTTAATGGCAGTCATCTCCAGATAGTAAAATTGTGAGAACTTTTTTTCTTCCTCTTTTGAATATGTTTTTCAAAATGTTCAAACTGAGAATTATAAAATCATAGAACTATACACAAAAATATTTGTCTGTCTCATGTTTGTCTGCCATGTCATGTCTCATGAAAATTAAAGAAAGTTAAATAGTAGGAAGCTCAGAGCTGGCATTTTCTACCCACTCTTTTTAGTTTCATGGCCTTTTCAAGTTTCTAAGATGAATAGGAGTGCATGCTAAGTTGCTTCAGTTGTCTCTGACTCTTTTTGGACCCTATGGTTGTAACCCACTAGGCTCCTCTGTTCATGGTATTCCCCAGACATGAATACTCGAGTGGGTTGCCACGCCCTCCTCCAGAGGATCTTCCTTCCCCACCCAGGGATTGAACCCAAGTCTCTTAAGTCTCCTGAATTGGCAGATTGATTCTTTACCACTAGTGCCACTTGGGAAGCCCAAAGATGAGTATGTTTTAAAGTATGGGAAAAGAGTTTATTATAAATTGTAGAAGAAAATATACAATAAAATATTAATATTTTATTTATATTTAATCTTTTTTCATTGTACACACACACATATATATATACACCCATCTATTTTATATTTTTATACTTTTATGTAGCGATTTTCTAATTTTTTTCTGCTTCAAAATATTTTCGTCATATTTCTTTGATTGCATATGCCATTACTTACTTTAGTATTTTTCTAGATATATGACTGTGACAGAATTTTCACTATCACAAACAGCGATCCCATGAGCAGTTTGTACCTAAATATTTTTCTGAATCTCAAAATATTTCTTTATGATAGACTCCCAGACATAGGAATACTGAATTAATGGATGTAAGCCTTCAACCTTTATGAGATATAGCTAAATACCTACCTATGAATGTTTTAAATTTTTAGAATCTTTGCATTTGTCTGTAGGCTCTGCTTCATACAGTAACGTAACTTCTCTAAGCTTGAGTTTCTTCATCCATAAGGCAGGGCTGATACTGCCTCATGAAAGTGAAAGTGAAGTTGCTCAGTCATGTCTGACTTTGCGCCCACATAGACTGTAGCCTACCAGGCTCCTTGATCCATGGAATTTTCCAGGCAACAGTACTGGAGTAGGTTGCCATTTCCTTCTCCAGGGTATCTTCCCAACCCAGGGACTGAACCCGGGTCTCTTACATTGTAGGCAGACACTTTACTGTCTGAGCCACCAGGGAAGCCCTAATATTGCCTCATAGTTTAGGGCAAAGATGCCATGAGATGATTCTCCCACAGGATTTCACACAGTGCTCAGCGCAGAGCAGAGGACCAGCAGTGATCATTTTCTCACCCTCTTCCCTGGAAGATAACTATGTCTGCTGAAATTTCACTTTTCCATCCCTAATGCCTTCTGCAATTCATTCTTCATCCAGCCTTCAGCACCACCCCTCTAGCTCTGTTGTTCTGTAGCTCTGTCTTCCTTTTACATTTCTTATTCCCAGCCACATTGCCTGTGTCCCATCTATATTAGAAAGAGCTTATCTTATTTCTGCACTCTATAAATAACAGACTGCTGATAAGAATAATAATGGCAAGTCAGACTGCAGTAGAGCAGAATCAGGAGGAAATAAGGGTAACACTGAGTGAACTGCAACAGGAAAGAAAGGAGGCATGGTGCATAAATGATTCTATACTCAGAGGTGATGAATGCCATCAAGCAACAACTATGCCAGGAAACACAAAAAGGGCCAATGTGGATAAGGAGGAGTGAAAAGAAATCAGGGAGTACTGAGAAAGCCAAACAGGGCACAAAAGGACAGCTTTTCAGCTAAGAAAGTAGACAAATGGAAGTGGGCATGGATTAGGGGATGGAAGACAAAGAGACGGGGTGGGGGAAGATGGAGCCCATCATGAATGCCTTTCAGGCACAAAAGGAAGACACAGTCTGTGAAACAGCCAGTAACTCCAGCAAAGGCAGAATGGCACTGATAAGGTATTGATATCTGAGTCCAAAGGAAACCAGATAGAATTTAATCACCTGAAAATGGGCACAAAGGATGAGAGTGAGTATTAAAAATTGATGTTTAAAATCAGCGACAAACACATGCGGCACTGATGACTGCTTGGTACCTGGCCTGGTGGTGTTTGAACCACAAACAATTTTGAAAAATAACTAAATGTTCAAAATGAGTCCAGCTTTGAGTTATATCTAATCTTTGTTGTGGCCCTTGGCCCTTTGTTGCCTCTGTGAGGCATGATTTCAAGCTTTTATGGTTGACTCCTTCTTCTCTCCCTTAGGGTGGAGTCCATCAACAAACTTCCAGTGGATCCCTCTATTCCTAAACTGATGAATCTTCCTGAAGCATGGTTTGGGGAATGGCACTCCATTATCCCAAAACCTTCAATGTACTGTCTGCTCAGTTGAGCCCAAGTTCTGGCACAAAGATCTCCACCAGGTAGTACCAACTGATCTTTCCAACTGGACTCCAGTATTCCTGGTAAATTGTCTTGCACTCTGAAGTCAGCAGACCTTTCACTTTTGTGTAGGTAGATACCTTATTCTCTGGTACTCGAGTACACTGAGAAGCAGAACCCAAAGGCCAGGTGAAGGATTTCTTAAGCCATTTGCCCTAAAGAAAAATGATGACTCATTATGCTCGCTTCATATGAATGATCTTTTAAGAGCCTCCATGACATCAATGGAAAGGAAATAAAACAAAGAGGGGGTATATGCATGTGTATAGCTGATTCACTTTGTGGTACAGTAGAAACTACCACAATATTGTAAAACAACTCTACTCCAATAAAAATTAATTAGAAAACAAGCAAAATAAAACAAAAATAAGAGCTATAACACTGGTCCTTATTGTAAGTGCACATGCACATATCTTTAAAATTGTGTTTTTACTGAAGTTCTTTCATAGCTCAGTTGGTAAAGAATCTACCTGCAATGCAGGAGACCCCAGTTCAATTCCTGAATTGGGAAGATCCCCTGGAGAAGGGACAGGCTACTCACTCCACCATTCTTGGGCTTCCTTGGTGGCTCAGCTGGCAAAGAATCTGTCTATAATGTGGGAGACCTGGCTTCCATCCCTGGATTGGAGAGATCCCCTGGAGAAGGGAAAGGCTATCCAATCTAGTATTCTGGTCTGGAGAATTCCATGGACTGTATAGTCCATGCGGTCACAGACAGTGGGACACGACTGAGTGACTGACTTCACATAGCTGATTTGGTCTTCCCAGGTGTCTTAGTGGTAAAGAATCTTCCCGCCATGCATGCAAGAGGCACAGGTTCAATCTCTGTGTCAGGAAGATTCCCTGGAGTAGGCAACCCACTTCAGTATTCTTGCCTGGAAAATTCCATGGACAGAGGGGCCTGGTGGACTACAGTCCATGAGGTCACAAAGAGTCAGACCTGATTGAACAAGTGAGCATGTAGCTGATTCACAATATTTGTTAGTGTTAGGTGTGCATCCAAGTGATTTGGGTGGGCGCATGCGCAGTTTCTTCAGCCACGTATGACTCTTTGTGACCCCATGGACAAACTTGTCAGGCTCCTCTGCCCATGGGATTCTCCCAGCAAAGATACTGGAGTGGGTTGCCAAGTCTTCCTCCAGGAGCAAAGTGATTTAGTTATCTTGTAAAATCCTCATAGCAACTTCATGAGGTAGAAACTGCTTTCCTCATTAATCAAATGAGGTGGGGCCAATTATCTTCATTTTATCACTGAGGAGTTAAATAATGCACCTAAAGTACATGAAGTTAAATTCCCCACCAGTCTTTGCAGCCCTCTTGCAAAGTCTATACTTAAAAATTAAGCATTCTCTTTTTGGTCTCTAACTATTTGGTTCTTGAAATGTTCTTCCTGGATCTTTTATCCTGGTATTATGACCATTTTGGTCTGATTTCCTTCTTGTAGAGTCTATGTTCAATGCAGGATGCATGGGGCTGGTGCACAGGATGATTCAGGTAGATGATGTGGGGTGGGATGTGGGAGGGGGCTTCGTCATTGGGAGATTGTGTTCACCTGTGGCTGATTCATGTCAATGTATGGCAAAACAAATACAGTATTGTAATTTAAAAAATAAATAAATAAATAAAAATTAAAAAAATAATAAAAAAATAAAATTGGTATCATCATATTCTGCTTTGCAGTATTGAGCTCTGTTCTCAAATAACCCATGCAATTCACCTCTAGGGGGTAGGGGAAGGCAGGCAGTCATGGGTTTGCAAAATGGAAGAACTTGGCAATAATATTCTCCTAGAATTTGAAGTCTGAAAAGCCTTAAATTCAGTCTCAATTGTGCCACTTTCTAGGCTGGGTATACTTAAGAAAGCCTTGAAAATTATCTGAGCTTCAGTTTGCTTATCTCTAAGAAGAGGATTCCAATATTCTTCCTTTCTATTCCCCAGGGTCATTGGAAGGCTTGAATTATGGGATGAATGTGAAGGTCATTTATAAGCTATAACACGCTGCACAAATTATCGGAATGATTATGACATGATCTTCCCATAGCCATTCTGTGCCTCTTAATCTAGGCTCAGACCAGAACTGTCATAATTTTTGATTGGTCCTCTGAATCACTTCAGTTCAGTTCAGTTCAGTTGCTCAGTCGTGTCCAACTCTTCGCTACCCTGTGAACCACAGCACTCCAGGCCTCCCTGTCTATCACCAACTGCCGGAGTTTACCCAAACCCATGTCCATTAAGTCGGTGATGCCATGCAACCACCTCATCCTCTGTCATCTCCTTCCCCTCCCGCCTTCAATCTTTCCCAGCATCAGGGTCTTTTCCAATGAGTTGATTCTTTCCATCAGAGGGCCAAAGTATTGGAGTTTCAGCTTCAGCATCAGTCCTTCCAATGAATACCCAAGACCAATCTCCTTTAGGATGGACTGGTTGGATCTCCTGAATCACTTAGCTCTTAACAAATACCATCAGGTCTGATAATGACCTTCTTAGAATAGTGAAAATCATTTCTGAAATGTTTCAATCCTGGGTTGAATTAAAGCTCAAGGAGGACTTCCCTGGAGGCATAGTGGATAAGAATCTGCCTTCTGGTTCAGGGGACCCTGCTCGATCCTTGGTCTGGGAAGATTCCACATGCTGTGGAGTAGCTAGACCTTTGTGCCACAACTACTGAGCCCATGTGCTGCCACTATTGAGGCCCATGTGCCAACGCGCCTGTGATCTGCAGCAAGAGAAGCCGCCACAGCGAGAAGATGGCACAGCATACGTAGAGAGTAGCCTCCACTGCCTCAACTGAAGAAAGCCCTCATACAGAAATAAAGACCCAGCACAGCTGAAAATGAATAAATATATAGCTCAATGATTTTGTCATCTGATTCAAATGTCAAATTATTATTCCAGGACTAGTGTGTGACTTTCTGTGCTTATTCATCTTTAGTGTTTCTATTCCTAAAAACTTGTGAAAAAGACAAATACCAGTAAATAGAAAACAATGCCACACTCAGTGATTCATTTCTAGATCCAATGGTGTCATTCTGTGATATCGAAGGAATACATGTTCCCTGATTTATTGTTTTGCCAATTAAAAAGTAATTTAGTCAGGCTTCCTCACAGCTTCTCCAGTGTGAAGGAGCCAGAGGAAAAGCTTTAATTTTTTAAGGGCGAATCTTGCTCTATTTCATCTAAGAAAATTGGAAAACACCAGACTTTTAAAAGTTTTAGGGACTCTCCAGTCCTCAATCTCTGTCTCTGTGTCTTTTTTTTTCCTCAAAACTCAAGGTTGTGGATGGGGCAACTTTACTTTTTCTCAAGTTTGTGATGAGTTGAGAAGAGAACATTATCAGGGAGGGATAGGAAAAATAAATCTATAATCAAATAAATGACAGTAATGGTGCTGAGTTTTCAGTCCTTTGCAATTTATATGGCATGATTTGAATTTACTTTTACAGTAGCCACTATGAAGTAGGTGTTATTAATCCCATTTATTTAGATGAATAAACCAAGGGTCAGAGAGGCCCAATGCTTTCTTTTGAAAATTGAAGCTACTGAGGCAAGAATTAGGGAACTTCCTTAGCTTTCCTGCCAGTGAAAGGCAAAGCCAGAGGGGAAATCCAAGCCTTTCTGCTTCTAGAACCTTGGAAGACCCATGGGGCCACATTTATTTCCTTCGTGGAAATCAGAATAAAGTCCAAAGAGTTCACCAGGGGAGTTTGTCTCTCTTGATGAGAACATGGCACTGTGACCACAACAGGATGTTGAAGTGGCTCCTTGGAGTTTAGGGTTTTAATGAGGACTGTGGGTAAAGGCAGCACACTCAGAGGTGAGTGGATTCCCTGGGGGAAGCCTGCTCTGAGTGCATGGATAGAAACCCTATGGAGCACAGAGCGTTCAGTTGTCAACCCTACAGAACTCAGAAGAGCCTGTGACTTCAGCCCTGGGAGGTTATGTGTACGTGTTCTTTCTGCAAAACAGAAGAGCCTTTGCATGTGGAGCAAGACATGAGCTGAGCTTCTGGGGAGTTGAGCTGGAAGAGAGCTTCACAGAAGGTGGTGGGGCAGAGGACCATCTTGTTTGTTGCAGAGGAGAGTAATCAGGAGCCATCCCTTAGTTGGACATTCTATCCCAGCCTCGACTTTTCTCTTCTTGTTCTCTGTCTGTGTCTCCATTGCTTGGTTAAGAAACGAACCCACTGCCCCGAGGGTGGGGTGTGGCTGGAAGTTTAGAGGATTCCTCTCTGATTATGGTCTGGGGGACTTTGCCTCGGGTTTATTCCATGTGCCAGTTACATTGCCAGAGCAATTGAAGTGCTTGGGAGGAATTATGGCATGGAGTTCAGTGCTGGCCCAAAGCTACTCAGCTTGTTTTTCAAGAGCTTTCCACTGACCTCTTTCATTCTGAAAAGGCCCTGGTAGTCTAAGTAGGAGCAACATCCAACATTATCTATGTGTGTCCCAAACTCTGTTCTCACCCATCTTCCCTCCTAAGAGCAAAAGTTCTGAGAACCTTTTGGTGACTGACCTGGTTACCAATATCATGTGATATTATAGAGACCCTGCTCCTGTCTGTCTCACTGCCTCTCTGTTTCTGTGTCTGTTATTGTCTATTTTCTCTTTTAAACTTCAATGTGTATTGGGCTTAGATAGCCCAAGAACAAGTTATTTTAAAATTTACATCAATAATGTTTGCACATTCTTCTGCAAAACTGCACATACTCTATTAGGTTAATTTCTAGACACTTTATAATTATGGGCTATGAAAATGGTATCATTTTTCTAATTGTTTATTTTGTTCTCTGGGGCCACTATCTGTAGTAACATTGCTGAATCCTTAAATAGTATTTAGTAGGTGACCTATACATTATTTTGACTATTGATGTTCATAATCCAATAGACTGTTAATATTGAGATCAGTTGCTTGCTCCCCTGGCCACTGATCTGGGATGTTTGTAAATTATTTAATTTTAGGGGAGACTCAGATTTTCAATTTTGAAGATGTGATTGACTTGAATTTCATAGGTGAAAGGGTAAGAGTTGCACAATGAATGCAGTTCAGGTGCTTGGTTCAGTGTGGCTCCGGGCCTGGCCTAGAGCTCAGTCATGTGGCCAAAGCCATTTTTCAGAAGGCCAGGGAGATTAGATCAGCTATGTGCTAGGAACAAAGGAATGTGTTCCAGTCTTTGCTGCAATTATATTTCTCTTTCTAATTTGTAGAGATTTGAGTTTTACTTTCAGTGAAAGAAAAACTACAGCATATTTTTTTCTAGCTCCATATTTATTTTCTGTTGTAATTTTTTTCTTTCTTTCAGTGACATCTCCATGGGAGGGGAACTGATAGGAAATAGAGGAAATTAAATTAAAACAAAAAGACTATAAAAATAGATATTTTAACATTTTTAATCTCTGTGTTTCCAAAAGAAATTTATATGTACATACATGCACAGATTTATAGGTATGGAGATCAGACAAAACTATTAAGGATTAACGAAAGAATTTCATTATGTCATGGATTTTTCAACTTAAGTCCAAATTTAAATATTTTGGCTGCAGCCATAGACCACAAATTGGAAACTAACAGGGCACTGAAGATATATTTACCACCAGAGTGATATTAAAGCTTGTCACCCAGGTGGGTTCAAAATGCAGATCTTCACAAAGTGCATGCTGCTAAGTAGCTTCAGTCGTGTCCGACTCTTTGCGACCCCGTGGACTATAGCCCACTAAGCTCCTCTGTCCATGGGATTCTCCAGACAAGAACATTGGAGTGGGTTGCCATTTCCTTCTCCAATGCATGAAAGTGAAAAGTGAAAGTGAAGTCACTTAGTCGTGTCCAACCCTCAACGACGCCATGGACTGCAGCCCACCAGGCTCCGCCACCCATGGGATTTTCCAGGCGAAGAGTACTGGAGTGGGGTGCCACTGCCTTCTCCCACAAAGTGCATGGTGGCTTGCAAATCCACTGCTGGTCACGCACATGTGGCTGTGTGCAGCCTTCAGATGGTCTCAAATGCACTGTCTATAAAGTGTCAAACTCTCTTCAAAGTGCACGGTGAATCATATACCACTGAACCCAAGAAGTCACAATGCTTCACGTATAACTGAGAAATGCGCAGCTTCCTGCCAAAAAACACAATATTTTCACCTGATGCTCATCTGTATTCAAAAATAGAGATCTGTTAGGACTTCTCCGGAAATTCAGTGGTTAAAACTCTCAATTCCAATGTAGGGGTTGCAGGTTCTATCCCTGGTCAGGCAACTAAGACCTATGTGGGACATGGCCCCGAAAAAAAAAAGACATGCTCATGTGATACCACTCTAATGGCAGAAGATGAAGAGGAACTAAAGAGCCTCTTGATAACAGTGAAAGAGGAAAGTGAAAAAGCTGGCTTAAAGCTCAACATTAAAAAAACTAAGATCGTAGCATCTGGTCCCATCACTCCATGGCAAAAGCAGAAGCAGTGACATTTTATTTTCTTGGGCTCCAAAATCACTGTGGACAGCGATTGCAGCCATGGAATTAACAGTCACTTGCTCCTTGGAAGAAAAACTGTGATAAGCCGAGACAGCATATTAAAAAACAGACATCACTTTGCCAACACAGGTCAATAGTCAAAATTATGGTTTTTTCCAGTAAACATGTACAAATGTGAGAGTTTGTTCATAACGAATGCTAAGCACTGAAGAATTTATGATTTCAAATTGTGGTGCTGGAGAAGACTCTTGACAGTCCCTTGGTCTGCAAGGAGATCAAACCTGTCAATCCTAAAGGAAATCAACCCTGAATATTCTTTGGAAGGACTGATGCTGAAGGTGAAGCTCCAATACTTTGGCCACCTGAGGTAAAGAGCCAACTTATTGGAAAATACCCTGATGCTAGGAAAGACTGAAAGCAAAAGAAGAGGGCGGCAGAGGATTAGATAGTTAGATAGCATCACTGACTCACTGCACATGAATTTGAGTGAAGGGCGGGGGAACCTGGAGAGCTGCTGTCCATGGGGTTGCAAGGAGTAGGACACGATTTAACAATTGAACAGTGATGGAATACACAGGTTTCTTTGAAACTGTCAAGCACTCCTGGTATACAATTGTAAGAATGAGTCTCTGGCTTACTGAGGTCCTGGAAGTGAGGTTCATACTGGGTACCATTCATAGTATGAAATTATTTGTGAGGATATGCTCATGAATTCTCCAACTGTCTACTATCATTCCTTAGTATTGTCTGCAACTTACAAGCGAGGACATGAAGGCTCAGAGGAGTTTGGGAAACTTGCCAATATGACCCATGTTAATAGATATTTGTGAATTAATCCCAGGTCTGATTGCAGAGACTGTATTTTCTTTTGCTCTAACCTACAATGAACATCTCAGTGAATAAATTTTAAGCTTGAAAGTTACGAAGACAAAGACTTAAGTCAGGAAATCAGTAGACATGTTATAGAATCAGAAAGTAGTTCATCTCTGCCTAATTCATGGACACACAAGAACCATGAAAAGGAAAGTGAAAGTGAAAGTCACCCAGTCATGTCCGACTCTTTGTGACCCCTTGGACTATACAATTCTCCAGGCCAGAATTCTGGAGTGGGTAGCCTTTCCCTTCTCCAGAGGATCTTCCCAACCCAGGGATTGAAACCAGGTCTCCCACATTGCAGGCAGATTCTTTACCAGCTGAGCCACAAGGGAATCTTTGAAAAGGAAGCAGTGAGGAATTAATCTGAAATTGTAGATTGGGATTTTAGAGGAGCCATGGTAGAAATTCCTTAAGTTAGGAGAACTGTGTATTTTTCTTCCTGCTCAGGTAGTTAAGGTATAGTATCAGAGGGGAGAAATACAGGTTCCAATACTGAATAGCATTCATTGCCTGTGTGTTTCCAAATGAGTTTCTTCATTTCTCTGCATCTCAATTTTCTTATCTTTAGAGTGAGACTAGTCATAGTATCCACTGATGAGAAAACAATGAAACATTATCATCATCGTTAATTAGGAAAACAATTTTAAGACAACTTTATGTATGAGACAGCACACAGGATCTGGAGTTAAGAAATGCTGAGTAAAATGTTATATGAGTTCTCCATGGAGCCTGACTTACCTCAGCTTCCTGAGTTTTTAATTTTTAAAATTTTCCCACAATAATATATGCACATGGCTTAAAAAATAAAGACAAAAAAAAGTAAAATAGGGATTTTGGTATGCAATAATTTCCTACTAGATCCATCCTTACTTCTAAAGACACCCTTTAGAAATACAAAGCTAGTCACTGATTTTTATATTAATGTTTAATTACTATCTCCTGATGTATCAATTTTAGATATATTCACCTGGGATTGCTGTTAATCTAGCTCCTTTACCCTTTTCCCCCGTCTCTTTCCTTTCTTTCAATTTTCTGTTTGTCCATTTTTTTTAAACATGTTTGCAATTATCTTTGTTCTTTATTTCTTATTCATCAAACATAAAAGCATACCTTGACTCCCCACCTGTATGCTAAGAATATTAATGTCCCTGCTGTTTCCTTCAACCTTCTTTTTATTTCTACTCTCTAACTTACATTTATCTTTATTTATTCAGCATCAAAATTGGTATCACTAGATCCTAATCTATAACCACCTTATTGTGTGTGTGTGCTAAGTCGTTTTCAGTTCAGTTCAGTTCAGTTACTCAGTCGTGTCCGACTCTTTGCAACCCCATGAATCACAGCACGCCAGGCCTCCCTGTCCATCACCAACTCCCAGAGTTCACTCACACTCACATCCATCAAGTTGGTGATGCCATCCAGCCATCTCATCCTCTGTCATCCCCTTTTCCTCCTGCCCCCAATCCCTCCCAGCATCAGAGTCTTTTCCAATGAGTCAACTCTTCGCATGAGGTGGCCAAAGTACTGGAGTTTCAGCTTTAGCATCATTCCTTCCAAAGAAATCCCAGGGCTGATCTCCTTCAGAATGGACTGCCTGGATCTCCTTGCAGTCCAAGGGACTCTCAAGAGTCTTCTCCAACACCACACTTCAAAAGCATCAATTCTTTGGCACTCAGCTTTCTTCACAGTCCAACTCTCACATCTATACGTGACCACTGGAAAAACCATAGCCTTGACTAGATGGACCTTTGTTGGCAAAGTAATGTCTCTGCTTTTGAATATGCTATCTAGGTTGGCCATTACTTTTCTTCCAAGGAGTAAGCGTCTTTTAATTTCATGAATGCAATCACCATCTGCAGTGAATTTGGATGCCAAAAAGATAAAGTCTGACACTGTTTCCACTGTTTCCCCATCTATTTCCCATGAAGTGATGGGATCGGATGTTATAATTTTCGTTTCCTGAATGCTGAGATTTAAGCCGACTTTTCGCTCTCTTCTTTCACTTTCATCAAGAGACTTTTGAGTTCCTCTTCACTTTCTACCATAAGGGTGGTGTCATCTGCATATCTGAGGTTATTGATATTTCTCCCGGCAATCTTGATTCCAGCTTGTGTTTCTTCCAGTCCAGCGTTTCTCATGATGTACTCTGCATATAAGGTAAATAAGCAGGGTGACAATATATAGCCTTGACATACTCCTTTTCCTATTTGGAACCAGTCTGTTTTTCCATGTCCAGTTCTAACTGTTGCTTCCTGACTTGCATACAGGTTTTTCAAGAGGCAGGTCAGGAGGTCTGGTATTCCCATCTCTTTCAGAATTTTCCATAGTTTATTGAGATCCACACAGTCAAAGGCTTTGGCATAGTCAATAAAGCAGAAATAGATGTTTTTCTGGAACTCTCTTGCTTTTTGATAATCCAGCGGATGTTGGCAATTTGATCTCTGGTTCCTCTCCCTTTTTGCAAACCAGCTTGAACATCTGGAAGTTCATGGTTCATGTATTGCTGAAGCCTGTCTTGGAGAATTTTGAGCATTACTTTACTAATGTGTGAGATGAATGCAATTGTGCAGTAGTTTGAAGTCACTTTAGTTGTGTCTAACTGTGACTCATTGGACTGCAGCTCACCAGGCTCCTCTCTCCATAAGATTCTCCAGACAAGAATAGTGGAGAGGTTGCTGCACCTTCCTCCAAGGGATCTTCCCAGCTCAGGCATCAACCCATGTCTCTTACATCTCCTGTATAAGCAGGTGGGTTTTTACCACTGGCACCACCTGGGAAGCCCAACAACCTTCCTTACTTCATCAGTCAGTAAAGCGGCTGCCTACAATGCAGGAGACCTGGGTTCAACCCCTGGGCCGGGAAGATCCTCTGGAGAAGGAAATGGCAACCCAATCCAGTACTCTTGCCTGGAGAAATCCATGGATGGAGGAGCCTGGTGGGCCTCAGTCCATGGGGCCGCAAAGAGTCAGACACGACTGAGCGACTTCACTTACATAATTACAATTTAATAAATATCAAAATACAGAGGTGTCAAACTGTAGTTTAATTCCTTTCTTTTGTAGTGTCTGTGTTTCTCTGTGCTGAAACTTGCTTTCTTTTTTTTCTTAAACTTTGACCTTAAACATAACTCTTTGTTGATTAAATTTTATGACAGCAACTGTTCTTTCGTTATCTCCCCCTTTCTCCAGGGGGCCTCCTTCCCAAGGCTCCACTCCTTAATTCTATATAATGAAGACTAATTACCCTCAAATTATGTTCCACTGTTGGATTTATAGGTTGATCTTCCATAGCTCTTCTAGCTTGAATGCACTGTCCCATATTTCATTCTTGTTTTTGCTAGAATATTTTTTCAGTTATTTTAGCAAGACATTGCTTAAAGGAGGTCAACTTTCAGAGTCCTTTCATGTCTGAAAACCTTCTCAATTATTACTAACTTCAAAAGTAAATGTTATTTTGCTTGGATAATGAGTTTCCTTATCAAATTCACATTTCACATGTGAGTCATCCACCAACCTTCCAGGATGCAACTCTTTAATCCTCAACAACTTATAAGTAAGGTTATATATACTTAACATTAAAAGCAGACTAAGATATACCCTATAGGGAAGCAGAATAATTTTAGAATCCCTCATCTAATTTCAATGATTATATTAAAAATGAATCATTTTAAAGTCCATGTATTTGCTTATAAACTTTTATTCTTATTTCTTCTGTTTATTTTAATATTGTGGTTCTCAAACTTTAGAGTGCATAAGAATTACTCTGCATGGCAAATGTACCAAACTATGTATGGATCTTTGTAAAGGAAATTTATGGAATTTTTAGAGATTTTTTTTTATTTCATATTTAAAATCACATATGCCTTATAAAACAATGGCACTTTACAATGATTTTGTTTTGTACTTTTTAGTGATATAGAGAATTATAAAGCTACTTACATTTAATGCTGTATCTAATTGAATAACATATACCAGACTTCATAATAGAATTCAAAAGAATTTTAGAGGCATTAGTTTCTGTGTGTGTTTGTGAGTTTTACTCACCAAAATTTTATTTTAATTGTTTATTTTTAGGCAACTTTCAGGATCTTCTTATCCTTGATGTCTTGAATTTCATATTGATGCTCCAAATGAGGATCTTTTGTTGTTGTTTCTTCATTACAGTTAGTAGTTATTTGCTTCCTTTAAAGGGAAATACCATGCTATTTAGCTCTTACTGATACTCTTCTGTTATTCCTTGAATGATTTCCATTTTTTTTTCATGATTTCTTATCCTGGAACCCCTTTCAGTAATATATTGGATCTTAAGAGTGATGCTTATGATTTCTTCTTACTTACTTTATACTTCTTCTTATTTTTATTATTTAGGTAAGAGGAACTTATTCTTTGTAATTTTCAACTCTTTATTGAATCTTTTGTTTTGATAGTTGTATTTTTAATTTTTTTTAAAAAGTGGTTTTTTTTTCCGTTTTCTAACTTTCCCTTTACCCACAGCTTCCTCTTTCTTTCTGCTTTTTAATTGCAGTTCATTTCCTCATTTTCTTAAGGATATTAGTCATAGTTCTTTTTTTTTTTTTAGTTCTGTTCCTCAAATTCTCTGATTTTAGGGGATCATACTTTTCTTTTTGCTTATCCTGTTTTTTTCTCTTTCGTCCTTCTATTAGCTACTGCTGTACAACAAACTGCACTAAAACTTAGTGGCTTAAAACAACAATTTGTTACTTCTAACTGGATCATGGAAAAAGCAAGAGTTCCAGAAAAACATCTATTTCTGCTTTATTGACTATGCCAAAGCCTTTGACTGTGTGGATCACAATAAACTATGGAAAATTCTGAAAGAGATGGGAATACCAGCCCACCTGACCTGCCTCCTGAGTAACCTGTATGCAGGTCAGGAAGCAACAGTTAGAAGTGGACATGGAACAACAGACTGGTTCCAAATAGGAAAAGGAGTATGTCAAGGCTGTATATTGTCACGCTGCTTATTTACCTTATATGCAGAGTACATCATGAGAAACGCTGGACTGGAAGAAACACAAGCTGGAATCAAGATTGCCGGGAGAAATATCAATAACCTCAGATATGCAGATGACACCACCGTTATGGTAGAAAGTGAAGAGGAACTCAAAAGCCTCTTGATGAAAGTGAAAGAAGAGAGCGAAAAGTTGGCTTAAATCTCAACATTCAGGAAACGAAAATTATAACATCCGATCCCATCACTTCATGGGAAATAGATGGGGAAACAGTGGAAACAGTGTCAGACTTTATTTTTGGACTCCAAAATCACTGCAGATGGTGATTGTAGCCATGAAATTAAAAGACATTTACTCCTTGGAAGAAAAGTTATGACCAACCTAGATAGTATATTCAAAAGCAGAGACATTACTTTGCTGACTAAGGTCCGTCTAGTCAAGGCTATGGTTTTCCAGTGGTCATGTATGGATGTGAGAGTTGGACTGTGAAGAAGGCAGAATCCCGAAGAATTGATGCTTTTGAAGTGTGGTGTTGGAGAAGACTCTTGAGAGTCTCTTGGACTGCAAGGAGATCCAACCAGTCCATTCTGAAGGAGATCAGCCCTGGGTGTTCTTTGGAAAGAATGATGTTGAAGCTGAAACTCCAGTACTTTGGCTACCTCATGTGAAGAGTTGACTCATTAGAAAAGTCTCTGATGCTGGGAGGGGTTGGGGGCAGGAGGAAAAGGGGACGATAGATGATGAGGTGGCTGGATGGCATCACCAACTCAATGGACATGAGCTTGAGTGAACTTCAAGAGATGGTGATGGACAGGGAGGCCTGGCGTGCTGCGATTCATGGGGTTGCAAAGAGTCGGACACGACTGAGCAACTGAACTGAACTGAACTGAATGCTTTTGTGTGTTGCTTGTGCTTGGTTGATCAATTACTGTTTTGTGTCTCTCATAAAACTGCAGTCATATGACAGCTGAATTATAGAAAGGATTTATTATTCCCGAAGTCTAATGTGGCTTCTCCATTCATAAGCCGAATAACTGGACTGAGTTGACTGGACTAGCTGGTAATGTCCAAGATTCATTCTTTCTATACATAGACTCCTTGCACTGCTGGATTAAGTCTCCTCATAGCATGTAAGGGTAGATTGCATGGATACTTGGACTTCTTACATGACAGATGGCTTCCCCCAATGTGAATGTTCTCAGGGTCTCAAACAGAAACTTCAGGATTCTTTGCATCTAGCATTGGGAGTCCCAAAATGTAATTTTCATGATATCTTATTGGTTAATCAAGTCACTAAAGCCAACCTAGATTAAAGGGGAAGATAATAAAACTCAACTTCTTGATTAAAGAAATAGCAGGTTCACACAAAGAACAAAATATTGGAAGATCCTGGTTTCAATGTTGTATATTGAAACAATATTGTTGTATAATCCCAGATATAAGATTTCAAGATTATATTATAGTTCTATTTTTATTTTTTGAGGGATCTCCATACTTTTCATCATCACACAGCATGTTGCATCCACAGGCATAATGTACAAATGTCCTAATTGGAATTCTACTTTACTTTCTAGTCTCCATCTACCCTGGCCCTGGTCTGTTTCTCAACCGTATCACAAAGCTATATTTTTTCCTCTCTCATTTCTTTACCTTTCTTTCCATAGTTGAAGTCAAACTGCTGGTACATGTTCAGATCCTATGTATTTATATTTTCTTGTCATATCATCATGTATTTTCCTATGTCATTAAAATATTTTTAAAATGTTATATTTCATGATATAATTTCTATACATATAATTTCTCAAGTATGATAGATTTTTCCCCCTATTTTCATGCTATTACAAAAGCTTCATTTTGGGAGTTTATATATATATATATATATATACATATATATATATACTTTGAAAATAATTTTTATGTAAGAAAAGTGAACAGAAATAGTGTTATACAATATTTTCTCCTGTCTTTGTTTAATAATTCTGTTTCCTGTATTGCTGTTAAGAGTACTGCTTAAATAATTTTTTTTTCAAGAATGGTCCAGAGGCCCATCTTTTAGTCCATTTATATAGGAGATTGATTTTCTATGCTTTTTTCATAAAAGACTATTTGTTAAGATGAAGGATTCGTGGGTCATGATCATTTTCTCTAAAAATTCACCAAATCTTGCTCTGTTGTTTTCTTTTCTCTTTGAACAGCAAGTCTGAGATATTGATTTTATTCTGAAAGTAACCTATATTTATCTACTTTGGAAGGCTATGAAATTTCTCTTGATTTTTTAAAATTACTTTTTAATGTGATCATAAAGTGTCCTATTCATTGTATTTCCTTGGACTGTAATGAGCTTTTAGCTTTCTATTGCCAGATACTTTTATTTTCTTCTAGGAAACTTAAATCTCTTATTGATCTGAAGGCAGCTTCTAATATTCCACGTTATCTTTTGGTTGGGTATTTGTTCTCTCTTCTCCAAACTAATTTTTTCCCCATAACTGGTATCTCTGTTTTATTCTAGGAGATCATTTTCCATTTTCACTGCACAACATTAGTTTGACTGTCAGTTATTATATGCAAGGTAGAATTTAATTTTGTGTTGGGTCTTACTGTCACTCTTATATCTCACACAGATCTCCTTCCACTGTGCTTTATTATCTGTCTAACTGTTTTCTTTCAATGTCCAACTTTCTTTGACACCCAAAACAGAGATAATGCCTGAAAAAGCATCAGGGTTCCCTCTGTCTTCTCTTTTAACCACAGCTCTTGAGGATGTTTTCATAGTAATAACACTGTGACTCTGAAAGCCATAGGAACAGAGACTTTAATTATATGAAAAATTTATGTGGAGCCACCTTGGGGAATAGATTTCTATTATAATTAGTGATATTTGGGAGATATTTGGGAGACTCAGATCAGATTCTTAGTCCAGAGGAAGGATCAAATGAGTTTTATAGATTGAGCTAAAAAATAGGAAATGATTGTAAATGTTAGGGAAAAGCAAATTAGAATTGAACAGAAAAAAAAGGCAGAGGAAAAAAATAGAACAAAAGATATATTTTTGTGATGCCACTGTGGTGAGAAAAATGAGTAAAATTGAAAAAAATTAGAAAAAAGTACTTTTCTATCTACTAGCAAGTGAGGAGCTGAGATTGGTTATGACCTGAGGAGTCAGTTAGTGGTCAGGAAGGTTCTGGTTTTCTTTGGCATGAGATTATCATGTCATTCTTGACAATGATACTGAAATATATATGTCCTTTTTTCTTTCAATGATTCATTTAGGGAGTCAACAAATTTTGGGGGTCTAATGATTATTTAGTGTAAAAGAAGTGTAGCATTGTTCCAAGGAAAATCATGACTGATTTTAAACTAAAATATTAGTTTTATGACCCTACTACCAGGGACTGTCTTGATGATTTGAAGTATGGATGGTGTTTTCAAGCATGTATGTGATGGAACTGGACTTAAATATAGAAGGTGATCTAATAAAATCTCTACTGATTTCACTCCTTGTCTCTCCAAATATATTCTATTATTGATAGGGACAGAGTAAAAGGACAAAGTAACTGCATAAATAGTTAATCCCACTAGGGGATTTTGAGTAGAAACAAAGTATGGGAAACTCCTGTAAGTTAATAATTATTCTAGAAAGCAGTTTTGCTTAACCATAAAACCAAGCAGATTTGCCTAACAATAAAACTGCAGCAGAAGCATGAGACATACCCTCAAACAATGAAATAGTGGTGGCGTGAGACCCAAATTCTGCCCAACGAGCTGAAGACATGCTCTTGGCACACATAGACATAAAAACAGTAATTTACAGAAAGGTGACATTTCTAAGTGAAAGCTCCTCATTGTACTAAGACCTGAAACAATTTTTCCGTAGTGCCATGACAGTCCTGGCTTGACAACACAGAGATAAGAAGACGCCCTTGCCCAAACTGGAGGAGGAACTGATGATGGAAATTTGACATCTACTCAAGAACAAGGAAGAAAGTGGTCTTTCCCCTCTCCTCACTTTTCCTTTGATTATAAAACGGTGGCCTACTAAGTTCTCAGGGTGTGGCACTCTCTTACTTGCCTCTTGTAAGCCTCACAAGGGTCCTATTATAGTAAATTAATTCTTATCTATCACTTTGCCTCACATTGAAATCTTTGTGAGCTGAGATATAAAAGACTGGAGTGTTTCAGAACCCCCAAAATGCCACCTCACAGTTTCATTACTAGTTGCTTTCAAGAAATAAAATGGTGATACTTTAGAGTCTGCTGCTACTGCTGCTCCTAAGTCGCTTCACTTGTGTTCAACTCTGTGTGACCCCAGAGATGCCAGCCCACCAGGCTCCCCTGTCCCTGGGATTCTCCAGGCAAGAACACTGGAGTGGGTACTTTAGAGTCTACCTCTTACCTAACATCTCAGCATAATTTGACCCTGTAAACTGGCTTTTGTATAAAATCTTCTCAGTTGTTACCCTCTATGGTGTTCTTAGGGGTTGAATATTGCTGTTTCGATTCCTTTTCTGCCTTCTTGCTTGTGTTTCTACCGTATTTCACCAATAGGTTCTCAACATTCAGTTTGAGGCACAAATTTATTCACTCTAATTCTTTTAGAAGTGCTAGATTCTATGTATCCCGTTGGTTTTAGCTGTACTCAGACAATTCACTAATATATATTTCAAAGTCCATAGCTTTCTTTTTGAATCATGAACAACATATTTAAATGTTTAATAATTCCTCTTGGGTTTGTTAAAGACACCTAAATCCCATGGCCTAAAATGAATTACTTCATTATTCCTCAACGAAATTGGCTCTTTTTTTAAAAACTGTTCTTTTATTCACTGTAAAATTAAGCCATCTATTGAGTCAAGAATACAAGGAATCCAGGAATCATCCTGACACAGACTTCTGTCTCTCTCTCTCTCTCTCTATCCATCTATATAGTCATAATTCATCACCAAACACTGCCATTTTCTTTCTAAATATTGCACAGTCATCCCACTAGTCCACATTAACTACCATCTACTTAACAGCAGCCTCCTAACTGGTTTACCATAGTCCAGCTCTCTCTATAAACATTGCTTTAGTGAGAGTGATCTTCTAAAACCATAGTTGATCACACTACATTCAGCTAAAGATTTCCAGACATATCTCATAATTCAGAAGATAAAGATAGCACTCCTTACTATGACTCATAAGGCAAAAAGATAAGACACTGAAAGATGAACTCCCAGATCGATGTGTCCAATATGCTACTGGAGAACAGTGGAGAAATAGCTCCAGAAATCATGAAGAGGTTGAGCTAAAATGACAACAATACCCAGCTGTGGATGTGACTGGTGATGGAAGTAAAGTCTGATGCTGTAAAGAACAATAAGGCACAGGAACCTGGAATATTAGGTCCCTGAATCAAGGTAAAGTACAGGTGGTCAAACAGGAGCTGTCAAGAGTGAACATTTAGGCATCATTGAACTAAAATGGATTGGAACGGTCAAATTTAATAGAGATGAGCATTATATCTACTACTGTGGGCCTTAGAAAAAATGGAGTAGTCCTCATAGTCAACAGAAGAGTCTAAAATATAGTTCTTGGGTACAGTCTCAAAAATGACAGAATGATCTCTGATCATTTCAAGGGAAAACTTTAAATATCACAGTAATCCAAGTCTATGCCCCAACCAGTAATACCAAAGAAGCTGAAGTTGAATGGCTCTATGACCATTCAAGACCTTCTAGAACTAACATTAAAAAAAAAAAAAAAAAATGTCCTTTTCATTTTAGGGCCTGGAATGCAAAAGTAGGAAGTCAAGAGATAACCTGGAGTAACAGGCAAGTTTGGCCTTGGAGTACAAAATGAAGCAGGGCAAAGGCTAAGAGTTTTGCCAAGAGGATGCACTGGTCATAGCAAACACCCTCTTCCAACAACACAAGAGAGAACGTTACACATGGACATCACCAGATGGTCAATACCGAAATCAGATTGATTATATTCTTTGCAGCTGAAGGTAGAGAAGCTCTATACAGTTAGCAACAACAAGACTGGGAGCCAACTGTGGCTCAGATCATGAACTCTTTATTCCCAGATTCAGACTTAAATTGAAGAAAGCAGGGAAAACCATTAGGCCATTCAGGTATGACCTAAGTCAAATTCCTTACAGTTATACAGTGGAAGTGATAAATAGATTCAAGGGATTAGATCTGATAGGCAGAGTGCCTGAAGAACTATGGATGGAGGTTCATGGTATTGTACAGAAGACAGTGATCAAAATCATCCCCAAGAAAAAGAAATGCAAAAAGACAAAATTGTTGTCTGAGGAAGCCTTACAAATAGCTGAAAAAAATAAAAGAAGTGAAAGGCAAAGTAGTAAAGGAAAGATATATCCATTTGAAAGCAGAGTTCCAAAGACTATCAAGGGAGAGAGAAGAAAGCCTTCCTAAGAGATCAATGCAAGAAATACAGGAAAACAATAGAATGAGAAAGACTAGAAATCCCCACTCCAGCACTCTTGCCTGGAAAATCCCATGGATGGAGGAGCCTGGTGGGCTGCACTCCATGGGTTCGCTAAGAGTCAGACATGACTGAGCGTCTTCACTTTCACTTTTCACTTTCATGCATTGGAAAAGGCAATGGCAACCCACTCCAGTGTTCTTGCCTGGAGAATCCCAGAGACAGAGGAGCCTGGTGGGCTGCCGTCTATGGGGTTACACAGAGTCAGACACAACTGAAGTGACTTAGCAGCAGCAGCAGCAGCAGCAGAGATCTCTTTAAGAAAATTAGAGATATCAAGGGAACATTTTTCATACTGTTCTTGAGATTCTCAAGGCAAGAACACTGAAGTGGTTTGCCATTCCCTTCTCCAGTGGACCATGTTTTGTCAGAACTCTCCACCATGACCTGCCTATCTTGGGTAGCCTTACATGGCACGTCTCATAGTGTCACTGAGTTAGACAAGGCTATGATCCATGTGATAAGTTTGGTTAGTTTTCTGTGGTTGTGCCTTTCATTCCATCTGCCCTCTGATGGATAAGAGGCTTATGGAAGCTTCCTGATTGGAGGGGTTGACTGTGGGGGATTCTGGGCCTTGCTCTGATGGAAGGGACCATGTTCAGTAAATTTTTAATCCAATTTTCTGTTGAAGGGTGGAGTTGTATTCCCTCTATGTAGTTTGGCCTGAGGCCAAACCATGTGGGTCATTTGCTTGGTGGCTTTCTGGTGGAGGTAATGTTGACCTCGTTCAGGAGGATTTATGCCACACACAATGCCTCTTAGGACCATTGCAGCCAGAGCCCGTGTCCCTATGGTGGCCACTGCTGACCTGTGCCTCTGCAGAAGACACCCAAACACTCAACGGCAGATGTGGCTCAGTCTTTTGTGGGGTCTCCTGGTCTTGGGACACACAAGATTTTGTTTGAGTCCTTCAAGTCTCTGGCAGGTATAGGGTTTGATACTAAATGTGATTTTGCCCTACCTAACATCTTCTTGGGACTTCTCCTTTGCCCCTGGATATGGGATATCTTTTGTGGTGGGATCCAACATTCTCCTCTCAATGGTTGTTCAGCATCGAGTTGTAATTTTAGAACTCTAGCAGGAGAAGATGAGTGCACATCCTTCTACTCTGCCATCTTGAGAAAATTCTCTAGGCTCTTGTGTATAAGGCGGCAGGCACAAGCTAGAATCAGGATTGCCAGGAGAAATATCAATAACCTCAGATATACAGATAACACCAACCTTATGACAGAAAGTGAAGAGGAGCTAAAGAGCCTCTTGATGAAACTAAAAGAAGAGAGAAAGCTGGCTTATAACTCAACATTCAAAAAATGAAGATTATGACATCTGGTCCCATCACTTCATGACAAATAGATGAGGAAACAATGCAGTGACAGACTTCACTTCTTCACTTTCTTGAGATCTAAAATCACACTGCATGTGGTGACTGCAGCCATGAAATTAAAAGATGCTTGCTCTTTGGGAGAAAAGCTATGGCCAACCTAGACAGTGTATTTAAAAGCAGAGACACTACTTTGCCAACAAAGGTCCGTATAGTCTAAGCTATGGTTTTTCCAGCAGTCATATATAAATGTGAGGGTTGGACCATAAAGAAAGCTGAGCACAGAATAATTAATGCTTTTGAACTGTGATGTTGGAGAAGACTCTTGAGAGTCCCTTGGGCTGCAAGGGGATCAAACCAATCCATCCTAAAGGAAATCAATCCTGGATATTCATTGGGAGAACTGATGCTGAAGTTGAAGCTCAAATACTTTGGCCACCTGATGGGAAGAACTGACTCAGGAAAAGACCCTGATGCTGCGAAAGTTTGAAGGCGGGAGGAGAACAAAATGACAGAGGATAAGATGGTTGGATGGCATCACCTACTTGATGGACATGAGTTTGAGCAAGCTCAGGAAGTTGGTTGTGGATGAGGTGAGGGAAGCCTGGTGTGCCCCCAGTCCATGGCATTGCAAAGAGTGGGACACGACTGAGTGACTGAACAGAACTGATGTAAGGGAAGATGCAAGAGTCTTGTCTTGCTGAACTCATCCTTTTGATATGCACCTCAGCTATCTGGGACCTGTATCCTGAGTTATTATCTGCTGAGTGTACTTAGGGCTCACCGAGGTGAATGCGTGTGGTTTGATGACTGCTAGATGCTAGTCCACCACCAGCAATGACTGTGATATCCTTTGTTTACTGAGGTGGCAGGAAATATTCCAATTATCCGTGCCAAGAACACTGGCATATTTTCAGTTTCTTTTACCTGGCTTTCTAACCTCTGAGACAAAGTATTTGTACATTTTGTTTTTGCCTTATTCCTTTTCTGTCCTATATAATTTTTTTTTCCTTATTTTAGCCGAGACAGCTTTTCCTGATCTCCCTTGATGAGGCCAACTTTTCCTACCTCCATAGCATACCATTCTTCCCTTTATACCACTTTGACAAAGTGAAATTATAATTTTGTTTTTGTAGTTATTTCACATTTTACACATTGATTCTGTGAGGGATGCACCATTTTGCTTACTCAAAATCTATTCTGGTACCTGGCCTTTAATAAGATCTTAAAAAAGTTTGTTGAAAGAAAAATGGATCAACAATAATGCAATTAGTTACATTTAACAAACATTGCCTCACAATATTTTGGAGAAGGAAATGGCAACCCACTCCAGTATTCTTGCCTGGAGAATACCATGGACAGGGGATCCTGGTGGACTACAGTCTATGGGATCACAAAGAGTTGGACACGACTGAGTGCACAGCACACAGTCTTTAATTCACATTCATATCTGATTGTTCATTTTTCAAATTGAATCCAGGAGCATCTCAGAGCCAAGGTAAATACCTTCACTTTCTGTCTGGGGAACTTTATTGGTATATTGCATTACCATCGGAATCAGTAGAAAGATGCTTGGCTCTGTCAGACCCTGAATCTCTGTAAAATAATAAAGCCTGCTGGGTGAGTTTCTTTGCATTTCTTGTTAAAAATTGACATTAAAAATGCCTATGGAGAAGGCAATGGCACCTGACTCCAGTACTGTTGCCTGGAAAATCCCATGGACAGAGGAGCCTGGTAGGCTGCAGTCCATGGGGTCACTAAGAGTCGGACACGACTGAGCGACTTCTTTCACTTTTCACTTTCATGCATTGGAGAAGGAAATAACCCACTTCAGTGTTCTTGCTTGGGGAACCCCAGGGATGGTGGAGCCTGGTGGGCTGCTGTCTCTGGGGTCGCACAGGGTCGGACACGACTGAAGAGACTTAGCAGCAGCAGCAGCAGCATTAGAGCTCAGGAAGGCTGCTAGACACTTTGCTGTACGTTCTATCATTAAACACCTTCATGATTTTTCCAAGTAGTTATTAGAAACCACATTTTGCAGAGAGAGAAATTGAGAGTTGACTGCTTTCAGAAATTGACCAAGATCATATAGCTCTCTCTAGGACTAACTGAATCTTTTGGTTGTAAGTTATTAGGACACAGGCTACAACAGGCTTATGCTTATTCAAGGAGTGGTATTTATCAATCTATAATTTATTCTACCTCCCCTGAGATTATCCCTCAGAGCCGAGTAATGCCTTCCCCCAAAGCCCAAGTGATAGTCTTACGTGAGATAGGTTGACAGACTCCTAATTCTAACAGAGGGACCCTCCTCTTTCCCTCTGCTTTATTCTCCATTCCTTTAGTACAACATGGGAGAAAAGTAAGTACATCCCTGGCACTGATCATGTTGTGATTTCATGTGTTTCTGATGCGACCTAGGCCACAAAAATAGAAAGCTCAGTTGGCATCATCTGTTAAACAAGTTCTTAAAATTGTGACTTCAGCCATGAAGAGGACAGCACAGAAAACACAGCACTGGCTCTGCCAAAGTCATGTGAATGTCATAGAGCTCACTGCAATAATGCTCACAGAGCCACATTCTGCCAAGGGCGGCGCTGGCAGTCACGTGACTACTTTACTGCCTCCTGACTTGAGAAGAGTTCTCAAATGAGGCACTGAATATTGAAATCACTGGTGCCCTGAACATATATGTAGGAAGATAAAACTCTACCGAATATGCTTGCTGGTCATGGAAAATCAGAAACTTGGAGCTTATTAACAAACCTCTCTAGCAATTGAACTTTGTGTGTGTGTGTGTGTGTGTCTGGGTGTGTGTGTGTGTGAGTGTGTAGGGGAAGAGGAATTATGCAGTGGAATGAATGTAGGCTTTAACAGCAAATTGAGCTTATTTGGTCTCTATGACTCATCACAGACAAAATATTGACTTTATTCAATCATTGGAAATCAAGAGACAGAGAAATGGAATATTTCCTGCCTTATCAGTAAACAAAGGATGTCATACTGCTAAGTCACTTCAGTTGTGTCTGACTCTGTGCGACCCCTGGCAGCCCTCCAGGCTCCCTCGTCCCTGGGATTCTCCAGGCAAGAACACTGGAGTGGGTTGCCATTTCCTTCTCCAATGCATGAAAGTGAAAAGTGAAAGTGAAGTCGCTAAGAGTCGTGTCTGACTCTTAGCGACCCCACGGACTGACTGCAGCCTACCAGGCTCCTCCGTCCATGGGATTTTCCAGGCAAGAGTACTGGAGTGGGGTGCCATTGCCTTCTCCGAAAGGATGTCATAGTCACCAGCAATTGCAGACCTCCAACATGAGCCAGTGAGCCCTGAGGAAACTCAGGAAAGAAAAGAATACCAGCCATCTAGCTGCTATTATATTGCAGCCACTTTCTACAGTGATCCCTGAGGAACTCAGAGTGTGAAAACACAGGATACTGGTCCCAGATAGCTGAGGTGCATGTCAAAGGAATGATTTCAGTAGGCTGAGACACTTGCATCTTCACAGACATAGAAAAGCACTAAATTCCTTAACTTTCCTTTAATTAGCAGTAACGTTTTGATGTCAGACTATCTTCCCTTTGGTGTAAAACTTCTATATAACTTGACTCCTCCTCTTGACTCCCTGGAGCAGTTTTTTCAGGGTTTCTTGAGATGTCATATGATGTTTCTCCTTTCTTACTTACTTCACTCAGCATGACAGTCTTCAGGCCCATCGATGTTGCTGCAAATGAGATTGTTTCATTCTTTTTAGTAGCTGACTAGTAGTCCACTGTACATATGTACATCTTCTTTATACATCTTTCATCTGACGATGGAAGTTTATGTTAATTCTGTGTCTTAACTATTATAAATAAACATTGGGAACACTTCTTAATGGCAGCTCCTAGTCATGTTGCGAAAGGTGAAAGACAATGGATTCGGGGAGAAGGGAGGTAAATTGGGCCATTTTCACAATATGGTCCATTTTCACAATTTCTATTATATCTCCCAATTTCTAGGAGTAGTTTTTTCAAAAGATATTCTTGGCTTGTGTGGGGCGGACACAGTAAGAGGAGGAGAAAAAAATTTCACCTTGTTCTCCCCAGGGAGAAGCTACTTCATCTAGTGTCATCTCCTTTCTTTCCTCCTGTTGTGTTTAAATAAGCTGAAAGGGAAGGCTTCCCAGGTCACTCTTAGTGGCAAAGAACCTACCTGCCCATGCAGGAGACATGAGATGTGGGTTTGATCCCTGGGTTGGGAAGATCCCCTGGAAGAGGGCATGGCAACCCACTCTAGTATTCTTGCCTGGAGAATCCCATGACAGAAGAACTTGGTGGGCTACAGTTCATAAGGGTCACAAAAACTCAGACATGACCGAAGTGACTTAGCACACATACACACAAGCTGAAAGGGAGGTTGAATGATCTTAACAAGGTAATTCTGTACCCTTCTGTAGCTTCTCCAGCTTTAGAGTTTGCGTTCCACAAATATGCTCTAAATAACTATCACATGCCTGATGTTCTTCTAGGTACTTGGGTTTCGTAAGTAAATAGAATAAATCAACCTTCTGCCCACGGGGAGATCATATTCTAGTGGGAGGAAGAGATCGTGGATAACACTCATGTTAATAAGCAAATTATAGTTTAAACATGATATATGTTTATGGGGAAAAGGAAAGTACAGCAAAGTAAGGAGCATTGGGGTGGTAAGATAAAAAATTTCTAGATTAGGTTTCACTGAGAAAGTTGCTCAAGATTGAATTGAAAATGTTAATCATGTAGGTTCCTGGTGTCTGAAATATTCTTTGGAGAGAGAAGACTAAAGACAGGAGATTGCATGGCATGTGTGGGGAACAGCAAGAAACTGGTGCATCTGGGATGCAGTGATCAAGAGACAGAGTATAAGAAATAAAGTCAGGACTAGTAATGAGTGAAGAGGAATTATATCCTATAAGGATCTTCAAACTATGGCACCATGGGCCAAATCTGGACTACCAGCTGCCTTTGTATATAAAGTTTAATGCAAACACAGCCACAGTGTGCAATGATAGAGTTGACTAGTTGTGACTGAGACCATATGGTACACAAGATCTCAATTATTTACGTTCTGGCCCTTTACAGAGAGCTTGCCAACACCTCATATCAGGGCTTCTAAAACACAGAAGAAGGGCTTCTAAAACACAGAAGAAGGGCTTCCCCGGTGGCTCCGTCGGTACAGAATCTGCCTGTAATAAAGGAAATGAGGATTCAATGCCTGGGTCAGGAAGATCCCCTAGAGAAGGGCATGGAAACCCACTCCAGTAGTCTTGCCTTGCGAGTCCCATGGATTGAGAAGCCTGGTGGGCTGCAGTTCATAAGGTCGCAAATAGTCGGACACAACTGAAGCATGCAAGGCACTGTGAAAGTGAAACTTGCTCAGTCGTGTCCGACTCTTTGCAACCCCATGGAGTCCATGGAATTCTTTAGGCCAGAATACTGAAGTGGGTAGCCTTTCCCTTCTCCAGGGGACCTTCTCAACCCAGGGGTCAAACCCAGGTCTCCCACATTGCAGGCGGATTCTTCACCAGCTGAGCCACCAGGGCAGCAAGTCACTGAAGAGCTTTCTATTCTGATAAAATAGCATCCAGCCGGTGCAGAGGAATCACATCATCTGAACTCGACTTTTCTAAAATACAGGATTACCTGGTTTCTGTTAAGAAAGGACTCCAAGGAAGTTAGGCCAAAAGAGAGCAACAGTGAAGAACTATCATGATTCAGAACTATCATCAAGGTCTAGGCAAATGGATGGCAATTTGAATCTAGATAACAGCAATGAAATTGAGTTGATTATGCATATATAAGGAAGGTATAATGGCCTATAGATTATTTAGCTACAGAAAGAGCCCCACTCATTAGCATATTATGAGAGTAAGAAGGATACAGGAGAAAATCTCTACCTTTTGAGCTGAACACTGGACAGACATTATAGGAAGAAAGTCCTCCAAACTCACTTGGAGCAAAAGAGGAGCAGTTTGTGATGTGTAGCCCAGGGATCCCTCAGTCTAATATTTCAAGTGAGTTTTCCTGACTTTTTCTCCTGTCACCACATCTCTTTTATCATCTAGTACAAGGTACCTCTAGCTGTCCTTCCTGAAGAGTCTTTTGTCCATCGTCATTGAGTTCAACTTTGCATTCAACTCATGCTTGCTGCCTACAGAATTTTACTATCTGGAGCAAACCATGTATTTGCAGTCAGGAGACCTGGTTGCCACTCCTGGTTCTGTGACCTCAACTAAGCCATTTAAGCTCTCTGCACCTCAATTTTCTAACCAATAGAATGAGGGCTTAATTGTATCTAGTCCGCTCTATTGTTTTGATAATAAATCCAATCTTTTCTATTTAAAGATGTCACAGCAGTTAGTAACTGGCAAACGGTAGACTTTGAACTTACGTGAATCTATGGATAAATTTCCCTTCATCCCTTTTCTTTTCCAAAGGAGGTGTTCTCTGATCTGTATGAGGAGGATGTTTTCTGTTCTCAACAGTCATCCGGCATCAGGGATGTCCTCAGTTCACCCTGGCTGGAGGCTTTTGCCTTCAAATTTGAAACTTTTGCAGACTTGCTGTGAGGAAGGATCAAGCAATATCACAGCCCTGGCCAAGGAGACTGCAGGAAGACATCCTGACACGGATTATTCATGAGGTACCGTATAATCAGCGTCTGCAGACAGAGATACCAAGCACTGGGAGCCAGTTCAATTAAAGAGCCCCGTACAGTGAGACAGGAGGACTGGCGGAGGTGATCGGGTTCTGGAAGTAGGTGATTATTGGGGTGGCTGGAGACATTACTGAGCGGTTGGACAGAAAGTCATTTGGGGTGGGAGAGGCATGGGGGAAAGTGAAAGCAGGGGTGAGAAGTTTTTAATGAGAGGGAAAATGCCTTGCTGAGCTCTCTCCATTAGAAAATGAAATCTTTCCCAAGTGTCTAGTGGCACAGCCTAGACAGTCAAAGTAAACCCTGGTGTGAACCAAATTGGCCTCCCTGCTTTCTCCTTGTCTCCTTTGAGAAGCTCTGGAGGTGTGAACTGGTCAGCGGAGTATGACTTCAATTTTTTTTTTCTTTAGCCTTATATTCTTTTCTTGTTTTCAAGCAGTGCATGCTCAAAGAAGATTCAGAATCATAAAAGTAAAGAGAGATTTTCTCTCTCTCTGCCAAACCATATATCACCCTTGTTAACATTTTAGTGTTTTTATTATAGTTTATTTCATATAAATAATTGGTAGACCCAAATTTGTGAATAAAGTTTCCTTGGGTTTTTCATAATCATATTTCTGCCAAAAGTCACATACTTGATTCTCTTCATGACAAATTTAAGCACCTATTTAAGCGTCATTAAATGTCTGTGTCTATCTCACTGATTACTTCTTGTCAAAGAAAAAAACTCATTACAAAAGTTGTTTCCTTGCAGAATAAATAGACAATAGCCAAAATAAATAGACAATATGATGTGAGATGAGAAACATCAAGTAGGTTTGAAAAGCTTTTCAAAAGACACGGTTCGAAATCTTCTTAAGCAACATTGTGCATTAATATGTGATGTGATCTTGGGGTTCACATGCCTACAAATATCTAGCATCATTCATATTGTTGTTCACTCACTAAGTCATATCAGACTCCTTGTAACCCCATGGACTGTAGCTTGCCAGGCTCCTCTGTCCTCCACTATCTCTTGGAGTTTACCCATATTAGCGTCCACTGAGTCCATGATGTTATCTAAACATCTCATCCTCTGCCACCTTCTCTTTTTGCCTTCAGTCCTTCCCAGCATTAGAGTCTTTTCCAATCAGTCGGCTCTTTGTACCAGGTGACCAAAGTTTTGGAACTTGAATTTCAGCAACAGTCCTTCCAATGAATATTCAGGGTTTGCAAAAACACATACAGATGTAAGTAATTAGAATTGGTTCCATAAATGCAGTTTGTGTCATTTTCCCCCTTTACCACTACAATAGGACACTCTTCTTGATAAAATTACTGAAAGGCTAAAGTTTTTAAAACTGCATTATGGTCATGGTGTCATGAAGCCATCACTTATTGGCACGATCTGCCATTGCTAGGTATTTGAATGCTTCAGATTTTGGCCACTTAACTGTTAATAATATTGGTATTTCCATTGCTGTGAGTATATATTCATTGTATCTTTAGTGTTTCTTTGGGATAGATGCCTATTCATGAAATTGGTGGCTCAAAAGTTTTAACAATTTTAAAATTATGTATATGTGTTTCTGTGTATATATATACATGAAGGTGAAGGTGAAGGTGAAGTTTCTCAGTCGTGTCCGACTCTTTGCGACCCCGTGGACTGTAACCTACTAGGCTTCTCCCTCCATGGGATTCTCCAGGCAAGAATACTGGAGTGGATTACCATTTCCTTCTCCAGGGGATCTTCTCGACCCAGGGATCGAACCCAGGTCTCCCACATTGGAGGCAGGCACTTTAACCTCTGAGCCACCAGGGAAGCCCATATATATACATAGAGAGAGAGATCTAGAGAGACTGAGAAACCTGGATCTCCTTCATTGCAGGTGGATTCATTACCATCTGAGCCACGAGGGATCCCATATATATAGAGAGAAAGCATATATATATGTATACATACATAAAGAAAGAGAGCAAGAGTATAAATCAAAGTAATTTATATATATCTTATACATATATATATATATGATATCTAATGCATAATATACACCAGAACTACTGAACAAACATCTTCCCTTGCCCCTTGAACCCACTTTGGACATGTTTTCTTCCTTCATTTTCCATCAACATTAGTATCAGATAATAAGCTTTTATAGAAACTAGGACAATTTGACATGGAAATATTTGTCCTGGTTTCTTCAGCTTTGTTTGTGTTATACTGGTGAGGTTGAATGTTATTCTCTATTCATTAGCTATTTTTTCTCCTTCTGTAATGTTCTGTTCAAGTTCTTCGGCCATTGGTCTTCTTGAGGTTAAGTGCTTTTCTAATTGATTTTTATGAGCTATTGAACATTACTGATATTTTCTTTTTGTACTTTTACTGCCGTTTATGAGGGTGTTTCATTGTAATTTTGCATATGACATCTCTGACTTTTAAAATATACGTTTATCCAAATCCTTTCCCTCTCCTTTGTGGTTTTCCCTAAGATTCTTAAGATTCTCTTATCCCTGTATAAAAGTATAAAAATACTTTCATGCTGCATTTGAGCATATGGTGATGAGTTAAGGTTGAGGAGGCTGAAGAGATAGACAAGAGCCTACACATAAGGAGATATTAAACATTTATGAAAGAATTGCAGATGGCCAAGACTCTTTCTCTTTTTTGGGTCATTAGTAAGACGTTCACTCCAGTACTCTTGCCTGGAAAATCCCATGGACGGAGGGGCCTGGTGGGCTGCAGTCCATGGGGTCGCTAGGAGTCGGACACGACTGAGCGACTTCACTTTCACTTTTCACTTTCATGCATTGGAGAAGGCAATGGCAACCCACTCCAGTGTTCTTGCCTGGAGAATCCCAGGGACGGGGGAGCCTGGAGGCTGCCATCTGTGGGGTCGCACAGAGTCGACACGACTGAAGCGACTTAGCAGCAGCAGCAGCAGTGAGACGTTTTGCACTCTGTTTGTTTTACAAATAAGAATCATTGCTTTAAACTTCTTTATCATCTCACTTCTGGATAATTGCGATCACTTCCCAATTTTCTCTGACTCCAGTTTTTTTTTTTCCAGTTCCAACCCCTTCTGCACATTAAAGACAGGTGCATGCTCAGTCGCTTAGTGGTGTCTGACTCTGTGCGACCCCGTGGGCTGTAGCCCGCCAGGTTCCTCTGTCCACAGGATTTTCCAGAGGAGAATACTGCAGTGGGTTGCCCTGCCTTCCTCTAGGGGTTCTTCCTGGCCCAAGGATTGAACCTCCATCTCTTGCATCCCCTGCTTTGGCAAGTGGATTCTTTACCACTAGTGCGACCTCAGAAGCTAAAAACAAGGTAGCCTTTCCAAAATAAAGAATCCAACTTTTTCACTTTCCAATTGAAATCTTCCCCATCAGCCTTAATATGCACCTCCTTAAGCCTCTTAGCATTTTTGTCAATAAAGGTCTGTTTAGTCAAGGCTATGGTTTTTCCAGTAGTCATGTATGGATGTGAGAGTTGGACTATAAAGAAAGCTGAACACTTAAGAATTGGTACTTTTGAACTGTGGTGTTGGAGAAGACTCTTAAGAGTGGTGTATTACTCCGCCCTTAAAAAGAATAAATTTGAATCAGTTCTAATGAGATGGATGAAACTGGAGCTGATTATACAGAGTAAAGTAAGCCAGAAAGAAAAACACCCATACAGTATACTGATACATATATATGGAATTTAGAAAGATAGTAATGATGACCCTCTATGTGAGACAACAAAAGAGACACAGATGTACAGAACGGACTTTTGGCCTCTGAGGGAGAGGGAGAGGGTGGGATGATTTGGGAGAATGGCATTGAAACATGTATACTATCATGTAAGAAATGAAGCACCAGTTTATGTTCAATACAGGATACAGGATGCTTGGGGCTGGTGCACGGGGATGATCCAGAGAGATGATATGGGGTGAGAGGTGGGAGGGGGTTTCAGGATTGAGAGCTTGTGTACACCTGTGGCTGATTCATGTCAATGTATGGCAAAACCAATACAGTATTGTAAAGTAGAATAAAGTAAAAATAAAATTAAAAAAAAAAGTCCCTTGGACTGCAAGGAGATCCAACCAGTCTATCCTAAAGGAGATCAGTCTTGAATGTTCATTGGAAGGACTAATGTTGAAGCTGAAACTCCAATACTTTGGCCACTTGATGTGAAGAGCTGACTCATTTGAAAAGACCCTGATGCTGGGAAAGATTGAGGGCGGGAGGAGAAAGGGATGATAGAGGAGGAGATGGTTGTATGGCATCACTGACTCAATGGACGTGAGTTTGGGTGGACTCCAGGCCTGGTGGTGGACAGGGATGCCTGGTGTGCTGCAGTTCATGGGGTCGCAAAGAGTCGGACATGACTGAGCGACTGAACTGAACTGAAGCCTCTTAGCACAGCTAAGGTCAACCGTCTCTGACCTTGACATCTGGTCTCTATCTCTCACTCCAGGGTCTCCTTCTACCTGTCTTCCTCTCATACTTTACATTCTCAGTAATTACACTTGGTGTCTTTCTTCTTAATGGAGTTACTTCTGCTTAACATCATTTTTATTCCCTTACACTGAAGACAGGCAGCCTCTCCCGAAGAAAGCACCGCTGTGAACCCACGCTCTACTATGTCTCTGCTTTCTGTCTGTGGCATCCTGTGTGTGTTCATGCTAAGTCGCTCCAGTCGTGTTCAACTCTTTGTAATCCATGGACTATGGTCTGCCAGGCTCTTCTGTCCAGGGATTCTCGAGGCAAGAATACTGGAATTCCCTGCAGGGGATCTTCCTGACCCAGGGATCAAATCTGCATCTCCTGCATCGCAGGCAGATTCTTTACTGCTTGAGCCGCCAGGGAAGTCCCCGTGGCAATCTAGCTTCGACTATATCATAAAACGTCTTTTATGCTGAAACAGCACTATATGCATGTATCTCCCATCAGATCACAAATATCTCAACATCAGAGGCTCTCTTTTTCTTTCATTGTGTTTCCAGGGCCTCATATACCCCCACATACTTTACATGTTCAATATTACACAACTCATTGCCATCCAGGCCTATCAGAAGTCACATCAACGACGGCTTCATCTTTAAGACCAATAGATTGCTGCATCCTCTTTGTGAAATGAGCATATAAGCTCCTGCCATATCTTCCACTCTGGGCCAAAGTGAAACTGATGGCAGCAGTGAGTGTGCATGGCTTCATAAACGGTGAGAAATCGTGTGTGTGTTGATGCACATGTATGTGCATTTGTGTGTGCAATTATTTTTACTGCTATAATTGTTTTTATAAAAATATGACACTAAATTACAGAGTCACAGAGTTTTAGAATTTTAGATGTGCATGAGACCTTGATGTAATGTGGACCAATGGCTTGCAAACTGTGTTCCCAGGCGGCCTTAGGTTCCTTAAAGATGCTTTATGGACCATTTCTGAATGGCATTGGAAAGAGGAAAGTAGATCTGGTAGGATTTCTGGGCCCCATCTGAGCATCTGCCAGAGCAGAATGAGTTTTAACTATTTAATATGCTAGATTTAATATTTTTGAATCTGAAAAAAATTGAAAAAAATGATTATTCTAATGCTTTATGCCATAAGAATAAACTAGAACCCAGAGAAGTCATCAGGCTTGTGCAAGGTCACACAGCTTGTCAGTGTCACACTCCGGCCAGTGTTCTTTTCATTACACACACTGCCTTGTGTGTGTGTAAGGGAGTGTGTAAGGTGTGTGTGTAAGCAAGGGTGTTCCTTGCTCCCTTCTGCGGAGGCATTTTTCATGTTTTTCTCTATGAAATAGGTTTTTAGCCCCAGATCCTGCTGCTAGCATCCTGAGGTAGAATTCTGTTCCATTCCCATATATACTTTTATCTTTCAAAACACTGAGCACATTCTTAGTGCTTGTCTTTCCATCATACACAGTTTCAAAGAGTATCTTGCTCAAATATTCCAGGCACACATCTTCTAGGCCACCAGGCTGTAAAATCCACTCCTTAATAAGAATTTTACCAATAGCAATCTCTTCCAGTTTGGTGGCTTGTTAATCAGCACATTTTCACGAATTGCTCCAAAATAGCTTGAATCTAAAAGATGATCAAATTTCCCTTTACAATGCCATGGAATTGTTGGAGATTTCTTTGCTGGATGAATGAAAAACCTACCACTATTTGGAAATCAGAACAATGAATCAGTACACTGCTGAGCACCTCTGAAGTGTTATGCTTTTTGCAACTGTAGGACCACCAGGATCTCACACTCCAGTAGAAGCAAAACACATATGCAAATATAAGCTACTCAGGGAAAACATGAAATTAAAATGGAATGTACAAAATGAGAACGAGAGCCTTGCTCTTCCCTGATGGCTCAGCAGGAAAAAATCTGCCTCCCAATGCAGGGGATGTGGGTTTGATCTCTGTGTCAGGAAGATCTTCTGGAGAAGGAAATGGCAACCCACTCCAGTATTCTTGCTTGGGAAATTTCATGGACAGAGGAGCCTAGTGAGCCACAGTTCTGGTGTTGCAGAGTCTGATATGACTTAGCAACTAAACAAAAACAATGAAAGCTTAGCAATAAAGATGAAGGAGGGGCAGATATTTAAACAGTGACACTAATTTTAGGTGGCACAGGATCAAATGACATCCCAAAGATATTCAAATTGTTCATTTAGTGGTCTTCTTTTTCTTTTTTTCTTCTTAACCCATAGTATGTATCAGGAGCTGCATTTGCAACCAGAAACAAAAATCAGTTCTTATTGTCACAGCAGTGAGGGAAACAAGTTAACAATTAAAATTCCATGTACTCAGTTGGTAAAGAATCCACCTGCAATGCAGGAGACCCCGGTTCGATTCCTGGGTCTGGAAGATCCTCCGAAGAAGAGATAGGCTACCCACTCTGGTATTCTTAGACTTCCCTTGTGGCTCAGTTGGTAAAACATCTGCCTGCAATGTGGGAGACCTGGGTTTGATCTCTGAGTTGGGAAGATCCGCTTGAGAAGGAAGAGGCTACCCACTCCAGTATTCTGGCTTAGAGAATTCCATGGACTGTATAGTCCATGGGGTCCAAAGAGTTGGACACAACTGAGCAACTTTCACTTTATTTATTATATATGGAAAAGTGGAGACAAGTGATTTTTTTTTTTAATATGAGTGTGTAAAACCCATGAACAGTAGGTAAGGCAGTGGCCAGAGGCTGGAGGAAAGCTTGCATCCCACAGTGAGGAGCATGGTCTTCGTCCTGATGACAATGGGAAACCACATGTTGAAAATTTCTGAGTAGGGTAAATACTATACCTCTTTTGTTATAGAGAACTAGATCTAAAATAGCAAAAACTGCATTCAAAGGACAGTGAAGTCCAGAGTGAAGTAATGGCAGACTGAAGTGTCAGGGAGGGCGGTCTAGAGGTGATGGATTTTGAAGGTACATGTCGAATACCAGATGAGGAAAGGATATGCTGCTGCTGAGTCGCTTCAGTTGTGTCTGACTCTGTGCGACCCCATAGATGGCAGTCCACCAGGCTCCCCCCGTCCCTGGGACTCTCCAGGCAAGAACACTGGAGTGGGTTGCCATTGCCTTCTCCAATGCATGAAAAGTGAAAGTGAAGTCGCTCAGTCGTGAGCGACTCTTAGACACTGACTCAGTCGCTCAAATTCTTAGCGACCCCATGGACTGCAGCTTACCAGGCTCCTCCTTCCATGGGATTTTCCAGGCAAGAGTACTGGAGTGGAGTGCCATTGCCTTCTCTGGAAATGATGTGAGTGTAGATTAAACTCATAAGTGATGTTCCCAAGCCAGACACTCATTAAAGAAAGTAGGTGAGAGTGAGTTTTCAGGTCAGTTATTTTTCACTCAATAACTTTTTTTTTAACTGTAACTTATATGCAAAGTACCCTCCAGACTCAAAAGACTAGAAGAATCATGATGCTATCTCTAGTCTGGAGGAGGTTTTGACCAGCTGAGAAGATGAACAAGAGCTCAGCTGACCGTGAACATTCAGTAAGTGCTTACTACATGTGGTGTTTTATGGAAAATGTCCATTAGGTTTCACAACATCCCCATGAGCCTAGTGTTTTTATGACTCCCTGACCTCTCATGCCTCCACGTCAATCAAGGGTAGGTAAAAACAGCACCAGTTTCATAGGGACGTTTGTGATCCTCGTTTAGTAAGAATGGGTCTGCTTGCTACCAAATGCCAAGCTTTCATCCATTCCTCACTACCGTATCCCAAATAATTATGGCAGCAGGGGATGGGGAAGTTCAAGCTGCATAAATAAAGTGCTTTGAGAGACAAAATGGCCAGGACGTTAGAGACTAAGTTTTGAAGGGGTTCTAAAGAAGGTAGAGTGATTTCTGAACCTGAAAAAGAATGGCCTGGCACAAAATATCAACGCAAAGCACACATCACCTCCTGAAACCACAGTGTTCACCTGCTACAAATCATTAAAGACCAGGATAAAAAAATAGTTTGAAATTCTCAAGGTAATCACACAGGATAATGGGAAGGCAGTCACACTTTGTCCTTCAATTGTGAGGCAAAGTAGAAAGAAAATTAAAGTCTTTGATTTAAAATATTAAGGAAAATTGACACCCTCAGAACAAAAACAAATTAGAATATATATGCATTATATTACAGGCACCAGGCATCAAATTGCAAGTCTATAAACTTCACACAGTGGAACATTCAGGTAATGAATTCCATAAACTCTTAACTTGGTGGGGCTTCTCCCTTCTCTTCTCCTCCCACCTTATTAAACACAAGACTGGAGTTTTACAAGCTTTGCAGTAAATGTGAGTCCTCATGGCACTCATGGTTTCTGCAGAAAAGCTTCAGTTGTCAATAGTTCACAGTTAATAGATGATGGTGGGCAGAAGAGGAAGAGGGGGGAAAGATCTGATGCATGGCTGCCCTTGTTCCAAAGTGCCCTTGACAATCTATCTTAGAATGCTCCTCAAATTCACCAAAGAAACAACTGCCAAACACTCTACTTCAGGGCAGAAACTCAGTTGGTTTTACGTGCTGCTGGATCGATGGCCTCTCTCTCCAGACTGTAAAGTGGGTTCAGGATTTGCTGGATACTTCAGAAAAGAAAAATAAGAAGCTTATTTGATTGCTGGTTGCATAAAAGTCAACACCCGCTACTTGGATTTTTTTTTTCTTTTTTTAAGTGTCTGGTTAAGGGAAAATGTCAGGTGCTTTTCAAATTTTGCATCAATTTGAATAAAACTATTGTTATACCACTTGAAAAAAGTCAAAATAGTTTGGGGAAAATTAGAACAGATTTTTATTTTCCTTGCAGAGATTGACATAAAAGTAAAACCTCAAAGATCTTAATCTGAAGTAATCTCATGAGAGTTGCCCAGGCCTGTATTTGCCAATTAAACTCATGTTCCAGAAGATAAAGCATTTACTGAATTAGAGTATATAATTTGATAGATAAGGGAACCTCTCCTCTTCATAAATATTCTATCAGGAAGTAAAAACTTGTAAGCTTATACTCCTGATAAAGCCAAGAATATCAAGGAAAAGAGATCTTCTAACTTGCGGTTTCAAAGGACATTATTTTCACTGCGGTTGAATAATTGGATCATTTTGATTTAACTTCATGATATGCTTTTCAATAAATAAAGGACTATATATCTGCAAACAAAAAGAAAACAAAAAATGAACAGAAGAGTTGCTAATGCATTTTATGTGAAAAGATAAATTAGAAAATAGATGTAACATCTATTTTTTCCCTCCAAAACATCTAACATAAAAAACCCAAGTATCTCTAATTGCTATTAGCTTGATAATTAGCTCTCAAGAAAAATTATGCGGTTTTGGGTACTCAGAGATAAGTATCATGGTGTGTGGGAAAGAGGTACACAAGTGGACTTTGCACTCCTAGTTGTTATGAATTGTTGAATAATGTGGACAGCATTAAAATTGGTGCTTACTTTGATAAGGCTCCTTAGAAAGGAGTAAAAAGATTTTATCCAAGATGGACATGAGTCACTTAGGCAACATCTAGTTGAAAAAAAAAGAATTTTAACTTTATCTTGGGTCATTAAATTTGCCTATTAATTACTTACCAATTAATATCTGAGAGCTGATCTCACGAATGAGCTGATGCTTAAGATACTCTGCAAAATTAGTAAAAGAACAAAAAGATTTTCCAAACTTTTTGGTGGGCTCTTTGATATCCATCCCTAAGAAGATAAGGATTTAATGAAATCCTCTGATTCCCCACCTGATGCTGGGAATCTTCTACTTATAAGACTGCAGAGGCTAAACCTTCAGTCTTAGGGCCAGAAAGCCTTTTGGAAGTGGGATCAGTTCAGTTCAGTTCAGTCACTCAGTCGTGTCCAACTCTTTGCGACCCCATGAATCACAGCACGCCAGGCCTCCCTGTCCATCACCATCTCCCGGAGTTCACTCAGACTCACGTTCATCAAATCCGTAATGCCATCCAGCCATCTCATACTCTGTCGTCCCCTTCTCCTCCTGCCCCCAATCGCTCCCAGCATCAGAGTCTTTTCCAATGAGTCAACTCTTCGCATGAGGTGAACAAAGTACTGGAGTTTCAGCTTTAGCATCAATCCTTCCAAAGACATCCCAGGGCTGATCTCCTTCAGAATGGACTGCCTGGATCTCCTTGTAGTCCAAGGGACTCTCAATAGACTTCTCCAACATCACAGTTCAAAAGCATCAATTCTTCGGTGCTCAGCCTTCTTAACAGTCCAACTCTCACATCCACACATGACCACTGGAAAAACCATAGCCTTGACCAGATGGCAAAGTAATGTCTCTGCTTTTGAATATGCTATCTAGGTTGGTCATAACTTTTCTTCCAAGGAGTAAACGTCTTCTAATTACATGACTGAAGTCACCATTTGCAGTGATTTTGGAGCCCCCAAAATAAAGACTGACACTGTTTCCACTGTTTCCCCATCTATTTCCCATGAAGTGATGGGACCAGATGCCATGATCTTTATTTTCTGAATGTTGAGCTTTAAGCCAACTTTTTCACTCTCCTCTTTCACTTTCATCAAGAGGCTTTTGAGTTTCTCTTCACTTTTTGCCATAATGGTGGCATCATCTGCATATCTGAGGTGATTGATATTTCTCCTGGAAATCTTGATTCCAGCTTGTGTTTCTTCCAGTCCAGCGTTTCTCATGATGTACTCTGCATATAAGGTAAATAAGCAGGGTGACAATATACAGCCTTGACGTACTCCTTTTCTTATTTGGAACCAGTCTGTTGTTCCATGTCCAGTTCTAACTGTTGCTTCCTGACCTGCATACAGATTTCTCAAGAGGCAGGTCAGGTGGTCTGGTATTCCCATCTCTCTCAGAATTTTCCACAGTTTATTGGGATCCACCCAGTCAAAGGCTTTGGCATAGTCAATAAAGCAGAAATAGATGTTTTTTCTGAAACTCTCCTGCTTTATCCATGATCCAGCGGATGTTGGCAATTTGATCTCTGGTTCCTCTGCCTTTTCTAAAACAAGCTTGAACATCAGGAACTTCACGGTTCACATACTGCTGAAGCCTGGCTTGGAGAATTTTGAGCATTACTTTACTAGCATGTGAGACGAGTGTAAGTGTGCTTTAGTTTGAGCATTCTTTGCCATTGCCTTTCTTTGGAATTGGAATGAAAACCGACCTTTTCCAGTCCTGTGGCCACTGCTGAATTTTCCAAATTTGCTGGCATATTGAGTGCAGCACTTTCACAGGATCATCTATCAGGATTTGAAACAGCTCAACTGGAATTCCATCACCTCCACTAGCTTTGTTCATAGTGATGCTTTCTAAGGCCCACTTGACTTCACATTCCAGAATGTCTGGCTCTAGATGAGTGATCACACCATCATGATTATCTGGGTTGTGAAGATCTTTTTGTATAGTTCTTCCATGTATTCTTGCCACCTCTGCTTAATATCTTCTGCTTCTGTTAGGTCCAGACCATTTCTGTCCTGTATCGAGCCCATTTTTGCATGAAATGGTCCCTTGGTATATATAATTTTCTTGAAGAGATCTCTAGTATTTTCCATTCTGTTTTGTTCCTCTATTTCTTTGCATTGATTGCTAAAGAAGGCTTTTTTATCTCTTCTTGCTATTCTTTGGAACTCTGCATTCAGATACCTATATCTGATAGTAGAAATCAAATAAATTATTTCCTTGTCCTCATTTTTCCTTTTTTTATGTATTGGACATAAACTTGTACAAACTGTGGGAGATGGCAAGGGACCTGGAGAATCCCAGGGACAAGGGAGCCTGGTGGGCTGGTGTCTTTGGGTTTGCACAGTACTGCAGTACTGTGCTGCAGTACTTGGGGTTGTGAAAAGTCGGACACAACTGGGCAACTGAACAATAACAGATCAATAAAATAACCCAGATGTGAGACGAAGGTGTGATCACTCACCTAGAGCCAGACATTCACATATAAGTGTCTCAGAAGAAGAATAAAGAGAGAAAGGGATAAAAAACTTATCTGAAGATAAAATGACTAAAAACATTCCCAATATTGGGAAGAAAACAGATGTCCAGATCCATAAAACATAGAAGCATGAAACAAGATGAGCCAAAAGCCATCCACACTAAGACATTTCACAATTAAATTTTAAAGTTACAGAGGAAATTTAAAAAAAAACACTAAGATTTTAAAAGTACCAGCCACCTACAACCTAGATAGCATATTGAAAAGCAGAGACATTACTTTGCCAACAAAGGTCCGTCTGGTCAAGGCTATTGGAGAAGGAAATGGAAACTCACTCCAGTGTTCTTACCTGGAGAATCCCAGGGACAAGGGAGCCTGGTGGGCTGGTGTCTTTGGGTTTGCACATAGTCGGACGTGACTGAAATGAAGTGACTTAGCAGCAGTCAAGGCTATGGTTTTTCCAGTGGTCATGTATGGATGTGAGAGTTGGACTGTGAAGAAAGCTGAGCACTGAAGAATAGATGCTTTTGACCTGTGGTATTGGAGAAGACTCTTGAGAGTCCCTTGGACTGCAAGGAGATCCAACAAGTCCATTATAAAGGAGATCAGCCCTGCGTGTTCTTTGGAAGGAATGATGCTAAAGCTGAAACTCCAATACTTTGGCCACCTCATGTGAAGAATTGACTCATTGTAAAAGACTCTGATGCTGGGAGGGACTGGGGGCAAAAGGAGAAGGGGACGACAGAGGATGAGATGGCTGGACAGCATCACAGACTCGATGGAGGTGAGTTTGAGTGAACTCCGGGAGATGGTGATGGACAGGGAGGCCTGGCGTGCTGCGATTCATGGGGTTGTAAAGAGTCGGACATGACTGAGCGACTGGAATGAACTGAACTGAACTGAAATGAGCCGTCTACAAAGGGAACCCTTATATTGCTGCTTGATGATTGTTCAGCAGAACTTCTTCAGGACAAAAGAAAGTGTCATGATATATTTAAAATGCTGAAAGGAAAAAAATTGAATTAAGAATACTCTATCCAGCAAGCTTATGATTTGGAATCAAAGGAGAGAGAAATAATTTCATAGACACACAAAACCTGAAGGAGTTCATTATCACTAAACTAGCTTTGAAAGAAATGTTAAAAGGTCTTCTTTAAGCAGAGAATAGAAAAGCTATTAATAGGAAAAAAGATAAAAGAAAATGGATGAAAGAGAAAATATCACTGGTAAAGGAAAACGTGCAGTAAAAGCAGCAAAAAGCTAGTGTGGTGATTAAAAGGCAAAAGTAGCAAAAGCAACAATTATTAGAATAAATAAAGGGACAGACAAAATTAAAAGGTGTGAAATATGATATCAAAATCATAAAATGTTTTGGATGGAGTAAAAATGTGGTGCTTTTAGAATATCAAACTTAAGTGACTATGAGCTTGAAATAAACAGCTATATAATACAAACTGCCATATATATTCATACACACATTGGGGTTCCCAGTTGGCACTAGTGGTAAAGTATCCCCCTGCCAATGCAGGAGATGCGGGTTCAATCCCTGGGTCAGGAAGATCTCTTGGAGGAGGAAATAACAACCCACTCCAGTATTCTTGCCTGGATAATCACATGGACGGAGGAGCCTGGTAGGCTACAGTCCATGTGGCCATTATGAGTCAGATACAAATGAGTGACTAATGACATATATACACACACACATACATCCCTTATGGTAACTACAAACCGAAACCTTACAGTACACGCACAAAAAATAAAGAGAAAAGAATCCAAGCATAGCACTAAAGAAAATGATCAAATCACAGGGAAGAGCTTAAGAAATGAAGAAAGGAACAGAGAAAAACTACAGAAAAAAAAGAAGCAATTAATGAAAAGCGGTAAGTACACATCTATCAATGATCCCTTTAAATGCAAACTAACTAACCGCTCTAATCAAAAGACATATAGTGGCTGAATGGGAAAAAAATTAAGACCCATCTATATGCTGCCTACAAGGCACTCACTTCAGATCTAAAGACATAAAATGAAAGGATGGAAAAATTTATTCTATGAAAATGGGAATGAAAAGAAAGATTAAGTAGTGACATTCAGACAAAATAGACTTTCTAACAGAGATTGTAAAAAAAAAAAACAAATGGAGTTTTACTCAGTGATGAAGGGGTCAATCTGAAGAGAGGATATAGTGTCTGGAAATATTTATGCACCAAACACAGGAACAGCTGAATATGTAAAGCAAATATTAGCAGATATTAAGGGAGACATTAACAATAATACAGTAAACACAGAGGACTTGAATACCTCACTCACTTCAAGGTATAGATCATCCCAACAGAAAAAATAAGGGAACAGTAGCTTTAAGTGATATATTCAAACAGGTGAACTTAATAGATATAAACAGAACATTCTACCCCAAAACCACAGAACACACTTTTTTTTTTTCAAATGCACATGGAACATTCTCTAGGGTAGATCACATGTTAAGCCACAAAAGAAGAAAAAAAAAATTATGAGGAAAATGTCATCTATTTATCTCTGTGTCTCTTTCTCTCTCTGTTTACACAGTGGACTATTATTTAGCCAGGAAAGAAAGAAGAAATTCTGTCACTTGCATCACCATGGACAGACCTTGAGGATATGATCCTAAGTGAAACAACTCAGAAAGGAAAAGCACTGTATTAATCTCACTTACACGTGAAATCAAAAACAAAGAAAGAAACTCTTAGTAATGGAGAACACACCAGTGGTTGCCAGGGGTAGGCGGTAAGAGGTGGGAGACATGAGTAAAGGTGGTCAGAGGATACAAACTTCTAGTTACAAGATAAATATGTTCTGGACGTGAAATGAGCAACATGGTAACTATGGTTAACAATACTGTATTGTGTGTTTGGAAGTTGTTAAGAGAGAATTTAAAGGTCTCATCTCAAGAAAAGTATGCTATGTGAAATAATGGTTAATATCTAAACTTATTTGGGTAACCATTTCACAGTACATACATATATGAAATCATTATGTTGTACACTTGAAACATGTAATGTTTTATGCCCCATTATATCTCAATAAAATCCGAAAAAAAATCAAATCTTAGTACTCCCACACTCCACACCACCTTAATTCACTGATTCTTCTTTGACAAAACCCAAAGGTATCATCACTGTCCTTTAGGAAGGAAATTTATTTATTCATTGATTAGGGTTACTTTAGCTATAAGTGATCAAAATCCAACTCAAATTACCTTACGAATAGAAGGGAAATTCTTCATGGATATTGAAGCTCCCTGAAGGAAAGTGAAGCTACAAAAGGAGAAAGAAGCAGGTAGACTTAAAGAACACCCAGAATTGAAAGCTTAAATACCATTAGAACTGCTCCTCTGCCTCCTAGGTTTTTCCTATTATTCTATCCATTATCCCTCACTACAGACAGGACCATAGACAGCTCCCAAACACAAAGGGCTTCATCATCCAAGGGAACACTGTGACTCTGAGGCTTAAATTTAGAAATATAGGGCAGGGCCCCATTTGACTGAGTAGAGGCCCATGTCTCCCCTGCCTGAGCAAATTGAGGCCAAAGGATTAAGGCAGAAAAGACCATTCCACAGTGGAAGAGGAGGACTCACATAGAGCTCTAGACATACTCCCCCTATGCTGGGATTCCATCAGGCTAGGTGAGAAGAGGAAGCATAATTAGGGAAAATGGTTCCTAGATGCAGAACGTGTTAAAGTCCCATATTCCTTAAGATTCATTTATTTTTCTCTGTATTTTTTCTACCAAAAGTTGTTGGCTCTTGGTAACCTGGATACACTAACATTTTTTTTTCTTGTCAAGTAATAAAAGTTGGTATACGTATTCCTATTTCATGTTCATCAAATTATCTTTTAATCAAGGGTCACCAAGTTTGGGTACATCTTGGAAAAGTTAAGTGTGCAGATCCTGGGTAAGACATAAGTAGATTTGTCAGAATCATGAAGTTGTCATGTTATGAAAACATGAGACTTCTGGATTTGTTAAATCTCATTTAGCCAAAGAGAAAAAATCTACCTGAAAAAGGACTCCTAGCGATATCTCAAAATGGTATTTTCAACATATATTCTTTCTAATCCCTGTGATAGTTACACCGAGTTACATGTTTTCACTTTTTTTGTTCTTTGTAATGGTTATTTCAGGGAAATTTTCCTGTGAAGATATTCTGAAATATGGAAAAATAAACACTAAGTAGAGAGAATAGTCATTACTTTATCTGATGAAGAGTGGAAAATAGAGACCATAAGATGAGAATCAGTTTTGGTTAATCTGCTTCAATGTAACATTTTTCAGACTTTAAAATAGATGTGTATGTGAAGTGTATACAGTTAACTCACAAATTTCTTAAATTTTGATGTTAAATTAGGAAAATAAGAACATTTGAGTGAAATTATAGTTATGCATACCAGAGTTACAAAAATACCATTGTATTTGGAAAGACCAGAAAGAATTGAATGATAGTGGTTCATGGGATTATGAACAATTTTCTCCTTCTGTCTGATTTTCTTTATTTTCAACATTACTATGATAAACAGATATTACTCTCTGCCACTCTGATATTAATTACCATGTAATAAAAATTAAATAAAATATTGTTTTTATTAAGTTATATACAATTCTTAACAGTCAGAAATTTGAAAAAATTGCCATTTCCTGCCTGCCTCTGATACACAAACATTATGAAACCTCATCCCTGTAACTGGCCCCTGTGGTTGCAGGTGGCCCCTGCGGTCCTTACTTACCTGCTACTTCATTTTCTGGTCCTGAGGCCCTGGATACCCCTGTCTGGATACCATCCTTTGCTCTTACTTCTCTTCAAGGCTGCAATCCTGCCTCAACATCCCAAGAGATAAAGCTGAGACTCCCCAACAGTTTCTCCTGAGTTTCTCAGTGACCATCATTATGCTTGTATTTCTGCCCACATAGGTCATAACTTTCTCTTATATCCTAGTACTGCAAATCTATTGAGAACAACATAGACATCCATGTCACTCATTTTAGTGTAGAAAACCACAGGAGAATTAAGATGGAATGAGTATTTTACTTGTGTTTCTTTTTATACATTTCTCTAGGTATATTTTTTTGTATTGAAGTATTCTTGACTTCCTATGCTGTTTGGGTATCTGGTGTAATGCAGTTTTCATCTATATATCTTCTTTATCATATTCTTTTCCGTTACAGATTATTATAGGATATTCGATATAGTTCCCAATGTAGTTTATCTAATTTACAAATAATAGTGTGTATGTGTTAATTCCAAACTCCTAATTTATGTCCCCCTTTCGGTAACCATAAATTTGTTTTCTATGTCTGTGAGTCTGTTTCTGTTTCATAAATAAGCTCATTCATGTTATATTTTATATTCCACATGTAAGATATCATATGGCATTTGTCTTTCTCTTTCTGACTTTTTTCCACTTAGTATAGTAATCTCGACATCCATCCATGTTGCTGAAATGATATTATTTCATCCTTTTGTAGGCTAAGTAGCATTCCACTGTGTGTATACACCTTATCGTTTTTGCCCATTGATCTGCTGATGGACGTTTAGTTTGCTTGTCTTGTCTATCATAAATAGTGCATGTATCTTTTCAGATTAATATTTGGAAAACATTATGAGGTGCGTGTATCCTTTCAAGTAGATACTTTATCCAGATATACGCCTGGAGTGTGATTTCTGGGTTATATGATAACACTCTTTTTAGTTTTTTAAGGACAGCCTATGCTATTTTTCATAGTGGCTGCACCAATTGGCACTTCCACTAACATGTAGGAGGATTTCCTTTTCTCCAGACCCTCCCCAGTATTCTTCAGTTTTAAACTTTTTGATGATGGCCATTCTGACCAAGGAGAAGGAGTGACAGAGAATGAGATGGTTGGATGGCATCACCGACTCGATGGGCATGAGTCTGAGCAAGTTCTAGGAGTTGGTGATGGACAGGGAACCCTGACATGATGCACTCCATGGGGTCACGAAGAGTCGGACTCAACTGAGCGACTGAGCTGAACTGCTTCTGAGCAATATGAGATTACACCACACTGTCGTTTTGGTATACATCTCTATAATAATCAGCAACACTGAGCAATTTTTGTATATCTATTTGCCATTTTCTTTGGAGAAACACCTATCTAGATTTTCTGTCCATTTTTTTTTAATTGAGTTGTATGTTTTTTGTTGCTGTTGATGTTATTGAGTTGTGTGAGCTATTTGTATATTTTGGAAGTTGAGCCCTTGTTGGTCCCATCATTTGAAAATATTTTCTCCCAATCTGCAGGTTGCCTTTTTGTTTTCCTTATGATTTTCTTTGCCATGCTAAAGCTCATAAATTTGCTTAGATACCATTTATATGTATATTTTTTTTTATTTTCTCCCAATCTGTAGGTTGGCCATCTACTGAAGAGACTGTCTTTTCTTCATTGTACATGCTTACCTCCTTTGTCAAAAATTAACTGACCAAAAATTAATTAATTGATTAATTGGATGTGTGGGTTTATTCTGTCTAGGTATAATCTTTGAGGTTATTTTTAGTCTTTGTTTCTTCTTCATAACCACAACATATTTCCTATTTAATATAATAGATTCTTTATTTGCAGCCCTTGATCCAGTGAGATTTCATCATACTCCTTTTTCAGCTCAGTTCAGTTCAGTTCAGTCGCTCAGTCATGTCTGACTCTTTGTGACCCTGTGGACAGCAGCAAGCCAGGCCTCCCTGCCATCACCAACCCCTAGAGTTCACTCAAACTCATGTCAAATTCATACTCCTTTTCATGTCTTACAAATTTGCAAGTTTTTAATCTCGTGTTGCATTAGGTTGCACCTTTCATAGTTCAAAATTATAATTGATCTCTGCAAAGGACCTGTCTAATTGTATGCATTTATACATCTGTATATGTATATATTTATTACATCACATCCTCATCTTCCATTTTTATTTCCTCCCTCTTCCAAAAGCAACTATTCTAGTGTCTTTGACTTCTGTCTTTTTACTTGTTTATAGTCTTATATAAAATATGGATTCTTTTGTTGTGACTATCTAGCTTACATTATACAGCATTATGTTATCAAATTTATGCTGTCTTCTTTTCTCAGTCAACATTAAATTGTGAAGGCATTGCCATTTTTCATAGACACATCTGGCCTATAGCTGCTAATTGCTATACAGTTTTCCATAGTACACAGTCTACACATTTTAATTACCTTTCCTCCAGTTATTAACACCCACACTAACTCCAACCCCAATGGGTATTTGCTTTCAAATCACTTGTGATAAGATACCTGTGCTGCAATTATTTTCTCTACCTTTAAGGGGAATAGAAGCTGAAAAAATTGTCACCTAAAAATGGCAAGCAGTTTCTGCCCTCTAATTGGTAATAAATTAAGTTGAACTTTGGAACAAACATTTTATTTGTTCTGGGGGAAAAGAAAGAAAAGAGACTTTTTCCTTTTGGTTATGAAAAAGTTGAAAAATTTGTACCCTGGGCACGGAGCTAGAGGAGAAATACTGAAGTCAAAATTAACATGGTCATTCCAGAATCAGAGGGCGCATCCTTACTGGCCATATATATCGGGTATTTTTCAGCAGAATGTGGACTTTGGAGACCGTTTTGCTTCTGTGTGATTTTAGATTAACCTAAGAGTGTATACAGCGCTCTCCTTGCAGCTCAGCCAGTGAAGAATCTGCTTGCAATCCATATTTTCCTATATGAACTTTATTTGCTCTTTTTCTTTGAGGGATTGTTCGTAATCAAAGTAGAGGTGAGATTATGAAGATGCTGAAGGACTCATAAACATGGAGTCCATTCAGTCATTCATTCAACATAAGATTGCTAAGATTTACTGTGTTCCGTGTACTAGCATAGGCAGTGCTTTATGGGAAGTAATAAAACAAAGCTCCAGCTTTCATCAATTTTGTAGTTTTCATCTTATCCTGGAAGAGTGACTAGGAAAAAATAGTGCCTTCTTTTGGCTCTCCTTAAATAAAACTTAGCCATTGATTTTTCCATATCTGTATTATTATTTATGAAGCTATTGTTATAAATATGTTAATATCTTAAGTGGTAGAACTATCACATTGCATAAACACATCAATAGAAACAAACATATTGTGGGAAAGGTCTTAAAACAAAAAAAATTATATATAAAATGAGTAGTCATTGATGTAATTAAACTTTTATATTCATAGTCTCTCTGAAAACCCATCAGAAATTTTAGGAAGAATAAATAAATGAAAATATAATATCACCTTTAAAAACACAAAGGGGAAAAAAGCCACGTAACCAATTAAAAAATATAAAGAATGTCAGAAATAATATATTTTATTTTATTTTATTTATTTATTTTTAGAAATAATATATTTTAAAATTAGGACAATAAAAGACTCTTCAAATTTATGGATAGATATATGGCCTTCCCTGGTGACTCAAACTATAAAGAATCAACCTGTAATGCGGGAGACCTGGGCTCAGTCCCTGGGTTGGGAAGATCCCCTGCAGGAGGACATGGCAACCCTCTCCAGTGTTCTTGCCTGGAGAATCCCATAGACAGAGGAGCCTGGCGGGCTACAGTCCATTGGGTCACAAAGAGTAGGACACAACCGAATGGTTAAGCCCAGCACAGCTCTCTAAAATAACTGGCACAGTATTGAAAGACTCAGCTTCAGATCCTTTAATGATGAAGGTATATAAGAGAGTTGTACAGATAGGAGAGAATATATCCTCACAGAGACCACAGATTAGTTTTAGAGACACAGCAAAAAGAACCATGGAGACATGCCATATTATTACCAGTAATATTATCAAAGCAGTCACCTGGGGCAATCAGGAAGAGGGAAGAAAAGCAGCTAACAACACGGAGAACCTAAGATTTCCAGAACTTTACAGTGAGCACTAAAACTCCTTGAATACTCGGGCTAGGTGAATGCAGGCCTTCAGGCCAGAGGACACTGACTGAGGAGCGACTGAGACCATTAATCAAACTGTACGGTGTTGACTCTTCCGCCCTTTATGTTCTGCTTACTCTCCCAATTGCTGCGAGCCAGTAACTGTCTCTGAAGAAACTGCTCTCTCCAGATTTCAAACATGCATAATAGACACATGCACACCCTTGGCAGATTCATGTTGATGTATGGCAAAACCAATACAATATTGTAAAGTAAAAAAAAAAATTAAATTTAAGAAAAGAAGTGGGTCAGGACTTATGCAGACTCTGAAGTTTAAAAAAAAATGTTGATGAAAGGAACATAAGCAAAATTGCTAAACTTTATCAGGATTATTTTAGAAAATGGCAAAGAATCAGATAGCAGAATCAACTGAAAATAGTTTCTTGAAAAAAAGGAAAATTTCAAAGGATAAGCCTTAGAGATCAAAGGGAAAAGAAATTGATAATGCTACAGAACAAAGTTAAAAAGTGAGCTTAGGTTAGAAAACGCATAAGAGAGAAAAATAATAAACCACTGTGTATTTGAAATTCATATTTAAAATAAGAACTGCAACACAAAATATATAAATGTGACTCAAAATGTTGTCAGGGATAGGACAATAATCATGAACAAAAATTCCACATAGAAAGTACAAAAAATAATGTAAAATTTATATTGTCTCTTGGAATATAAAATAAATGTTAAATCACATTTCACAGTAGCAGTGTCTTTTAATTAAAGAATCATTCAAAATGACCTATTAAATTTTATTACACCTTCAGGGCCAAAGAACAAAATCATGAAAATGGATTGACTTTTCTTCAAGAAAATGGACATTCTTCCTGGGAAATTGTATATCTTGACTCAAGAAATTAGAACTACAGAAGATGACCTTAGAATAGCATGAAAAAGCATTATTTCCTTTATTCTCTGTGACCTTGTAGACTCTGGTCTGAATCAGAACCATTGGCACCAACCTGCTAGAGGATGGCTTTATTTGGAAAAGGTAAGATGGTAGTGGACCGTTAGGATCCTGTAGAGTCAACCTTTAAGGGCCAGCAATGCCAGCCTGCAGTTTTAAGTAGTTTTCTGTATTCCCTTTCTTCATCTAGCTCTTTTTTCAATCTCAGCTTTCACTGAAGGCTTATTGTAAAGTCACCTCCAGAGTTTCAGAATGGGAACTTAAGGGAAAAGTTCATGTCCCATAACTACTATGGACAGAACTGTTTCTCCATCCACTAAATTTATATATTGAAGTCTCAATCCCCAAGACCTCAAAATATGCCTGTATCTGGAGATCAGGCCTTTCAAGAGGTAGTTGAGTTAAAATAACTCCAAAGGAGTGGACCCTAATATAGTATACCAGGTGTCCTTATAAGAAGAGGGGATTAAGACACAGACAAGCACAGAGGCAAGGCCATGTGAGGACACAAGGAGATGGCCATTTATAAGGAGAGAGACCTCAGAAAAAAACAACACTGATGCTACTTTGATCTTGAACATCTAGCCCCCATTTCCAGTTCAGTCACTCAGTTGTGTCTGACTCTTTGCAACCCCATGAACTGCAGCACGCCAGGCATCCCTGTCCATCACCAACCCCGGAGTCTACCCAAACCCATGTCCATTGGGTCGGTGATGCCATCCAACCATCTCATCCTCTGCCATCCTCTTCTCCTCCTGCCCTCAATCTTTCCCAGCATCAGGGTCTTTTCAAATGAGTCAGGTCTTCCCATTAGGTGGCCAAAATACTGAAGTTTCAGCTTCAACATCAGTCCTTCCAATGAACACCCAGGACTGATCTCCTTTAGGATGGACTAGTTGGATCTCCTTGCAGACCAAGGGACTCTCAAGAGTCTTCTCCAACACCACAGTTCAAAAGCATCAACTCTTCAGTGCTCAGCTTTCTTTATGGTCCAACTCTCACATCCATACATGACTACTGGAAAAACCATAGCCTTGACTAGGCAGACCTTTGTTGTGAAAATAATGTCTCTGCTTTTTAACATGCTGTCTAGGTTGGTCAGAGCTTTTCTTCCAAGGAGTAAGCGTCTTTTAATTTCATGGCTGCAATCACCATCTGCAGTGATTTTGGAGCCCAGAAATATAAGCCACCTAGTCTATGGTTTTTGTTATGGCAACTCTGGTAAACTAATATAAAAACAAAAAGTAGCTGAAGAAATCACAGTAATAGTTCTAGCAGAAACATGTATAGAAACATGTCTGCTGCTGCTGCTGCTAAGTCACTTCAGTCGTGTCTGACTCTATGAGACCCCATAGATGGAAGCCCACCAGGCTCCCCCGTCCCTGGGATTCTCCAGGCAAGAACACTGGAGTGGGTTGCCATTTCCTTCTCCAATACATGAAAGTGAAAAGTGAGAGTCAAATCGCTCAGTCATGTCCGACTCTTCACGACCCCATGAACTGCAGCCTATCAGGCTCCTCTGTCCATGGGATTTTCCAGGCAAGAATACTGGAGTGGGGTGCCATCGTCTTCTCTAAGAAACACGTCTACTAAATTCTAAATAATATCCTAGGCACTTATAACTATTAATTTACTTAGTATTTACTGCAACTCTAACAGTATTAAATAAATATTGCTCCTGCTGCTGAGTAGCTCATTCATGTGTAAGTTTTTGTGACCCACTGACTGTAGCCCCCCAGGCTCCTCTGTCCATGGCATTTTCCAGGCAAGAATATTGGATTGGGTTGCCCTTTCCTCCTCCAGGGTTAAATGAGTAAACACTTGCAGAATGCTTGCAGAGTGTCTGCATAAATTGAATGCTTAGAAAATGTTGCCTGTTGATACTTTCTATATTTCAGAGGTGAGGAGGAAAAGACCTAGGGAGATTACATCGTTTCTGTATATTTCTGTAAGTTCAGATGTTAGCACTCTTATCCACTTCCCCAGGGCCAGGTTGGGATAAGGCAGTGACCACCGGGGCAGGGAGCTGTGTTCAGCAGGACAGGAGTCCCCACGATGGGCATCAGTGGTGATGCTGCAGGGTGAAAGATGATGCTGCGGTTTTCGCAGACAACTGTGAGGGCTCATCTCCACTAGGGAATGAGGCTTTGGAAAGGTGTTGAAGATATGCACATTAAACCCTCTGCACACCCCCCTACCACTTCCCAAATGAGCCCAAAGTTTTGAGTAGCTTACTTACCTACCTATATGTCTCAGGTAGACAAATGAGTCATTTCTTTCCACATTAAGTCAATAGAAGCACTCGCCTAGAATCCATGATCTAGTAACACTTTTTGAGATTACCCCTCTCCCTTTAATAAGTTAGAAGCTAATTGTCTAGGGAGAGAAGTAAACAAAGGGTTGCAAATGCCAGTGTGATTGTGTGTTTGTTAATTGCAGTCAAGGGCATGGCCATCACCTAAGCTCCAGGGGCTTCCAGCCTTGCTTTCAGTGGAACTACCTTCTTTGACTTTCCCTGAGCTTTGTGGGTTATTATTTAGGGAATTTCATATCATCTGACATATCTTTCATGACCTCAGAAATGTGTGCTATACAAAAGAGGCCAGCTTATCTGTCCTTTCTCATACTGAGATGCTCATAGGAAAACACAGGGGATAGAGAAAGATTCAATTAACAGAGACAATAAATGACTAACATGTCAAGGTCAACCCTATAATCAGTCCATTTTTTGAGGACTGAGTGTAGCATACTAATCTCAGACACTCTGAAAGTAGAGGCCTGAGTGTGTTTGGAGGGATGTTGCCTAATTCCAGGAGCATCTTCACTGTCACTGTGAGGCACCACCTGTTCTTAGCAGATGCCACGATCATTAATCTGTCAACACTTGCCAATTTATTCTTTCTACACTCAGCACTCCTAGCAGGTAGACAATATGGTTTCTCCGGTGGCTACATTTTCTTGCTGCCTGATGCAACTGCCATTTTGAATTTTTCCTTAAACTGCTAATTTGTCTTCCTTTGCTCACTGTTTGGATAGTTAGTTACCTGTATCTGAGCAACGGGGCTGCTGCTTGGGCAGGAGAGACACTGTGAAGATGGATGTGAGGGCCAGGCTACTCCCTCCAGCCATCAGTCATCTATTTTATCTTTGGGAATATCTGCCTGTTTTAACATAAGAATGGATCTGTGTGCCTGCATGAGTGTGTGCACATGCATGCGGATGGGAAGAGCGTGGACAGAGACGCAGAAAGGAAGCATGGTTTCCGATCCCTTATAGACACAGGATGTGCAAAAGAATCTGCAGAGACCATATAGACCTTATGATTTTCACAGGTCACAAGAGAACCCAGGTATCAGAGGGTGACATAAAACATGGAGGGAGGGCCTTTGTCACACCAGGGTCTTGAGTGGATGGAGTGTCATTTGGCTCCTCAACAGCCAGATACTTGGACTCATAGCTTTGAGTCCAAGTATACCAGGAAAGCAGTTTTCCAATGAGGTGGCAGCGGTGAGGAGACCAACGACTTGGGAAGAACTTGTCATGAAATCTGCAAAGGAAGAATGTGGGAGTGACTGCTCTTGAGCACATGTGAGACTCCTGGCTGCTCAAGTAATGATCTGGTTTTGACTGTGGTGCAGAGGGCTGAGGCAGAGAGAAGGATGACTTTCTATAGTCAGCCTATACCATCACCATGCAGATATTAGTGATGATGCAGTTTCCCTTATACCTCACTTGGCTGGGAGATCCTAAGAATTCAAGGTGTGCATGATGACTTGTGTGGTCTCTGTTGGCAGTAGCTTTTGTCTGTACGTTTGCTTTATTTTGGACATGTGAACATATAATACGGACTTCTCTTGTGGCTCAGTGGTAAAGATCCCACCTGCCAATCCAGGAGACTTGGGTTTGATCCCTCGGTCGGGAAGATGCCCTGGAGAAGAGAATGACACTTCATTCCACTCCAGTATTCTTGCCTGAGAAATCCTGGACAGGAAAGCCGGGTGGGCTACAGTCCATGGGGGGTCACAAAAGAGTCAGACATGACTTAACGACTAAACAGCAGCAACGTGTACAGAGTCAAGTGCAGAAGAGAGCAATTATGGCCTCAAGTTCAACTTTAAGCTGATTGCACTTTATTATGCTTCACCACCAAAACTACCCATCTTACCAGTGAAAGGCAGAGTGGGTTATTTCATGTATTTTTGATTGTGTTCTGAAAAATTTCTCTTGAGCACTTAAAATATTGCACCACTTGAATTAGAGGCATGTCTGAGGCAACAGGTCCTGTATTGTTTTAGTTTCCTAGTTAGAGGAAAAAAGATTAGACTAGGGAGACTTTTTTTTTAATCAGTAAGATTTACTTAATGCTTTGTACATGCCAAAACTTATAAAACATAAGTGGCATGCAATGATATTTCAAACCCGCCACGACCCTGTGAGATCATTGTGCTTGTAATTCCAATCTTGCAAATGAGGAAACCAAAATACAGAGAATCTACAAAGTTAGTGGGGCTCAGATTTGAACTGAGATCTTCTTACCATAAAGTCTTCCTTCTCAACTACTAGCCAGTGCTCCTCTGCGTTTTTCTTGGTATGCAGATAAAATATGATAAACATTTGTAAGGCATGCTGGAAGAAATGAAGGAGTCTGCTGGTAGATAGAGATAATTATTTTGGGGCTTGTCCAGTGGCCCTGTTATTTTGTTACTGTTTAGTTGCTAAGTTATATCCAACTCTCTGCGAACCCATGGCCTCCTGTATGCCAGGCTTCACATCCGTGTCTTTCACCATATCCTGAAGCTTGCTCAAACTCACATCCATTGAGTCAGTGATACCATCCAACCATCTCGTCCTCTGTCGTCCCCTTCTCCTCCTGCCTTCAGTCTTTCCCAGAATCAGGGTCTTTTCCAATGTGTCGGCTCTTCTCATCAAGTGACCAAAATATTGGAGCTTCAGCAGTGGCCTTGACATTTGGAATTTTCAAAGTTTCTGGTTACCTCTAATCAATTTTCAATACATGAATTGGAAGGTTGCGTGAACCTTTACTGCTCCTCTGAGAAGAATATCACACATCACTTCCCTGAGTCTACACTTAACACCTGCTCATCCACCCTTCGTAATGCTTCTGCATACAAAGATTTTTATAAGGATGCTATAACAGATGTTTAAACACTGAATCCATCATCTCCAACATATTAACATGTAGACTAAGAACATGATGATTGAAAAGGATGGAGGTCACATAATGGACCACACAAGATTCATTCCTCTCTCTTCTCGCAGTTTAACCACAGTATGCATTATTGGGAACAGACTCTTGACCTGAGGGTACAGGGGAGGGTTTTTCTAACAAGCCCAAGTCATTTCTGCTCATCATATCATTTTCAGTTCAGTTCAGGTCAGTCGCTCAGTCATGTCTGACTCTTTGTGACCCCATGAATTGCAGCACGTCAGGCCTCCCTGTCCATCACCATCTCCCGGAGTTCACTCAGACTCATGTCCATTGAGTCAGTGATGCCATCCAACCATCTCATCCTTGGTCGTCCCCTTCTCCTCCTGCTCCCAATCCCTCCCAGCATTAAAGTATTTTCCAGTGAATCAACTCTTTCTTGAGGTGGCCAAAGTACTGGAGTTTCAGCTTTAGCATCATTCCTTCCAAAGAAATCTCAGGGTTGATCTCCTTCAGAATGGACTGGTTGCATCTCCTTGCAGTCCAAGGGACTCTCAAGAGTCTTCTCCAACACCACAGTTCAAAAGCATCACTTCTTCGGTGCTCAGCTTTCTTCACAGTCCAACCTTCACATCCATACATGACCATTGGAAAAACCATAGCCTTGACTAGATGGACTTTAGTCGGCAAAGTAATGTCTTTGCTTTTGAACAGACTATCTAGGTTGGTCATAACTTTTCTTCCAAGGAGTAAGCATCTTTTAATTTCATGGCTGCAGTCACCATCTGCAGTGATTTTGGAGCCCCCAAAAATAAAGTCTGACACTGCTTCCACTGTTTCTCCATCTATTTCCCATGAAGTGATGGGACTGGATGCCATGATCTTCGTTTTCTGAATGTTGAGCTTTAAGCCAACTTTTTCACTCTCCTCTTTCACTTTCATCAAGAGGCTTTTTAGCTCCTCTTCACTTTCTGCCTTATTATTAATTAACAAATGGGCATATGACTAAATCTTCACCAATGTGTCATCAGGAGGAGCTGCTAGAAGGTTTTAATACTTTGCTTACAAGAACAGCAGAATAAGGGTTTCTCTGCTTCCTGATAGGTATAAACAATAGCAATGCAAATAGCTAAACTGCTCCTGTAGTCCAGGTAGTAGTTATGAGAGGACCACCCTGTCACCAAGCTGGAGCTGTAGATGGCAGGGTGGAGACATGCATAGAACTGAGGCCACCCATGTCATTTGTGATCTACTGAATTAACCCAGTTCAAAGCCAGTCTTACCTCTGCATTTAAAATTATCTGAGGTAATATGTACCCTTGTTGCTAAGTCAAAGTCCAATTTTCTGTTTCTTAGAACCAAAAGCAGCTGGGTTCTTCAATTTTGCCTCTGGAATCTCCTGTGTTCTTCTCTCCAAGTCCCCTGTAGACCCTGAAGGAGAGGCTCTTCACCTTTCTATGTCATGGACCCCTTCTAAACTATAATTATTTTTGAACTCTAAGAATAATAGTTTTACTGCGTGAAATACAAAACAAAAAATTATAAGGGAAATCAATTATTAGATTCCAAATATCAAAACACCATTAACAATGAAACTGTGACATAATATAATAATATGTCTTTATTAATATATTAAATAATACCATCTAGTAGTTGACCTAATAATTCCCGTAATAGAACATCGGTGATGTTTTACAATTTTAATTTTAAAACAATTTCAATGTGATGAAAAATTCTGTGATTTCTGTTAGTGGCCAAGTCACAGTTATTATATTCTACTGTGGTTTGTGGCTTTGAAGTTTCTTGAACCTCAGGTTAAGGCCCCTGAGTTAAGGGAAAGATAGGAATGTTCAAATCCATGGGCTCCCAAGGCCTCTGGAGGCAATCTCTGCTTCACATGTCCTTGGCCTTGAATACTCCCTCCAAGGCTACTCCAGAGGCTTTCTTATCTCAACCCCTTTATTTATTTTCTGTGAATCTTCCTGTAGATGGGCATTCTCTTCCTTAGCCCTGAGGCCCTGTGTGATTTCTTACTGTGTTCCCTAGAAGTCCCAGAAAGAAATCTCTCTCTCTCTTTCTCACTCACACACACACACATTCTCTCTCTCTTCTCTCTCTCTCTCTCTCTCTCTCTCCATCCTCCAGTGCTGTTAAGCTCTCTTTTGTCCCAGCCTCTGTTTGGACCGCTAAGCTTGTACCTAGCGAGCTGGAAGCCTTGGAGCCCTGCTTTTATTTGTTTAAAAACACTTTGAGGAGGGAGAACATATGCTTCTCCCCTTTGGGTTTTCCTCCTTTAATATTCAGATCAAGGACCCAAATGCAAGTATCAGTTACACTTTACTAAAAATCTGGAGATATGTGTTGACTCACTTGCCTCCTCTGACTTGGCTCTTCCTATTCTCTCAGCTGGTGATCAGATGGTTCAACTTCAAAACCAAGCCAGATCAAATCAAAATGTGTAGAGATCATGCAAGGAAATATATCACACTATTAACAGGTTGAGATGTGTAAAGTGGGGTGAAGGGTGACTTTTATTTTCTTCTCAACTTTTTTTATAAGTTTTTAAAAGTAATACTAAGAGGATGCATTGATTTTATAATATGAATAGAACATTTTAAAATAGCATATATAAAATATCCAAAAATATGTTATAGGAGAAGTCTACTATACTTACAACTCAGGAAAATGGGTAATAAGCAGCCATGTAGAGGGACTCATCATATGCAAAGTATGGGCACAACTGTTGCCTCGTTACATTCAATGGGATCAACAGGCCTGGTGGTTTTATTTCAAGCCCAGTTTACAGATGAGAAACTGAGACTCAGAGTGGTTTAATGACACAATTGCTGTTGAAGGGCAGAGTCTGGCATGGAAAGGGCAGAGAAGGGCATTACAGGTGTGTCAGTGAAGGCCTGGATGGATCACAGGGAAAGGCTCTGAACAGCTCATGGGGTCAGGGAAGGAAGCAGAGGTGCATTTTCCCTTCCTCTTTTATACTCCTAAGGCATCAGCCCCTCCTGGAGGCTGTTCCACAACTGCCCCAAACACATACACTATCATTCTCTTTCTCTCTCTCTTTTATTTTTTCCTTTTTACACACTCATGCTCATCCTCACTTGTGTCCAACTCTCTGTGACCTCATGGACTGTAGCCTGCTAGGCTATTCTATCCCTGGGATTTCCCAGGCAGATATACTGGAGTGGATTGTCATTTCCTTCATCCAGGGGGTCTTTCCAACCCAGGGATCAGACCCAGGTCTCTTGGGTCTCCTGCATTGGCAAGAAGATTCTTTACCACTGAGCTACTTGGGAAACCCTTTTTATAGGCTATTACATCTAAAATGGGCTTCTCTTGTGGCTCATCTGGTAAAGAATCTGGCTGCAGTGTGAGAGATCTGAGTTCGATCCCTGGGTTGGGAAGATACCTGGAGAAGGGAAAGGCTACCCACTCCAGTATTCTGGCCTGGAGAATTCCATGGACTGTATAGTCCATGGGGTCACAAAGAATCAGACACGACTGAGCAACTTTCACACACTTCACACATCTAAAATAGATAACTAATAAGAACCTACTGTATGGCACAGGGACCTCTACTCAATGCTCTATAATGACCTATATAGGGAAAAATCCAGAAAAGCGTAGATGTATGTATACGCTTCATATACATTCATTTTGCTGTATAGCAGAGACTAACACACATTGTAAATCAACTGTTTGTTGTTGCTGTTCAGTCATTAAGTTATGTCTGACTCTTTGTGACCCTACGGACTGTAGCCCATAGGCTCCTCTGTCTGTGGGATTCTTCAACCAAGAATACTGGAATGGGTTGCCATGTCTTTCCTTCAGGGCATCTTCCTGACCCCAAGTCGAACCCAGGTCTCCTGTGTCTTCTGCATTGGCAGATGGATTCTTTACCACTGAGCCATCAGGGAAACCTAAATTAACTATACTCCAATAAAAATTAATTTAAAAATGAAATTTAAAAGATCAGCATAATAGATTTACTGTTCCCCGACATAGAACACTGGCCCAGTGAAAGGTGTTCATTTACCGTCTCAGTGCTATTGCGATATGATAGCTGTGGCAGCTAGAGTCAGCACCGCTATCTCACTACCTAATTACCATTTCTTGGGAGCAGCGGTAGAGAAATAGAAGAAATGTTGCTTAAGGCTGCCTCCCATTTTGAGATGAAGAATTGGAAAATCAGAGAGATGAAGCCGCATGCTCATACTCAGAAGCTAGAGATGGGATTCAAACATGGGTACGCCTGTCTAAACCATTTACCTACCGTCTGCCTGAGAAAGTGTTCATAGAGCAAGACCAGGGTGTGTTGCAACACTGTGTTGCCTTGAACTTCAGGCCTTCTGTACCAGTAAAGAGTCTGGTTTAGAGCAGCAATTTAACTTGTGAAGGGACCAAAAGAAAAGGGATTTGCTGCCAAAGAGAGATTGGAGCCCCAGCAGCTAAATTCTTTGGACTAACGAGGGACAATGTGAGGTTGTACTTTCAGTCTCCTCTCTCCTGCATCTGGTGTAGTTTGAGCTGCAGGACTGCCATTTTTAATAAGGCATCTGTTGCCCGATAAACCCAGGTACAAATCACCAGATGCAGCTTTTATAGAGACTGGCAGGCAGAAGGCAGAGTCTGGTATGGTGGTATAACGAATCCCACCTCGAACTTCCCCCATAGCTGCTAGCCCCAGGCAGGGTGCAGGAGCTGGGGGATTGCCTTAGCAAAACCTAAAGGTTAAAATCCATGTTTCAGGAATGGGCTTTGTGCAGAGTGGCTGCTAGTCTGTGGATTATGCTGTTTGCTGACCTTTCTGGGATGGAGCATTCTTCACAGCTGTCATTGCATCACTGCACAAGCCCAGAAATGTCACTAGGGGAGACGTCTTGGCTGTGAGTCTGTGCCAAGCCTGGGGGAGGGGCCTATACTGAGGAATCATGACCAGAAATTCAATCAATAGAGCTGAAGCCAAACATGGATGCTGAGATGGAGAGAGGAGGCAGGATACAGGAATGCTCACCTTGTCCCTCACTTCCTCACATTGCAGTCATCCATTTCCATGTCCATCACCCTCACTGGTCCAAAAATTCCTCAAGGTCAGAAGCCTTTCATATTTCCTATTCCTAGCACAGTCCCTGTCACATGGTAGAAGTTCTGTAAACTTTTGCAGAAATGAAAGAATCAGTTGATCAAATAGAATGGTTTAAAAATCAGCTCACCTGTCTTGATTCAAGGTCTCCCTAAAGTGAAAGTGAAAGTCACTCAGTCATGCTTGATTCTTGGTGGCCCCATGGGTTATACAGTCCATGGAATTCTCCAGGCCAGAATACTGGAGTTACATCTTTCAATTCTCCGTGGGATCTTCCCAACCCAGGGATCAAACCCAGGGATCTCCCATTGCAGGCAGATTCTTTACCAGCTAAGTCACAAGGGAACCCCAAGAATACTGGAGTAGGTAGCCTCTCCTTTTTCCAGGGGATCTTCCTGACCCAGAATCAAACCAGGGTCTCCTGCATTGCCAGTGGATTCTTTACCAGCTGAGCTATGAGAGAAGCCCTCCTATAAGCAATGCCTGAGACAGTCATCTGAATGCAAGTCTTGGGTTTGGGACATGGATTAGTCTCAGTCATCCAGAGAAACAGAACCGATGGGAGATGATAGATTGATAGATAGATTAGCTAGATAAAGTGGAGTAGATTAGATAGATAAATTACATAGACTAGATAGATAGATAGACAGACAGATATGAATTTACTGTAAGGGAATGAGACTTGGCTCACTTGATTATGGAGGCTGAGAAACCCAAGATCCACAGTCAGCATTTGGAAAACCAGGAGAGTTGGTATAAATGGTACAAATGTGGTATAAATTCCATTCTGAGTCCAAGTCCAAAGATGGGGAGAGCACCAATGCACCTGCTTAAAGACAATCAGGCAGAGAGAGTTTTCTTTCATTTTTTTTTTAACTCGAGCTTTCATTTCACTCAAGCTTTCAGCGTATCATGTGATGCCATCCACTTGTGGAAGACAATCTGCTTTACCCAAACTGCTGATTCAAATATTAATCTCATTCAGAAAACCTTACAGACACATCCGTAAATAACATTTAGCTAGTCAGCTGTATATGTTGTGGCCCAGGCAAGTCGACACATAAAATTAACCATCATGGGGTAGAACTGCTATGCAGTAGAGAGAGGGAGAGAGCGTAAGATGGTGGAAGAAGAACAGTCAATAAAGGCTGAGGTGTTGAGCTGGACACTGGGGAGAGCAGCTGGGGCTCAACCCTGCAGAAGCATCTGAAGAATCTTCTAGAAAGTGACTCAGAATTGTCTCTGTAAGAATGGGAAGTGGAAACATTTTTCTTCCAATTCTGTCCTTTACAAGTATGGGCAATGACCACTCCCATGTTCCCAGGCTGCCTCTGTTCCTGGAATAAGGAGCCCTAGAGACCTTAGAGATAACACTGAAGCAAAAAATAAAAATAAAAAGGAGATTGGTACAGCAGGTATACTTGAGATGCCAATCAGAGATTTGCTCAAATTGTAGTGGACAAGAGAATGACTGGGGGGTTGAGACGGGGGCACAGCATATGTCTCCAGAATTTCTCATCTGATCTTCACTGTGTCCTACACTTTAGACTCTTACAGCTCATACTGTGTTTCATAACTTGCAAAGCACTTTCTCATTCATTACCTTACTTGGTCTCTATGATAGCCCTAGGCATTAGGCAAGAGCAGTATCTCTTCTTGACTCCTAGAGAAGATGAGAACCTCAAGGGCTGAGTGTTTGTCAAAGCGCTGCTCCAGAATGAAAATCTCTGTGCTTTTCCTTAGTTTTTCTTTCACTTTGCCAGTATCAGAGTCTTTCTGTCTATTCTCTTTAGCCTTAGGATTCTTGGAATGAGGAAAGTGAACCATTGAAGGAAACCCAGAATCAAAGTAGACCCAGGTTAAATTGTCAGGAAATCAGCTAGGATTTGTACAGGTCTTAGATGAGAGCGAGCAAGGACGGGCTTTGGACTGTGAATCTAGAGAGAGAGACTCTTTTTCTTGGAAGAGTTTTATCTCTTCCATGAACCAGCCATGCAGACTTCTTTTTTTTATTTCAAGTACTTCATTTTATGCTTCCATTACATTAGGAAATCTCACAAAGTAAACAGTATTCTGTCTGCTTATTGTTCCTTAATCTTTTTATGATGGTGTCAGTTGAGTGGCACTGACGATTGCTCTAGCAGTATACTAGTCTGTTAGAAGAAGGTTGGTTCTGAATTCGAGACATGGCAACATCTTGGTTTCCCTAGAGTAGTGTAGTCTTGGGCAGGTGACTTGGCTTTTCTGAGCTTTGACTTAACTTTTATCTTAAATGAGCCTAATATTTATGCTGAAGCATGAGTGAGAAATTAGAGAAAATATATGTGTACTTATTATATCTTTGCCTGACACATGGAACACACTAAAGATAACTGTTTCTATGCTCATTTGTTATTTTAGTAAAATTATGCCTAATACGTTTCTTATTCTATCTCTTAAAAACCTTGCTCACAAATCAGTAGATTAACTCATTTGACAAGTCTTTATAGCATAAAAGTCAAGTTATCAATATATCATCTCTGTTGCAAGCACTAATATAACAGGTGTAAATATGCCTTCTTTTTCCTGTTTTCCACAGATAGATCCAGAAGTCTATACTTGTCATTATATTAATAACTAGTAAAGGCACAAATGCCAACCTTTTATACACACTCAAAAAACCAAAATATTAGCTTGTATGATTGATAGTTACCCCTTAGTTCTATTTAATTTAGTGTTTTTCCCTAAATGCATGTATATACAACCATAATTAATAAATATGAGTTCTGATTTTTTAAAATCAGTTATCATCTTGAAATACCCAGCAAAAGGAGTATGCCATCTGGGGGCATCCCTTGTGGTCCATTGATTAAGAGTCTACCTTACAATGTAGAGGGCACAGGTTCAATCCCTAGTCTGGGGACTAAGATCCCACATGCAGTGGGGCAACTAAGCCCATAAACAGCAATCTCTGCACCCTCAGGCCTCAATGAAAGATCCTGCATGACTCAATGAAGATCTGAGAGTCAAAAATAAATAAATAAATATTTAAAAAGAAGAAATCTAGTAGCTTAAAACAATAACCACCTGAAAAAGAAGACGAAGAATTATGCCATCTGGACCAGAGGCCATTTAGAAGTCACATCAGTTTCCCTGAGGATTCAATTCAGTTCAGTTAATTTCAGTCACTCAGTTGTGTCCGACTATTTGTGACCCCATGGACTGCAGCACGCCAGGCCTCCCCTGTCTATCCTTAACTCCCAGAGTTTACTCAAACTCATGTCCATGGAGTCGGCGATGTCATCCAACTTTCTCATCCTCAGGAATGCATATTAATACCTACACCACCATCTAACGATTTATAGATTAATAACTGGGAGCTAGAGCTACAGGTTAGAAGATGAAAAAGAATGCAGAATTAGAGAGTATTGGATACAGCCCCCATTTTGTGCCTGTGATTTAGGATTTTGATTTTTCACAAATCCACAAGGGTAAAAGACATGCCAATCTGTGCACAAGTCCTTTAAGTTTTCTCAAGACTTTAGCTTTCCCATAGGATCATCAGGGCACTTAGAGGATTATCTTCTCATCTTGGGCTATAGTGTAAAGCAAATTCTTGGTTATTAAATCTTGTATTCTCTAGGAGACATCAACAATTCTGCTTGCTTTAATTTGTTTAGTTGGATGGTTAAAATAATATGATGTCTATCCATTTTCATTATACATACATAAAGGATGACTCAGCTCCCAACAGAATAATGTGAATAATTTTCAAAGGTTTTGAGCTTCATCAAAGTTCTGAAAGTATCACAACCTACATTGCCAAGAGTAATGACTGCTACAGAGAGTTAAGAGAACAGGGAAATGAACAAGCAGAAGAGTAGGAAGGAAAGTAGGTGGATTAGTCGTCATCAAGTTGGACACCTTGCCTTTTGAAGCTTTGTTCTATGGGACCAGCCCAAGTGTCTTACTGTTGTTTGTTTAACTGGGGCATAATGGCTTTACAATATTGTGTTAATTTCTGCTGTGCAATGAAGTGAGTCAGACATATGTATACATATATCCTCTCCTCAGAACTACCTCCCAGTCCAAGCTCCCATCTCACCTGTCCAGGCCACCAAAGAGCACCAAGCCGGGCTTCCTGTGCTTTATATCACGTTCCCACTAGCTTCTGTTTAACTCATGACACCGCATACGCATCAATGCAGTCTCCCAATTCATCTCAACCCCCCTGCCCCCACCAGGTCCATATATCTGTTCTCTACATCTGTATCTCTATTCCTGCCCTGCAAATGTGTTCACCTGTACCATTTTTGTAGATGCCACATGTATGTATTAATATACCATATTTGTGTTTCTGTTTCTTACTTACTTCACTCTGTATGACAGACTATAGGTCCATCAATGTCTCTACAAATGACCCGGTTCCATTTCTTGTTTATGGCTGAGTAATACTCCCTGTATGTAAGTACCACATCTTCTTTATTCATTTGCTTATGGACGTTTCAGTTGCTACCATATCCTGGCTGTTGTAAATTGTGCTGCAGTGAACAATGGAGTGTGTGTGCTATTTTGAATTATGGTTTTAAAGAATTACTATGGCTCTAAAACAATTGAAGATTTCCATCTAGAGATGAACGGAGTGAAAGCAGTAGTGCCTTTAGAGTGGAGTGGTTGAGGACTTGAATGTCACTTCTGCTGCAAGCTCACAGAATCAGTCAGTTCGGTTCAGTTCAATCACTCTGTCATTTCTGACTCTTTGTGATCCCATGGACTGCAGCACAAAAGGCCTCCCTGTTCATCACCAACTCCCGGAGTTTACTCAAACTTATGTCCAGTGAGTCAGTTAAGTCAACCAACCATCTCATCCTCTGTCATCCCCTTCTCCTCCTGCTCTCAATCTTTCCCAGCATCAGGGTTTTTTCAAATGAGTCAGATCTTTGCATCAGGAGGCCAAATTACTGAAGCTTCAGTTTCAACATCAGTCCTTCCAATGAACACCCAGGACTGATCTCCTTTAGGATGAAATAGTTGGATCTCCTTGAAGTCCAAGGGACTCTCAAGAGTCTTCTCCAACACCATAGTTCAAAAGCATCAATCCTTCAACTTTCTTTGTAGTCCAACTCTCACATCCATACATTACTACTGGAAAAACCGGACCTTTGACTAGACAGAACTTGTTGTGAAAGTAATGTCTCTGCTTATTAAAAAGCTGTCTAAAAGTCCACTCTATACCTCTGTGTCTCTTTGTTGTCTCACATATAGGGTCATCATTACTGTCTTCTAAATTCCATATATATGGTATAGAGTGGACTTTTGGACTCTGAGGGAAAGGGAAAGGGTGGGATGGTTTGGGAGAATGGCAATGAAACGTGTATATTTTCTTGTAAGAAATGAAGCACCAATCTATGTTTAATGTAGGATGCAGGATGCATGGGGTTGATGCACAGGATGATTCAAGTAGAGGATGTGGGGTGGGAGGTGGGAGGGGGCTTCGGCATTGGGAGATTGTGTTCACCTATGGCTGATTCGTGTCAATGTATGGCAAAACAAATATAGTATTGTAATTAAAAAAAATAAATTTAATTAAAAAAAAAGAAATGCAATAGAAGCATGAAAAAAATAAAAAATAAAAAAATAAAAAGCTGTCTAGGTTGTTCATAGCTTTTCTTCCAAGGAGCAAGCATCTTTTAATTTCACAGCTGCAGTCACCATCTGCAGTGATTTTGGAACCCCTCTAAAAAGGCTGTCACTGTTTCCACTGGCTTCCCATCTATTTGCCATGAAGTGATGGGACTGGATGCCATGATCTTAATTTTCTGAATGCTGAGTTGTAAGCCATTTTTTCCACTCTTCTCTTTCACTTTCATCAAAAGAGTCTTTAGTTCTTCTTCGCTTTCTGCCATAAGTATGGTGTCATCTGCATATCTGAGGTTATTGATATTTCTCCCAGCAATCTTAATTCCAGCTTGTGCTTCATCCAGTCCAGCATACCTCATGATGTACTCTGCATATAAATTAAGCAAGCAGGGTGACAATATACAGCCCTGACGTACTACTTTCCTGATTTGGAACAAGTATGTTGTTCCATGGCCAGTTCTAACTGTTGCTTCTTGAACCGCATACAGATTTCTCAGGAAACAGGTCAAATGGTCTGGTATTCCCATCACTTTAAGAATTTTCCACAGTTTATTGTGGAAAAGGCTTTGGCATAGTCAATAAAGCAGAAGTAGATGTTCTTCTGGAACTCTCTTGCTTTTGATGATCCATCAGATGTTGACAATTTGATCTCTGGTTCCTCTGCCTTTTCTAAATCCAGCTTGAACATGGTTCATGGTTCACCAACTGTTGAAGCCTGACTTGGATAATTTTGAGCATTCCTTTGCTAGTGTGTGATATGAGTGCAATTGTGTGGTAGTTTGAGCATTCTTTGGCGTTGCCTTTCTTTGGGATTGGAATAAAATCCCGCCTTTTCCAGTCCTGTGGCCACTGTTAAGTTCTCCAAATTTGCTGGCATATTGCTGGCACTTTCACAGCATTATCTTTTAAGTTTTCAAGTAGCTCAACTGGAATTCCATCACCTCCACTAGCTTTGTTTGTAGTGACGCTTCCTAAAGCCCACTTGAGTTCACATTCCAGGATGTCTGGCTGTAGGTGAGTGATCACACCATCATGATTATCTGGGTCTTGAAGATCTTTTTGTATAGTTCTGTGTATTCTTGCCACCCCTTCTTAATATCTTCTGCTTCTGTTAGGTCCATACCATTTCTGTCCTTTATTGTGCCCATCTTTGTAGGAAAACTTCCCTTGGTATCTCTAATTTTCTTGAAGAGATCTCTAGTCTTTCCCATTCTACTGTTTTCCTCTGTTTCTTTGCATTGATCACTGAAGAAGGCTTTCTTATCTCTCCTTGCTATTCTTTGAACTCTTCATTCAAACGGGTATATCTTTCCTTTTCTCCTTTGCCTTTTGCTTGTCTTCTTTTCATAGAGGTTTGTAAGGCCTCCTCATACAACCATTTTGCCTTTTTGGGTTTCTTTTTCTTGGAGATGATCTTGATCACTGCTCCCTGTACAATGCCATGAACTGCTGTCCATAATTCTTCAGGCACTCTGTCTACTAGGTCTAATCCCTTAAACCTATTTATCACTTCCACTGTATAGTCGTAAGGGATTGATTTAGGTTATATCTGTGGTTTGACCCTGGTCATACCTAGTGGTTTTCCCTACTTTCTTCAAATTAAATCTGAATTTGGCAATAAAAGTTCATGATCTGAGCCACAGTCAGCTCCTAGTTTGTTTTTGCTGACTGTATAGAGCTCTTTCATCTTTGGCTGCAAAGAATATAACCAATCTGATTTCAGTATTGACCATCTGGTGATATTTATGTGTAGAGTCTTCTCTTGTGTTCCTATGACCAATGCTCACTGAATAAACTTGAACAAATCTAGTTAGCTTTTGATATCTTGGTTTCTTCATGAGATAGAGAACAATGAAGATCTCTTAGTAGAATATCATCAGCTACTTGACCATTGTTTCAAGAATTGAAATACATCATTACAGAATCTCTTTATTTCTCCAATCTGTGCATTTTCTGGGAGCTATATGCCCCATCTAAAGTCCCCAAATTGTGAGAATCACAGGAAAAGAATAGTTGTCAATCACATGTCAATAGTTGGACAAAAGCTTTGGTTCTAGTGCCTAGCTGACCTGGGCTGGATTGCGCTATGAGAAATCAATATCATAATTTTAAGCAAATGTTACCTGTCTAAGCCTCAGCCTTCTCAGCCTCATAAAAGAGTATAATAGTAAATAAAGGGTTTTTCAGTATTAAATGAGAAACTGCATTTCAAGCACTTAGCACATGTACTAAGTGTATGTTGGCTATTATTAGCATGGATAATTTTAGGCCAAGTAAACAAAGAACTCCAGGAAACCATATAGGTATATTTATGCAAAGGTCAATAGCTAAAATGATTAAATATCAATGATTTAGTTTGCTAATAAATATAAATGAAAATAAATAATATTGAACTTAGTAACATCCGAAGATGGAAAAATGTTACCTACAAATGATAATTAGGAAGTAGTATATGGTGAATACAGTGAAGTCGCTCAGTCATGTCCGACTCTATGCGACCCCGTGGACTGTAGCTTACCAGGCTCCTCTGTCCATGGGATTTTCCAGGCAATAGTCCTGGGGTGGATTGCTATTTCCTTCTCCAGAGGATCTTCCCAACCTAGGGATTGAACCCGGGTCTCCCGCATCGTAGACAGATGCTTTACCATCTGCACCACCAGGGAAGGAAGCTGTTGTAATAGCTTGCTAACAGTTTGCCCATGTTCAGCAATCCAGGTTTCACAGAACACATAAAATAGTCTTCCTAGAACTCAAATTGACCATATTGCTTTCCTACTTGAATCATTCAGATAATTCCCTTGCCTGATAAAGTCCAAATTCTCTGGCATGCCTAATAAGATACCTTTGATCCGCTTATTTCTGTAGACTTTCTACTCTTTCCCTCCTATTTTACATCCTAGTTATACCTGCCTTTTTCAGGACATGAAACAAAATACACTTCCTCTTGTTTATGGTCTTTGCACCTGCTGTTTCTGCTACCCAGAAGACTTTTTCTTGACTGCCCTAAAGCCAAGTCCCCCTCCCTCTTTTGCATATCTAACCTCAATTATCATTCAAGTCTTACTTGTTGGATGAGATATTTTGGGACAGCTTTGTTTTCTTTAAATTAAGAGAATAATCACGTCTTCCCAACTTATGGGAAACACTGTTGGCATTCAGACCATCACTTACTAAGAGCTTTTGGTGAACTATCAGATTCGTGATCTCTGAAGAAGATCTAACTTCAGGACCAGGGACTAGGGACCAGGCTTGATCACTCAAGAGCTTTTGTATAGCAGAGTTTTATTAAAGTGAAAAGGTACAGGGAAAGCTTCTGACACAGACATCAGAAAGGGGATGGAGAATGCCCTCTTTTGCTAGTTTTAGCAAGCTAACTTGTATCTGTTAGAAGGCTATTAATCAGATTAGAGAGACACCTCAAGGCTGAGGATCTCCCACAATATGCATTTTGAGATAGGATGACATGAGGTGTGTCATCCCCCAGCCACAGAACAACTGATATGAACACTGGTTTGTTGAGCCCAGGGTCTTAGAAAAGAAAAAAAAAAACAAAAAAGTTAGTCTTAGGTGGAACCATTTTGAAGAAAGGCAAATTCCAAAGCAAATACATAGTTTCATTAACATAGTTTAAGAAAAACATTTCCATAGAGAGTTTGTTTCTTCCTGCCACTTAAGGAGAGATTAAAAAAAAAAAAAATGTCTGACACTTGAAGCCTATTCCCTTTGGAGACCCCTGGCCTTCCTGTCTATTACCCTCTCATTACTATCACTGCTGCGGTGTATATTAAAACTCAATGAATCATATACACATTATGTTTTCCTCCTTCATTGCAACCAAAACATACTATAATAAAAGCAAATCATAAGCTATGGTTTTTCCGGTGGTCATGTATGGATGTCAGAGTTGGACTATAAAGCTGAGCACAGAACTGATGCTTTTGAACTATGCTATCAGAGAAGACACTTGAGAGTTCCTTGGACTGCAAGAAGATCCAACCAGTCCATCCTAAAGGAGATCAGTCCTGGGTCTTCATTGGAAGGACTGATGTTGAAGCTGAAAGTCCAATACTTTGGCCACCTGATTCGAAGAACTGACTCATTTGAAAAGACCCTCATTCTAGGAAAGATTGAGGGTGGGAAGAGAAGGGGACAGCAGGGGATGAGATGGTTGGATGACTTAACTGACTCACTGGACATGAGTTTGAGTAAACTCCGGGAGCTGGCGATGGACTGGCATGCTGCAGTTCATGGGGTCTCAGAGTTGGACACGACTGAGTGATTGAACTGAACTGAACTCAAACTAGGTTAAAATGTATGATGGTGAATTTTCTGCTGGTCCAGTGGTTAAAAATCCACCTTTGCAATGCAAGGGACACAAGCTCAATCCCTGGTCAGAGAACTAAGATTTTACATGCCGCAGAGCCAAGTGGGTATATGCCTCAACTAGAGGCTCCCCATGCCTCAGTGAAAGCTCTCTCATGACGAAATAATGTTCCCAAATGCTGCGACTAAGACCCGATGTGGCCAAGTAAATACACGTTATTTTAAAGGGATAAAATATATGATGAATGAAAGTGGAGCTTAGAAAAATAAAACCAATAAAAACACAGTTAAAACTTTGTTACCTATCCATTTAAGAGTTGCCTGAGTGAGGTTTGGTGATGAGAAATGGTAGATAGGTGCTGTAGTCACTGTGGTTGTAAGATGATGGTTAAAAAAGGGGGGAGAGAGAGAGAGAGAGAGAACAGAGTTAGTAAAATATTGAGAAAAATGGTAGCTGTCTCTGATTGTCTCATATCTAAATTTGCGGAGCTGACATCATTTTTTCTTGGAGATTGTGATTCAAGAAATAGATATCTATGAATTAACATCTGAAGTCATAGATCAAGCAATGAATAATGAAGAAAGCTGAACATAAGCTTCTATCTTTTTCTTTCCTTATAGTTATATAACTAACAATAAGATATTGAACTTATAATTGCATTTGTAATATGACCCCTACCTATATCACAGTCATGTTTATTTGCAAAAATTATTTTTTCTGGATATGCCATAATCTCTCTTAAAGCTTTAACACTGGGTATTTCTTTGTACTTTTTCCTCTTCCAGCTTCTTAGAATATATTTTCACTAAATATTGGAAAGATGGTAGCAATAATTCATATTGTGTTTAGATAACATGAGCACCAAATTATATTCTTAGAACACTTGAGGTTTTACTGCAATGTGATCCACATTCGGTTGCCAGGATTTCCATATAACTTAAATGCTTTCGGAGAAGGCGATGGCACCCCACTCCAGTACTCTTGACTGGAAAATCCCATGGGTGGAGGAGCCTGGTAGGCTGCAGTCCATGGGGTTGCTGAGTCGAACACGACTGAGCGACTTCACTTTCACTTTAAATTATTTCACAAGAAGAAAGACACAGATTTTGCTTGTTGTTTTATATCAAATGGTGAAAGTCACATGAAAAGTCTGCAAGCTGTCATGGCAGATATCTAGATAATGAGAGTATGAGAATTTAGTTTGGGGCAGCCCTACATTTCATGATCTGCTTAATTCCCTGGATCATTCATTAGGTTCTATGCTATTCTCAATGAAGGCTATGACTTTGTCTCCATTATGGTGCCGTAGTGGTGCTATGGACGGAGGAGCCTGGTGGGTTGCAGTCCATGGGGTCATGAAGAGTTGGACACGACTGAGCGCCTTCACTTTCACTTTTCACTTTCATGCATTGGAGGAGGAAATGGCAACCTACACCAGTGTTCTTGCCTGGAGAATCCCAGGGACAGGGGAACCTGATAGGCTGCCATCTATGAGGACATGACTGAAGTGACTTAGCAGCAGCAGTGATGCTATATTTTCTACTAACAACTCCGAATCATTAGTGGCCCTCTCCACACTGTCTCTTGTACCATCAGGGATAGAAGACTGGAAGCTCCCCTTCCCAGGCTGCTTTCCCATCATGGTTCTGTTTTGACACTGCTAATGGTAAGGCAAGGACATTTTGTTAGAAGACAGAAGAGAGTCACAAGTTTTCTCTTTGGGGAAGAACAATGACTAGTACATGCCGGTTTCTGTAGCAATAGGCCTGGTTGTGTAGGGGTAGCCTCAGAAGACCATCAGATCTGCAGTGAGTACGCAGTTGTGTGGCCTCTAGCAGCAACAGATGCAAATTTGATGCACGCTGGGCAGTCTTAGCAGCTTCCTGCAGTTCTAGGGTTTTGAGCAAAAATACCACATCATTTTGTTAAATCCTTCAGATCTTCCAACAATATTGCTAAATTAGTATTAAATCTAACTCCTGGTATTAAATACTTCTTGCCTGAAATAACTACAGTCATTTCTATTTTCCTGGACAAAGTTCAACTCATACAATCATTCAATGTAAAATCCTTGAGATCTGGAACATAAAACCATGTTCAATTAATACTTTAAAATTCATATGGAAAAGAAGAAATATTCCATGGCTAGTAAGCCATCTAGCTAACACTTAAACTCTGGTCTTATAGAATCCCATGCTTTCATGCTGATTTTCAAGATGAATGAGAGTTTGAATAAGGGAAGTGTCAGACTCAGAAATGCAGCTGACTCTACAAAGATTTACATTTACGTATTGAGTTGAATTTCAGTGTTGTTTATGTGAATATCTATTTTATTGAAGTCTATTTTCTATAATTCCGCTAATCACATAGCCAAGTGCAGAGAATTGTGAATATATACATATATAATTTAATTTGACAAATCTTGACAATAGAAGTCCTCTTTCAGTTTTGATTGACATATTTTGGTTAAGTGGCAGTGATGTAATAATGCCAAGTGAGGTCAGAAAGGAGACTGTAAGACAGAGAAGAAGATTTAGGGAAAGAAAATGTATTTACCTTAATCATCTTGAATTGTGGTGTATGAATAGGATGTAAACACAAGCATGTGTATTTTGCACAAATAAAATTGTATACAGCTCTATTTCATTCGATACTATTCAAATCAACACACTTTTATTGGGAAATCTGGATTGATGGTAATATACCAGGACTAGAGTGAGAGGAAGAATGCTTCTTATGCTGTGAAGAGGGAGTTTTCAGGAGGGAAGACAGAGTGACAGGAGCAGTGTCACCCTGAGAGTATTTTAGACATCAGCTAGAATATAGGCTGCAAGAGTAACTGGAGGAGTCCTTTCTCCATCTTGAATTAAGCCCCAAAATGCACACACCATGAGCCCAGTGACTGATTCAGGCAAGACCTGGGTGCCTCAGAGATGTCTGATTTAATCATGCCAACTGGCTCCTTGTAGTCTCTGCATGCTCTTATTTGAATTCATTTAATCCCCTGCTTTTGTTTCAAATCTTTCTTGTATTTACGTTCCTCTTTTTAAGCCTTTGGTCTTGGGATTTGCCCTCTCTTCAGCTCCTGATTTGGCTCCCACTCAGAGCTGGCTTGGATTATCTTGTATTAAGGACCAAGCTAGCAGGCACTGTGGTCTCTAATGCTGAGCCAGTTTCTGTCCAGCCAGCCTCATCTCTCAATACTGAGGAAGAAATAGAGAGGGAGTTTAGACAGGTGGCAGGAAAGATAGAATGGAATATATTTGAATTATGCAGAACTTTATGGCTAAGGAACATAATATAAAATTTAAGAAATTGCTCATTCTTCTTGTTTTGGCTCTGAATATTGATAAAAGGCTTTACCAAGAATATGAAGAATGCTATGTCCTCTGTAAGGAAGGAACAATTGGCACCCTGCCTTCTACTTGCTGGCCACCCTACAGCAGCCCCCACCAGCCCAAAGCTGAACTCTGACTGTCGTAGAAGATTAATAATATTCTTCCTAGAGGTTGGCAATTTCCAGCATGCACAATTATCTTCAATGGAAAAAGAAAGGCCTGGAGGTTTACATGGAAAGGCTTAAATGCTTAGCTCTCCCATTATAAGGGGCCACAATTGTACTTCACAGTGCATGTGAGCAGAGATAATGCAGGAGACTACCTTACAAAATATTCAGTTTAATTACTTGACAAAAAGAACATTCCTATTTTTTTCTATGCAGCTACAGAAAAATTTCAGAAATGCAAAGTCTTACTAAATCATCTCTTAATTTAAATTTAAGTTAACCATGTAGTCTCTTAACCTATGCTCAACTAAAAAATAAAAAAAAAATTAAAAGGTACCTAAGGTGGGGGGGAGGAATGAGGAAAGTGGTATGAGAGAGAAGGGAGTTTATGGAATGAAAGGAAAAACTAGTGAAATAAAAATGTGTCTATGCTGCCTGAATATCACAAAATTTTAATGGGGGAACCCGTGCACAAGATAAATGATTTAACCTAGACTAGCTAACTAGGAGAATAAAACTCATTATAGAATATATACATTCACACATCAATCAGTAAACAGGTATTGAGTATATAATGTACAGCATGAATTCTGTTCATGAGAGTCCATTACCCACAGTGTAGCCAAAATAATCTTTTAAAAATATTTAAATGGGATCATGCTATCTCCTTTCCATGCATTGCAATTGAAATAAGGTCTGAATCCCTTTCCTGGCCTGCAAGACCCTATAGAATTTAAGTTATCCATCTTGTCTACTTCATATCCTGCCTCTTGTCCTTTCTTTCTCTATGCTCCCACCAGGCTGATTTTCTGATTTTCTGTCATAGTTCCAGACCTTAGAAAAGAGAGTCAGTGATATTTCATTTGAGTGTGCCATCTCAGGGAAGCAAGAGTGAGAAAACCATGGGGCATGAAGTAGGGAAAGAAGGACATCAATTTAAGGAGGTCCATGACCAAGTTGGCCACAAGAAATGTTGCTTCTTGCCCAGGCTTTTGGACAACTTATGGAAACCATAGGGGAAACACAGTCTATTTTAGAGTTTGTCAGGGAAGGAAAAATAAAAGATTTATCAGCTTCTCCCCTCCTGTCCCTTGTCTCAAATTGGCCAAAGTCTTCCCTGAAGTTAACTTCTGTTAGCTCCTGAATGATGGAATGCAGATGGCTTGGACACCTAATGAAAAACACGAGTCTCAGTGGGTCCAGTTGTCTGCTGGGTGCTGGAGCTGCTACAATTGTGTCTCAGCTGGTTCAGTGGAGACCTCACCAGGGGATACCCCAAACTGGTGGTGTAAAAGAAAGTAGGTGTGTTGGCAGTGGTTAACAATCACACGGCTCTGAGGCTCTGAGGCCCACAAGAGGCATTGTGGAGCCTGGCAAGCGAGCTGCAATGGAAGCCTTGTATGAAGTGGAGTTCTCTGGAGCCAGGCAGTGCTAGCAGTAAAGAACCTGTGTACTAATGCAGAAAACATAAGGGACACAGATTTGATCCCTGGGTCAAGAAGATGCCCTGGATGAGGGAGGGAGGGTACTCCAGTACCCACTCCAGTATTCTTGCCTAGAGAATCCCACCGACAGAGAAGCCTGGCAGGATACAGTCCATGGGGTTACAAAGAGTCGGACATGACTAAAGTGACTTAGCATGCACAGAGAAACACAACCAATAGGAAGAGACTTAACATACAAGATTGGCTCACACTGTTATGAAGACTGAGAAGTTTTATAGCCTGCCAGCAGCAAGCTGGAGACCCAGAAGCCTGGGGATGCTGTTCAAAGGCCTGAAAGCCAGACACATGATGGTGTAGAACTCAACCTGGGCCGATAGCCCAGAGAACCAGGAGCATCAAGGGCAGGAGAAGATTGAGGTTCCAGAGCAAATTCAGTCTTCCTCACCTTTTTGTTCTGTTCAGGTCTATTAAGTACTGAACGATGCCCATCCACACTGGGGAAAGTCATCTGCTGTACTCACTCCACCTAGTTAAACTTTCTTCTGGAAAGTTCCTCACACATATACTTGGACATAATGTTTAATCAGATGTGTGAGTATGCTGTGACCCAGTAAAGTTGATGTATACAATTAACCATCATTGAGTTAGACAAGGCTGTGGTCCTAGTGTGATTAGATTGACTAGATTTCTGTGAGTATATGCAGAGTACATCATGAGAAACGCTGGACTGGAAGAAACACAAGCTGGAATCAAGATTGCCGGGAGAAATATCAATAACCTCAGACATGCAAATGACACCACCCTTATGGCAGAAAGTGAAGAGGAACTCAAAAGCCTCTTGATGAAAGTGAAAGAGGAGAGTGAAAAAGTTGGCTTAAATCTCAACATTCAGAAAATGAAAATCATGGCATCCGGTCCCATCACTTCATGGGAAATAGATGGGGAAACAGTGGAAACAGTGTCAGTCTTTATTTTGGGGGCTCCAAAATCACTGCAGATGGTGACTGCAGCCATGTAATTAGAAGACGCTTACTCCTTGGAAGAAAAGTTATGACCAACCTAGATAGTATATTCAAAAGCAGAGACATTACTTTGCCAACTAAGGTCCATCTAGTCAAGGCTATGGTTTTTCCAGTAGTCATGTATGGATGTGAAAGTTGGACTGTGAAGAAGGCTGAGTGCCGAAGAATTGATGCTTTTGAACTGTGGTGCTGGAGAAAACTCTTGAGAGTCCCTTGGACTGCAAGGAGATCCAACCAGTCCATTCTGAAGGAGATCAGCCCTGAGATGTCTTTGGAAGGAATGATGCTGAAGCTGAAACTCCAGTACTCTGGCCACCTCATGCGAAGAGTTGACTCATTGGAAAAGACTCTGATGCTGGGAGGGATTGGGGGCAGGAGGAGAAGGGGACGACAGAGGATGAGATGGCTGGATGGCATCACTGACTCGATGGACACGAGTCTGAGTGAACTCTGGGAGTTGGTGATGGGCAGGGAGGCCTGCTGCGATTCATGGGGTCGCAAAGAGTTGGACATGATTGAGTGACTGAACTGAACTGAATCATCATACCTGGGGACAAGTGACATCAGGTCCAGAACATCTCATAACCTGGGTAGAAGACACCTGTGTTCTGCTCTTGGCACACGACTAGCTCCTTTTCAGCTTTGGACTTCTATACTGGCTTTCCTATTGGCTTGGACAGTAAAGAATCTGCCTGTGATGAAAGAGACCCAAGTTTAATCCCTGGGTGGGGAAGATCCCCTGGTGGAAGGAAGGGCAACCCACTCCAGTATTCTTGCATGAAGAATCACATGGACAGAGAAGCCTGGTGGACTACAGTCCATGGGGTTGCAAAGAGTTGGGCATGACTAAAAGCTAACAGCTTGCTTTACTACTTCACTCTGCCATACTCCTGGGATAGTAGTTGTATCCTCTTGTGAGAAAAAATTTCCCCCAAACCTTATCCTCATATCTTGACTCAAAGGTCACATCCTCAGGGAAACTACCTCTCACCACCCTGTCTATGGCAGTACCCACTCTCTTGACTCTCTTGTCTCCATTTTCTTATATTTTTCATTTCATAAATATTACTACCACCTAAAATTATTTTATTTGCTAAATGATTTTCAAGACTAGTGTCCGCCTCCTTTTGCCATGAATTATAAGCTACATAAGGTAGGGGACTTACTCATCTTGTTCATTATCACATTCCCAATTTCTAAAATAAAATTGAGGTAAAATATGTATTCAATATTTTTACTGTATTTTAGGAAGAATAGAAGGAGCCCCTGTTGGCTCAAATGGTAAAGAGTCTGCCTGCAGTGTGGGAGACCTAGGTTTGATCCCTGTGTTGGAAAGACTCCCTGGAGAAAGGAACTGCAACCCACTCCGGTATTCTTGCCTGGAGATTCCCATGGATGGAGGAGCGTAGCAGGCTACAGCCTCTGGGGTCGCAAAGAGTTGGACACAATTGAGCGACTTCACTTTCACTTTTCAGGAGAAATAGAGGGAAAAGATAATAAAACAGGGAGTCTTCCCCAAGGAAGAATTCTAGATTTGTGAGGATACAGATATTCAATATTAAAATAGTGTGACAAATGTTGCTTGTAATGAATTCAGGGTGACATCATTTCAAACTGAATATAAGAGTCTCACTGAGTAAGTGATGCTTGAGCAAAATCTTGACAACCCCAAGAGAGTCAGCCAATCAGATGTGGCCAAGATCCTTGCATTCAGTGGTTCAATACCAAGGTAAATCTTAAAATTCTGAACTCTGCCTGAGTTTAAATCCTGCTGTGCTAGCACTAGCTCTGTGGCCTCAGATTCAACAGGTAAATACTCTTTGCCTCTGACTCCTCATCCAAATAGGTATGATATTAGCAGTCATCATAGGCTTGGTGTGGGTTTCCCTGATAGCTCAAGCAGTAAAGAATCTGCCTGCAATGCAAGAGATGTGCGTTCAGTCCCTGGCTCGGGAAAATCCCCTGGAGGAGGAAGTGACAACCCACTCCAGTATTCTTTCCTGGAGAATCCCATGGACTGAAGAACCTGGCAGGCTGCCCTCTATGGGGTTGCAAAGACTCAGACATGACTGGGCATGGACCCACAAATAGGCTTGGTTGAGAAGTAAATGAGAGCATTTGTACACAGTGCTTAACTTAGAGCTTGCCCCACTGAAAATGTTCAATGCATGTTAACATGCACTAGGGCTAATGTTTTTTAATTTGTGAATTACCAAAGAGATATCAGGGATTGAAATATCTGGGGTGTAGGCTGGCAAGCAAAGCAGACTGAGTCCCTTTTTCATAAGCAGGTAATAAAGACAGAGATAATTTAAAAGTCTTTCTTTAATGGGAGCGCTGTGAGGGAAGCAATGGAGCAAGGAAGAAGGATACCCAGGAGGGCAGTCGACTGAGGCTTGCTGGAGGGGATGGCATTTAGACTGAGATCTGAAGGGTGAGCAGGAGACAGTCACACAAAGAGACAGAGCAGAGTGTTCTAGGACTAGGGAGCAGGGAGAACAAAGGCTGCAGGGTTCTGAAGGGAGAAAGAGAGTTGTCTCTGAAGCTCTGAAAGAATGATCGATGTCTGGAGGCAGAGATAAGGGTGGGGAGGTCTAAGCAGAGGACAGAGAAAGGACCAGAGATGGGTCATCTTGAAAGCCAGCTTAAAGGATTGGGATTTACTTTAAAGCACAACAGAAGTTCATCACACAGCTTCAAGCAAACGGATAGTAAGACCCAGTCAGATTTTTGAAAGACCCCTATGGCTGCTATATAGAGAGTGGCTTGGAAGTGGCCAAAAGTGGCCACAAGGAGGCCAGTTGGTGGGCAGTAAATAGCAGACCATGGGGCTGGCTAGGGACATCACAAAGCGTTTGTCGTTCAGATGGTTTCTCTGGAATCATCGGAGCTTTGCCTCTCCTTTCCGGTGGCTGCTTGCTGCAGTACAAGAGGAGCAGGTGACGGACGACTGTTCTCCAGACTGTGGGGGCAGTCTGTATTCAGAGCTAAGTGAGTCTTCTTTGGGACATTCACAGACGCTGATTTTTATGACCCTCCTGACTTTAAATCATGAATTGCTACGTCTTAATGTTCTGTCGTCACGGTGGTCAACGGCTTTGGTGGTCAGAGTGATTCATCTGTTTAATTATCAAATGACACTTGTTAGAGTTTACTGCAGCCCTCTGTGTCATCCCTCCCATAAAACTTCACCTGGCTCCAATGACAGAGAAGACCTGGTTAAAAATCATGAGCTATTCATCAGCTTGTAGTACTTCTTTGGGGAGAAGCTAATGGCTCAGTGTCGGGGATGTCAAACATCAGTTGAAATAAATTGAAAACACATGATCTCCTGTGATATAAATTTTATTTATGAGATATGTTTTCTTTTAAATCCCTGACAATTGCCAAAATATATTAACTGCTGAAACATCATTATCCAAAGATTAAGTTAAAGTAGCATCATCGTTATCACCATCATCATCATCATCAACATAGCACAGCAACAAAAATGTTAATTAGCATACACTGTTTTCTTCATATGCCCTAGATGATACTAAGTATTCTCCCCTATTGATGTCTATAATTCCTCACAGCATCACTATTAAATAGATCCTATTATTCCCCATTTTACTTTATAAGTGACTGACTCTCAGCAAGGTCATAAAATTTCTATAGTGTCCCCCAACTAGGGCATGGTGCTCAGACCCACATAAGTGTGAGGACTCAAAAAGCCATTATTAACTACTGGCCAAATGACTTCATTGCACCTTATTTCAGGTGTAAAGAACAGCATCATAATTGAAAAAGAAAAAGTTCCAGGAATTTGGACTTAGAAAATATCTCCAAGTGAAATTATTGTTTTGATCCCCGTTTTCCTCCATTGTGTAAAAGAAGGTTGAATGAGATCTCCAGTGTTCCAATGCTGTGTTGGACTGATATATCTCCTCTTCTCCTCCTTACCCCTAGAAGTCCCATCATCAACAATATTTTGGAGGATGCACTTGGCAAACCATTGTCTTCACCAGTTTAGCAGAAGGCGGTGTGACATACATAGATCTTCTTCACCAAGACACCAGAAGAATAAGAGTGCACATCCATTGAGCCTTGTGTCTATGAATGGCTGCCAGTCAGCGATTAGTCTCTGGGTGTGGTCCTCAGAGCAGCTCACCTGAAAACCTAGAAAACAAGAAAAATTGTTCCCTGCATCTTCGTAGGTCACAAAGTTCTAAGCAGCATCAAATTACTTTGTTACTCTTAAAGCTGAAACAGTACATTTTCAAACTTAGTCTTTATGTTCCTTTTTCAAAAATCATGTTTCTTCAGAAGAATTTGAATCAGAATCCAATAGCTATCTTTGTGACCCATCCTCACTCCAGCAACATTCACAATAGCCAAGACATGGAAACAATCCAAATAGCCATCGATGGATGAATAGATAAAACATGGTGTTTGCATGTAACAGAATATTTCTCAGTCTTAAAAAGAAAGGAGGTCTTCCCAGGTGGTGGTAGTGGTAAAGAACCTGCTTGCCAGTGCAGGAGAGGTAAGAGACGCAGGTTTGAATGCTGGGTCAGAAAGATCCCCTGGAGGAGGGCATGGCAACCCACTCCAGTATTCTCGCCTGGAGAATCTGTGGACAGAGGAGCCTGGCGGGCTACAGTCCATAGCATCAAAAAGAGTCAGACATGACTGAAGCGACTTAGCTCTTGAAATCTTGTTACTTGTGACAACATAGATGAACCTGGAGAACACTGTGCTAAATGAATAGTCACAGAAGGACAAATACTGCATGATTCCACTTATGATGTATCTTAAACAGTCAAATGCATGAAAACAGAGAGCAGAATGGTACTTGCCAGGGCCTGGAGAAAGGAAGATATGGTTAGTTTGACTTCATGAGTATAATGTTTTATATACGCAAGGTGCACAAGCTCTAAAGATTTGCTATACAATATAGTACTTATAGATAACATGGTATTGTGCATTTTAAAATATGTTAATAAATAGATCTGATGTTGAATATTTAAACACATATACACACACACAACACAAAAGAATATAAGGACATTTTTGGAAGGGATGGAAAATTTTAGAAACTTGATTTTGGTAATGGATCATGGGTATATTCACATGCCCAAATTCACCAAGATATGTACACAAATGTGTACAACTAAAAATGTTAACATAATGAGGTAACACAATGAGTTCAGAAACAGGCTCATATCTGAGAGCATCATTATGAAGCAGAGACTTCTTACTTCATCTCCTGTCTGTTCATCTTCGCTGGTCTAAGATCCTGGACTAGAGTTGAGTATAGCACTTTCATATCTGGTGCAAAATCCTTGGTCTTCATCTGCTGACAATGTTCTTGTGTACTCTGCTCTCAAGTCATTTTCAGCTTTTTTATAATTCTTCTGATTCCTTATGTTCTTCATTCATCTGAGCCAAACTGACTTTCTCCTGAAAGATCTTCTTACCCTCTATTCCTAGGTATGCATTCTCCTATGTATTTTTCAAAACTCAGATTTTTCTCCTGAAAACATATTCTTGAAGATTCTCTTCTTATTCTTATAAATCTCTTCTTCCTTTTCCTGACCATTTATTCAATATACATGTGTTATACCAAGCTTTATTCTAGGCTTAGGGATTTAGAGAGTATTGTATTGGGAAACATTGACATGCATTGGTGTACTGGTAAACACTTAACTATTAGTGCTCAGAATAAGGCCCTGAGGTTTTAATGGTGAAATATTTCCACTATGACCAACTTACAAAGCTAACTTCACCTAGCACTTGGACTTGGGAAGAAACATGCACAAAGGGTTCATGCCGGAGCAGTCAGGCTAGAGCCCTCTACTGTTAACATGCAAGTCATGACATTCTAAACCCAAGTATATTTAAAACAATATTAATGCTACGCAAGTATGAAAATAACAGTTCCTGTAAATTTAAATGTTTCATCAGTCACTTCAGTCTCTTAGTCATGTCCGACTCTGCGACTCCATGGACTGCAGCATGCCAGGCCTCCCTGCCATCACCAACTCCCAGAGCTTGGTCAAACTCATGTCCACTGAGTCAGTGATGCCATCCAACCATCTCATCCTCTGTCATCTCCTTCTCCTCTTGCCTTCAATCTTTTCCAGCATCAGGGTCTTCTAATATGTTAACACATACTATGTGACACATACTTCCAACCCTTCCTCATCCAGGGATTGGAGACAGCAGCCAAGAGTCTCAGTAGTAATTACTTTGTCTGAGACTTCTTCTTTTCTCAGACAGGTTCTAAGTCATGCAATAATTAGAGTTCTTCCTGTCCCTTTCTACCACTTCTCAGGTGTCTCTCTTTGAAGTACAGCCATTAACTTGGGGCTTCCCATGTGGCTCAGAGGTAAAGAACCCACCTGCCAATGCAGGAGAAGTAGGTTCAATCTTTGGGTTGGGAAGATCCTCAGGAGAAGGAAACAGAAACCCATTCCAGTATTCTTGCCTGGAAAATTCCATGGACAGAGGAGTCTGGAAAGCTACAGACCATAGCGTTGCAAAAGAGTTGGACACGACTTAGTGACCAAACAACATCAATAGCTTGTTAACTTTATTACACAAACATACGCACCCGTTGCTTTATCTGTATCCCCCATGGTTGCTACATAAACCTGTGCAAAATAGGAAGGTGTGGGATGTAAAAATCTCCTAATCTAAATTGTTCTCAATATTTCTTATCCTGGATAGTGAGTGTGACACTAAAATCCATTCTTGCTGCATGCAGACTGAAGTCATATTCAGGCAGAATGCTGAAGAGTGGCTTCTTTAATACTGTATTATTCAGGAGGCATACTATCTGTTTCCTGTCTTCTTACTAAAACTTCTCCATGATCCAGTATCTGAAGTTAAAAGGCGAGGTCACCTGTTAACTTGACGAGAATTTTCATGCCAACTATTGTCTCTATGAACCTTAAATAATGTGACTTTCACTTTTCCTGTATTCAAGCTCTTCTACTTCACAAGGTTATGGTGTGTATGTAGCTGATCTTGAGAAAATGCATCTAAGGACATTCCAGTATTCTCAAGGAGAACATTTTCCTCAACACACTGATGGGATGCCTTCCACCTTCAGAATAGTAAGTAGTCTTGGTCAAAAGTAAGGAAAAAAAAACCTCTTTGAACCTAGTTTGGAAATCTGAGTTCACAATCCATCATTGTTCTCTTTCATTTACAGGCTTATCAAATATATGCACCTAATTTTCAGTCTTGCAGGCCATTATCCTAGGAAGCAGCATACTCAAGTCCCAGGACACTTAACACTCATAGAGAGTTTCTCATACTTTCACAGTGTCAGGGCTCACACACGTGTTTGGCCTGACTTTGTCACGGTGGCGCAGAGATGCCTGCTCTACATCATCCCCTAGCACAGTCTACAAATGAACCTCACCTCTACAGCTCCCATCTAGACCTGAGATAGGCCCTCATGATTCCTCTCTCATGCCTGATCCCCCGGCTCCCATAGCATCGCCTCGGTAGTTCTGGACCCTGCCAGCTGACAAAGTGATCTTTATCTGGTTCAGATTTGATGAGTTTCCTCCTCTGCTAAACTTTCATTTATAAAATCTCCCTGGATAAATTCCAGATGCCATAGCTGCAATTCTGAAAATATCTGCCTCCCATCACTTGCTTGTACAACACACCGTGACCATGTGTGAGGCACAGTCGCAGCGAGTCCATCATGAAGGAAGGATTGGAAGACAAGAAAACACACACACGCCAAAAAAAAAAAAAAAAAAAAAAACGGGGAAAAGGAAGCGGAGAGACAAGCTTTTTAGAAGAGAGGCAAGAAGAGAAATGTGCACAGTTCTTTATGTATTGCCCCAAGACAAAGAAAGGAAAGGGAGGGCAGGTAACAGACTGTTCGAGAGTAAGTTCACGTGGATGAGAATATGTTAGAGTGCATTCATACAGGAGCAGGACTGAGCCATGCAGAGAGACAAGAGAGAGAGCGAGACAGAGAGAAAGAGATGGGTCCAGGGAGGGAGGGAGAGAGAAAGAATGCCTATATATTCTGCACGTGTATACGTTTGCATGCTCGGTCAAAAGTTGAATGAAATTACTTCAGTTGAACTACAGATGGAGAAGAGGGAAGAATGATTTTGTGGAGTTCTCTCTGCTGCTACTGCTGTCGCATCAGTCGTGTCCAACTCTGTGCGATCCCACAGACGGCAGCCCACCAGGCTCCCCTGTCCCTGGGATTCTCCAGGCAAGAACACTGGAGTGGGTTGCCATTTCCTTCTCCAATGCATGAAAGTGAACATTGAAAGTGAAGCCGCTCAGTCATGTCCGACTCTTAGCGACCCCCTGGACTGCAGCCTGCTAGGCTCTTCCATCCGTAGGATTTTCCAGGCAAGAGTACTGGGGTGGGGTGCCATTGGGTGCTCTACAAAGAAACTTTAGAAACTCATTTTGCTTCATTTTTTTCCGAATAATCTTAAACGTGATTTCCCCTTGCTTTTATCCTTCATTTACTTTGCTTTTGGGCTTCTCTTTGCTTCTCCTCTTTGTTCTTCCTATTTTATCTCCTAATCCTTGCTGTTGCTGTTTACTCACTAAGTCGTGTCCAACACTTTTTAACTCATGGATTCCTTTATAAAATAATCTGAAAGAAGGTGATTCTGCCCTCTCCACCTCAAATAACTTAGGATAATCTTCCCATGTCAACCTCAACTTTTTACCTCTAAATCCTAAAGGAAATCAACCTTGAATATTCATATAGCCACAGTACTTTGTTGGCACCTGATGCAAAGAGCTGACTCATTGAAAAGACCCTGATGCTGGGAAAGATTGAGGTAAGAAGAGAAGGGGTGATAGAGGATGAGATGGTTGGATGGCATCACTGACTCAATGGACATGATTTTGAGAAAACTCAGGGAGATAGTGAAGGACAGGGAAGTCTGGTGTGCTGCAGTCCATTGGGGCTCAAAGAATTGAACACAACTTAGCAACTGAACTATAACAAGCCCAACTAATTATCAGCCTGAATTCCATCTACAATCATATTGTTTTTGCCATGTGAGGTAACAGTCACAGATTCTGGGGCTAAGGAGGTGAACATCTTTGAGGGTCATTGATCTGTCCATGAGAGAGAGTTTCAAGCTGAGGGCAGTTACTAGGCCATAAGAGGACAGTTAAACCACCAGAAAATCCAGCAGATTTCTGTAAATAAATATGAAGATTAGAGATCTGCATCTATGTTGCCACGAAAACTTCCTATGGGGCCCAGGTAACACTCTGCGAGAAGGGAAAGAGAAGAAAAGTAGAAAAAGTCATGAAAAGACAAAATTAACCTCAAAAGAGTCTATGATTTAAACTGGAAGAGACAGATAACATTAAAATGATAAGATTAAAATTTTTTGCTGACATCAGTGGAAGCAGAGGGCTTATTACAAAGTTGCTTGAGTTATAGAAAATACAGAAAATTACATGCATGCATATGATAATAGTACAATATAAACTTCAGTGTTACTACATATTCTTATTTTTAAATCTTTCTACAACCAATTCTTTTACATATTTTTTCTCCTCTGTTTCTTCTCAGTTATTTTTCTGTTCAGCCTTCCCAAACCCAGTTAATTCTTTTCTTGTTCTTTCATCATTCCATTCCTGTTCTTCTTCTTATAACTGTATAATTTTTTAAATATAATTGTATAACTCTTTTTCTTACTTTTATTCTTTTCTCTCTGTTTCTTGCATCTAACCTGGCTACAAGAAGAGAGAAGAAAGCTGAGACCATGTCTTGTTCATATTTTTGTCCCTAAGACTTAACATGGGTATTGATTGATAGCAGATGCTCTGCTGCTGCTGCTGCTAAGTCACTTCAGTCATGTCCGACTCTGTGCAACCCCAGAGATGGCAGCCCACCAGGCTCCCCATGCCTGGGATTCTCCAGGCAAGAACACTGAGTGGGTTGCCATTTCCTTCTCCAATGCAGGAAAAAGTGAAAGTGAACTCACTCAGTTGTGTCCGACTCTGTGCGACTGCATCGATTGCAGCCCACCAGTCTCCTCTGCACATGGGATTTTCCAGGCAAGAGTACTAGAGTGGGTTGCCATTGCCTTCTCCAGTTTATATAGCTAGTAAATAGTAAAGCTGGGATTTGCCCCTACACTAAGTCTCTTTGGTGAAGCCTACCAGGCTCCTTCGTCCATGGGATTTTCCAGGCAAGACTATTTATTGAATAAATGAATAAATACTTTGATCCCGTAGTATACAGTAAGGAAGGGATGCTAAAAAATGTCAGTGAACATTGTTAGTGTTCTGAAAACACAGAGAATAGCTAGATTGCATTAAAAATAACTATTTCTCACTTTAATGCTAGTTTCTCCAGTTGTCAAGTGGATTATCACCTTTTAAACTTGCCATCATAAAAAAGAAATTTTAAATTATAACCAGAAGATGGCAAAGGAGACAGGGTAATTGGAATTAAATTTATACAGAGGATTTTTCCTTTATACTGTTGTTTAAATAGGTTCACATAAATTGAAAAAGCAAGAAACTTCCAAATGGATAAAAACAACTGAATGTGATTGCTTTACCCAAAGCTAAGAGCTGGAGATGAACTGATCAGGAATGAATTATTCTCAAAAGAGCAAGTCAGATGCTCTTAAGTTGTGGGAATAAGCAGGTTTCTCTCTCTGAAAATAGCCTGTTCTGAAAATAGTCCACCATTCCCTGAAGGGCAAGCGACTGTTTCAAATTATAGGAGTGTCCAAATTATGGGCTAAACACCTTCTGGTAATTACATTCCTGAAAATGTCACTTTAAAAAAGGCATTTTCAACTTTGTGATGTGTTTGCAGGAAAAACGCTGTCCAAATGAGACTCCAGACCTGAGAAAGCAATATGGGACTAAAGAAGAAAGGAAACGACCAGCGTGAGGTGGAAAGCCAGAATAGCAAGGAAAAGCCCTGCCTTGCAGTTCAGAACAGCATTTGGTGTTACCCAGCCATCGGTGAGTAGGTAGAAGCATTGAAGCAACTGGGCAAGAGAATAAAAATCAGATTTCTTTCCATTGTTGAAGAGAGTGATATATCACATGCATTGTTTCATATAATCCTTAGGAAAAAAAAATGATAAATTTTTAATAACTTGACCACATGTCACACAAGTTAATGATGGACCTGGGATTTGAACTTGAGTCTGTTTTAATAAGCCTCTATAGTTAACTGTTATCTGGGCTTCCCAGATGACATTAGTGATAAAGAACCCACCTGCCAATGCCAACACAGGAGACCTAAAGGTTCAATCCTTGGGTTGGAAAGCTCCCATAGAGGAGGGCATGACAATCCACTCCAGTATTCTTGCCTGGAGAACCCATGAACAGAGATGCCTGGCAGGCTACAACCTACAGTGCTGCAAAAAGCCAAACACAATAGAAGGGACCTAGGATGCGCACGTAAGAAACACTCCCAACCCTCTGCACAGGTTTTGCTGCTGTTGCTTATTTGTTTGTTGTTACCTTTATCTGCTGCTGCTGCTGCTGCTGCTAAGTCGCTTCAGTCGTGTCCGACTCTGTATGACCCCATAGACGGCAGCCCACCAGGCTCCCCTGTCCCTAGGATTCTCCAGGCAAGAACACCGGAGTGGGCTGCCATTTCCTTCTCCAATGCATGAAAGTGAAAGTGAAGGCGCTCAGTTGTGTTTGACTCTTTGCGACCCCATGACTGCAGCTTACCAGGCTCCTCCATCCATGGGGTTTTCCAGGCAAGAGTACTGGAGTGGGGTGCCATCGCCTTTTCCAACCTTTATCTACACAGGTAGTATTTTTGGCCCATGTAGGACTCGTGTGCATTTACTGGAAACATAAGTTGCAGAACGGATCACCGTAGTCACAAAGCAGGGTCAGAAAACCCCAATCAGGCATCACCATGATCACCATTACAACTGCCTTCTTGCATCCAGCAAGTTGGTCATGAGCATCAGACTGTGGAGTCTGGCTACTACCCCTTGCAAACTTTTCTTGGTAACTCCAGAGCAGGATGGTGAAACCACAGAGGGGGAAAAATGTCTCCAGAAAACCTAGAGCAACACAATCACAGGCTTCAACTTACTCCTGCCTTCCAAATGTTGAGTGTGTGCCTCTGATTGGAAAAGCATCAATTTGCATTTAGAATCCTAGATGTGATGGAATCTTGGAAATGCAGACTTTACTTTTCAGTCTATGGAATTAAAAAAAAAAGTCTTAATAGAAGGAGTGGAGAATGGGTACCAGGTGCCAGTTTTGTATATTCAACATATGCAGGAAATTAAGAATTTTGTTTCCTAGCTTATACTGAAGAGGGCTTCCCTAATGGCTCAGTGGAAGAGAATCTTCCTGCAGTGCAGGAGATACAGGAGATGTGAGTTTGATCTCTAGATAGGGAAGATCCCCTGGAGAAGGAAATGGCAACTCACTCCAGTATTCTTGCCTGGGAAATCCCATAAACAGAGGAGCTTGGCAGGTTACAATCCATGGAGTTGCAAAGACTTGAACATGACTTAATGACTGAGCACCTTAGAGGAAGGTAAAGACTGAAGATGAGATATAGGTTGATATGCTGGTAGAATGCTAGTAGAACATGATATATATCATCTGAAGAGAATTAATATCAGGTTTTTCACAGAAGCAACCTGTGAAAAGTCTCTTCATTTCCCACTCACTGGGTTTGAACTTAGAAGCACATAGCTCTAAATGGACCTCAAAAAGAAATAAAGCTAAAAAACAGAGAGAGCATACACATTCAGAATTACATCATTGTAACTGGACATGACTGAGTGCCTAAGCAACAACAGATAGCTGTCAGTAGATTGGTACACGAGGCAAGGTTATGCTTTTAGTCCATGACTGAAAAGGAAGCCAGTAGGCAGCTTAATGTTCTCACTTGGAATAGTCAGTCCAGTTAAAAGTCCCAGTCTCTAAGGAACTAACAAACTAGACTTCTAACAGAATAAAGAAATATTATCTTTACTAGAGGAACCTGAGACACTGCCTTAGTTCAGTCACTCAGTCATATCCAACTCTTTGTAACCCCATGAACTGCAGCATGCCAGGCTTCCCTGTCCATCACCAAGTCCCAGAACTTGCTCAAACTCATGTCTATTGAGTTGGTGATGCCATCCAGCCATTTCATCCTCTGTCATCCCCTTCTCCTCCTCCCTTCAATCTTTCCCAGAATCAGGGTGTTTTCAAATGAGTCGGTTCTTCACATCAGATGGCCAAAGTATTGGAGCTTCAGCTTCAGCATCAGTCCTTCAAATGAATATTCAGGACTGATCTCCTTTAGGATGGACTGGTTGGATTTCCTTGCAGTCCAAGGGACGCTCAAGAGTCTTCTCCAACACCACAGTTCAAAAGTATCAATTCTTCAGTGCTCAGCTTTCTTTATCGTCCAGCCCTCACATCTACACGACTACTGGAAAAGCCATAGCTTTGACTAGATAGATCTTTGTCAGTAATGTCTCTGCTTTTGAATATGCTATCTAGGTTGGTCATAGCTCTTCTTCCAAGGAGCAAGTGTTCTTTTAATTTCATGGCTGCAGTCACCATCTGCAGTGATTTTCTAGCCCAAGAAAATAAAGTGTCTCATTTCCACTGTCTCCCCATCTATTTACCATGAAGTAATAGGACTGGATGCCATGATCTTAGTTTTGGGAATGTTGAGTTTGAAGCCAGCTTTTTCACTCTCTTTTTTCACTTTCATCAAGACGCTTTTCAGCCCCTCTTCACTTTCTGCCATAAGGGTGGTGTCATCTGCATATCTGAGATTATTAATATTTCTTCCGACAATCTTAATTCTGGCTTGTGCTTCATTCATTCTGGCATTTTGCGTGAGGTACTCTGCTGCTGCTGCTGGTGCTAAGTCGCTTCAGTCATGTCTGACTCCGTGCAACACCATAGACAGCAGCCCACCAGGCTCCCCAGTCCCTGGGATTCTCCAGGCAAGAACACTGGAGTGGGTTGCCATTTCCTTCTCCAAGAGGTACTCTGCATAGAAGTTAATAAGCAAGGTGGTGACATACAGCCTTGACACAGCCTTAACCAAATAACATATTTATGGCTTCTTAGGAAAATAATAAGAAATTACTTTTTTGTGTGTGTTTCATAACTTTTGAAGAGTAAGCATAACTAATCAATATTCACAAAATGTTAATTTTTTGCCTCTAAGCACACAGAGGATGGTATTTCTCAGCTATTTCACAGCTGGTTAGAACATGAGAGCAGCTTTAATCAATAAATATGATAAAAAATGACGCATCTCTTCTGAGCAGAGAAGCACTTGCATCATTATTTAGTCTCTTTCACTAGTTGGAAAAGCCATGGATTCTACATGGGGCAATTAAAAGATGATGGAACTTTTGTGATTCTTTGAATCAGAAGTCATCATTAACCCATGTGAATCATGTAATATGAGTGAAAATTAATTTCTGCAGTATTAAGGCACAGAGATTGTTGGGGAGGAGTTAACTGGTCCTATTGCATTATTTAGCCTATATTGTCTAATGCTGCAGTACTGTGCTCAGTCACTCAGTAGTGTCTGACTCTGCAACCCCATTGGAATATTGCCTGCCAGGCTCCTGTGTCCATAGGATTCTCCAGGCAAGAATACTGGAGTGGGTTGCCATGCCCTCCTCAAGGGGATCTTCCCAATCAAGGGATTGAATCCAGGTCTCTCACATTGCATGTAGATTCTATATTGATTGAGCCACCAGGGAATATTGGGATATTAGAGCAATGAAAGATCTCTTATCTTATCACCTTTGGTGCAGGAGTAGTAGTTCCAAAGCCTGGCCATTTGTGCTGACCACAGAACATGTTCCAAGGTTGATAAGACTAAATCAGACATAGCAGGATCTTAGAAAGATCTTCAACCAATGAGGAAGTATCAGGGAGGTGAAATGAACAATAGAGAAACATCAGAGCCAGATAAAATCTAGTTCCAAGTACCAGCTTTGATGCTTATTAAGTAAGTGCTAGCTAGCCTATTACATTTTAGGTATTTCTGAGCCTCAATTTATTTATAAGGCAGAAATAAAACTGCTATTCTTATATGAGTAATGTGAAAATGTGCAATATCATATCAGAAATGAATCGCCAGTCTAGGTTTGATGTAGCATACAGGATGCTTGGGGCTGGTGCACTGGGATGACCCAAAGGGATGGTATGGGAAGGGAGGTGGGAGGGGGTTCAGGATTGGGAACACCTGTACACCTGTAGCGGATTCATGTTGAAGTATGGCAAAACCAATACAATATTGTAAAGTAAAATAAATAAATAAAAGCATCAAAAAAAAAAAAAAGAACACATGTGAAATACTATTAGCATTCAATAAATGCCTCTTTCCATGTAAAAAGGACTCAGTGTTCTCAGACTAGAATTAATTAATAAAAATCAGTGATTTACTGAAGCACTGTTTCCTCAATTCCCAACCCCAGAATGGTTACGTTTCTCTCTAACCCTCCTCATGTAACTATAGAGTCCCTATGCATAAGAATGTGAACCATTCGTTCCTATTTATGTATCATTAGAATCCAATGCAGTTAATGAAAGGGTGCTGAAAAACTGACCATATGTGAATATGTAGAAAATGGTGTCCTCATCTCTAATAACACTGATTTGAGGGTTAACATAGCACATATTCAGCTTACAGGCTTCCCTGGTATCTTAGATGGTAAAGGATCTGCCTGCAAGGCAGGAGACTTGAGTTTGATTTCTGGGTTGAGAAGATTACCTGGAGAAAGAAATGGCAAACCACTCCAGTATTCTTGGCTGGAGAATCCCATAGGCAGAGGAGCCTGGAGGGCTATAGATCATGAAGTTGCAAAGAGATAGACTGAGCAACTGACCTTTTCACTTTCATATTCAGCTTAGTGTTAGATTCTTAATATATGGAGGAAGGGGAGCACTTAAAGTCTTTCTTCTACTTTTATAAAAAGAAGTAACATATTTAATGCGGCTGATGTGATGTCACGAACATGCTTTAGTGTTCTCTAAGATGAATACAATATGTACAAGATGAATGAATGTCCCCAGGCTCATAGGTTAAGAAACCCTTCGGCTACAATTCATTGGTTCAAATTCTTTCTGATGAGGTCAGTAACAAGCTATTAGCATCTGATAGCTGTTCACTGACCTATGTAAAATGATTCGGAGGTCTTATTTCCATGCATAGAGGACATTGTCTTAGATTAAATGAAAAACGACATTGACCAGCATCACAGAACATCTTGGTTTCACAGGATAAACTGAAACCTGAATCAGACGAAAGCGAAAAGCGTTAATGTTGCATCTGGAGGAGAGAAGCAAGAAGACTAAACATTGTTTTCTGACCATCAGAGTTGGGTCATTTCAGAGAGAGAGGAAGTTGACATTATAGTTCCTAGGGATAAATTGTTCTTCTAATTCCTTAAAATATATTCTATTATACACATAATAATAAAACTTTTAAAAATAATTATCCCCAACTTTGGTAAGTTGATAAGTTGGGGATAACTAAGATATCAGTTGACTATGGTGCAATCCACTGTTGATACATTTCCTGTTGTCCACATCTTGTGTAATTCCTCCCACATTAAGCCAGCACTTGGCCACATGATTTGTTTCAGTTCACGTGAAAAGCACCCGTTGTGACACAAATTGTTGTTGTTGTTCAATCACTCAGTTGTATTCGATGCTCTGTGACCCCATGGACTGCAGCATGCCAGGCTTCCCTGTCCCTTGCCAACTCCCAGAGTTTGCTCAAACTCATGTCCATCGAGTCAGTGATCCCATCCAACCATCTTGTCCTCTGTCATCCCCTTCTCCTCCTGTCTTCAGTCTTTCCCAGTATCAGGGTCTTTTCCAATGAGTCAGTTCTTTGCATCACGTGGCCAAAGTGTCAGAGCTTCAGCTTCAAGGTAGTCCTCCCAGTGAACAGTCAGCACTGATTTCCTTTGGGATGGACTGGTTTGACTCCTTGCAGTCCAAGGGACTCTTAGGAGTCTTCTCCAAGACCAATTTATGCTTTCAAAAGCATAATTCCTTCGGCTTTCTTTATGGTCCAACTCTCACATCCCTAAAAGAATACTGGAAAAATCATAGCTTTGACTATCAGATCTTTGTTGGCAAAGTAATCTCTGCTTTTGATAAATGCTTGTGCATTGCAATTTGCCTTTTGGAACATAGTTGCCATATAACAAAGTTCTGTTTTGTTGGGAGGTTATGTGAATGCCTTCCAGCTGATATTCCCAGCTGTGCAAGTAAGGACACTGAGCAGAAACCAACTCTAAGGAAACCTCATAGGTGAAAGTGAAAGTGAAGTGAAGTCGCTCAGTTGTGTCCGACTCTTTGCGACTGTAGCCCACCAAGCTCCTCCATCCATGGGATTCTCCAGGCAAGAATACTGCAGTGGGTTGCCATTTCCTTCTCCAGGGAATCTTCCCGATCCATATCTGATGACAAATTCACAAATGATCCCATCAAAAAACACATGAGCTCAAATAAACTGACCCAGCTAGTGTGTGTGTGCTTAGTACTGTCCAATTCTGTGACCCTTTGGACTGTGGCTCACCAGGCTCCTCTGCCCATGGGATTTTCTAGGCAAGAATACTGGAGTGGGTTGCCATTTCCTCCTCCAAGAGATCTTCCTGACACAGGGATCAAACCCACAGCTCCTGTGTCTCCTGCATTGCAGGCAGATTCTTTACCTGCTGAGACAGTGGGGAACCCATACCTAATTAGCCATCTCACAGAATTGTTAACAAATAATTGTTGCTGTTTCATCACTAAGTTGTGTTCAACCATTTTGTGAACCCCATGGAATACAGCCCACTAAGCTTCTCTGTTCATGGAATTTCCAGGGCAAGAATACTGGAGTAGATCATCCAAAGAGCAGGTTGAATCTTTACCACTGAGCCACCTGGGAAGCCTCGAATAAATAATTAACTACTGTGTTTTGTTATACAGAAAATACTAACCCCTATAGGAATTATTTTCAATTCATTAAAGAAGCTTTATATAATATCCCTTCACAATGACAATTCATTTATTTATTAATTTAAAGAATATTTATTGAGCATCTTGTTGTTGTACTCACAGTGCAATTGGAATGATTGAGCAAGAAAAGTTATACAGACAAAACACCAGGTGAGACACTTTTCCTTATGGAGCTTCCTCAGATGTCCTAAACCAGTGGCCCAAGATGCAAGTCTAGCCTATGAATATGTAATTTTTGTCCCCCAATGTTCTTTTAAAAAACAGTTATTTAAATATTGGAAGCATTTTCATTACCATTGGAAGGTAGAGACTCTTTCTTACACTCAGAAAAAATAGAATCATTGGCTCTGCACTTCCATGCAATGCAATTGGCTGAAATAAATAGCAGCTGTCCTTCCCCTCCCAGCATGGCTCATGAACTCTGCAGATTCACAATTTCCATCATTTTCTGTATTCTTCATGAGTCTCCAGACTAGAGTTATTTATCTTTGTTATTGTTTATCTTTGTAGAGTCATTTCATTTCGCTTTTTTTTTTTGCCTGTGTGATATCTGTAGGCATCTAAGTCTAAGACTTCCACATATAGGATCTAGTGGAGTCGAAAAACATGGTCGTCCAGAAAGATAAAAAATGTAAACACAGAAATAACATTAGATGTTAAGTTTAACAATGAATAAATTAAGGTAACCAATTCAGCTTTTTCAAAATACTGAGAATACTGAGAATACTTATTTTCAACTTAGCACTGAAGAAATTTAGGACATAGACTGTTTCCATTTGTTCTCCCATCAATTTTCATGAAATGTTGGGACTAGATGCTATGATCTTAGTTTTTTGAATGTTGAGTTCCAAACTGTGTTGCTGGAGAATACTCTTGATAGTCCCTTGGCCAGCAAGGAGATCAAACCAGTCAGTACTAAAGGAAATCAATGCTGAATATTCATTGGCAGGACTGATGGTGAAGCTGAAGCTCTAGTATTTTGGCCACCTTATTCAAAGAGCCAATTTATTGGAAAAGACCCTGATGCTGGGAAAGATTGAGGGCAGGAGGAGATGGAGGCAGTAGAGGATGAGATGGTTGGATGGCATCATTGACTCAATGGACATGAGTTTTAGCAAACTCTGGGAGAAGTTGAAGGACTGGGAAGTCTGGCATGCTGCAGTCCATGGGGTCACAGAGAGTTGAATAGGATTGAGCAAGTGAACAACAACAGGACACTCAAGATAGCATCCTAAGAATTAGGTGTGTCTGATTACAGAATCATTTTTTGGAAATAATGTCTTTGTATGTCTATAGATAAACTGCATCACAAAATCCTTATGACCTAGGAAAGTTCCTTAGAAAATCAGAGCCTGAGCTGTAGAGTGTTCAAACCAGAATTTAGAGAGTGTAGTCTGGTAACATGAAGAGGAGAACAAATATCAAAATCCTTCAGTTCATGAAATTGCAGGAAGAACTCAGTTGGAAAATATTTCACACTGACCTTATGTTGCTGGTGTGTTCAACCTATAATACGTCCTTAATCTGAAAATATTTCTGAGATTAGTTGTTTGTCAGTTGTTTCATTTGCTATTGTTTTCTCCCATTCAGAAGGCTGTCTTTTCACCTTGCTTATAGTTTCCTTTGTTGTGCAGAAGCTTTTAATTTTAATTAGATCTGATTTGTTTATTTTTGCTTTTATTTCCAGTATATTGGGAGGTGGATTATAGAGGATCCTGCTGTGATTTATGTCGGAGAGTGTTTTGCCTATGTTTTCCTCTAGGAGTTTTATAGTTTCTGGTCTTACATTTAGATCTTTAATCCATTTTGAGTTAATTTTTGTGTATGGTGTGAGAAAGAGATCTAGTTTCATTCTTTTACAAGTGGTTGACCAGTTTTCCCAGCACCACCTGTTAAAGAGACTGTCTTTGAGGGAAAGGGAGAGGGTGGGATGATTTGGGAGAACGGCATTGAAACATGTATACTATCTTGTAAGAATGAAGCGCCAGTCTATGTTCAATACAGGATGCAGGACGCATGGGGCGGGTGACGGGATGATTCAGGGAGAGGATGTGGGGTGGGAGGTGGGAGGGGGCTTCGGCATTGGGAGATCGTGGACACCTGTGGCTGATTCGTGTCAATGTATGGCAAAACAAATACAGTATTGCAATTAAAAAAAATAAATAAATTTAATTAAAAAAATCACTTTCATGAATTATAAGGTATATTCTGACTCACAAATACAGAATTTTCAAAATTATATAAAAATATTTCAAGATTAGAAATTAAAGAAAACAAATGTATATCTTATTAAAATTAATTCATAGAGTATATAGCTCCTGTTCTATAAAAATAAACTGTGTATAGCCCCTCAAAATCTGGGCTTTCTAGTTGCTCAAAATATATGTTCGGCTTTTCTTGGGGGCTGGCAATGCTCCTGCAATCCTGTCACGTCCAGATAATACTTTGGCTTGATCGCCGAACGTTATGGAAAATAAATCAGAAACAGCAACACTGGAAGGATGGTGGATGAGAAATGACGTCATCATTACCGTATTATCTATATTGTTGCTCAGCACAAAACATCCATTATCAGTGATGCCTTTGACTCTCTGCTTGTAACTCTTTAGATTTGATGTAGAAAAAAATCTTATTTTAAAGAAGTGACTTGTCATCAGTTGGCACTGGGAAAGGTTTGCAGTTTTTGTTTTCTCCTGTTAGGATTTTGTCATTTTTGTGGTGGCACATAGAAAACTATGTCTCTTGCCATTTAAATGGGTGCTACTACATGCTAGACTATCTCAGGAACTGGAAAACTTTAGTCTGAGGGCCAGATTCAGCCATCTACAAGTTTCGTATGCAAAATGGTTTTGGAACAGAGCCACACCTATACACAGATTGTCTTTAGCCACCTTTGTGCTACAGATGCTGAGTTGAGAAGTTGCAACAGAGGCCCTGTGGCTCACCCAGTCTAATAGAGTTACTGTCTATTTGGCCCTTTACAAAATAAGTTAACTGACTTCTGGACCAGAAGTTTTTGTTTTTTTTTTTACTAAGATGGGGAAAGGGCAGATCATTTATACAAGATCAAATAAAGATATGAATAACAGTAAGCAGGCTTATAATCCTCTAAGTGATTTAAACAACTATTAGAACAAGAAAAAATAATATCAGATCATGTATAATAGAGATAGCTAGTGGGAAGCTGCTGTATAGCCCAGGGAGCTCAACTTGTAGCTCTGTAATGATACGGTGGGGTGGGAGGGGGCAAGGCTGGGAGGGAGGCTCGAGAGGGAAAGGCTGTAAGTGTACTTATAGCTGGTTCATGTTGTTGTACAGCAGAAACCAATGCATTGTAAAGCAATAGGCCTCCAATTAAAATAATATTAATAATAATAGTAATATCCAACAATCTCATACAACTCACCAATTACAATCTCATACAACTCACAGATGGTGAAACTGTGTCTAGATGATTCATGCCTCTTAGTAGGCACAGCTTTCTGTGGTCCTCTCCCCTAGAATCAAGCTAGTCCTGTGACTATTGCTTGAGCAACAGAATGCAGGCTGCAGGTCACTGTGGCCATGTGCGACTGCCAAGGCGACATCCTAGGAAACCTTGCAAACAACTGTGACCCGAGATGACGTATTGTAGAAGAAGCCTGTAAAGCACAGTGGGATCCTGGCCAGCTTCCCAAAAAGTCAGGGAAGTTTTTGTAGTAGAGGTGAGCAAAATTAAATCTTCAAAGAAAAGTAGCAGTTTGCCAGACAGATGGATGAAAGATGGTTGCTTTCAGAAAAGAGGATGGTTGTGAATCTTCTAGACAAACAGAAGACAATTATGGAGGAATGGCAAAGTTTTCTTCTCATGAAGTCATCTCATTTTCTGTATCTTTTACTCATTAGTCTTGGTTCCACTCATTAAAATCAGTCAGACAAAGTCTACTACACTCTTTACTACTTTCAGAGGGCAAAGAACACTCTTATTCAAATCCATATAAATGTGTGCGCCTGCGAATGTGTGTACGTGTGCATATATTTGAATGGGATTTGAATTTTGAAGTGTAATTTGAATTTCAAATGACAGATTCTACACTTAGTGAAATTCAGATGACATTGTGTTGCTGTTGTTTGGTCACTAAGTTGTGTCCGACTCTCCTGTGACCCCAGGGACTGTAGCCCGCCAGGCTCTTCTGTCCAAGGGAATTCCCAGGCAAGAATACTGGAATGGGTTGTCATTTCCTCCTTTGGGAGATCTTCCCAACCCAGGGAATGAACCTGCATCTCTCGTGATGGCACACAAATTCTTTACCACTGAGCCACCAGGGAAGCCTACGTATGACATCGCAAATAAATATGTATATGTGTCTATATGTATATGCATTTATATGCTTGAATTAAATATAAATGTGTGTTTATATATGCATATGAAAGTGAAAGAAAGTGAAAGTGAAGTCGCTCAGTCGTGTCTGACTCTTTGCAACCCCATGGACTGTAGCCTACCAGGATCCTCCGTCCATGCGATTTTCCAGGTAAGAGTATTGGAGTGGGTTGCCATTTCCTTCTCCTGGGGGTCTTCCTGACCCAGGGATTGAACCCGGTTCTCCCCATTGTAGGCACACACTTTACCGTCTGAGCCACCAGGGAAGTCCTCATGTATGTGTATATATGTGTCTATTTCACCACACAGTGTTTATCACATAAAGACCTTTCTTTAATACATTTCCTGAGTGCTGACTCACATAAATAACCCCTTTTCCAAAGGACAGCACTTTAGCCATTTAAAGGCCATCATCATGTTCTCTCTGAATCTTCTCTTACCAAAAACAGTTTTATTAACACATGTGATTCCTCCCACATAAAAAGACTTCAAGTGTTTTCATTTGCTGGTTTTTATCTATTGAGTGGCTGCTATGGGTTGGACAGTGTGCTAGACTCAAGGGATGCCACACTAGACAGACAGACAGACCCCCTGAATTCAAATCTCTTTGAAATCTTACTTGATTTTCTCTAAATAGTCTCTGGTTTGCCTGTATACCATTTAAAGTTGTACAACCAAAGGCTGGATCCCAGACCTGGTCTAAATTATTTTATCTGATTAATTGAGTATCTCATCATTCACAAGATAAATTAGCATCCAGTTTGGGGGATTTGGGCATCGAGGTTGCTCCTTACATTCATTTACCTATTAATAAACTCACACACGTTATGTCCCAGGCCCATACAAACTGAATATTAGGACTATCCTCACATTCCCAGTGACATTAATGAGCACGTTTAATTTCTACACCTAATAAAAGAAATTGTCTGAAAGAGATATTTTTATACCATTAACGAGGATTCATTAGCAAGGAGGTTGGATTGTGAAAGGACAATAAGAAATTGCTTTCTGTGACAACTTAACTCTTCTCTAGGAAAAAGAGGATGTAGTTATTATTAATTGAAGGGCCCTCTATTATATTCTCTTTTTACTTTATTCATCAAAAGAATGGATATTAATTGCTTGTTCTTGGCAAGAATTGTGTTGAAGAAACTAGGGATATTTAGCCTAGATAAGATGTTAGAGGACGTAATGGCTTTTGTTTGTTTTCAAAATCTGATGGATGGTCATATGAAAAGGCAGCTTTATGTCACGGTCAAAGAAAAAAATGGCCAATACATTTAAATGACAAGATGAAATGTATCAACAAGTTTTAAGAGAAACGAAAGGGCACAGCTACAAAAGAAACAGTCTTGTGCTTCCAAGGGTACAGATGTTTCCAAGTAAATTCAATTATTGTTTAAATATTATTGAACTAGATGAAGTCTATTTATATCTTAATAGTCTAAGCTCATACCCATTAGATATCTATGTAGGTTTACATATGCATATATATATATATATATTTTTTTTTAGTTGCTAAATCCTGTTCAACTCTGTGTGATCCCATGGACGGTAGCCCACTGGGCTCCTCTGTCCAGGGGATGTTTTAGGCAGGAATACTGGAGTGGATTGCCATTTCCTTCGCCAGAGGTCTTCCTAACTCAGGGATCAAACCCATATCTCCCATGTCTTCTGCACGGCAGAAGGATTCTTCATCTCTGAGCCACCAGGGAAGCCCCCATTTAGTATAGAGATATATTTACTGAAATTGGAGGAAATGTATGAAGAACTATAAAATGAACATGCATATATTCACATTTACAATTATGAAAATTAAGACCCTAAAATATCACTTTATAAGAAAATTTTTGAACCTTTCTTTTACTCTTTCTTGGTCATAAAATAGTAGCACCTACTCTTGAAAATATTAGTAAAATGATAACTATTCTTCTTTCCACTCCCAGATAAACTGTCTGGTTGGCGAAACAGGGAAAATAGGATGCCCTGAGACTTTATGGATTCACCTCTGGTTCTGGACCACGTGCCAGGCTGATAACCAGGACTTCCTTTCCCAGTCTCTGGCAGAGATCATGATTAAGTGGGATGTTTCAAATACATTTTGGGTAAGGAATTAGAAAATGTGATTCTGTCCACGAATCAATTCACATTCTCAAAGACAAATATACTAGACATGAAGACAGCATTTTGATTATAATTTTTCTGTGGTTATTTCCCAATGGATTCATAATTTCAATTTCATCAATAGGCAATAGTGACCCCAGAATGCAGGCCATCAGGAAGCAAGAAAATGTTTAAAATTGCTTGATGCTTTTATATTTTTATGAATGGACATATAACCACAAAGATAAATTCATATACCCTATGTTGTCACTTATTTGTGAAACCTAAAAAAAAAAAAAAATTAGCTTACAAAAGAGTACAGTATTTGTTGCAAGGGGCTGGGAGTGAGGAGCATAGCAAGAGGTTGGTAAAAGGGTACAAAGTTTCATCTCTAAAATGAATAAGATTTGAGAATCTAATCTGAAACAGGATGGTTATAGTTGATAACATATTGCATATTTAAAATTTACTGAGAGAGTAAAATCTGTTCTCAACTCCTCCCAAAATAAAATACAAATATGATGTGGTGGATGTGTTAGTTAACTAGATGAGGGCTTCTTTCACATTGCATGTTTAGTTTTAGTCATGTCCGACTCTTTGCAACCATATGGACTGTAGCCCGCCAGGCTCCTCTGTCCATGGGATTCTCCAGGCATGAATACTGGAGTGGGTTGCAATGACCTCCTCCAGGGGATCCTCCCAGCCTAGGGACTGAACCCTTGTCTTCTGCGCTGCAGGTGGATTCTATCTTTGAGCCACTTGGGAAGACCCTTCACATTGTATGAGTCAAGGAGGGAGTGAGTGAAGTCACTTAGTCGTGTCTGACTCTTTGCGATCCCATGGACTGTAGCCTAAAAGGACATCCTGTTTTCCCTGTTTCACCAACCAGATAATTTGTCTGGGAGTGGAAAGAAGAATAGTTATCATTTTACTAATATTTTCAAAAGACTAGATGGTATTATTTTATGACCAAGAAAGAATAAAATTCCTTGCATGGAATTTTCCAGGCAACAGTACTGAAGTAGGTTGCCATTTTCTCTTCCATGGTATCTTCCCGACCCAGTGACTGAAGCCAGGTCTCCCTCATTGCAGGCAGATACTTTACTGTCTGAGCCACAAGGGAAGCCTTCACATTGTATATGTACATCTAATTACAACAATGTACACTTTAAATATCTTATAATTTTATGTATCAATTATACCTCAATAAGCCTGAATTTAAAAAGAGATGTATAGAAAATATGCATTTTAAATGGTTATCTGCTACTACAATCCTTATGTCTGTAACATTTTATAGTATGAAAGACATAAGTTTAGGGACAAGAAAGGCATCCCCTCTTCTGCACTGTTGTCAGTGGTTTAACCTTTTATATTTTAATACTATTTGCATCATGCATTAGGCTGGCCACACCCAAGAATGTGTGTGTGTTGGTCGCTCAGTTGTGTCTGACTGTTTCCAAGCCCATAGACTGTAGCCTGCCAAGCTCCTCTGTCCATGGAATTCTCCAGGCAAGAATACTGGAGTGGGTTGCCATTCCCTTCTCCAGGATATCTTCCCAACCCAAGAATGTGGAGCAGAGCAATGTAAGTGGAAGTCACCCAACCCCACCACAGAAATATGAGCTACCTAAGACTGTTTTCTTATTTCAGTGCCTCAACCTCCCTTATAGACCGGAATCATGCAGATGAGGCTGGGGACCAGTGTTACATAAAGGCAAGAACATTAAATTTCCGACCAGAAGATAAGTACTCTAAAATTACTGTGTTTTTGTTTGTTTGGGTAATTGCTTGGGTTTGTTTGATTTCCTTCTTAAAAAAAAACAAAACAAACAAACAAAAAAAAAAACAGAGAACTTAAACTTACTGAGCACTTTTCTACTTGATTGGGCTCCTCATTAATATTCTAACCCCCTGTCTTTCCCTTGTTAACCACAGTGACCTTTCTGCTTTTTCTGGAATCCTGTCAGTTGATTTTCTCTGCCCTTGTCCCCTCCTGCAAGAGCTACATGGAGCCCCTCTCTGGCATCTTTCAGGACCAAGCTGAAATGCTGCCTTCTCGGTGAGGTGCTGACACCTTGGCATTCTAAGGGAAATAATTGCCTAGTCCATGTCACAGTCTTTAGGGATTCTATTTTGCCCTCATCTGCACACTGGGGGAAAAAAAAAAGAATGGCGCAGTTGTTACAGAGATATCTGACTATGTCAGAATGATGATATGTCTGGGTGTCACTAATTAGCTGGCACATACTATGCCCACAAACACATGTATTTAGTTTTGTTTGTCTGCTTGTTTTCTGTTTCTGCATCAGAATATGTTTCATGAAAGCAGGGACTTTTGTCTCTTTTGTTTCCTGTTTTATATCCTGTTTTATGCCCATGACAGCACTTGGCATTGTAATAAGATTCTGATAAAACTTTATTGAAGGAAGGAAAAGAAGGTGGCAATCATATGCCAACTTTGTCTAGCTCCAAAACTAACACACTTCTACCCACCATACTGTGCTAACCTTCCTGAATGCTAATCAGTTAAGAGCTATTTCCTTCACTACTTGTTTTAAAAACCTGTTGCGAGCCCCATTAACCCAGTGTTTTAGTGAGAAAGTGTTCACTATTTATTTTGTGGGGAGTTCAGAAGTCCCCCAAAGGCTAAAAATAGATTTAAAGTCATACTTGTGTTCTGGATACAGAATGTATATATTCTAATGTGTATTCCATTCAAAAAATAGGTTCCAGGAAACAACCCCAGACAAAACCCAACACAGCAGACAAAGCAGAAACACAGCCTTATTGACGTAGTAGAGATGAGAGAATAAAGAAGGTGGAGATTACTTTGAGTTACAAAACATACTTCCAATCTGGTATCAAGGACTACTGCCGACATAGAAGAACGTTATCTTTTTTCACCATTACAGGGTCAAGTAGGAAAGACAGCTTCAGAATGCCAACCTTATTGGACACAAGAAATTTTACAGAATCAGCTGGGAGATGGAGTTTCTTTGTGGATGTTTACAGCAGTTCCCTTGGAGGGGGGCGGAAAAAAGACCTTGAGATGATTTTCTCATCCTTAGTAGCCAACACTGATACCAGTTTCCTCACTCAAAATATTTTCCTAATGATCCATTGTTGATAGAGAAAAGACCTAGAGAAAGTGTTTTTGAATGAAACAAACCAAAGATTGAAATAGATATGTACCATTTTGTCAAACATGTTGCTGTTGTTTAGTTGCTAAGTCTTGTAGCCCGCCAGGCTCCTCTGTCCATGGGATTTCTCAGGCAAGAATACTAGAATGGGCAGCCATTCCTTTCTCCAGTGGATCTTCCCAACCCAGGGATCGAATCTGCGTCTCCTATTTGGCAGGTGGATTCTTTACCACTGAGCCACCAGGGAAGCCCCATTAGTCAAACATAGGAGAAGTATTTAACCTCACTGACTTCACTACCCTTCTTTCTGAAATGATATACTGGTACTCAAGCAGCTTGCCTCAAGAGTACCTGATCTTAACAACTATGCTCGGTATACTCTGGTCCTTTTGCTCAGAGTGTATCCCATTTTCTCTCTTCTGCTTATAATTTGTGTCACTCAAATGCTGCTTCTTTGGGAACCCTTTCCTGACCCCTTGGCCTAGGTCATGGCTGTGTTATCTACTCTCATGACATCAAATGACTTTCCTTCTATGTTTTGTAAGATCTTCCCTGATAGCACAGCAGGAAAATAATTCACTTGCAATTCAGGAGACACAGGAGACATGGATTTGATTCCTGTCTGGAAGAGCCCCTGGAGAAGGAAATGGCAACCTACTCCAGTATTCTTGCCTGGAGAATCCCGTGGACAGAGGAACCTGATGGGCTACAGCCCAAAGTGTCACAAAGAGCTGGACAGCACTGAGACATAATACTGGGATTTTGGGGGAGGTTATTTTATAATCATTCTAGTTTCTGTAATCTGCCTTCCCTAATAGGCCACAGACTTTATGAAAGCAAGACTTCTATGGGTCTTTCCTGAGACTCATACAGTCAGTATTCAGCATACTTCCTGGATGAGGGCAAGCTCTAACCAAATGTGTGTTGAATAAATAAATGCATAGATACATGTCAGATCAGCCCCGGGTGTTCTTTGGAAGGAACGATGCTAAAGCTGAAACTCCAGTACTTTGGCCACCTCATGTGAAGAGATGACTCATTGGAAAAGACTCTGATGCTGGGAGGGATCGGGGGCAGGAGGAGAAGGGGACGACAGAGGATAAGATGGCTGGATGGCATCACTGACTCGATGGCTGTGAGTTTGAGTGGACAGGGAGGCGTGGTGTGCTATGATTCATGGGGTCGCAGAGTCGGACACAACTGAGCGACTAAACTGAACTGAACATGTGAAAGTGTGAAAGTGATTCAGTTATGAATTTAGAGGTAATTCCTCTATGGCCTCTTCCCTTCATTCTCTGTCTCTGCCTGGGGTCAGGGTGGTAACTGGTTCCAACCTGTGCTTCTGAGTGCTGCTCACAAGAAAACCTATCAGGGCCCACCACATCCACTCTCAAAGTCAGTGCGTAGGCAGAGTCAGTTAGCATGACCCGTACAAGGGAACTTCAGCCTTAGGCAGGTTTAAGTGCTGAGCTAACAGTCACTGTAATTCAATTACAAGGGGACCTGGAGACTTGGAAATTACTTTCTTATTTTTATATTTTCTTCGCATTTCCCAGGTCCCCTGCTTTAGAGCACAAAAGCAGGATCCTGTCCTCCAGCCCTGAACTCCTTCTAGAGCAAATCTCCAAAAGATTATAAGCCTTAAACAAATCTCCTTATGGCTGCAGAAGTTAATTTATAACTCGGTTACAGCTTATGAGGCTGCATAATTCAGTTCACCACAGTGAATGTAGGGAGAGATCAATCATGACTGTTATGTTTTTACTGTACTTCTCCAAATGCAAAAAGAGCGGTATTTTCTGCCTTTCTTTTGATGGAGAGTGGGCACCCTGCTATCTGAGCTGTCTGAGAGCTCAAGAAATGATATAATCCATTGTCCTAAAACTCAGAGTGTTCCAAAATAAAAGCACAAGGGAAAGTTCATCCTCTCCCTCCCCCACCTCCCCATCCCCTTTTCTACTTTTCTCTCCAACTGCATGACTTAAGGACTGAAACAGGTTTATTTTTTGGTTTTATTTATTTATTTATTTTGAGACTTGGTTTAAACCCAGCAGGATTATTTAGATGCAGAATCCACACATTCATCATGGAAAGAGGACTTAGTGGAAGGACCAAGGCCAGGGTTAAGGAAAACATTCATCTTGGACACAAAATGGAAAAGGATGCTAAAACTCAGTAATCAAGATGAATAATGTCTCCATGCAATACTTTCAAAAATCAGAATTAAGTCCAAGCAAGGATCCATGGTAAACAAAATGTCATCATCTTAATAAGAACAACATTAACATCGCTGATAGTCTTTCTTTTGCTTCAGGCTATAGTATTGTTAAGTGTATCAAGCCCTTGTTTAGATTTTTAATGTATTGCTCATCATGAGACACTTTACATAATTTTTGACTTTAAAAAAGTACTGCATATGATATCATTTATCTTGATTACTGAGTTATTTTGGTGTTCTTTTAAACTTTGTGCCCAAGATGAATGTGTATTAACTTCATCTTAGGCTCATCCTGGCTCTGCTTAGTGGAAAGAGAATTTAGAAGATAGAAATGGACACAGATGCACCTCCTGCAAGCAGGGGCCTTAGGAAAATCCCCAAAACTCTGAGTTACCTTAACTTTGCTCTCAGCATCATTTCTAGAAGTTCGTCACCTACAGATGCAGCCTCAGTCAGCCTCTGAGCCAGTTTTCATCAAACCTGGGGAGTCTTAGACTGATTCAGCGTGGATGAGATCTAAAATAGCATTCATAATAGCTGGGATTTATCTGTCAGGCAGCTTTAAATGGGCAATAATAACACCAGAAAAAATATCAAGCTAATTCATTTTCACTCTTTTGGTCTAGTTTAAAATTTTATCTTCCCCAGAGAGATGACTGAGACCAGCAATGGGTGTAGTCCACTGGAGCTAGTCTTCCATCTCCAAGTAATGTCTTTGTGGTGCCTTGGACAAGCATATATTGCCCATCAGCCGCAGTTTCCCCTGAGATCTGGATCTCTGCCCCTTTCTCCCCTTGGTCTCTGTGTTGGCGTCCCATCTGAATCTTTGCTAGGCAGCTACCATCTTGAACCAAGTTCACTTTTGCCATTCCCCTGATCTGATAGCAAATTTTGGCCAAGACTCTCTTAATAACTTAAGTAATGGACTGCATCCTCAACCAGATACAAGTCATCTAGAATCTTTATCTCAGCAGTTATAGCGATTTCTTATTATCTGCAAAGAGTGAGTTCCAGATACCTCCAAATACCAAGAGTGCAAATTCTCAGGTCTTTTGTGTGAAATGGCATAATATATATCTCTTTGATCTTTATTGATTTCAAAGGTATTCTTAATATCACATTTCACATCCAACCTACTTCATGGGCTTTTTGTTGCTTAGATAATTGATGAACTAGATCGTAAGAGGCAAGAGTCAATAGAATTCAGCTTATAAGACACCCATCATAAAAATCTAATGGTATGCAATCACACTGTAGAATTTGAGAATGAACTCTGACATACTCTGGCCAAATGACAACAATAAACTGTGAATACTGATATTTACAGAAATTACCCAGGAATCTCCTTCCTTGGCTTCTGTCTTCACTCCATTCAATTCCTTCTCTCTGTTCAACTCTTTGTGATCTCATGGACTGTAGCCCACTAGACTCCTCTGTCCATGGAATTCCTCAGGCGAGAATACTGGAGTGGGTTGCCATTTTCTATTCCAGATTTAAAATTCATAAGATTGGTTTGGACACATTTTATTCCTAGCACACTATTCTCAAAATGCATTTCAAAGAATGATTGATACATAAATTTCCCTGGGGTGAGGTGGCAAAATATCTCTGGGCATCGCTACCTACTATAACCTCCTCTTGGAGATTCAAAATGTTTATTTGCATATTAAAGGCTCTGAGAAGACTATAGTAGAGAAGATGTTTAACTTTGTTGAACTCAGCAATTTCCTTTTTTTTTTGCTCATAGGATCTTTCTTTTCCATAAAATCTATTTGTATCCTCTCATGACAATATTTCATTGGCAAGGGGCGGGGGAGCACGAGCTTGATCACTTCTCATCATACTTACGCACTTGTGTGCTCTCTTGGGAGGAAATGTGCTCCTTTTCTTATGGAACACATTGGTAACCCAAGCCATGCAAGCTGTGCACCTCTCCCACCTCTGCTACCCAATAGCATCCTCATAGTCCCTTCAGGAAGGACCTGGCCCTACTATTTGCCATGACAGGTAATAATTCCTCTGCGACAAGGGAGTGCTGATAAATCCTTCGGTGGAAACATTCTGTCCTTCACTGGGGGACCCTTGTGAAGGGTCAGAACCATCTCAGAACCCTTTCTTGAGGGCAGCACCACAGCGCTTCCTGTCTAGCCTTACTTTCATCATCTCTACGCTCCCTACTTCCAACTATAGCTCAGAAAGTCGCTTCTTCTTAAGCTTTTGAGGTTTAAGAGTGATTGACATAGTTATCATGACTGTCAACCTTCAGATGGTCCCAGAATCACCTTGAGGGCTTATTAATACACCAATTTGGAGGCATACCCTAGAGCTTCTGATTCAGCAAGTCTGGGTGGAAGGCAGAAATTTGGAATTCTAACAAACTCCCAGGTGATGCTAATTTCAGGAGCATATTTTGAGATCCACTGGTATATAGAAACAATTACATGTACAGAGTAGCTCTGCTTTCAAGAGGATTGCAGTTACCCTATGTTGACAAGGCCAATATATATAATATGAAAATGTAGAGGCAGACAAGCAAAAAAATAAAAATAAAAAAAAATCCATACAATTGTCCAACTAATCAGAGGTCTACTAGAATGCCAGCATCCTAAAAAGTAGTAAACTGGGGCTCAGAAAAAAAAAAAGAATTCTTGTTACATTTTTAATTTAAAAAGTAGAAAAGTAAGCTGTGTTAATATTACTGATGTGATTGACAAGGTTTCCTGTGGTTGGGGGAATACTGAGTTATAACACAAAAGGATCCATGGGCACCCACACTGATTTGTTCGCTTTTAGTATGCTGTGTTAGGATAAGGATATGGGTTTTCTTGCTGTGACAAAGACCAAAATGTCAATGACTTTTTAAAAGTTCATTTCTAACAGCCCTAACAGTATAGGCCTGAAATTTTCAGGGCTGAAATAGCAATCCAGTGGTGCGGAACACCCTTGACCTTAAAACGGTGTTGTTCTGCCATTCTAAGCATGAGATTCCCTATTGTGAACAAGGATGGCTGCTTCAGCTTCTGCAGAAGGTGGGACAGAAAGAGAAGGAGAGAGAATATTCCTTTTCTACTTAAGGTCCACTCTCAATTTGTTTGCATCCTATTAGCCAGAACCAAGTCAAAGAGTTGAATTAGCTGCAACAGAGACCAGGATACCTAATCTTCCTACCGAGCTAAAATGTCTATATTTTACAGACACAGGTATCAAAGGGGTCAACCACATTCTCTACAGGGTATATTATAATGCCCTGGGGTTTAGATGTCCCTGGTTAATTATATTTATAGATTGTATGATCTCATGTCAGCTATACTAACAGAGAGTAAACAAGTGGTTTGCCAAGCTTTCTACAAAAAATGACTGGTTGAAAATAATTCCAGTGACACAAGCAAAGCACAAGTGAACAAGAAAATGGCAGGACTGACAGTCCTTTTGCTCCAAGGTCTTTGTTGTTCATATTCGCCTAGGAGGCCCGCTGCGTAATGAATTGAAACAATGCCAATCCAAACATTCTGACAAAAGCAAACAGAAAAGCAAAACCGAAGAAACCCTGGAAGATCATTGTACATAGATTCATATCCACTGTTATCAACACCGTCTAACATCTTGCAGGTAAAAGGCAAGGTTTAAAAATAGTGTGGTTCACACTTTCTCATATATAATTTTATATATGTTGTGTTATAAAAGTCTATAAATTACATCCATATCTTATAAAATGTGTGTGTGTGAAGTCGCTCAGTCATGTGCGACTCTTTGTGACCCCGTGGACTGTAGCCTACCAAGCTTCTATGTCCCTGGGATTCTCTAGGCAAGAATACTGGAATGGGTTACTATTTCCTTCTCCAGGGGATCTTCCCGACCCAGGGATCAAACCTGGGTCTCCCGTATCAGAGGCAGACGCTTTAACCTCTGAGCCACCAGGAAACCCGAATATATATAATTACTACATATTATAATCCACTTTAGTAATGAGAAACAGAAATGTTATATAAGATGTCTGAGTTTTCCATGGTTGCTATAATATCACAATTTGAAAGAATTTTAATATGTTAAGTCACCTTTATTTCTCTTCTCAGGTGGTGCTAGTAGTAAAGAATCTGCCTGCCAATGTAGGAAGCATGAGAGATGCGGGCTCCATCCCTGGGTCTGGAAGATCCCCTGGGGAAGGGGATGGCTACCCACTCCAGTATTCTTGCCTGGAGAATCCCATGGACAGAGGAGGCTCGTGGGCTACAATCCATGGGGTTGCAAAGAGACTGACACAATTGAAACAACTTAACACACTTGCATGCACATCATGTTTATCACTTCCTTTCAATGTCCACTCTTGTGTCATACAAAGCAAAATAGCATTTTATAACATATACACAGTTTCCAAACAAATAAGCATGTGTATATTGGGGATGTATATCCAAAGCATTTAACTACTCAGGATGCTCTTTCAAAATAGTTAAGGAATTGATCAATATGTTTAACAAAATTGCAAAAGAAAGGAAGCATTGACCAAGGAGCAGAGTGGGTGCTTTTTTTTTTTTGACATTTTGGCATCCTCATTTCATCTTGAAATTCCTCTTTTTAAGGATACCACAGAAGATTACAGTCTGACATTCAGGGATTCACACTATAGGTCTTCTAATGTCTCATGAAATTCCAAATCGGTGGGTTTTGGCAGTTAATACCACTGAACCTCGCCATAGAAAATACTGAGCAGGTCTGAGAAAGCCCATCTCCATAGAAAGGGAGATGCAGATGGAGAGCTGGAACCATGAGGACAGGGGTGCTTGCAAAGAGACCTGTACAGATAGCAAAGAAGTCAAGCCTGTGAAGTCACTTCGGTCATGTTCAACTCCGTGCAACGCTATGGAAAATAGCCAGCCAGACTCCTCTGCCCATGGGATTCTCCAGGCAAGAATACTGCAGTGGATCACCACTTCCTTCTCCAGGGGACCTTTCCAACCCAGGGATCAAGCCCTTGTCTCCCGCGTTGGCAGGTGGGTCCTCTACCACTAGCGCCACCTGGGAAGCCCTACAGAAGTCAAGCTTAGGGTCTTATCACCCTGCAAAGTCATGTATCTTCCCTCTTCTCAAAGTTCCTATTTATCTTCTGTGAGGAGGAGGAGGTGATGACTCTGTCAACTACCTCACTGGGTGGAAACAGATATAATAGCACCAGGTATACAAAAGCTAGGTTTCCCTGGAGGCCTAATGGTAGAGAATCCACCTGCAGTGCAGGGGCTGCAGGAGACAGGGGTTTGAGCCCTTGGTCTGGAAGACCCCCTTGGAGGAGGGCATGGCAACCCACTCCAGTATTCTTGCCTGGAGAATTCCGTGGACAGTAGAGCCTGTTAGACTACAGTCCATAGGGTCACAACGAGTTGGACACAACTGAAGCTTCTTAGCATGCATGCATGCATACAAAAGCCACTTAGGGAACTATAGACACTTCTTTGTCTGCACTTTTACAGAGGGATGGTAAGAGAGTAAGCAATTATGAGATAAAATATTTCAGGTAGAGTTGAATTTGTATGTGAAAGCATTTGCTTATAGGAAGAGACTTCATGCTTTTCTTTCTTTTTTTTTTTTTTAACCACAATTCATCAGACACTTTGCATTCAGTATCTTATGTAACCCTCAACTCAACTCCACTGGTTCCACTGAATTTCTATTTGGTATTTTATAGATGAAGAAACTGAGATTACTGGGATCTCCTAACCTCTCCAAGTTACATGATTAGATTGTGGCAGAGAATAGTCAAACCATGGCCTGTCTAAATGCCCAAAACTGGTTGGAAGCACAGCCCTGGTGAAGCTACAGGCCTCTTACTGAGTGCATCTGTTTTAGAAAACACTTCAGAACTGGATAGAAGGAGGCAATAATAGGTCTCAAATTAGGATAAAGGACTGTCACCTGATGTTTGGGAAATCAACATTTTGTGTAGGGTCCTTAGCGGGACACATCTGTCTGCGTCAGGAGGATAACCTGGTGGAAGTAGTGGTGACTTCAGACTGGCAGAGAGAAGCTCTGGGCAAGTTGATTGGCTGATTGGCACTTGCATTTAATGTTGATGTCTGCTTCAGTCAGCGTTGGATCATTTGGCTTTGGGCATAAGGAGAATGTGTCTTCGTACATATATTCTAAAATAGCTGTTTGGCAGGTTAGTTTGCCAGGAACTGAAGATGATGTAGGCATAAAAGCACACTCAGCTTAACTGTCTGAAGTACTGAAGTCAGACTTCCCTGGTGGCTGAGACTATAAAGAATCTGCCTGCAATGCAGGAGACCCAGGTTCAATCCCTGGGTCAGGAAGATCCCCTGGAGAAGGGAATAGCTACCCACTTCAATTTTCTTGCCCGGTGAATTCCACAGACAGAGGAGCCTGAGGAGCTATAGTCCATGGGTCTCTAAGAGTCAGACATGACTGAGCAACTAACATACACACGCTGAGGTCATGTCCTGGTGCTGAGTTATTTACAGAACACCATCTATATAGAAGGTGCTCTTCCAGATTCTGAAGATTAAAATAAACAGTAAAAGGCTAGCTGGGGAGACTGATAATAAAATAACAATTTCAGTGCACTCTGACATGCTACAGAGAAGGAAAACCCAGCACATTATTGAAACAAAACAAAGTACATCTTTTCCTCTCCTGATATTAACATTCAAGTGGTGCTGGGAAATTGCCTGGACTGCTTCGAACCCCCAGTTCACTGTGTGAAGACAGGTCATCACTATTCCCATACATGCCTGAAAGCAGGATGATTCCCACATATGAGCTATGGCACACATGTGCTGACACGCACAGAGTAATTGTCCATTGTAATTGAAAATGTGACCACTGACAGTTTTATGGTCCTGACAGTCAACCAATGTCAATGGGATTTTATGGTGAATTTATGGCAGTAGTTGCTGGGTCCTGGGTTAATAGGCTTCTGCCCCTGTAATAAGGGCCCATTAAAGAAGAACAGGAGGGAGGCCCTTCTAAACACAGCCTGATGTTTGAGCTCAGCTGCTGTGAGCTCCCGGGTATTAAATGGTTTCCTGACTAAGGAGTCACAAAACAGATAATATTTCCTTGAAGAGCCATGGTAATCTCACCTTTCTAAGTTATCTGGCCCAGAACCTGCAACTATGAATCACTGTACCAGGAGCACCTACTCATAGATCTTTGGGCAAGAGTCTTCAGTGATGCTTGGCCAACTATTGAAAAATAAGCCAGCAGTTCAGAACTTACAGTCTAAGAAGTTTTGAAAATCATGGTTGTCAAATTTCCAGCCACAGTGAATAACTTAATGAGCAAGAGATGGAAATAGACTTCCTTGAGGGTCAGCACTGTCGCAAACAGCATGCGGCAGGAAAACTCCACAGTAAACATAACATCAGCATGTGCATGTCATTAAAACAATGTCTATTTTTGCAGGTAGTTAAAATGCCAGACACTGTGCTAAAACTCATTTATTTTATTTAATCCTTATGAGAGATATATTGCTACTGCCACTTAACAGCTAAGGAAACAAATTTAGATATGCTGACTTTTTTTTTTTTCCACTTAAAGACTAAGAGCAGACAAAATGAGATTTTGAATCCAAATCTCACGTCAAAGTCTGGGCTGTTCGATCGCTGCTGTTTCCCTCGTTAAATCTCTGTTTTGGTTTGTCCGTGCTCTTTAGCTCTAGCATCTTTGATTTCATATGTTCTCTTGCCCAATCGCCCTGAAGATGGTTGTAGTCATGTAGAGTTACTACAAATCATTTTTCAAACCACCTATTTGAAGATATAGTCAAGCATGCGTCTCTCTTCTATTTCTGCCTTTAGGGGAAAAGAGTATTCTTTGGCTAATAAGCACAGAGCATTCAATGAATAAGCTCCTGTTTAATCACTGTCACAAACAGTTTTAATAAATAAAGGTTAAAATTTGACCACATGGGCCTCATAGAAGGGAGAATAAACAGGGAGAAATAGAAATATCTGTGAATGCAATAGGTGCCCACAATCCCTTATCTGAAACCAGCGGAGCCAAATTTGAATAAGGGTTTTCTGGGTTTTTACAATCCCCAATATTATACAGCTCTTCCTAATAACCAGGAGCAGTGCCACATAAACAAACACATTAATATTTATGCAGTGAAACTCATGAAAATTCACACGACATATAAAACCCAGAGGCTGTAAACTAACTCCCACTAGGTTCAGGTCAGGTCAGAGGTGCTACTTAATAAGTTAACAAAAGTACAGATTTTTTTTAACATTTTTATGTTCACCCTAAGACATCATCCTGGTTAATTTTCAAACATACTCTCTGGTAGCAATGAACTCATTCTTTCTGATGACTATCTGATGTGCTTTTGGTATCAAAAGTTCAAATCTTTGCCTGGCATTTCTTTTCTCTTATCTGTGTTAAGATTAGGGCTAGGATCTGGAGGCCGTGACCCCAATTTTGAAAAACAACAAAGAGTGGAAAGTCAGAGTCACACAGACCTGCGTTCTCCTTCCCTTCTCTGCAACCTGCAAAGACCAAGCCCGGTCTCCACTCCAGCTCCCAGGTCTCAAGATGCAGTCTCTGAGGGATGGTGGAGTCTCAGGGGTCTGCAGTAGACCCTTAGAGTGCTGTCACTCAGCACCACTCGCCTCTTTTCTCTCTGAATTCTCAGAGTCTGCAAATGCGTGAGTGCCAAATTCTGCCATGATAATCCAAGTAAACCTTTTAACGTTGACACAGTTTCTTCTTCTTTCTCTTTTCCTGGCTCCTGGAAGTGAGAAGAATTAATGGCATTGAACCACAGATGTATTGCTTCCACTACTGTCCAGAAAGTGATCTCAAAAACCCACTGGCTGCAGCAGCCTTCTGGCCTACCACGTGTGGGTATATGTGCCCTCCTTGCCTTTCAAGGACACAGCATGTCTCAGATAAAATATAAAAGCCTCCACTCAACTTTGACACGTTCTCCATTCATTTACTCATTAATAAATGGTTTTCTACATGGACATTTCTGCCCAAGGAACTATAAAATTATTATACTGAACTTCATATTATGAAGGGACTTCTCTCATAGCTCAGTTGGTAAAGAATCCGCTTGCAATGCAGCTTCGATTCCTGGGTCGGGAAGATCTTCTGGAGAAGGGATAGGCTACCCACTCCAGTATTCTTGGGCTTCTCTTGTGGCTCAGCTGGTAAAGAATCTGCCTGCAATGCAGGAGGTCTGGGTTCTATCTCAGGTTTGGGAAGGGACTATACATTTATTATACTGAACTTTAATACTATGGAGGTAATATGATACTACAAAAGAAACTTGATTGTAGATCAAAAAGAAAAAAATGAATACTATTATTCCTACATGAATACTATTCCTGCCTCCTGTTTCTTTTTGATGTCATCTTTCTACTTTTCCCTATGCATGCTTTGAATCAATTTTTTAATCAGGGAAGATATAGACTGCTGTGATTTTTACACTTTTGAAAACATTTCCAAGTTGGTGTTGTGGTATATTTTTCATTAAAGTGTACAGTTGTTAAGAGTGTGTTATGAAGATAGACTGTTAGGCTGAGTGTTTGTAACCCCCTTGTGGGGCACGGGGGGGGTGGGGGGTGGGGGGGTGAGGGGGGAGGAAGGCGCCGCAAAAAGAGAGAGGCCGTTGAACTTCCCTCAGGAAGGAGATGTTAGCTTGCTGTCCACCAACCCAGCCCCTCGGTGAACAAGAGACAATCAAACGTAACAGGGGTTCTGTTCTGAGCAGTTCTGCTTTATTGTTGTAAGCTCTTGGTTTATATAGGCAAGCAGGGGGGTTTTTGTGAGGGACTTTCCATAGTCCTACCAATCAAGTTAAAGGTCAGATTACCATGCGCTTACATCATGACAGGGGTCTATGGTGATCATGCGTTGTCCAAGAGCATGGAATTCAAGAGGGCCAATCAAAAATTTTGACAAGCAGCATAGACCACGCCTTCACTCCTTCCTGCAGGCACCATCTTAGCTTCTAACTGCAATGCATGTGTTTTTCTTTAAGCCCAAGCTTAGCATGTTACTCTTATGCCCATAGAGGTTTCTCCACTTGGGGCCCCACACCCCCTCAAATTCATTTGTTGAAGCCCTAACCCACAGTGTGATAACCTTTGTAGTTGGGGCCTTTGAGAGGTAATTGACTGAGGTCACCAAGGTAAGGCCCCATAATGAGATTTATGTTCTTATAAGAAGAGGAAAAGAAACCAGAACTATTTTTCTCTTTCTGCCCTACAAGGACACAGTGAGGAAACAGATGTCTGCAAGCCAGGAAGAAGGCTCTCACGAGGAACCCAATTGTCTAACACTTTGATCTTGGGCTTTCCAGCTTCCAGAACTGTGAGAAATAAATGTCTATTATTTAAGCCACCTGGCCTATTGTATTTTTATGGAATCTTGAGCTAAGACCTGTTCATTGGGTAAACTTGGCTAATTCACATAACATTTTGTGCTTTGTTGTCCTCAGTTATAAAATGAAGATCATAATAACAGTTATTATGAAGATGAAATGAGATATTACACATAAAGTGCTTAGAAAGTATATGACATATCTTAAAAAGAAGTCACTCAGTCATGTCCGACTCTTTGCAACCCCATGGACTGTAGCCTACCAGGCTCCTCTGTCCATGGGATTGTCCAGGCAAAAGTACTGGAGTGGATTGCCATTTCCTTCTCCAGGGGGTCTTCCCAACCCAGGGATCGAACCCAGGTCTCCTGCATTATAGACAGATGCTTTACGCCACGTGGGAAGTCCTATGACACATCTTAAGTCTTCAATAAATGATAACCATTGGCTCTTGATGGTCATTTCCTTGTCTTTTAATCTGAAAAATCACACCCATCTCATGAGCTGTTTGTCAGGATAAAGTCCATATGTGTTAGAACCTAGTACAGTGCCTGATAGTAAGTAGGTTGGGAATTACCAAAATCATGAACCAATAACCTGGAAAAAAATACTTGAAAACTGTTCAAACTGAAACTTCTGTTTGAAATGCTCAAAGTAACACAGACATTTAGTGTCAGATCTGGAGATAAATGATGGACTTTTCATTGCTTTGGCCAAGGACAGTTTTACCACTTTTCTACTCCAATTTATCTAAAGAGATATTTTAGACCATGTGATGAGAAGAGTGGTATTCCTGTTACTTTCTTTTGTGTAGTAGATGACTCTAAAACTTAGCTGCTTATAACATCATTTTAACATGTCATTTGATTTCATGGTCAGAAATATGGACAAGGCATAGAAGACATGGTTAGCCTCTGCTCAGTAATAACTCAGACCCTAGATGGAAGAATTAGCCTCTGGAGAGGACTCAGCAGCTGCTGTTGGATCATCTGAAGATGTCTTTATTCACGAGACTTGTTGGCCGAGACCTCAGTTAAGGCTAGGGACAGAAGCTTGACAGCCACTTCCCGTGGTTTGAGCTTCCTCATAGCATGGTAGTCTCAGAGTCATGACATTCCTTACCTGTGGCTTTGGGTGTCTTAAGCTATGTCTGTGTGAACCAGACAGAAATGCATTACATTTTATGACCTAACCTTGGACATGCCACAGTGTCACTTCTGCTGCGTCCCATTGGCTATGAATCAGTCACTGGAGTTGGCCCAGGGAAAAATAAAGAAATAGATTGCACAGTCCTCCCTTTGATAGACGTCATGTCAATGACATGTCTAAAACTGCCACAGTAGTTTAGTCCTGAGTATTGCAGAAAACTGTTTACTGAGCCAATGAAACTGTAGGTCTTCTCTTGCTCAAAGGTGACTCATTGACTATGGTAAAGACTTTGAGTGAGGGGATAACAGCAAACTGTGGAAAATCCTTAAAGAAATGGGAATACCACACTACCTTACCTGCCTCCTGAGAAATCTGTATGCAGGTCAAGAAGAAACAGAACCAGACTCAGAACAATAATTGGTTCCAAATTAGGAAAGGAGGAGAACATCAGGGCTGTATATTGTCACCTGGTTTATTCAACTTATATGCAGAGTACATCATACGAAATGCCAGGCTGAATGAAGCACAAGCTGGAATTAAGATTGCTGGAAGAAATATCAATAATCTCAGATATTCAGATGACACCACCCTTATAGCAGAAAGTGAAGAGGAACTAAAGAACTTCTTGATGAGAGTGAAAGAGGAGAGTGAAAATATTAGCTTAAAACTTGACGTTCAAAAAAACAAAGATCATGGCAACTGGTCCCATCACTTCATAGCAAATATATGGGGAAACGATGCAAACAGTGACAGATTTTATTTTCTTAGGTTCCAAAATCATTGCAGATGGTGACTGCAGCAGCCATGAAATTAAAAGACTTTTGTTCCTTGGAAGAAAAGCTATGACCAACCTAGATAGCATATTAAAAAGCAGAGACATTACTTTGCCAACAAAAGTTGGTCTAGCCAAAGCTATGGCTTTTAGTAGTCATATATGGATGTAAGATTTGGACCATAAAGAAAGCCTAGTGCCGAAAACTTGATGCTTTTGAACTGTGGTGTTGGAGAAGACTCTTGGACTGCAAGGAGATCAAACCAGTCAATTCTAAAGGAAATCATCCCTGAACATTCATTGAAAGGACTGATGTTGAAGCTGAAACTCCAATACTTTGGCCACATGATGCGAAGAGCTGACTCATCGGAAAAGACCCTGATGGTGGGAAAGATTGAAGGCAGGAGAAGGGGAGGACAGAGGATGAGATGATTGGATGGCATCACCGATTTGATGGACTTGAGTTTGAGCAGACTCCTGGAGCTGGTGTTGGACAGGGAAGCCTGGTGTGCTGCAGTCCATGGTGTTGCAAAGAGTCGGACACAACTGAGCCACTGAACTGACTACTCAAAGATTTAGTTGGTTTATAAACAGCTCCTTAAGCCAAAGGATCTTGTCTTAGTCGTCTCTACATCCCTTGTCTTACCCAGTCCAGAGTCCTTGCAGAGTTGGTAATGAATGTTTTCTCCCATCCAAGTACTAACAACACTTGACTTTGACTAGCTTCCAAGATCAGATGAGATCCAGTACACTCAGGATGGTATGGCCATAGGCGAATATTTTCTAGTTTACATCAAGCATAACTGCCTTTATTATTTCCCAATTGTGTTCCAGATTTTAATTATAATAAATATCAATGCACATATTATATTAAACATACCTATTTTTGCTGATGTTTATACTTATTTTACCAGCTTCCCTGGTGGCTCAGAGGTTAAAGCCTCTGCCTCTAATGCAGGAGAACTGGGTTCGATCCCTGGGTCGGAAAGATCCCCTGGAGAAGGAGATGGCAATCCACTCCAGTATTCTTGCCTGGAGAATCCCATGGATGGAGAAGCCTAGTAGGTTACAGTCCACGGGGTCACAAAGAGTCGGACACGATTGAGCGACTTCACATTCACCTTCATACTTATTTTATCTCCCTTCAAAATCATGTAATTTTATTTTTATGAGTTGGTATAATTTTCTTATATAAAAATTTGCATTTAACAATACCGATAGTGATGATAATAATAACAAATCTTGGTCAAACAAACATTCTAATTTGGTTTTAGGAAGTATGGCCCCTTTTAGGATACGCGGGTTGAAAAAATTGAGCATGACTTCCTAAGTTCAAGGTGGAATACGTGAAGGAAGTATTCCCAATACAACCAAGGGAGCTATAGACATATGACACTTAGGATCTGCCTGAAGCTCAGAGGCATTCTACTCTGGCCTAGAAGATTTAAGTTCCTTTCATGTGTCCTATGTGTGATTGAAACACCCCATTGAAATGTTGTAGACATTTCAGTATTGGGGCAATCAAATTGTAGCTTCTGTGATCTCTCCCCCAACTAGTTAGGAAAAAGAATGATCAGAAATATTTGGCAAATATGGCTTCATTTAATCATTTCAGCACTATGTGATCTAGCAGTTACCACTCCCACGTTATATGAATATATAAGCCTTAGGTTTAGATGGCCTGCCTAAAGGGCATTAGGTCATATTACAAGTAAAATGAAGAGGGAGTGGGGACTTCCTTGGAGTTCCAGTACTTAAGATTAGGCACTCCCACTGTAGAAGATTATTTTTGGGGCTCCAGAATCACTACAGATGATGACTGCAGCCATGAAATTGATCCTTGAAAGAAAAGCTGTTACAAACTTAGGCAGTATATTGAAAAGCAGAGACATTATTTTGCTGACAATGGTCCATACAGTCAAAGCTATGGTTTTTCCAGTAGCCATGTATGAATGTGAAAGCTGGACCATAAAGAAGACTGAGTGCTGAAGAACTGATGGTTTTGAAAAGTGGTCCTGCAGAAGACTCTCGAGAGTCGCTTGGATGGCAAGACAGTCAAACTAGTCAGTCGTAAAGGAAATTAATCCTGAATATTCATTAGAAGGACTGAGGACGAAGCTGAAGCTTGAAAACTTTAGTCACTTGATGTGAAGAGCCAACTCTTTAGAAAAGACCCTGATGCTGGGAAAGATTGAAGGCGGAAGGAAAAGGGGATGACAGAAGACGAGATGGTTGGATTGATTACCAACTAAATAGATGTGAGTTTGAGCAAACTCAGGGTGATGGTGAAAGTCAGGGAAGCCTGGCATCCACAGTCCACAGGGTCACAAAGAGTCGGACATGACTGAGGGACTTAGCAAAGACAACAACCACAGGGCATGCAGATCCAATCTCTGCTCTTGAGCTAAGACCTTGCATGTTGCACAGAATGGCCAAAAAATTAATTATTTTATTAATTAAAAGAAGTAGTATTCATATTCAGAAGTACTTTTCAGTGGATAAATAGATTGTTGGATGGATGAGTTGGTGGCTTAATCAGTCCTCGGTTATTTGTTTTATTTGGGTCCTTCAGTATCCATGACACTTTCTTTTGCCTCTGCTGAAGAAGGGATAAAAGAATAGCAAAAGTGTGTTCAAAACAAATCCTGGAAGCCAGTATAATTTTTAGAAATGTACTGACTGTCAAATGTATAGCTAAACTGGCCAGCAATATGAAGGAGAGAGTATGACAATATAGATATTGGAATGAAACTATTTCTGTGAGTTGCAAGTGACCATATAACTCACAAGTAATGCTGAAATCTGTATAGTCCAGGAGATTCATATTTTATTGTATCAGGGAGCATGGCTCATAACTCATTTGCTGGGCTTTTGTGGATATGCTTGCCCTGAACATTGGAGCATAAAGTTTCTTTACTTTTTGCAGAAATGGAAATGCAACTGGGATATTTTGGCAGCAGATTTGTCTGTGTTGGAATAATAGTGTTTCAAGAAGTGTTTGATTGTGTGACTGTGTTTGACAAATGTCAGTAGTGACAGGTGGGCAACAGGGGCATCTACACTGGAGCATGTGAAGCAGAATCTCTTCTGTGAAATGCCAGTCTATGGGCTTCCCCGGTGGCGCTAGTGGCAAAGAGCCCACCTGTCAATGTGAGAGACACAAGAGACTGGGGTTTGATCCCTGGAGGGGAAGATCCCTTGGAGAAAGGAATGGCGACCCACTCCGGTATTTTTGCCTGGGAAATCCCATGGACAGAGGAGCCTGGCAAGTTACAGTCCATGAGGTCGCAGAGTCAGACACGATCAAAGCGACTTCACTGCTCATATGCTCACTGGTGTCACTCTACCTCTTCATCATGTGGCCAGTTTTCACCAGAATCCAGAGTTCACCCCAGTGACTAAAATAGCACACCTTGCTACTTCTCAAAATGCTGAAGTAAATCATTATCATTCAAAGACTAAGTGATATAGAGTTGATGAAAGAAAAGCACTCAAATTCTTTCAGAGCCCGCTGCCAAAAAAGAATTATTTTTAATAAGTTGATAAATGATGTGTGCATCTATAAACTGGAGCTGCATAAACTGTTCCAGCTCCGTACCCACAAATTTGGTCAGTTCGGAGCCCTCTGCACCTGGGCCACATGGTCAGGGATAACCAGGGGGGCGTGCATGCTCCCCACACCAGGCGTGAGGCTTCTGCGGGGTTGACAGGTGCTCTGGTGCAGTGAGGCTAGAGTCCACATGGAACAGGCAGTCAGGACTGAGCATGACCGCTTGACACAGCTGGCCATTGCTCCTTCTTGGCCGTGAGTTAAGGCATCTTGGAGGAAGACCACAGTAACACACTTCCTATGTATTCAAAGGCGCTCCATTCCACAAATATGCCTTTATTCATTTTAATAATAATAATGCAATTTTCATCTTTTGAAATGTTTTATTTTGTACTGGGGTATATTCGATTGACAGTGCTGTGATAGTTCCAGGTGAACAGAGAAGGCATTCAACCATACGCATACATGTGCCCATTATCCTGCAAACTCCCCTTTCCTCCGTGCTGCCACATAACGTTGAGCAGAGTTCCCTGGGCTATACAGAAGGTCCTTGTCAGTCATCCATTTTAAATATAGCACTGTGTACAAGTCCATGCCAGGCTCCCCATCCCTTCCTCCCATCTGGCCCCCAGCAACCATACGTTCATTCTCTAAGTCCATGAGTCTCTTCCTGTTTTGTAAGTTCAGTTATATCATTTCTCTTTAGATTCCACATAAAAGGCAGGTCATACAGTATTTCTCCTCTATCTGACTTACCTCACTCCATATGACAATCTCTAGGTCCATCCATGTTGCTGCAAATGCAGTCTTTGTCTGTTTACCCAATTACTTTTTAACTCTCAAGATATATTTTACACTTGAAAATTACCAGTTCTCAGCGAGAATGACCCAGATTATAGGATATTTAAAAAGTGACTGGCTTAAGAAACCCCATTTCATAACAGGTAGAAAGTCCCTCCCCCCCACAACGAATAGCTATGAATTTGTAGTATGTTGCAGTTCTCTGGGTTTGTATTCTTGCTGATAGCCTTCACTTGTGTGTTTCTGCATCATCTTGAATGTGTTAAAACAACAATATGGACCATTTTCACTTTCATACCCCTGCATTATGTAGGTAGGCATATAGACTTTATAATCATAGAAGAGTGATTTTTTAAAGGTTTAAAAACTTACAAAGCCCTCTCTGTCATATTTTTTCTCTGATGTCCCTGACTTTGGAGATGATCAGTAACATCCATTTGAACTCCTATTTTCCTTTGCTGTCTCTCAGAGTAGAGTTCATTTTACCTGTCTCCTTTATTTGTAAACCTTATTGCTTTCCTTCAAATGACCCTCTTTCTAAAACTGAATGCCATACAACCAGACAGGACAATAGTTATCTCTCATCTCTGAATGTGCAGAGTTTGGCAATGAAAAGGAAACAGATTAAAATCATAGTAAAAATGATGGTATCTATCAGAATATTTAACCACAATTAATTGTTTATTCTTATCCGTATGAAGTTAGTCAAATGGTATAATAATAACCATATAAATTAAAGAACTGACAATATTTTGGATTTTTAGATATTCCTAATAAATCTTGGCATTGTAGAGAAATGCTTGACTTCCCTATAGCTTTGTTTTGAATTATGTGACCTTGAGTAAATTACATAATCTCTCTTAAGTCTCAGCTTTCTCACCCTTCAGTTGGGAATAAGACTAATCACATTCATAAATATGCATGGGCATCAGGTGAAGTGTCCCATCCTTAGCTATTCAGCTGAAATTTGCTTGGACTCCCTGTTGTGCACTCTGAGACACCCATCTGTGTGTGATTCAACCACACTGGGACTTTCATGGCTGCAGTGGGCGTGGGAATGCCAATGTTTCCCTCCTGGACACTTTTATTCCCCATTCAATGAGTTCTGCCCACCCATGATCTCATTGTCCATTTCATGTTAGCACACTTCACACTGTAAAGCCTTGCGCTTTTTCTATGACCCAACCCTTGGACAACCCCCTTGAGCAGGCTCCAAGAGATGGTGAAGGATGAGGAGGCCTGGCATGCTGCAGTCAGTCCATGGGGCTGCAAAAAGTTGAGCATGACTGAGCAGCTGAACAACAGCAACAAACCCCTGACAAATCCTGCTTTAATAAGGTTTGTTGGTATGTGGCTGACCTCGCTGACGTTTCAGAGAAGCCTAGGAGGGATGACATAGACCTTTGGTGCCCTGTGTACTGTCTATTACAGGCGTTTGGCCTCCCGGTTTCAATGCCTGTCTCCTCCAGTGCCTGTGATCTCCGGAAGTGTAACTCCTTCTCTCCTTATTGGGCTTGGGATGTGATGGGTCACCTTGCCCTGGGCTTGTCCTTCAGAGACACCGTACTTCTGGCAGAAATTCCTTTTCTTTCTCTCTTTTTTCTGCTCCCCTTGTCTCTGCCAAGTTGGTAAGATTTATGTCCTCACTCTTTGCCAGCCCCCAACTGGGCAGACATCTCTGTTGCCCAGACATCTTGTTTGAAACATCACCTCCTCCTTAGCCCTGCTTTCCTTCGTGTGCTCTTTTTCCTTCCTGAGTGCTCAGTCACTCAGTCATGTCCAAAGGTTCCCGTCCCTGGGATTCTCCAGGCAAGAACACTGGAGTGGGTTGCCATTTCCTTCTCCAGTGCATGAAAGTGAAAAGTGAAAGTGAAGTCACTCAGTCATGTCTGACTGTTCGAGACCCCACGGACTGTAGCCTACCAGCCTCCTCCATCCGTGGGATTTCCCAGGCAAGAGTACTGGAGTGAATTGTCATTGCCTTCTCCAATTTTAAACATAGTAGACTCTTAATGAGGGTTGGGGGCTTCCCTGGTGACTCAGTGGTAAAGAATTTGCCTGTCAATGTAGGAGACCCGAGTTCAATCCCTGGATCTGGAAGATTGGAGTAGGAAATGGCAACTCACTTCAGCATGCTTGCCTGGGAAATCCCATGGGCAGAGGAACCTAAGGGGCTACACTCTATGGGGTTGAAAATAGTCAGACTAGACAGAGCAACTAAACGACAGCAAATGAGGGTTGGAGGGGAGGGCTGAGATTGAAGATGGGATGATGTAGATGGAGAGTGTGATCAGGGCGGAAGAAAAATGAATGACATTAATGAAAAAGGATAGAGCTGATGTGACAAAAGAATGGTCCCCAGGCCAGGTGGTCATATTTTGAAACACTCCTAATACCTAATACTAAAACACTCTTAACACTGAAAGTATGAGGTGCATAAAACGTTTGTTCTCTAAGCCTAGGTAGCTGTCTCCCATGGTGTTCACTGCAGATACATAAGTCTTTGTGGGTGTCCTGCCACACACCCCGGGACCAGTGAGATGGGGGAACATCTCTTTCTCTTTTCTAGGTAGAAACACAGATGGGGGAAAGCAACAATTTCAGTGAGTTAATTTTAGAAACAGAAAACAGCTTCCTAATGACAGGCTGGCTGGAAGGGGTTGCGTCTCATCGGTTTTGCTGGCAGATCACCCTCTGCTGAACTGTTCTGTCATTTGTTGTCTGTTGAGGAGACAACAAAACGTTGGTGAGCAGCTGGTGGCAGAATTATGTTGCATGCACAAAATGTGGGAAATTCTGGCCCAATGTTATAATTGCCTAATTGGATGGGGTGGGAAAAGGAGCCATGTCTTTATCCGAATTAAATGTACTTTCTCTCCTTCTGGTTCAGCATGTCTGACTATGGTTGCTAGGAATCAGTGAGGGGCACACTTCATACATTTCAGAGGGGATTCTATTAAAACAAACAAACAAACAAACAAAAAACTGTCCCGCGGTCTGTGGAAAGTCAGAATCATTCTGGAGTCTAGAATGACTGTGGTAAGGTGATGCCTTGGTTTATCTGTGGGGAGTTATGGCTCCCCAGAGATGTGGGTCAAGACAGTGGGGGTATTAATAGAGAAAAGGTGAATGAAAGACTGGAGAGGATTTGCAGCAACAAGACCTAAGAGGAGACACAGGTGCAAGAAACCGTACAGTACAGTGAAACTTTAAAATCCAGGTCTTAATCCCCTTTGCTCAGTTCAGTTCATCAGTTGCTCAGTCGTGTCTGACTCTTTGCGACCCCATGGACTGCAGCATGCCATGCTTCCCTGTCCATCACCAACTCCCAGAGCTTGCTCAAGCTCATGTCCATTGAGTTGCTGATACGATCCAACCATCTCATCCTCTATTCTCCCCTTCTCCTCCTGCCCTCAATCTTTCCCATCATCAGGGTCTTTTCCAGAGTTACTTCTTCACACAAGGTGGCCAAATACTGAAGCTTCAGCTTTAGCATCAGTCCTTCCAATGAATATCCAGCACTGATTTCCTTTGTAAACCATGATATCTAAAATTCATAGCACAATAGTATTTTGGAGCCATTAGACAACTGTCAAACACAGTATTTTATTTGGCTTCAAAGTTGGACGCTTGTTAAAAGATATATTTTCTTGTTTCCTAAACAGTTTATGACAATTGTGCATGCATGGGTGCTAAGTCACCTCAGTCCTGTCCAGTTCTTTGCCACTCTGTGGACTGTAGCCCACCAGGCTCTTCTGTCCATGGGATTCTTCAGGAAAGAATACCAGAGTGGGTTGCTATGCCTCCCTCCAGGAGATCTTCCTGACCTAGGAATCAAACCTACATCTCTTGTCTCCTGTATTAGCAGACGGATTCTTTACCACTAGCACCACCTGGGAAACTCCTGACAATTGTAATTCTATGCTAATTACATTATATAATCGATATTATATAAACTAGGACCTGACTCATTGGAAAAAAAACCTTGATGCTGGGAAAGACAGAGAGCAGGAGGAGAAGGGGCTGATAGAAGATGAGATGGTTAAATAGCACCACCGACTCAATGGACTTGAATTCGAGCAAACTTGGGGGAGATAGTGGAGGACAGATAAGCTTCACGTGCTGCATTCCATGGGAGTGTAAAGAGTCAGACACAGTTTAGCAACTTAACAGCAACAATGTTCTATTATAAATGATTATAAAAAGAAAATCATAGTTGCTTTGAAAATTCACTTGAAATAGATGACTGACTAAAAATGTTCATATTGAAACTGCTGTGAGTAAGTTTACCTGAAAGTTGGAGGAAAATCACAAAACCCAAGATATCTACTGTCAGTTTGATTTGCAGGTGTGTACGAGATACTGCTCCACCTGAAAAAAATAGAAATTAGAAATTGAAAATAAATCATTATGGGTGTGTTTTTCCCAAGACAGAATAAGTAGAACACCAATCACAATATTTGTGTTTAAAGAAAAGACTGTGACCTTAAACCAAACGATTGACAAACATGCAATTAAAATGCATGTGACATACATACATGCATACACATGCATGTGCACATCAATTTTATGATTTCCTTCTGAGCCTTATTTTTGGTTAACTCACCAGCCTCAGGTCTGGATTAGAAAGGATCAGATGTCTTCAACCTTAATGGGAGTGTAAAAACTCATTCTGGAGTTAAATGGATAATGTTGGAGGGACCAAAGGGGATGTGATGGAGGTGATGAATGTGATGGACGTGTGGAAGGAGGTGAGAGGCGCATGGAAAGACAATAATGGGGAGGACTGTCACAACACAGGTTTGTCAAACTCTCAAAGCAGGTTTGGGGCTATGACTTCAGCCGATGTGAAATGCGAGCCTGGCTAGAGAAAGTCCTGCTTAGTTCTAAGGCTCGAGATGGTGAATAGCACTGAGGCTTAGGGGCAGAGAATAACATAAGAGCCTGTACAGGTGCAGAGGGGGATGGTCCAGCGAAAAGCTCTTGACTTCAAAGTCCAGCAGAGCAGCCACAGTGAGCCTCTCCACTGACACTTATTCTCTCGGATCCCACATTTCCTCACCTATAAACTGTGGATCAGCATACCTCTCTCATAGGATAATGAAGGGCTTACACTTGTCATGTATTCAGAACACCTAATAAGTGTTAGTTTCCATTAGTTGCGTAGTGCATGTGTGCTAAGTCGCTTCAGTCATGATCGACTCTTTGCAACCCTAAGGACTGTAGCCCTCTGAGCTCCTCTGTCCATGGGATTGTCCAGGCAAGAATATTGGAGTGGGTTTCTGTGCCCTCTTCCAGGGGATCTTCCTGACCAGGGACTGAACTCGTGTCTCTCAGGTCTCCTGCACTGGCAGGTGGGTTCTTTACCAGCTGAGCCAGCTGGAAGCCCTAGTTGCATAGTAGGTTTTTTCTTTCCTATCCTTCATTAATTCATTCAAACATATTTATTGAATATCTCCCTGTGCCAGGAGCTCTTCTAGTTTTAAAAACTTGTTATAAAACTTTCTACAGTACATAAACAAGTTGGAACCCTTCTTTGACGAAACTGATTTCCAGAGGAGAGACAGACACTAAGTTAGAATATAATACAAATGCAGTGACATGTGCCATGAAACAAACAGCAAAGGAATGGAAAACCTTCACGATCTTATAAAGAAATGTGTGTGTGAAGTGGGGTATTAATCTACACACTGTCTCAATTTTTATTCTAACTGGAAAGAAAGTGGCTCTATGGCAGCATAGTTGTTGCTGTAATTATTGATGACTCCTCAGCTGTTGCAGCTCAAAAGAGGAATGACTCATGGCCAGTAAGCTCAGAGAGTTCTTAATTTTTAATGAAAATAGCGTTATTGTTTTTGTTCTGATTCTAAGCATTATACATACTTACGTGTCTTACAGAAAACTCAAAGCAATATAATGAATTATGACAAAAAAAAAAACAGAAAAAGGGAAAAAGAAGTAAAAAGTTCACCTAAAATCCCAACATTAAAGCTTAGCAATTTATTTGAGTTTTTTATGAATTTTCTTAAAGCCATCTCTCAGTGTATAGTAATAGTACAAAATAGCACTCAACGAAACTCGTGACTATCTGTAAATACATATATAGATGGCACATGAACACAATACAAGCATATTCATTTTACATACATATACACTCATAGGAAGGCCATATGGAGATGTATTCCCTGTGCACGTCATATATATGTAAATATATATCCTCATGTACATGCTGTGTATATATATAAATGTGTATGTTTGCATCTGTGTGTGTGTGTATGAGAAATATACATCCAGAGTGTGGGGAAAGGAAAGGGAGGTGGTAAACAAATAACAGCTGGCCCCCCTTCAAGAAAACACATAGCCAGTGCTCAGCACGAAAACACGTGCGCACAGGCATGCAGGAGCCCACCGCCTCTCCTGTTCATAGGAGCCAGGAATCAAGCAGAAAGTAATCTCCAGCTCCCTCCTGTTTCCTGCCCGCACTGGTAAGGTCTGACTCCCACTAGCACTAATATGTTGTGTCTTCTGGCGCCTCTGGGCAGCTTCAGGGAGGCCAGATTCTCGGCTCTGCCCCGAGACATGTTCCACGTGAGGCCAGATGCAGTGTGAGGAGCACCGGTCACGGCCTCCAGTGGGGCACTGTCTCTGAAGCCTCCCAGAGTTGCTTAAGATGACTCCTGCAGTAGAGAAAGTGGTGGGCTCTGGAGACAAGCATGGTCCAGATAACGTGGGGCAGCATTCAGGAGATGACTGAGTAAGAAAGATAAATAGCACTTGGGAAATATTTTACAGTGGATAAAATCCCTCATCTGCATTCTCTCCTTTGATCCTCATGAATTTCCATGGAGGCGTTGCAGAGGATGAGATGGTTGTCTAGTGCCGGGCGCTCCGCAGAAAGAGAGAGGCAGTGGAACTTCCCTCAGCAAAGCCGAGGAGTCCCGAGGAGAGGTGAGCCTGCTGTCTGCCAACCCAGCCCCTCCGTGAAGGAGAGATAATTAGACGCACAAGGGTTCTGTCTAAGCACTTCCGCTTTATTGCCGCTAGCTGCCGGCTTATAAAGGCAAGCAGGGGGTGTTTGCGAGGGACTTTCCATAGTTGCACCAATCATGTTAAAGGTCAAATAGTCTTGTGCCTTCATTATAACAGGAGTCTATGGTGATCTCGCGCTGTCCACGTGCACGGAAGTAAAGAGAGCCAATCAAAAACTTTGACAAACAACATAGACCATGCCCCCATCTCTTCTGCCAGGTGCCATCTTAGTTTCCAACCGCAAAGGTAGCGCTTCTCTCTCTTTTTTTTTTTTTTTTAAGGTTTCCCATTTAGGGCCCCACAGTCTAGCATCACCAACTCAATAAGCATGAGTCTGAGCAAACTCTGGGAGATAGCGGGAGACAGAGGAGCCTGGTGTGCTGCAGCCCCATGGGGTTGCAAAGAGTTGGACACGACTCAGTGACTGAACAGCAGCAATAGTCCCAGACGGGCACCCCAGGCTGCCTGGAAGTCATTTCCTAAACTCCCAGAGCTTCATTTGAAATACCCCTGGTTGTTTACATGTCTTTGAAAGTCAGTATGAAAGGAAGAATATCCAGTCCAATAAGGGAGACTGAATTTGACCTCATGCTATCACTTGAAATCAACCAAATGAGGATGCACGCCTCACTGAAAAGACTCAGAGGGCAAAATATGTGATGGACAGGTGACTCCAACTATATGATCTGTAACAGGTTATTTCTTTAAAAATTACCTGAAGTAAATATGACCACATTAATATTTATCAGTCAAATACAAATCCCACGAAAGCAAGAATATTTGCATGGTTGGTTTCCAGCCATCACCCCAGTTGCCAGCTTATTCACAACTGATACTTGTTGAATCAATTAATATGCTAAATCTGGATGCTGAGAACATAGGTGTCTATTGCATTTCCTTTTTCTGAATACTCTAAGTAATTTATTATTGTTCTTTTTTGCTCTTGTTTTGAAATGAGATCTATTATCATAAAGGAGATGGTCAACACAGAGCCTTAGCAAAAGGGAGGGATATGACAAAAGAAAATGAGGTAGATTTATCAATAATTCCATGGAGAAGAGAAACATTTTCCTCCTACTATCTATTTCCATTTAAACAGCGTGATTCAACAAGACTGTGATACTTGTAAAAGTTAGACAGTGAAAATTGGTTCTGGGATTCAAACCCAGCATCTATAGGTGGCAAAAACTTTATCTTTGTAGCTAAATGGATACAAGGCTGAGTTATGAACTCACATATTTTCATGAGTGTCAGGATGAGAGATGAAGGAGATCAAAGGATTAAATAAATATTATAATAAATATTATTAAATATTCAGGCAATTAAAAAATGAGTGCCTATGCAAGGTATTTATTACTGTGTTCCAAATGCTGTATTAAACATTATTCTTTTTAATCCTCATGTATTCTCTGGTATTAACAAATTTGAAAAATAGTACCTCCAAAATGTTCCGTAACTTGATCAAGACCACACAACTGATACATCACTAACCAAGGACTCTAACTATGGTGTCCTGCTGTTGCTGCTGCTAAGTTGGCTTTAGTCGTGTCTGACTCTGTGTGACACCATAGACAGCAGCCCACCAGGCTCCCCCATCCCTGGGGTTCACCAGACAAGAACACTGGAGTGGATTGCCGTTTTCTTCTCCAATGCATGAAAGTGAAAAGTGAAAGTGAAGTCACTCAGTCGTGTCTGAGTCTTAGCCACCCCATGGACTGCAGCCCACCAGGCTCTTCCATCCATGGGATTTTCCAGGCAAGAGTACTGGAGTGGGGTGCCATTGCCTTCTCCACTGTGGTGGCCTATGAAATGCCAAAGCTCCACAATGCCAGCAACCAGTTACCTCCCAGAGCCAAACATGGAAAAGAGGTAGTGTCTTGGGTCCAGATCCATGTCTGTCTTACTTCATTTGTTCTTTCTCTCTGTCTCTCTCCTGTTTTCTCTCTTCCTATAGGATCTGGACTGTTGATCTGAAGTCTTTATCATTGTCTCATCCTTTTTTTCATCTTAGAATTTGTATGAAAGCAAAAGTAATTTAATGAGCACCATTGATCACTGTCTTTTATTATGCCCTAAAAGCTATGTCCACTAGCTCACTCGACATTTGGCAGGTCAAATTCAGAAAGTCCTAAGAATCCCCAATGAGACTTCCCTAATGGTTTGCAAATAATCACATGTGGACATCAAACAACTCTTCTTCACCTCTTCTCTTTTCTTTTGCTTTTGCTATACTAAAGTATAAAACAAGTATAAAACCCAAATGGTTACACATCAGTTCTTAAAGATATCTAGAAAAAAAAGTGACTATAAGGTTGTGGATAATAGCATTCAGTTCAGTTCAGTCACTCAGTCGTGTCCAACTCCTGGTGACCCCATGAGCCACAGCATTAGAGGTTTGTTTTTCCTCCTCCTTTGGCCGGGGGAGGTGTTTGTTTCTGTTTTGTTGTGCACTTTTACCTCCAAATGCTGGTGAAAGAAAAACCTGGGAAAGTGCTGAATCCCACCTTAAATATTTAATCTCATCCTCAAATCTCAGAGGTTAGGAAAGGTTGGGGTGTCTCCATGCATGAGTTCAGCAACGAAAACTGTCCCAAACCTTGTCCTCCTTTTCTGTCTTACATGTCATGGGACTTTCACTTGAAATTTATCTCTCAGCTCTGATTCTTTCTACAGGAACTAGAACCCTGTTTATCTTAAACGGTCTGGTTTGCTGTCACCATGGCACTGAAATCATTATGATTCTCCAGGGCAATTTTCTTCCTGGACTAATAATGCCCCATTAGCATCTTTCAAAGCCAGGGTAATATCTGTTCTAGGAAAAGGGGGAGAGGTACGTAACAGTGAAATGCAGAATAAAATGTGTCCCACTGGCTTTATGTAATTCTTTGCTGACACACGATTTCTCAATTAGACAGCCCCAGCCTCCCTATTTGCTGCTGAAAAGGAGGGAGGCTTTGTCAAACTGGTGGATGGGTTTGTTCCTTTCATTGGCTCTGTCAGCAAACACACAGAAATGACCCTCAGAACTTTCAACCCTTGAACAACCCAGATGTGATGGAGAAAATTGGTGAAATTGTCTGTGCGTTCAGTACACTTGGAGCTCACCCTGGTTTTGCTGGTGTTGTCTAGTCATTAAATTGTGTCCAACTCTTTGTGACCCCATGGACTGTAGACAGCCAGGTCCTCTGTCCATTGGATTTCTCAGGCCAGAATACCAGAGTGGGTTGCCATTTCCTTCTCCAGGGGACCGTCCGGATGCAGGGATAGCATCTGCGTCTCCCGTATTGGCAAGTGGATTCTTTATCGCTGAGCCGCCTGGAAGCTAATTTCACTCTAGTTATGTAATACTGAATATCATAAAATCTTGCTTTCTTCAAAAAATATTTGTGACAAGTCTATAGTTTTCATGTCTTACAAATTGTTTATATGCATTTTCTTCTATGTGTATATAAATTGTACTTATATATAAAGTGTGAAGAGCAGGAAAAGGCAACCCACTCCCGTATTCTGTGGGCAACAGTCCACAGGGCCACAAAGAGTCAGACACGACTGAGCAACTAAGCACATATGTATATGTGTGTGTATACACACACACACACGTTTATACACATCAGAGCTAAATATTTCCTTGCATGTTCACATTTTTTATTACCATCTCTTGCTCTTGTTTAATTCTACTTTGCCGATTCTTTAGCAGCTGCTGTGTCACTGAGGATACCAGGTAGAGAATATGAAGAGATAAGATAAATTTGTACTTTTAAGGGCTAGGGGTACTAGCTGGAGAAGCAGAATATTTCTTGGAAAGTGTGAAGAGACAGTTAGAAAGAAGAATGCTCTAGCTACCTAGGTTCTTACAGTTTTAGAGCTTTTTGGAGCTTGTGAATGCAGGCCCATGGCACTAATGACGAACATCACTAATTATTTTGAAGCTTGGACTCAAATGTCTTCTGATTGCTACATCCTTCAGAGAAGCATCATTAAGCACCAGCCCAGCTTCATGGGAGAACACATAGATTAATAAATAGATGCATAAGTACAGAAACCCAGGTTATAGACCTAGTTTAAGAATATAGCTACTAATGATGGCAGGTTAGCAATCTCTATGCTAATGGTACTGATTTTATCAACATAATTTATTTGAATAATATATTTATCGCCTTTGGAAACAATGAAGTAAATAATAATATTGTAATTCATGAATCAATGTCAAGTTAAGACATCTATGAGCTGAAGAGATAACTTTTCAGAACCAAGTCAACATTTTGTCATTCAGTATTATGCACAAGACTCCAGGTCCTGGTGTCAGACTGCAGATGAGTGCATGCTAAATTGCTTCAGTTGTGTCCACTGTTTGTGACTCTATGGACTGTAGCCTGCCAGGCTCCTCTGTCTGTGGGATTCTTCAGGCAAGAATACAGGAGTGGGTTGCCATGCTCTCCTCCAGGGGATCTTCCCAACCCAGGAATCAAACCTGCATTGCAGATGGATTCTTTACTTTTGAGCCACCAGGGAAGACATTGATATTAGAATGCTTTAGTTCTAATCTTATTTTATCACTTACTAGCTATATAACCTTGGAAAAGTGACTGACTGCCTCTGTATCTCAGTTTTCCAATCTGTAGAATGAAGATAACTGTATATTTATATTGCATGGTTAATAAAATCATTAAATGAAGCAGTGCATCTAAAATGTTGGGGACAGGGACAAGGGTACAGTAAGTGTGGAATCCATGTTGTTGCTGCCGTTATTGTTCAGTTGCCCAGTTGTGTCCACCTCTTTGTGACCCCCATGGACTGCAGCACACCACCAGGACTCTCTGTCCATCACCATCTCCCAAAGTTTGCCCAAGTTCATGTCCATTGCATCAGTGATACCCTTCACGGATCACTGCCTTGTTGTAGTGAAGGGCCTTGCATAACTCAGTGAGCCATGCCATGTAGGGCCACCCAAGACAGACGGGTCATAACAGAGAGCTCAGAGAAAATGTGTTCCACTGGACAAGGAAGGGGCAAATCACCCCAATATACCTGCTGTGAGAACCTCGTGAACTGTATAAAAGGAATCCATATTAGCTTCCATCTAACCCAGAACCAATGACCCAGTTCCACTATTCACCCAATAAAAACGATCTTACATCCTGCACAAAGTGCTTGCAATGATTAGAGAGCATATAATTGTAAAGCTCCTCGTACAGCATCTACCACATAGTAGATCTCTGTCCACAGAGTACTTTTCTGTTCCTTGTCGACATAAACTATATTAACTAACCTGTGTAATAGACTTCACTAGTGGCTTAGATGGCAAACAACCTGCCTGCAATGCGGGAGACCTGGGTTCGATCCTTAGGTCAGGAAAATCCCCTGGAGAAGGGAAAGGCTACCCACTCACGTATTCTTGCCTGGAGAATTCCATAGACAGAGGACCCTGGTTGGCTACAGCCCATGGAGTCACAAAGGCTCTGATATGATTGAGCAACCAACACGCAGGCAACATGTGTAATAGATGTGTGTATACAGCATCTTGCAAGTTACAGGCAAACTAACATGTTAACTTATTTAATACTTTGACATGTCTTGTGTGTACAGCTTTCAGCCCTGTTTTAAAGTCCTGTTCTAAAGGCAAAACAACCTGTTTAAATTACTTTCCTGAAGTTATGAGCAATAAATGAATATTATAACTGAAAAAGGTTATTTGAGCACCTGTTTGTAGCACCAGCTTCATTTTGCACTTAATCTTTGTGATGTGGTTTAATCTTTCAAGGATCCCAGAGTTAGGGATTGCTTAGCCAGACATCCACAGTGAGCAAAGTGTCCGAATCAGGCTTTGTGACTAGGTCTGGCTGTCAACTCAAGGAGTTGATTCTTTTCACAAACTACATATTAACTTTCTTTTATACGAGCATTTTGTTTTTATGGTTATCCATGTTAAAATATGGGGGCGGTGGAGGACTCAATGGATATGAATTTAAGCAAACTCTGGGAGATAGTAGAAAGGACAGAGGAGCACGGTGCGCTGTAGAGTGTGGGGTCGCAAAGAGTCAGATGTGACTTAGTGAGTGAAAAACAACAACAAATGTTAAATAAAGGGGAAAAAGCCGGCCTGTTACCTACACACCTCATGCACTTGAAGTAATAACTACCTCTGTGAGATCTGAGTCGACATTTTCCTGTCTCCCATGTCCTTTTCTTGCCCCCAATTCACCTGAGTTTTGCCAGGGCGATTAGGGAAAAAAAAGGAAAGAAAGCAAGAAGAGAGGAAGGGAGGAAGGAAAGAAGTAGAGAAGGAACAGATAAAAAAGAAAAGACAAGAAAGGCTAGAGGCCATGAAAGCCGCTGGGTGCGTGCAGGCGCCTGGACTGCGGCGGTCTCTGGGGTCCTGATCAGGCACTCCATTCCTTTCATCTTCCAGAGCCTTAAGCTACTGCCTTCTGTGTCTACATATGTCTCCAAGCAGAGCCATGGTTCCTTACAGCAGGAATTCTGCATTATCGCCGCTCAGCTCCCCCAACACTGCCGCCTTTTGAATCGCTCTATATTAAGCAGTGGCTGTGTGCACCCCCAGGAGGAAAGCTGGCACGTCAAGCTAGCCCAAAGTTTATGATGTTTAGAGATCTTCCAACAAAAAAAAAAAAGAAAGGAAAAGAAGGAATCTAGCTCTCTTCTTTAAAAATGGCATAAATAATTCTGTTTTCCTCACAGAAGCTTTAGTAACAGGAGACGAGAGCTCATAACAGAGAAATAAGAATTATGTGTTGAAACCCTGCCCTGTTAGATGGGCTGCCAATGGAGGGAGAGATGTGAGATTCTCCACAGGAAAAGAAGGAGTTCAGCTGGGCTCTTGGGTTTAGACCAAGAAGTAAATGATAATATCCAAAAATAAGAGCTAGCAGACAAAGAAGAAAATACAAAGAAGTAAAAGGCATTTGCTGGGATTTATGGGTGCATTGTCTCCAGGGAAAGGTGAGACCCATCCAGCCCCAGTTTTCTGTGCTGACGTTAGTACTGTCTCCAGTAAACTGCAGGCCCTGTAGAAGCTCTTATCAGCTCAAGGGCAGTCGTGGTCACCCAGAACTCAAGCACCAGGAGCTGGATCAGAATGCAGGCATTCTGACCTGTGTGTCAGTTAAGGTAGACAGTTTCCCAAGACTGGAAAAATGCACATTCTACCATGTTACTCTCTTTGTGTGAAAGCTTTTAGCTATACACCTTCCACGTTTTTCTCTTTAAGATAAGCCTCAAACATTTCTAACAGGATATATAAGAACCGTAATAATTTGGTCCCTGCATTATCTTCCACCTCAAAAATTCCATGGACAGAGGAGTCTGGCAGGCTACAGTCCATGAGGGTTGCGAAGAGTCAGACACAGCTAAGTGCCTAACTTCTATTTCTGTGCAAGTTATACCTGGTCACACAACTCAGTTTTGACTTTGCAGCTTGATATCAGCTATAGACAATACTAAACAAACACCCTTGGTATGTAACAGTGAAATTTTGTTTTCAAAAATGGGAAGCTTACAGATTTAGCTTTCAGGCAGACATTTTCCACACTAGATTGCAAACGTAAGGAAGGGGAGACAGTAAGCAACACTTAAGAGTAAGTAATGCTTAAATCCTACTCTGCAATTAAGGAGCACCTAGGTGGTACCAGTGGTAAAAATTCACCTCCCAGTGTTGGAGAGACATGGGCTTGATCCCTCGATTAGGAAGATCTAGTGGAGTAGGAAATGGCAACCCGCTTGAGTATTTTCGCTTGATAAATCCCATGGACAGAGGAGCCTGTTGGGCTATGCTTAATACGATTGTGAAGAGTCAGACATAACAGCACGCTCAAGTACACACAGGTAAAGTGGAGAAAGGCCATTTAAAAACCTCATCTCACAATTATGATTGATGATGGAGCTTCTCCATTTTCTAGTCTTTCCAAATCCTGACATTCTATGATAGATGGATCAACTCCTAGAAAAATGTTCTTGAAAAATATTTGCTTGGACAAAGAGAATTCTATCCTAGCTTCCTTTCCTTAATTCCATAATGACTGACCTGGAAATATGCAGTCAAAGAATCATGCAAAGGATCCTAATGCTGTTTAAGCCTCTCAAAAGCATTATCTTATTTACATACACCCCCTCACACACACACACACTCAGTTATCTTAGGTACGTTTTATATATATATATAAAAGATATGTTATTGATCTTATGTGATACATGATCTTGAAGTGAAGAAGTGAAGTCGCTCAGTCGTGTCCGACTCTTTGTGAACCCATGGACTGTAACCTATCAGGCTCCTTTCTCCATGGGATTTTCCAGGCAAGAATACTGGAGTGGGTTGCCATTTCCTTCTCCAGGGATCTTCCCCACCCAGGGATCGAACCCAGGTCTCCTTCATTGTAGGCAGACACTTTTACCGTCTGACCCACCAGGGAAGCCGATACATGATCTTACGTGGTACCAATTCAAAGGGGTACTTTGAATTATATCCCTATTCCCCAAATTCTTCCACAGTTAACAGTTAACTCAAGCTTAAGTCTGAAAGCATCAACTTTGCCTCACAGACTTTTCACCTTCTGTCCTGATTCATTTATTTTGAGGAGATATAACCTCAACAGTTTTTCAGTGTGCTTCAGCTCAGCCAGAATCTAGGATTCAGGGTGAAGGTCAGGTTCGCAGCAGTGAATTTAGTTCATCTTTGACACTGATGGAGGGAGCTTTCTCTCTCTGTCTCATACACACACTCCAAATTTAATCTACTTAAGAGTTAGCATATTTCCCATATGATTATCTATGTAATATTGCACACATTATTTAATGTCTCTGTTCAGTTCAGTTCAGTTCATTTGCTCAGTTGTGTCTGACTCTTTGTGACCCCATGAACCGCAGCACGCCGGGCCTCCCTGTCCATCACCATCTCAAACTCATGCCCATTAAGTCGGTGATGCCATCTAACCATCTCATCCTCTGTCGTCCCCTTCTCCTCCTGCCCCCAATCCCTCCCAGCGTCAGAGTCTTTTCAAATGAGTCAGCTCTTCGCACCAGGTGGCCAAAGTATTGGAGTTTTAGCTTTAGCATCAGTCTTTCCAATGAATACCCAGGACTGATCTTTAGGATGAACTGTTAGATCTCCTTGCAGTCCAAGGGACTCTCAAGAGTCTTCTCCAACACCACAGTTCTAAAGCATCAATTCTTCTGCTCTCAGCTTTTTTATAGTCCAACTCTTACATCCATACATGACTGCTGGAAAAACCATAGCCTTGACTAGATAGACCTTTGTTGACAAAGTAATGTCTCTGCTTTTCAATATGCTGTCTAGGTTGGTCATAACTTTCCTTCCAAGGAGTAAGCGTCTTTTAATTTCATGGCTGCAGTCACCATCTGCAGTGATTTTGGAGCCCCCCAAAATAAAGTCTGATCTAGTTTCTAAATCCTCAACATTAGAATCATCAAGCTGATGTGAACCTTGAAAGGTGATGCATGTCAAGCATTTAGGAGTCTCTCTGGCATATAGACAGTCCCCCATCTGTTACCACTAACACATTATTATTTTTGTATCTTCTGATCATCTCCAAAACCGTGTGAGACAGACAGCTAGGGATAATTCTTTTCTGTAGATGAGAAAACAAAAGCTCAGAGAAGTAAGGCCATTTGCTCAAGATCACAGAGCTACTGTAGCATTAAGCCATAATTTGATCTCAGTCTTATTTCTAGGGATTTTCCCAGCATGCTCTGCTCCTTTTGAGACTATACCTATCTGTTTGGAGAGTATCATGGTAAAGTAACTCATTTTTTTTTTAACAAAATTGTACTGTTACTGACATGGAATTAAGAAAACATTTGTTTTCTATATATACAATTAGAAGAGAGTGAATATCTGGAGGTCACCAGCTGAGCCATTATCTAGTTATATGCCTTTGGATAGACAAATAATCCTCACAAGTCCTCAACTTCTTCATCTCTGAGAATTTCCTTATCTTAGAGAAGTTTGGGTAAAATTATCCTTCAGCTCTCACCCCTTCCAGCAAGCTTTCCAGTTTTCCAGGCTCTGGATTCTCAGTTACTAATGATAATAAAAGGAAGACATACTAGGGTTATTGAAATTCACAGATAATCTCTCAAGAAGTCTCTGAATCCTTGACCACCATGCCTTATCCTTTTATTTCAGTTACTGAAAAGTACATGTAATTGACTGATTTGAGCTAGATCTTCCTTCTGATCTTATTTATCTTCAGGAGGAAAGGAATAATGAGCAGAAAAGTTACTAAATTGGGGAAGGGAGATATGAAAACAAAGGCATTGATGATTTATAAGCTGGTTGTTTCTTTCTTGAGCTGATGAAAGCATCACTAGTTTTGCCTCTTGCTTTGAAAATTTATGTTCCTGAAGGACACTTTGCAAACCAATTTTCTGAAAACAAATCACATGTTCCATAATGGTGAATTGATGAGGTAGATTAAAACAAAATCAAACAAACAAAAATCCCCACTTCCCTCCAATCTTTCTGTGGTTTCATGAATTACATGAACATCAGTTTCCTTTTCTGTCAAATGAGAGCACATTGATAGTAGAGGGAGGGTAAACACATACAAGCAGTACTCTCAGAAGTCATTGACATTTGATGGCTTTGCCTTTGAGGGTTCAGTTTGCAGTTTATATATCTTGGGGAAAGATAGATGTAAAAGTACATGGTTTCCTTAAAAGGGAAGAAATTATCCTGAGAATGAAAGTTGGAACATATTATAGCAAGATTAAGATATCTATCAGTATACAGAGATCTGCTAGTGGTAAAGAACATGCCTGCTAGTGCTGGAGAAATAAGGGACACGGATTTGATCCCTGGGTCGGGAAGATCCCCTGGAGGAGGGCATGGCATCCCACTCCAGTATTCTTGTCTGGAGAACCCCATGGACAGAGGAGCCTGGCAGGCTACAATCTATATATAGGGTCACAAAAAGTCGCACACAACTGAAGTGACACACATACCTATACACAGAGAGGAGATGAGAAAACATTTCCCAAAAAGCAGAAAGACACAATATTTCCAGATTATAGTTTCTGCAAAATATAATAAATGCAGATTTATGTTAGATAGAAACTGACTGCAGTTTGCTAAGCTGATTATGAAGCTATCATTATAATCCCAGCAAGTGAAGCATATAGCATACTGTTGAAGAATACAAAATCTCACACTGGCACCAAATTCTGGTTCTGGTCCTTAGTAGCTCTGAGGCTTTGGGGAAATTAATCTGCCTCACTTTTCTCATCTATTGACTAGAGAGAACAGAGTAAATACCTTATAGGGCATTTTTGTGAGGACAGCAAGCAAGTTAATAGGGCATCTCTGATGGTTCAGCTGGTAGAGAATCTGCCTGCGATGTAGGAGATGTGGGCTCAATCCCTGGGTTGGAAAGGCCGTATGGAAAAGAAAATGACAACCCACTCCAACCTTCTTGCCTGAAAAATCACATGGGCAGAAGAGCCTGGCATGCTGCAGTCCAAAGGGTCACAAAGAATCAGACACAACTGAGTGACTAAGCAAACAAGTTAGTATACATAAAGCCTTTAGCTGTGGCTCCAAATATTTTGTGTTAAATAGTATTATTCATCAGATTATTCATATCTAAAAGTGTATGGCATGTGCATATCTTATTTCTCTACTTTGTTATATCTTAAACTCAGATATGCAGATGACACCACCCTTATGGCAGAAAGCGAAGAAGAACCAAAGAGCCTCTTCATGAAAGTGAAAGAGGAGAGTGAAAAAGTTGGCTTAAAGCTCAACATTCAGAAAACTATGATCATGGCATCCAGTCCCATTGCTTCATGGCAAATAGATGGGAAATAGTGGAAACAGTGGCTGACTTTATTTTGGGGGCTCCAAAATCACTGCAGATGGTGACTGCAGCCATGAAATTAAAAGATGCTTTCTTCTTGGAAGGAAAGTTATGACCAACATAGACAGCATATTGAAAAGCAGAGACATTAGTTTGTCAACAAAGATCTGTCTAGTCAAGGCTATGGTTTTTCCAGTAGTCATGTATGGATGTGAGAGTTGGACTATAAAGAAAGCTGAGCACCGAAGAACTGATGCTTTTGAACTGTGGTGTTGGAGAAGACACTTGAGAGTCCCTTGGACTGCAAGGAGATCCAATCAGTCCATTCTGAAAGAGATCAGTCCTGGGTGTTCATTGGAAGGACTGATGCTGAAGCTGCAACTCCAATACTTTGGCCACCTGATGCGAAGAGCTGACTCATTTGAAAAGACCCTAATGGTATGAAAGATTGAAGGCAGGAGGAGAAGGGGATGACAGAGGATGAGATCGTTGGATGGCATCACCAACTCAATGGACATGAGTTTTGGTGACTCCAAGAGTTGGTGATAGACAGGGAGGCCTGGCGTGCTGTGGTTCATGGGGTCGCAACGAGTTGGAAATGACTAAGCGACTGAACTGAACTGAACTGAATCTTGAATCATTGCTATAAAATAGAAACATTATTTCTCACTGAGAGGGCAGAAGTGGGTCCTCAATTCAGGTCTTTGTCTCTGAAAATATTCTGTTCATCCCAATGTGTCTACCTCTTTACTGGGCCAAGGTGAAAGGCACAGGTGACCGACTAGTCTGACTTCCATCCCCCTCCTAGAGGATAAGTCTTTCCTCAGTTTTTATTTTAATCTTGGCAACAACTGATTATAAATGTTGCTGTGATTCTTGCAGTTGATTGATTCTTGATTGTCATGATTCTTTGGTAATGTTCCAAAGCCAGTTCTCCAGGCTTGTTTCAAACTCTCATATTTATTTGATTTTTTTTTTTAATAGAAAGAAACAATGTTTGAACAACAAACCAGGACTTATATATTATTCAACAGAGTAGGGAACTCATCTGGTATGGAAGCATTAATTCTTTAAAAAGTCTGTTTTCAGGATCTTCTGATGTAAACAATTCAGTCTGTGTAGTAAATTTTAGTTAGTCTGTTTGTTCACATCCTCTCAAGTTTTGGGTTATATCATTTAATTTTTGGCAAAGCCCATGGGCTAAGCAGTTTCTTACTGTGACTGTAAGAGAGGTTGACTAGCTTTTTATATGCTTACTTATGATTTGCTTTCATCTTCTGAGAAGTGCTTTTCTAAATATATTGTTTTTAGTAGATGATTTGTATACTTTTCATTGGTCTCAAGGAACTATATCAGATTAAGAATAACAACCTTTCATCATTTATTGAAAAATATTCTTTCTAGCCTATTACAACATCTTTAACCTTTTAAAATCATAATTCAATCATTTAGTCAAACATAATTCAATAAAATAGTTAAATTTGTCTGTGATACATTCTAAAATTTTTAACTGCTTAGGACTTTTCTCTCACTGAAAAATTGATAATCTCTAAATTTTTCTTCTAATACTTTAGATTTTTATAATATTTAAACAGTAAATTATTTGAATTATTTTATATACTCTTGTACTTCCTTCTAGATGAATAATCAATTATTCTTGTACTAGTCATTAATAAAACATTATCTTCTTGGAGCTGAGATACTATTTATCTGACTCTTTGCAATGCTATGGCCTGTAGCCCTCCAGGCTCCTCTGTCCATGGGATTCTCCAGGCAAGAGCACTGAAGTGGGTTACCAGGCCCTCCTCCAGGGGATCTTCTTGAATGTGGGTTCTTTACCACTAGCCCCATTTGAGAAGCCCATTTTTCTCAAGACTATGTAGTAAATATGAGATTTCATCAGCTTCCAGACTTTGTATATTGCTTTTCTTTGATTTCCTTATTTTGGGGTGAAACCTATATGGTTTTTTGTTTTTTTTTTTTTTTTTTTTTTTTAGATTTTGGCTTTGTCTTTTATTTTTATTTTTGTTTGTGTGTGTGTGTGTTTTATTTTTTTTAATTAATTTATTTATTTATTTTAAATTACAATATTGTATTTGTTTTGCCATACATCGACACGAATCAGCCATAGGTGAACACAATCTCCCAATGCCGAAGCCCCCTCCCACCTCCCACCCCACATCCTCTACTTGAATCATCCTGTGCATCAGCCCCATGCATCCTGCATCCTACATTGAACATAGATTGGCGCTTCGTTTCTTACACGAAAATATACGTTTCATTGCCATTCTCCCAAACCATCCCACCCTTTCCCTCTCCCTCAGAGTCCAAAAGTCCACTCTATACCTCTGTGTCTCTTGGTTGTCTCACATACAGGGTCATCATTACTGTCTTCTAAATTCCATATATATGTGTCAGTATACTGTATTGGTGTTTTTCTTTCTGGCTTACTTCACTCTGTATAATTGGTTCCAATTTCATCCATCTCATTAGAACTGAGTCAAATTTATTCTTTTTAAGGGCTGAGTAGTATTCCATAGTGTATATGTACCACAGCTTTCTTACCCATTCATCTGCTGATGGACATCTAGGTTGCTTCCATGTCCTGGCTATTATAAACAGCACTGCAATGAACATTGGGGTACATGTGTCTCTTTCAATTCTGGTTTCCTCGGTGTGTATGCCCAGCAGTGGGATTGCTGGGTCATAAGGCAGTTCTATTTGCAATTTTTTAAGGAATCTCCACATTGTTTTCCATAATGGCTGTACTAGTTTGCATTCCCACCAGCAGTGTAAGAGGGTTCCCTTTTCTCCACATCCTCTCCAGCATTTATTGCTTGTAGACTTTTGGATCGCAGCCATTCTGACTGGTGTGAAATGGTACCTCATTGTGGTCTTGATTTGCATTTCTCTGAGAATGAGTGATGTTGAACATCTTTTCATCTGTTTGTTAGCCATCCGTATGTCTTCTTTGGAGAAATGCCTATTTAGTTCTTTGGCCCATTTTTTTATTGGATCATTTATTTTTCTGGAGTTGAGCTGCATAAGTTGGTTATAAAACTTTGAGATTAGTTGTTTGTCAGTTGTTTCATTTGCTATTGTTTTCTCCCATTCAGAAGGCTGTCTTTTCACCTTGCTTGTAGTTTCCTTTGTTGTGCAGAAGCTTTTAATTTTAATTAGATCCCATTTGTTTATCTTTGCTTTTATTTCCAGTATACTGGGAGTTGGATCATAGAGGATCCTGCTGTGATTTATGTCGGAGAGTGTTTTGCCTATGTTCTCCTCTAGGAGTTTTATAGTTTCTGGTCTTACATTTAGATCTTTAATCCATTTTGAGTTTATTTTTGTGTATGGTGTTAGAAAAGCGTCTAGTTTCATTGTTTTACAAGTGGTTGACCAGTTTTCCCAGCACCACCTGTTAAAGAGACTGTCTTTACTCCATTGTATATTCTTGCCTCCTTTGTCGAAGATAAGGTGTCCATAGGTGTGTGGGTAAATCTCAGGGCTTTCTATTTTGTTCCATAGATCTATATTTCTGTCTTTGTGCCAGTACCATACTGTCTTAATGACTGTGGCTTTGTAGTAGAGCCTGAAGTCAGGCAAGTTGATTCCTCCAGTTCCATTCTTCTTTCTCAAGATTGCTTTGGCTATTCGAGGCTTTTTGTATTTCCATACAAATCCTGAGATTATTTGATCTAGTTCTGTGAAAAATACTGCTGGTAGCTTGATGGGAATTGCATTGAATCTGTAGATTGCTTTAGGTAGAATACTCATTTTCACTATATTGACTCTTCCAACCCATGAACATGGTATATTTCTCCATCTATTAGTGTCCTCTTTGATTTCTTTCATCAGTGTTTTATAGTTTTCTATATATAGGTCTTTAGTTTCTTTAGGTAGGAATATTCCTAAGTATTTTATTCTTTTCGTTGCAATGGTGAATGGAATTGTTTCCTTAACTTCTTTTTCTACTTTCTCATTGTTAGTGTATAGGAATGCAAGGGATTTCTGAGTGTTGATTTTATATCCTGCAACTTTACTATATTCATTGATTAGCTCTAGTAGTTTTCTGGTCGAGTCTTTAGGATTTTCTATGTAGAGGATCATGTCATCTGCAAACAGTGAGAGTTTTACTTCTTCTTTTCCAATTTGGATTCTTTGTATTTCTTTTTCTGCTCTGATTGCTCTGGCCAAAACTTCCAGTACGATGTTGAAGAGTAGTGGTGAAAGTGGACACCCTTGTCTTGTTCCTGACTTTAGGGGAAATGGTTTCAATTTTTCACCATTGAGGATAATGTTAGCTGTGGGTTTGTCATATATAGCTTTTATTATGTTGAGGTATGTTCCTTCTATTCCTGCTTTCTGGAGAGTTTTTATCATAAATGGATGCTGAATTTTGTCAAAGGCTTTTTCTGCATCTATTGAGATAATCATATGATTTTTATTTCTCAGTTTGTTAATGTGATGAATTACATTGATTGACTTGCGGATATTGAAGAATCCTTGCATCCCTGGGATAAAGCCAACTTGGTCATGGTGTATGATCTTTTTAATGTGTTGCTGGATTCTGATTGCTAGGATTTTGTTGAGAATTTTGTCGTCTATGTTCATCAGTGATATTGGCCTGTAGCTTTCTTTTTTTGTGGTGTCTTTGTCAGGTTTTGGTATTAGGGTGATGGTGGCCTCATAGAATGAGTTTGGAAGTTTACCTTCCTCTGCAATTTTCTGGAATAGCTTCAGTAAGATAGGTGTTAGCTCTTCTCAGAATTTTTGGTAGAATTCAGCTGTGAAGCCGTCTGGACCTGGGCTTTTGTTTGCTGGAAGATTTCTGATTATAGTTTCAATTTCCGTGCTTGTGATGGGTCTGTTAAGATTTTCTGTTTCTTCCTGGTTCAGTTTTGGAAAATTGTACTTTTCTAAGAATTTGTCCATTTCTTCCAAGTTGTCCATTTTATTGGCATATAATTGCTGATAGTAGTCTCTTATGATTCTTTGTATTTCTGTGTTGTCTGTCGTGATCTCTCCATTTTCATTTCTAATTTTGTTTATTTGATTTTTTTCTCTTTGTTTCTTGATGAGTCTGGCTAATGGTCTGTCAATTTTATTTATCCTTTCAAAGAACCAGCTTTTTGCTTTGTTGATTTTTGCTATGGTCTCTTTTGTTTCTTTTGCATTTATTTCTGCCCTAATTTTTAGGATTTCTTTCCTTCTACTAACTCTGGGGTTCTCTATTTCTTCCTTTTCTAGTTGCTTTAGGTGTAGAGTTAGGTTATTTATTTGATTTTTTTCTTGTTTCTTGAGGTATGCCTGTATTGCTATGAACTTTCCTCTTAGGACTGCTTTTAAACTGTCCCAAAGGTTCTGTGTTGTTGTGTTTTCATTTTCATTCGTTTCGATGCATAATTTGATTTCTTTTTGATTTCTTCTGTGATTTGTTGATTATTCAGTAGGGTATTGTTCAGCCTCCAAATGTTGGAGTTTTTAATAGTTTTCTCCTATAATTGAGATCTAACCTTAGTGCCTTATGGTCAGAGAAGATGCTTGGGATAATTTCCATTTTTTTGAATTTATCAAGGTTAGATTTATGACCCAGAATGTGATCTATCCTGGAAAAGGTTCCGTGTGCACTTGAGTAAAAGGTGAAATTCATTGTTTTGGGGTGAAATGTCCTGTAGATATCAATTAGGTCTAACCGGTCAATTGTATCGTTTAACGTTTGCGTTTCTTTGTTAATTTTCTGCTTAGTTGATCTGTTCATAGGTGTGAGTGGGGTATTAAAGTCTCCCACTATTATTGTGTTATTATTAATTTCCCCTTTCATGCTTGTTAGCAATTGTCTTACATATTGCGGTGCTCCTATGTTGGGTGCATATATATTTATAATTGTTATATCTTCTTCTTGGATTGATCCTTTAATCATTATGTAGTGGCCTTCTTTGTCCCTTTTCACAGCCTTTGTTTTAAAGTCTATTTTATCGGATATGAGTATTGCTACTCCTGCTTTCTTTTGGTCTTTATTTGCATGGAATATCTTTTTCCAGCCCTTCACTTTTAGTCTGTATGTGTCCGTTGTTTTGAGGTGGGTCTCTTGTAGGCAGCATATATAGGGATCTTGTTTTTGTATCCATTCAGCCAGTCTTTGCCTTTTGGTTGGGGCATTCAACCCATTTACATTTAAGGTAATTATTGATAAGTATGCTCCTGTTGCCATTTACTTTATTGTTTTGGTTTCGGGTTTATATGTCCTTTTTGTGTTTCCTTTCTAAAGTCTATCCTTTAGTATTTGTTGGAGAGCTGGTTTGGTGGTGCTGAATTCTCTCAGCTTTTGCTTGTCTGTAAAGCTTTTGATTTCTCCTTCATATTTGAATGAGATCCTTGCTGGTACAGTAGTCTTAGCTGAAGGTTGTTATCTTTCATCACTTTAAGTATGTCTTGCCATTCCCTCCTGGCCTGAAGAGTTTCTATTGAAAGATATGCAGTTATTCTTATGGGGATCCCCTTGTGTGTTATTTGTTGTTTTTCCCTTGCTGCTTTTAGTAATTGTTCTTTGTGTTTGGTCTTTGTTAGTTTAATTAAAATATGTCTTGGGGTGTTTTGCCTTGGGTTTATCCTGTTTGGCACTCTCTGGGTTTCTTGGACTTGGGTGATTATTTCCTTCCCCATTTTAGGGAAGTTTTCGACTATTACCTCCTCAAGTATTTTCTCATGGTCTTTCTTTTTGTCTTCTTCTTCTGGGACTCCTATAATTCGAATGTTGGAGCGTTTCATATTGTCTTGGAGGTCTCTGAGGTTGTCCTCATTTCTTTTAATTCGTCTTTCTTTTTCCCTCTCTGATTCATTTATTTCTACCATTCTATCTTCTATTTCACTAATCCTATCTTCTGCCTCCGATATTCTACTATTTGTAGCCTCCAGAGTGTTTCTGATCTCATTTATTGCATTATTCATTATATGTTGACTCTTTTTATTTCTTCTAGGTCCTTGTTAAACCTTTCTTGCATCTTCTCAATCCTTGACCCCAGGCTATTTATCTGAGCTTCCATTTTGATTTCAAGATTTTGGATCATTTTCACTATCAGTATTTGGAATTCTTTCTCAGGTAGATTCCTATCTCTTCCTCTTTTGTTTGGTTTGGTGGGCATGTCTCCTGTTCCTTTACCTTCTGGGTATTCCTCTGTCTCTTCATCCTGGTTATATTGCTGCGTTTGGGGTGGCTTTTCTATATTCCGGGAATTTGTGGAGTTCTCTTTATTATATAGTTTCTTCTCTGTGTTTGGGGTTATATCAGTGGCTTGTCAAAGTTTCTTGGTCAGGGAGGCTTGTGTTGGAGTTCTGGTGGGTGGATCTGGATTTCCTCTCTCTGGAGTGCTGTGACGTGTGAATTAATGGGTTATGCGACGTCAGTGGTTTTGGAGTATTTTGAGTTGCCTGTGTATTCAGGCTCGGTGGCTTGTTCTTGTGTTGCTGGAGAATTTGCATGGTATGTCTTGCTCTGGAGCTTGTTGGCCCTTGGGCAGTGTTCAGCTTCAGTATAGGTATGAAGGCGTTTGATGAGCTCTAATTGGATAATGTTCCCTGTATTCAGGAATTCTTTGATGATCTCAGGATTTGGAATTACGCCTCCTGATTCTGGTTTTCAGATTTATTTTTAGAATAGCCTCATGATTTCTCCATCTATTCAGCACTAATGTTAAAACATCTAGGTTAATGATGATAGGTTTCTCCACCTTGAGGGTCGTCCCTAGAGGATCAGTGAGTTACTTGGAGGAGAGAAGAGGGAGGGAGTAGTTAGAGGTGAGTGGAATGGGATGGGGTGGAATCATAAGAGGGAAAAGCAAGTTAGCCCGCAACCACTTTCTTGTGTGCGCTCCAAAGTCTGGACCGCTCAGAGGTGGTCACAGAGTTATACATGGAAGAGGAGAGGGAGGAAGTAGATAGAGGTGGACAGGAGGATAAAAGAGGGTGATGGGAAGGAGGGATACAGATCCGGTCAGTGACCAGTTCCCTTAGAGTTCTCCTCCTTCTGGAACGCACAGAGGTTCATAGGGTTGGGTAGAGAGGGGGAGGGGAGGGAGGAGACAATAGCCACCTGGTGGCGAAAAGGAGATTCCAGAGGTGGAGAGAGTGGTCAAGCCAGTAGTCTTGCACTCATGTAAAACTGGGTACTGAGGATTAGGTTTTTAAAAGTACAAAATTGGCAACAAATACCAAAATGCCAAGATTAAAAATCTGGAGTATAGATTGGATTTTCAAAGATAGATTATTGAAGAGAAGATGAAGAAGCAGAGAGAAATTTTAAAAAAAATAGAGAAAAAAGAAAAAGAAAAAAAAAAGTAAAATATAATAAAAGACTCCAGAATTATTAAAAGACAACTTCCTTCACCAATAAGACTATATACGGCGTTTGCTTAAACGATAGGGGTTTGTTTGTTTTTTTTTTAAGTAATATTAGGTTCTAAAAATAATAACTAGAAATATAGAAGACTTAAAAATTTAAGGAAGTTTAGGGAAAAAAGGATGAAAAAGAAAAGGATAAACAAATTTAAAAAGGAAAAAAATAATTTTTAAAGAAAGAAAACAAAATTTTTAAAAAAAAAAAAAAAATCACGCTTCCACATCATCCCCCAAAAAAAAAATTTTTTTTTTTTGATCAGAAAAGTAGAAACAGCGTATCTGGCGCTTTCTCTGTCGTTGAGGACTGTGTGGGGTCACTACCAAGGCAGTTCCCTCTGTTTGCCTTCCTCTGTTTGCTGGTCTCTTCCGTGTCTGATTTTTGTCTTGCCTCAGGGAGGGTGGTGCTGAGCTCTGCACTGGGCTTGCCCCTTCCCAATCCGCGGGATAACCGTGTGGGGCCTGGCCTATGTTTCATGCAATTCCCCGGTTTAAGCCGCTCAGGATTGGCGCTCAGTAAGTCCCCTCCGGGTGCCGGGTTTGGTTCCAAGTCCGAGTGGTAGGGAGTTTGGCGCGGACTATTGTTGGAGAAGTCTCAATAAAGAAGCTTGCTTGCAATTTGGTAGGTAATGTCTCTCTTGAGCTGCGACTGCCCTCTTCCAGCGCTTCAGGCTCTGGCTGCCCGTCGCTGGTGGGGGATGGTCTGCAGCCGGCTATTTCCAATCCGTCCTTTGTTCTGTGCGCGGGCCTGTCAGTGTCTTATGTTCGAGTGTTTCGCGTGTTAGTTACCCCCCAGTCTGGTTTGTTAGTCCGGGATAAATCGTTCTATCCACGCGTGGACCCAATTCTGGCCCCTTTACGCCCCGATTCTCGAGAAAAGCCCTGCAGCCTGCGTCTCCCGCGGCCCAATTCTTAGAGAGCACTGTCGCGGGCGCGCTCCTCCCTGCCCAGCCCCCGCTGCTGTCGGACGCAGGCGTTTGCGCTGCTTGTCCGCTGGGGGTTATACTGTTGAATTCGTAATCTGTTGGTTTTAATTATTTATTTATTCTTCCTTCCTGTTATGTTGCCCTCTGTGCTTCCAGGGCTCGCCCCACGCACAGCTGTGAGAATGCTCCCCAGTTTTAGGGAACCTCTCTCTTTAAGAGTCTCTTCCTGGGACGGGATTCCCTTCCCGTGCCGGGGTCCCCTCCCTACCTCCTTTGTCTATAACTTCGTTCTTTAAAATAAAATAAAATATTCCCTACCTGGCTTTGAAGCCAATGATCTGCTTTGCTGGATGCCTGATGTCCTCTGCCAGCAGTCAGAAGGTATTTTGTGGAATTTGCTCAGCGTTGAGATGTTCTTTTGATGAGGTAGAGCAGGAGAAAGTGCTCTCCCCATCCTACTCCTCCGCCATCTTTTTTCCTCCCCCTATGGTTTTCATTACATGACTTTATACCAAGCTGTAATACTTGGGACAGGTAAAAACAGACTCCTTCATTAATCTACTTTTTTTTTCTTTGATTAAGGATATTTATTGCTAAAGTAACTTTTAAAAGGTATGGTCAAGTTAAAATAGCATTATAATTAAAACTGCATACACAGTAATTTTTGGAATGATTCATATTTATATAGAATTAGTTATAATATCTCTCCATTAGTTCAGGTCTTATTTTATATATAACAAAAATGTTTTGATTGTTTTCATGTAAATTTTGTGTTCTTTTAAAATTCATTCTTTAGTGTTTCTAGATTATGTCTATTGCACACTGGTTTGTTTGTTTGTTTGTTTTCATTTTCTTTTCTAACTGGTAATTACCAGCATAGTGGAAAAACTTTGATTTTGTGTATTTATATTGAATCCAGGCACCTTATCAACTTATTTTATTAATTCCAACACTTGCATTTTTTCCCTAGGGCTCTTCTTATTTTTCTACCTGCCTTCCTCCCTTCCTTCTTTGCACCTTTAACTTCTTTCTAAAGTGTTCAATTATACAATATTCAAATAAATGTTATTTTATTTTCTAACATATATTAATAATTGATATTATTTACCTACTTGTATGAAAGTCATTCAGTCACATCCAAGTCTTTGCGACCCCATGAATATATAGTCCATGGAATTCTTCAGGCCAGAATACTAGAATGGGTAGGCTTTCCTTTCTCCAGGGGATCTTTCCAAACCAGGAATCGAAGCCAGGTCTCCCACATTGCAGGTAGATTCTTTATCAGCTAAGCCCCCAGGAAAGCCCAAGAATATTGGAGTGGGTAGCACATCCCTTCTCCAGTGGATCTTCCCAGCCCAGGATTCTAAGTGGGGTCTCCTGCATTGCAGGCACATTCTTTACCAACTGAGCTTTGAGGGAAGCCCCATCTACTTGTATTGCTGCTGCGGCTGCTACTTGTATTACATTAACTAAAACATCCAAAATAGCAGCTGACATCTCTTCATGATTAACTTCAATGAAAGTAAAGTATATCCTCATTTAATTTGATGTTTGCTATTGAAAAATAGTTTTCCTTGTGTTAGATGTTTTTCTTATATTTCTATTTTATGTGAAAAAATTTTGATAATCATATTTTTTATCTTTGAAATTTTTTTATCATGATGAATTATTAACACAAATTTCCTAATACTGAACCATTCTGTAATCTTGGTAATTCATAAATTATTCTTTTCATATTTTTTGTTAGCTAATTTTTCAAGTTTTACCATTTATATTTGTTGGTAAAATTAATATGTGCTTAAATTTCCCATTTTTGTTATTTTAAAGTTTTTATTTCAAACTTAAACTTTATTCTTAAAACAAGTTGGTTGACCAGTTTTCCCAGCACCACTTCTTAAGGAGATTGCACTTGCAAAAGAATGAAACTAAAACACTTTCTAACACTATACAGAAAAATAAACTCAAAATGGATTAAAGATCTAAATGTAAGACTAGAAACTATAAAACTCCTAGAGGAGAACATAGTCAAAACACTCTCTGACATAGATCACAGCAGGATCCTCTATGACCTCTCTCCCACAGTATTGGAAATAAAAGCAAAAATAAACAAATAGGACCTAATTAAACTTAAAAGCTTCTGCATAACAAAGGAAACTGTAAGCAAGGTGAAAAGACAGCCTTCAGAATGGGAGAAAATAACAGTAAATGAAGCAACTGACAAAGGAATAATCTCAAAATTATATAAGCAACTCCTGCAGCTCAATTCCAAAAAAATAAACGACCCAATCAAAAAAATGGGCCAAAGAACTAAACAGACATTTCTCCAAAGAAAACATACAGATGGCTAACAAGCACATGAAAAGATGCTCAACATCACTCATTATCAGAGAAATGCAAATCAAAACCACAATGAGGTACCATTTCACACCAATCAGAATGGCTGCTATCCAAAAGTCTACAAGCAATAAATGCTGGAGAGGGTGTGGAGAAAAGGGAACCCTCTTACACTGCTGGTGGGAATGCAAACTAGTACAGCCACTATGGAGAACAGTGTGGAGATTCCTTAAAAACAGGAAATAGAACTACCTTATGACTCAGCAATCCCACTGCTGGGCATACACACTAAGGAAACCAGAATTGAAAGAGACATGTGTACCCCAATGTTCACTGCAGCACTGTTTATAATAGCCAGGACATGGAAACAACCTAGATGTCCATCAGCAGATGAATGGATAAGAAAGCTGTGGTGCATATACACAATGGAGTATTACTCAGCTATTAAAAAGAATGCATTTGAATCAGTTCTACTGAAGTGGATGAAACTGGAGCTGATTATACAGAGTGAAGTAAGCCAGAAAGAAAAACACCAATACAGTATACTAACGCATATATATGGAATTTAGAAAGATGGTAACAATAACCCTGTATGTGAGAGAGCAAGAGACACAGATATATAGAACAGTCTTTTAGACTCTGTGGGAGAGAGAGAGGGTGGGATAATTTGGGAGAATGGCATTGAAACATGTATAATATCATATATGAAATAAATTACCTGTCCAGGTTCGATGCAGGATACAAGATGCTTGGGCCTGGTGCACTGGGATGACCCAGAGGGATGGTACAGGGGGGGGGGTGTGTGGGGGGTGTCAGGATGAGGAACACATGTATACCCATGATGGAGTCATGTTGATGTATGGCAAAACCAATACAATATTGTAAAGTTTGGAGCCGATTATACAGAGTGAAGTAAGCCAGAAAGAAAAACACCAATACAGTATACTGACACATACATATGGAATTTAGAAAGATAGTAATGATGACCCTCCATGTGAGACAACAAAAGAGACACAGAGGTATAGAACGGATTTTTGGACTCTGAGGGAGAGGGAGAGGGTGGGATGATTTGGGAGAATGGCATTGAAACATGTATACTATCTTGTAAGAAACGAAGCGCCAGTCTATGTTCAATACAGGATGCAGGATGCATGGGGCTGGTGCACAGGATGATTCAGGGAGATGATATGGGGTGGGAGGGGGAGGGGGCTTCGGCATTGGGAGATGGTGGACACCTGTGGCTGATTCATGTCAATGTTTGGCAAAACAAATACAGTATTGTAATGTAGAATAAAGTATTAAAAAAAAAAAAATAAAAATAAAATAAAAATAAAAATAAATAAATTTATTAAAAAAAAACAAGTTGGGAAGCTACCTATACCATCGAGAACTTGGAATAAATCTTGAAGAATCTTCAGTTTAAAACATGTAGAAATTTAGCAACAGATTAGAGCCTGTTTCTCTTTTAATTGAAATATTTTTATGTACTTTTTTGAGTAGTTGGTATTTCCAACCTCTTTGTGAATCAGTATCACTAGCTTATATTTTGCTAGGAAAAAGAAAAAGCAAAATATATATTACTTACTCTACATATTTAAATCCATTCCTGTGCAGTTGCACACCTGTGTTCACACATACCATCTCATTTCTGATAGTCAGTTTTTAACTTTTTCTCACTTTTACTTATCCTTACTTGCTAGAGATATTTCTATATGCTTCATAAATTTTGTGTCTCTGTTATCTTCTGGGATACTTTCTAGTTTTTCCCCAATTTCTTTTTAAAAAGTTAATTCTCAAACATTTTATTCATCTATTCTCAAAATAATTATAGAACCATAAGAAACTGATACAAATAAACTTCACAATAGATTTTTACATGCAACTTTTTATTGGAATATAATTGCTTTATAATATTGTGCCAGAAAATTTGGAAAACTCAGCAATGTCCACTGGACTGGAAAAGGTCAGTTTTCATTCAAATCCCAAAGAAAGGCAATGCCAAAGAATGCTCAAACTATCACACAATTACACTAATCTCACACACTAGTAAAGTAATGCTCAAAATTCTCCAAGCCAGGCTTAAGCAATATGTGAACCATGAACTTCCAGATGTTCAAGCCAGTTTTAGAAGAGGCAGATGAGCCAGAGATCAAATTGCCAACATCCGCTGGATGATCGAAAAAGGATGAGAGTTCCAGAAAAACATCTATTTCTGCTTTATTCACTATGCCAAAGCCTTTGACTCTCTGGATCACAATAAACTATGGAAAATTCTGAAAGAGATGGGAATACCAGATTACCTGACTTGCCTCTTTAGAAACCTGTATGCAGGTCAGGAAGCAACAGTTAGAACTGGACATGGAACAACAAGGTGGTTCCAAATAGGAAAAGGAGTACGTCGAGGCTGTATATTGTCACCCTGCTTATTTAACTTATATGCAGAGTACATCATGATAAATGCTGGGCTGGATGAAGCACAAGCTGGAATCAAGATTGCTGGGAAAATATCAATAACCTCAGACATGCAGATGACACCACCCTTATGGCAGAAAGTGAAGAAGAACTAAAGAGCCTCTTGATGAAAGTGAAAGAGGAGAGGGAAAAAGTTGGCTTAAAGCTCAACATTCAGAAAATGAAGATCATGGCATCTGGTCCCATCACTTCACACAGGAAATAGATGGGGAAACAGTGGCTGACTTTATTTTTCTGGGCTCCAAAATCACTGCAGATGGTGATTGCAGCTATGAAATTAAAAGATGCTTACTCCTTGGAAGGAAAGTTATGACCAACCTAGACAGCATATTCAAAAGCAGAGACATTACTTTGCCAACAAAGATCCAAGATCTAGTCAAGGCTATGGTTTTTCCAGTGGTCATGTATGGATGTGAGAGTTGGACTATAAAAAAAAAGTGAGCACTGAAGAAGTGATGCTTTGCACTGTGGTGTTGGAGAAGGCTCTTGAGAGTCCCTTGGACTGCAAGGAGATCCAACCAGTCCATCATAAAGGAGATCAGTCCTGGATGTTCATTGGAAGGACTGATGTTGAAGCTGAAACTCCAATAATTCAGCCACCTGATGTGAAGAGCTGACTCATTGGAAAAAAAAACCCTGATGCTGGGAGGGATTAGGGGCAGGAGGAAAAGCGGACGACAGAGGATGAGATGGTTGGATGACATCACCATCTCAACTGACATGAGTTTGTGTGAACTTCAGGAGTCGGTGATGGACAGGGAGGCCTGGCGTGCTGCGGTTCATGGGGTCGCAAAGAGTCAGACACTGAACTGAACTGAACTGATTGTGCTAGCTTCTGCTGTACAACTAAGTGAATGAGCTATATGTGTACATGTATCTCCTCCCTCCTGGACCTCTCTCCCACCCCCCTTCACCCCATGCATCTAGGTTATCACAGGACACCAAGCTGAGCTCCCTGCACTATATAGTAGCTTCCCATTAGCTTTTTATTTTACACATGGTTGTGCACATACAACTATATTGAGGAAAAAGAAGGATCAATGAGAACAGGGATACACATGGAAGTTGGTCAGGAGTGATGAGGCTTTGATATTAAAATGGGAAAGAGAAGGGGCAAGATTCCCACAACCATGTGAGCTAATTGGTGTTTCCACAAAGAGAGTATCCAATTAGTTCATTATGAAACCACCTTTTGTGTTAAAGAGAACTGAACTGTTTCTAAAATAGAAAAGTCATCTTGGGAGCTAATTAAAATGGAAGAATTGTATTTTTTAATTTGTTGCTCAGATCCTAACTTTCATAAATCTTCACTTATTTCACTAGATCCAATAAAACCCAGGATCCTGGACAGAATAAGAAATACTTGTTCGTTGCAAGGTCATAAACACAGCTTGGCATTTTGACAGTAACGCTAAAATCAAACCCACAAAGATGGCAATGTGACACAATTCTGCTTGAGGTGAAGAGAGACCTCATGTGGACTTGAAGGAAGATCATACATATCAATAGCCTATCAATCAAAAATTCAACTCAGTGAAAGTTTTCAGAGTAAATACTCCTACTTGAAAGAGGAAAAATGGGGAGAGCAATTATCTTCAGATATTTCTCTTTGAAAATGATAGCATATTAAGAGAATGTAAAACTAAGACAATTTAGTGTTTTCAAGGCCCACATTTGATTTATACAAGACTCAGTGGACTCCCCCATGTTCACAAAATAACAAAGCAACTTACCTCTGACTCTAGTTTTTATTTGTAAGACATGTGGCCCCCAATTATTGGATAAATGATTTTCATTCAGGATAGAGAAACCAAAGGTAGCATTTTCGTCTTTAAAGAGCATTTTGCCTTCATTCAGAAGTAAAAAGAAAATGTAAAGTGAAAAGCCCCTTCTATGTCATGTCAGCAGATATGTGATATTTCCAATTTTCTTTTCACGACCTCTCAGAAAAACATAGTCTCAAAAGTGCTGTTCAGCTCAAAAATGAAATTGCCCAACAATTATAGATTCATTCAATATAAGGTGTGTGGTTTCTGGAAAATGCTGCAACAACCACAAAATATTCTGCACTTTGCTACGATTTTAGTGAATCATAAAGAATTTCTTGAAGGCCTAGTGCTTTGTAATAAAGGTAATTTTTGCTAATATATTCCCTAGACATAAGGCACTATATAATATTGGATTGCATACATTAGACCAAAATGTTCTCTTGTTCAAACTTTTATAATTTCAGAGACTTCCTGCAAGTTTTATGTTTGTGAAGGAATTTGCTTACAAGTCATTACAAACAACTTGCTCTTTTTCTTCATGAGAAGTGTAAATGTACTAGTCCAGAAATGCAGGAGAATAGATGCAAGGCAGAAAGAGAAGTTGAGATTGTGGACTATTTACTCATAAATGCTGAACTTAGAATATTAAGAAGGCTGCATTTTTCTCTATAGTGTTTATTAAATGATTACAGTGATTTATCTAAGTACAGTTTACTTGCAATAAGATGCATAATCATAATTGTACATCTCAATGCATTTTGCCAAATGCATACACCAGTGTACAGATCACCTGGTTAAGGTATGGAACATTGTGTTGGAAAAGTTCTTGTCTGCACTTTTTCATTCAGTTTTCCTAAAAAGCAATCATTCTTTTGATTTCCAGATCTTTGATTAGCTTTGCTTGTTTTGGGACTTTATAAATGGCATCATTCAATAGGTATTATATAGTGTCTATCTTCATTCTCTTTTTCACTCATATTTTTGAGAATCATCCATGTTGCTTGCTGCATGTATTAGTGGTGTTTTTTTTTAATTGGTATTCTGTTGCATGAATATTTTACAAATGTGTTTATTTACTCTCCTATTGATGGGTAGTTGTGGTGTTTCCAATTTCCAGCTATTAAGACTAATATACTTTGGGTAATTGATATAATTTTTGTGCATATTGTGTAAATATATTCTTTTATATCTCTTGGCTCTACGGTTAGGAATGAACTTGCTAAGTCATATGACATGGTGGCATTGTTTTATCTCAAAATTAAAATTTCAGTTATAGTAGAAATAAATTTTCCCTTAGCCCATCACTTACTTGATATCTACCACCTGCAAATACTTCAGTGGTGTTTCCATGTGCAAGAATGTTCTTTTAAATGTTCATTAAATAATGAAAATAATATTGATATTTCACAACCATCCAGAGTTCAGCTTCTATTAAAGATTTTTCAATTATCCCTATAGGGTATTTTACAGAAAAATTCTCATGTCCAGAATCATATGTGGCGTTTCATTTATATGTATCTTTTTTCTAACTTTTGTCTGAGATCTTTGTTAAAGTCTTTCTTGACTTCCATGATCTTGATATTTTTATATTACAAGCCAGTTATTTTGTAGAACATCCCCCAATTTAGATTTGATTAGATGCAGGCTATGGATCTTTGGCAAAAATATCACTGATGCAATGCTTCCTATCCGGTCCACATGTTTTTGACTTGTCCCATATGTGATGATGCTTGCTTTGATCATTGGATTAAGGTGGTGTCTGCCAGGCTTCCCACCATAACATTACTCTAATCCCTTTTCTATTTAACAAGGCTTTTATGGGGAGGTATTTTGACTCTGCATAAGTATGTTATTTCTAATTCAATTTTTAATTTATTATTTGCATATTTATAAAAATATAGAGTCATATGTTCCTATTTTATTTAATGGGTTATAATTCAATCCATTCATTATTTTGATGCTGAAATTTCCCCAAATCTGGGCAATATAAATGCTTCCAGCTGGCTTCTGTGTCCTTTTGATAAGCCTCCCTCATTCTTGAGCACTTTCTTGCTTTCAAGTACAAGATGTTCCAGTCTCATCTTGTACTTTCACTGCCCTGGCCCAGAAACCAAATAGCTTTTCCATGATTTCCTGGTTCCTTTTGGTTTAAATAGTGTTGATCACATTTTTTAGATGCTAAGATCTGGTTCCTACTCTCAGAGCCTATCAGTGGTATAGACAAATACATTTGAACGTTCACACAGATACATATGCACATGTCTTTACATTGATATGTTTTGCTTCTTGTAGACATTTTTTCATGTGTTTTCAATACCTATGATGCTACTCTAACCCTGCAGGCTCAATTCTAAGTTGCTTTATTTCAATACTTGTAAGTCCTTTCTCTCATGGTAATAAATCTGGTTTCCATTACTCGTAATATTTACTTATTTGATCAGTTCTTCTGTGTGTAACCAATATTTCATGGTCACAGCTGCCTCCCTATATGGTGGGCCACGTGACTCTACTCAGGCTCCAGCAGTCCACGCTGGGCAGCCAACACTGTCCCCCTGTGGGATAATCTCCTCGCCCACAAAATCCCGGTCACTTAAGCTGGCTGCCCGTATATGGGAACTCCCTTACCCTGATGGACCACCTCCTTAATCTATTCAGGCTCTGACAGCCTACACTTGGCCATCTCTGGAAGTGAGCAGTCTCAACACCCTGCTTGGCTCTAACACTACATGTCAGACCAACCCCTCCAAGGGGACACCCTCTTTATCTTCCCTGGTCCTCAACAGACTACTCTAGGCCACTAAGACCTCACAGTCACCCATCATGGGCCCCAACTTTGCTTGACTCCACCTGTCTTTAGGACTGAATATTTCAGCAAAGGAAGGAAGGAGAAAAAGAAGATAAATGATGACTTAATACTCATACACATTAACTATTTTAGCAAGTGATTGTGACAAAATTTGTTGATTTTGGCCAAATTCTTGTAGCCATAAACAGTGTATAGTCACAATTCAACTATGAGTTGATATATGTAGTTACAAATAAGTCCATTAACTGTTTTGTCAATAAATTTATCAAGTCTGATATGTGATTTTTCTGTTAAATTATTTCTCACTCTTTTAGAAATCATATTCAATAAACTGAAACTTTATTTGACCTCCTGGCTCTAAGTCAAGCTGATTTGCACTATTTACTGATTATTATTATTATGGAAATATTCCCATAAAGGTGAATTTTAAGCTACCAATATGATGTGAGTGAACATGACTGGCAAGAAATGAGTGGTAGTATTTCTGTCATAAAGGTACAATAGACATATATACCCTGAATAGCATAATAATAGTAAAATGCTATGAAATAATTAGGAAATAGAAATCTGTATGCAGGTCAGGAAGCAACAGGTAGAACTGGACATGGAACAACAGATTGGTTCTAAATAGGAAAAGGAGTACATCAAGACTGTATATTGTCACCCTGCTTATTTAACTTATATGCAGAATACATCATGAGAAACGCTGGACTGTAAGAAACACAAGCTGGAATCAAGACTGCTGGGAGAAATATCAATAACCTCAGATATGCAGATGACACCACCCTTGTGGCAGAAAGTGAAGAGGAACTCAAAAGCCTCTTGATGAAAGTGAAAGAGGAGAGTGAAAAAGTTGGCTTAAAGCTCAACATTCAGAAAACAAAGATCATGGCATCCGGTCCCATCACTTCATGGGAAATACATGGGGAAACAGTGGAAACAGTGTCAGTCTTTATTTTGGGGGCTCCAAAATCACTGCAGATAGTTACTGCAGCCATGAAATTAAAAGACGCTTACTCCTTGGAAGAAAAGTTATGACTAACTTAGACAGCATATTCAAAAGCAGAGACATTACTTTGCCGACTAAGGTCCATCTAGTCAAGGCTATGGTTTTTCCTGTGGTCATGCATGGATGTGAGAGTTGGACTGTGAAGAAGGCTGAGCGCCGAAGAATTGATGCTTTTGAAGTGTGGTGTTGGAGAAGACTCTTGAGAGTCCCTTGGACTGCAAGGAGATCCAACCAGTCCATTCTGAAGGAGATCAGCCCTGGGATTTCTTTGGAAGGAATGATGCTAAAGCTGAGACTCCAGTACTTTGGCCACCTCATGCGAAGAGTTGACTCATTGGAAAAGACTCTGATGCTGGGAGGGATTGGGGGCAGGAGGAGAAGGGGACGACAGAGGATGAGATGGCTGGATGGCATCACAGACTCGATGGACGTGAGTCTGAGTGAACTCCAGGAGTTGGTGATGGACATGGAGGCCTGGCATGCTGCAATTCATGGGGTCATAAAGAGTTGGACACGACTGAGTGACTGAACTGAACTGAACTGAAACTTTAAGTATTTATTATATTTGTTTTCGTACAAGTTTTTATTTGTAAGCATATATGATTTTTTTTAATTAACAACTGTGTTTAATCACTGATTTGCAGCAGAGGTTTACTGATAGGATCTCACAGAGCAATCTAAGACAGCTCCAGCACACCACTGAATGTTTTTCAAATTATTTGGCCCCAGGACATTTGTCTTAATATGCACCTAATCAATATTCCTGGAAATACACTCTGACAAATTGTGAAAACTCAGTAATACTACATCCCATATGTATAAAAGCAGTGCTTTTGGAAAAATAAGTAAACTGAATATTATACAAATGATCACACTTTATTAAATGTCTCTCTCAGGTAAGAAACTTAACTTTTCTGAGACTACATGTTTTATGTTTAACCTGTGGAGCTTGGACTACATCTCAGTAATTCTCATAGAAAAGTTTAAATCTAAACTCTATATTTGTTAATGGATACAAAGTCTTACTTATTCAATAGAAAACTATTGAGTTCCAGCTGCCTGCCCAAGTCTGTGCTAGTACCTGAGCTTGTAAAGAATGATACAACATATATTTTAGTCTGAAGGAGCTTCAAGTCTAATGAGATAGATGGATCATGTCAGAAAAGACTATAACATAAATTGACCTGGATAAAGATCTGGTTCAGGAAACAGACCAGATGAAACAAAGAACATGCTAGAAACACAGTTTTGTCTTGGTTTGTCTTTTGCTGGCAATGTCACTGTGTTGGTCTCATTCTCTTACATTTCCAGACCACTTTGAACATTTTATGCTTTCAGGTAAATCATCAGTGTTGTCTAAAATAGTGCCTCTGAAATCACAATCCTGAAATTTGACCTCTTTAATCAAGGAATTTTAAAATTCTCAGAGCTTAAACTCTAGGATAGAACTTCTTCAGTTCATTTCTTACTTTTCTAGTCTTCAACTCCCCAGCAATAGACCCTTACTATTTTTTTTCTAAGCCTGCTGATGAGTATATAGTTATTTCATTATCATTGTTGCTGCTATTCTTGTTTCTGCCCATTTTAAATTTGATGTATAGTTGACTTGCAATATTATATTGGTTTGAACAACCTCCAACATATGTGCAACCTAGTAATTCTTTAATTTTGTAGATTATACTCCATTCAAAGGCAGTTGTAAAATATTGGCGTATGCTGTACATTATATCCTTGTAACATCTTTACTTTATACCTAGTGGCTTGAACTGTTTAGTTCCCTTCACTGATTTGTCCTTCCTCCATATCTGTCAGAATGGCTATCATTGAAAAGATAAATAACAAATGCTGGCAAGGATGTGAAGAAAATGGAACCCATATACACTGTTGGTAGGAATGTAAATTGGCACAACCAGTGTAGAAACCAGTATGGAGGTTCCCCAAAAACTTAAAAATAGAACTACCATTCAGTGCATCAGGTCCGCTCTTGTGTATTTATCCAAACAAAACAAAAATCTAAAAGCAAAATCACTAAAAACGAAAACACACATATATCCAAAAGACATATTCCCTCCAACATTCATAGCAGCATTATTTACAATAGCCAAGATTGTAGAAGCAACATAAGTGTCCACCAACAGATGAAAAATAAAGAGATGTGATACATACACATATATAATAGAATATTACTCAACCATAAAAAGAATGAAAGCTTGCTATTAGCAACAACACAGATGGACCTGGAGGGTATTATGCTTACTGAAATAAGTCATACAAAGAAAAATACTGCATTTTTATTTGTATGTGGAATCTAAATGGTAAAACAAACAAATGTAATAAAGCAGAAACAGACTCACAAAGAACAAGCTAGTGATTACTGGAGGGGAGCGGACAATTGCTGTTGTTTTTAATGAAAGTCAACGTCTCTCTGGGCTGAATCTGTTATGATTCAGAGATAAACAGCAAGGCCTGAACTGTATCAACTTTGAGGACACATTCAACAGGTGGTGAAATGACTGCTGTGAAAGCAATCAGTTCAGTTCAGTTCCCGTCCCTCAGTCATGTCCAACTCTTTGTGACCCCATGGACTGCAGCACACCAGGCTTCCCTGTCCATCATCAGCTCCTGGAGCTTGCTCAAGCTCATGTCCATACAGTCAGTGATGCCATCCAACCATCTCATCCTCTGTCATCCCCTTCCCTTCCTGTTTTCAATCTTTGCCAGCATCAGGGTCTTTTCTAGTGAGTCAGTTCTCATTACATGGCCAAAGTATTGGAACTTCAGCTTCAGCATAAGTCTTTTCAATTAATATTCAGGATTGATTTCCTTTAGGATTGACTGGTTGGATTTCCTTTAAGTCCAAGGAACTCTCAAGAGTCTTCTCCAACACCACAACTCAAAAGCATCAATTCTTCAGTGTTCAGTTTTCTCTATAGTCCAGCTCTCACATTCATACATGACTACTGGAAAAACCACAGCTTTGGCTATAAGGGCCTTTGTTGGTAAAGTAATGTCTCTGCTTTTTAATATGCTATCTAGGTTTATCATAGCTTTTCTTCCAAAGAGCAAGTATCTTTTAATTTCATGGGTGCAGTCACCATCTGCAGTGATTTTGGAGCCCAAGAAAATAAAGTCACTGTTTCCCCATCTATTTGCCATGAAGTGATGGGACCGGATGCCATGATCTTGTTTTCTGAATGCTGAGTTTTAAGCCAGCTTTTTCATACTCCTCTTTCACTTTCATCAAAAGGCTCTTTGGTTTCTCTTTGCTTTCTGCCATAAGGATGGTGTCATTTGCATATGTGAGGTTATTGATGTTTCTCCTGGCAATCTTGATTCCAGCTTGTGCTTCCTCCAGTTCAGTATTTCACATGATGTACTCTGCGTGTAAGTTAAATAAGTAGGGTGACAATATACAACCTTAACATACTCCTTTTCCAATTTGGAACCAGTTCGTTGTTCCATATCCAGTTTTAAAACTGTTGCTTCTTGACCGGTATACCAATTTCTCATGAGGCAGGTCAGGTGGTCTGGTATTCCCATCTCTTGAAGAATTTTCCAGTTTTTGTGGTCTATGCAGTCAAAGGCTTTGGCCTAGTCAGTAAAGCAGAAGTAGATATTTTTTCTGGAATTCTCTTGTTTTTCATATTGAAAGCAGTATGAGAGGGTTACTTATGACAAATACAGAAAAGTGAAAAACAAACTGAAGTACTATAACCCAAACGGTGCAAGACCCAGTAAGGGATACACAGCACTTAGATGGCATTATCCGGCACTTCAGGAACTGGAGATCTCTAGGCATTCGTTCAAGTTCCCTCAGTGGGGAGTGCCAGCTGCAATCTTCCTTATTAATCCAGGTCTAGAGTTAGTGTTCTTGAACCATCTGCTGAGAGGCAGGACTACATTCTGATGAACACAGAGTGTTTACAGCAACCAGCTGTCGAGGAAAGGGAACCAGAGGAGGATCCCAAATAACCCTATTCTAACCCAGACTGGGCTCCTAATAGACAGACACTGACACTGTGGGTGACTCTGCAGTTAAAACTGGTGAACACGTGCCATGCCATCTTGAAAAGGCTGCTGGGAAAATCCAATGAATGACCATGTTTAGCTCATCACATTACATACAGGTAATTGCTTTCTTCTCCACGGGAGTCTAAGCTTTGTGAGGCCGATTACCTGGGCACTGTGCCCTAGTGTAGGCACACTGTCAGGAGCATAATCAGTTCAGTTCAGTTTAGTTCAGTTGCTCAGTCATGTTCGACTCTTTGCGACCCCATGAATTGCAGCATGCCAGGCCTCCCTGTCCATCACCAACTCCCAGAGTTTACCCAAACTCATGTCCATTGAGTTGGTGATGCCATCCAGCCATCTCATCCTCTGTCATACCTGAAAGGTTAGGACACGCCCAGGCTGGCTAAGGCACGCCCCCGAAAAGTGCCACAGACAAGCCTCGGAGGCGGGACAATGACCAAACAGGAACCAGAAGTGGACCAGGCTTCCGGGGGCCAACCCCCTGCATCCTGGCCCAATATCAAAAGGCCGGGATTAGAGGTCGGCATGTCGAGACATGCCCCGGACAAGCCCGACAGTCAGCCGACGCCCAAACAGGAACTGGGGGTGGACCAAACTTCCAGGGACCGGCCCCCTGTATCCTGACCCAATCAGGTGCTGGCACGGAGCCCCCAAACGCCAATCACTGCTACAGCCCGCGCTTTCTACCTTATATGGAAGAACCGGGTTTGAATGCCAGCCCTGGCTATAAAAACCCCTTCCTCACCCCTCATGCTTTGCAGACTCCTTTGTTTCCTCGCTCACTTGCCCCCGGGAGTTCTGCCCCGGAGCGACCGCCCAATAAAGGCCTTTTTACTAACGGTCCCTAGAGGTGGCTTTTTTCTTCCCGCGGCGTTTTCTTACAATACCCTTCTCCTCCTGCCCCCAATCCCTCCCAGCATCAGGGTCTTTTCTAAAGAGTCAACTCTTCGCATGAAGTGGCCAAAGTACTGGAGTTTCAGCTTTAGCATCAGTCCTTCAATGAACACCCAGGATGGATCTCCTTTAGGATGGACTGGTTGGACCTCCTTGCAGTCCAAGGGACTCTCAAGAGTCTTCTCCAACACCACAGTTCAAAAGCATCAATTCTTCGGCGCTCAGCCTTCTTCATAGCATAATAGAAATCCAATAATATATTGACGATTGATTAAATGAATCCCAAGGACTTATGTTTCAAGTTATAATACAGTAGGTAAACATAACATGGTGTTATGTTTCTTATGATGTCTTTCAATATCTGATCAGATTATCATAAAATCCATGAGTATTGCTGAGAAAGCATATTAAAGGTTTTCTTTTTGTAAACTCACTGGCAGATTCATTCAGTACCTCTCTGAACCCTATTTGCACATCACCAGCCACAGGACACACTGGTGGTGGTGAAGTGGTGGTGAAGTCGCTCAGTCGTGTCCGACTCTTTGCGACCCCATGGACTATAGCCTACCAGGCTCCTCCATCCATGGGATTCTCCAGGCAAGAATACTGGAGTGGGTTGCCATTTCCTCCTCCAGGGGATCTTCCCAACCCAGGGATTGAACCCAGGTCTCCCTCGTTGGAGGAAGATGCTTTAACCTCTGAGCCGCATCCCAAATAATGCCTTGTCTCAGAGGTCCCTTCCAAAAGGGACTATCTGGTGCCTGCATTTGAGGGCACCATAGACCAGGTGTATACAGTTTCTGTATTTTTTTTCCCAACATATGAAAATATTCAACAGGTGTTATTGTGTATTCGTGATTTTTTTCTAAGTTCCACAGCTTTTCTAGTTTATAGCTTACTTGGAAGCTATTAGAAGAGATAATAAATTTGCCATTTCTCTGCACAAAGGCTAAGGATTTTACAAAGAACAAAATTTGGTTCTTCAAGGACTAGTAGGTTACTCCTTAGAGATAATCCTTCCCAGTTTTTCAAGCCTGATGAATTCTTCTTGGCTATTGACATTCATATGCAAAATAAAATCAGCTCTTCCTTTGGGTATGTTGTCTGTACACCTGAAAAATAACAGCTCGTGCAATTGAATCTTCCTTAAAAGATTTTTTAAAAATTAAGTTTCTAAGGTTTTTACTTTTCTGATTATCTATTCAAGTGTCAGAAAATTAACTGTTGGGCATTTTATAAGCTTTTTAATTTTTATTTCTAACTCCATTTCTCTTTATCCATCATACCCTTTTTCAGCCACACTATAAGACACTCCTTTTTACTTATTTGTTTTTATTGAAATTTAATTGGCAAATAGCATTATATGAGTTTCAAGTATAGAATACAATGATATATGTATATATAGCAAAAATTACAATAATTCTAACTAACATCCATCATCACACACAATTAACAATTTTTTTATTATGCTGAGGATTTTTAATATCTATTCTTTAAGTAACTTCCTAATATGTGTGTGTATACATATATATATATATATATATATATATATATATATAGGCTTCCCTGGTGGCTCAGACAGTAGAGAATCCACTTGCAATGTGGGAGACCTGGGCTTGATCTCTGGGTTAGGCAGATCCCCTGGAGGAGGGTATGGCAACCTACTCCAGTATTCTTGCCTGGAGAATCCCCATGGACAGAGGAGACTGGTGGGCTACAGTCCAAGGGGTTGCAAAGAATTGGACATGACTGAGCAACTAAGCATAGTACAGCACATACACACACACACACTTTATATATAAATATAAATATATAAATATATTTATATATTAAATAAAATATAAATATATAAATATATATATATATATTTGAGGCATGCTTTTATACACAGGGTTGTTTCTCTCACTTGTCTTAAGTAAGAGCCATCTTTTAGATCTTAAGCTATTAAGCATATTCTTCCCTAGCTTCTCCATTCTATAATACATAGACAATAATACTATCAGTATAACACTGAGGGATAAACAAACCACTTTGCTTGTGGTCAGAGGGGTCCGTCAGTATTTTTGGTACATCAGGTGGGAAACCTTGGAGTCATGAGTGCTCCAATTCCTGAGCATGGCTTCCAAGCTCTTTTCCAACAACCACATCATTATTCCAAGATGTCCAACTGTGCTTCTGATTCACTTTGTCTTGCATCTTTCAGGGGATCCTTGTCTTCGCTTTCCTCATGACCAGTGTCTTCAAAACCATTATTTCGTACGTTGTGTCCCCTGTTTGATCGTTCTCCTCATTCAGGCGGGTAAATCCTGCATCTGTGTGGCAGGCGCGCTACTATTTTCTTCTAATCCTCTTCCCTGTGATTGTCTCTTCCTGACCTAAGATGGTTTAATTGCATCCCATTGCATCCCAGAACAAAGTCCAATAATATTTTAAAGAATTCAAAAATACCCATCATCAGTAAGATAAAATTCACAATGTCTGTACCAAGTTAAAAATTACCAGGAAGCCAAAGAAGCAAAATATTATAACCCATGATGAGAAAAAAATAAAGACCAATGAATCTAAACTGACCTGAGAGTGATATAGATTTTTTTCTTTTTTAAAGCAGAAGGACATTAAAGAAAAGAAAACTAAATCAGTTAAGTAGTGACACGGAAAATATTTTTAAAATCAAAATATAGTTTCTGGAGATGAAAAAGATTATCTGTGAAATGGAAGGGGGAAAAATCAATGAATGGGATCAATGACAGAGAAAACCTTTCATAGGAAAGGATTAGTAAACAGGAAAGTATAACAGTTGAAACTACTGAAAATGAAACAAAGAAAAAAGCAGGACTATTAAACCATAAAAAGTAATATGTAAATGAATGATTGCGGCTTTGATAAAACTTTATTTATAAAAACAGGTAGTCTGTCTGTAGGCCATAGTTCACAGAGCCCTCACGTGAGCTGAAAGCAGAGATAAGCTTAAGTTCAGTCCCCCTTGTTGAACTAAATGTCTGCTGTGAATCCCAATAAAATATATTAATTTATTATGATTCCAAGATACAAAAGAGGTTGAATAAATTAATATTAATATTTATTTAATAGGTAAAGGAGTATATCAGAAAATTTTCATGCCTTTATGAAGCAATGAATCAGTCTTGTTGGATAAATCCTCAAAAACATCAACCGTAGAATTTCTTCCTCTGATAAAATTGTTTGACTCTCCCATCTTCCTTTCTCTGGAAGGAAGAAAGTATTTGCATACAGTTTTGTGTTTTTATGGGATGAGAAAATAGTTTTGGGGCATGTTCTGTCATCAATGTCTGGAAATGTAGAGAGAACTTTCCATTTCACTTGAATGAGGTAGATGCCCTTCATTTGAAATTCATCAATGTTACAAAAGCCATTCCCAGGAAAACACAGGTGCTGTTTTTCCATAAATTATTTGAGCCTCTGCAGAGCCCAAGCAAAACAGAAATGGCAGGGAGTTTACAAAATTGTTTTCTATATTTGAAAATGCCATCTAAATGGAAAATGAGAAGAAGCATCTGGACCAGCATACGTTTTTGTGGAGAGAGAGCGGGGGGAGGCAGAGATCAGTAGGATTCTATCGCAATTCAAAACATTTCTCTTCTCACAGGAACATTTGAGATTATTTGATTAGATTTTAAAAATCATACTATGAAATCATAAAACTGAGAAATCACATGAATGAATGGCCTTTAAAGACCATCTCTTCTGGTCCAAACTTCATTTGATATTTGACTCCTCTATACCATGTTCCAGCAAATGGTTATTGCTTCAGTGTTTGAGGACTTCAGGAGCAAATTGCTTCCTGTATCTGAAATGCTATTTTATATTTATACAGCTTGCTTGTCCTTTTTAATACATGCAAACCCATTTTCTGTTTTCCCATCACACACACACAAAATGGAAAGTAATAATTAAGGGAAGGTTTCAGAGGCAGTCACAACTGAAGGTGAACATAGAAAGAAGAATCAGAAATGGAAATTTGTTTGAACATAGAACATTGTTTTTGCAAGTTATTTGACCAGGAAGTATCTGATTTTTTTTTTTTTTTTGAGATTGTGCTTCCTCAATATAAAGGAATAGTAGTAGTTAAATCTAGTCCCATCACTTCATGGGAAATAGATGGGGAAACAGTCAAAACAAGGTCAGACTTTATTTTGGGGGCTCCAAAATCACTACAGATGGTGACTGCAGCCATGAAACTAAAAGATGCTTACTCCTTGGAAGAAAAGTTATGACCAACCTAGATAGCATATTGAAAAGCAGAGACATTACTTTGCCAACAAAGGTCCATCTAGTCAAGGCTATGGTTTTTCCAGCAGTCACGTATGGATGTGAGAGTTGGACTGTGAAGAAAGCTGAGCACTGAAGAACTGATGCTTTTGAACTGTGGTGTTGGAGAAGACTCTTGAGAGTCCCTTGGACTGCAAGGAGATCCAACCAGTCCATTCTGAAGGAGATCAGCCCTGGGATTTCTTTGGAAGGACTGATGCTAAAGCTGAAACTCCAGTCCTTTGGCCACCTCATGCGAAGAGCTGACTCATTGGAAAAGACTCTGATGCTGGGAGGGATTGGGGGCAGGAGGAGAAGGGGACGACAGAGGATGAGATGGCTGAATGGCATCACCGACTCGATGGATGTGAGTTTGAGTGAATTCCAGGAGTTGGTGATGGACATGGAGGTCTGGCATGCTGCAATTCATGGGGTCGCAGAGAGTCAGACATGACTGTGTAACTGAAATGAACTGAAATCTGGAGAAGGAAATGGTAACCCACTCCAGTACTCTTGCCTGGAAAATCCCATGGAAGGAGGAGCCTGGTAGGCTACAGTCCATGGGGTAGCAGAAAGTCAGACACGACTGAGTGACTTCACTTTCACTTTTCACTTTCATGCATTGGAGAAGGAAATGGCAACCCACTCCAGTGTTCTTGCCTGGAAAATCCCAGGGACAGAGGAGCCTTGTGGGCTGCCGTCTAGGGATCGCACAGAGTCGGACACAACTAACGCGACTTAGAAGCAGCCGCAGCAGTTAGTTAAATCAATGCATCAAACTTGAGTGCATATCTATGGGTATAGATAGAATCACTTAGAGAATTTTTTTTAATATAAATTCATGTATTTTAATTGGAGGTTAATTACTTCACAATATTGTATTAGTTTTGACATACTTCAACATGAATCCGCCCCAAGTATACACGTGTCCCCTATCCTGAACCTCCCTCCCTCCTCCCTCCCTGTACCATCCCTCTGGGTCGTCTCAGTGTACAGACTGTTAGACTTCACACTCAGAGCTTCTGATTCAGAAAGATGGACTGGGCCCTAGAATTTGCATTTCCAACTATTTGTCAGGTGACGCTGAGGCTGATAAATGAACCACCTACCAGACAATCCTACAGGCAGCTTTTCAGCACACATCTGAGAACCAATGTTTGGTAAGATGCTAAAGTCAGAGAATGTGGCTAAATGGACTTTGGAAACTGTTGGTATGGCATCCACTCCTCAGAAGTTCATATTTCACATTGGCATGATGTAGGTTCTAAGAAAGTCTCATAGCTAAAGCCAAAACCAAAATCTATTTCTTTGTACCTAGTATGTATATCTTTTACTACATTTGACATACATGCCTATATTTCTGGATAATTGATCTATGAATTCTATTACTACTTTAAAGCACAGTGCATTAATCTGAATTTCCTCTAGGTTTTAAGTTTGCTGAATTCTGTGGACCCTGTGAAAAATATCTGAAATTTAAAAATATGTGGAAAAGTGAATTTTCCATTCAGAGTTGTCCTGAGTTTGTTACTATATAGTCAGTATCTAATCAGGATACAGAAATCTCACAGTGACTTAGGGTAAAGGGTAAAGTTTAATATAAAAAATCTCACTATAAAAGGGGTTTGAAATAATTACATTCTGACAATAAGGAGCATGTGTGTGTACTGTCAGTTGCGTCCAACTCTATGCAACCCTATGGACTGTAGTCTGCCAGACTCCTCTCTCCATGGGATTTTCCAGCAAAAATACTGGAGTGTGTTGCCAGTTCCTCCTCCAGACAATCTTCCCAACCCAGGGATCAAACCCACAGCACCTGCAGCTCCTGAACTGCAGTCATATTCTTTACCACTAGCAACAGCTGGGAAGCCCAGCAATAAGTAGAGTGAATGCTAAAGAATACAGGAATTTCAAGTATAAAAGCCAACTGGTGTTCCTAGGACTGAGACAGAAGACCGGCAGGGCTGAGATCCAGACTTTCTCAGAGAGGGCATGCCAGTGGCTCACTAGAGGACAGAGGCATCTCTGTACTGCCATGCCAGGGCAAATTTCTAAAAAATCCCTCTTCTAAAACTTGCTAGAAGGCCATCTTTGAAGGTCCTGAGAAAGACAGTTCACAAGTAGGTATCTCATTGGAGGCATTCAACTATAAACCTATCCAAGGTTACTTTTACTTTATTTTTCTTCTCTGATTACCATGGCTAGGACTTCCAAAACTATGTTGAATGAAAGTGGAGAGAATGGACACCTTTGTCTTATCCCTGATCTTACAGGAAGGAGATGCTTTCAGTTTTTCCACTGTTGAGAATGATGTTTCCTGTGGACTTGTCATATGGCCTTTATTATACTGAAGAATGTTTCCTCTATGCCTACTTTCCAGAATTTTTTTTTTATCATAAATGGATGCTGAATTTTGTCAAAAGAATTTTTTGCATCTAGAGATGATCAGATGGTTTTTATTCTTCAGTGTGTTAATGTGGTTTATCACATAGATTGATTTACATATGTTGAAGAGTTCTGGCATTTTTGGGATAAACCTCACTTGATCAGGGTATATGATGAAGAGCAGCTGCTGGGGGAAGCTGTTGGCCACTGGGTGGGCTTGACCAGCATGCACCACAGGAGCCGGGTCCTGAAGCTGCGCATGCTGTAAGGACCAGGTGCTGGGTACGCCAGTGCAAAAATGAGATCCTGATTAGTGAGCACACCAGAACCAAGAAGCAACTCTTCCACTTGCAGTGCCTTCCCCGTGCCCTCTACTAACAGAACTGGGCATGGTGCCAGGCAGTAAAGAAGGAACATTCACAGAAGTCATCTCTATCATCATAGAGAAGGCAATGAAGGGTAGATGAAGAGCTGAGAGGCAGTAAATTGATAGCTGGCATCAGTGTCTTGCTTTGAGATGACATTCAGTTTTCAGGAATTCTTCTTAACAAGTAACTGATTTACTGTGAGCCAAGCATTCTTTTAGGCACTTTGGGTAATAAAAAAATAAATACTCAGATTCACTGAGGTTCATAGTTGAGTAGGAAGAAAGATACTTGTACAACCAAGTATACTAATTTATATCCATATACATTTATTCCACAAACATTTCAGAAGCGTTCTTTATGAATACGCCATTATGTTGCATGATGGGAACCGCTGTAAGAAAGCACAATCAGAGAATACAACAAATCAGCGAATAGGCGTAAAGCAAGCACTGCTTACGATTTAGATGTAATTCAGTCCCAACTCCTAGAGTTTGTGTCACCACGGTCCCCTGTCACTCTGAGTTCCCAATTCCAATGAATTTGATACATTAGTGGATCAGCTTGCTCCCTGTTCTATACTATATTAATCCAGGTATGATTCAGTCTCCCAAAAAGTATCATGTAAAGCTTCTTTATATGACAGACTTTTACAGGATATTGACGATGAAGGACACAACTGAAGAAACAGCATGCGAACACAAAGATAAAGAAACAATTTATTTCAGATAAACCATACAACGTAATTGCACTCATCTCCCATGCTAGTAAAGTAATGCTCAAAATTTTCCAAGCCAGGCTTCAGCGATATGTGGACCGTGAACTCCCTGATGTTCAGGCTGATTTTAGAAAAGGCAGAGGAACCAGAGATCAAACTGCCAACATCCTCTGGATCATGGAAAAAGCAAGAGAGTTCCAGAAAAACATCTATTTCTGCTTTATTGACTATGCCAAAGCCTTTGACTGTGTGGATCACAATGAACTGTGGAAAATTCTGAAGAGATGAAAATACCAGACCACCTAACCTGCCTCTTGAGAAATCTGTATGCAGGTCAGGAAGCAACAGTTAGAACTGGGCATGAAACAACAGACTGGTTCCAAATAGAAAAAGGAGTAAGTTGAGGCTATATATTGTCACCCTGCTTATTTAACTTGTATGCAGAGTACATCATGAGAAATGCTGGACTGGAGGAAACACAAGCTGGAATCAAGATTGCCAGGAGAAATATCAATAACCTCAGGTATGTAGATGACACCACCCTTATGGCAGAGAGTGAAGAGGAACTCAAAAGCCTCTTGATGAAAGTGAAAGAGGAAAGCAAAAAAGTTGGCTTAAAGCTCAACATTCAGAAAACGAAGATCATGGCATCCGGTCCCATCACTTCATGGGAAATAGATGGGGAAACAGTGGAAACAGTGTCAGACTTTATTTTGGGGGCTCCAAAATCACTGCAGATGGTGACTGCAGCCATGAAATTAAAAGACGCTTACTCTTTGGAAGAAAAGTTATGACCAACCTAGATAACATATTTGAAAGCAGAGACATTACTTTGCCGACTAAGGTCCGTCTAGTCAAGGCTATGGTTTTTCCAGTGGTCATGTATGGATGTGAGAGTTGGACTGTGAAGAAGGCTGAGCACCGAAGAACTGGTGCTTTTGAACTGTGGTGTTGGAGAAGACTCTTGAGAGTCCCTTGGACTGCAAGGAGATCCAAGCAGTTCATTCTGAAGGAGATCAGCCCTGGGATTTCTTTGGAAGGAATGATGCTAAAGCTGAAACTCCAGTCCTTTGGCCACCTCATGTGAAGAGTTGACTCACTGGAAAAGACTCTGATGCTGGGAAGGATTGGGGGCAGGAGGAGAAGGCGACGATCTAGGATGAGATGGCTGGATGACATCACTGACTCGATGGACGCGAGTCTGAGTGAATTCCAGGAGTTGGTGATGGACAGGGAGGCCTGGAGTGCTTTAATTCATGGGGTCACAAAGAATTGGACATGATTGAGTGACTGAACTGAACTGAACTGAACCAAATACAAAGTAAATTTGTATTTACATTGTGTAAATACACAATAGTTGTCAGATATTCTTGTACTAAAAATCATTCTTTTGACCACATCACCACCTGAATTTTTTTCAGTGACTTGCTCCTCCCCATGTAGTCCCAGCCTTATACCATTTTCTAACTCACCTCTTCTTCTTTGTTGCCTATCTTTCTTTCTCTCCATCCCTCTAAAATTAGCCCCAGAAAGTCTCATATTTTCTAGATATTTAGGCTGGGCCAACTGAGCTATCTCCAGCCCAATTCACCCATTTGCCTCTAAGATTTGGATATTAATACCAATAAGCAGTTATCAGAAAGAAAAAAAAAAAAACATTCATGAAACAGAAGTCACCTGTTGACCTGTCACAGGTTGTGCTTCTTGATAAACAGATTCAGACAATGTTCGTCAAGCAGAATATTTGTTATAGAAGCCCTTGTGCCCAACACCTGTAGAAAGATAATAAGGGAAGCAGGATCATGCAGAGGGAGATGTACAGCTGAGATATGGTTTTGATAAACTCTACTCAGCACACTGGAAACTCTGGGTATACAATATCCTATTAAAACTGCCCCACATTGGACCAAAATACCTGGACCATTATTCTTCCATCTCAACCATCCATTAAAATAGGCTTCTCTGGGAAAAGCATTCCTTTGAGAAAGATGGGCCTGGTAAAGCAAGACCTATAGTTTTGGACCCCTGGAGAAGGAAATGGCAACCCACTCCAGTATTCTTGTCTAGAGAATCCCATGGACGAAGGAGCCTCACAGGCTGCAGTCCATGGGGTCACAAGAGTCAGGCACAACTTAGCGACTAAACCCTCACCACCATAGTTTCAGACACTGAAAGCTATGTACTTACAGCATGTCTGGGAGTAAGCCAGTAAGTCCTTCTTTGAAGAAGGTCTGTACAATGCATCAGCATTTCCCAAAGTACAGTCATCCCCACTGGATGGTGAAGGGGTAACTCCTCCTGGATTCCTGAGAAAGAACTTAAAGATGGGAAAACCTACAATTCTTGCCTAGGTAATTAGTCTTGGGGCCACAACTAATACTCATCTCCATCTCTTTTCTCCAATCTGCATCCCCTTTTCCTTCAGCTACCATCTCTGTTGGAAAAGGAAAAGGCTACCCACTCCAGCCTTCTGTCCTAGAGAATTCCATGGACTGTATAGTCCTCTTATCTGCTGTCTCTGGATGCAAGAAACCTGAAGCTCCTGGGCACAAACCATAGGTCAACATAAAACTCTTGTTTTGTCCACTTGTGGAAATATTCGCTCTTTATGAATTAGAATCCATACCATTGCAGAGTATACAGCTGCAGAAAAAGGAAGCTTAAATTCTCCAAGTGGATCATTGGGAGTGATAAAGTGCCATGCCTGCTTCTACCCTCTGGTTCCTAGATCCACGTGTTCATTTTACTGAGAAACATAAAAGTCTGTGATTCTAGGTGTGTGCCTGGAAACCTTGGAAACATATTTAAAAGGCTTTCAATGTAACTTTATCTCACTTGAGGTACAATCTAGGGTTCTTTAAAATGTCCTCAATTTAGCTCTTTGTTATCTCTCTGACCACACCTCCTTCCAATTACTCATTTACTAGTTTTCATATAAGAAGGTATAATTCGGAGTATAAATGCACACTAAAAGTAGAATCAACTGGACAGGAATATGGGGAAAAGATTGGGATAGAAGTGAAGGAGCTACATTGCTCTAGCCTTATCCTCTCGAGCCTGTATTAAACTCCTTGTTGAAGGCTCAAGATAAAAATATGAAACTAAGACTAATGTTGAGTTTTCAGCAGCTTTTGCCTGACTTTGACTTAGAATTATAGCTTGTTAGAGCCTGAAGAAACTTGTAGAAGGACAAAGTGATTTATGGAAGAATAGCATCTATTTTTTATTAAGGTGCCTTTCTACTAAAACCAAGGACAGCTATTTAACTTGGTTGATACTGAAAAATTTAAGAAGTTCCATGTGTAACAGATTTTAGTCAAAGAAAGGAAGCCAGATGTCACAGCATGAGTGATATCATGGCTTCTTTTATCCCCTATATTGCTACCAAATCAACATGATCCATTTATACAGGCATCCATTTGCTCAATATATTGTTTAAAACCTACTATGTTAGCCTCCAAAATGTGCATAGTACTATCAACACCACAAGCAGATATGACAAAATACAGACCATTAAAGAACTCAGAGTCTAGAGGCATCCGCATTAATTAGTGGCCAAACAACGGGATTAGTGCTAATGTAAGTAGCAGGAGGGTGATATATCCAGGGCTAGAGGACAACAGCAACAACAAAAAGATGAGTTAAAGAAGGCATGGCATAGATGATGTGTGAAGAGCTGGACCCTGATGGATAAGTTGTTACTCTGCATGACTGGAATAAAAGGGATTCTTTTTTTTGGCAGAGGGGTGTGTATGTATATATAATTGATACGTGATACAGTATGCTATGTTGAGTAAGTGGAAAATAATGACCATAATAGCAGCAAGCTATTTTATAGTGTTTTATATCCATATGATATTTGATACTCATCATATTCCTGTGAAGGAGACACTACTGTTACATTTCCTTTACAGATGAAGTGGATTAGTCTAGATCCTCTAAGAAGCAAAATATCAAGACAGAATTCAATATGTAAGAAGTTCATTACAGGAAATATCTGTGAGGGGAAAAGGAAAAGGATCACTGGATGCTGGCGGAGCCGTGCAGACCACAGTGCGCGTCTAGCCTGTGTGAAGAAGAAAAGCGAGGAGGAAATACTGAGTGGAAGAGTGTAACACTGTAGTGAATCTGAGGATGCTCCACAAAGCCAGTGGGATGTTTTCAGACCAGACAGCACTTTCAGAGGAATGCTGTGTACCTCAGAAATACGCCTGCTTCAGTAGCCCTTCTGTTTTCAGTCCTTCTCGGGGAGCCTGTGGGAAGTGTGGCCTCAGTGTGAATGTGCGCCTGTATTTCAGAGTGCGACACCAGGCCATCAGTCCATCTGAGCCCCAGTGCAATCGGAGATCTGAAACGCACACTCACGGTCGCCACAGAAAGAAATCGATGGTCGGAGATAATTCCACTGAGGCCACAGAGATGAAAAGTGACAGAATCTCAGACAGTTTGGTTCCAAACACAAGCAACAGCACAGTACATCCAAAGCAGGAAAAAGTCATATTAAGTTTCTATTTGAAAACAGTCACTTCAATAACCAGGTGATAGGTGGCAGAACACGATGAAAATAAATTTAAATAGGAAAGACCAGAAAGAAGTGTGGTGAAGTCAATCAGAACAGAAGTTTTGAAGATCTAATAAAAAGAGGTAGCAGTAAAGAGCAGGGGGATTTCAAAGATATGGAGTCAGTAGAATCAATAGGATTTGGTGACTGACAGTATATGAAGAAAGAGAAAGAAGTGTGGAAAATGTCATAAATGTTTCTAGAATTAGGAGATTGAGACTATCCGCTGAAGCTGAGAACAGTGCTGTGGCAAGAAGAGAGTGAATTCTTGCATTGGATTTATGGAGTTTGAGAAGTTACTATGTATCTAAGAATTTGCTAGGCACAGTGGGACCCTCTAAAGGAATATAAATTTGATTTTTTGTTTGATAGACTTTAATTATTTACCATTATTTTATATAACTTAACAGATGATACTGGAATGCAGGTATGTTTATAGAAGTAAGCACATTTTTGTTGTTGAGAGGTACACTTAGTAACATTGGCTATCTCTTCCAAGGTCATATAGCTCAAGAAATGCAGGATCCACTGTAATAGATCATTGTAAATTGCACTGTAAAATGTACTTTCCAATGCTCTGTCCTCTGCTCAAACTTTTCCCTTTGAATGTAAAATGATAGCTATTTGAAGATATGAGCAGATACATAATTGAAGCTTCAAACAACAGACTCAGAGAATTGTTTCATCCTGTGAGAATTACAGTTTACACTGCATAATCTGTTTGCGTTTATAAGCTCTTGAACATATTTCAAAAGTGGATCTTCACAATAAACTTCTGACAGTCCGAGAATGTGCCCATTCTAAAAATTATTTTATTAAGTCACTAAGTCATGGATGAGTCTTTGTGACCTCATGGACTGCAGCAAGCCAGGCTTCCCTGTCCTTCACTACCTCCTGGAATTTGCTCATGTCCATTGAGTCAGTGTTGCTGATTCATCCTTTCCTTGTGTCTCAGATAGTAAAGAATAAGCCTGAAATGCAGGAGACCCAGAATTGATCCCTGGGTCAGGAAGATCCCCTGGAGAAGGGAATGGCTACCCACTCTCTTACCTGGATACCTGCAGCATTCTTACCTGGAGAATTCCATGGACAGAGAAGTCTGGCAAGACACAGTCAGTCCATGGGGCTGCAAAGAATCGGACACAACTGAGCAACTCACACTTTCATTTTAAAGATATGGACAGGAGGGGGGGAAAGATGGTGGAGGAATAGGATGGGGAGAACACTTTCTCCCTCACTACCTCATCAAAAGAACATTTCAACGCTGAGCAAATTCCACAAAATACCTTCTGACTGCTGGCAGAGGACATCAGGCATCCAGCAAAGCAGATCATTGGCTTCAAAACCAGGTAGAAATAAATATAAAGGACGAAAATAGAGACAAAGGAGGTAGGGAGGGAGCCCTGTCCCGGGAAGGGAATCCCGTCCCGGGAAGAGACTCTTAAAAGAGAGGTCTCCTAAGATAGGGAAACATTCTCACTGCCGTGTCTGGGACGAGCCCTGGAAGCGCGGAGGGCAACATAACAGAAAGGAAGAATAAATAAATAATTAAAACCAACAGATTACGAATTCAACAGTAAAAACCCCCGGCGGATAAGCAGCACAAACACCTCCTTCCGACAGTAGCAGTGGGGGTTGGGCAGGGAGGAGCGTGAGGCGCCCGTGACAGTGCTTTCTAAGAATTGGGCTGCGGGAGACGTAGGCTGCAGGGCTTTTCTCTAGAGTTGGGTCTTAACGGGGCCAGAAGTGGGTCCACGCGTGGCTAAAACGAACTATCTTGGTCTAGCAAACCAGACTGTGGGATAGCTAACACGCGAAATGCTCGAACATAAGTCACCGACAGGCCTGCGCACAGAACAAAGGACAGATCGGGCAATAGCTGGCTGCAGACCATCCCCCTCCGGCGACAGGCAGCCAGAGCCTTAAGTGCTGGAAGGGGGCAATCGCAGCCCAAGAGAGACATTACCTACCAAATTGAAAGCAGGTTTCTTTGCTAATTAAGACTTCTGGGGGGCTCTGAACAGTCATCATCTGCAGGAGAAAGAGCCCCAGCAGAACTCCCAGAAAACTGAGTGACCCGGAAAGGCCAGAAGTCGCAGCAATTGCACATGCCAAACTCCCTAGCCACTCGGACCTGGGAAGGGAACAAAGCCCAGGCTCAACCAAATCTGAGCCTCGGAGGGCTTCCTGAGCGCCAAACCTGAGTGGCTTGGACCGGGGAGGTGCATGAAGCCTTGGGCAGGCCCCAGAAAAACAGCCTGAGCAGTGTGCGCACCACGAGCAGGGGCAAGCCCAGTGCAGAGTCCACCACCCCCATCCTTGTGTCAAGACAGAAATCAGACACGGAAGAGACCAGCAAACAGAGGAAGTCAAACAGAGAGAACTGCCTTGGTAGCGACCCCACACAGCCCACAATGACAGAGAAAGCACCAGGCATACCGTTACTACCTTTATGATCAATTTTTTTTTTTTTTTGGAGGGGTGTTGATGTGGAAGCGTGATTTTTTTAAGATTTTTTTCTTTTATTTTTTTTTTTGAAAAAAATTTATTTTTTCTTCTTTTCTTTTTCATCTTTTTTTCTAAACTTGCTTAAATTTTTAAGTCCTCTATATTTTGATTCATTATTTTTATAACCTAATATTACTTTTCAAAAAAAAAAAACCCTATCTTTAAAATAAATGCCGTATAAACTCCTTTTGGTGGTAGAAGCTGTTATTTTTTAATAATTCTGGAGTCTTTTATTTTATTTTTTTCTTTTTTAAAATTTTTCTCCTTCTCCTTCTTTAATATTTTATCTTTGAAAATCCAGTCTCTACTCCAGATTTTTAATCTCGGCATTTTGGTATTTGTTGCCAATTTTGTACTTTTAAAAACCTAATCTTCAGTACCCAATTTTACATGAGTGTGAGATTACTGGCTTGACCACTCTCTCCCCCTTTGGAATCTCTCTTTCTCCACCAGGTGGCTTCTGTCTTCTCCCTCCCCTCCTCTTCTCTACCCAACTCTATGAATCTCTGTGTGTTCCAGAAGGTGGAGAACTCTCAGGGAACTGGTCACTGGCCAGATCTGTATCCCTCCTTTGCATCTCCCTCTTTTATCCTCTTTGCCACCTCTATCTACTTCCTCCCTCTCCTCTTCCATGTATAACTCTGTGACCACCTCTGAGAGGTCCAGACTTTGGAGTGCACACAAGAAAGTGGTCACGGGCTAGCTTGCTTTTTCCTCTTTTGATTCCACCTCATCCCATTCCACTCACCTCTAACTACCCCCTCCCTCTTCTCTCCTCCAAGTAACACAGCGATCCTCTAGGGGCGACCCCAAGGTGGAGAAACCTATCCTCATTAACGTAGATGTTTTAACATTAGTGCTGTATAGATGGAGAAATCATGAGGCTATTGTAAAAATAAATCTGAAAACCAGAATCAGGAGGCATAAGTCCAAATCCTGAGATCATCAGAGAATTCCTGAATACAGGGAACATTATCCAATAGGAGCTCATCAAATGCCTTCATACGTATACTGAAATTGAGCACTACCCAAGGGCCAACAAGTTCCAGAGCAAGACATACCATGCAAATTCTCCAGCAACACAAGAACAAGCCCCTGAGCTTCAATATACAGGCAGCTCAAAATATTCCAAAACCATTGACGTCTCATAACCCATTACTAGACACTTCACAGCACTCCAGAGAGAGAAAATCCAGCTCCACCCACTAGAACTTCAACACAAGCCTCCCTAATCAAGAAACTTTGACAAGCCACTGATACAACCCCACACACAGAGAGGAAGCTCAATAATAAAGAGAATTCCACAAATTCCCAGAATATAGAAAGGCCACCCCAAACGCAGCAATATAACCAAGATGAAAAGACAGAGGAATACCCAGCAGGTAAAGGAACAGGAGACATGCCCACCAAACCAAACAAAAGAGGAAGAGATAGGGAATCTACCTGAGAACGAATTTCGAATACTGATAGTGAAAATGATCCAAAATCTTGAAATCAAAATGGAATCACAGATAAATAGCCTGGGGTCAAGGATTGAGAAGATGCAAGAAAGGTTTAACAAGGACCTAGAAGAAATAAAAAAGTCAACATATAATGAATAATGCAATAAATGAGATCAGAAACACTCTGGAGGCAACAAATAGTAGAATATCGGAGGCAGAAGATAGGATTAGTGAAATAGAAGATAGAATGGTAGAAATAAATGAATCAGCAAGGGAAAAAGATAGACAAATTAAAAGAAATGAGGACAACCTCAGAGACCTCCAAGACAATATGAAACGCTCCAACATTTGAATTATAGGAGTCCCAGAAGAAGAAGACAAAAAGAAAGACCATGAGAAAATACTTGAGGAGGTAATAGTCGAAAACTTCCCTAAAATGGGGAAGGAAATAATCACCCAAGTCCAAGAAACCCAGAGAGTGCCAAACAGGATAAACCCAAGGCAAAACACCCCAAGACATATATTAATCAAACTAACAAAGACCAAACACAAAGAACAAATATTAAAAGCAGCAAGGGAAAAACAACAAATAACACACAAGGGGATCCCCATAAGAATAACTGCAGATCTCTCAATAGAAACTCTTCAGGCCAGGAGGGAATGGCAAGACATACTTAAAGTGATGAAAGATAACAACCTTCAGCTAAGACTACTGTACCCAGCAAGGATCTCATTCAAATATGAAGGAGAAATCAAAAGCTTTACGGACAAGCAAAAGCTGAGAGAATTCAGCACCACCAAACCAGCTCTCCAACAAATACTAAAGGATAGACTTTAGACAGGAAACACAAAAAGGGCATATAAACCCGAACCCAAAACAATGAAGTAAATGGCAACAGGAGCATACTTATCAATAATTACCTTAAATGTAAATGGGTTGAATGCCCCCAACCAAAAGGCAAAGACTGGCTGAATGGATACAAAAACAAGATCCCTATATATGGTGCTTACAAGAGACCCACCTCAAAACAACGGACACATACAGACTGAAAGTGAAGGGCTAGAAAAAGACATTCCATGCAAATAAAGACCAAAAGAAAGCAGGAGTAGCAATACTCATATCCGATAAAATAGACTTTAAAACAAAGGCTGTGAAAAGGGACAAAGAAGGCCACCACATAATGATTAAAGGATCAATCCAAGAAGAAGATATAACAATTATAAATATATATGCACCCAACATAGGAGCACCGCAATATGTAAGACAAATGCTAACAAGGATGAAAGGGGAAATTAAAATAACACAATAATAGTGGGAGACTTTAATACCCCACTCACACCTATGGACAGATCAACTAAGCAGAAAATTAACAAAGAAACGCAAACTTTAAATGATACAATAGACCAGTTAGACCTAACTGATATCTATAGGACATTTCACCCCAAAACAATGAATTTCACCTTTTTCTCAAGTGCACACGGAACCTTTTCCAGGATAGATCACATTCTGGGTCATAAATCTAACCTTGATAAATTCAAAAAAATTTAAAATTATTCCAAGCATCTTGTCTGACCATAATGCACTAAGGTTAGATCTCAATTATAGGAGAAAAACTATTAAAAATTCCAACATTTGGAGGCTGAACAACACCCTTCTGAATAATCAACAAATCACAGAAGAAATCAAACAGAAATCAAATTATGCATAGAAACAAATGAAAATGAAAACACAACTACACAGAACCTGTGGGGCACCATAAAAGCAGTGCTAAGAGGAAAGTTCATAGCAATACAGGCATACCTCAAGAAACAAGAAAAAAGCCAAATAAATAACCTAACTACACCTAAAGCAACTAGAAAAGGAAGAAATAGAGATCCTCAGAGTTAGTAGAAGGAAAGAAATCCTAAAAATTAGGGCAGAAATAAATGCAAAAGAAACAAAAGAGACCATAGCAAAAATCAACAAAGCAAAAAGCTGGTTCTTTGAAAGGATAAATAAAATTGACAAACCATTAGCCAGACTCATCAAGAAACAAAGAGAGAAAAATCAAATCAATAAAATTAGAAATGAAAAAGGAGAGATCATGACAGACAACACAGATATACAAAGAATCATAAGAGACTACTATAAGCAATTATATGCCAATAAAATGGATAACTTGGAAGAAATGGACAAATTCTTAGAAAAGTACAACTTTCCAAAACTGAACCAGGAAGAAATAGAAAATCTTAACAGACCCATCACAAGCACGGAAATTGAAACTATAATCAGAAATCTTCCAGCAAACAAAAGCCCAGGTCCAGACGGCTTCACGGCTGAATTCTACCAAAAATTTCGAGAAGAGCTAACACCTATCTTACTGAAACTATTCCAGAAAATTGCAGAGGAAGGTAAACTTCCAAACTCATTCTATGAGGCCACCATCACCCTAATACCAAAACCTGACAAAGACACCACAAAAAAGAAAACTACAGGCCAATATCACTGATGAACATAGATGCAAAAATCCTCAACAAAATCCTCGCAGTCAGAATCCAGCAACACATTAAAAAGATCATACACCATGACCAAGTGGGCTTTATCCCAGGGATGCAAGGATTCTTCAATATCCACAAATCAATCAATGTAATTCACCACATTAACAAATTGAAAAATAAAAATCATATGATTATCTCAATAGATGCAGAAAAAGCCTTTGACAAAATTCAACATCCATTTATGATAAAAACTCTCCAGAAAGCAGGAATAGAAGGAACATACCTCAACATAATAAAAGCTATATATGACAGACCCACAGCTAACATTATCCTCAATGGTAAAAAATTGAAAGCTTTTCCCCTAAAGTCAGGAACAATACAAGGGTGTCCACTTTCATCACTGCTATTCAATATAGTTCTGGAAGTTTTGGCCACAGCAATCAGAGCAGAAAAAGAAATACAAGGAATCCAAACTGGAAAAGAAGAAGTAAAACTCTCACTGTTTGCAGACGACATGATCCTCTACATAGAAAATCCTAAAGACTCGACCAGAAAACTACTAGAGCTAATCAATGAATATAGTAAAGTTGCAGGATATAAAATCAACACTCAGAAATCCCTTTCATTCCTATACACTAATAATGAGAAAGTAGGAAAAGAACTTAAGGAAACAATTCCATTCACCATTGCAACGAAAAGAATAAAATACTTAGGAATATTCCTACCTAAAGAAACTAAAGACCGATATATAGAAAACTATAAAACACTGATGAAAGAAATCAAAGAGGACACTAATAGATGGAGAAATATACCATGTTCATGGGTCGGAAGAGTCAATATAGTGAAAATGAGTATACTACCCAAAGCAATCTACAGATTCAATGCAATTCCTATCAAGCTACCAGCAGTATTTTTCACAGAACTAGATCAAATAATGTCAAGATTTGTATGGAAATACAAAAAACCTCGAATAGCCAAAGCAATCTTGAGAAAGAAGAATGGAACTGGAGGAATCAATTTGCCTGACTTCAGGCTCTACTACAAAGCCACAGTCATTAAGACAGTATGGTACTGGCACAAAGACAGAAATATAGATCAATGGAACAAAATAGAAAGCCCTGAGATAAATCCACACACCTATGGACACCTTATCTTCGACAAAGGAGGCAAGAATATACAATGGAGTAAAGACAGTCTCTTTAACAGGTGGTGCTGGGAAAACTGGTCAACCACTTGTAAAACAATGAAACTAGACCTCTGTCTAACACCATACACAAAAATAAACTCAAAATGGATTAAAGATCTAAATGTAAGACCAGAAACTATAAAACTCCTAAAGGAAAACATAGGCAAAACACTCTCCGACATAAATCACAGCAGGATCCTCTATGATCCACCTCCCAGTATACTAGAAATAAAAGCAAAAATAAACAAATGGGATCTAATTAAAATTAAAATCTTCTGCACAACAAAGGAAACTATTAGCAAGGTGAAAAGACAGCCTTCTGAATGGGAAAAACAATAGCAAATGAAACAACTGACAAACAACTAATCTCAAAGATATACAAGCAACTTATGCAGCTCAACTCCAGAAAAATAAACGAACCAATAAAAAAATGGGCCAAAGAACTAAATAGACATTTCTCCAAAGAAGACATATGGATGGCTAACAAACACATGAAAAGATGCTCAACATCACTCATTATCAGAGAAATGCAAATCAAGACCACAATGAGGTACCATTTCACACCAGTCAGAATGGCTGCTATCCAAAAGTCTACAAGCAATAAATGCTGGAGAGGATGTGGAGAAAAGGGAACCCTCTTACACTGCTGGTGGGAATGCAAACTAGTACAGCTACTACGGAAAACAGTGTGGAGATTCCTAAAAAAAATTGCAAATAGAACTGCCTTATGACCCAGCAATCCCCCTGCTGGACATACACACCGAGGAAACCAGAATTGAAAGAGACACATGTACCCCAATGTTCACTGCAGCACGGTTTATAATAGCCAGGACATGGAAACAACCTAGATGTCCATCAGCAGATGAATGGATAAGAAAGCTGTGGTACATATACACAATGGAGTATTACTCAGCCCTTAAGAAGAACAAATGTGACTCAGTTCTAATGAGATGGATGAAACCAGAGCTGATTATACAGAGTGAAGTAAGCCAGAAAGAAAAACACCAATACAGTATACTGACACATATATAAGGAATTTAGAAAGATAGTAATGATGACCCTCCATGTGAGACAACAAAAGAGACACAGAGGTATAGAACGGACTTTTGGACTCTGAGGGAGAGGGAGAGGGAGAGGGAGAGGGTGGGATGATTTGGGAGAATGGCATTGAAACAAGTATACTATCATGTAAGAAACGAAGCGCCAGTCTATGTTCAATACAGTATACAGGATACTTGGGGCTGGTGCACAGGATGATCCAGGGAGATGATATGGGGTGGGAGGTGGGAGGGGGCTTTGGCATTGGGAGATCGTGTACACCTGTGGCTGATTCATATCAATGTATGGCAAAACAAATACCGTACTGTAATGTAGAATAAAGTATTAAAAAATAAAATAATAATAATAAAAGATATGGACACAAAAATTCAGTGATGGAAGTGATTTAACCAAGTCACAGAATCCTGGATGAGAAGCCAAGATGTAATTCCAAGTCCTCTGGTTCCATGTTTAAAAGCTGATTATGGAAAATTAATGAGTTCAGAAGTGGAAAAATCAGTTTTGCCCCGTGAGGACTTATTCAGTGCCAGAAGGTAGGCACAACTAGAAGGCAGGAAAGGTCACAGACAGAAGTAGGTGAGTTGGGGGAAGGCTGATATTTCCTCATAATATTCATACAAACTGAAAATATAACGTCACTGCCATCCTTACCTGGGGCAGCTTGAAATCAAAGGACAGCCCTATCTCAGCCTGCCATATTAAACCTGACAGGTGAGCCACACCGGATTGACAGAACTGCAGTGCACAAGGCAGTTGTGTGACTTTTATAAGCCTATTTTCATACTGACTTGATGAATGATGAGGTCTTAGATTCAGCCACAGACATCAAAGCTCAGCTTCACGGATGGAAGGGTAGGGGAAAAAAAAGACAATCTCAAGGCAGTTATCAAAGGACAGTATCGATTTTTCCCCAAGAAATATACATCTTCATACATTTATATCTACTTAAAACAAAGCATGGTAAAAGAGGAAGGAAGAAGGTGAAGACAGTGAAAAGAGAGGTAAGAAGGAGCAAACCCACAGTAGTCAAGGTTGATTGGATTCCACTCAGGGGAAACAGACTCTCTTATATTAGAGCTCACCTTAATTGGAATGTTTGGGGACAAATCAAAATGTGCCAGAGTGAAATACAGAGATCAATAAAATACCTTGCATCAGAGCTGCAGAGGAATTCTTGAGTGTAAGAGAAGGAAGGTGGAGAGAGAAATGAAGATGAAACTCTGAAGCCAAGGGAAGGAAAGAAAGCAAGAAAACAAGAAAGAAAGAGAGGGAGGGAGGGAAGGAAAGACAGAATAAAGAATTGTGAACTACCCGTGGCAGGTGTGAGTGAAGGAGCTTTTAAGTAAGAGTACTATTTAACCATTGGCATTCAGCTGTGGGCTCTGCTCTCCTCTTGCACAGCTCCACATGTCTGCCATTGATCTCAAACCTCCTGTAAAATTCTCCTCCACACGAATGCCTTCTGTAAATGGTACTTTGGGAAAATCTAAGCAAAGAAGCAATGTTCTATGACTGAGACTAACTCGGACAAAGAAAGAAAACAGCCACAGGAGAAGATACACATATGTGCTATTGATCAGAGGGTACACAGATTCAGTTAAGCGAGATAAAATAAGACCTAGAGATCTGTAAACACAGGGTCTGTAGTTAACAGTGCTGCATTGTATACATACAGCTTTGCTCAGAGTATAAGTCTAATAATGGTGTGCTTTTATCATACGCTTTTGAATCAGTTCTAATGAGGTGGAAGAAACTGGAGCCTATTATACAGAGTGAAGTAAGTCAGGAAGAAAAACAACAATACGATGTACTAATGCATATATATGGAATTTAGAAAGATGGTAACAGTGACCCTATATGTGAGACAGTGAAAGAGACACAGATGTAAAGAACAGACTTTTGGACTCTGTGGGAGAAGGTGAGGGTGGGATGATTTGCGAGAATAGCATTGAAACATGTATATTATCATATGTGAAACAGATCGCCAGTCCAGGTTCAATGCGTGAGACAGGAGGCGCTCAGGGCTGGTGCACTGGGATGACCCTGCGGGATGGGATGGGGCGGGAGGTGGAAGGGGGTTCAGGATGGGGAAAACATGTACACCCGTGGGGGATTCATGTGAATGTATGGCAAAAACCACTACAATATTGTAAAGTAATTAGCCTCCAATTAAAATAAATTAATTTACAAAAAATATTAAGTGAAGAAGATGGAAGAAAATATTTGAAGGTATTGGATATGTTTATGGCACAGAATGTGGTGATGATTTCATGAGTGTGTATCTGTCTTCAAATGCATCAGATTATGTATATTAAATAAGTGCTGCTTGTTGTATACCAAAAGTAATTTCTAAGAGGTTAAAAAGAATCAGGTACCAGTTGAGGGAGTTTCAGCAGGTGGTGCTAGTGGTAAAGAACCCACCCGCCAATGCAGAGGCTTAAGAGATGCAGGTTCAGTCTCTGGGTCGGGAAGATTCCCTGGAGGAGGATATGGCAACCCACTCCAGTATTCTTCCTGGAGAATCTCATGGACAGAGGAGTTTTGCAGGCTACAGTCCATGGCATCGTAAAGAGTTGGACACTACTGAAGTGACAACACGCACACCAGTTGAGAGATGACAATGAGCAATGAGCAATGAGCAAAAGACTCTGGACTTGACAAAATCCTGGGGATTGTATTAGACTTTCAGAGAAAAAAAGAATGACATCTGAGCAAGCCTGTTTTCTCTTAATAAATGACAGGGAGCCAACTGATGTCTGCTTGACTTGATCTTTGGTAATAAATTATTCTGTTTCTGTGGCATCTTCCTAACTGACTTTGTGGTAAGTTAGTAGTGGTTATTTAAACAAAAATATCCACTTATTTCACTAAAACTTCCTATAAACAGACTATTGCTACTCACTTGGATTCCCAGGTGACTCAGTGGTAAAGAATTCACCTGCAATGCAGGATACATAGGTGTGGCCCCTGGGTTAGGAAGATTCTCTGAAGGAGGAAATGCCTACCTACTCCAGTATTCTTGCTGGGAAAATCCCATGAACAGAGAAACCAGGTGGGCTATAGTCCATGGGGTTGCAGGGTTGGACATAACTGAGCATGCATGCATTGCCAACTACTACATTTGTGACCCTGGACAACCACTCAACCTTATTAAGCCTCCTTTTTTCTCTTTTGTAAAAGAGATATAATAATATAATATTAATGCAAAAACTGGGGTTATGATAATTAATTAGTATAATACAGTCCAAAGGGTCCCAAAGAGTCACACACAGCTTAGTGACTAAACAACAGCCACCTATAACACTACCATGGAGCTGTGTTGGTCTCAGGAGATCAATAATCAGTGCTGTGCCTGGACCAGCCCTTGTGGTGCTTATCATGATAGTAAGACATCCTTCAGCAATAAGCATTAGGACATTTTGGGAAAATAAGGGTTTATTGCTTGTAGAACCTTGAAACTGCATAGCACAGCTGAATCCACATGGTGAGATCACATGGAGAGACAGAGAGAAGGAGCACAAATATGGGCCTAGGGCTTCCGCTTTCCTTGAGGTCAAGGGTGAGGATGTAGGGTTTTGGAGCCTTACTCTATTGGTGAACTTAAAACATAAGAGCTGGAGCTTAAAGAAGAAGGAGAGAAAAGTTGGAGCCCAAATGATCAGTTCTTGAAGCCAACAAGACCTCTAAAGCAAAGGAAACTTTAGACGCAAAGAGTGGCTGGTGGTGCGCTTATTCTAGATGGCTCTCTTTGAAGAATCAGACTTGACAATTTAAACTTAAGTCAGGCACTTGCTTTACAAAAAGAAAAGTCAACTGTCAGCACTTAAAATGTGGGTGCATAGGCCTGGCATTGGCATACAGAAGTACAATAAGTCCCTTACATATGAACCTTCAAGTTGTAAACTTTCAAAGATGCCAACACGTGTTCTATCAACTTCAGCCATGAGTGAGATTGCAGCTTGCCCTCACTCTCCTGTTGCTGACAGTCCTTCAGCTCTACCATTTCCCACCTCTAATCAGTAACTCTTATTGCCTGTTCACTCAATACTAGCCCCTGTATGCCAGCTCTTGTACTGTACTATTGTACTTTTCAAGGTACTGTACTGTAAGATTTAAAAGGTTTTATTTTTGTGCTTGTTTATACACAGTATTTGTACAAAAAAGTTTATATATATATATATATAAACCACCCATTAGAGTACATGACTCAATAGCCAACTGTGTTATTTGGGTACCTAGGCTAACTTTGTTGAAATTAAAGACTAGGATCTTGGAACAAATCTCATTCATATGTAGGAGACTTCAGTTCAGTTCAGTTCAGTTCAGTCTTTCAGTTGTGTCCAACTCTTTGCAACCCCATGAATCACAGCACGCCAGGCCTCCCTGTCCATCACCAACTCCTGGAGCTCACTCAGACTCACATCCATCGAATCCGTGCTGCCATCCAGCCATCTAATCCTTTGTCATCCCCTTCTCCTCCTGCCCCCAATCCTTCCCAGCATCAGAGTCTTTTCCAATGAGTCAACTCTTCACATGAGCTGGCCAAAGGACTGGAGTTTCAGCTTTCACATCATTCCTTCCAAAGAAATCCCAGGGCTGATCTCCATCAGAATGGACTGCTTGGATCTCCTTGCAGTCCAAGGGACTCTCAAGAGTCTTCTCCAACACCACACTTCAAAAGCATCAATTCTTCAGTGCTCAGCCTTCTTCACAGTCCAGCTCTCACATCCATACATGACCACAGGAAAACCCATAGCCTTGACTAGACGGACCTTAGTCGGCAAAGTAATGTCTCTGAATATACTATCTAGGTTGGTCATAACTTTTCTCCCAAGGAGTAAGTATGTTTTAATTTCATGGCTGCAGTCACCATCTGCAGTGATTTTGGAGCCCCCAAAAATAAAGTCTGACACTGTTTCCACTGTTTCCCCATCTATTTCCCATGAAGGGATGGGACTGGATGCCATGATCTTCATTTTCTGAATGTTGAGCTTTAAGCCAACTTTTTCGCTTTCCTCTTTTACTTTCATCAAGAGGCTTTTGAATTCCTCTTCACTTTCTGCCATAAGGAAGGTGTCATCTGCATATCTGAGGTTATTAATATTTCTCCCAGAAATCTTGATTCCAGTTTGTGTTTCTTCCAGTCCAGCATTTCTCATGATGTACTCTGCATACAAGTTAAATAAGCAGGGTGACAATATACAGCCTTGATGTACTCCTTTTTCTATTTGGAAGCAGTCTGTTGTTCCATGTCCAGTTCTAACTGTTGCTTCCTGACCTGCATACAGATTTCTCAAGAGGCAGGTTAGGTGATCTAGTATTCCCATCTCTTTCAGAATTTTCCACAGTTTATTGTGATCCACACAGTCAAAGGCTTTGGCATAGTCAATAAAGCAGAAATAGATGTTTTTCTGGAACTCTCTTGCTTTTTCCATGATCCAGCGGATGTTGGCAACTTGATCTCTGGTTCCTCTGCCTTTTCTAAAACCAGCCTGAACATCAGGGAGTTCACGGTTCATGTATTGCTGAAGCCTGGCTTGGAAAATTTTGAGCATTACTTTACTAGCATGTGAGATGAGTGTAACTGTGAGGTAGTTTGAGCATTCTTTGGCATTGCCTTTCTTTGGGATTGGAATGAAAATGGACGTTTTCCTGTCCTGTGGCCACTGCTGGGTTTTCCAAATTTGCCGGCATATTGAGTGCAGCATTTTCACAGCATCATCTTTCAGGATTTGAAACAGGTCAATTGTAATTCCATCACCTCCACTAGCTTTGTTCTTAGTGATGCTTTCTAAGGCCCACTAGACTTCACATTCTAAGATGTATGGCTCTAGATTAGTGATCATATCATCATGATTATCTGAGGCCAAGGCAGGTGGCTGGGAGAAGCAACCCGAGGAGAGGTGGCTGCACAGGCTCAGGAGGGCCTACAGGAGCTATCTTACGTTGAAAGTCAGGAATGGCGGCGGTAAGGAGATACACCTCATTCAAGGTAAGGAGCAGCAGCTGTGTTTTGCTGGAGCAGACGTGAAGAGATACCCCATGCCCAACGTAAGAGAAACCCAAGTAAGATGGTAGGTATTGCAAGAGGGCATCAGAGGGCAAACATACTGAAACCATACACACAGAAAACTAGGCAATCTAATCACACTAGGACCACAGCCTTGTCTAACTCAATGAAACCAAGCCATGCCTGTGGGGCAACCCAAAACAGGCAGGTCATGGTGGAGAGGTCTGACAGAATGTGGTCCACTGGAGAAGGGAATGGCAAGCCACTTCAGTATTCTTGCCTTGAGAACCCCATGAACAGTATGAAAAGGCAAAATGATAGGACACCAAAAGAGGAACTCCCCAGGTCAGTAGGTGCCCAATATGCTACTGGAGATCAGTGGAGAAATAACTCCAGAAAGAATGAAGGGATGGAGCCAAAGCAAAAACAATACCCAGCTGTGGATGTGACTGGTGATAGAAGCAAGGTCCGATGCTGTAAAGAGCAATATTGCATAGGAACCTGGGATGTCAGGTCCATCAATCAAGGCAAATTGGAAGTGGTCAAACAAGAGATGGCAAGGGTGAACGTCGACATTCTAGAAATCAGCAAACTAAAATGGACTGGAATGGTTGAATTTAACTCAGATGACCATTATATCTACTATAGCAGGCAGGAATCCCTCAGAAGAAATGGAGTAGCCATCATGGTCAACAAAAGAGTCAAAAATGCAGTACTTGGATGCAGTCTCAAAAACGACAGAATGATCTCTGTCTCCAAGACAAACCATTCAGTATTACAGTAATCCAAGTCTATGCCCCAACCAGTAATGCTGAAGAAGCTGAAGTTGAACGGTTTTATGAAGACTTACAAGACCTTTTAGAGCTAACAGCCAAAAAGATGTCCTTTTCATTATAGGGGACTGGAATGCAAAAGTAGGAAGTCAAGAAACACCTGGAGTAACAGGCAAATTTTGCCTTGGAATGCGGAATGAAGCAGAGCAAAGACTAATAGAGTTTTGCCAAGAAAATGCACTGATCATAGCAAACATCCTCTTCCAACAACACAAGAGAAGTCTCTATACATGGACATCACCAGTTGGTCTACACCAAAATCAGATTGAGTATATTCTTTGCAGCCAAAGATGGAGAAGCTCTATACAGTCAACAAAAACAAGACTAGGAGCTGACTGGCTCAGATCATGAACTCCTTGTTACTAAATTCATATTCAAATTGAAGAAAGTAGGGGAAACCACTAGACCATTCAGGTATGACCTAAATCAAATCCCTTATGATTATACAGTGGAGGTGAGAAATAAATTTAAGGGACTACATCTGATAGAGTGCCTGATGAACTATAGAATGAGGTTCATGACACTGTACAGGAGACAGGGATCAAGACCATCCCCATGGAAAAGAAATGAAAAAAGCAAAATGGCTGTCTGGGGAGGCCTTACAAATAGCTGTGAAAAGAAGAGAGGGGAAAAGCAAAGGAGAAAAGAAAGATATAGGCATCTGAATGCAGAGTTCCAAAGAATAGCAAGAAGAGATTAGAAAGACTTCTTCAGCAATCAATGCAAAGAAATATAGGAAAACAACAGAATGGGAAAGATCAAGAAAATTAGAGATACTAAGGGAGCATTTCATACAAAGATGGGCTCGATAAAGGACAGAAATGGTCTGGACCTAACAGAAGCAGAAGATATTAAGAAGAGGTGGCAATAATACATGGAAGAACTGTACAAAAAGATCTTCACAACCCAGATAATCATGAATGTGTGATGTAGTGGACTTACTCTATACATATATATATCCTTAGAGTTACAGAATGGCAACACAGCAAAAGGAAACATTGATCTTATATATAAGGCAAGTGAGGTCCAGAAACAAAGAGCAGTTTATCAGAAGTCACACAGATAAGGCAAGGCTAAGACTGGAACCCACTTCTCCTGTCGCATGAGCCAGTGCTCACACTCAAAACTCATGATGCTTTGTTTCTTTTCTCACAAATGCTGTGAGTTGAACTAAGGCATCTAACATTCCTTAGATGAATTGCCAAACCAAAGCTATTTCTGAGGAATCAAAAGCCAATTAAAAGTTTTTCTTTTAAAACTAGGTGACATGTGATCTTGACAGTATCTTTGTTTCTCAAGTCTTAGATCTAAAATCATGTAAGGAAAACAAGAACAGGATGGTCAAAGGAAGTAAGGCATTAGTTCTTGATATGTGACTCAGTTGAGATTTAAAGCAATTCAAGGCCTAGGAAATTTCCAACTTCCTTTTATCAGATATGTACAGAGAAATGGGATCTGTCTCTGTTTGGAAGGCTTATCATTTCTCCTGAGGCAAGCTGAAATAAAGACTGAAGACTTCTTAACACAATATACAAAGCTGGAGAAAGAGAGACTCAGGAATTTTCTCTGCTCGACTCTTCACTCTACTTAGATCTGGCTTTTCAGTTGCTGAGAAAAAAAAAAAAAAAGGTGTAAACTATCCAACTTCTGTATAGTGAATGGTTCATTAAATTCAATGAGTTAACCAAACTTCTGTGAAGATTCCAGGAAACACAATTTTTATCATTTAATTATTTGTGTGATTATCAATATTTTTTGATACTTTTGATACTTTTTATGCTTTCAAACTATGGTGTTGGAGACTCTCGAGAATCCCTTGGACTGCAAGATCAAGCCAGTCCCTCAAAAGGAAATCAGTCCTGAATATTCATTGGAAGGACTGATGCTGAAGCTAAAACTCCAATACTTTGGCCACCTGATACAAAGAACTGACTCATTTGAAAAGACCTTGATGCTGGGAAAGACTGATGGTGGGAGGAAAAGGGGATGACAGAGGATGAGATGATCGGATGGCATCACTGACTCAATGAACATGAGTTTGAGTAAGCTCCGGGAGTTGGTGATGGACAGGGAAGCCTGGTGTGGCTTAAAGAGTCCATGGGGTCTTAAAGAGTCAGACATGACTGAGTGACTGAACTGAGGTATATGTATAGCTGACTTGGCTTCCCAGGTAGCGTTGGTGGTAAAGAACCTGCCTGTCAATGTGGGAGACATAAGACATATGGGTTCAATCCCTGGTTGGAAAGATCTCCTGGAGGAGGACATGGAAACCCACTCCAGTGTTCTTGCCTGGAGAATCCAAGGACAGAGGAGTCTGGCAGGCTACAATCCATAGGTTGCAGGGTTGGACGTGACTGAAGCTACTGAACAGGCACACATACATAAATATTCTACTGTGTGATTATGACTTGCCATTTAAAACTTGTTTATCATTTGCAAGCTCCCATCTCCATTCAAATAGAAGGTATGAAATCTATGAATCAACACAGATTGCGGGTATTTGTCATGGATCTTTAATGCGGAAAGGCAGATCCTTTAAAGGTGTCCATGCTGTTTTATAACAGGTTTTCTATTCCGTTCTCTATATCACAACTGTTTGCTCATCTAAGATCACCCAGTGAGGTTAAGAGAATGACTAGCATCTCCGTATGTGATGAGTCTTCCATGTTGACGCTTATGTGTCTTCATTTTGTTGTTGTTACTGTTGTTCAGTCACTAAATCATGTCTGACTCTTTGCAACCCCATGGACTGCAGCACACCAGGCTCTTCTGTCCTTCACTAGCTCCCCAAGTTTGGACAAATTCATGCCCATTAAGTCAATGATGCTTTCTAACCATCTCATCCTCTGCTTCCCCCTTCTCCTCTTGCCCTCAGTTTCCCCCTAGCAACAGGGTCTTTTCCAGTGAGTCAGCTCTTTGCATCAGGTGGCCAAAGTTTTGGAGCTTCAGCTTCAGCATCAGTCCTTCCAATGAATGTTCAGAGTTGATCTCCTTTAGGATTGACTGGTTCGATCTCCCTGTAGCCCAAGTGACTCTCAAGACTCTTCTCTAGCACCACAGTTCAAAAACTTTAACTCTTTGGTGTTCAGCTTTCTTTATGGTCCAACTCTTATATCTGTGCATGACTACTGGGAAAAACAATGCTTTGACTATACAGATCTCTGTCAGCAAACTGATATCTCTGGTTTTTAATATACTGTCTAGGTTTGTCATAACTTTCTTTCCAAGAAGCAAGCGTCTTTTAATTTCACAGCTGCAGTCACTGTCTGGAATGATTTTGGAGCCCAGGAAAAGAAAGTTTGTCCCTGCTTCCACTTTTTCCCCTTCTATTTGCCTTGAAGGGTCAGATGCCTTGATCTTATTTTTTTTCATGTTGACATCCTCCCTTAAAATTGTGAAGCTGAGATTTTCCAGGCTATCCGAATGTCTTAGCATCACAAAGCACAGTCTTGGGAACCACTTTTACCAGTCTCACATTATGCTCACATTATGCTCACTTTATGAGCATACGCTCCCTAACATCTAGGCCCTTCCCCCAGTGTTCACCTGTTTGCTTCAGCTGTGCTTAAAAACTTAAATTCCCTTCAAATATGTCATTAAATGATGTGTCTCTGTGCCTTTGCTGATGCTAGACACTATCTGAGATCACTTCCTTCCATTTCTACATTTATTCATCTAAATAAAGGACTTTCTCTTCAGTGAACTCTTCTTTGATATTTAAAAGCAGTTCTAGTAGCATCTTCCTTTTGCACTATCCTGTTATTTTGTGAGTTTGCCCATTTCTGCATTTATAGGATTCTGCATGGTCCTATCCGCCTACCCCCTCCCCTGCTCACACTCTTATATGGTGTCCTCACTGAGGTCAAGATTCCTGTCCTATTGGTCTCTGTCCCTCTATTGTATTATATGTTGTTGGGGCAGATTAGACATTTATAAAAAAGGCAAGAGTTAGAATGATTCTGGGTCTTACCCTGGAGGAGATTGTAGTGGGGGAAAGATAGCACTGTAAAGCCCCAAAGGAATATCAAGAGAGAAACCTAGAAGAAAGGAAAGAGGATCAAAAAGAAATGATGTAATGATAGGAATGAGCCCAACTCCCCAGATGAACAGTATCAAAGAAGATAATAGAGAGAGTGGACACCAGGGGAGATGGCAATGACCTGGAGAAAACGGTGCTGCAAGAGTTCCAATAGGTGCACTCTTGAAGGGCAAGTGTTCTGAGCCTCAGCAGAGAAGCCAATAAACAGTTCCTCAATATTAGCTCTATCGAGCTGCAGCTTAATTCCCTGGTAATGCCTCATAATCCACCAGCTATGAAGGTGGGGAAAAATGAGGAAAGATGAGGAAGAAGGAGTGTGAGAGAAGAGAAGGCAGGACAAAAGAAGACAAAGGTAGTAAAAGAAAAGAGAGAAGGAGAAAATGAAAAAAAAAAAACAAGAAAAGATGAGGAGAAGAAAATCTCATCAATATATAAATCTGACTCTGATTAAGCTTTCTCTGCTAGAATCATTTTCACTTTTATTTAACTGAAACATCCACGTATTTCAATATTTAAAAGAAATGGTCATATGGAGATAAAAACAATCTGCCCCCAAATATTTAAATATGTATTTCTAGTTACTCTACCCTTTCACTGTTGTAAAGTCAAATCTCTCTTCTCCCTTCACTCTTAGTAGATAACACTTTCTTCTACTTTAAAAAAATGTTTTTAAAACACAAAACTGAAAATACTTGACATTTTTGCTATTAACTCATAACTTCCCTTAAGAAATATTTCTGGCAACATTAGCAGGAGGAGTTTCATTAGAGCAGTCAGCATGAAGGAGCCAAAGCTGAACTGCCCTTAAGAATGTTTCTAGAGAAGCATTTTCACCCAAAATATTTTAGGATGAATCAACAAATGAGCAATGAAGACACGAAGTATAGAAAAATGGGGGGGTGGGGTGGGATGTAATAGTATCTCTCTCTTTCCTGTTGTAGGCAGAAAGAAAATAGGGTACAGGTTAAAGTGGGCTTGTGGGCTTGTGGGCTTATTTCAGTCCTCGTCCTGCTTGACCTCTTTGGTAGCACTAGACAGTGTTGGTGTCTTCCAATCCAAACACTCTGTGTTTTTTTTTTTTTCCTGGTTTCTCATTTTGGTCTTAACTGTCTAGCTTTATTTGCCCAGTCATTAAATGTTGGAGTTTCTGGGGATCATGCAAAGACTCTTCTAGTCTTTCAATACTTATTCACTAGGCAACTGTGTTTCTTTTCTGAGTGGTCCTCTCTTCAGATATCCAGATCACCCAACTGATGACTGGACATCTTTCCTTGGATTTCCACAGATGCTCAAAATCTCCAAGTCTTCTTTCTGTCATTTAGGATACAATCTAAGCTCTAGCTTGCATAACTGGGGCTCAGCCCTTCACTTCCTCCTCATCTGGTGCCATTCACACTCTTGGTCCAGACCCTGTTTTTATTCCAGTTCTCCAAAGGTGCCACAAGCTTTCTCGTGCATTTCCCCATTGCCTGGAACCCTCTTCTCATCCCATCAGTGATTTTATTGGCTTATGTTCATGCATCAGTTCCTAACAGAAGCTTTCTTTGACTCCCTGGGGGGAAGGTAAGCTTCCCTGTCTTACAGTCCTTGGCATATTTCTGCATCACACACTTACATATTTCTGACTATGTTTCAAATTCTATTTTCTCTATGCAAACTCTAAACTCCACAAAAGTGATGCTCATGGGTGACTTACTGCAAAGTACCCAGACTCTTGTGCTGGTAGACACTAAAATCCATGTACTCACATTGCTCTGAGGCAGAACTACATCAGTAACACTCTGGCCTCTCTCTTGCCCATTCGCCTTTCTACTCTCATGCATATTCTGTAGGGAACAGGGAAGAGACCAGGCTACCTGAGATATCTGGGAGAATAATTGGGAGAAATACCACTTTCCTGCTTTGGAAATTTGGGATGAACAAAATGTACCAGGCCTCTTGAGAAACCTATATGCAGGTCAGGAAGCAACAGTTAGAACTGGACATGGAACAAAGACTGGATCCAAATAGGAAAAGAAGTACGTCAAGGCTGTATATTGTCACCCTGATTATTTAACTTATATGTAGAATACATCATGAGAAATACTGGGCTGGAAGAAGCACAAGCTGAATCAAGATTGCCTGGAGAAATATCAGTAACCTCAGACATGCAGATGACACCATCCTTATGGCAGAAAGTGAAGAGGAACTAAAAAGCCTCTTGATGAAAGTGAAAGAGGAGAGTAAAAAAGTTGGCTTAAAGCTTAACATTCAGAAAAAAAGATCATGGCATCTCTTCCCATCAGTTCATGGGAAATAGATGGGGAAACAGTGGAGACAGTGTCAGACTTTATTTTTCTGGGCTCCAAATCACTGCAGATGGTGACTGCAGCCATGAAATTAAAAGACGCTTACTCCTTGGAAGGAAAGTTATGACCAACCTAGGTAGCATATTCAAAAGCAGAGATATTACTTTGCCAACAAAGGTCCATCTAATCAAGGCTATGGTTTTTCCTGTGGTCATGTATGGATGTGAGAGTTGGACTGTGAAGAAAGCTGAGTGCTGAAGAACTGATGCTTTTGAACTGTGGTGTTGGAGAAGACTCTTGAGAGTCCCTTGGACTGCAAGGAGAACCAACCAGTCCATTGTAAAGGAGATCAGTCCTGGGTGTTCTTTGGAAGGAATGGTACTAAAGCTGAAACTCCAGTCCTTTGGCCACCTCATGCAAAGAGCTGACTCACTGGAAAAGACTCTGATGCTGGGAGGGATTGGGGGCAGGAGGAGAAGGGGACGACAGAGGATGAGAGGGCTGGATGGCATCACTGACTCGATGGACATGAGTTTGAGTGAACTCTGGGAGTTGATGATGGACAGGGAGGCCTGGTGTGCTGCGATTCATGGGGTTGCAAAGAGTCGGACACAACTGAGCGACTAACTGAAGTGAACTGAAATGCAGCATCTTCCAAAAGCTTCAACGGGCTATACTTACCTTCATCTCATCTTCTTTAATCTACATCTCAACTAATTTCAAGCTCAGGCAGAGAATGGGAATTTTATTTATTCAACATCCCCAAACAGCAAAATAACCCAGTCTTGGCCCACAGTAGCTATGTACTTGAATAAGCTTATAAAAGAATTTGCTAATGAATTAAATTTGAGGTTGTGAAATATTGGGAGCACCAGAGGACTTTAGAATAAAAGAAGAATAAAAACAAGTATGATATAGAGGAAGTAGAGAAGGCAGAACTTAACTAGACCTAGAAAAGAAGGTAAATTACACTAGAATATTTACTGCAGATAGTTTTATTCATTTTCAAAGCAGCCCTCAGTAGAAAATAAACAAAAGGAGACATAATTAAAATACTGGTCAACATGAATTTTTTTTAAAGGTGGGGAAACGATCCATTTTTTTTCAAAACAGAATATCAAGGGGTAGAGCTCTAGATAAAAATCAGAAGTCATAGAGTTTCAATGACTTAAAGACCATGTTGTGCATTTTTCTTATTGAAAGATGAGAAAAGAGATTCTCAAGGCACAACACAAGCTGAAGCAAATCTAAGACTATGGCCAGGTCCTTTGACCCTCAGCTCAAAGCTATTTTGTTCCCTCACGCTGACTTCGTTAAAATGTGAGGAACTGAAAGTTCAAAAGAAGAATGTACCAGGAGACTGGGAAAACCAGATGAATGATGTAAAATGCAGCACGGGATGAGAGAGCTGCATTAAGGAAATGAAAGGACTCATTTCTAATTCATATATGTTTTATTTTATTCAGCATTTAGTATCTGTGATTTAATGGTGGTTTGACACATAGAACAGGAAAGTAGAAAATAATGAAAATACGATGCTGGAAAGATCATCCATCAATCTGAAATATAGAGTCCTGGCAGGTCTACACTCAGGATCAAAAGTCTTTGTTTGGAACAGCCCAGTATGCTCAACCAAATACCAATATTTCATAGTCCTTTCATCTAAATTACAAAAAGAAATGTCATCTGCCCATAACATGCACCCTATCGTGGTCTGCCTTCCAAAGAAAAAATAAAGCAGCCAAAAGTCAAAGGAATCAGCATGTTATTTGGGGGAAAACGTTGCTCTTTTTTCATTTTCCAAAAGAAGCAACAGAGTGAGAGCTAAGTGAAAATGAGGTTTATTTGAAAGTCAAACTGACTTCATCAGTCACATCCTTTAGTACATCTATTTGTTCATGTTGTCAGATAACAATATGGAGCCGTTAAAATAGCAGAGGACTTATGTTTTTTTCTGGGTTTAGTTCGACTGTACTGCATGAACAGTGTATTAAAGGCTTATAATGCACCACACATGATCTTGGGCTTTGTGTTCATATGGTTCTTGTTATCAAATAGAATGTGGTGTTTGGGGAAGGCAAAGAATCTGAACACAGGTGCACTAAAAACCGCCATTAAGAGCTTATTCAAATAAGCACAGACTCAGGCAAGCTTCCCAGGTGGCTCAGTGGGTAGAGAATCTGCCTGGCAATGTAAGAGACACAGGAGAGATGGGTTTGATCCCTGGGCCAAGAAGATCCCCTCCAGTAGGAAATGGCCACCCTGTCTAGTAGTCTTGCCTGGGAAATACCATGGACAGAGGAGCCTGGTGAGCTATAGGAGACAGAGCTGAACAGGACTTCTAGTGACTGAGTACACACAGATAAAGCCAGGAAGAGAACACTGGTTAATAAGAATTGTTACAATTTTTTAATGAACTGCTATTATCTGCCAGATATTTCTCTTAAGATTTTTACATAGATTTCCTCATTTAATCTTTATTACAATCTCTTGAAGATTGCTTTTCAGGAGTGGAAATTCTGGGTGCAGGGATGGGGTAAATAACTTTACCCAATTTCCAGAGCTATGGAGATACTTATTACATCCCAAGAACTTCATAAACATGACTTTGAATTTACTCAACACTCTGTAATGACTTGTATGGGAAAAGAATCTAAAATTGAGTGGATATATTTTATATATGTGTATAACTGACTCACTTCCTGTACAGCAGAGAGAAACAAAACATTGTAAATCAGACTCCAACATAAATAAATAAGTATGACTTTGTTTACACGGAAGTTATGCAAAATAAATGATGTTTTATCTTACCTAAAATAGAGCTGTATTACATGTGTCTTAGTTATATAACTTCTGAGGGCTTGTATAAGCTATAAAATTAGAAATTTCTGGGGAGTAATATATGCACTTTTCCCTAAACCACCCATGTGCAGCAAAGAGAAATTTCATGATGGAAGTGATATCAAACTTAGCCCATGAATTTTGAAAAGGCAATTGATGAAGAGAGGAGGGAAGATAATGGGAAAGCAGAAACATCTGAGGAGTAGCAGGAAGGCTGCTGCAGCTCCTGTCGGGTCAGAGATGAGTTTGACAAAGTAAGCAGGAACCAATTGGCAAAGGTCTTGAACGTAAGGCTACAGAGCAGGAACAATTGCAGAGTTCTGAAGGCTCTAATTTGTCCTGAATTGATGACCGTCTAGTTCTAAATTGAACCCAGGCTTCCCATTGTTCCGAATAGACCTACTCTTGGCAATGCTTCAATCCAAGTACCTCTTAGAAGTTCATTAAAAAATCTCAAAAGCTTTTTTCAAACACCAAAAGGCCTCAGCACTCCATTTAAATGTAAATACTTTTGAGAGTTTAAATTCTAGGATTTAAGAATGAATGGGAGAAAGGGCTTGAAATAGACGCTGTTTGGAAAAAAGAGAAAAGGAAAAGTGATGAACAGTGTGGAATCTGGGGAACACTGGAAGGCATTTGCTGCTGCAGGTCTTCGCAAATCATCTGAGCATCACTGCAGTTCTCTCTAATGCTGATCATAAGTCAGGGAATTCAGAAGCTGACATCAGAGGGAAGAGTGCTGGACATCAAATACAAGAGAATAAAAACCACAGAGTGAAAGCTCAGCTGGGTTTGGGCAGCATTATGCTTCCAGGTGGCTGTGTGTATTAGAAATCTGTCAGGTCTGGATCTGTGATGAAGGAGTGAATGAACCGACTCTGGTCTACAGAGAAGGCCTGGTCCAGATGGCACGCATGCCTACGTGGGGATGATCCTAATCTTTCTTCTGCTTCTGAGTAACATTCATGTCAATGCATCCTTCAGCAGGAAGTCAGTTTAATAGAATATTATCTTGGAGACAAAGGAGATAATGGATGCTGTTTCTTTCTTTTTTTTTTTTTTTCAATATTGCCACTTTGAAATCAGAGTGCAGAGAAACTAAAAAGGCAAGACTAAAATGTAAGCCTGCTATTGTTTATAAAAAGGAAATATACACAATGAGTACTTCTAATGCTTATTCTTTCAACTCTAACACAAATTATGAGACATATGAGACATTTAACTTTTATTTTTATTAAATTCTACAGTGTTTATAGAACATACAAGCAGTATACAATTTTCTGCTTTTTATATAATGTTTTGGATGAGGAAATGGCAACCCACTCCAATATTCTTGCCTGGAAAATGCTATGGATAGAGGAGCTTGGCAGGCTACAGTCCACGAGGTCTTAAAAGAGTCGGACATGACTGAGCGACTAAACAACAAACAACAATGTAAGGTTTATGTTATGTTAAATACCTACATTATTTATATTATTTAAAAAGTTATAAAATATAGCTTTCTATTGTAAAATATATAATTATTAACTACTTTTAGAAGATAAGAAATGAGCAATAAATAAAAATTTGTCTATAAATATAGCACAAAGAAATAATAGTTGTTAATATGTTCACTCAAATTGTTCTAGTCTTATACCATACACATATTAATTCACACACAAAATTATTCACAAAACTGAAATCACGCCATAAGTAAATTGTGTTGAAAGATGTATATTGTTTGCATATTTCTATAAAATAATGTAGGGTTTTGTAATATCATATACTATTATTTTGTACAGAACTGTACAAAAAAGATCTTCGTGACCCTGATAACCACTGTGGTGTGATCACTCACCCAGAGCCAGACGTTCTGGATTGTTAAGTCTAGAGGGACTTAAGAAGCGCTGCTGTCAATAAACCTAGGGTGGGTGATGCAATTCCAGCAGAACTATTTCAAATCCTAGAAGATGATGCTATCAAAGTGCTACACTCAATATGCCAGCAATTCTGGAAAACCTAGCAGCGACCGCAAGGCTGGAAAAGGTCAATCCTCACCCCAATTCCCAAGAAGGATACGACTAAAGAATGTTCAAACCACTGGTCAGTTGCACTCATCTCCCACGCTAATAAAGGATACTCAAAATACTGCATGCTAGACTGTAGCATTACATGAACCAAGAACTTACAGATGTCCAAGCTGGGTTTCGAAAGAGCAGAGGAACCAGACATCAAATTGCCAACATATGCTGGATCATAGAGAAAGCAAGGGAATTCAAGGAAAAACATCTATTTCTGTTTCATTGACTACACTAAAAGCCTTTGACTGTGTGGATCACAAAAATCTGTGGGAAACTCTTAAAGAAATGGGAATACCATATATATGTGTCAGTATACTGTATTGGTATTTTTCTTTCTGGCTTACTCCACTCTGTATAATTGGCTCCAGTTTCATCGCCAGTCTATGTTCGATACAGGATACAGGATGCTTGGGGCTGGTGCATGGGGAAAATCCAGAGAGTTGATATGGGGTGGGAGGTGGGAGGGGGTTTCAGGATTGGGAGCTCATGTACACCTGTGGCTGATTCATGTCAATGTATGGCAAAACCAATACAGTATTGTAAAGTAGAATAAAGTAGAAATAAAATTTAAAAAAAAAAAAGAAATGGGAATACCAGACCATCTTACCTGTTTCCTGAGAAACCTGTGTGCAGGTCAAGAAGCAACAGATAGAACCTTGTATGGAACAACTGACTGGTTCAAAATTGAGAAAGGAGTATAACAAGGCTGTATATTGTCACCCTGTTTATTTAACTTATTCACAGAGCACATCATGAGAAATGCCAGGCTGGATGAGGTCCAAGCTGGAATTAAGATTGCCAGGAGAAACATCAACAACCTCAGATGTGCAGATGATACCACTCTAATGGCAAAAAGTAAAGAGGAACTAAAGAGCCTCTTGTTGAGGGTGAAGGAAGAGAGTGCAAGAGCAGGCTTAAAACTAAATATTAAAAAATCTAAGATCATGGTATCCGGTCCCATCACTTCATGGCAAATAGAAGGAGAAAAGCTGGAAGTAGTGACAGATTTCCTCTCCTTGGGCTCTCAAATCACTGTGGGTAGTGACTGCAGTCAGGAAATTAAAAGATGATTGCTTTTTGGTAGGAAAATTATGACAAACCTAGGCAGTGTGTTAAAAGCAAAGACATCACTTTGCCAACAAAGGTCTGTTAGTCAAGGCTGTGGTCCTCCCAGTCGTTATGTCTGGTTGTGAGAGCAATGCCATAAAGAAGGAAGAGCGCCAAAGAATTGATGCTTTCCAACTGTGGTGCTGGAGAAGACTCCTGAGAGCCCTCGGACTGCAAGGAGTTCCAACCAGTCCATCCTAAAGGAAATCAGCCCTGAATATTCATTGGAAGGACTGATGCTAAAGCTCCAGTACTTTGGCCACCTGATGTAAAGAGCTGACACTTTGGAAACCACTCTGATGCTGAGAAAGATTGAAGACAGAAGGAGAAGAGGGTGACAGAGGATGGCATGGGTCAATGGCAATACTGGCGCAACTGACTGACACTTGGGCAAACTCTGGGAGATGGTGGGGGCAGGCTGGCATGGTGTGCTGCGGTCCATGAAGTCAGCAAGAGTTGTACATGACTTGGAGACTGAACAACAACAACATACTATTTTTGTTTAGTATTAAAAAAACTATTTTTTTCATATTTAAAAATAAACCTATAATAGAAATGGATTTCAGGCTTCCCAGGTGGCTCTAGAGGAGAAGGCAATGGCACCCCACTCCAGTACTCTTGCCTGGAAAATTCCATGGACAGAAGAACCTGGTGGGCTGCAGTCCATGGGGTCGCTAAGAGTCAGACACAACTGAGGGACTTCACTTTCACTTTTCACTTTCATGCATCGGAGAAGGAAATGGCAACTCACTCCAGTGCTCTTGCCTGGAGAATCCAGGGGTGGCGGAGCCTGGTGGGCTGCCGTCTATAGGGTCGCACAGAGTCGGACTGAAGCGACTTAGCAGCAGCAGCAGCAGGTGGCTCTAGTGGTAAAGAACCCGGCTGCCAGTGCAGGAGACACAAGAGACACAGACTGGATCCCCCGGTGGGGAAGATCCCCTGGAGGAGGGCATGGCAACCCACTCCACTGTTCTTGCCTGGAGAATCCCATGGACAGAGGTGCCTGGCGGCTACAGTGGGGTCACAAAGAGTGGCCACTCACTCACTTTTGAACTTCATATCAATATCCTTCATTCCCAACAGTCTCCAGAGTTGGGAGCTATAAAGAATCTATACTCAGAATTTAGAGGAGGGTCTGGAAAAGGATGAGGAAATCTGCCATCTTTTTAAAACTGAACATTTTGAAAGCCAGAATTTTTGTATTGGGTCACGATGTCCCTGCAAATAGTATGGTTTCATATAGGAAGCATCCAGCCTGTGACACACTGTATAGTGGACACAGCAAACACAGGAAGAAGTCTGAATTTCGGCGTAAACATCCCTGGTCTTTATGTCCAGGTCACTCAACATCCTTGATCTGAATTTTACGACCTTATTTTACATATTTCTGAAATACACAAACAAAAAATTTTGTAAAGAAGTAGTAATGCTTCCAATAATCCTATATATAATGCAAAGAGAACCACGTTCCACATGTTGATGTTTTTATGTACAACTAAATATTCAAAATGGGAATAATATGAATACTGTCTTATTTTTCTTCTTTTATAGGTTATTTGGTCTTTATTCTTTTTAGAGGGCTTCCCTGGTGGCTCGGCTGGTAAAGAACATGCCTGCCATTGCTGAAGACACATTAGACATGAGTTCAACCCCGGGTCACAAAGATCTCCTGGAAAAGCAAATGACAACCCACTCGAGTAGTCTATTCTGGAAAATTCTATGGACAGAGGAGCCTGGTGGGCTATAGTCCATGCAGTCACAAAGATGGATATTATTGAGCATGCATGCACACACACACACACACACACACACACACACACACACTCTCTCTCTCTCTCTCTCTTTTGAAAAAGCATGCATCGTTTTTGTCCTGTCTATACAATATCATTTGTTGAAGCACTCCTCTACTGTTAAATACATAGGTTTGTTACCATCATTAATTACTGTAAAAAAATAATCTGATGACTATAACAGATGCATCTTTGTCTCAATTCCAAACTAATCCAAGATAGAGTCCAAGAGTCCTTACAGACTTAAAAAGTAACTGTTAGTAAAGCTGTTGATAAATACTGGCAATTTTCTTTTAATATTGCTCAATTTTACATTCTTACTGGTCATGATTAAGGAATGTCTCAATACATACCTTTAGTGTGACTTAATTTTTTTCAAACTGCTACTTTGAGTGAAAACTATGACATTTTCTTACTGTCACACTTATTTGACTGTCAGTAATATTGAATATTTATTTTATATATATGCTGTACATTTGCATTTCTCCTGCTGTGAAATTTTTGATTATATACTTTGTTCATTTATCAACCTTGCTGTTAGAATTTTTAATAAATTTCACAAAGTGTGAAGGGCTTCCCTGATAGCTCAGTTGGTAAAGAATCCACCTGCAATGCAGGAAACCCAGGTTAGATTACTTGGTTGGGAATATATGCTGGAGAAGAGATAGGCTACCCACTCCAGTATTATTGGGCTACCCTTGTGGCTCAGCTGGTAAAGAATCCGCCTGCAAAGTGGGAGACCTGGGTTCGATCCCCGGTTGGGAAGATCCCTTGGAGAAGAGAAAGGCTACTTACTTCAGTATTCTGGCCTATACAGTCCATGGGGTCGCAAAGAGTCTGACACGACTGAGTGACTTTAACTTTCAAAGACACTGTGAACGTGTGTGTGGCGGGGGGGAGGGGGGTAGGGGGCTAAGGGAGTGCACGCTCAGTCACTTCTGTCCTGGGCTCCTCAGTCCATTGACTTCTTCAGACAAGAGTGAGTTGCCATGACCCCCTCCAGCGTATCTTCACAACCCAGGGATCGAACCTGAGTCTCCTGCATTGCAGAATTCTTTACTGATGAGCCACCATCTGATAGTAATTGAGTAAATAATTTTAGAGAATATTTTAAAAATAGGCAATAAAACTTTTATCCGTCAACTTACCACATGATGATGACAGCTATTAATATGTCAGTTCATGTTTTTAAAATCCTAGGCCATAAAAACACTCACTAACATACAGATTCACTCACAGGCAACTCTACAAAGCTAGAGTCATGCCATACACAAAAATGCATCTCCATCCATTGACTTTTCCTTTTTTTTTCATTCATTGACTTTTAATCTCTACGTGTCTTTATGGGGGTGGGGTTCTTGTAGACAAAATTTGGTTGTATCTTGTTTGATCCACTCTATCTTTTAATTGATGCATTTAGACCATTGATGTTTGAACTGGATTATTGACATGTTTAGATTAACATGTCATACTCATTACTATTTTCTTTATTCATTGACCTTGTCTTTATCTTCCCATCTGTAGTAGCTTTCAGAGCATTTTTAATTCATTTTTCCTCTTTTCTGAGCTTATTGGTTACACTTCTTTTCTAAGTGGTGTCCTAAAATTTGCAATATACATTTATATAGATTAAAAAACTGATCAGTTAATCCAAGAAAGAAATGAACATTTTTATTTGTGCAAAATTGAATTACAACCCAGGAACAGCTGCTCAGAAAGCTCTGAGAACTGTTTCCCCTTAGAAGTCAAAGTACAGTTATGTAAATTGTTGAGACAGAGGGCTGTACATTAAATTATGAAATATTGACAGTTTACACAATCCAGATCAGCACATGCAAATCAAGTAGAGAGTCCTGGGTCATCATGGCCCCTTATAAGATTAAGAAGGAAGGCGATCTCTTAAGGAGTTACTTTGTTGATGCTAGGAGGTTGATGCTGTTTATGGCTGAGCAGGTATTTCTGCCAATGGGGAGCTTCAATCAATGCATGATTCATGTACATAATGCACATAGAGCCAGGATGGCACAGGGCTGTAAGAATTTTGTAATGTTTAAATTTCCCTGACTTTCCTTAGAATATTTTCAGGTGGCTTAATGGTAAAGAATCCTAATTAAACTTAAAAGCTTTTGTACAACAAAGGAAACTATAAGCAAGGTGAAAAGACAGCCTTCAGAATGGGAGAAAACAATAGCAAACAAAGCAACTAACAAAGAATTAATCTCAAAAATATATAAGCAACACCTGCAGGTCAATTCCAGAAAAATAAATGACCCAAACAAAAAATGGGCCAAATAACTAAACAGACATTTCTCCAAAGAAGACATACAGATGGGGAAGAAATACATGAAAAGATGCTCAACATCACTCATTATCAGTTCATTTCAGTGGCTGTCCTGTCCTACTCTTTGCGACCCCATGAATCACAGTACGCCAGACCTCCTTATTCATTACCATCTCTCGGAGTTCACTCAGATTCACGTCCATTGAGTCCGTGATGCCATCCAGCCATCTCATCCTCGATCGTCCCCTTCTCCTCCTGCCCCCCATCCCTCCCAGTATCAGAGTCTTTTCCAGTGACTCAACTCTTCGCATGAGGTGGCCAAAGTACTAGAGATTCACCCTTAGCATCATTCCTTCCAAAGAAATCCCAGGGCTGATCTCCTTCAGAATGGACTGCTTGAATCTCCTTGCAGTCCAAGGGACTCTCAAGAGTCTTCTCCAACACCACAGTTCAAAAGCATCAATTCTTCAGCGCTCAGCCTTCTTCACAGTCCAACTCTCACATCCATACATGACCAAAGGAAAACCCATAGCCTTGTCTAGACAGACCTTAGTCGGTAAAGTAATGTCTCTGCTTTTGAATATACTATCTAGGTTGGTCATAACTTTTCTTCCAAGGAGTAAGCGTCTTAATTTCATGGCTGCACTCACCGTCTGCAGTGATTTTGGAGCCCCCAAAATAAAGTGTGACACTGTTTCCACTGTTTCCCCATCTATTTCCCATGAAGTGATGAGAGCGGATGCCATGATCTTTGTTTTCTGAATGTTGAGCTTTAAGCCAACTTTTTCACTCTCCTTTTTCACTTTCATCAAGAGGCTTTTTAGTTCCTCTTCACTTTCTGCCATAAGGGAGGTGTCATCTGCATATCTGAGGTTATTGATATTCCTCCTGGCAATCTTGATTCCAGCTTGTGTTTCTTCTAGTCCAGCATTTCTCATGATGTACTCTGCATAGAAGTTAAATAAGCAGGGTGACAATATACAGCCTTGATGTACTCCTTTTCCTATTTGGAACCAGTCTGTTGTTCCATGTCCAGTTCTAACTGTTGCTTCCTGACCTGCATACAGATTTCTCAAGAGGCAGGTCAGGTAGTCTGGTATTCCCATCTCTTTCAGAATTTTCCACAGTTTATTGTGATCCATATAGTCAAAGGCTTTGGCATAGTCAATAAAGCAGAAATAGATGTTTTTCTGGAACTCTCTTGCTTTTTTCATGATCCAGCAGATGTTGGCAATTTGATCTCTGGTTCCTCTGCTTTTCTAAAACCAGCTTGAATATCAGGGAGTTCATGGTTCACGTATTGCTGAAGCTTGGCTTGGAGAATTTTGAGCATTACTTTACCAGTATGTGAGATGAGTGCAACTGTGCAGTAGTTTGAGCATTCTTTGGCATTACCTTTCTTTGGAATTGGAATGAAAACGGACTTTTTCCAGTCCTGTGGCCACTGCTGAGTTTTCCAAATTTGCTGGCATATTGAGTGCAGCACTTTCACAGCATCATCTTCCAGGATTTGAAACAGATCAACTGGATTCCATCACCTCCACTAGCTTTGTTCAGAGAAATGCAAATCAAAACCACAATGTGGGACCATTTCACACCAGTCAGAATGGCTGTGATCCAAAAGTCTACAAGCAATAAATGCTAGAGAAGGTGTGGAGAAAAGGAACCCTCTTATACTGTTGGTGGGAATGCAAACTAGTACAGCCACTATGGAGAACAGTGTTTTAAGATTCCTTAAAAACTGGAAATAGAACTGCCTTATGACCCAGCAATCCCCCTGCTGGGCATACACCGAGGAAACCAGAATTGAAAGAGACACATGTACCCCAATGTTTATCGCAGCACTGCTTATAATAGCCAGGACATGGAAGCAACCTAGATGTCCATTAGCAGATGAATGGATAAGAAAGCTGAGGTACATATATACAATGGAATATTACTCAGCCATTAAAAAGAATACATTTGAATCAGTTCTAATGAGGTGGATGAAATTGGAGCCTATTATACAGAGTGAAGTAAGCCAGAAAGAAAAACACCAATACAGTATACTAACGCATATATATGGAATTTAGAAAGATGGTAATGATAACTCTGTATGTGAGACAGCAAAAGAGACACAGATGTATAGAACAGTCTTTTGGACTCTGTGGGAGAGGGCGAGGGTGAAATGATTTGGGAGAATGGCATTGAAACATGTATATTACCATATGTGAAATGAATCACCAGTCCAGGTTTGATGCATGGTACAGGATGCTCGGGGCTGGTGCACTGGGATGGCCCAGAGGGATGGGATGGGGAGGGAGGTCAGAAGGGGGTTCAGGATGGGGAACACATGTACACCTGTGGTGGATCCATGTCAATGTATGGCAAAACCACTACAACATTGTAAAGTAATTAGCCTCCAATTAAAGTAAATAAATTTATATTACAAAGAAAAAGAATCCACTTGCCAGTGCAGGAGACATGAGTTTAATTCTTGGGTTGGGAGGACCCTCTGGAGGAGAGCATGGCAACCCACTCCAGTACTCTTGCCTGGAGAATCCCCTGGACAGAGGAGCCTGGCCGGCTACAGTCCATGGGGTTGCAAAGAGTAAGACATGACTGACTAACATACACACAGAACCTAATTATCAGTGAATCTCACTTACGTAGCCAAAATTGTATTCTTCAGAATTGGTAAGAGTAAGCAAAGTGTCCTAGAAGATGAAGATATTTTCAGATAAAATAGGCACTATTCTTCATGAAATTAAAAACAAAGATCGCTGGAAACTTAACGGAAGCTCTATGCATTAAGACAACTCACTGAGAAAAAAGAAAAACCACGTGCCTGGGGAGTTTGTCTCTCAGAAGAAAAGTTTGCAAAACTAGTCCCTCACTTGATATTTTTCAGTGGAAAGGCAAGATGAGTGTCTTGGCTATTGTTAAATGAAGAGCTTGCAAGTATTCATTCTTAATATTTGACAGCATCTCAGAATTCAATTACATGTCCTTTGGAGTCTTAGCATCCTCTGAGTGTTCTATTTTAGTGGACAGAGAAATGGTTTGTAAGTCAGGAAACATAGATTCCAAGCTCAGCTGTATCATTAGCTAACCTTGGGGCAATCCATTTCTCCTCTGCATTCATTTCTCCTCTGCATTCATTTCTTCCTCTGAAAAATAAGGTCTTGGATCTAGATAAGTACTATAATGTGTTTGAGCTTCTATATATTTAAAAGAAATAAATGTCCTTCAGAGTGAGAAATTCAAGTAACTTCATCCTTTTTCTTGAACTACACAGAGCAGGTCACATAGATTATCTGGTTTAAACAAAAGAAGATGGCTTAGGAGTCTATCTGAGTCATTTTCCTTCTAAGCCTCAGGGGCTTCATTGTAGAATAAGGGAACTGAACTAGATAACCTCAGTGTATTTTAGATGAAATGGTGGTTCTTGAGTTCAAGATAATGAGGCTGAATAGGTTGGGACTGGAGAGCTCCTTGGCTTTGTCAGTTTATAATCCATTCATATTTTAAATAAATACTGTCCTGACCCAAAGTACTTGGCCCAAACATTTAAGGCACTATTTCTCTGCTAGTTTCTGCTTTCCAGTTTAGCCAGTCTTGACTATTTCAGTGTCTACACGGTATGATAATAGAGAATTAGAGAAAAAGACAGCTGGGGGTCCAGTGTTTCTTGCCATGCATCTAAGCCTGAGCAGTAATAGGGGCGCAGGAGATGCAGATTCAATCCCTGGGTGGGGAAGAGCCCCTGGAAGAAGGCATGACAACCCACTCCAGAATCCTTGCCTGGAGAATCTCAGAATCAGAGGAAGCTGCCTGGCTATGGTTCATCAGATCACAAAGAGTTGGACACGACTGAAGCAACTTAGCATGCACGCACGCATGTCAAAAGATCCTCTCTCCTAATGCTCTCTTCTGTTTTATTTTAGCTACCACTTAGAGGATATCTATTAGCTGCTGTGTATTACACTAAGCCCTTTCTGTATACATCCCATTCAAGCCACCTGATAATCCTGAGTTCTTATTATTATAACCCCATTTTGCAGTAGAGAAAATTAAGGCTTAGAGTAGTTTACCTGCTGGCTGAGGTCACACAGTTGCGCCAGGCATCGGGCTGCAGAACCAAGCTTCAAAGTCAGATTTTTGAAACCTAGGCTGTACTTCCCCTACTTTGGCTTGCCTTTACTCCACATAAAAATTTTTTTGAACATGAAACATTCTTTATGATTATTCTCATTTGTTTTGCATGCCTCTCTCATTATCTGAGCTTCCACTATCCAAATATTTGCTGGAGCAACTTGCAAAAATATTTTATTAAAATCATCCAAATTGAACACCCACTCTAACAAAATTGTCACGCCTGAATGCATTCACATTGTTTGCAAATCTAGGTCGGAGGAAGCCATGTGCTAAAGACGAGCTCGGCTGTTCTTCCCATAGGACCTAGGCAATGGCTTATATTGCTTAAATGTGCCATGCTTTACTAATATCACCTCCCTACATTATTACACGAAAATGATTTAAAGAACGTGCAAAGCACAATGAATAAAATAAGGAAAATAAATAGAAAATTAATTAACTAATTAATTATTGAAAGAGCCTAGGAAAGCCTATGTTTTAGGAGAAAAGTTGGAAGTAGTTATGTGAATTGAGAAAAAACAAAGCCATTATTCTCTTCTAAACATATTCCGATAAGATAGCCACACTTTCCACCCCTGTGACAAAGGTAAGCACTATCACCAAGAACTCCACGTTGCCAAAATGAACTGTTAATGTTTAACCATTGTTTTACTCAGTCCTTCCCTTACTGTGATTGAACAGAACTGTTCAGTCTCTTTTCTTGAAACAACCTTTTCACGTAGCATGTTCTTCTGATTCTCTTCTTACTGCAGTGACTCCCATGCTGATCATTCCAGCTTCTGATCTCTGGAGGGACCCAGATGTTAGATCCTGGACTTTATTTCTTCTCCACCTCTCCTCCCAAGGTAACCTCATCCAATGTAGATACTGTCTACACACAAATGACTATTAAACCTCAGTCTTCAGTCTGACATCCTTGTTGTACATCACTGCAGCTCTCTGTACCTTATATTCCTATGGGCTCTGTGAAAGAAAAAAAAAAAAAAGAAAAGATTCGTAGCATTTAATAATGTTTATGGTGCAGATTTTCCTAACGCATGACCAATTTTAAGCCACAGCTGTGCCACTGACTCTATTGAGCCAAGTATTTGGTTCCACATAACCAGTGAATGCATCTAACTGTGTGCTTGGAAGCTCCTTTGGAAGTCAAGAAGGCTTTTCACACATACAATCAAAACACAGTTCTTAGGTTCTCCCTTTCCTAAACCTACTCTTCCAATAGTTTTCTTTTTCTTCTTAAATAGTTCCACCACTTACCTAATTTCTCATTTAATATTCTTCATGGGGGGATCTACCACTTTTTCTGTTAAAAGGTTGTGGTATGGTTTTTCCAACTTTCTAGAAAATAGAGAGGCACAATAATTCTGGGATATCAGTTGCTGAAACAGTTTTCTCCCCAAGTAAGTATGCAAACTTGCAGACTCAGAATTTGGTTTTAGAAAGAATAACATTCAACACTAGAGAATGTCTCTTCTAAAGTAGCACATGCAGTATTGATGGAAGCATGTATAGAAGCATGACATAAGGTCATGTACAAGAAAAGGTAGAGTGAAAATTGAACTTTATCCTTCCCGTAATACTTATCCTTGCAAGAGGGACACAACTTTGTGACTCCACAGGGATTTGGGGGAACCAAGGAAAGCCATGCTGATTTAGTGCTACATCTGTTTCTGCCCTGTTTGGCTACATCATTGGTAATAGATTAAATAGTTAATCTAATCATTCTCTTGTTAGCATATATGCTTGTGTGAGCATGTGTTTTCATCATGTCAAGTCATAGTTCAACAGAAAACCTCTCCTCCATACATAAGCAGAATCAGAAACTAGAAATAAACCTGAATTGTCCATAGTTTTATCATTAAAAAAATCTAAACATACAGAGAATTGTACAAGATAATATAACAATATACTCAAAAGGAGATTTAACATGTGATATTAATTTTGAGCCCTGATAGCTCAGTTGGTAAAGAATCTGCCTGTAATGCAGGAGACTTGGGTTTGATCCCTGAGTTGGGAAGATCTCCTGAAGGGAAAGGTTACCCACTCCAGTATTCTGGCCTGGAGAATCCCATGGACCATGTGGTCCATGGGTCGCAAAGATTCGGGATTGACTGAGTGACTTTCACTTTCACTTTATCAACATGCTTTTATGTAGTGGCAGCTGCTTTGAGCCCTTCCTTGAACCAATTTCTCTCTCTTTTTCTCCAGGTTTAATCATAACTATGAAGGTAATTCGTATTCACAGACTTATTCTGAGACTGCCTGATAGTCATGTGCAAGGTGTGCAGAACTTGGTGCTGCTACATTCTGATTAAATGCATGTCTTTCTGAACCTCCAAACCTTCAGAAGCTATTGTTGTATCATTTTTACTGCCAAAAATATTTCCAGCCTGGCTCTAGCATGCATCTTCAAGAATAGTCCTTCCTTTATGTCCAAAATTGCCAGATATCGTCTTCCATCTTTAGAAGGATTTCTTTAGAAAATCAAAAGTTTGTGCTTAGGCATTTAAACATATCCAATCCACTACCCTCACACTTTCCTTCTCCTATCTCACTTGCAACCTCATAGGAATTACAAGATCCTGGGATGCACTTTCAAACTAGTATTTCAAAGTGCACTGTCTTTTGAGCTTCTCTTGTGCTCCAGAGTTCTCTTATATAATCAGAGCTATATTTAAAAAACTTTCCCGTAAGCGTAACATGCTCAGTTTGTTACTGGTGAAGATGTGCCTCTGTGTGAAGTTTTACATATCCTCACTAGCATCTTCCATGGAACAAATAAGAAAAATCCCAGCTATATAATCACACATGCAAAAAGTGTAAATAAATAAAAGCTTAAAATAGATATGTTATGTTCCATCTTAATATATTTGACATTAGTATTATACAGTCATGGTGGATTTGCATAAATATTTAAAATGCAAATGTGCATATACAGTTTTTAAAGCACATGTTTTGTTACACACATAAAACTGTGTTCTTATAACATTCTTTGTTTCTGTCATTTGTGTCTTATATACTGAGTTACCTATCTCAGGTATATGATACATTATATTATTGGTTGGAATGTGACCTCCACAGAAGAGAGAACTTTGTCAAATTAATTTATGATTTCTATGTTCTGCTTTGTATTCATTCTTTTAAGATTGTAGGTACACAAAGTTCATTAAATTATAAATTTTTAACCCAGTAAGCAAGATGAATAATGGAAATATCATAGAAAAAATAGATGTCAAAAAAAATGATCTTCAGGAAGTCTGAGAGTTTTTACTCTGGTTTGGGAATAACTGAGGCACATAAGCAGCCAAGAGTCTAGATCAAGGGAACTACTAGTCATTATATGGGCAAGGAAATAAAATCTAGCAGATTGAATAAAGAAATGTCAAACTTTAGGATGAAAGATGGAATGTGAGTGGCCAGAAATTCAGTTCGTAGATGACTAGAATGATCACCTATCGCACCCTTGTAACAAGAAAATCTGGTGGGAAAAGTTTTTCTTTTATTTTCTTTTTTAATTTAGGTGACAAGGACAAATAATTAACCTGAAATATGGAGACAGATGGGGCTTCCCTGGTCTCTCAGATGGTAAAGAATCTGTCTGCAATGCAGGAGACCAGGATTCGAGCCCCTGGGTCGGGAAGATCCCCTGGAGAAGGGAATGGCTTCCCACTCCAGTGTTCTTGCCCAGAGGAATTCATGGACAGAAGAGCCTGGTGGGCTACTGTCCATGGGGTCTCAAAGAGCTAGGCATGACTAAGCAACTAACACTTTCTTGAACTTTTTTCTGATGGAGAGACAAATCAGTGATTAAAAGCAGTACTTAAGCATTTACCTATGTGGCAGGTTGCCAGTGAATGCTGTATTGAAGAAAGTGAAAGTGAAAGTCGCTCAGTCATGTCCATCTCTTTGCAACCGCATGGACTATACAGGCCATGGATTTCTCCAGGCCAGAATACTGGAGTGGGTAGCCTTTCCCTTTCTCCAGAGAATCTTTCCAACCCATGCATTAAAACCAGGTCTCTCGCACTGTGGGTGGATTCTTTATCAGCTGAGCCACAAGGGAAGCCCAAGAATACTGGAGTGGTATCTCTTCTCCAGCAGATCTTCCCCATCCAGGAATCAAACAGGAGTCTCCTGCATTACAGGCAGATTCTTTGCCAACTGAGTTACCAGGAGAATGCTGCATAGATTGATAAAAACAAAGTCCACTAGCTGATTTTAATAAATAGCTAAAGGTTGTGTAGATTACTGTGAGAGAGTGCGTGAAATTACTATGGGCCTAGGACATGGAGATGTTGATGCATTCTCCCAGGCTTTTCTAACAGTTGCTCACAAGAGACACACAGGGAATCCCAAGAAAACTTTCTCCATGGCCCTGTCTAGGGGAGAGGAATAGGAGTCCCAAATCCACTGTATCAACTTAAAACACATAACTTACATAAAGAAAAGCAACCAAACTTAAGCTGGAGGGCATTGATTAAAACCCCCTGAAGCTGGGGCGGGGGTGGGGGGCAGGAGGAAATAGGGAAATAAAATTCCATCCTTAAGAAATGACAAAGAATATGCAAGATCCAGTATTACATCTAAAAGAGGAAAGACCCTTGTAGAATCCAAACCCACAAGGCACAAGTTCATAGTGCCTAAGGCTTAATTAAAACATCAGAGAATGTCCCCAGAAGCCTCTACCACAAGCCAACAAGCACAGGGGAGAAATAGCATTGGAATGCAGCCAGGACTGCTGCAAGAGACAGATCTTCTCTGCAGAGCAGAGTCACTGAAAGACCCAGAAGCACATGTGGGTTTAGTTGCTTCATTTGTGTCCAGCTCTTTGCAATCCCATTGACTATAGCCCAGCAGGCTTCTCTGTCCAAGGGATTTCTCAGGCAAGAACACTGGAGTGGGTTGCCATGCCCTTCTCTGGGGATCTTCCCAGCCCAGAGATGGAACTCGAGTCGCTTATGGTTCCTGCACTGGCAGGCAGGTGATCTAAATGGTGAGAAAGCTTCAAACCTGGTTGAAATTCTGAGTGTGTGCATGTGTACGTCACTTCAATAGTGTCTGACTCTGTGCGACCTGAGTAGAATAGCACAAATCACCACATTAAAGAGCTGAGTGGAAAAAGGTATGATTATCTCCTAACATAATTATTATTGATGTCAGTACCTACTACCCTACACAATATGCCAAGGTTTTAACAATCAAAAAACAGTATATATGACTCATAAACAGAATCTGAATGAACACAGTCTGAAAGCAACTATCTGAACCAGACTCACATATTCATAGATATTAGAATTAGCAGACAAAATACTTTAAATACTTATGAGTACCATGTTAAAGCTTCTACTGGAAAAAAATATATAGGACAAAATGCAAGATCAGATAAGTAATGTTATCAGATATAGAAACCATAAGAAAAAACACCAAAAAACAAAAAACACTGTACCAGATATGGAGTTTACCATCAATGGGCTTACCAATAGACTTGGCTCAATTGGGCAAAGAATTAGTATATTAAAGCAGATTAATAGAAATTGCCCAAACTGAAGTGCAAAGAGGAAAAAGAAAGAGTGAAAAAAAGGGGGAACAGAGCATCAGACAGCTATGAGAGACAATATATCTCTAAGATATATTGAATTGGAATAAAAATGAAGAGAAACGCTTGAAGAAATAATGCCAGTGAATTTTCCAAAAAGGAAAAGATATCAGACCATAAATCCAAGATCAGAGAACATAAAGTAGAATAAATATCAATGAAACTATACATAATTCTATCATAATCATATCATTTACATCTAAAGACAAAAGAAAAATCTAGGAGTGAGGAAAAAGTGTAAGAGAGATTACGGAGAGAAACATTTATAAGAACTGTAGCAGACTTACTATAAATTATATAAACAGGAAGGTAGTGGAATGCCATATTTAAAATACTGAAAGAACAAAAAGCCCTAAATTCTGTATTTAGTGAAAATATTGAAGATTTAAGGAAATAATAAACTGTGGAAAATTCTGAAAGAGATGGGAATACCAGACTACCTGACCTGACTCTTGAGAAATCTGTATGCAGGTCAGGAAGCAACAGTTAGAATTGGACATGGAACAACAGACTGGTTCCAAATAGGAAAAGGAGTACGTCAAGGCTGTATATTGTCACCTTGCTTATTTAACTTCTATGCAGAGTGCATCATGAGAAACTTTGGACTGGAAGAAACACAAGCTGGAATCAGATTGCCGGGAGAAATATCAATAACCTCAGACATGCAGATGACACCACCCTTATGGCAGAAAGTGAAGAGGAGCTAAAAAGCCTCTTGATGAAAGTGAAAGAGGAGAGTGAAAAAGTTGGCTTAAAGCTCAACATTCAGAAAACGAAGATCATGGCATCTGGTCCCTTCGCTTCATGGGAAATAGATGGGGAAACAGTGGAAACAGTGTCAGACTTTATTTTGGGGGCTCCAAAATCACTGCAGATGGTGACTGCAGCCATGAAATTAAAAGACACTTACTCCTTGGAAGGAAAGCTATGACCAAATTAGATAGTATATTCAAAAGCAGAGACATTACTTTGCTGACTAAGGTCCGTCTAGTCAAGGCTATGGTTTTCCCTGTGGTCATGGATGGATGTGAGAGTTGGGACTGTGAAGAAGGCTGAGCACTGAAGAATTGATGCTTTTGAACTGTGGTGCTGGAGAAGACTCTTGAGAGTCCCTTGGACTGCAAGGAGATCCAACCAGTCCATTCTGAAGGAAATCAACCCTGGGGTTTCTTTGGAAGAAATGATGCTAAAGCTGAAACTCCAGTACTTTGGCCACCTCATGCGAAGAGTTAACTCATTGGAAAAGACTCTGATGCTGAGAGGGATTGGGGGGCAGGAGGAGAAGGGGATGACCAAGGATGAGATGGCTGGATGGCATCATGGACTCGATGGACATGAATCTGAGTGAACTCCTGGAGATGGTGATGGACAGGGAGGCCTGGCGTGCTGCGATTCGTGGGGTCACAAAGAGTCGGACACGACTGCGTGACTGAACTAAACTGAAGAAAATAATATTTGACTTCAGGTCTAACATGTAGAGAGCTTTGAAAATCCCTACTTCCATCCTTACAAGAAGAACTGAACAAACTGAACATCAAGGACTTTTCTTGACTCCATCATTGAACTGATGTCACAGAACACACTACAAAGCAAGTCTGGAGAGACAGGTGAATCCAGAGATTTACAGCTGAGGTCAGCTTCTCTGAAGCAAAGTCACTGGGACCATCAGCTGGTGAGGAATCCTGAGGGGTGATTTTGACTAATTTCTAGGGCGTAAGTATGGATTAGCATGAGGAAGAAACTCTTGAGGGAGCACAGATTTAGGAGGGAATACACAATTTCCCTGTAGGGTTTTACCTCTGGGAATCCCAGCAGGTGCCAACAATGAAGACTGGAGCTTGTTAAGTGCTCTGTCAGGAGCAGGGAGCAAGTAATCCTTGTGAATTACAGGCATAGTGTTCTCCATAAGATCTACTCTCTAAGGGAAAAGACTACATAGTAGCATTTACTAATTAATAGTAATAGTCCTCAGAGCACATTTCAGGAAAGACTTGTTAGAAATGCTGTGTATAATTCATCTGGCACAGAGAAATTCCTCAATTCTGGTACCTACTCTTGTAATTATTGGTATGATACCGTTTTTTTGTCAACTCCCTGGTTAATAACCTTTGAATATACACCTAGTTCTTTATATTGCCCCCTAAATGTGTAATGTAGTATATATGTTTAGCACAAAAATAAAATTCAACATCCTTACAGGAAGAGCTAGTGTGGTAAACACTATGGTATTAAGATATCTGGGGTAAACTTCTGACATCCCAGAAAAAAATGCCTTTTCAAAATACCTTTGGAGCCAAAGTCAGATGAAAATATATTTAAGAGCAAAAAAAATATTGGTAAGCTCACTGATATACTTCTTTTTATAACAACAGCTCAGGTTTCCAGTAATAAAAGAGTTGTAATTGTTCCAACCTAGATGCATATTGAAAAGCAGAGACATTACTTTGCCAACAAAGGTCCATCTAGTCAAAGCTATGATTTTTCCAGTGGTCACATATGGATGTGAGAATTGGACTGTGAGGAAGGCTGAGCGCTGAAGAATTGACACTTTTGAACTGTGGTGTTGGAGAAGACTCTTGAGTTCCTTGTAGTGCAAAGAGATCCAACCAGTCCATTCTGAAGGAGATCAGCCCTGGATGTTCTTTGGAAGGAATAATGCTAACGCTGAAACTCCAGTACTTTGGCCACCTCATGCACAGAACTGACTCATTGGAAAGGACTCTGATTCTGGGAGGGATTGGGGGCAGGAGGAGCACGGAATCGATGGACGTGAGTTTGAGTGAACTCCAAGAGTTGGAGATGGACAGGGAGGCCCGGCGTACTGAGATTCATGGGGTCACAAAGAGTCGGACACGACTGAACGACTGAACTGAACTGAACTGAATTGGTTTCTAGTTAAATAGATGGTGGCATGATCAGTGGCCAACTCATGCAGAGTTCCAGATAATAGCAAGGAGAGATAAGAAAGCCTTCTTAAGTGAACAGTGCAAAGAAATGGAGGAAAACTATAGGACAGAGAAAACTAGAGAACTCTGCAAGAAAACTGAAGAAGAAATATTTCATGGAAAGATGGGCACAACAAAGGACAGAAACCACAAGGATCTTAGAGAACCAGAAGAGATTAAGAATAGGTGGAAGACTATGAAGAAGAACTATACAAAAGGTCTTAATGACCCAGATAACCATGATGCTGTGGTCACTCACCTAGAGCCAGACATCCTGAAGTGTGACATCAAGTGGGCTTAGGAAGCATTACTACAAACAAAGCTAGTGCAGGTGAAGGAATTCCATCTCAGCTATTTAAAAATCCTGAAAGATGATGCTGTTAAAGTGCTGCACTCAATATGTCAGCAAATTTGGAAAGCTCAGCAGAGGCCACAGAACTGGAGAAGGTCAGTTTTCTTTCCAACCCCAAGGAAATTCAATGCCAAAAATCTTCCAACTACTGTACAATTGCACTCCTTCCACATGCTGTTATTAACAATATTAAGGTTATACTCAAAATCCTTCAAGTTGTACTTCAGCAATAGTGAACCAAGAACTTACAGATGTATAAACTGGGTTTAGAAAAGGCAGAGGACCCAGACTTCAAATTGTCAACATTCACTGAGTCATGGAGAAAATAAAAGAGTTCAAGAAAAGCATCTACTTCTGCTTCATTGATTATGCTAAAGCCTTTGACTGCAGACAATTCTTAAACAGATGGGAATACAAGACCATCTTACCTGTCTCCTGAGAAATATGTTTGTGGTTGAGAAACAACAGGTAGAACCAGATGAGGAACAACTGACTGGTTCAAAACTCAGAAAGGAGTATGACAAGGCTGTATATTGTCACCCTGCTTATTTAACTACTATGCAGAGTACATCATGTGAAATGCTGAATCACAAGCTGGAATCAAGACAGCTGGGAGAAATATCAACAATCTCAGATAGGCAGATGATACCACCCTAATGGCATAAAGTGAAAAGGACCTAAAGAGTCTCTTGATGAAGATGAAAGAGTAGAGTGAAAAAGTTAGCTTAAAATCCAACATTAAAAGAAAAAAACTAAGTTCATGGCTCTGGTCTGATCACTTCATGGTGAATAGAAGGAGAAAACATGGAAGCAATGACAATTTTTAGAGGGGAGTAGCTCCAAAATCACTGTGTATAGTGACTGAAGACATGAAATCAAAAGATGCTTGCCTCTTGGAAGGAAATCTATGACAAATCTAGTGAAGTGAAGTGATAGTTGCCCAGTTGTGTCTGACTCTTTCATCCCCATGGACTGTAGCCCGCAAATCTCCTCTGTGTATAGAATTCTCCAGGCAAGAATATTGGAGTGGGTGCAAAACTAGAAAGCATATTTAAAAATAGAGACATCACTTTGCTGACAAAGATCCATATAGTCAAAGCTATTGTTTTCCAGAAGTCATGTATAGATGTGAGAGTTGGACTATAAAGAAGGCTTAGAGCCAAAGAGTTGCTGTTTTTGAAATGTGCTGCTGGGGAAAACTCTTGAGAGTCCTTTGGATAGGAGGGAGATCAAACCAGTTAACTGTAAAGGAAATCAACCCTGCATTTTCACTGGAAGGAGTGTTTCTAAAGCTGAAGCTCCAATACTTCGGCCACCTAATCCTAATACTGGAAAGACTGATGGCGTAAGAAGGGGGTGAGATTGATGGATGGCATCACTGACTCAATGGACATGGATTTGAGCAAACTCACATTTGTCTTCTGGAAGACAGAGGAGCCCAGCATGGGTCACAAAGACCCAAGAAGTCACAAAGACTCTGACATGGCTTGAAGTGGAGTGAAGTCGCTCAGTTGTGTCCGACTCCTTGCGACCCCATGGACTGTAGCCTTCCAGGCTCCTCTGTCCTTGGGATTGTCCAGGCAACAGTACTGGAGGGGGCTGCCGTTTCCTTCTCCAGGGATCTTCCTGACCCAGGGATCGAATCCAGGTCTCCCAGATTGTAGGCAGACGCTTTACTGTCTGAGCCACCAGGGAGGTCCTCTGACATGGCTTAGTGGCTTAACAACAACCAAATTCCTTCACAGGGCCTCCCACACTCAGGACCTAATAAACCTAACTGCCTCCCAAAGGCCTACTGCAAATATCATCACATTCCAGGTTAGAGTTCCAATGTGGAATTTGAGGGGGTGCAAACATTCGGTTCAAAACACCGTGTCATACTACAGAAGGGACTGGAGACCAGAGAAGTAAAAGAATGCACTCAAGTCCACACAGCAATAAAGACTGAGCTGTGAGCAAAACACACTTAGAGCTTTGCAGAGTCTAAGCCCTTGATGGCCCAATCGCGCCTCCCTATCAGATGCTCTGTGTTTACTCTGGGTTGATCACCGTTCCAGGGAGCGCTGGAGCCAGGGGCCCATTGGTGTTATTTGCAGTCAGAATCAAGCCAGTTGCAGGCTTGGTGCTTGTTTTACCTGCTTGCCTTCATGTGATGGTCATTTCTGTTTGACCAGGTGCAGAGAAAGGACACAGGACTGGAAGTCAGCCAACGTCACTGGCTCCATGTGTGACCTTGTACAAGTCATTTAAATGGTCCACCTCCATCTGACTGCGTAAAATGTGGGGCTGAGATAGACAACACTTTCCTTTTGGCTGCAATTGTTCCTATCAAATAAGATTGATTAACACAGAGATCGTTAAGGGACCAAAGACCACACACCTGTCAGCTGGTCGCCCTTGTTTTTCTGTCACATTTGATCTCATCAGATCGAGAATCAGGAATGTGTTATTTGAGTTTGTGAGACACAAAATATCTATAACCAGAATTCAGGTATGCATTGCACAAAAAGCATTAACTGAGCTTATTTTTCATGAGGATATATACTTCATGCTTGGATGCAGCTGTGAATAAAACAGGGGTGATCAGGCAGTGCCATGTGGTGTGAGAAACACACAGAGAAGAGGGAGGGAAGAACTGTGTCAGCGAGATGCCCGAGAGCAAGACGGCCTGGGTTCGACCCCTGACGGCACCTAATTGCCTGTGTAGCCTTACACACATATATAAAAATGGTAAGTCAATATTCAAGAATAAGCAGACTCACAGATATTGTGAGCAGACTAAGTGTTACCAGTGTGTGGTTATCAGATATATGGAGAACAAACGGGTTACCGGCTGGTTTGGAGTGGAGTGGGAGGTCCAAACGATTGGGTGGAAGATAGGCTATCAAGATGTATTCTACAACACTGGGAATACAGCCAATATTTTGTGATAACTGTAAATGGAATGTAACCTTTAATAATTGTACAAAGAAATTAAAATATTTAAAAAATGGTATCCATTTCAGGGTTGTGGGGAGAATCAGCTGAGCGAATTCTTGTACAGAAGTTTAAACTGTGCCGCGCAGTGAGGCATGCCAGCTCTCACGGGGGTGATGGGGAGGTGCTGGGTGACACAGGAGAAGGAAGAAACGGCACCTATGTGATTCAGGCCAAGGTTGGGGGGACACAGCAATGCGGGCTCCCCAAGGGGGTGACATCAAACTGAAGCCCAAAGAATGAGCCAGAGTCAGAGTGGTGGAGGGCGGGGGTGAGGAGTCTCCCAGGAAGGGGGAATCTCAAGTGTGAAGTCCCTCAGACAAGGGAGAATAGGAGTTTTGGGGGAACCAAGAAGTGGGTGACAGGTGAGGCTGGGAGACCAGCCCAAGTCTGATACCAAGGGCTTTCTAATCCCCATCTCCCACTCTGGAGCTAGAGCTGTATAACCCACCACACAATTTACCTGCTCAGCCATGTGAAAAGCACTGGAGGAATCCCGCCTCAGGGGCCACGTGGGCACTGGAGGTTGGAGTTTGGTCAAGTGGGAGTTTTGTCCGAAGCTGCCAGGGACAGAAGGATCAGGGTGTGGGCTGGCTGCATGCCGTCAGGCTCAGCCAGAGAAAGAGCCAGAGCAGCTGGAGCGGAAAACAAAGCCAGGAGAACAGAGGGCAGCCAAGTAGATGTGGGAAGAAAGCAGAGAGAGAGGGAGCTCACAGAGAAGAAGAAGTCATGGAGCTCAAGACAAGTGACCAAGGAAGGCTGGAGGGCCAGCAGCCTGTGTGAAGGGTCCTGATCGTAGGATCCATGGGGGCACCAGGCGGCTTGACAGCCAAGGGGTCTGGATGGATGCCTGGCATCCTCACGCGCTCACGAGGCCAGTCAAGGTGAGCTCAGGGAAGATCTCTGCACAGACTGGTACCTGTGCTCAAGCACCGCCCTCTCTTGCCCTGGTGGGATGAGGGGTCTTTTAGTGACTGAACAACAACAAAAACATCATGTGTGGATTACACCAAGAGACATGGATGCTGAGGTCTCCAAATATGTCTTCTGTGAATTGCACAATTTTTATAGACTCAAGTTTGTACTGTGCCTTATTTAAATCTATCAGTTGAGTTTTGAGCAGGAAAAATGGCTCAGCTCCTCAGACCGGGAACCTGTCAGAACAATCTCTGAAAAATATTTCCACTTCTTTAAAAAGTGGTTTTGTTTATCAAGAAGCTGCATTGCCTGGGTTAAAAGCCTGAGATACACGATTAACAGGGAGATCTGGGAATATTTCTTCTCTTTTTTTCTAGATCTCTCTAGCTAGACAGCCAAAGCAGACACTGGCTTTTTTCAGGCACATTTATTTTGCCTCTTTGATATCAAGCTGTGCTTTTGAGAAAAGGACCATGGGATGAATTAGGCCCTTGGTAATTTGCATGAACACTTGAAAATGCCAATGACACCTCTCTCCAGTTCTATAAGTGTTTCTGAATTCATTTTATTCTCCACAGCAATTGCTTGTGCTGGAAAAACAAACAGCCCTGTGAATCAGACCTGTGTTTGTTTACACCCCGTGGAGAGCTGGGGGATAAAGAGATTAAATCAAAGGCTAACTTTGCACAGAAAAGATGGGGGAATAGCAAAAGCTCTCAGGAGCACTATCATGATTTTGTTTGATGGTTCTCCATGAGGCACGTGGTACAGTTTCCTTGTTTGGCATACTTATTATTGCTGGAAGTAACATCCATCCATCCCCAAAACTCAGCCATATATATCATGCTCCATGGCCAGAGTTATGGATCTTCTTTTTAGAAAGTCTCCACTATTTTTTTTTTTTCTTTCAATCTACAAGCCTGATTCTTCTTCCTGGTACAACACTTGTTTCCTGGCAAAGCACACTCACCTCACTCTCTCCAGTGGCCCAAAATATGACCCTTATTAATGTTTCAGGCATAAACTCTATACAACGTTCATTGGTATTCAGCATGCACTACTCATATGGCTATTTAGTGATATCCAGGTCTGCAACTCTGACCTAACTGATGGCAAGAATGAATGCAGAATGGGACAGTCATCTTCCTCACGCCCTATTTGCTGCTTCCTGATTGTCCTTTTTCCCCATCTCATTGCATGTGTGTGTATACTCACTCACTCAGTTGTGTCCAACTTTGCGACTCCAGCCTGCCAGGCCCGTCTGTCCAGAGAACTTCTCCAAGCAAGAATACTGGAGTGGATCACCACTTCCCACCCAGGGGATCTTCCTGACCCAGGGATCAAACATGTGTCTCCTGCATCTCTAGCATCGGCAGGAGGATTCTTTACCATGAGCAGCACCTGAGAAGCACATTTCCTCCCACATTTTCCTATAATTTTGTGGCCTTTCAAGCATCCAAATTCTTTCACAAGCACCAGCTCACTGCAGCCGCAGAACAGCCTTGCAAAGCTCCTCATCACTGCCACTGTCACCAGCAGCTAGAGGTTAATAAGATGAAACACTTCGCTGAAGCATGTTCTGCTGCAAAAGGGTGAGACCAACTCTTTCAAAGGCATATACATGCCACCCCACATTGTCTTCCCTAGAACAAATTTTTTTCTAATTCTATAAAAACCAGGTTAATTCAATGTTTTGCATAAAATGGGTTTGGTAAGTCACTAAAATACATATCAGATTAGTTAATTTATGGCAATATTACATTAAAAATAGAAAATAAAAGTATTATGTAGAAATAATCTAAATTTTTATTCTCTCAGAAATGTCTTTAAATCTTATCCCATTTAAAGGAAACTGAAATTGGAAGCCTTAAAGAATTATTTAGGAATGACGTTTACAATGAAAATGCAATGTGAAGATTCAATCAGAAGCCTGTATACAGGTCAAAGATTTTACCAAATCATCACTGAATGAATGCATACTGTACTACGTTGAAATGTTTAGGGTAGGCATATATTATGTCTCATGATTCTTCAATTTAACTGACCTTCTTGATTAGCCAAGCAGTGATTAGTTTCAATGATATCACATAAAAGGTTTGTTCCTGCAGTATGAAATAACTAAAAAAGGTTTCCAAAATTGATGGCAAAGGCAGGGGTAGGGTGATCAAATCCACAGTGGGGACAGATACACACTGTTAAGTCTGGCACGGCTGCACTCACTGGGTCCTTCCACTTGGTGGTCTCCTTCCTGTGGATTGCCCGTTCTGACTCCAATATGCTGTCCAGGTCAATGGAGCAGTCAAGTCAGCTGGGTGCAGAGGGATCTTGTCTTCTGGGAGCTTCCTTAGATAGTGGATGCTCTTTGTGCTTTGTCTCTGGGATAAATCACAATTCCAGGGTAGGACGTGCATCAGGAGGGGCCGTTGAACTGCAGCAAGAGTGGGTGGGCTGCCCACAGTGTGTCTGGCCCCTCTACCTCTGCCTGGGCTCAGATGCCCAGATCATCATCCAGGGTCAGTGAAGCTTGAAAGTGAAAGCCCAGCCCACGGACACCACCTGCGGATGTGGGAAAACCTGTGAAGCAACAGTCAGGAAAATTGGCTTTGAGGCTTGGCTGTGACTCTTTCCAGTAAGAGTATTCTAGGCAAGTAGTAAAATTGCTCTGGGTGTAAATTTCCTTCAACTATAAAATGAGGATTAAAATTTCTACCTTGCCTGCCTCAGAAATTTCCTGTGAACATTGGTAACAGAGACCATTCCTGCATCTCTTCTGGAAAGAAATTTCTGCCTCCTTCCCATGTTTTTATCTCTCTGCACTCTTCCCATTAGCAGCTCCTCAAAGTGAGGCAAAGGTGCTAATTTGTAGATAAAAGACATTTACTGGAGCAGGTTTTACTAGTGGGCCTTAACCATCAAAATCTACATGTGGTCTCCATCCTTACGTAGTAAGTCGAATTGGGTAAGATTTTCTTCCTAGTGAAGGCAGATTTTCTCTCTGGCATAATTTGGAGCCCAGGCATTTCTACGTATTGAAGAGTAGGTGTAAGGTAATAGATTCTGCTTCCAAACCTCACCCTTGCATTTCATTTACATGAAACCTTGAATCAGGAAATAAAATTCCAGCCACTGGTTCTATGCATTTTACCATCTGACTATTAATAGTTTGTATAACAGCTTTGGTCGGAAACTCAGAGAAGAATAGAAATTAAGTGGCAAGAACAACAAAACCACTCCAAATCCCTAACCATGAAGTTCAGAGAATATATGTTTTATCAAATAATGTACTAAACACAAAAATAAAAAAGTACAAGTGATGAATATAATTACTTCAGTGCTGTAAATCATCACGAAGGGTAAAGGAAATATTAATTTCCCATAGAAATGCAGAATTGTGATCTTGACCCTGTTTTCTTGACCCCTGCAGGGATATACTCATTAACCAGTGCTACTAACTTCTACCAAAACTTCAACATGTAAAAGTGAATGATTACTGAGCTTTCCATTGAGTGAATACGAGCTATTTTTATTTTGGTTGGTTTTGCTATTCAGTTCATGCAAGTGATCTCAGACAATGCAATTAATTTTCTTACGCTTCAGTTTTTCTATCTGCAAAATGGACTTTATTAAAATAGCTTATTTTGTTTCAGCAGAGATTTTAGGGAATCAAATGAGATAGAAAGTGTGTGTGTCCAACTCTTTGTGACCCACAGACTGTAGCCCACCAGGCTCCTCCGTCCATGGGACTCTCCAGGCAAGAATACTGGAGTGGGTTGCCATTCCCTTCTCCAGGGGATTTTCCTCATGAGAGACTGAACCCAAGTCTCCTGCACTGTGTTGAGCCACTGGGAAAGTATCTAGAAAAGTACTCTGTAAAATACAAAACAAAAATACACACGCTGACAAATATGTATATTTGACTATAATTTTCGAGAGAGGATGTGCCTCCTTCCTTTCCTTGGGCTTGCTTTTCGAGCATCTATCACGAGCCAAGCACAGGACTAGCTTTTGTAGCTTGTGTCCTTTTCACTGGAAACTCACATCAACTCTCTTGAGATGGAAATTATTCCTATTTTCACAGATAAACAAAATAATGCTTGGAGGTCTGCCCCTCACTGACCATGAGGACAGGTTCTCAAGGCTTTTAGAGTTTCTGAGCTGCAATAAGTAATGTTGGTGAATTATTAATCCCTAAACCACCTACAAACGAAGCAGAAGATGTTAAGAAGAGGTGGCAAGAATACACGGAAGAACTGTACAAAAAGATCTTCACGACCCAGATAATCATGATGATGTGATCACTCATCTAGAGCCAGACATCCTGCAATGTGAAGTCAAGTGGGCCTTAGAAAGCATCATTACAAACAAAGCTAGTGGATGTGATGGAATTCCAGTTGAGCTGTTTCAAATCCTGAAAGATGGTGCTGTGAAAGTGCTGCACTCAGTATGCCAGCAAATTTGGAAAACTCAGCAGTGGCCATAGGACTGGAAAAGATCCGTTTTCATTCCAATTCCAAAGAAAGGCAATGCCAAAGAATGCTCAGACTACTGCACAATTGCACTCATCTCACATGCTGGTAAAGTAATGCTCAAAATTCTCCAAGCCAGGCTTCAGCAATACATAAACCGTGAACTCCCTGATGTTCAAGCTGGTTTTAGAAAAGCAGAGGAACCAGAGATCAAATTGTCAATATCCGCTGGATCATGGACAAAGCAAAAGAGTTCCAGAAAAACATCTATTTCTGCTTTATTGACTATGCCAAAGCATTTGACTGTGTGGATCACAATGAACTGTGGAAAATTCTGAAAGAGATGGGAATACCAGACCACCTGACCTGCCTCTTGAGAAATCTGTATGCAGGTCAGGAAGCAACAGTTAGAACTGGACATGGAACAGACTGGTTCCAAATAGGAAAAGGAGTACATCAAGGCTATATATTGTCACCCTGCTTATTTAACTTCTATGCAGAGTACATCATGAGAAATGCAGGGATGGAAGAAACACATGCTGGAATCAAGTTTGCCGGGAGAAATATCAATAACCTCATATATGCAGATGACACCACCCTTGTGGCAGAAAGTGAAGAGGAGCTAAAAGCCTCTTGATGAAAGTGAAAGAGGAGAGTGAAAAAGCTGGCTATAAAGCTCAATATTCAGAAAACGATCATGGCATCCGGTCCCATCACTTCATGGGAAATAGATGGGGAAACAGTGGAAACAGTGTCAGACTTCATTTTGGGGGCTCCAAAATCACTGCAGATGGTGATTGCAGCCATGAAATTAAAAGACGCTTAGTCCTTGGAAGAAAAGTTATGACCAACCTAGGTAGCATATTCAAAATCAGAGACATTACTTTGCCAACAAAGGTCCGTCTAGTCAAGGCTATAGTTTTTCCTGTGGTCCTGTATGGATGTGAGAGTTGGCCTGTGAAGAAGGCTGAGCACCAAAGAATTGATGCTTTTGAACTGTGGTGTTGGAGAAGACTCTTGAGAGTCCTTTGGACTGCAATGATATCCAAGCAGTCCATTCTGAAGGAGATCAGCCCTGGGTGTTCTTTGGAAGGAATGATGCTAAAGCAGAAACTCCAGTCCTTTGGCCACCTCATGGGAAGAGTTGACTCATTGGAAAAGATTCTGATGCTGGGAGGGATTGGGGGTAGGAGGGAAGGGGACGACCGAGGATGAGATGGCTGGATGGCATCACAGACTCGATGGACATGAGTCTGAGTGACCTCTGGGAGATGGTGATGAACAGGTAGGCCTGGTGAGCTGCAATTCATGGGGTCGCAAAGAATCAGACAGGACTGAGCGACTGAACTGAACCAAAGTGAACTGAAACCACCTACTGCCTGTTTAACCACATTGACTTGAGTGAGGTGTAGTGAGAATAGACATACATAAAGAGAGACAAATCAAAAGAGTTTTACAAGTTTTATTTTAGTCACCATTCCCTGCAGAGAACACAGAAAATTGTAGGGTCCCATGGGGAAGCACCAGGTACAATCACAAGGCAGAAAAAGAGAAAAACTGTGAGCAAGAACTTTTTATTCTGGTTCCTACAGGAATAAATGGGCAAGGCAGGGTGCCTAAGCTTAGGATTAGCTGCTAAAGTAAAGAATTTCAGCAGGTTTTGGGGCATAGATGTTGCCCTTTGTTGCTTGGTACCTGGACCAGGATGATTAAGGTAGGTGTATTGTGGTCTGAAATATGATATTCTGATAAAGAAAGAGAATGAAGGTCTTAACTGAATGCTCAGTAAAGAGAATTGACCATCTTCTAATCTGAACCTCTAAATGCCAAGACAGCACATACAGAAAAACTAAATTATACCACTTAACATTTAGAGGATACACTGCCAATTTATTTATATCTTCTCTTCTTTAAAAAAAATAATTGAGAAGCTAGTACATAGGGTAGCAATATGAAAAAAAGGTATTCACTGTTAGTCACTCAGTCATGTCCCACTGTTTGCTACCCCATGGACTGTAGCCCACCAGGTTCCTCTGTTCATGAGATTCTCCAGGCAGGAATACTGGAGTGGGTTGTGATTTCCTTCACCAAAGAGACCTAGTGTAGGGGCAAATACCAGATTTACTATTTACTAGCTATATAAACCAGAGAAGGCAATGGCAACCCACTCCAGTACTCTTACCTGAAAATTCCATGTGCGGAGGAGCCTGGAAGGCTGCAGTCCATGGGGTAGCTAAGAGTCGGACACGACTGTGACTTTACTTTCACTTTTCACTTTCATGCATTGGAGAAGGAAATGGCAACCGACTCCAGTGTTCTTGCCTGGCGAATCCCAGGGACAGGGGAGCCTGATGGGCTGCCGTCTATCAGGTCGCACAGAGTCAGACACAACTGAAATGACTTAGCAACAGCAGCAGCTGCAGCTATATAAACGTGAACAATATATTTAATCTCTTAACACTCCTGCTTCCTTCTATATGATACTAGAACTTGATTAGATAGTGTCTTGCATTATTTCTCTCTATATATTTGCTTTTTAAAAATCCAGTATCTAAATAAATTTAGAGAATTCCTTCAGAATTATTTATGAAATTTTGGTACCTTACACTAATTAAATGATAGCACTTATGTGAGAAATTATAACACCTAATGGCTAATTATAGAACCTAAAATCAAGTTTATTAGAATGAAGTGGAAATAAAACGGAGTTGCAACATAAAAAAATCTTGAAATCTCTCAGAATAGTAATAAGAATTCCTCTGAGAAATGATGAATGTTTGTTGTACTGCATCCATCTCAGAGATGGCGTCACTAAAAAGAGTGAAGACATATCGTCTATCCAAGATATCTTCAATATATTTTATTCATCCATGCTCTCATTACTAATGCAGAAATGAATTACAAAGAAAAATTTATTAGACTAGTGTAGAACCTTGGAACCATCCAGTTCAACACCATTATTTTAGAACTGGAATCTTAATGGTGAGAAAGGAATCCCATCTGTAAATACCCTTGTAGAAACTGAGTCCTAGAGATCACTGGAGCTGAGTAGATTTAAATCCGTTTCCCTCAGTTGGGCTTTAGGTATTCTAGAAGGCCAACCAACAGATGTCCCCTGAGAAGAGTCAGAAACAGCCTGGCTAAAGCAGGCTATAGCATCTCATGCCCTGCACACACTCCGCAGTCTTCCTTTTGTCTGTGTGTTTTTTTGACACACCCACTCCAGTATCCTTGGGCTTCCCTGGTGGCTCTGTTCATAAAGAATCTGCCATACGGGAGACCTGAGTTCGATTCCTGGGTTGGGAAGATCCCCTGGAGAAGGGAAAGGCTATCCACTCCAGTATTCTAGCCTGGAGAATTCCATGGACAGAGGAGCCTGGCAGGCTACAGTGCATCAGGTCACAAAAAGTTGGACACGACTGAGTGACTTTCACTCACTCCCTTTCCTTGATACAGAGAATTAAGGATGTGCAGATGTCACTCCTCACTTAGACCCGCATGATTAAAATGAGAGGTATAATGACATTTGCCTCCCAAGAATGTTGTGAAAAGTTAGCTCATGTGGCCAACAAACTGACTGGCATGTAGTCGGTCCAGGATAAGTGCTTAGTGCTTACTTGATCTTGGTAGATTTTCACTAAGTGCTTAACGTAATTTTATTTCTTCATATACTCAAGCAACTCAAGTTGCTGTTTTTGCTTGGTTGTTAAGTCATGTCAAGATTGTAGCTTGCTAGGTTCCTCTCTTCACACGGTTTTCCAGGCAAGAATACTGGCGTGGGTTGCCATTTCCTTCTCCAGGAGATCTTCGCAGACCAGAGATTGAGCTTGCATCTACTGTATTGGCAAGAAGATCATCACTGAGCCACCAGGAAAGCCCTATCTTAACTACCATAATCCCTTTCAAAATCTAAATAGATAGCTTTATTGTTGTTCCAAAGCCCTTCATTTATTCTTCAAAATGATAGAGATAGTAAATATGAAAGCATCTTTTTAACATCCATCAAATATGTGCAGAGTGTCTATTGTGTTCTGTGTCTCATGGGATATTCTCTTTAGATCTATTTCCTCAATCATTCATCACTTTATTCATGCATTAATATCTGAGTGCTTGATACTAATCATTTTAATGTGGATAACAGAGACATTTCAGACCTGGAGGGAAACACTGTGTGTCCCTAAAAGCATCTTTGATGCCAGAGTTCCATGAATGACGGGGATGGTGATACCATTCCTTCTTGTCAAACTCCTAGTATCCGGATAGACAAACCCTCCATTTGCCCCAAGCCAAGCTGTGCAGAGATCAGTGTTTACAGTGTGTGGAAGCACATATGAAATAAATGGCGTGGGAAGAAGGTTCACCATCTATTTTAAAATGCTACCTTCTATTTTAGACAGAACATGTACAATTTCTGTTTAGCAATTTTCAGCTAATTGTTGGATTAACATTTTGGGGAACAGATTGCAAACTTCAAAATGGAAAAGATCATTTTAGGGAGGGAAGCTAGGCAGCTGTCAGTGAGTTTGAATTAACATACATTTGCATAACAGATGTACAGTAAGGTGTCTATGACAGACAATCACTGAATATTAATGCTGTAGACCACAGCATCATTTGCGTAAATGCTGTCTGCTGGGTATTGAGGTTGGTGTGCTCTTTGCAGAAGACAAAGGGCCAGAAAATGGAACAGATGCACCAGATAGGCCAATGCATCTTAATTTATGACATCCTCATGAAAGACCTTGTGGTGTGATTTCAGATTTTATTACAAATAATTTGGAGATAAAGGAACTAAGCAATTATCTTCTCCCCTACAGTTAGTCTCTCTCCAAGGAAGAGGGTTCATTTGTGGACTGCCATTGTGATGCTCTCAGGAGAGCAGCATTCTTCTTTTTCTGGAAGTGGGAGTGGGGCAAGGAAGAAAAAGAAAGCGTTCCTGGATGTCAACATTGTGTCTTAAATAGATTTGGCTATTAGCATGTTGTTGGACCCCTGTCACAAAGCAACTCACCGCCCCCACCCCCACCCGCCATTTGAATGAAGCAGCAGGTGATTCCATGGTAGGTTTCAAATGCGATTAAAAAAAAAAAAAAGAGGTAGCATCAAAGTATAAAACCCCATTTTGTTAAGTCAATGTTATAAACATATGTTGAGCTTGTATGACATGCAAAGCACTGGATTCCCTTTCTCTGGCATCCTAATCAATAATTTGCTGTCTTCCAGCCTGTCTCTGTTGAGCCCCCTCCCCACTAATTACACTCCATAGAATTGCCTATCTTCGTCGTCTCTCAAGCGTAACCAGTCCTTGATCAGCTAATGAAAAATGGCATGCATTTTATCTCTCCTCTCTCTCTCTCTCTCTCTCTCTCTCTCTATATATATATATATATATATATATATATATATATTGCAGCATATAACATGTGCCACACTTTGTAATAGGTGCTGGGTATGAAAAGGGACGATGTTTTTCCCCTAAAGTTTCACTGTCTAATGGAGATGACAGTCAGCCAATCAACAAAAGTTTTATTCATTAGGCATTGTCAAGTTGCTAGATGTGCAACAATTTAAAAAAAAAGGGGGCCATCATTGTCCTGAAGGCAATTTATTTCTGGTGAAAGCCAATAAATTGGTAAATAAGATGACATCAGGTGGGAGTAGAATAAGGAAAGGTGAGAGAGAGTGGTTGAGAGTGATTGAGAATGACTGGCGTAGGGCAGGTCTTCTTTGTTTTAAATTGTAAAAGACCTTTTTATAAAAGTCAATCCTAAAGGAAGTCAACCCTGAGTATTCATTGGAAAGATTGATGCTGAAGCTCCAATACTTTGGCCACCTGATGCAAAGAGCCCACTCACTGGAAAAGTCCATGATGCTGGAAAGACTGAAGGCAGGAGAAGGGAACAATAGAGGATGAGATGGTTAGATAGCATCACTGACTCAATGGACATGAGTTTGAGCAAACTCTGGGAGATAGTGAGGACAGGGAAGCCTGGTGTGCTGCAGTCCGTGGGGTCATAAAGAGTTGGACACAACTGAGTGACTGAAAAATAGCAAATAAAAGTGACAATTGACCTGATACCTGAATGGTGAAAAGGAGACAGCCACAAGGAGCATCTGGAGTAATGCCATTCAAGTAGAAGAAATCACAGACCCAACGTTTCTGAGACTTAGTGCACAAGCATGCACATAATTTGTTTGCAAGGAGATAAGCTGTAAATATCATGTAGATTGTACATGTAACACACCGGAACAGAGGAGAGGACTCTTAATCTAGCTTCATTGCAGTAAAGGTCAAGAAAGTTGGGAGAAATAATTCTTTTCCATGTTGAACCTTTCCTGAACTGAAGCCCAAAGCACAGGGAGAGCCTAAGTATTCCAAAAGAGAACACACCACATGCAGAGAGCTTAGAGAGTGATGTAAGAAAACAGAGCAGTTCCTGAGAGTGGCATTCTGTGTGTGTGTGGCTAGATCGTAAATCGTGTGGAGGAAGTGAAGCATAGAATATGAAACTCTAAAGGCAGAGCTGGGATTAGATTGAGAAGAATTTGTGTGCTAAATTACCAAGACAGGGGAATAAACAGACTCCTGACTTGCAAATCCCATCTAAAGACACTGGATCATCTGGTAGACAGGCCGATGCAACATGCAAAAACACGTCTAACCCTTGACTGGGGGAAACCTTTCACCTCTGTGGATAAAAGGTGTCACTTTAACAACTCAGATTTCTCTGATTCTCACCACAGTGGTTGACCCTAGATTTTTAATGACCTCCAGATCCACCAGAGAGTTGAGAGATGCCCCCTAAGCTACATCCTTCTTTATGTCCCCTTATCAGTGTTATGTGCCCACAAAGAGTTCAGAGTGCTCATCCCCACCAACGTGTGCAGGGCTCTCTGAGAGAACTGCTGCTGTTGCTGCTCAATCACTCAGTCGCGCCCAACTCTTTGTGAACCCATGGACTCCAGCATACCAGCACACCAGCCTCCCCCTCCTTCATTGTCTCCCAGAGTTTGCTCAGACCCTTGTCCATTGTGTCGGTGATGCCAGCCAACCATCATCCTCTGTCGTCCCCTTCTCCTTCTGCCTTCAATCTTTCCCAGCATCAGGGTCTTTTCCAATGAACTGGCTTTTCACATCGGGTGGCCAAATTATTAGAGCATTAGTTTCAGCATCAGTTCTTCAAATGAATTTTCAGGACTGATTTCTTTTAGGATTGACTGGTTTTTGGTTTTATCTTCTTGCAGTCCCAGGGACTCTTGAGAGTCTTCAGCACTATAGTTCCAAAGCATCAGTTCTTCAGTGTTCAGCCCTCTTTATCGTGCAACTCTCACATCTGTACATGACAACTAGTAAAACTATAGATTTGACTGTTCAGACCTTTCTCAGCAAAGTGATGGCTCTGCTTTTTAGTACACTGTTAGGTTTGTCATAGATTTTCTTCCAAGGAGTAAGCGTTGTTTAATTTCATGGCTGCAGTCACTATCTGCAGTGATTTTGGAGAATACCAAAGTTTATCTTAGAGCAGGGGCTTCTCCTGGAATTCCTAACAATGTCTCCCTTGGTGATACCAGAACTTAGCTAAATTTCCCAGAGTGGTATTTAAGGATCCTCAAGCCACACACTATCACACTTTAGAACCAAAACAATAGCCACCTATGCCTTGATCTCTTAGGGACGTTCTTAGGAACCATTTCTTCCATTGTGCCAGATGATTCTCCATAATCCCTAATTGTTAATAATCATCATGTACATACTCTGTTGCAAGGTCTGTGCTACATTCTAAACATGTAAGATTTTGTTTCAGCTTCTACATTTAATTTTTCTTTTAACTGAATAAGGAAAAAAATTCAGAAAGATAAAGCTTCTTGCCCAGGGTCTCAGAACCAGCAAATGACTGAACTCAGTTTGGTAGCCAGGAGGGCTGAGTACAGAGCCCCCATCTATAACCATTCTACTGTATCACACTTCCTGAGACCTCAGGGCTGAATTCATGGGGTTAGGATGAAGCAAAGACATCTGCCCTGCTTGTAGTTCTCTCTGCTTTGGGGGCTTACTAAAATCCCTTCCTTCAAATATTCAATACAAAGAACTCCTAAGAGTTCATCCTTTGCCATGAGTCACCATGACATATCATTATATGAACCATGAACTTCCAGATGTTCAACCTGGATTTACAAAAGGCAGAGGAACCAGAGATTAAACTGCCAACATCCACTGGATCATAGAAAAAGCAAGAGAGTCTCAGAAAAACATCTACTTCTGCCAAAGCTTTTGACTGTGTGGATCACCACACACTGTGGAAAATTCTGAAAGAGATGGGAATACCAGACCACCTTACCTGTCCCCTAAGAAATCTGTATGCAGGGCAAGAAGCAGCAGTTAGAACTGGATATGGAACAACAGACTGGTTCCAAATCAGGAAAGGAGCATGTCAAGTTTGCATATTGTCACCCTGCTTATTTAACTTATGGGCAGATTACATCATGAGAAATGCTGGACTGGATGAAGCACAAGCTGGAATCAAGATTGCAGGGATGAATATCAATAATTTCAGATATGCGGAGGATACCACACTTATGGCAGAAAGCTAAGAACTAAAGAGCCTCTTGATGAAAGTGAAAGAGGAGAGTGAAAAAGTTGGCTTAAAGCTCAACATTCAGAAAACTAAGATCCTGGCATCTGGTCCCACCACTTCATGGTAAATAGATGGGGAAACAGTGGAAACAGTGACAGACTTTATTGGGGGGCTCTAAAATCATGGCAGATGGTGACTCCTGCCATGAAATTAAAAAACGTTTACTCCTTGGAAGAAAAGTTATGACCAACTTAGACACCATATTAAAAAGCAGAGACATTACTTTGCCAACAAAGGTCTGCCTAGGCAAAGCTATGGTTTTTCCAGTATTCATGTATGGATGTGAGAGTTGGACCATAAAGGAAGCTGAGCATTGAAGAATTGATGCTTTTGAGCTGTGAGTGTTGGAGAAGACCCTTGAGAGCCCCTTGGGCTTCAAGGAGATCCAGCCAGTCCATCCTAAAGGAAATAGGCCCTGAATATTCTTTGAAAGGACTGATGGCAAACCTAAAACTCCAATACTTTGTCCACCTGATGTGAAGAACTGACTCACTGAAAAAGACCCTGATGCTGGGAAAGATTGAAGGTGGAAGGAGAAGGGGACAACGGAGGATGAGATGGTTGGACGGCATCACTGACTCGATGGACGTGAGTTTGAGTAAACTCCGGGAGTTGGTGATGGCCAGGGAGGCCTGGTGAGCTGAAGTCCATGGGGTCGCAAAGAGTTGGACACAGCTGACTGGCCAAACTGAACCATGATATACCCAAGCACTCTTATGTCAGTTTCTCTGGACTCAGAGTAATTCCTTATGCGTCATTCTTCAGCTGTATTCTGCTAGCTAGTTATGTTTATTTAAAGTGGCTACAGACTTCCAGAACAGAGAGATTGCACAGTAAAGAAATCTGATAACACCGGTTCACCTAAACTGGCTTTAAATTTATTGTGCAGAGTCTGTTTGTTTGTTTGTTTGTTTTAGCTCCTCCATTGTAATTACCCTGCCAAAATCTATTACAGAAGATATTCGCAAAGGGAAGAAACAACTCATTAAGATCCTATCTGATGGGGAACAGTATGATGTGGTGAAAAAACAAACTCTGCTCTATTTTCACATCACCTTGATTATCACAGAAGCAATGCAAGAGATGAGCAAATAGCTCAGCTGGAGATAATCGTCAAGGATGCTTTGGTCTCCCTTCTCTTCTTCAGTAATCTAAGTTTCCCCTTCCCTAGGCCAGTGGATATTACCTCTGGTTATAACAGTAGCCAAGTCCGGATTTAACCTCCTGGCTGAAACCCAGCCAGTAGCAATCAGCATCATTTCCTCTTTTCCAGTTAGCATTTGAAGTTTCCATGCTTAAACTGTCCAGCGAATAAGTGGCCAGGTGTCATTCTGAGCGTTGTTGTTCAGTCACTCAGTCACATCCAACTCTTTGTGACCCCATGGTCTGCAGCACATCAGGCTTCTCTGTCCATCCCCATCTCCCAGGGCTTGCCCCAACTCATGTCCATTGAGTCGGTGATACCACCCAATCATGTCATCCTCTGTCATCCCCTTCTCCTCTTGCCTTGAATCTTTCCCAGCATCAGGGTCTTTTCGAATGAGTCAGATCTTCACATCAGGTGGCCAAAGTATTGCTTTAGCTGCAGCATCAGTCTTTCCTGAATATTCAGGATCGATTTCCTTTAGGACTGACTGGTTTGATCACCTTGCAGTCCAAGAGACTCTCAAGAGTCTTCTCTAACACCATAATTCAAAACCATCATTTCTTCAGCACTCAGTTTTCTTTATGGTCCAACTCTCACATCTATACATGACTACTGGAAAAATCATAGTTTGACTAGATGGACCTTTGTCAGCAAAGTAATGTGTCTGCTTTTTAATATGCTGTCTAGGTTTGTCATAGCTTTTTTTCCCAAAGAGCAAGCATCTTTTAATTTCATGGCTACAGCCACCATCTGCAGTGATTTTGGAGAGCAAGAAAATTAAATCTCTTACTGTTTCCATTGTTTCCTCATTTATTTGCCATGAAGTGATGGGACTGGATGCCATGATCTTATTTTTCTAAATTTTGAGTTTGAAGCCATCTTTTTACTCTCTTTCACCTTCATCAAGAAGCTCTTTAGTTCTTCACTTTCTGCCATAGGGTGGTTTCATCTGTGTACCTGAGGTTACTGACATTTCTCCCTGTAGTCTTGGCTACAGCTTGTGCTTCATCCGGCATCACATTTCTCATGATGTACTCTGCATATAAGCTAAATAAGCAGGGTGACAATAGAGGCTTGCCGTACTTTCCCAATTTGGAACCAGTCCGTTGTTCCATGCCCAGTTCTGTCACTTCTTGCCCTGCATACAGATCTCTCAGGAGGTAGGTAAGGTGATCTAGCCTTTGACTGTGTGGATCACAATAAACTGTGGAAAATTCTGAAAGAGATGGGAATACCAGACCATCTAACCTGCCTCTTGAGAAATCTGTATGCAGATCAGGAAGCAACAGTTAGAACTGGACATGGAACAATAGACTGGTTCCGAATAGGAAAAGGAGTACGTCAAGGCTGTATATTGTCACCTGCTTATTTAACTTGTATGCAGAGTACATCACAAGAAATGCTGGACTGGAAGAAACACAAGCTGGAATCAAGATTGCCGGGAGAAATATCAATAACCTCAGATATGCAGATTGACACCACCCTTGTGGCAGAAAGTGAAGAGGAGCTAAAAGTCTCTTGATGAAAGTGCAAGAGAAGAGTGAAAAGTTGTCTTAAAGCTCAACATTCAGAAAATGAAGATCATGGCATCCGGTCCCATCACTTCATGGGAAATAGATGGGGAAACAGTAGAAACAGTGTCAGACTTTACTTTTGGGGCTCCAAAATCACTGCAGGTGGTGACTGCAGCCATGAAATTAAAAGATGCTTACTCCTTGGAAGAAAAGTTATGACCAAACTAGGTAGCATATTGAAAAGCAGAGACATTACTTTGCCAACTAAGGTCTAGTCAAGGCTATGGTTTTTCCTGTGGTCATGTATAGATGTGAGAGTTGGATTGTGAAGAAGGCTGAACAAGAAGAACTGATGCTTTTGTACTGTGGTGTTGGAGAAGACTCTTGAGAGTCCCTTGGACTGCAAGGAGATCCAATGAGTCCATTCTGAAGGAGATCAGCCCTGGGATTTCTTTGGAAGGAATGACGCTAAAGCTGAAACTCCAGTCCTTTAGCCACCTCATGAGAAGAGTTGACTCATTGGAAAAGACTCTGATGTTGGGAGAGATTAGGGGCAGGAGGAGAAGGGGATGACCGAGGATGAGATGGCTGGATGGCATCACGGACTCGATGGACGTGAATCTGAGTGAACTCCGGGAGATGGTGATGAACAGGAAGGCCTCGTGTGCTGCGATTCATGGGGTCACAAAGAGTCAGACACGACTGTGTGACTGAACTGAACTGAAATGAAATGAACTGAAGGTCAGGTGGTCTGGTATTGCCATCTCTTTAAGAATTTTTCACAATTTTTTGTGATCCACCCAATCAAAGGCTTTAACCTGGTCAATAGTTTGCAGAAGTAGATGCTTTTCTGGAATTATCTTGCTTTTTCTATGATCCATCTGATGTTAGCAATTTGATCTTTGGTTTCTCTGCCTTTTCTAAATCCACCTTGTGGAGGAGATGGAATTCCAGCTGAACTATGATGCTGTGAAAGTGCTGCACTCAATATGCCAGCAAATTTAGAAAACTCAGCAGTGACCACTGGACTGCAAAAGATCAATTTTCATTCCAATCCCAAAGAAATCAATGCCAAAGAATGCTCAAACTACTGCACAATTGTACTCATCTCACATGCTAGCAAAGTAATGCTCAAAATTCTCCAAGCTAGGATTCAATAGTTTGTGAACCAAGAACTTCCAGGTGTTCATTTCGAGTGAGAAACTTTCTATTCTGCCAATCCTAAAAGAATATCAACCTATCACCTCACTGCCAGATCACCAGGCTCTGAGTTCCTTTTATCTTTGACTTCAAGGAAGAAATACTTGACCTCATATACTGTACATTAGGGAAATAAGGAGAGTCATACAAACTGAGAGGCAACCTCTGCAAGTAGCGACAATCATGCCTGAGTCCTTTGGTATTCCTACTGAAACAAGTAATCTTTTGTGATGACTGGTCTTATCTTAGAAGTGAGCATAGCTTAGAAAATTAGAGCTAGCCTGTGATAGAGAGAAATAAAGATGTTTGTAAGCCTTTAGAAGTTAGAGTACTTTTAGGAGAAAGACAGAGGATATAGCTGTCATGAAGTAGAGGATAGATTTCAGAGTGCCATTTGAGACTCTTCAACAAATCTGAGTTGTAAAATAGGTTAATGGGAAAGCCATCCAAGCAGTTTATGGAGAAAAGACATACTCAGCTTTGCTTTGCAGAAGGCACTCTAGGATCCCCTGGTAACCCAGTGGTAAAGAGTCCACCTGCCATCGCAGGAGACACGGGTTCGATCCCTGACCTACTGCTACTACTGAAGCCCTAGGGCTCATATCCTAGGGCCCAGGCTCCACAGCAAGAGAACCCGCCATGATGAGAAGCCTCGCAGCACAACTAGAGAAGAGGCACTGCTCGCCACAGCTGGAGAAAAGCCTGCAGAGCGACAAAGATCCAGCATAGCCAAAAACAAACAAATACAAAAAGCACACTGAAAGCACTCGCAAACAACGTGGAAAATGAATTCAAAGAGACCAAGAAAAATACAGAAAACCAAAAAAGTTGGTGCATGGTTAAGGTAGTTTGAGGCTTTCCTGGAGGCTCAAATAGTAAAGAATCTGCCTTCAGTGCAGGAGTAACAGGTTCGATCCCTAGGTGGGGAAGATCCCCTGCCAAAAGGAATGGCTACCCACTCCAGTATTCTGGCCTGGAGAATTCCATGGACAGGGGAGCCTGATTGGCTACAGTCCATGAAGTCACAAAGATTCAGACACAACTGAGAAACTAGCACTTTCATTATCTGAGGTAGTTAAGATGAGGGATGAAGACAGTTATCTAGAGTAAGGTTAAAACTGAGATTGAAAAAGTAAGTGAAAGTCATTCAGTCTTATCTGACTCTTTGAGACCCCATGGACTATATAGTCCATGGGATTCTCCAGGCCAGAATACTGGAGTGGGTATCCTTTCCCTTCTCCAGGGGATCTTCCCAATTCAGGGATCAAAACCAGGTATCTTGCACTTCAGGTGAATTATTTACCAACTGAGCTATGAGGGAAGACCAAGAGATTGAAAAGAGATTCTTAAAGACGTGTTAAAGAGCTAAAATCAAGATAGTTTAATGAAGGATTGACTGTTGATATAAGAAAGAAAGTCAAAACCATGATCTTTCCCAAATTTCAAGCTTGGGGAACTGGGTGGAAAATGAGACTATTTTCTGATGGCTCAAAGATGATGAATTTTCTTTTAGGCATTGAAACATTAAGAGATGCCCACTAACAATTTGATTTATGGACAGAGAACTCAATAGGGATTGAATTAGATCTAGATGTAAAAGATGTTGACATGGAAAGCTTGGAAAGGTAATTGAAGCCTTGAGAATAAGATGAATAGGGTAAAAAGGGAAAAAATGAAAGTGTACAGGATAAAGCTCTATATAGCAACAGCATTTATATGGCAGATTAAACCAAGACTTCTCTCTGTCCTGATATTAAGTGGAAGTAGATAAGCAGAATCTCACAGAGGAGACTAGGAGGGACCACCAGACAGAGAAAAGGTAAAACAAACAAACAAAAAAAAGTGTGAGGTCACAGAGGGGAGCGTTTCCAGGAAAAGGTAATAAGTGGCATATACTCCCCTGAGTGGTCATTCAGAAACAGGACCAAAAAGACCCTCTGGGATAAGAATACACTGGTGTTTGGTACCTTTAGGAAGGACAGCTTAATAGAATCGTGGCAGTAAACGGGAATTGCATTAGGTTGAAGAATGTGTATGAAAAGACATAAAGGCAGCCAGGGTGGATGATGCGGCAGCCAGGGTGGATGATGCGTTTGAGATTAATGTGAAGGTGAGGAGTCAAGTGAGAGCTGGGGAGAGAGGTAGTTGAAATGAAATTTTGAGGGTAGTTTGTGTATATGTGTGTGTGCGCGCACGCGTGCACATGCACATGTGTGTGTACAGTGTTATATACAAATAAAAGAGCCTTGAGCAGGTTCAAGTCTGATGGAATGTGTCTCCAAAGAGGGTAATGTGGAAGATACAGAGTAGAGGATATAAGAAGAAGGAAAAAGAAAATGCTAGGAAGGATGGGTTTGTAAGTTTAGTGGCGGATACCAGAAGATCATCCAACAGCTTCAAGAGCTGCTGATTTCATTTTAATGTAAAGAAGACAGCAATGCAGAAAACTCCAGTAAGTGTGATGGAGTAAGATGACAAAGTGTCAAAGTTTAGAAAGAATCAGGGAAGTTTGAAATACCTATTATAAAGAAAGAAGTGGGTATGGAAACCTGGAAGTGTCAGGCAGAGCTGAGATTTCTGACTCGTGCTTGAATATTTTCCACTGGAAAAATGTCCCTCCCAGTGCCCTCCAGCAAAGCCAAGATGGAAGCTGCACCCTCCAAGTGAAGAGGAACCGGTACTCTTATTATAAAGCAGGATGTGCTGGTTCTCATATATGATCAACTGTACAATTATTTTTCCAGCCTTCACTTCCTCTGCCCACTCTCTCTTTCTACTCGACTAAGCCTAGGACTCTGGTTTCTGCCAAATGTGTTAGTCATAACAGGAGCACATTCATATGAGTGAGTGATTTGGTGCTGACAAAATGTCCTTGTATCAGCACAAATCATCAGCATAAATTTGCAGGGCTGGCCTTCAGTGTCCAGCAGCTTCCCGATGCATTACCTCTTCCCCACTGGATGCTTCCAACCTGCACAGTACAGCACTGACTAAGACATGACGCTGATCACTGGACACTGACTTTGATGAGCTGAGGAGACACTGCTTTGGCTGCTTCTGTGACTGCAGCCATTTATCTCAGGGCACATGAGATCATGCTGCAGTTTAATGTGGAATAAGGAAGCATTTTATAAAAGAGTATAGGTGACATTGTGAGATCACAAGCCTCCAGACACTGGTAGTATTTAAGAAGATGCTGGAAGATCACCTATGGGAAAATAAAATAGTCTCAAGTTGGAGAGAAAGAAATCAAGTGAAGCTACTTATCAGGCTTTATATTTCATAGTTATAGACTCAAGAAAGCCTATTTAAAACAAATCTGGCTCAACCATCGGACCCAGCAACTCAATCATATGACCCATCAACTCCACTCCTACACAAATACCCAGAAAAAGCCATAATCCCAAAAGATCCATGCACAATGATCATTGCAGCACTATGCAATATCCAGGACATGGAAGCAACCTAAATGTCCATCAATGGATAAAGAAAATTTGGCATGTATGTAATGGAATATTACTCAATCAGAAAAAGGAGCCAGACTCTGCCATTTGCAAAGATGTGGATGGACCTAGAGACCTAGCTATGGATGTCCACACAGAATGAAATAAGTCAGCAAAAGTAAAACAAATATAGTATGCTAACCTGTATTTGTGGAATCTAGAAAAATGGTGCAGATGAAGCTATTTGCAGAGCAGAAATTGAGACCCAGATGTAGAGAATAAAAGCATAGGACATGACTGGAGCAATTAACATTTTCAGTTTCACAGACAAAGCGAACAAAAGTATGGACACGGTGGGGGAGGGGTTGTGGTGGGATACATTGGTGGATTAGCACTGACATATATACACTATTGATACTATTAATATGCATAAAATAGATAACTAATGGGAACATGCTGTATAGCACAAAAACTCAACTCGACGCTCTGCAGTGACTTAAATAGGAAGAAAATCCAAAAAAAGGAATATAAATATACATATGGATGACTTGCCTGGAAAATCCCATGGACGGAGGAGCCTGGTAGGCTGCAGTCCATGGGGTCGCACAGAGTCAGACACGACTGAAGTGACTTAGCAGCAGCAGCATGGATGATTCACTTTAGTGTACAGCAGAAACTACCACAACATTGTAAAGCATCTATATTCCAATAAAATGTTTAAAAGAAAATTAATAAATGCAAACGTATTGCACATGGAACCGTTCACAAGGAACTGACATACACATAAATGAAAAGTTCTCAGAAGCAACAAGAAGAGGAGAGGATGGGAGGATGGCCAAGGAACGTACAGGTGTGCGTCCCAGCTCGTTGCTCTGCTGGCTGAATGACCCCAATCTATTTTATAAAACGAAGATGGTACTTGTTTTGGTGGTGGTTCTAAGGTTGTGTGGCTATTAAAATTTGCTATTTAAAATTAAATGACATTAAAAGTCAACCCCTCAGGTGAGCTAGCCACATGTGAAGTGGTCAGTACCCACATGTGCTGGTGGTCTCCTGTTGGACTGCACAGATATAGAACATTTCCATCCTCACAAAAATTCTATTTGAGGGTATCCCTGGTGACCCAGTGGTAAAGAATACACCTGCCAATGCACGAGATGTGGGTTCGATCCCTAGTTGGGAAAGATCCCACGTGCCATAGAACAGCTAAGCCCCTCGCACTACAACCATTGAGCCTGTGTCCTGGAACCCAGGAGTTTCAACTACTGAACCCACATTCCCTAGAACCCATGCTCTGCAGCAAGAGAAGCCCCTGCAATAAGCCCCTGTGCCACACCTGGAGAGGAGCCCTCGCTTGCTGCAACTAGAGAGAGAAGCCCCCACACAAAGACCTAGCACAGCCAAAAGTACTTGTTAATAAATTTTTTAAAGGGATAATTGGATTCCCTGGTGGCTCAGACGGTAAAGCATGTGCCCACAATGCGGGAGACCCGGTTCGATCCCTCGGTCAGGAAGATCCCCTGGAGAAGGAAATGGCAACCCACTCCAGTACTCTTGGCTAGAAAATTCCATTGATGGAGGAGCCTGGTGGGCTACAGTCCATGGGGTCTCAGAGAGTCGAATATGACTGAGTGACCGACTTCACTTCAGGTTCTATTTGATAACATTCTTTTAAAGATTAGACATAATCTTTAAAAAGAAAAACGCCCAGTACATATGGATACTCATAGATGATAAGTAACTTTTTGCTTATTATAGCTAATCTTTCAGACTATCCCAAAATAGGTAGAGAATATGTTGCATATATTACTTAATATAATTTTCACTCCCACAGGGGATGAGAACAGAAATACTCTTGTTCTACAGATGAGGAAATGAGGCTTGAAGAGATTACACAAAGACTATGAGCACTTATTTTTAGAAATTTCCTTAAATCACAAAGGAAAATTGATCAGAAATGGGCTTCAAGCAATCATTCATCCAACAGCAAACCTGCACTCTTAAGCCTGGCAATGTGCTTTATACATACTGAGAGTAATGGGAAAACTCCAACTGTGGTCGGAGAGAGAGTAGAGAGTCTTGGGGGTTTCATTCAAGGAAGAGAACAATGGAGTTAGGAAAATCCTGATATGTAAAGAAATAAGGGCTAAAGTCAATGGACCTTAAGCACTATAATCTTTGACTCTAGGATTCTGAAAGGCCTCATATTATGTGCTCTATTCTGTCAGAGATAATTGGAAGGTATATTTATTGCAAGAAATAGAAGTTTTTTTTCCTTTTGTCTTTGTCAATCAATACCTACCTCTCTGAGGATACCTATGTTCTGGGGAACACATAGAAAGGAGTAATTTGATCTTGAAAGCAGAGAGATATGTTGGGAAATGGGGCCAAGGAGTTGTGTTAGATCTTATGACTGGGAAAAATATGACTTTTAAGAAGCACTATCTTTGCCTAAATTCTATGTTTCAAACCTTTATCCAGTGTCTTCTAAGTGTCAGGACACTCAAGTAATAAGCACAAAAGTGCCTTGTTAAACACATTCCTGATGGAAAAACAGCAGAATCAACTAAACAGCAAATAGTAATAATCATATAGCAATAGTAATTGTTGGATTATGATATTACAAATAAATTAAAGCAAAATCTTAACAGTGGTCACATTAGTTAGGATGTTGTCATCCTTGTTGCTCAGTCACTAAGCTATGTCCAACTCTTGGCAACCTCATGAACTGCAGCATACGAGGTTCCTTTGTATTCCACTAACTCCAGGATTTTGCTCTAATGCATACCCATTGAGTCAGTGATGCTATCCAATAATCTCATCCTCTGTTGCCTCTTTCTCCTCCTGCCCTCAATCTTTCCCAGCATCAGGATCTCATCCAGTGAGTTGGTTCTTTCCATCAGATAGTTAAAGCATTGGAGCTTCAGCTTTAGCATCAGTCCTTCCAATGAATATTCAAGGTTGATTTCCTTTAAGGTTGACTGATTTGATCTCCTTGCAGTCCTAGGGACTCTCAAAAGTCTTCTCCAATACCACAACTCAAAAGCATCAATTCTTCAGCACTGCTGAGTCTTCCCAGTACTTGGATGCAATCTCAAAAATGACAGAATGATCTGTTTGTTTCCAAGGAAAACCATTCAATATCACAATAATCCAAGACTATGCCCCAACCAGTAACGCTGAAGAAGCTGAAGTTGAACGGTCTATGAAGACCTAAGAGACCTTTTAGAACTAACACCCAAAAAAAGATGTCCTTTTCATTATAGGGGACTGGAATGCAAAAGTAGGAAGTCAAGAAACACCTGGAGCAACAGGCAAATTTGGCCTTGGAATGCAGAATGAAGCAGAGCAAAGACTAATAGAGTTTTGCCAAGAAAATGCACTGGTCATAGCAAACACCTTCTTCCAACAACAAAAGAGAAGACTCTACACATGGACATCACCAGATGGTCAACACCGAAATCAGACTGATTATATTCTTTGCAGCCAAAGATGGAAAAACTCTATACAGTCAGCAAAAACAAGACAGGGAGCTGACTGTGGCTCAGATCATGAACTCCTTAATATCAAATTCAGACTGAAATTGAAGAAAGTAGGGAAAACCGCTAGACCATACAGGTATGACCTAAATCAAATCCCTTATGATTATACAGTGGAAGTGAGAAATAGATTTAAGGGCCTAGATCTGATAGATAGAGTGCCTGATGAACTATGGAATGAGGTTGGTGACATTGTACAGGAGACAGGGATCAAGACCATCCCCATGGAAAAGAAATGCAAAAAAAGCAAAATGGCTGTCTGGGGAGGCCTTACAAATAGCTGTGAAAAGAAGAGAGTTGAAAAACAAAGGAGAAGAGAAAAAATATAAGCATCTGAATGCAGAGTTCCAAAGAATAGCAAGAAGAGATAAGAAAGCCTTCTTCAGCGATTAATGCAAAGAAATAGAGGAAAACAACAGAATGGGAAAGACTAGAGATCTCTTCAAGAAAATTAGAAATACCAAGGGAACATTTCATGCAAAGATGGGCTTGATAAAGGACAGAAATGGTCTGGACCTAACAGAAGCAGAAGATATTAAGAAGAGGTGGCAAGAATACACAGAAGAACTGTACAAAAAGATCTTCATGACCTGGATAATCACAATGGTGTGATCACTCATCTAGAGCCAGACATCCTGGAAAGTGAAGTCAAGTGGGCCTTAGAAAGCACCACTACAAACAAAGCTAGTAGAGGTGATGGAATTCCAGTTGAATTATTTCAAATCCTGAAAGATGATGCTGTGAAAATACTGCACTCAATATGCCAGCAAATTTGGAAAACTCAGCAGTGGCCACAGGACTGGAAAAAGTCCATTTTCATTCCAATTCCAAAGAAAGGCAATGCCAAAAAATGCTCAAACTACAGCACAATTGCACTCATCTCACATGCTAATAAAGTAATGCTCAAAATTCTCCAAGCCAGGCTTCAGCAATATATGAACCGTGAACTTCCTGATGTTCAAGCTTGCTTTAGAAAAGGCAGAGGAACCAGAGATCAAATTGCCAACATCTGCTGGATCATGGAAAAAGCAAGAGAGTTCCAGAAAAACATCTACTTCTGCTTTATTGACTATGCCAAAGCCTTTGACTGTGAGGATCACAATAAACTGTGGGAAGTTCTGAAAGAGATGGGAATACCAGACCACCCGACCTGTCTCTTGAGAAATCTGTATGCAGGTCAGGAAGCAACACTTAGAACTAGACATGGAACAACAGACTGGTTCCAAATAGGAAAAGGAGTACGTCAAGGCTATATATTGTCACCCTGCTTATTTAACTTCTATGCAGAGTACATCATGAGAAACACTGGGCTGGAAGAAGCACAAGCTGGAATCAAGATTGCTGGGAGGAATATCAATAACCTCAGATATGCAGATGACACCACCCTTGTGGCAGAAAGTGAAGAGGAACTAAAAGCCTCTTGATGAAAGTGAAAGAGGAGAGTGAAAAAGTTGGCTTAAAGCTCAACATTCAGAAAACAAAGATCATGGCATCCGGTCCCATCATTTCATGGGAAATAGATGGGGAAACAGTGGAAACAGTGCCAGACTTTATTGTTTTGGGCTCCAAAATCACTGCAGATGGTGACTGCAGCCATGAAATAAAAGGTGCTTACTCCTTGGAAGAAAAGTTATGACCAACCTAGGTAGCATATTCAAAAGCAGAGACATTACTTTGCTGACTAAGGTCCGTCTAATCAAGGCTATGGTTTTTCCTGTGGTCATGTATGGATGTGAGAGCTGGACTGTGAAGAAGGCTGAGCACTGAAGAATTGATGCTTTTGAACTGTGGTGTTGGAGAAGACTCTTGAGAGTCCCTTGGACTGCAAGGACATCCAACCAGTCCATTCTGAAGGAGATTAGCCCTGAGATTTCTTTGGAAGAAATGATGCAAAGCTGAAACTCCAGTCCTTTGGCCACCTCATGGGAAGAGTTGACTCACTGGAAAAGACTCTGATGCTGGGAGGGATTGGGGGCAGGAGGAGAAGGGGACGACTGAGGATGAGATGGCTGGATGGCATCACAGACTCGATGGACGTGAGTCTAAGTGAACTCCGGGAGTCGGTGATGGACAGGGAGGCCTGGCGTGCTGCAATTCATGGGGTTGCAAAGAGTTGGACACGACTGAGCGACTTAACTGAACTGAACTGAACTGAATGGAGAAACTATAGCTTTGATTCTATGGACTTTGCTCTGCTTTTTAGTACAATGTCTATATTTGTCATAGCTTTCCTTCCAAGGATCAAGTGATTTTTGTTTTTTTGTTTGTTTTAATTTCATGGCTGCAGTCATCATCCACATTGATTTTGGAGCCCAAGAAAAGAAAATCTGTCACTCCTTCCACTTTTTCCTCTTCTATTTGCTGTGAAGTGATAGGACTGGATGGCATGATCTTAGTCTTTTTAATGTCGAGTTTTAAGTCAGCATTTTCACTCTAGTCAGGATAACCAAGATAATATGACGATAACCAAGATAATATGACAATAACAAATACATCAAGATATTTATGTGATTTAAGTCAAAAATAATTGATTTCTCATTCACATCACAAGTAAACTGAATAACTGTAGCTTTCCTTGGTGGCTCCTTTCTAGATGGTGCCTCTGAGATACAACCTCTGGAATTTGTGCTTTCTAAGGACTAGAGAGTCATATACAACATTTAAGGGTTAATCCTGGAAATATTTTCTAGTACTTCTGTCCACCTTACACTCACCAGAATTTAATCACATGCTCTGCAACTTAACTGCTCAACTATAAGAGGTACTTTCATGTGTCACTTTGATGCTGGACCAAGTATGATGACCACTTTGCCTTGTCTCTGAATCAGAGGTCATCAAATGTGCTCAGCCTATGTGTATCTAAAAGCTCTTTGTTTATTTAAAAAAAAACCAAATAGCCCCTTTGGTTTTAAGTAGCTACTCGCTTTTATATTTTCCCCAAACTCTTGTTCTACTTAAACACCCTCCTCCCCACCCTTATCAATTCTTATTTCGTTAATAATATCACCCCCACCAGACAAAGCTTCCACTCTCTTTCCTAGATGGTCCTGCTACTCTAGAGGGGAAGTGATGACATATGGTTGTTGCTTTATAAATATTTGGTGATTTAATCCGCTGCAACTGATTGCAAACTAAAACAATCAATTACTTCATCATTATTAAATCTAATGAATACATTTCTTTCTAGGATTATTTCACTTACACCATTGGGTGACCTGTGTTCTTAAACAAGCTAATCCCTTATGTCCTTGACCCTTCAAACTCTTGGTTGTTTTCCTGCTTCAGTGATGGAACTCTTCTCACTACACTTAAGTTTCCACTGCATATTCCACTATGTACCCCTTAAGTTTTATCCCTGAGCTGCTGATCCCTTCAGTATCCTATTGCTAAAAAGATGGGTTTTTTTTCCACTTGTATGATTTCTACTGCCACCTGTATGCTAAGGATTTCCAAAACATGAATTAATCCTAGACTTTGTCCTTGAGTTAAAAATTTTGAGTTGAACTGCCTGTTCGATATTATCATCAAAATGTCTTATTGACATCTCAAACTTGGCTGGTCCAAATCAGCATTCATTACTCCCCAGGGTTGCTCATCCTTTCTCACTCTGCATCTAATGGCTATTATCCATACAGTTATGGAACTAAAAACCAAGGAGTCTTATCTTCTCCCTTTCCTTCTAGAGTCTAGCCTATTGATTCCTATCACCTGTTCATGTACTTGCAAGTATTTCTTATCTAGTCTCTCTCCTCTCTATCCTTGCCAGTTTTCTCATTCATTTCTCCAACCTGAATTACTAAAAGCCTCCTGTCAGTCTCTTTGGCACCAGATCCTTCCAGCTAAATCTATGATCTATGCTACTCAACATTCAAAAAATGAAACTCATGGCATCCAGTCCCTTCACTTCATGGCAAATGGATGGGAAAACAATGGAAACAGTGGCAGATTTTATTTTCTTGGGCTCTAAATCACTGCAGATGGTGACTGCAGCCATGAAATTAAAAGATGTTTGCTCCTTGGAAGAAGAGCTATGGCCAACCTAGACAGCATATTAAAATCCAGAGTCATTGCTTCATCAACAAAGGTCTGAATAGTCAAAGCTATGGTTTTTCCAGTAGTCATGTATGGATATGAGAGTTGGACCATAAAGAAAGCTGAGCACCAAAGAATTGATGCTTTAGAACTGTGGTGTTGGAAAAAACTCTTGAGAGTCTCTTGGACTGCAAGGAGATCCAACCAGTCCATCCTAAAGGAAATCAATCCTGAATGTTCATTGGAAACTGAAACTCCAATACTTTGGACACCTGACTTGAAGAACTGGCTCACTGGAAAAGACCGTGATGCTGGGAAAGATTGAAGGCAGAAGGAGAGGGGAAGACAGAGGATGAGATGGTTGGATAGCATCACCAACTCGATGGACACAAGTTTGATCAAGCTCCGGGAGTTGGTGATGGACAGGGAAGTCTGGCGTGCTGCAGTCCATGGGTTCATAAAGAGTTGGACATGACTGAGTGACTGAACTGAACTGAACTGAACTGAATGCTGCAGCCAAGCTGACATTTTTAGAAGCAACAACCTGACCATTTCACACTTTGGTTTAAAACCCTTCAAGGGGGGTTAATATATATAATGTGAAGGTCATATCTAAGCACTTGAAGATGACTTGGACTTTCTTAGTCTAATCTCTCGCTCCTTTGTACCTGTAACTTATGATTAGCATCATTGGTGTTCTGCACACACCTTGTTCGGTACTGTTTAAGGAAAGCCAAGCAAATTCTAGCTAACCCTTTCTTGTCCTTGTATCTTATCTCACATCTCAGCTCTTCCAGAAGTTTTCTATCCCTGTCTACTCTGGAGGAGGCACCACTCCTCTTGGCTTAGAGGATGCCCTAAGTCTGTGACTTTTAACTTCATGAAGCATAATTGCTTGCAAAACATGTTGGACATACCTTTCTAGTAAGAAATAATTATTTTATGAGATCAAATTATTGAGATCTGGGGGTTAATTTGGGACCCCAGCATGGACATCTGGTGTGCTGCAGCCCATGGGGTCACACAGAGTCCAATACAACTTAGCAATTGAACAACAACAACATAATCTATTAATAGATAATGCTGAATAAACTGTGGCTGTGTGCTTAGCTGCATTCAACTCTTTGAGACATTTTGGACTGTAGACCTCCAGTCTCTTCTGTCCGTGGGATTTTTCAGGCAGTGGGTAACCATTTCCTCCTCCAGGGCATCTTCCCAACCCAGGGACTGAACCCACGTCTCCTGTCTTTCCTGCAGTGCAGGCAGAATCTTTACCCGCTGAGCTGGCAGTTAGCGTGTGATAAATGTAGAACGCAGCACGGAAGGTCCTCATTGTGTTCATACAGACAAAGCACATTTCTCTAATCCTGTCCAGCTCTAACATTCACTGGGGCTCTTTTATTATCCTAGGAAATGTTCAAAGAGAGCCAATTCGACTGAAGAAGGAAATGAAGAAAATTATGGAAAACTGCCTTCTCTAAGTATGGCAAACATTTGTAGAATAAATGAGCTTGAGGTTTATAATCTGTTTCCCACTCGAGCAAAGCCGTTCTATTCCGTCTGAGCTGAGAAACTACTGGGGCTTGAATTATCCATGAAGGCTCTGGCAGTGTGCCATGCAGCCTGGCCACAAAGGATGAGCTCACACACTGAAATGTGAGGAGGCCACACGGGAGACCCAGCACACACTGCTGAGCTTTGCCGGCTGCAACGCCACGTGCCTGCCCACCTTCAGGAGTCATTCCAGTGTCCCTTGGAGAACAGCATCAAGGAAATGGGACTCGTAGCAGCTTCTTTGCTAAAGGTAAAGAACCTGCCTGTCCCTGAAGGAGACTTAAAAAGAGGCCTGGGTTCGATCCCCAGGGAGGGAAGATCCCCTGGAGGAGGGCATGGCAGCCCACTTCAGTATTGTAGCCTGAGGATCCCATGGACAGAGGAGCCTGGCTGGTTACAATCCAAAGGGTCACAGACAAACACAGTTGAAGCGAGTGAGCGAGCTGGAGTAGAGCTCACATTTAGGACTTTGCTGGGTATTCCCAGAATGCCCTGACTGTCTCTGGTAGTGCTTGCCCCGGACAGAGACCAGGAAGGGGAATGCAGTGAAATAATAGTGAGGTTGTTTGTGGAGCACTAGAGTCCATGGGGTCACAAACAATCGGACAGGACCGAGCTTGCGCACGCACACACACACACAACACACACACACACACACACACACACACACACACACACACCCCTCCAGATGAAAATATTTCCAAATTCCCGTGGAGGAAAGGGATAAACATACCACATCTCATCAGATGTTTAGTTCTTCAACAAATGAGAGAGATCTGTAATTGGCTCTCTTTCATTGTGAATATTTTTTATCATTACCATATTTTATCTTTTGATTAGTATATATTAGTTGCTTTGAGGCTGTCTGGAATATAAACCGTTCTTTGCTTCACGAACTGCTGACCATACGACCTGGTTGAAGGCAGGTCCTGGTTGAAGGCAGAACCTGCTTCCCACCTGAGAAGCCTAAAGTCCAGATTACATTTTTCTAGCCTCTCTTGCATGTCAGGCTTGGACAATGTCAGCTAATCAGATGCACACAGTGGGGAGAAGAGACACAAAGAACCGGGGGCCTCAGAGAATGCCTTCTGGGGGCAGTGGCAGGGGCTGCTGCTGCTAAGTCGCTTCCGTCGTGTCCGACTCCGTGCGACCCCATAGACCGCAACCCACGAGGCTCCCCGTCCCTGGGATCCTCCAGGCAAGAACACTGGTGTGTGTTGCCATTTCCTTCTCCAGTGCATGAAAGTGAAAGTGAAGTCGCTCAGTCGTGTCCGACTTTTCGCGACCACATGGACTGCAGCCCACCAGGCTCCTCCACCCATGGGATTTTCCAGGCGAGAGTACTGGAGTGGGGTGCCTTTTCCTTCGCCGAGTGTCAGGGGCGGGCAGCACCAATTTCCACGTATCAGGGTAGCAGTACCCAAGATGACCACAAGAGGGACGCAAACTGGCATAGCCAGCGTTCTTGGGCAACTGAAACATTATACTGGGCTCTGACCAGTTCTGGCTGGGGTTCTTCTGGCTTCACCTTCCCGGATCTGGGCCACTTTTTTCACCCTGTCTCTCTAGCTAACCGGGAAATTCCTAACAGACATTTGATAAAGTGCTCTTCTCATAGACGCAAAGGAAGTTTCTGCTATTGCTATCACAATTCTTTGATGATAAACTCCGTCACCCACATGGTAAGATCAGGAACATCCCTAAAACAGCATAAAGGTTGCTTTTTAATGAAATCTGTTAAAAAAATAGATGAAGTGAAATAGTCACAATATTCAAAATCAGTGTAACTTGTAATGTTCTTGGTTTAATTTGTCACCCTACAAAAATCAGAACAACCAGGAGCAGTTTTGTTCCCCAGGGAATACTTAACTAAATCTGCTACCGCCATCTAGCACGGGGTCGCCAACCCCTGAGCCACAGACTCATCCGGCCCGTGGCCTGTTAAGAATCAGCCCGCGCAGCAGGAGGTGAGCAGCAGGCCAGGGGTGGAAGCCTCCTCTGTGTTTACAGGCACTCCCCGTGGTTTGCGTTACTGCCTAAGCTCCGATTCCCGTCAGGTCAGCAGCAATTTTAGATTCTCATAGAGCATGAACCCTACTGTGACCTGCGCACGGTCCTTATGAGAATCATCCTGAAACCATTCCCCTACCCCCGTCTATGGAAAAATTGAATTACCTTCCACAAAACCTGTCCCTGATGTCAAACTAGGCACTGCTGATCTGGTGGGTAGAAGTCACAGATGCAGCTAAAGATTTTACAATACACAGGCCAACCTCTGCAACAGGGGATTATCTGGACCAAACCATCAATAACACAAAGGCTGAGGATAGTTGTCTTAGATGATCTGAGATGGAATGGACCATAGGGCCAATTACACAGCTTCCTCGGATTCTAAGTTCATATAACTCATAGAAAAGATGACCAAACTGCTTTTCATGTTTTATGAAGACTTTTTAAGCCTTTCTTCATTTAATAAATATTTGTCAGCTCTATACCTGGTATCATCCAAGGTTAAACAGACTGAAAAGCTAACAGGATGTTATCTTTCAGGATTTTTGACACAAATGAAGAAGACAGTCAACAAATAAATCCATAGAAAAGGCTGCTAAAATGATAATAAAAGGAACAAATCTGAACTAAGTGATAGAAATTAGCAAGAGAAAGTCAGCTTGGAGAACGTGGTCACGAAGGCTTCTCTGAGAAGGAGGTATTTATACCAAAGCAGGAGGAAGAGTCTTCTAAGCAAAGAGCACTCATGTGGATGAAGTGTTGGGGCAGCAAAGGCGAGATCACTGAAGACTTGAAAGGCAGCTAGTATTATTATGGGACAATGGGTGAAGGGATAGGAGTGACAGGGAAGGTAGGAGGTGCTAGCGGGACAGTCGCATTGCTCCCACTCCTGGCACTGACACTATGGCTAGAAATGCACAAGGCAGTCACCAGGGCCAGCTTGCTGGTGGGGCTCCCCACAGTAAATGCACAAGGCAGTCACCAGGGCCAGCTTGCTGGTGGGGCTCCCCACAGTTAATTTCCTCCACAAAGACCAAATTTGTGGGTGAACCTGACCTTGTGGTTCTTATTATGATTGTAGGATGCACTTCATCAAAAACCATGCTGGAAGTTTCAGAAACAAGATAGATTACACACAAGTCCTGGAGGACAAATGGCATAACCCAAGGGCCACGCGGGAGGGCTGGTGAGGTAGGGAGACAGACAGGGGAAGGTGGGACTGGGGTGCTCCCTTCACGAGGGCCCAAAGCTGGGACAGCTAGGGCTTCACAGTTCACTCTTTCCCAGCTGATTTAAAGCATCAGAGTGAGGGTTAGGAGAAGGAAATGGCAGCCCACTCCAGTATTCTTGCCTGGAGAATCCCATGGGCAGGGGAGCCTGATGGGCTGCTGTCCGTGGGGTCGCACAGAGTCGGCTTAGCAGTAGCAGCAGCAGTGAAGATTAAGGCATGGGAAGGGAGAAACGGGGTCATCCAAGTTGTCAGTTACTTAGGTGACTCAGGGCTTTCTGAAAGAGGGAGCTTCGTGGGTGATGAAAGCCCAATTCTTTATCTTGTTTAGCTAGTACAGCTGGCGCTGTGCTTGCTTGTCTATTCAAAAGAAGGATGTCTTTTGAAATAGATGTCTTGGCAATCAAAAATATAATACCAGGCACTTAGACTATGAGGTCATGTGCCCTAGAGCTCTGTGGCCTAGAGGAAGAAGATTCTTCTTGCAAAAGGATTCTTCCTCTTACACATCCTAAGTCTTCTTGGATTCTGGGGCATTCTGAACACAGAGGTCCTTTGCATTTCCCCAGAATGATTAAAAAAATCAATTTGACAACATAGGTTATTTGGCTATGACAAGAAGTCCAAGTTGACAGTTTTATTTATGCCTGATTGATTAAAATGTGCAATTAACTATGTGTTAGTCTGTGTGATTTACTTGCAAATAAGTGTTAGTCACTCACTGGCATCTGACTCTTTGCAACCCCATGGAGTGTAGCCTGCCAGGCTCCTCTGTCCATGGAATTCTCCAAGCAAGAAAGAATGGTAGAGTGGATAACCATTCCTTGAGAGATTCCCTAGTAGCCCAGCTGGTAAAGAATCAGCCTGCGATGCAGGAGACCCAGGTTTGACTACTGGGTCAGGCAGATACACTGGAGAAGGGATAGGCTACCCACTGCAGTATTCTTGGACTTACCTGGTGGCTTAGCTGGTAAAGAATCCACCTGCTTAGTAACTTGGTAAAGTTGGCTTAAAACAGCATTCAAAAAATGAAGATCATGACATCTGGTCCCATCACCTCATGGCAAATAGATGGGGAAACAATGGAAACAGTGACAGACTTTATTCTCTTGGGCTCCAAGATCACTGCAAATGATGACTGCAGCCATGAAATTAAAAGATGCTTGCTCCTTGGAAGGAAAGCTATGACCAACCTAAACAGTATATTAAAAAGCAGAGACAGTGTTTTGCCGATAAAAGGTCTGTCTAGTCAAAGTTATGGCTTTTCCAGTATCCATGTATGGATATGAGAGTTGGACTGTAAAGAAAGCTGAGTGCCAAAGAACTGATGCTTTTGAACTGTGGTGTGGGAGAAGACTCTTGAGAGTCCCTTGAACTGCAAGGAGATCATCCTAAAGGAAATCAGTCCTGAACATTCATTGGAAAAACTGATGTTGAAGTTGAAGCTGCAATACTTTGGCCACTTGTTGCGAAGAACTGACTCATTGGAAAAGACCCTGATGCTAAGAAAGATTGAAGCCGAGAGGAGAAGGGGATGTCACAGGATGAGATGGTTGTAGGGCATCATCAACTTGATTGGCATGAGTTTGAGCAAGCTCCAAGAGTTGGTGATGGACAGGGAAGCCTGGCGTGCTGCAGTCCATGAGGTCGCAAAAGTCAGACATGACTGAGCAACTAAACTGAGCTGACCCATTCCCTTCTCCAGATCCTCCCAACCCAAGAATTGAAACTGGGTGTCCTGCACTGCGGGTAGATTCTTTGCCACTGAGCCAGCAGGGGAAAGAATGATTTTGGAAATTTGTGAGAGAGAACTTTGAAATCTCTCAAATGAGTCCAACTATTTTATATTACGCCAAAGGAAACTGAAACACACAGAACGAATGTGATTTGCTCAAGGTCACACAATTTAGAGAACCACGTTTAAGAACTAGATGTTTATAACTATGTTGATGCCCTCTCCACTAACCCATACTTGTTTAGACATTACCCATGTAGAATCTAAGCTAATTAAATGATAAAATCTGGTTTTCTCCCTTTGACCAAATATTTATCTTGAATTCTAAAATTCACTTGAATGTGTGCCTTTTTCCCCATTCCTCAGCATCCTTTGAAATTTACTTCAAGACTTACCCTTTTCTTGTGTGTCATGAATAATCATTGCCATCAGATTAGAGGCCAGCTTAATATTTTCTATATACTTGATCCAAATGACTGCCTAGGGATTTTGTGGGGTAAATGAACTATGCAGTCAGTGATCATTAATTTCCATTCTATTGCCCAAGCATGGAAGCCAGTGTTCAAACTGCTTTTCCTTTAGCTGACAAATATATGATTCTCATCTTGATGCCTCTGAACTGAATTTATAACTGCTATTAATTAATTTCATCTATTTTTTCTATACTTGATGAATGCCAGATAAATAAAATTCCCAAGGAGACTAATTCAGACAGGGACTAACAGGGGGAGACTTCTAAATTCCCATTATCCACTGGAGACAAGTAGGCTCCGGCATGGGCAAAACTGTGCTGTCCTAAATGAATTCTAGAAAGAGACTATTTGCAGGGTGTTGGGGGAAAATCCTCCAAATGGATTTGAGATTAAGTTCTAACATTTCTATAGCTATGTGTGAGACCTTCCTTAAAAGGCTTGCCTATGGTAGAGAAACTGCTTGCCAATGCAGGAGACGTAAAAGAAGCAAGTTCCATCCCTAGGTCGGGAAGATCCCCTAGAGAATGGCATGACAACCCACTCCAGTATTCTTGCCTGGAGAATCCTATGGACAGAGGAGCCTGGTGGGCTACAGTCTGTAAGGTCACAAAGAGTCAGACATGTCTGAAACGACTTAGCATGCATGCATGCATGAAACTTTACAGCATTTCTTAAATGCTCTAAATTTCTGTTTCCTCATTTACAATGGAAAGATGATGATAATTATAGTTAACAGTTATTAAGCCCTTACCACAATGTCTCTGACACATCTTATAGAGTTAACAGGAATCAATACAAGGTATGTGTTAACATCTCAATTGTAATGATAAGGAATAATATATTTGAATAATTTACCCAGGATCATACAACTGCAAAATAACAAAGCAACCGTATTCCAAAGCTTTGTTCTTTTACCTGCATAAACTCTATGGAGTTAGGCCAGCTATCGTTTTCTTTTTACCCCTGAAAAATGAGTAAACACTGGATTCCAGAGAGATAAAAATGGCAAGGCTGTTCCTTGACCTTGCTGTGAAGGCAGCCTCAGTCTCATTCTTTACCCCAAGGCATGTTTATGAGAATAATGCTACCTTTAGAAGAAATATTTTTGTTGGTCTGTGATTTCATATTGTATATGCTTTTCAAGCTTAGAGATAGTTGAGCTTCATGTGAATTTTCCCAGAAATGTGTGTGTTCCAGAAGCTTTGAATAGTCCCTGAATTCTACAGGAGTCCCCTGAGCTGTGGAACTGACGACATGGTGCCTTTTCTACCCACACGGTAGCGGTCCCCGCTGGCCCACTCTCAGCCCTCTCTTTGAACTCCTGTTTTGCTTTCGGAAGCAGTGCTCTAGCAGCGTCGTGTACACTGCCGTCTGCTGTATCCTCTAACCCCTGAACAAAACTAGCTCAGAGCCTTTTTGTGTTTATTGCATCACTTTGGCACAATAACAAACTCAGACCAACCCACAGACTGTAGAAGCACATTCTGCCGTCCTAGTGCTGCGCTAAGCAAGCAAGATGGGGCAGGAAACTTAGAACTTTCTGTCCTGTCCACCGAGGACAGAAAATACCAGGAATTCAACACAACAACATAAAATGGCCTATCAGGGTGCTGATAAGTAGACACATAAATGATAAGTAGACATATAAAGCGACTTATCATAATATATCCAGGTTTCTCATGTCAGTGGCCCCCAAGAGGCAAAACCAAATCTCGCTAAGGGGCATCCCTCAAGTTAGCGCTAGTCATTTGTTTACTTATGCTGACTGCCCTGGCTTCAACTTTATCCCTGAGTTTGAAATTTCAGAGCTGTTCTTATTAAGTTACTAAGCAACAGAAATGAGACTCCAGCTAGTCTTAAATTTGGGCTTTGTTGTTGTTGCTGTTATTTTATTTATTTATTTACTTTCAATTGGATGATGATTGCTTTACAACACTGTGTTGGTTTCTGCCATTTATCAACGTGGATCAGCCATAGGTATATGCATGTCCCCTCCCACCCCATCCCATCCTTCTAGGTTATCGCAGAGCACGGGGTTTGATCTCCCTGAGTCATACAGTAAATTTCCACTGGGTATCTATTTTACATATGGTAATGAGAAAGTCAGTTCCTAGGCAGGTTGATAAAAAGTCTGGGGTCCCTGAGGAGGAGAAAGGTGCCTGGGGCCCCTCAAGGAGGAGATGGGGTCTGGAATTCTCAAGGAGGAGGAAAGGACAAACCGTTTATTTTACATTTCTTAGTAACAATAATGTATCCTGCTTGAGGACGTGTTTCTCCTTCCTGAAAACCTTCTGATTAATCCTGTTATCTTGAAATGTATATTATAGGAGTGGGTCTAATAAGATGTTTACAACCTTGAGACATTCTTTTGATTTACTGTAACAACCAATTAAAAAGTATATAATTCCCTTGCTTAGACTAGAGAGGGGGCACTCTCCATCCCCCTTCTGATGTCTATGTCAGAAGCTTTCCCTGTCCCTTTTCATACTTTAATAAAACCATGCTATGCAAAAGCTCTTGAGTGATTACGCCTGTTCCCTGGTCCCGAAGCTAAATCTTCTTCAGAGATCATGAATTCAACACCATTCACCATAAACTATCGGCAATGTGTATGCGTCCATGCTGCTCTCCAGTTCGTCCTGCCCTCTCCTTTCCCCCGCCGTGTCCACAAGTCTCTTTGTATGTCTGCATCTCCACTGCTGCCCTGAAAATAGGTCCGTCAGTACCATCTTTCTAGATTTCATATATATGCATTGTACTGTGCTTAGTTGCTCAGTCATGTCTGACTCTGAGACCCCATGGACTGCAGTCTGCCAGGCTCCTCTGTCCTTGGGGATTCTCCAGGCTATAATACCGGAGTGGGTTGCTGTTCCCTCCTCCAAGGGATCTTCCCAACCCAAGGATCAAATCAAAGTCTCCTGCATTGCCAGCAGATTCTTCACAATCTGAGGCACCAAGGAAGCCCATACCTATGCATTAATAAACAATATTTGTCTTTCTCTTTCTGACTCACTTCACTCTGTCTAACAGGGTTACTGTGTTCACAGTTCTATAGTAAGTTCCAGTCCTGATTTTACTTTGCTGGCCTTTCCCCCTCTGTATGTACACTTGATATGCTCTGTATGTCCTGGTCTTCTCCTTAGGGCGTTCATAAACATCTCTGCGGTTTCAACCTGCCAACTTTCACTGGACGTCATCTTTAATTGGATGTCATTCACTTGAACCACCTCCTCTGGGTTTCTCATTACAGGGAGTGTATTATGTGCATTCGTCAATTACCAAAGATTGACACTGGGCATCATATTTATCTGTCTTTGCCCCTTTCCCTTTCATCCAGTTGCCAAGTCATGTTGAAAACTTGGCTGTATGAAGCCATTGAATGGTTTCTAATTGTTGGTAGGTCAAACTGAAACATGCCCCACAGCTGGCTGCAAAATCTGGCCCTTGTTTACCTCTTGAGCCTTAAATCTTCCCTCCCAACCACACTACCCACCTCATGTCCTGCCCATCACACAGACTCAGAAGCATCACTGGGTTCAACCATTAGTGAGAGAGCACCTCTAAAAGTGCAGTTTTTTCATTATTTTATTTACTAGTTTCTACATATGAAAAACAACTACTCTTTAAGAGTGTGTTCATTTCCACTCCTCTCCCAGATCTAACAACACACAGATCATTCTCTCTTTGGGAAACATGACTCTCCAGGCCCTACACACATCCCAATCCTTCTTTCTTTGTGAATTCTGTAATGCAGTAGTCTGGACTCTTTAGTTGGTAAGTGATAGAAATTATTCTCAAAGCACGGCTTAATAATAAAAGTAGTACCTGTATAATGGAGTTACCACCTACCCCTCTTCACAAGCAGCTGCCCACCATCCACCTCTCTACCACAGCGGTGGGCTTATGCAGCTAAGGTTTCTACCTATGATGTCCTCCACCTGCTTCAGACCATAGTAAATTGATCCAAGGTGAACATCTAACCCAGTGAACCAAAAACTATCTCTTTCTCCCAAAATTCAAATCAGAACCAAAATGTTCTTCCATCTGGCTGGACCCAAATATACAATCTCTTACATGGTGAGATAACTACATCTTTCTCCATGAGCAGATAAAGACAAGTTAGTGAAATAGAAAAAGAAGAAACTAGACATTCAGTTCCAGAGAAGATGATGGCACCCCACTCCAGTACTCTTGCCTGGAAAGTCCCATGGATAGAGGAGCCTGGTGGGCTGCCATCTATGGGGTCGCACAGAGTTGACATGACTGAGGGACTTCACTTTCACTTTTCACTTTCATGCATTGAAGAAAGAAATGGCAACCCACTCCAGTGTTCTTGCCTGGAGAATAACAGAGACAGAGGAGCCTGGTGGGTGCCATCTATGGGATCGCACAGAGTCAGACATGACTGAAGAGACTTAGCAGCAGCAGCAGCAGACATTCAGTTCAGTTCAGTTCAGTTCAGTCACTCAGTCATGCCACACTCTTTCTGATCCCATGGACTGCAGCATGCCAGGCTTCCCTGTCCATCCCCACCTCCCAGAGCTTGCTCAAACTCATGTCCATTGAGTTGATGATGTCATTCAGCATCTGCCATCCAACCATACTCTGCCGTCCCCTTCAACTCCTGCCTTAAAACTTTCCCAGCAGCAGGGTCTTTCTAATGAATCAATTCTTTGTATCAGATGGCCAAAGTATTGGAACATAAGTCCTTCCAAGGAATATTCAGGACTGATTTTCTTCAGTGACAGGTTTGATCTCTTTGTAGTCTAAGAGACTCTCAAAAGTCTTCTCCATCACAACAGTTTAAAAGCATCATTTCTTCAGTGTTCTTTCAGACATACTGAAAATCAAATAAAAGCAATTGTAATAATAAGAATAAAGGATTTCTATATTCTTCGAGTCACTCTTTGCCATCTTTCCTCAGAGCTGGAAGCATTTTCACAGTTGAAGTGAAGTCACTCAGTCGTGTCCGACTCTTTGCAACCCCATGGACTGTAGCCTATCAGGCTCCTCTGTCCATGGGATTTTCCAGGCAAGAGTGCTGGAGTGGATTGCCATTTCCTTCTCCAGGGGACTTTCCTGACCCAGGAATCGAACCAGAGTCTCCGAATTGTGGGTAGATGCTTTACCGTGGGAGCCACCAAGGAAGCTCTTGAGTTCCACCAGATATCCATACGCCTCCCTTAGATAGCCATACGCCTCCCTCAGATAGCCATACGCCTCCCTTAGATAGCCATACGCCTCCCTTAGATATCCATACGCCTCCCTTCCTGCTTCAGTTAACTTTAGTTCAGTTCAGTCTCTCAGTCGTGTCCAACTCTGCGACCCCATGAATCGCAGCACACCAGGCCTCCCTGTCCATCACCACCAACTGGCGTTCACTCAAACTCATGTGCATCAAGTCAGTGATGCCATCCAGCCATCTCATCCTCTGTCGTCCCCTTCTCCTCCTTCCCCCAATCCCTCCCAGCATCAGAGTCTTTTCCAATGAGTCAACTCTTCACATGAGGTGGTCAAAGTACTGGAGTTTCAGCTTTAGCATCATTCCTTCCAATGAACACCTGAGACTGGTCTCCTTTAGAATGGATTGGTTGGATCTCCTTGCAGTCCAACTCTCACATCCATATATGACCACTGGAAAAATCACAGCCTTGACTAGATGGAACTTTGTTGGACAAAGTAATGTCTCTGCTTTTGAATATGCTATCTAGGTTGGTCATAACTTTCCTTCCAAGGAGTAAGTGTCTTTTAATTTCATGGCTGCAGTCACCATCTGCAGTGATTTTGGAGCCCAAAAATAAATTCTGACACCATTTCCACTGTTTTCCCATCTATTGCCCATGAAGTGATGGGACCAGGTGCCATGATCTTAGTTTTCTGACTGGTGAGCTTTAAGTCAACTTTTTCGCTGTCCTCTTTCACTTTCATCAAGAGGCTTTTGAGTGCCTCTTCACTTTCTGCCATAAGGATGGTGTTATCTGCATATCTAAGGTTATTGATATTTCTCCCAGCAATCTTGATTCCAGCTTGTGCTTCTCCCAGCCTAGCACTTCTCATGATGTACTCTGCATACCTTAAGTCTGATCAATTTGATTTATATTACATTAAAGCAAGAGTCCATAAGAGTATATTTCTTGCCTTCTATAAGACAGATTTTATATACATATAGGTGTGTGTGTGTCTGTATGCCGTATGTGTTTATGTATGCCATAGCTATATGGCATCTGGTCCCATCACTTCATGGGAAATAGATGGGGAAACAGTGTCAGACTTTATTTTTGGGGCTCCAAAATCACTGCAGATGGTGACTGCAGCCATGAAATTAAGAGATGCTTACTCCTTGGAAGAAAAGTTATGACCAATCTAGATAGCATATTCAAAAGCTGAGACATTACTTTCCGACTAAAGTCCATCTAGTCAAGGCTATGGTTTTTCCAGTGATCATGTATGGATGTGAGAGTTGGACTTTGAAGAAGGCTGAGCGCCAAAGAGTTGATACTTTTGAACTGTGGTGTTGGAGAAGACTCTTGAGAGTCCCTTGGACTGCAAGGAGATCCAACCAGGCCATTCTGAAGGAGATCGGCCCTGGGATTTCTTTGGAAGGAATGATGCTAAAGCTGAAACTCCAGTCCTTTGGCCACCTCATGAGAAGAGTTGACTCATTGGAAAAGACTCTGATGCTGGGAGGGATTGGGGGCAGAAGGAGAAGGGGACGACAGAGGATGAGATGGCTGGATGGCATCACTGACTCGATGGACGTGAGTCTGAGTGAACTCCAGGTGTTGATGATGGACAGGGAGGTCTGGCGTGCTGCAATTCATGGGGTCGCAAAGAGTCGAATACGACTGAGCAACTGAACTGATGTGTGTATATGTATACAGTGTCTCACATATAATTATAAGCATAACTCTGAAGTGTTTGTGTTATGACTTTCATTATATCAGTAAAAACTATGAGACTTAAAGGAGTTTTGTAATCTCAGATAAAAACTGTGGAAGCAACTATGAAATCAGGATCTTTTGATTCCCAAGTGCATATTTTCCTTTTTTTCTGTTTCCCACTCTCATTTATTTGGATCTTAATATCACCCCACTTTTCATTCATTAACTCAAGAAATACATCCATTTTCTTCACTCTGGCAGATATTATTGCAAGCAGTAATCTTATGACATGCTTTTGATTCTTTGATACTACTGTTGGGAAACAGTTCTCTGTGGAGCACTCACATTTCTGGGTGCTTTGGGTAGGCATTGTCCTAGATTAGCTTTAGAAAAATGCTCGTATAGCAGCATCCTTGGAAGATAAGGGCAGTGTCTTCCTCCAGAGCAGAGAGAAGGTTTGCTTCCTGGCCAGAAGGATAATATCTCTTCATGGGACAAATGTTGGGCACATTTTCTAGCAGTCCCCTTGAACTGGGAGGTTGGGATTGGCATACACACTACGGCGTGTAAAATAGCCAGCTAGTGGGAACCTGTTATAGTGCAGGGATTTCATTTTGGTGGACTGTGATAACCTAGAGGGGGTGGGCTGTGGGGCGCATAGGAGGGAGGTCCAAGAGGGAAAGGATATATCTATACATTTAACTGATCCACTTCCTTGAATAGCAGAAACTAACACAGCACTGTAAAGCAACTATAACATACAAGTTGCTCAGTCATGTCTGACTCTTTGCAGCCCATGGACTGTAGCCCAGGCTCCTTTGTCCATGAGATTCTCCAGGCAAGAATATTGGAGTAGGTTGCCATGTTCTCCTCCAGGGGATCTTTCTGACCCAGGGATCGAACTCGTTTCTCTTGCATCCCCTGTGTCTTGTGCCCTGGTAGGTACATTCTTCACCACTAGCATCACCTGCTTGTTTTCAGTAGTCATGTATGGATGGGAGAGTTGGACCATAAAGGAAGCTGAGTGCCAAAGAATTGATGCTTTTGAGCTGTGGTGTTGGAGAAGACTCTTGAGAGTCCCTTGGACTGCAAGGAAATCAAATCAGTCAATCTTAAAGGAAATAAGTCCTGATTATTCATTGGAAGGACTGATACTGATACTGAAACTCTGATACTTTGGCCACCTAATGTGAGGAACTGATTCATCAAAAAGACCCTGATGCTGGGAAAGACTGAAGGCAGGAGGAGAAGGGGATGATAAAACAGAGGGTGAGATGGTTGGATGGCATCACTGACTTGGTGGACATGAGTTCTGGGAGTCGGGGATGGACATGAAACGCTGGTGTGCTGCAGTCTATGGGGTTGCAAAAGTTGGACACAACTGAGCTACTGAACTTAGTGCCACCTGGGAAGCCCAAAACCACACTCAAATAAAAAAGAAAAAGACTAGAGTTTTCTTTTTTTTTCTTCCCCTCCAAAAACTTGGAGTTCCTCCACTGTGACAGAGACCTCTTCTGTACGTAGCATCTATGTGGGCCTCTCTGTATCATCTCATGGACATCGAGGACACAGCAAACCAACGTGACTGTGACTCGCACGCTGCCCACCGCGCCTCTTCATACCGTGCTCAGTCTCTCAGCATGCCTGACTCTTTTGTGACCCTATGGACTGTAGTCCACCAGTCTCCTGTCCATGAGATTTCCAGGCAAGAACTAGAACACTGGAGTGGGTTGCCGTTTCCTCCTCCAGGGTGTCTTCCTGACCCAGGGATCGAACCCAGCTCTCCTGCATTGGCAGGGGGATTCTCTACCACTGAGTTACTGTGCCATGAATAATGAAAGCCTTTACCTCTAACCAGAAGTCTTTTATCTCCCACTGGCATCTATGTATAGCAGATTTACTTGTTATCTTGCAAATGAAAAAATCTCAGATTCTTCACAGTTCTTGATGGATAAAACAATTATGAGCTGATAATTATAAGCAGTACAACTTCCTTCACCAATGTTTATATAAACTTATAAGTTGTAGAGTCTGTATTTGATCCCAGACCTCCTTGACTTTCAACCATCAAAAAAAAGTATGAAATAGTTAAAGCAGAGGCACAGAATTTTAATTAGTAAAACAGACAACTTCAGTTTGTTGCTTGCAGGCTACCATATAATATAAGGTGTGTTTGTGTTCAGTCATGTCTGACTCTTTGTGGTCCCCCGTGGAATTTTCCAGGCAAGAATATTGGAGTGGGTTGTCATTTCTTACTTCAGGGGATCTTCCCAGCCAAGGGATCGAACCCATGTTTCTTGCATCTCCTGCAATGACAGGCAGATTCTTTACTACCAGTGCCCCCTGGGAAGCCTACCATAGAGTAGGTGCATGACAAATATGGCTGGCATTGTGAAATATCTCAGAGACTGGCACTGGGCATGAGGAGTAGCAAGTAGATTAGACAAATGATATTAGAGGTTAAGAGAATTTGGAGTCAAACAGCCCTAGGTTCAAATCTGACATTCTGCATGACAACGAACAATTTATTCAACCTGTTTGAACAGTAATTTCCTTATCACTAAGGCAAGAATAATAGATCCTATCTCACAAGAGTGTTGTAAGCATTAAACAAGGTGATGTATAGAGCATTTAGCATGGAGGTGCACACAGTGCACCCAGAGAAGGTACTCATTAAATGATGGCTATTAGTGTTCCTAGCAAGTCCTCACTAAAATCTGCATGGCTGATTGATCGATTTCTCAGTGTCAGTTTACCTATTCCTCAACTATCAGATCATTTACCGCTAGTATCTCCCTAGTAGTTAGCAACGCAGTAAGATTTATAAAGAGCACTATTTGAACCACTAAGGTTTTAAGAGCTAAAGGGACCCTTTATTTTAAGTGTAGTGGATTCTAATGGTTCCTTTCTGGTAACAAAAACTATCTTCAGCCTGCCATTTTGAGATAGCATTAAGGCTGAGCACTCACCCTGTGCTTTTCCACAATGGGATGAGAAATTACAAGGCTGGGGCTTTTCCTGGTTATCCATTCGTCTCCTTCCCATCTTGCAAGTGGAACAAGTACTGCTGTTGCCAAGCAACGGTGCAGTGGTGGGAGTGATGGTGCATGTGCAATGCAGCGCTCTGGGACTGAGGAGCTTAGTTCTAGAGCTGGGCCAAGGGCACTGAAAAGGAGCACTGAAGAGTGTACTTTTTCTCAACAGCTGGGCAGTCCTGTCATTAATGCAAATCCTCCAGTAATTAAATGAGCTGCTTCCTCTGCGCAGATTTCTGTGAATTGCGGAAAATCCTAAAAGCATAGAGCACAGTAGTGCTTGAAGGTGCCATTCGCTGGCCTGGTACCTTGACCTAAACCTGTGTGCCTGTGTGCTCAGTTGCTCCAATCATGCCTGACTCTTTGCAACCCTATAAACTGTAGGCTGACAGGCTCCCCTCTGTCCATGGGATTCTCCAGGCAAGAACACTGGAGTGGGTTGCCATGCCTTCCTCCAGAGGAGCTTCCTGACTCAGGGATCGAATTCTAGTCTCTGATGTCTCCTGCACTGGCAGGCAGGTGCTTTACCACGAGCGTCGCCTGGGAAGATCCTTGGTCTAAGCACACACCGTAAGTACAGCAACCTCCTTTGGTAAATAATCAGAACTCCACATCTTGATCCCAAACATGCAATCGTGCTATGAAAGAAACAGAAGAACTGTCCTTTTATTGAAGTAATGAAGATAAGGTCTGGGAAAAGGGAGTGAGGTATACAAGAGGAGAATGAGAGAGAAACAGTTTGGTAACTGGAAAGCATCTGTTTTGTGCTATTAAAGAGAAGGAAAAAATGAATGTTGAGAATATCTCTGCTATATTAGTTACTGAGGCTTCCCCAATTAGTTGTACTCAAATGTCACTCATATGGAATAATGTGTTCACACTTTTACAGTGTGCTAATCAATATTTTATAGCAGTTAAACAAAGGCTTAGGAACCAGACTGCCTTGGTTTGGATTCCAACTCTCTAACTTATTGGCAGAATGAATTTTTGGAAAGTCACTTAACCTCTTTGTGCCCCACTTTTTATGTATAAAATGAGGATAATTATAATACCTACTGCATAGAACTATAAAGACCTAAGTGGGTTAATACAAATGAATAATTAAAGCTGAAATGGATATGTAGTAAGTATTAAATAAATGCCAGTTCTTTTAAATAGTACTTTCACACATTTTCACTAAGTCAAGAAATCTTATTTCTCTTTCTATATGTATCATCAAAAACTATATCCAGGCTTCAGTTGGTGCGTGATAATTTTTGTTGAATAAGCAAATAGAGCATTCTAAAAATGTAATTACTTCACTTTAGTTCAACACATTTTAAAGGTGGCTAAAGAAAACACATAGGCTTCCCAGGTGGCTTAGTGGTAAAGAATCTGCCTGCCAATGCAAGACACACAAGAACTGTTGAAGGAAATGGCAACCCACTCCAGCATGCTGGCCAGAAAACCCATTGACACAGGAGCCTGGCCTGTCCATGGGGTCACGAAGGTTGGACATGACTTACGGACTGAGAAACAGCAACAGGGAAAATACAATTCAAAATCAGAACAGAAATAGTATCAAAAGTTTACAGAGTAGCTTTGAATATTTTTTCCTTGCCCAGATCCACAACATCAAATATATACTTTAAGAAATGTTAAACTCAAACTGGAGGATAAAATTGACCCTTTGGCCTACATTTTATTTTTCACAAATAGATATCTCTGTCTTCTGGAGGTAACAAGACAGTCTGAATTTCTGAAATTTTGTGCCCTTTTTTTGAATTGAGGTTTAATGGAGAAACATCTCGCCTCAATGGGAAATGAGAAATAGCTTTGATAAGCAATGGCTATCCTGTGCCCTAGAGAAAGCCCAGCACTCCATTTGATTTCTACCCTGATCTCTCACTTGCACAGCTTTACCTCTTGGTGAACTGGTTTCTTCATCTTTAAAATGTAGGTCATAATTTCAGCTCTTCATATTTCATCAAATGAGATCATGCATATCAAAATCAAAATGTAATATTACTTGAGAGGTTCTTGTGAAAATTTTAGTCCTGGAAAATGCCTCATTTTGAAACCTACTTTTAAGTCAAGCAAGTTACAGATTTCCAGATTAGTCTGTGGAATAAATGCGTTTTCGTCTTTCTTCAGGTATCTCTGGGACTTCTTTCATTTATTGTAGAAAGAGTGAAGTTCTTTAGGCAACACACACAGCAGAAATAGCTTTTGTTCCAGAAATCAAAAAGCAAACATATGATAAAAAGAAGATGAGTGTCAGAGAAATGTAGATGCAATCAACACTTAATTATTCAGGACTTTATTAACAATCTTTTTTGAAAATAAAAGTTACAGAGCCCCCAAAACATATATGATTTATATTAATACAGTCAAAATGATTCAGTAAATCATTGCTATCTTGAGCCAAGCAGAATGCCAGGTTCTGAGATAAGGTAAATATATACAATGTTCATATATATATATATATATTACATGTTCTCATATATATTGTAAGACTTCTGTGTTTCAGTGGATTGCAAGTGTGTCCTGAATTCATCACTCCTTTCTGTCTGTGTCCACTCTTGGCCATGTAAGTTGCAGTACACGTACACTCTCACTCTGATTCAGTGTCCCTCTTACTTTCTCCCGCTTTGATCAATTCCTATTCTTCTATGGTGGGGTCCCTGTTTATTGAGTAAATTTTTTTTTCATTTGTTTAGCATTACTCTAGAACAAAATGTGGGGCTTCCCTGGTGGCTCAGACAGTAAAGAATCTGCCTGTGATGCAGGACCCAGGTTCAGGACCTGGGGTCAGGAAGGTTCCTGGACAAGGACATAGCAACCCACTCCAGTAGTCTTGCTTGGGGAATTTCATGGACAGGGGAGCCTGGAGGGCTGCAGTCCATGGGGTCAAAAGAGTCAGACATGACTGACTGACTAATACTTTCACTTTGGGGACAAAAAGTAGGGCACTCATGATTAATGTCAGTATACGAACATAGATTTCAAAACCATCTGATGGTGCAAATTACTGTCAGACCAAACTCAAATAAGTACAACAAACAAGTGAAAAACCCATCCAGGGGCTTAAGTTCAAGATTAACTTTATCCTCTTGGTATGCTATGTGTGTGCGTGCTCAGTTGTGTCTGACTCTTTGCAACATCATGGAGTGTAGCCCACCAGGCTCCTCTGTTCATGGAATTCTCCAGGCAAGAATACTGGAATGAGTTGCCGTTTCCTTCTACAAGGGATCTTCCTGACCCAGAGATCCAACCTGGGACTACCACATCGGCAGGCAGGCGGATTCTTTACCATTCAGCTACCTGGGAAGGCTTCGGTATGCCATTCATCTTCAAAATGGCTTTGAAGTTTGACACTGTTAAAAGACTTGATTTTATCTTTCTCTTTTTGTTTTTTCCCTTTCTTTTTTATTTTCCATCATTTTGCCCCTTTAGAACTTTAGACGAATGGTGAAAAAACAAGAAGTAGTGATTTATAAGATATAAATCTTTTCTCTAGCATAAGCACTGGAATGCTGAAAAAATAAGATGTTTGCTAATGAATGGGATAAAACTGAGACTTTTAAATCAACTATTGAATTAAGAATTTAATTTAGATCTTTAACCACCTTTAGCCCAGAAATGCAGCAATGTACCACTTTGTAGCTAAAAGCATGTAACACCTGTGTTTTTAACAAAGCTGAATGAAAATCCCAGCCCCTATACTACCAGCAGGTTTTATACTGAATAAATTAGCTAACCTCTCTGAACTTTAGTTTCCTAATTTTTAATTAAGAATATTAGTACATACTTTACAAAGGCTTCTAAATGAGTCATAAATATATAAAGACTTTGGAACAGCTACTCTTAAAAAAATCGTGATCACATAAGTTGCAAAGATAAGGCATACGTGTATTATTTTAAATAAACTTCCCTAAAATTAATTTCCTTAAAAACCTAATTGTTGTGGAAAATTGAGTTCAGTTCTCCCCTGGGATGTCACATGAAACACACTATCAAACTGCCTCACTAGAAGGTGGGACGTCTGGAGCATTTAGGCACTAGCTCAGTTGACAAGACAAGAGGAGAAATGCCTTCATTGTTGGTCAACCAAACTCTTCCATACTGACTCTTTTGAATGTTGAAACTTGAACAGCTTCTTAGGTGCAAAGCCCTCCCCGGTTCTTCTCTAGTCTCTCTAGTCCGAATCTACAGTAGACAAAACTCCTGACCTACGTATTTAATAGTATTACAAAGGTACATGAAATCCTTGTTTCAACAGGCACTCCAACGAGGATACGACTCTTTTCTGAAATGGACTTGAAATTCTCCTGCCTTCACAAGATCAAGGCAGAAACCAGAGAGCCACCAGAGAACAAGTGAGAAAAAGCACCATTGTCAGAAAAGTAAGTAAAACAAGAAGCTCATATGTCCTCCTGGGGGCAGCTGGGACAGGAATGGTTAGAGAGAACGTTTCAATAATAGAACACTTGGAGATTTCTGCACACAAAAAGAAAGAATTAAGTGTCCTTAATACAAGAATTCATAGAAAAAAATGAACCCTTGTCCCCTTCTCCGAAGAAGAGAGCAGTAGACCATGACAACACAAAGAAAGCCCTCAGCAAGTGGATTTTTAGCTGTCCTACTGACCTAGAAGCTACATTTCTATTGGCATATATTGATTACAGCCTGGAGAAGGGAATGGTAACCCACTCCAGTATTTTTGCCAGGAGAATCCCACGGACAGAGGAACCTGGCAGGCTACAGTCCATGGGACCGCAAAGAGTCAGACACAACTGAGCGACTAACCCATATAAATTTCATATTGATTTTTCCCTGGTGGCTCAGGTGGTAAAGAATCTGCCCACAATATGGGAGACCCAGGTTCAATCGCTGGATCAGAAAGAACCCCTGGAGAACGGAATAGCCACCCGTTCCAGTATTCTTGCCTGGAGAATTCCTTGGACAGAGGAGTCTGACAGGCTAAAGTCCATGGAGTCATCAAGAGTTGGACAGGACTGAGCGACTAACAATTTCACTTTCACTTTCAATGACCTAGAAACTGCAGTTCTATTGGTATATACTGATTACAGATTGATCTTTACTCACATAGCAAAGTACCTACTATTTCAACAAAAGCCTTCATATCTGGGTTTCATAAGTCCCAAGGTAAAGAGCTCAATATATCCTACTGACAGTTATCTTAAAGAGTTGCTTCTCTAATATTTAATATTCAACTTGAATATATAAATATTCCATCCAGCCACAATTTCTTTTTATTTCTACTGAATACTATTTCCCCCAAAATGAACCCAGAATAGTTGTTGACATAAGCAGCACCAAGAATGTTTTAGTTTGCTTAGAAGTTCTAACCTAAAATCTGAATAGAGGCAAGTCAGGAGGAAGGATTTTTGATTTAGTGGGGCTGAGACTAGATACTGACAATGGACTCATAATGAGCAAGGACAGATCTGGTCACGTCATTGGCCAATCTGCTCCACTGTCGTCTTCAAGTTAGCTTTGTTTCTCTGTAACACTTTCAACAAGACCATCTGAGTGACTGTGATAAATCGCATGGGAGATAGCTGAAATAAGGCTCTTATTCAAATTAGTCCAAACCCATGTGTTCCTTGTCCTGTAGCTGGTGTGTTAAATTAAGGATACGCCAATTAAGACCTGCTGAATGAAGAGACACAAGCCCCCTCACAGGGTTGGCAGGGAGCTCCTTTAGCTCTTTTAGCTTTGGGAAAGTGAAAACTCTGGGCCCACTTTGATAAAAGGTGTGTGTCTCTAGTGGTTAAGAAATTGCCTGCTAGTGCAATGCAGGAGACATAAGAGATGTGGGTTCGACCCCTGGGTTGGAAAGATCCCTTGGAGGACAGCATGGTAACCTACTGCAGTATTCTTGCCTGGAGAGCCCCATGAACAGAGGAGCCTGGTCGGCTATAGTCCACAGCATCTCGAAAGAATAGGACACAACTGAAGCAGCTTAGCATGTAGCGGGCACACGGCTCCAACACACTCATGGGAAGGAAGTGAAGTCACAAGATTTATTAGTTACAGATACCACAGTTGGGAGTGTGGGGTGCAGTGAGCCAGAGGAAGGTCAGTCCTAACTCAAGAGAAAGCAATCAGGAGACAGAAAGCAGAATAGAAAGGCCCTGTTATAAGTGATTGGGCAGAGGTCACTCACTTTTCACAGGCTCAGCTCTTATGTGGCAACTTTAAAAGGTGACCCAGGAGTCCAAAAGCAGAAACTTGGGGCAGGGATCCAAAGCTTGGGTCCTTATCTAAATGTCTTTACTCTGGGTGTGAACAGGATTGTCATACATTTGTACACCCATGGCTGATTCATGTCAATGTATGGCAAAAACCACTACAATATTGTAAACTAATTAGCCTCCAATTAAAATAAATTAATTAATTTAAAAATAAAATGCCTAGGCAGCAATTCTTTTCTCATCACAACCCAGGGAAGACTGATGAACCTAAGACTAGGAATTATATCATCTCCTTATCTTAATGGTAAAAATAGGAAGTTGTAGAGAAATATCTAAAGAAAGACAGTAAACAGAAGTCTTGAGTGGTGGAAATGCTGACATACTAGGGAGAAACAACAGGTAACAAGAAGCAGAAATGGGGGAACTAAATTATAGGTTTATTAAACTATTAGAATGTCAGTTGCATTCTGAATAATGATGTCCAGCTCTCTGTGACACCGGTACAGTTGCTGGAACTAAATTGCTGTCTCTCTTAGTTCCTCGTGCAGTTTCACCTTGTATGGATGCTGGAGAACCTGTGAAAACCTACTCTAACCAATTCAGTTTGGAAAACAGAACTGCCGATTTATTCAGTGATTAACCTATTTGACTATCGAGTGCTGAGATAAAGAGTGGAGATCAATCCAGAGACATATATTTTGAAATGGCTTCTTTGACAGCCAAGCCAGGTGGAGTTGTGTCTATTATTTCTAGAAGCTCGGCACACCACATTCAAACACATCACACAGAGCATTGTCAATGTGTCTTGCCTTACGGGAGCTTCTTCCGAGCAGAAATGTTTTAACTTTTATTTATTTTTGGCAAACAGTTTTTTTTTTTCAGGCACATGATAAGATCAACCAAAGTTGAGTGAATGGATGGATGGACAAATAAATGAATCCAGGATATACAGAGCATTGTAAACGTGCAGGATAAGAGTCATAAGTGGCTCTTGGCAGCCCAGGCACAAATGAAAACCTGTCAAGTTAACCACTTACAGAAAGTGTTTTTCTATTATCCAGACAGGAAGCTGCTAGGAGCAAAGTACATAGATTTTAAAGCAGAAAATAAAGTAAGAAAAAATAGGCCCCAAATCAATAAAAATTGTCGATCTTCTCTTTTCAGTTTTATAATCCAGGCTGCGGCTGCTCCAAATCACCCAACTCAATTCCACCCTCCTGTTTAAGACTATGACTTTCCTTGTTAAATATTCAGGGACACAGCCCCCTCCGGAAAGCGTGAAAGCACTTTAGCACCACAGATCGATCCACAGCACCTCTATATGAGCAGTGCCTTTGAAAGAGACTGCAAAGCACAGCTCTGGGTTTGACAAGTTTCCCAGACTTGGAGCTCAGCAGCTGGAGAAAAGGCAGCAGCCTTCTCTGCCCCCACGGCCCACAGCTCTGGACATGGAGAATCATCACTTTTTTCCAGGATGAATTACTGACTTGAAAGGTTTCCTGATGCATCCTCCCCTTTGCAATTTTCATTTTGTCTTGGATGGTGATTTTTATGGGGTCCTGAATTACACTCCATCTGGACACAGCAGCCGAAATTCAAGGAGGAAAATGACTTGCCCAAGATCCTTGGGAGAAATACTTGCAGACCTGGGATTGAGTTTAGGAAATACTCATGGACTAAACGCATTGCTTGACTTGAGAAGCCAGTAGGTTGAACCTTGCACTGACCTGAAGGAAGGCTCCCTTCAGACAGTGATCAAGCAGAGTGGAGTCAAGTTGGAGAACCCATCCACTAACAGCGGTGGTTTTATTCAGAGAGGCCAGGACTAGATTCATTTATTTTATTTTTTTAATTAAATTTATTTATTTTTTAAATTACAATACTGTATTTGTTTTGCCATACATTGACACAAATCAGCCATAGGTGAACACAATCTCCCAATGCCGAATCCCCCTCCCACCTCCCACCCCCATCCTCTACTTGAATCATCCTGTGCATCAGCCCCATGCCTCCTGCATCCTACATTGAACATAGATTAGCGTTTCGTTTCTTACAGGAAAGTATACATGTTTCATTGCCATTCTCCCATACCATCCCACCCTTTCCCTCTCCCTCAGAGTCCAAAAGTCGACTCTATACCTCTGTGTCTCTTGTTGTCTCACATATAGGGTCATCATCACTGTCTTCTAAATTCCATATATATGTGTCAGTATACTGTATTGGTGTTTTTCCTTCTGGCTTACTTCACTCTGTATAATCGGTTCCAATTCCATCCATCTCATTAGAACTGAGTCAAATTTATTCTTTTTAAGGGCTGAGTAGTACTCCATAGTGTATATGAACCACAGCTTTCTTATCCATTCATCTGCTGATGGACATCTAGGTTGCTTCCATGTCCTGGCTATTATAAACAGCGCTGCAATGAACATTGGGGTACATGTGTCTCTTTCACTTCTGGTTTCCTCAGTGTGTATGCCCAGCAGTGGGATTGCTGGGTCATAAGGCAGTTCTATTTGCAATTTTTAAGGAATCTCCACACTGTTATTTTTTTATGTATCCACCAATTATTACCATATGCCTACCGCTGCTGCTAAGTCGCTTCAGTCGTGTCCAACTCTGTGCAACCCCATAGACGGCAGCCCACCAGGCTCCCCTATCCCTGGGATTCTCCAGGCAAGAACACTGGAGTGGGTTGCCATTTCCTTCTCCAATATGCCTACTATGTGCAAGGTAATATGCAAGCTTCTGGGGAGAAATAAAAAGCAGGTGGACAGAAAAGAAATAGGGTAACAAAAATAAAGATAACATAATTTTTATATGGCACATCATGTGTAATTATGTTATATGTGGTAATATATGATAATACTTTTTTTTTTTTTAGTCTGCATGATCTCCCACAACAAAATGTAGACTGAGTGACTTAAATAACAGAGCTTATTTTCCCACAGTTTTGGAGGCTGAAAGTCCAAGATTAGAGCATCAGCATGTTTGGGTTCTGGTAAGGCTCTCTTTCCAGTTTACAGATGTTGGCCTTTGCTGTGTCCTCACATGGAGAGAGCAAGCTCTCTGGTGTCTCTTTTTATAACAACACTAATCCCATCAAGAGGGCACCATTTCATTACCTATCTAAATCTATGATTTCTATTTCTAAATCTATTTACCTCCCGAAAGACTCCATCTCCAAATGTTGTTATGCTGTGGGGTAGGGCTTAAATGTGTGAATCTGGGGCAACATAATTCAGTCTACAGCACACATAACTTGATATGATATAATATATAACATGATGAGCTTCCCAGGGTGGGGGTGGGGGTGCTACTGGTAAAGAACCCACCTGCCAATGCAGGAGACATGAGAGGTGGGTTCAACTCCTGGAGTCGGAAGATCCCCTGGAGGAGGAAATTGGTAATCCATTCTAGTATTTTTCTTGGAGAATCCCATGGACAGAGGAGCCTGGAAGGCTACAGCCCACTGGATCACAAAGAGCTGGACACAACTGAAGCATCCTAGCAAGCATGCATAATATGCTAAGTGATATGATATATTATCAAAAGCCCAGAAAAAGAACGAAAGAAAAAGAGAAAGGTCCTTGCAGCAAGTAACATTTAAAGACAAGTGCGTTCTCAAGCTCAAAGGATGAACACAGACTTAGAGATTAAAAAGCAAAGATGCAAAATGCCCTGAGCAAATACAAAAATGCTAAGCAGGCAAGGAGAAAGGAAGGGGAGTCAGACAAACCTCATGCACTGGTAGCTATGACCATGAACAAAACCATTCCAGTTCTCTAAATCTGGAACACCACACTTGTAAATTATAGGGTTTCAGTTTCAGTTCAGTCACTCAAGTTGTGTCTGACTCTTTATGACCCCATGGACTGCAGCACGCCAGCCCTCCCTGTCCATCACCAACTCGTGGAGTTTACTGAAACTCATGTCCATCAAATCATCCCCCACCTTGAGTCTTTCCCAGCATCAGGGTCTTTTCCAGTGAGTCAGTTCTTTGAATCAGGTGGCCAAAGTGTTGGAGTTTCAACTTCAGTATCAGTCCTTCCAGTGAATATACAGGACTGATTTCCTTTAGGATGGACTTGTTGGATCTCCTTGTATTCCAAGAGACTCCCAAGAGTCTTCCCCAACACCACAGTTCAAAAGCATCAATTCTTTGGCACTCAGCTTTCTTTACGGTCCAACTCTCACATCCATACATGACTACTGGAAAAATCATAGCTTTGACTAGAGTTCAGTTCAGTTCAGTCACTCAGTCGTGTCCGACTCTTTGCAACCCCATGAATCGCAGCACGCCAGGCCTCCCTGTCCATCACCAACTCCTGGAGTTCACTCAGACTCACGTCCATCGAGTCCGTGATGCCATCAAGCCATCTCATCCTCGGTTGTCCCCTTCTCCTCCTGCCCTCAATCCCTCCCAGCATCAGAGTCTTTTCCAGTGAGTCAACTCTTCCCATGAGGTGGCCAAAGGACTGGAGTTTCAGCTTTAGCATCATTCCTTCCAAAGAAATCCCAGGGCTGATCTCCTCAGAATGGACTGGTTGGATCTCCTTGCAGTCCAAGGGACTCTCAAGAGTCTTCTCCAACACCACAGTTCAAAAGCATCAACTCTTTGGCGCTCAGCCTTCTTCACAGTCCAACTCTCACATCCATACATGACCACAGGAAAAACCATAGCCTTGACTAGACGGACCTTAGTCGGCAAAGTAATGTCTCTGCTTTTGAATATACTATTTAGGTTGGTTATAACTTTTCTTCCAAGGAGTAAGCGTCTTTTAATTTCATGGCTGCAGTCACCATCTGCAGTGATTTTGGAGCCCAAAACAATAAAGTCTGACACTGTTTCCACTGTTTCCCCATCTATTTCCCATGAAGTGATGGGACCGGATGCCATGATCTTCGTTTTCTGAATGCTGAGCTTTAAGCCAACTTTTTCACTCTCTTCTTTCACTTTCATCAAGAGGCTTTTTAGTTCCTCTTCACTTTCTGCCATAAGGGTGGTGTCATCTGCATATCTAAGGTTATTCATATTTCTCCCGGCAATCTTGATTCTCGCTTGTGTTTCATCCAGCCCAGCGTTTCCCATGATGTACTCTGCATAGAAGTTAAATAAGCAGGGTTACAATATACAGTCTTGACGTACTCCTTTTCCTATTTGGAAGCAGTCTGTTGTTCCATGTCCAGTTCTAACTGTTGCTTCCTGACCTGCATACAGATTTCTCAAGAGGCAGGTTAGGTGGTCTGGTATTCCCATCTCTTTCAGAATTTTCCACAATTTATTGTGATCTACATAGTCAAAGGCTTTGGCATAGTCAATAAAGCAGAATAGATGTTTTTCTGGAACTCTCATGTTTTTTCCATGATCCTGTGGATGTTGGCAATTTGATCTCTGGTTCCTCTGCCTTTTCTAAAATCAGCTTGAACATCAGAAAGTTCATGGTTCACGTATTGCTGATGCCTAGCTTGGAGAATTTTGAGCATTACTTTACTAGCATGTGAGATGAGTGCAGTTGTGCGGTAGTTTGAGCATTCTTTGGCATTGCCTTTCTTTGGGACTAGAATTGACTACAGTAATAGTAGCTAATTTATAAAGTAGCTATACAAGTTGCATGAGGTTATTTACATAAAGAGCTTAGACCTGAGGCTAGAATATTTTGTTTGATAAGTGAAAACTTTGATTATTGAAATATTAAATTAAGATTTAAAGATCCTCAGAGTATGTGATATCTGCTTGGGAAGCTTTCTTCCATCTTTCTTCATTCCTTCCATTCAGCTGGAAGAAGCATGGGCCCTCTCACATGTAGCAAGTAGAGAGATTCTTCCTTCTTTCTACCTCTCACTGAGTGCTCTCTGTAGAAGTGTGGGTCTGTCTTACTTCCACGATTGAGGCGGAGAGTCAAGAATGTCTGCTGTAGCGCCTTCGGGGATCTCTGTTTGCCTCATGAGCCAGCAGAAAAGAGGCTTTCTTTTCCCATCTTTTTATCCACATGAGATGCACAGCTGATTAAAGACCCTGGCAAATCAGTCAGCTCACTTCTGCACCCATTTTCAGGCTCTCGGTTTTATGGAGGTGAGCAGGTCATGACTTTTATACAACCCACATGAAAACATGTGGGTCCCAAAGTTGAAACTTAGGGAAAAGAAGTGTAAAGCCTGATTTGGATTGCAGATCAAAGCCACATTCTCGAATCCACCTTCACCGACACTAAAGTTGATATTTTCCTCCCCTACGTGCGTGGCTCAGTTGATTCCGGACTTTCAAGGGGAAAAAGGTTGAGCAAAGTTGATTTCTTTAGAGCAATCTTCTAAACAAGAATGATTCATTTTGGTAACTTCTTAGTTTTAGCCATAAAGCCTGATGGCAGTCAATCCCCATTCTCACTTATTCTAGCTGACTTCTCACAGAGGCTTGCTTTATTTCTGTGTTAGCTTCAGCTCCCACTTCTCCCCTATAACCTCTAGAATAATACTTGCCTCAGAGAGTGTCATTATGAATGTCACTTGTTTTTGTAAGCTTCACAACCCAACAAAGTTCCGTCAAGTCAAAGCTATGGTTTTTTCCAGTAGTTGTGTATGGATGTGAGAGTTGGACCATAGAGAAGGCTGAGCCCTAAAGAACTGATGCTTTCAAATTGTGGTGCTGGAGATGATTCTTGAGAGTCCCTTGAACTGCAAGGGATCAAACCAGTCAATCCTAAAGGAAATGAACCCTGAATAGTCATTGGAAGGACTGATGCTGAAGCTGAAACTCCAATACTTTGGCCACGTGATGCGAAGAACCAACTCATTGGAAAAGATCCCGATGCTGGGAAAGACTGAAAGCAAAAGGAGAAGTGGGCAGCAGAGGATGAGAGAGTTAGATAGCATCACCTACTCAATGGACACGAATTTGAGTGAATTCCAAAAGATAGTAAAGGACAGGGTGCCTGGTATGCTGTAGTCCATGGGGTCACAAAGAGTCAGACACTACTTAGAAACTGAACAACAGCAACCCTCTTACTCTAAGCTCCTTCAAAGTAGGGACATGAAGACTTTATCTATGTTTTTCTTTTCTGTATTCCCTGCTGCTAGATTCACACCTAACATTTAAAGAGCACTTAACAAATAAATACAAACAAATATTAATAAATGAGAAAATTACAAGCTAATTCATGATGTAAGTGTACTGCTCTAGAGCTTGAGCTATATTTCAATGTTTAGAATAATTATCTTAAAACTTCAAGAATTTAACCTGATATTTTAAAATGTTGCTGAATCAAGCAAGCGAGAGGCCGAGTGCCGGAGAGGGAAGTAGCTCAGCCTGAGGGTGTGGAGATGGGATGCTGTTCCAGCACTGCCTCTAGCTCGTAGTGGAAACTTGAGAATACATGCTCTTTGAATGCGTGACTCTGAGCCCACATCTTGCATTTTAATAACATTCTTGGATTTACATAAAAGCATGTGATGCCTGATGAGAAGAGAAAGCACAGAGAACATACGAGCCTCTTCTTCCACTGAATGAGAAGCTGAAACTGGAGAGATGGAATGGGATCTCTACCCACACAAGAGCAGAACAGGGGCCAGAAAATGGGAATCCTTTTCTAAGAGGTCTGTGTGTCTTTCTGTGTTTCCCAAGAAGCTATCCACTCATGTGCCAGGATTCAATAGTTACTAAAGACTGAGTAGAAATCTGAAATCTACTGTCTAGAGAGGGAGAAAGATGAATCAACTCATAACTATAAATAAAATTGAAAAAATGTGATGATGGGATGTGCTCCAGACCCAGGAGATAGGAAACCATACAGCAATTCCTCTAAGTTCACTGAAGGAAGAAAGACTTCAGACCATTCATTCTAAGAAGGCCCATGATCTGTGGTTCCATGTTTGAGAAAGGATGGTGGATAAGCATGCGGGCAGATTGGAGGTGGTGGTGGGGAAAGGTCATTACAAGGAAAGTGAAGAGCATGTGGAAACGTGTTTATTGGCTCTTCTTCTCACTTCATTTTCTATTCTCCATTCTTTCTACTTCCTACAGCCTACTTCTGGCTTCCCTGCAGCCTCCACCCTCTACACATGCTCATCCTCTAACTGAACCAAGTTGGGTCCTCTTGCCATGCACAGGAAAAGCAATCTACTGATATCTGGCTTTGAGGAAGGAAATTGCATTTCTTGCAGGCATCAAACAAAGAACCCAGGTAGCTTGTTGACGTGATAATTGAACTCACCACTAGAAAGTCAGCATGTAGAGCATGTAGAAGTAGAAAAAAGCCAAGGAAAAGCTCCACAGTGATAACCATCGCCTATGAATATCACATTAAGGGTAGGAGTTTGGAACCAGAGACATAAACCTCGGCTTGGATTGAATCTGGACTGCGACACTTTCTGGCTATGTCACTGTGGCAAGTTACTTAACCTCTCACAATGTCAGTGATCTTGTTTGGCAAAATTGGGACAGAAATGTTCATCTCCTAGGGCCACAGTGAGGAATCATTGAACAAACACAGGAAGGATGTGACGCAGTAGACAGCTCATAGTGGATGTTAGAAAGAATTGGCACCTTTGCCCACTGAATATGAAGCAGCTAGGGCTAACAGTATTGCTGCTTGAAATCCACCACACTGGCCTGCTACATGTATTTTCTTTCTAAATCCTTACTACAACAAAGCTTGTAGGATTTATATGATTTCTTCTGACATTTATTTTTAAAAATTAGGTTCAGAAGAAAGTAATTCGTCTAAGCTCAAAGTAATTAACTAGTAAAGATTAACAAACAACCCCCAAATTTCAACAGCTTGTTGTTATTATTCTTCAGTCCCTATGTCTGACTCTTTGGGATCCCATGGACTGCAGCATGCCAGGTTCCTCCATCCTTCACTATTTCCTGGAGTCCATTGAGTCAGTGACATTATCTAACCATCTCATTACCTGCCACCGCTTTCTCTTTTGCTTTCAATCTTTCCCAGCATCAGGGTGTTTTCCAATGAGTCAGCTCTTTGCATGAAGTGGTCTAAGTAGTAGAACTTCAGCTTCAGCATCTGTCCTGCCAGTGAGTATTCAGAGATGATTTCCTTTAGAATTGACTATTTTGATCTCCTTATAGTCCAATGGACTCTCAAGAGTCTCCTCCACCACCACAATTTGAAAGCATCAATTCTTCAGTGCTCAGCTTTCTTAATGGACCAACTCTCACATCCATACATGGCTACTAAAAAAATTATACCTTTGACTATACAGATCTTTGTTGGCAAAATGATGTCTCTGCTTTTTAATATGCTAGGTTTGTCATAGCTTTCCTTTCAAGGAGCAAGTGTCTTTTAATTTCACAGCTGCATTCATCGTCTACCATGATTTTGGAGCCCAAATAAATAAAGTCTGTTACTGCTTCCATTTTTCCCTTTCTAGTTTCTCTGAAGTGATGAGACTATGATCTTAGTTTTCAATAGCTTAACACAGTAAACAAGTATTCGTTATACAAGTTACAGCCAACTTTTTTTGAACTCTAACTCTGGGTGACTGTTTTCCAGGAAGAGACTCAGGGATTTAGGCTCTTTCCATGTGTTACTATTTTTAACACTTGTTTTATATGCTCATTCTTGGGAAAAAGAAGAGAGAAAGAGGATGTTCAAGCCAGAATTTTGTAGATAGGACTGAAAGAAACTTACATAACTTTCACATGTTGTCTTATAAGCCAGAATCTAGTCGTATGTCAATCCCCAAACAAATTTCAATGAAAGCTTGGAAATATAGTGCTCTTGTCCAGGATTTTTAGGCTTTCCTGATGGCTAAGACAGTAAAGAATATGTCTGCATTGCAGGAGACCCAGATTCAATCCCTAGGTCAGGAAGATCCCCTTGAGAAGGAAATGGCAACCCACTCCAGTATTCTTGCCTGGAGAATTCCATGGACAAAGGAGCTTAGTGGAGCCCAGCCATGGGATCACAAAGAGTCAGACATGACTGAGTGACTCACACTTTCACTTTCTTTCATCCAGGATTTTTTTTTTTTTTAATAAGATTGGCAAGCAAGACTTTGCCCTGTTTTAAAACTGGTAAAGACAGGACTTTAAAGACATAATAAATATGCAGATCTGAAGGAGAAACAAAGACAGAAATGTTTGGAGAAGTACGAAGAGATCTAATTTAGTTTTCATGTGAAGGTAAAGGAAAGAGAGAGTCTGTCTACTTATTAAATCCCTACTGTATATCAGGCACTGTGCTGACTCAATGATAATTCAGAGAGGCAATAATCATGATGAGGGTCTGGAAAAGTCTACTGGTTTCAGTGACTGTACCTTCAAGGGATTTGTTTTGGGACAGATGGGTAAGGAGCAGGGAAGGAGGAGAAAAATTTTTATCAAGACTTTCTATGCCAGAGGCATGAGACAGCATCCTATCTCTTGAGGTTACTGTTGTTTGCTTGGCCTTCAGTGTCTTTGAGGAAGAACTCTGTGAGACACTGAAGACTCTCCTGGGAACATCAGTAATTTATTCCCAGGATAAATGAAAACATGACTGGACTAAAATATAAGTTATGGGATAGGAGAGGCAAAGTATTACAAAGTGCATATTTTATCTCTTTGTGCATTTCTGTTTTCTTCTCCCGGGTGGTGAGTAGCCCTTGAAGAAAAAAAAAAAAAAAAAAAGACCAAAACAAAGAATTAAAAAACAAACAGGTCAAAGATCTGGGGTTAATGGAATCTTTCATTGGAACTGCCTTGAACTAAAGAGTTGAAAGAAAAAGTAGTTATCAGATCTCTCCAGAGCTTCAAAGACCCCTTCCATGTGACCTACAGGACTTCAGGTTCCCTGCTGTGTCCTTCTGTTCATGATCCCATAGACTGCAGCCCGCCAGACTCCTCTATCCATGGAATTCTCCAGGCAACAATTCTGAAATGGGAAGCCATTCCCTTCTCCAGGGGATCTTCCCCACCCAAGGATTGAACCCACATCTCAGTGTATTGCAGGCAGATTCTTTACCATCTGAGCCAGCAGGGAAGTCCCTAAAATACACAAAACAAATTAATCCCTCAGTCATGTGACTAAATCTTTCCCACTGATCAGTTTCAATCTCTTATCCTCTGATGACATTTCCAGTTTCTACCTTCATTGCCTTTTAACCTCATGTTCCCCCTTGTTAACTCAAATGATTTAATGATTCCTTTAGATTTTCTGTCTGACTTCTGAGCCAGCATGTTGCTAAGATGCTAAGACTCAGAATACCTACACAGTCTGATAAAAATCAATGGGATACACCCATGCCAAATCCAGAGTCCAAAACACTTAACTCTGTAACTAAGGACTCTTTCCTAACTCACCTCACCCAATGGGGGAGACTCAGGTGGGTATATCCCAGGAGGGACAACAAGAGAAGATTTTAGCACAGTATTCCTAACTCTGTTGTGAACTTCAAGAAAAATGAAGGAGCCCTTATAGCTCCCAGATTATTCCACCATACAAGTAAATATATTAACAGGTGCATTCAAAGAACACACATGTACATACCAGGAACTTTGCAGACAGTGCGACAGTGAAGAAAGCAGATCCTTCCTTGCCTCTAAGGGAGCTCATGGTATAAGGGGGAAAGTGGGGTTGGCAACTGCATGAACAATTACATCACATTTGCAACAGTGGAGGTAATACTGGGTGATGAGGAAGCTCAAAGCAATGACCTTTCCAGCCTAGGGTGAGCAAAAAGGTGCCGTTAAAAGTCTTGCAGCAAAAGCACTACTGAATAATGGAATTACATTAAATCTGGGATTACTCTTAAATCTGGGATGGAGTAGGGAATGAATAAGCAAAAATACAAAACAAAATAACAATAATTTAAAAAAGAGAGGCAATGTGCTAGGTAACAAGCAAGGAAGAGGCTATCCTAATAGATGAAAATGAAAATAAAGGAAGATGTAATGACTTCAGAAACAGGAAACAAAGCCTACGGAAGGCTTTATTTCATTAAAAATGAAGCAACATATATGTGAGATAAAGGTAAGAACTTAATAAACAGAGAGATGCTGATGGTGCCATAGACTGAGCGGTCAGCAATGATGACCCCAAATCTGCCAATTGCATTTCTTCTTTGCAGAGCACTTGTCAGGCAGTGAGACTTAAAGTGGCAGCATGGACGGTCATTCCAAAGGCTAGAGGATGACAAACATGCATACTCTTTGTTATCACTTTGATGAAATGGAAGGGATATTACATTCAGGGCTGCACCGAGTCCAGGAATTTAAGAATCCTCAGAGTGTCTCTTCTTTTGCAAGATGAGGGAATTGAAAGGAAGAATCTTATGGTTCACTTTTAGGTGGCCAACCTGCATGGTCTGTTTGCCCTGTAGGTTTGCACTTAGAAGTAATTCTCCTCTTTACAGGCTCTCACATAGAAACAACTGATTTTTAGGTAACCTATGAAACTCAAAAACAGATGCTTTTTAATCCTAGTTGTACGGCGAATCATCATCCCATTAGACACACCATTCATCAGCTTCGGTTGGATCAGAAGGAAATTCTTGATCTCAGAACTCCACAGTCTATTTAAAAAGCACATTGGTTTTTGTTCATTCCATTGTAGTGATCATTTTCTTCCTGATTAAAAAGAAAAATCCACCACAGAGGTTTAGAAAAAGTCATCCTAGTGCTCAAGGGACTGGGTGAACCTGACATTCTGTTCTACTGGTTGTTGTGAGCGAGTCTGTTAGGAAAATGTTGACTTCTGATGCTCTGAGGAAAGTTGGTGTGTGTGCTCCCAGTTTGGTAGGTAATAAAAAGATTAAATCTGAAAATGGCTCCATTCTATAAGCATTTCATGTTGAGCTGTATTTTACAACATTTTCAGGTAGAATTTGATTACTGTGAACAATTGACTATTGATTCATGTTTCTCAGAACTCAGCAGGCCATGGAGGAAAACCTCAGCCAATTGCAAATACTTGGAACATGTTCTCAGACAATGTGGTTCACAAATAAAAGTATTGGAGGTTTAAGCAAAATCTTAACTGTTTTCCCCTACCTTCTATCAATGAAATAACTTACTCCTCCAAGCTGAGGGTCTAGTATACTTACACTTCCTACGTTTTAAATAGCCCAGTATATGAAATATGTACAGTGTGACCTTGGCATTTTCAATAATAAAGTTCAATAATAAGAAAAAAAGATATCATCCTACATTATAATAGATGTTAAATGATGTGTAGTTGGAATATCAATTGGCTAATAAGGATATCCATCTCCCTTTTAGTTTTCAAATATTTACTAACTAGGAGTTCCCTCTCTGTGAACTGCATCTTTGCATCTCTTGAATATTTTTCTACTGGGTTCCTACTTATTCTACAACATTGATACTAATCCTTCTTTATCATAAAAATCCTGTGTTTTCCCTGTGTATAATTTGGATATTAAATTTATTCTAGGAGTCTTTTGATTAAAACTTTAAGTTTTTATTTTTATCAACATTCAACTCACTGAGTGATTTCCTTTTTCTGATTGTACCCAAATAGATATACAAGAAAGCTAATGTAAAGTAAAATCTATTATCATAAAGTAAATTAAATCCAAATTCATCTACACAGTCAAAAACTTCAAACAAAAAGTAACCACGTGAGTGAAAGAGGAGGCTTACAATATCAATATTCATTGTAAAGTTCCAGTGAAGGAAATATACTGTTTGATGCAGGTGGAAGACAGAACACTATATACTGGAGCATGAGAAATAGATTCTTACTCATATTAAATGTGGTATATGTCAGGAATACTATACAAGATTAGTGCTGAATAAAAGGACTGTTAAATAGTTGGAATTGGAGAACAATGAGTTTAGTTCAGTCACTCAGTCGTGCTGACTCTTTGAGACCCCACGGACTGCAGCACGCCAGGCTTCCCTGCCCATCACCAACTCCCGGAATTTACTCAAACTCATGTCCATTGCATCAGTGATGCCATATAACCATCTCATCCTCTGTCGTCCCCTTCTCCTTCTGCCTTCAATATTTCCTAGCATCAGGGGCTTTTTCAATGAGTCAGTTCTTCACATCAGATGGCCAAAGTATTGGAGTTTCAGCTTCAGCACCTGTTCTTCCAATGAATATTCAGTTCAGGTTTCCCTTAGGATGGATTGGTTGGATCTCTTGCAAGTCCAAGGGACCCTCAAGAGTCTTCTCCAATACCATAGTTCAAAAACATCAATTCTTCAGCATTCAGCTTTCTTTATAGTCCAATTCTCACATCCATACATGACTACTGGAAAAACTATAGCTTTGACTAGATGGACCTTTGTCAGCAAAGTAATGTCTCTGTTTTTTAATATTCTGTCTAGGTTGGTCATAACTTTTCTCCCAAGGAGAAAGTGTCTCTTAATTTCATGGCTGCAGTCACCATCTGCAGTGATTTTGGAGAATAATGTATATACATTACAAAAAAAAAATCCTGATTTATATCATATGCTAAAATCCCATTTGTTCATACACATATCACTTCACTAAAACTCATTTCCAATCTAACATTCTTATCTGTTCCAGTGCCCTGTCTTTCCAGCTAAGTTATATTTAATTTGAGGGATTAGTATATATCTGAGCCATAATAACCCTCACTCCACAGGATGAAGAACCAATATTAAGCTTGCATTAGCTGCTATATATAACATTCCTACTTATAAACTAAAAACCAGGGATGTAACCACAGGCTACATCTGTCAGTGCATTGCACACAATAGGAAATGGACTTGAGCCAAACATCATTCCCTGAGGTAACCAGTGTCTAATGGCTAGTTGATTACTTTGGATCCCTGCCATCTTGGAGATGGTAGTAATTTGTATTTGGGGGCTATAAGTATTTGAAAATCTATTCTGGATAAGGACTTGATGCCTACCACGCTCTACCAGCACCACCACTTATGGACATGCAGAATACCATTCTAAACACCTTGGTGTCCCATAGCACAGTTTTTCCAACTAAGAGTCTCATTAAATGGTAAATTCAATAAAATAAAGCCTCTGCTTAAGCAATTATTTTTATCTGACCATGCAACCCTTCACCCATAAACATCTAGCTTAATAGAATTGTAGAGCTCATGCATAGTCTCATTCGATGCTGCCAATGATCCTATTTAAAGCTTATTTATAGTTTTAGCTGGAAGGAAACACACCTATGATTGTGGTCTTACGTGTTGTAATATGTGACTTAAACCAATAACCATTCTATGGCGTCGTTTTTGCCCAAGCCAAATAGGAACCTCCCAGTAGAAGTAAAAGAAAGCTTCCTCAATAGCATACCCTGTAACTCGCTTACAGGACTTTGGATCTTAATGATCATTTTCCTTAAGAAAGTAATCTTTCCCTCAAGGAGAATAGCCAAGTTTCTATTAGCTTAAAAGCCAAGAAAATACCCTGGTCTTTTCTGTTACCCACACTACCTATCTGACAGAGAAGGTGATTGTTACAAGGGACTCAATTATACTAATTAAAAAGAAATTAAAAGGCTTCTACCCAATGGGGAAAAGGAGGAATCTGATTTGGCACTCGATGAGTTATTAGGGTTACTTTAGCACTCTTCTAGCCAATAGACTTAATGAATAAAGTTTTGACAACCCAATAAAGATAAAACATTTTATAAATATTGAGATAACTCTGTAAGGAAAAAATTTCATCCAGGGGATTGGCAGAGGATAGGTGAAACCAGGACTCAATGGTGGGAAAAGGAAATTGTGATTATCGATAAGTTGATCAATGTATAACTTAAGTTGTTGTATTGTTTCTTCTACTACTCCTTATTATACTTTTTTGAAAATGTGTTGTGTCCGTTGTTCATCAGTAGCTAAGCTATAGCTGCCTGTTTCCAACCCCATGGAAAGCAATATGCTAGACTTCCCTGTCCTCCACCATCTCCTGTAGTTGGCTCAAACTCAGGTTCATTGAGTCAGTGATGCCATCCAACCATCTCATCTTCTCTTGCCCCCTTCTCCTACTGTCCTCAGTCTCTCCCACCAGACTCCCATCAGAGACTTTTCCAGTGAGTCAGCTCTTCACATCAGGTGGCCAAATATTGGAGCACCAGCTTCAGCATCAGTCCTTCCAATGGATATCCAGTGTTGACTCCATTAGAGTTGACTGCTTTGATCTCCTTGCTGTCCAGTGGACTCTCAAGTCTGCTCCAGCACCAAAGTTTGAAAGTATCGATTCTTCAGTCCTTACTTTTTTTCTTTTAATGGACCAACTTTCACATCCATACATGACTACTGGAAAAAGCATAGCTTTGACTATGTGGATCTTTGTTGACAAAGTGATGTCTCTACTTTTTAATGTGCTCTCTAGGTTTGTCATAGCTTTTCTTCCAAGGAGTCTCTTTTAATTTCATGGGTACAGTAACCATCCACAATGGTTTTCAAGCCCAAGAAAACAAAATCTGCCACCAATTTTTCCCCATCTATTTTCTATGAAGTGATGGGACTGGATGCCATGATCTTAGTTTTTTGGATGATGAGTTTTAAGGCAGCTTTTCACTCTTCCACTCTTATCAAGAGGTTCTTTAGTTTCTCTTTGCTTTCTTCCCTTAGAGTGGTATCATCTGCATATCTGAGGTTGTTGAAATTTCTTCTCACAATCTTGATTCCAGCTTGTGATTTATCCAGACTGGCCTTTGCCATGATGTACTCTACATATGTTAAAAAAGCAAGAAGACAATTTACAGCCTTGACTTACTCTTTTCCCAATTTGGAACCAGTCCTTCGTTCCATGTCTGGTTCTAACTGTTGTTTCTTGTCCTCCATTCAGATTTCTCAAGAAACACGTAAGGTGGTCTGGTATTCACATCTCTTTAAGAATTTTCCACAGTTTATTGTGATCCTCATAGTCAACAATTTAGTATAGTCAATGAGGCAGAAGTAGATTTTTTTGGAATCCTCTTACTTTTTCTATGACCCAATGGACTTTGGCAATTTGATCTCCAGTTTCTCTGTCATTTCTAAATCTAGCTTGTACATTTGAGAGTCCTGAGTTCACATACTGTTAAAACCTAGTTTGAAGGATTTTGAGTATTACCTTGCTAGCTCATGAAATGAGTGCAATTATATGGTAGTTTGACATTGTCTTTCTTTGAGATTGGAATGAAAACTGGCCATTTCTAGTTCTGTGGCCACTGTTGAGTTTTCCAAATTTGCTGGCATATTGAGTGCAGCACTTTGACAGCATCATATTTTAGGATTTTAAATAACTCAGCTGGAAATCCATTACCCCCACTAGCTTCAAAAACTTAGGCTGGTATTTTATATACATTTGTGTTCCAGGTGGCAATATTAGCTAATTGGCATCACTGCCACCAAAGTTAGGACTAGGGTGAGACAAGTGAGTTTCCTGAACACAAAACCAAGAAGTTACTCACTCTCAGAGTTGTGCAAATTCAGAGTGCCATCTGTGCTGAGTTATAATCCATGCTTTGTTTTTTCTAATTCACACTTTGTGCTTATTTCTATAGTAGCAGATTAATGACGTCCTTTGTTTCATCATATTCATGTTAAGAATGATCTCTCATCTTAAGGAAGATCTTAAGGATGAGAGACTCTGTTTTGTTCAACCCACCAATCTTAGTGCTTATCACAGTGCCTTGCACATTATAGACACTAATTAAAAGTTTATTTAATGAACATATATGGTCTTGGAAAAGTAAATATAGTTTGTTTTATGTTTTTATAAAGGTTATATTACACACGTTTTCACAATCCAAGACTGATTCTCTTTTCCCAGTCTTGGAAGAGGAGTGGGGCACTGTTGAGAATAAACTGATAAGCAAAATGCTTGAAGCTAAAATATGAATAAAACATCACAGAAGGAATGCATAAGGGAAAATAGGCATACACTGGGAAGTATTATAGTAAGACTTAGATCTGAGGACCAAATCTTTATTTGCTAATTCTGAAAACTGAGACAAGTCATTTGATCTCGCTGACATCAGTTTCCTCTTATTTCTAAAATAAAGTGTGTTATCTATGATACTGTTTTCACAGAGCTGTTGTAAAATTTTTAAATTAAATTTTTAGTATATGTAAAAGCAATCTGTGTTTTAAAATTATATACAGCTGTAAAGGATGCATATTTATTAATAGCATAGTAAATTCATTGCCTTTTTAACATAATATTAATCATAGACTGTCCAATATAATAGATAATTGTACATATGTCCATCCTCTCTTTATCATAAGAGTTCCTGCTGTCAGTGGAGAGTGTATATTTTATTTCTCTTCCTCTCTCTCTTTCCCTCCTTCCTCTTCTTCCTCTCCATCATCTTCCTCCACTTCATTTCCTTCTTTTTATCCTTTCCTATCTCCTTCCCTTTGTCTCTCACTAGCATCTTTGCTTAGAACTTACTGTGTTAAACAATTAATACTGTCTATTGGTTGAAATAACTTTTGTCGGTGCCCATTTATTTAGCATTTTCTTGCTAAGAATCGTACATTTTTAAACTCTAACATGGTACTGCGAAATAAGTGTCTAAAGTAAAGGACACAAACAACTAAACAGAAGCAATTAAGGTGGTAAGACATGGTATTAAACTATTTTTTGTGTTTTTCAATTAGGCAAGTTTGAGAGAAAACACACTTAGAATCTGTGTTAGGGGAAAATAGAGTTGAACTAAAAGAAAAGAAGGATAGGGCAAGTGAGTTTATTTGGTCTAATACGACTAAAGGTTTTAGCATTGATTTGATGCTGTCCATGGTACTGACGAATTTTTAACCTGGGAAACAAGTAATTATTGTCCAATTTTTCCTAGTATTTCTTAACCAGATAAGAGACAATAGAGGGACAAGTCATAGATAAAATGGGTAGAAGCTTTGCTTATACAAGATACTAATTCTTTTATTTCATTAATTAGAAAAATTTAAGTAAAATTTTTAGTAAAAGATCATTATTTGAATATCAGAATTCAGAAGTCCAAAGTTACTGAAAAAGGAACCACAATATACCTCTGTTGGATTATCAAAGCAACTATAGGATTAGTAATATGGAGCCAAGGAAATAAAATCTGTATTAATGTTGATATAACCAACATGCCAGAATGACAAGACTGGATGAATTAAATCATGACATATTTTATAGTATGTGTCATTGATTTGTACTTTTTGATGTTTTTATCACATTCTTGGTTATTTCCAGTTTTGTTCATATCTAGAATGTGTATATGTTTGGGTAGGGGTATTTCAGAAACCCTGGCTTTTTCCCCTCTTCCCCCTGCTTGATGTCTGCATGAGAGACATTTACAATAAATTGTCTCATCCTCATGTGCCTGGTTTCTTCAAGTCGGAAATATGGTCATTCTCCAAGACTCAGTCAAAATGTCATCCTAAAATGTACCAGTCTCAATTATTCTTTCTTTCTTTGATAATGCCACAGCACTACTATAGTTCTTAACCAGCCTGGAGAATTATAATTTGCAGTTATGAAATGTTATGAGAGAGAGTGTGGACCGTAGAATTAAAAATATTTAAGAGTCAATAGTCACTCATTAAGCAAATATTTGCTGAAGTCCTATTAGAATTAGGCAGTTTTCTAAGCACTGGATTAGTGGACAGAATTTTAAAAAGTCTTTGCTCTCACACACCCTAAGTTCTAGTCAGTAGACAATAGTCATGTACATTTTTAAAAAGAAAATACTTTCAGATTATTAAAAGTATTGTGAAGATAGTAAACCATAGAAAGGAATCCCCAGACCCAGGTAATGCTTTGCTAAGATGATTAAGGAGGGTGTCTATAAGAAGGAACTTTATTCTCTCTCTCTTTGGGAACATGAATAGTATGAAGCAGCCAGTGATGAAAAGATTGCAGATAATTATGAGAAAAACAAGGAAGAGGAGGAGGAGAAGGGGGATGATAACAATTATGATAACCAACGTCTTTTGAATCCTTATGACTTCTAGCCACTTGTTTAAAATTTTTAAATTCTATGAATTGGGTACCAAAACTGAAATTTAGAGGCAAGGTGAGTTTTCAGTCTTTGAAAACTCAATGGGAGTCAAAAGCACAGCAGGGCTGTTTAAAAAGCTGCTTTAATCTCAAGATGTCACTGTCCAGAAAAGGAAGTTGCTGTTCCAGTCCTTCTAATGATTCTCGTTGTAACAGAGATCTTCAGCATCAGTCATTTACAGATGGTTTTAACAGAATGGATAAATTTCAGGGAACAAAAGCCAGGATGTAAAGAAGCATTCGAGGTATAAACAAAAATTATTATAAATTATTTAAGGCTGAATATGCAGGTAAATATTTTTACGGTGTGTTTGTGTATATTTTATGTACAAAAATACCTTGAGTTCATATACAGAAAAATAGAATTGAATGAAAAAGTGAAATGCATTAAATAAAAAATTATGATAAATAAATTTATAATAATGGATATAGAAGATGTATTTAAGCAATAAATGCAAATTTAAAACAAAAAGTAATACATATGAAAGTCAAGTCAGGAAGGATTAGAGTGTGTGTGTGTATATGGCTGTGTGTGTGTGTAAGTAAATAGCTATTTACATATGCGATAGTGCATTCCAAAGAATCATCTGTCTGAAACTGTCTAGAAATAAATGTGCTGAACAGATAACCTTAGCAGGTTACCTATATATTTTTCCTTTTCTATCAGTCTTGAATATTGCTCTCCTAGATCTCAGAAAAGTTATTTTCCAATCCTGAAGTTTGCCAAGATTTCTCTTTAAAAATTGCTTTTCTTGTGAGTCATTACCCTAGCATTTCATTTCTCAGAAGGGCTCTCTGCTTAGTTTTTCAATTCCACGTGGCTATTACCTCTGTTTGTCAATAGCTAAGTGGTTGTGCACAGATGTGCTTTTTTAATATTTATTTTTCTTCTATACACTTAGCAGTTGTTGAAGACAAAGCTTTTTCCTCTTTGTTTCTGATATATATATATATTCGATAAGAATGCAAGGTTTTCTTGTGCATTGATTTTTTTAAGTTGAAGTGTTTGAAGATGAAATTTTGTTTTCTATAACTTTTCTTCTTGACCTTCACTAGTAGCTCAGTGGTAAAGAGAATCATTCTGCCAATGCAGGAGACCCGGGTTCAGTTCCTGGGTTGAGAAGATTCCCTGGAGAAGGAAATGGCAACCCATTCCAGTATTCTTGCCTGGGAAATCCCATAGACAGAGGAGCCTGGAGGGCTGCATGGGGTTGCAAAAAGTCATACATTACTTAGCGGCTGAACAACTTTTCTTCTCAATTTTAAACCATTGGTTTAACATCATCTAAACCATCCTTTTGTCGTCTACTTTCATTTGAAAAGATGACTATAACGTCAGTGTGTGTGTATGTGTGTGTTCAGTCATTCAGTTGTGTCCAATAATTTGCAACCCCATGGACTGTAGCCCACAAGGCTCCTCTGTCCATGTAATTTTCCAAACAAGAATACTGAAGTACATTATGCTTTATTATGCTTCCCAGGGTGGTGAAATCCAGGATAAACAAAATTCCTAAATAATATTTAAAAGTCAAAATTATGTAGTAATCCCACTGATGGATGTGGCTTTTGGCCCATGTGATTTCATGCTCAGATTTAAGCATGTGTGTGCACGCTTTCCACACACAATAAGAACACAAATTTTATCTTCATCCACAATCAAAATCAATGATCCACAAATAATACCTTCATATTTGTTACTCTGTTTCTGACTCTATTATGTTAAAAATAGGCTTGGAGATGATGGAAGGAAGAGAAAAGAGGGGGCACTATTCAGCTACAAGGACTTCTGTTTTAGAGTTCTAGAAGCACTCTTAGAAGAATGCACAGGAATGCCCTGGTTGTCCAGAATTTAAGAAGCTGCCTTGCAATGCAGGGGGGTTCAGGTTCAGTTCCTGGTCCGTGAGTTAAGATCCTACATATAATGATGCAAATCAACTGGCATAGTGCAACTAACGAGCCCACGCACCACAGCTAGAAAATTCATGCACTGTAATGGAAGATCTGGCATGCCAGAACTAAGACTCAACACAGCCAAGAAAATAAATAAATACTTTAAAAAAAATTGTGATAGAAAGGTTGATAATACAGAGGATTGTTGGGTGGGGAGCAGAAATGCTGACATTTTTACTGAGTGTATCCAATGGCTATTCCTGTATCAGTCTGGCTAGACTAAGATATCTACCAAGCAGAAATAACCCCCAAATCTTGATATTACAGATAATAATCATTTACTTCTTTCTAACTCAGTCTACATGGTCACTGTGGGTGAGTAGCGAGAGGGTGTGGGTGATGACTCTTCTCATTAGAATCGTTCAGAAATCTGGCCTAAGGAAGTCAGCTCACCGTCTCAATCGTTGCCAGCCAATATACCACACAGAATGACAGCACAGAGTCTCACACTGGCAACTGAATATTTGTCTTCTATCTCCTTTGCACATATTCCACTGGCAGAAATATTCTCATATCCCCACCCTACTTCAAAAGCACCGCACGTTCTGCCCTTCCACGTGCCCACAAAGAAGACAGGCAGAAGCACCCCCAAAGCAGAACAGAGACTCACCACTTGCCTGCTTCTCTTTTGAGGACAAATTCATTTCCTACAAAAAAATAAACCTTCCTTTTATTTGTATTCAAGCTTTTGTGCAGCAACCACTGATTCTCCAAATGAAAAAAGTGCTATTCCTTTGTTAATATTTATATTTAGCAACAGAATATAAGACATCTTTTCTAGGACACTTGTCTTTATTTTCTATTCTAGCCAGAGTCTGATCCAATTATCAGCAATATTAGCAGAAGCAAAAAAAAAAAAAAAAAAGAAAAAGTAGTCAAAGCTTTCATAATGATATGAAGCTAATCCCTTGATTCTCACTGCTGCCTGCTATCAATCTGAACAATGACATGCATTTAGGAAGAAAAGAGGAATTTAATCTTTGTCCTAAGAGCTGATACTGTGGTGCACCTTGAGCCCCATAAAAACCTCTTCTTCCTCTGAATGCCCTTCTCCATGGCTGGTCATGTGATGTGGTAGGATGAAGCCAGCTTCGAGTGTTCAAGTGGCTTGAATTTCATTCCTGGATGTATCACTTACTAGCTATGAAATCCTGAGCAAAATTGCTAATTTCTCTGTACTTTTTCCTTCTCTCTGCAAAATTGGAGTAAATAAAATGCTTCATAAATAGAAAAGCTGCTGTAACATTTTATATTGTTCCTTCATCCCTTCTTCCCTCAACTTTCCTCCAGCTCTCATAACACTTTAACCATAACTTTTATTTTTAATTTTATGATAGCAATTTTGCACATATATACATGAGATTACATAGGAACAGAGTAATGTCTGCTACTTATGATAACACTTCCAATCCTGTATCAGAAACTATATCAAATGGGGCTGCATTTCACAAATGAGCCAGCTGGGGACTCCAAAGCAGGAGAATACTTGCACCCCATACCTGTTCTTGGCGACCTCACAACATGGCTGGGATGACAAATGCAAAAAAATAAGCTGTATTTTGTCTTAATTTTGCATTTATTGTCTGCCATAGCACTCCTAAACAGTAAGTTACCATTTCCTTACAAATTAAAAATAAAACTGCTTGCAGGCAGGATCTATTCTTGTTTTGTGCTTCCCTTTGCAATGTTGGGAACATACCCTGGAGAAGGGAGACGCGACCCACTCCAGTAGTCTGGCGTGGAGAATTCCATGGACCACGAAGTCCACGGGGTCACAAAGAGGCGGACACGACTGAGCAACTTTCACTTTCACTTTTGCAATGTCAAGTCCAATGCTGGGCAATGGTAGGAGTTCAAGAAATGGTTGCGACTATCCAGCCTCTGAGAGTCTTTTCTTATGGTTAAAAACAGCTATGAGTTGAAAGTGCATGTAACATTTTTTTATTGTCTGCACACTTACCGGTATTACAGAGAGCTGTAGCGATCAGGGATTCAACAAAAACAAGACCAGGAGCTGACTGTGGCTCAGATCATGAACTCCTTATTACCAAATTCAGACTTCAATTGAAGAAAGTAGGGAAAACTGCTAGACCATTCAGGTATGACCTAAATCAAATCCCTTATGATTATACAGTGGAAGTGAGAAATAGATTTAAGGGCCTAGATCTGATAGAGTGCCTGATGAACTATGGAATGAGGTTCGTGACATTGTACAGGAGACAGGGATCAAGACCATCCCCATGGAAAAGAAATGCAAGAAAGCAAAATGGCTGTCTGGGGAGGCCTTGCAAATAGCTGTGAAAAGAAGAGAGGCGAAAAGCAAAGGAGAAAAGGAAAGATATAAGCATCTGAATGCAGAGGTCCAAAGAATAGCAAGAAGAGATAAGAAAGCCTTCTTCAGCGATCAATGCAAAAAAATAGAGGAAAACAACAGAATGGGAAAGACTAGAGATCTCTTCAAGAAAATTAGAGATACCAAGGGAACATTTCATGCAAAGATGGGCTCGATAAAGGACAGAAATGGTATGAACCTAACAGAAGCAGAAGATATTAAGAAGAGGTGGAAAGAATACACAGAAGAACCGTACAGAAAAGATCTTCAAAACTCAGATAATCATGATGATGCAATCACTAATCTAGAGCCAGACATCTCAGAATATGAAGTTAAGTGGGCCTTAGAAAGCATCACTACGGAAAAAGCTAGTAGAGGTGATGGAATTCCAGTTGAGCTGTTTCAAATCCTGAAAGATGATGCTGTGAAAGTGCTACACTCAATATGCCAGCAAATTTGGAAAACTCAGCAGTGGTCACAGGACTGGAAAAGATCCGTTTTTATTCCAATTCCAAAGAAAGGCAATGCCAAAGAATGCTCAAACTACCACATAACTGTACTCATCTCACATGCTAGTAAACTAATGCTCAAAACTCTCCAAGCCAGGCTTCAGCAATACGTGAACTGTGAACTTCCTGATGTTCAAGCTGGTTTTTGAAAAGGCAGAGGAACCAGAGATCAAATTGCCAACATCCACTGGATCATGGAAAAAGCAAGAGAGTCAAGAAAAACATCTATTTCTGCTTTATTGAATATGCCAAAGCCTTTGACTGTGTGGATCACAACAAACTGTGGAAAATTCTGAAAGAGATGGGAACACCAGACCACCTAACCTGCCTCTTGAGAAATCTATATGCAGGTCAGGAAGCAACAGTTAGAACTGGACATGGAACAATAGACTGGTTCCAAATAGGAAAAGGAGTACGTCAAGGCTGTATATTGTCACCCTGCTTATTTAAATTCTATGCAGAGTACATCATGAGAAACGCTGAGCTGGAAGAAACACAAGCAAGAATCAAGATTGCCAGGAGAAATATCAATAACCTCAGATATGCAGATGACACCACCCTTATGGCAGAAAGTGAAGAGAAGCTTAAAAGCCTCTTGATGAAAGTGAAAGAAGAGAGTGAAAAAGCTGGCTTAAAGCTCAAGATTCAGAAAACGAAGATCATGGCATCCGGTCCCATCACTCCTTGGGAAATAGATGGGGAAACAGTGGAAACAGTGTCAGACTTTATTTTGGGGGGCACCATCACTGCAGATGGTGACTGCAGCCATGAAATTAGAAGACGCTTATTCCTTGGAAGAAAAGTTATGACCAACCTAAATAGTATATTCCAAAGCAGAGACATTAGTTTGCCGACTGAGGTCCGTCTAGCCAAGGCTATGATTTTTCCTGTGGTCATGTATGGATGTGAGAGTTGGACTGTGAAGAAGGCTGAGGGCCCAGGAATTGATGTTTTTGAATTGTGATGTTGGAGAAGACTCTTGAGAGTCCCTTGGACTGCAAGGACATCCAACCAGTCCATTCTGAAGGAGATCAGCCCTGGGATTTCTTTGGGAGGAATGATGCTAAAGCTGAAACTCCAGTACTTTGGCCACCTCATGAGAAGAGTTGACTCATTGGAAAAGACTCTGATGCTGAGAGGGACTGGGGGCAGGAGGAGAAGGGGACGACAGAGGATGAGATGGCTGGATGGCATCACGGACTCCATGGTCGTGAGTCTGAGTGAACTCCGGGAGATGGTTATGAACAGGGAGGCCTGGTGTGCTGCGATTCATGGTGTCGCAAAGAGTCAGACACGACTGAGCGACTGAACCTAACTGAACTGGAGCAATCAGGAAAAATCACGGACTCTAGCCACGTGCACACAAGTGCTCAAATTCTTATTCGGCCTCTAAAATCTATGAGTTCTTTTCTTTTCTGCCTTGTTTGTTTGTTTGTTTGGCTGCACCATGCAGCATGTGGGATCTTAGTTCTCCAAGCAGGAATGGAACCTGCACCCCCTGTGCTGGGAGCATGGACTCTTAACCACTGGACCGATGAGAAATCCCTAAAGTCCAAGAGTTCTTAAATTACTGGAATCTGATTTTAGGTGTAGAATGGTCAATAAAATGGGACATATAAAATGCTTTGCACAGCCTCTGGTGCATAGTAGGACCTCAGTAATGGTAGAACTTCTACTTTTTAGCATTATTTTTTAAATTTTTAAATATAAATTTATTTAATTTAATTGGAGGCTAATTACTTACAATATTGTATTGGTTTTGCAATACATCAACATTAATCTGCCACGGGTGTACACATGTTTTCCATCCTGAACCCCCCTCCCACCTCCTTCCCTGTACCATCCCTCTGGGTTATCCCAGTGCACCAGCCCCAAGCATCCTGTATTATGCATCGAACCTGGACTGGCGATTGGTTTCATATACGATATTATACATGTTTCAATGCCATTCTCCCATATAGCATTATTTGTACTTGCTCAATACATATGAAAGGGATAAGTATAAGGCATTAAAACAAGGCTTTCATAAATGATGACAGAGCTGAAATTACACAGTGTATTAGAATTAGTAGCTGTTTCCCATCTTCCTGACCCAGGATATCTATATTTTTGAGTTTACTGTTTAAGTATTGATAGTTTTATATATTTAGCTCAGGTGGTTGAGGAGGAAAGAGTTATGTAATTGTCATAACTAAAATGTATTCATGGAGATTAAGGAAACTACCTCTAAAGCCACCTGACTTCCATCAACCAAGAAAACCTCAAACAGGAAGAAGTGAAAGCCTCACTTTGGGTAGTCCACTTTATATAGTAATGACTATACACAGTAATGGATCTATTCCTGTGGAAATCCATTCTATAAAGAGAAGTTCTGTGTTAAACCATTTCAGATCTTTCTAAAAATCTATATCACCTACATTTGTCCTTGGGTTTTTCCCACTTCGTTGAGTCCTCTCCCTTTTAAAGGAGACACAGCAGCCACACAGCATGGGAAAGACACTAACATTTTTCAGTTCATGCTTCTGCCTGTGGGTGAGTGTTGCATTGAAACCTTCTCTTCGAAATTCCAACTCTCTAGGATGATTATAAACGAGGCTATTTATTTCCAGTTAGCGATACTTCGGTGTTTGTTGATTTTATCGGCTGACGATGAAAAGGGTTTCTCAAATGGCACAGGGGTAAAGAATTCACTTGCCAGTGAAGAAGATGCAAGAGGTGTGGGTTCAATCCCTGGGTCGGGAAGATCCACTGGCAAATAAAAGAGCACCCCACTCTGGTATTCTTGCCTGGGAAATCTCATGGACAGAAGAGCTTGGTGGGCTCCAGTCTGTGAGAATGCAAAGAGTTGGACATGACTTAGTGACTAAAGAGCCACAGAAATAAAAAGCACTAAATTAAGATGAGATGACTCAATCACTAGATCAGGAAAATGATGACTGCATGACCTTGAGGACTGGAAGGCCCAAAACAAATTTCCCTAGAGAAGCTTCTCCATTGTGTCCAGGTGAGGGGAGTTTATTAAAAAGACCCAAGATTCAGGTGGCATGGGGCAAGCATAAATATATCTGTGACTTTGAAAAAGTCACCTAACCTCTAGGTAGAGTTGAGTATAACCTTGTTAAGGAAAGTGACTTTGTCTAACTTGTTTGTTACTGACTCCACTTAACCTCACACCTTTCCTGTTATATAATGTTGCTGATTAGCTACTGGTTAATGTCATAAATCAATGACTCAGTGAATCTCATTTCTCCCCACCCCTGAAATATGAATCAGTGGGTTTCCCTGGTGGCTCAGTGGTAAAGAACCCACCTGCCAATGCAGAAGATGCTGGTTTGATACCTGAGTGAGGAAGATCCCCTGGAGAAGAAAATGGCAACCTACTCTAGTATTCTTGCCTGGAAAATCCCATGGACAGAGGAGCCTGGTGGTCTATAGTCCTTGGGGTTGCAAAAGAGTCAGACACAACTTCATGACTAAACAACAATAAACTTGAATAGTACTACCCTTCATATAGCAAGTTTTCAATAAATATGAGTGTTTTTATAATCATCTCAAGCTTCATGGACTATCCTGGAAGACAATCTCACCAACTAGTACCCAATAGGAATTGCCTCTGCTGAAACAGTTTCCTGATCAGACTCACATGGCCTTCCTGGACACTTGTTGGGGGCCAGTGTGAGGAACTCCGCCCATGGCAAAGGTCATGAGGAAAAAGAAACTTGGCATATGCAAAGGCGTGATCAAGCCTCAGGAGATCCCCTGTTCCTGAGCATCTACCCCAAAACCAGAGTACTTTACAAGGAGCTCTCCCCCATCACCATTTCTCTCAGAGAAGAAGTTAACTTGCAGCCCCAGTTAATAAAAATTCTTGGGCTTGATAAGAGTGCTTCAACTTACAAACTCTGAAGGTTCTCTGGCCTGCCTGATCAGGTTGTCCAGCCACATGTGATTGTTTACAGCCTCCCAGCTATGAGAGGCATGGGATGCTTTAAAACTTTCTAAATACAGACTCTTTTGAGAAGTTAGAAGATTATTAGTATAGTATTAGTGGGTTGATTAGGAATTATATTGGTGAAAGGGTTTTTTCATTTGTCATGCCAATAATTACTGCTAATTCCCTGCCCTGGGTGTGACAAGGGTGGCTCAGGTCAAATCTCTCTGCTGACAGACTAGCTTGTGTGACAACCTCTCAACCATAAACAGCACAGAGAGTTTGGAGTATTAGCATAGGGCTTTTCTCATTTAATTTCCCACAGGCCTTCATATCCTTAGGCACCTGAGAATATATTAATCAATGTATTTGGAATATAGAAAAGAAATATAGTAGTTTTTGATGTTAGCAATACTAGACTTTTTGAGTTAATGAATTTTCTCTTTTGTTATAGACTACTGTACTTTGTTATAAATCACTGTGTCCTTGCTATGCAAAAATGTAACCTTATCACTATCTTAAGACTAAATAGATTGTAAAGGGAGCATTGGTGAAGGATTTTCATTTGTTGGACTGATGTTTGCTGCTAAGTCTTCATATTCCCTACCCTTATAATAAATATAACTAGCATATAGGAGAAATAAGTATTAACCTTTAACATATAAGAGAAATAAGTATTAACCTTTAAGACTAATCACGTTAAACCTTAGGTTAAGTAAACTCCTTTCTTGATTGTAACTCACTACACCCTCACCCTATAGGAATGCAACTTTATTTGGAGGGTGGTGCCTGAAAAAATCACTCCTGGAAAAGTAAGCTTTCTGGTTAACTGACCAGTATCAGAAAGGGCCATAAAATGTCAGCGGACCTCATGGTCAGAAGATGATGTAAAAACTCATAAGACCTTTGTATAATTTTATATGAAACACCTGATTGTGACAAGGGTCAGGTCTGCTGACCCCCGCGTGACTCTGTATTCATCCCTATGTGTAACAAAAGATATATAAACAAACCTGAAAAATAAAGAAATCAGATCAGTTCCGGAAAGACTGATTCCCTCATGTAGTTCCTTTTTGCTCCCCAATTTTCTGGCTGAATTCCCATCTGGAGTGTGGGTGCCCACCATTCAGATGGTGCAAATTCCTTGTCTGGAATTTTATTGGTACCCCACGTAAGCCAAGTTTCTTTCTCTCTCTTACTATTTTCTGGCCGAATTCCCATCTGGTGCATAGGACCCACCAAGCCTACTAACTTTGCCTGGGCTTCTAAGATCAGACCGGGGGGGGGGGGGGGGGGAGGGTCATGCCTCAGTGCCTCCTCTCCTTCGGGAGAACGGGAAGACGCCTGTGGCCTACGTAGGTGGTGATTGGTACCCTGTATTAACCAAGTTATTTGGCCTCTTCTTCTCTGCCAAATTCCTAATCCCTCTCTATCTGTAATTAAATAAGTTTTTTCTAGGACGCCTACTCCGTCCCCACCTTCGAATCACCTTGGATCCACCAGGGCTGGACCCCGGCAGACACCCATGAGCACTCAGTGTGAGGGTAAAGACTAGTTTGTGTCCCTGACAAAAAGGATCAAAGAGGAGTCAGCCTAGCCTCAGAAGTTTGATGGAGGCTTCTGGCATGATTGTGTTGCAAAGTAACTTCTCTCTCTGCAAAGCCCTGCTCCCTTCCCTTCCCTGCTGCAGGGGTAGACCTTAATAGCTGATAAAACTTCCCACCTGCCAGTCTACCATTCAATATATCTCCCAGGGATTGCCTCTACATAAGCCCCCAGCAGAAACCAAGTTCAGAAAATGTAAGCCTTATCCAAGGTGTAGGGAATAAGTAAGTCAGTTATCCTCACTTTGTGATTTCTGGCCTATTTCTTTTATGATTTAGTCATTAAATCACATCAGACTCTTGACAACTCCATGGCCTATAGCCTGCCAGGCTCTTCTGTCCATGGGATTTTTCCTGGCAAGAATATTGGAGTGGGTTGCCATTTCCTTCTCTAGGGGATCTTCCCCACCCAGGAATCAACCCTGGGTATCCTGTATTGCAATCAGATTCTTTACCAACTGAGCTACCAGGGAAGCCCACTGGTCTATTTCCCATGACTCTGGATATTAAACATTATCTCTTGCTTTCAGACTACAACAGAGCACTTAAAACACAATTCTTGACCAAAAATATTATATTTTATTCAATTCTTTCTCTTCAGTTTCCCAAAAGTACACAGTTTCTAGGAAAGCAAAATTTAAAATAATAGAAAAAATGTTCATGATTGAAATAATCATAAACAAAGTGAGTCACTAGTCTCACACATCTCCCTTTAACATTGACTTTTATCCTAATCTATTGCGTCAATGTCTTTTGAGTTTGACTCTCAAAGATTGTCAAGTGTTATAAATGCATTTGTTCTTTCAATACGGCATTCCTAATTTGAGGGATACAATAAAAAGTAATTGCAAAGGAAATGCTAAATTTGCAAACAATCTCATTAAATTGATGAAAGAAAGTAACAAGTGTTCTCGGAGAAAGTCCCATTTCTCCTATAAAACCACTGATAGGTAAGGAGGTGGCAAAGTTAAATCAATTAAAATCAAGGGCAAACTACAAAGATAGTCTTGAAGTATTTCAAGAGAAAATGATTTTATTACTAAAGACTGAAAAGGGATCTTGATACAATGCATAAAGTACTAAATATTTTTTTTTAAGTATTCTCTGTAAGATCATAGTATGAAAGGCAGTTGGCAAGTGAAGATTGTTTTATCTTGATCTCATATCCTGTGGTGAAAGTCATGCATCAGCTCCAAAACAGTGAAAGACATTTGATCTTTTCCTTATTCCTTCTAAGAATTAGATCAAGATTGCATTTGCAATTTGCATTTCTAAATATAGGATGAAGTTATTTTCATAGTTGTTAGTTTAATTTATTGTACATTATCTCAGTCAAACTTGACTTTATTTTCTCCAAAATCAATGTCCCTATCTTTCTAGATAAACTTTAACTGGCTTTATCTCAGCAGGTGTTAAACTGAGATAATGAGGGGCACTCTTCTCTTGGGGCTGACCCCTGACCTCCTTTGCTTATTTCTTGTTCTATTGCATCTCTCACCCCTAGAGTTATCCTTTGGTATCCATAGAGTAGTTATTCCCCAATACTAAAATCCATGGATGGTCAGGTTCCCCATGTAAAATGGCACATACTTGCAAATACCTAAGCACATCCTCCCATACACTTTAAATCATCTCTGGATTATTTTTTCTGAATACTTCTCATCTACTAGTTGAACCAGTGATGTAGAGTCCACAGATATGACAGGCCAACTTTACATTACATTAGTTTTTGATTCATTGCACAAACACCTTTCCATTTAAGCACATAGCATCTCAACAATCCAGACCTTTATTGCTTGATACTCCTCTCTGCATCTGAAACTGGAAACCAGGATCTGAATTTCTTTTCTTTAAAAAAAAAAAAAATAGAAGACATCATTATTTTCAAGAGTGTGAATACAAAGTAATTGCAGATGCATAGTACTGAAATATATATATACATATACAGGTAAGTACATATTTGCATATACGCAAATGTGCATACATGCACATACGTACATACATATATGTGCTCAGTTGCTCAGTCATGTCTGACTCTTCGGGGCCCCATGGACTTAGCTCACCAGTCTCCTCTGTTCATGGAATTTTTTCAAGCAAGTATACTGGAATGAGGTGCCGTTTCCTTCTCCAGGGGATCTTCCTGACCCAGGGATCAAATCTGCATCTCTTGCATTGGCAGGCAGATTCTTTACCACCAGTGCCAACTAGTAAGCTCCATGTACATATATACACAAATATATATATTAAACATTGAAAAGCTTTTGCTATTTTTAGCTATTTAAGAATTCATGATGAAGATGCATTTGTATGGGTATGTGAAAATGTTAAAGATTATTAATTTAATGGATATAATCAAAGTGGTTTTAATTTCCTAAAATCTTGAACCTTACAGAACAAGACTAAATGACTGGAGTAACTGTGGGAACTTGAGTTACCAGAATTGGCTAAAAAAAAATATTGTGCCAGCAAGATCTCGCTTCCATGACAGACAACCAGAACCTTCATTAAATTAAAATCATGTTTGAAGCAAAATCCTATTTGCATGACAAACAGCAGAGCATCAGTCAGAACAAACACCAGTGTTTAGGAGTTGGTAAGAATTCTTCAGGAAAAAAAAAAAGCAGCAAGGGGAAATGGGTACCAAATTAAGGATGAAGAATGGGAAGCCAGAGCATAGAGCTTTTGCATAGAATAATTCCTGTCTACACGTTTCAGCCAAAAAATGTTAGAAAGAGGTTTTGTTTTGCTTTTTATTGAGAAATTTAATATTTCCTGTCATATCAGCAAACAAAAGCTGTCATGGTCATTAGTGATTACAGCCACCGCCAAAGGGTAAGTCGGTGAGCCCTCAGGGAATTCAGGAAGGAAAGAGTACTATCTAGCAGGCATCGGACTGCAGCCACTCCCCATGGTGAGCCCTGAGGAAAGGAAGCACAGGACCTGAAAACAGGCCCCAGATCGCTGAGCTGCATATCAAAGGAAGAATTTCAGTGAGACCAGACTCTGGACTCTTTCCACACACAGAAAAGTGCTATATTTGATAACTTGAGAGATCTGGTTTTCTTTAAATAACGATAGTCTTTTAATATTTCAACTACCTTTCCTTTGTTGCAAAACTTCTGTATAACCTGGCTCCTCTCCTTGCCTCCTAGGAGTAGTTCTCTCAGGGTTACTTGGATTGCTGCCTCCAGGTTTCAGTCCTAGAAATTCCCATTGACTAAAGTGCAACTCAGCTTTTAGATGGTGAGTATTTTTAAGTTGGCATTACATTTATAAAATGAGAACAAATTCCAACTGAAGAGAAAGACAGAGGGGAAGGAGAAAAGGAGAGAGGAAGAGAGATTGGAAAGGGAGGGGAGGAAAGGAGTGAGAGAGAGGGAGAAGGGATTCTTTCTTCCACAGAAAGAGAATGAATGCAGGCATGAGGTCTGAAGCATCCAGCCCAAGAGCCAGCAGCTAAAGAGCTTGGCAGGCTGCAGGAAGCAGGTGTGCTTGGCTGTAAAACAAGCATTGTCTGCCAGGCCCTGGAATACTCCTAGACTCATGTGGACCACACAGGCATGTGGGACTGATGATAAACAGGGAAGGAGGGGAGATGCAAGACTAGGATCTGAGTAATAAGTAGAACCCAGATTTCTCATGCACCCTCAGGTTCCCCCAGCATCTCTCCCACTCAGAGTTTTAGAAAGAGATCCCCAGTACCTTACACCTGGTCCTTGGCTCAGCTTTAGGGAGTGAGCTTGTTATCACGGTGAGAATGTGAGCTCTGGATTCAGAAGTAACTTCATCTAAGAATGGGGACAAGGTAGATTTCTGTGAAAATCAGATCATAAGTGTGAATATGCTGCATATACAGCTTGCACTGAGCAAATAGTCAGCCACGCCTCTTCCCTTGGACATGAGCAGAGCCTATCTTCTCCCTCAGTCTAGGTAGCAACACAGATGCCAAGTGTTCAAGCTGGCTTTAGAAAAGGCAGAGGAACTAGAGATCAAATTGCCAACATCCCTGGATCATTGAAAAAGCAAGAGTTCCAGAAAAACATCAATTTCTGCTTCATTGACTATGCCAAAGCCTTTGACTGTATGGATCACAATAAACTGTGGAAAATTCTGAAAGAGATGGGAATAATACACCACCTGACCTACCTCTTGAGAAACCTATATGCAGATCAGGAAGCAACAGCTAGAACTGGACATGGAACAACAGACTGGTTCCAAATAGGAAAAGGAGTACGTCAAGGCTGTATATTGTCACCCTGATTATTTAACTTCTATGTGGAGTACATCATGAGAAATGCAGGGATGGAAGAAACACATGCTGGAATCAAGATTGCCGGGAGAAATATCAATAACCTCAGATATGCAGATGACACCACCCTTATGGCAGAAAGTGAAGAGGAACTAAAAAGCCTCTTGATGAAAGTGAAAGAGGAGAGTGAAACAGTTGGCTTGAAGCTCAACATTCAGAAAATGAAGATCATGGCATCTGGTCCCATCACTTCATGGGAAATAGACAGGGAAATAGTGTCAGACTTTATTTTTGGGGCTCCAAAATCATTGCAGATGGTGGCTGCAGCCATGAAATTAAAAGACACTTACTCCTTGGAAGAAAAGTTATGACCAACCTAGATAGGATATTGAAAAGCAGAGATATTACTTTGCCAACAAAGGTCCATCTAGTCAAGGCTATGGTTTTTCCAGTGGTCATGTATGATGTGAGAGTTGGACTGAGAAGAAAGCTGAGCACCAAAGAATTAATGCTTTTGAACTGTGGTATTGGAGAAGACTCTTGAGAGTCTCTTGGACTGCAAGGAGATCCAACCTGTCCATTCTAAAGGAGATAAGCCCTGGGGATTTCTTTGGAAGGAATGATGCTAAAGCTGAAACTACAGTACTTTGGCCACCTCATGCGAAGAGTTGACTCATTGGAAAAGACTCTGATACTGGAAGGAATTGGGGGCAGGAGGAGAAGGGGACGACAGAGGATGAGATGGCTGGATAAGTGTCACTGACTCGATGGACGTGAGTTTGAGTGAACTCCGGGAGTTGATGATGGGCAGGGAGACCTGGAGTGCTTCAGTTCATGGGGTCGCAAGGAGTCAGACACGACTGAGTGACTGAACTGAACTGAACTGAACCTTGTGAAGAAGAGCTTGGACCTGCATTCCCTTCTTCTTTACTTATGAAGTAACATTTATTATTTAGAGGCAGCATGAAAGCATGAAAGGAGCAGCCCTGACCTGGGAGCCAAGAAAGCGGGAAATTACTATGTCTTCTTCCCTAGGTACTATCATCACCTTGGGAAGACCCTATTTCTGTGCTTCAGTATCCTAAACTGTATTAGTATAGAAACAGAACCAGTAGGAGATAGACAGATAGATAAATAGATAGGTAGATAGAGATAGGTAGATATGTACGTGTGTGTGTGCATGCTAAGTTGCTTCAGCCAGGTCTGACTCTTTGTGATGCTATGGACTGTAGTCCTCCAAGTTCCTCTATCCATTGGATTCTTCACAAAATAATACTAGAATGTGTTGCCATGCCCTCCTCCAGGGGATCTTCCAGACCCAGGGATCGAATTGCATCTCTTAAATCTCCTGCATTGGTAGGTGGGTTCTTTATCACTAGCACCACCCGGGGAGTCCAGATATGTATGCACTAACTAATATTCATCTTCATATTTATATCTATCTATCTATCTACATATATATATATTTAAACTAAGGAATCAGCTCAAGCAATGTTGGATGCTGGGAAGTGCCAAGATCTGCAGTCAGCAAGCTGGCCATTGTTGACCCACGAGTGGCAACGCTTCGGTCCTAGTCTGAAGACCTGAGAACCAGAAGAACCATTGGTCCCAGTTCAAAGCACGCAGCTTCAAGAACCAAGAAGAACTCATGTTTCAGTTAAAGTTCAAAAGAAGTAAGATTAAAAAAAAAAAATGATGTCCCAATTCAAGGCAGTCAGGTAGAAGCCATGCCCTCTTATACTAGAAGAAGTCACACTTTTTGTTCCATTAAGGCTTTCAACTGCTTGCATAAGGCCTGCTTACATTAGGGAGGGCAAACTGCTTTACTCAGACTACTTATTCAAATGTTAATCTCATCCGGGAACACTCTCACAGATGCATCCAGAATAACATTTGACCAAATGTCCAAGAGTCATGTGGCTCAGTCAAGATGACACATAAAATTAACCATCACATCACTCATACTATGTGGAAGGAAAAAGGGACAGGAAGGATGAGTAGAGCCCAGAAATGTAGAATTTAAACCCCAAGAAATCGATGGATATTTTATCATCCCCTCGAAAACAAGACAAAACATTTAAATTCTATAGAATAGTTGAAGGAGGCACAGTGGAAAATGACTGAATTATGGGGAGAAAAAAAAAAAAAACTAGACTTGGATTTTCCTAGAAGACTTAAATCATTAATGATAAATAGAAGCATCATCACTGTTTAGTATATGTCCACCACAACCCATGCCTTTTACGTGTATCCTCTTCTATTCTTGTAACTTTTAGAAATGAGTTTCATTAGGTTTATACTGAGGAAGGGGCAGAGGCTTAGAGGGGATGAGTAACATATCCAGGGTCACTTAGCTAGTTAGTGACAATGCTGGGACTTTCCTGGGTTTCTCTGGTGGTTCAGATGGTAAAGAATCTGCCTGCAATGCAGGAGACCTAGGTTTGATCCTTGGTTTGCAAAGATCCCCTGGAGAAGGGCATGGCAACTCACTCTCGTAGTCTTGACTGGAGAATTCCCATGAACAGAGAAGCCTAGTGGGCTACAATGGAGTCTCAAAGAGAGAGACGTGACTGAGAGCTAAGCACAGCACAGATTCTGTTCCTTTTAAATTATAGTTTTGTTATCTACAGCATCCACTGTGTCCTGATACCTAGGACAGCACATGGCAAATGGTGGTTACTCAACAAATATTTGTTGAATGAATAGAGAGTGACACCCAGACAGTCTTTTTACTTCTGCCTTTGTTTTCACTAGCTCTGTCTCACAGGAACCTCATTCAACCATACCACCAATCCATGTTTGCCCTATTCCTGAGTCAGTCAATTCTAAATAAAGAAATAAGGTACCCATAATGCCAGCCTAGATAGCATATTGAAAAGCTGAGTTTGTCAGCAAAAGTCCATCTAGTCAAGGCTATGATTTTTTCAGTGGTCATGTATGGATATGAGAGTTGGACTGTGAAGAAAGCTGAGAGCCGAAGAATTGATGCTTTTGAACTGTGGTGTTGGAGAAGACTCTTGAGAGTCCCTTAGACTGCAAGGAGATCCAACCAGTCCATTCTGAAAGAGATCAGCCCTGGGATTTCTTTGGAAGGAATGATGCTAAAGCTGAAACTCAAGTACTTTGGCTACGTCATGAGAAGAGTTGACTCATTGGAAGACTCTGATGCTGGGAGGGATTGAAGGCAGGAGGAGAAGGGGACAACAGAAGATGAGATGGCTGGATGGCATCACCGACTTGATGGATGTGAGTTTGAGTAAACTCTGGGAGTTAGTGTTGGGCAGGGAGATCTGGCGTGCTGCAATTAATGGGGTTGCAAAGAGTCGAGCATGACTGAGCAACTGAACTGAACTGAACTGAACACTAGCCCCATGAGCTCATGGTATCTGGATATTTCTTCTCTAAAAGACTGAGTTTTTCCTGATAGAAATGGCCTCTGGGAACCCATAAAACCCTCATGTTTTGGCGTTTCAAATCCGTCTCCCTGTAGCACACTAGAAACAATATTCGTGTTAGCTTTCTGGTTTTCCATTTCAAAGAAGCATACTGCACTTTTAGGTACTCTGATATGTGATACACAATAAAAAATCAACATCAGTCAGATCTATGTTTGCATTTCTGATCCTCCACTTAGGGCTTATGAATTGGAGCCCAAAATTAAACTTTTAGAGCCTTTTCCTACTGGTAAGCTTTGTAAGTTTGTCCCTGGCACTTAAGTCTATTTAGGGATTTAGTGTCTTAATCCATGCAAAATACTTAAAACAGTGCCTAGTATACAGGATAGAACCAAGAAGGATGACTTACTAGCTACTGCCATTTCCCAGTTGCAACCTCCAGCATCATTCTACAGATGTTTTGTTTCTTTGGAGAGAAATTTCTAGTGTTAATCTTATTCAAAAAGCTACCTGAAGTGCATATACTTTTTTGAAAAATTGAGTTATAGATACTCATGCGGTTCTTTGGTGACTCAGTGGTAAAGAATCTGAGTGCAGTTCAGGAGATGCAGTTTTAACCCCTGGGTTAGGAAGATCCCCTGGAGAAGGAAATGGCAACCCATTCCAGTATACTTGTCTGAGAAATCCAATGGACAGAGGAGTCTGGTGCACTAAAGTCCATGGGGTAAAAATTGCTGGACACAACTTAGTAACTAAACCACCATCACAGATGCTTACAATGTTGTGTTAGTTTCTGCTATAGGATGAAGCCATAAATGTGTGTGTGTGTGTGTGTCTATGTGTGTATGTTTGTGTGTATATATATATTCTGTCCTATATACCAAGCACTGTGCCATACATACATATACACATGGAGAAGGTATGTATATATTTTGTTGTTCAGTCATTTGTGACTCTGCAGCCCCATGTACTGCAGCACTCCAGGCTTCATTGTCCTACACCATCTCCTGGAGCTTGCTCAGACTCATGTCCATTGAGTCAGCAATGCCATCAAACTGTCCCCTGTCGTCCCCTTCTCCTTCTGTCTTCAATCTTTCCCAGCATCAGGGTCTTTTCGAATGAGTTGGCTCTTCACATCAGATGGCCAAAGTATTGGAGCTTCAGCTTCAGCATCAATCCTTCTGATGAATATTCAGAATTGATTTCCTTTAGGATTGACTGGTTGGGATCTCCTTGCAGTACAAGGTACTCTCAAGAGTCTTCTCCAACACCACAGTTCAAAAACATCAATTCTTAAGCATTCAGCCTTCTTTATGGTCCAACTCTCACATCCATACATGACTACTGGAAAAACCATGGCTTTGACTAGAGGGACCTTTGTCAGCAAAGTGATATCTGCTTTTTCATATGTTGTTGAGGTTGGCCATAGCTTTTCTTCCAAGGAGCAGCTATCTTTTAATTTCATGGCTGCAGTCATCCTCTGCAGTGATTTTGGAGCCCGAGAAAATAAAGTCTGTTACTGTTTCCATTGTTTCCCCAAATATTTGTCATGAAGTGATGGAATGGGATGCATGATCTTTGTTTTTGAATGCTCACTGTTAAGGCAGCTTTTCCACTCTCCTCTTTGACCTCCATCAAGAGGCTTTTCGGTTCCTCTCCACTTTCTACCATAAGGGTGGTATGCATCTGTGTATCTGAGGTTATTGATATGTCTCCCAGAAATCGTATATATTCATGTATATATGTGTGTATGTATATCCCCTCTCCTCCCTGGACCTCCTTCCCTCCCCCAGTCCCACACGTCTAGGTCTTCACAGAGCACCGGACTGAGTTCCCTGTGCTATATAGCAACTTCCTACTAGCTGTTGCTCAGTCACTTCAGCTGTGTTCACTTCTTTGTGACGCCATGGACTGTAGCCCACCAGGCTCTTCTGTCCATGGGATTCTCCAGGCAAGAATACTGAGTGGGTTGACGTGCCCTCCTCCAGGGGACTGAACCCATGTCTCCTGCGCCTCCTGCGCTGGCAGGCAGGTTCTTAGACACTAGCATCACCCGGGAAGCTCATGGCAGTGTGCATATCAGGCCCAGTCTCCCAGTTCACACCCCCTCAGCATGGCCATCTGTCTGTTCCTACACCTGCATCTCTATTCCTGACCTGTGAACAGGTTTTTCTCCAGCATTTTTCTAGATTTCACTTGCATTTGTCAACACATGGTATTTTTCTCCTTCTGATGTACTTGGCTCTGTACGACAGACTCCAGATTCATCCACATCTCTACAGATGATCCAATTTTGTTTCCCTTATTGTTGAGTAATACATTCAATGGACGTGAATCTGAGTGAACTCCGGGAGTTTGTGATGGACAGGAAGGCCTAGCATGCTGCAATTCATGGGGTCGCAAAGAGTTGGACACGACTGAGCGACTGAACTGAACTGAACTGAACTGAATACTATATATGTGTACTGTACTTTCTTTATCTATTTGTCTGTTGATGGACATTTAGGTTACTTCCATGTCCTGGCTGTTATAAATATTGCTGCATTGAACACTGGGGTGCATATGTCTTTTGGAAGCATGATTTTCTCTGGGTATATGCCCAGAAATGGAATTGCTGGGTTGGACTCTGCATTCAAATGATTGCCCTTGCCAGGGTCAGTTTTGCTGGTTGAGTTGTTTCTCTCTACCTCACACTCCTCTTCTTGGCTTGTTAACGTATTGACTTAACAAAATGCTCCTGTCCTATGATTCCACCACCTCCACTGCCTGCACCGCCTCCCAGCCTTTTGGAGAAGTCTTCTCCATGTTTACACAGGCACATGCCACTTTCTCTATTAAAAGTTCCCTTTTGTTTGATTTAACAACCTAATTGTCCCAGTTCACCAATTCCAAAGTGACTCCAGTGAATAGAAACCAGAACGTTTGGAAATCGCCCACAGTCCTATCTGTGCAAGTCTCACTTCAAAATCTCTGGCTGCTGCGTGTTTTCTAATGACCTTCAGTTGCTCAGAGAATGCATAATTCATTTTCCACCTATCTCCAGTAATCCCACTTTCCTAAAGTAAATATTAACTGAACTTATCTGCTAAAACAAGTCCAAATCAAGTCTCTTATCAAATGAACTCAGAGACAGAACAGAAAGCTGAGAATCCGCTCCAGAGGAAATTGTGTTTATTGGGAAGGCAGTCTAAAGCTCCCTTCAGCCTGAAATTCCATTCAATCCAGTTCAACAAACCTTTATTGAACACTCTATATGCAGGTGGCAACAAGGCTAGCGAGGATAGAAAATTGGATTCAGAGTTAGAAAGCTTCATAATAGAAGAAATGGATTTGAATTTCACAGTTACTCTTGACCAATTATGAACTTTGGGAAAATTACTGCAGGGCTCATTTGAGTTAGAATAATACATCACTACAATTAAAATACAGAAGCGCTCAACACCTCTTCCCCACCTCCCTGACACACACAACTTTCAGTAAGACTCCCTGCCTGGATTTTTCAGGGATAAGACAGCGTGTTTTACAGAATATTAACAACAAGTCAGCATCTTGGTGCATGGATGTCATGGAAACAGAAGTTGCAGTCTCTCTAGTTCAAGTCAAAGAGTACAATTATTTTATTTCATAAAAGTTTATAAGGTTCAGTGCTCTTTAAAATATCTTTGCCAATGGAATTCTAGTCTCACCATTTCAGTCCTAATTCTTTCACAGCACCTTTACTTTCTGTCATTATGGGTGATAATAAGAGTAAGTCCAGAAATGTGACTTATAACTTAAACTCGGAGGCATTTGTTCCCAAAGGACTGATCTGATGACCTCACTTTTTGGTTTGGAGTTTTGGATGGTACAGTCTTGGGAAGCCTCCCTCTTTCTGGATTAGGCCACCTGGAACATCTTGGCACCAGGGATGATATGTTGAGCAAGACCTGACCCATTCAGCATCAATAAGTAAGGAGTAGCAAGATTACACAGATGGCACACAGGAAGGGGTTCCAGCTTTTTCTTGCTAAACACACAGCTGCAAAAGGCAACTTTAAAATTTTCTATGAGAAAAGAGTATTGTCTAACTAGATAATGGATCCTTTCTAATAAACAAAAGGGGAGAAGAAAGAAATCACAAAGTTGAGAAAAGTCTAAGACGTGTGCTAATGGACTTTTTAAAACTTTTTGTTTTTTATTGGGCTATAGGTTATTAACAATGTTGTGTTATTTTCAGGTATATAGCAAAGAGATTCAGCATATATATATATATATATATATATATACACATGAATTTTTTTTCAAATTTGTTTCCCATTTAGGTTGCTATGTAATAATGAACAGAGTTCCCTGTGCTATACAGTAGGTCTTGATGGCTATCCATTGTTTTAAATTGGAGTATAGTTGTTTTACAATATTGTGTTAGCTTCTGCTATACGACAAAGTGAATCAGCTATATGTATACGTATGCCCACCCTCTCCTTTCCCTCCCACCTCACCCATACAGGTCACCACAGAGCACAAACCTGACTCCCAGTGCCCATAGCAGGTTCCCACTCGCTACCGTTTTACACATGGTAGTGAACATATGTTAACCCCAGTCTCCTAATTCATCTCACGTCTCCATGTCCACTCATCTGCTTCCTAAGTCTGTGTCTCTATTCCTACCCTGCAAATAGGTTTGACTGTACCATTCACAGCTGTACCAATGACCCAATTTCATTTCTTTTAATGACTAATATTCCATCTTTTTTATCCATTCATCTGTCAAGGGACTCTTAGGCTGCTTCCATGTCCTGGCTATTGTAAATAGTCCTGCAATGAACATCGGGGGTGAAATGTAACAGTCTTAGTCACTCAGTCATGTCTGACCCTTTGCAATATCATAGACTGGAGATTGCCAGACTCCTCTGTCCATGGAATTCTCCAGGCAAGAATACTGGAGTGGGTTACCATTCCCTTCTCCATGGAATCTTCCCAACCCAGGGATCAAATCTACATCTCCTGAAAGGCAGACAGATTCTTTACTGTCTGAGTCACCAGGAGAGCCTTTTGGAAAGTTGATTATCTTTTAAATACAGCATTGTGTATGTGTCGTTCTCAAATTTTTACCACTAAACAGCATTATTCCAAATGCCTGGCTCTCTGCTTGTACCAGCCTTCCCAATAGAACCCTCTCCTACTTGTTTCCTAGGGAATTCAATGATGGACTGAGAAAATGTTTGTGAAAGGATCATGTAGTTGGAAAGTCCTGAAGCTGGCAGAGACTATCACTATAGTTAGCTACTGGGACAGGTGCTTTAAGGGGTAAACAGATGAAAAATCTCAGAGTCAGGGAGAGCTGATTATGAGCAAGAAAAATCCACCGAGAGTCGTGTGAGAAGAATGATGGCAGACTGAAAATAAAAATGGTTAGGAAAAGGCCTGAGCTATCAAGTGAAAGCCAAAACCAGAGGGGGCAATTCTAGAGAAGAGGTTACAAATGTGCTAGAAACCTTCAAGGAAAAACAATTTTGCCCTCTGCAGGGACCATCCAATGTGCCCTCAGTAAAGCATCATTAAACCTGCATGGGCTTAATGAGGTAACTCAACATCATCCAGTTATTAAACAAACAAAACGTTTACTCTTTTTTCCCAGAGAGCTCTCCAACCCACACACCTTCCCTGAGTTCAAATTAAGGAATTAAACATTCTGACTTTCTGCAACAGCCTGTATTCATACCATTAATTTACAGAGTTAGGGACATAAAAGGCAAGACGGGTGTATGTTAATGAGTTTATCTCTGTCATCAGCATCTACCCACTAACACTTCTTTTCTAAAGGAGGATATGAACTAGAAAACTAGAAACACACCTCATTGTTTTAAATACCTTGGAAATAAGAGATATAGTAGAAAAATAATAGGGAAAAAGACAAGAAAAAGACAAAAGTGCAGGTGTACATCTCAGAGTATATTTTTTCCTCCATCATTCACTTTTTTTCCTACATATTTTGATGACATGGAAATATATGATCTTTAAAGTATCCCCCCAAATGTTCACTGATCAGCCAAACCATACATATACTGCACACTCATTCCCTAAGTTGTATCTGACTCTTTGCAACCTCAGGGACTCTAGCCTGCCAGTCTCCTCCATCCATGGAATTTCCCAAGCAAGAATACTGGAGTGGGCTGTCATTTCCTTCTCCAGGGGATCTTCCCAACCCAGAGATCAAGTCCACATCGCCTGCTTGGCAGGTAAATTCATACCTGGATCCTAAACTGATTACACTGATATGTGAAGAATTAATTCTGGCATCCCTGAAATGAACAAGAAGCAAATGACAAGGACACACAAAGGTTTTTATCCAAGATCATTTCCCTTAAATTGGGAGTTTTTATAAGGCCCCAGTCTTACGAAGTAGCCTCAGTGGAATTAAATGTGAAAACTTGTACGTAGAGTGAATCCAGCCACATGTCCTGCCTTTTTCACTCTCAAGCTTCTATCCCAGCTTCTGCTTGTCAGGACTGCCAAAGGCTAACAGGGCTGGAAGTCCATTATTACCCAGCTACTCCATGAGCACAACACAGATAACCAGAGCTGCTGCTCTGTCCAAATGCATGAAATCAAAGTCTCCTCCAAATAACCAAACAGCAGAAGCTACTGTTAAATTAATTACTGTTAAATTCTACCTACGTGAGCCATTTATTTTGGTCTCTTTCCCCCATTTATTGATTCTGTTCTAAATCTTTGTGGACCCCTCTTATCCCGCACATTTCAAGTTGGCTTGTCGCCACTTCAGCATACCATTCCTGCACATTCTAAGCTATGGGTGGACACGACTGAGCGACTGAGCGGAACTGATGGGTGGAAACCTACAAAAATGAAACTGTTACCTCAGAGGGGTAGCTACTTAGTCATGTCTGACTCTTTGTGACCTCATGGAAAGGAGCCACCCAGGCTTCTCTGTCCATGGAATTCTCCAGGCAAGAATACTGCAGAGAGTTGCCACACCCCTCCTCCAAGGGATCTTCTCGACCCAGGGATCGAATCTAAGACTCCTGTATCACAGGCAGATTCTTCACCATATAAGTCCTTCACTTGAAAGTCTTCAGTTCAGTCAGTTCAGTCGCTCAGTAGTGTCCTACTCTTTGCAACCCCATGAATCGCAGCACGCCAAGCCTCCCTGTCCATCACCTCTGCCCAAAACATTTAGTCAAGGCACACACACTGAGAAGATGGCTTTCTGAAAGCATGACTTAGCGGGGACTGAAGCCATGCTGTGAGCTGTAGCCAGTTCACTCTGGCTCACTAAGCTGCTCACACCAGGGAGCAAGAGCCTATAGCTGAGAGCATCTTTCCCCAGTGTCCTTGTCAATGTCTACTCGGTGATAGTTTAGGTCAGCTATGCTGCTGCTAAGTCACTTCAGTCGTGTTCCACTCTGTGCGATCACACAGGCGGCAGCCCACCAGGCTCCCCCATTCCTGGGTTTCTCCAGGCAAGAACACTGGAGAGGATTGCCCTTTCCTTCTCCAATGCATGAAAGTGAAAACTGAAAGTGAAGTCGTTCAGTCATGTTCGACTCTCAGTGACCCCATGGACTGCAGCCTACCAGGCTCCTCCATCCTTGGGATTTTCCAGGCAAGAGTACTGGAGTGGGGTGCCAGTCAGCTATGGGGGGCTTCAATTCTAATTCTTAAAGAGATGGGAAAACCAGACAACCGGACCTGCCTCCTGAGAAATCTGTATGCAGGTCAGGAAGCATACTTAGAACTGGACATGGAACAACAGACTGGGTCCAAATAGGAAAAGGAGTACATCGAGGCTGTATATTGTCACCCTGCTTATTTAACTTATATGCAGAGTACATCATGAGGACTGCTGGGTTGGAGGAAGCACAAGCTGGAGTCAAGATTGCTGGGAGAAATATCAATAACCTCAGATATGCAGATGACACCACCATTATGGCAGAAAGTGAAGAGGAGCTAAAGAGCCTCTTGATGAAAGTGAAAGAGGATAGTAAAAAAGTTGGCTTAAAATAACATTCAGAAAACTAAGACCACGGCATCTGATCCCATCACTTCATGGCAAATAGATGGGGAAACAGTGGAAACAGTGACAGATTTTACTTTTGGGGATCAAAAATCACTGCAGATGGTGGTGGCAGTCATGACTCTTGGAAGAAAAGTTATGACCAACCTAGACAGCATGTTAAAAAGCAGAGACATTACTTTGCCAACAAAGGTCCATCTAATCAAAGCTATGGTTTTTCCAGTAGTCATGTATGGATGTGAGAGTTGGATTGTGAAGAAAGTTCAGCGCCTAAGAATTGATGCTTTTGAACTGTGGTTTTGGAGAAGACGCTTGAGAGTCCCTTGGACTGCAAGGAGATCCAACCAGTCTGTCCTAAAGGCAATCAGTCCTGAATATTCATTGGAAAGACTGATGCTGAAACTGGAACTCCAGTAATTTGGTCACCTGATGGGAAAAGCTGACTCATTTGAAAAGACCCTGATACTGGGAAAGATTGAAGGAGGTGGGAGGAGAAGGGGATGACAGAGGATGAGATGGTTGGACAGCATCAGCAACTCTATGGACATGAGTTTGAGCAAGCTCCGGGAGTTGGTGCACAGGGAAGCCTGGCGTGCTGCTGTCCATGAGGTTGAAAAGACTCAGACACGACTGAGTGACTGAATGGAACTGAACTGATGGAGGAATTAACCTTGTAGTCCAGTGGTCAAGACTCTGTGCTCCTAGTGCAGGGGGTCCAGGTTCAATCCCTGATCAGGGAACTAGATCTCACATGTGTAACTAAAAGCAAGTGTGCCACAACTAAGACCAGGCACAGGCAAATGAATACATAACGTTAAAATAAATAAAATAGAACCAGCTACGGCAGAAGAGCTGGATATTTCCATGAAGGAAATCAGCAAACGCTGTAAATCTGAATGTTCCATTGTGTTTTGCGTTGCTTTGGCCCAGAGAGGCAGTCGACAAAGGCTTCCTAGCACAGCATCAACTGCAGGCTTGAGGAAGGTCACTGAAAGAGATCTCCGGCTTTTTTAAGGCTTTAAGAGAAAAGATCGTTCTTTCTGAGATTTCTCAAGGAAGAATCAGCAAGAAAGGGAAATCCATCACTGAGTCTGTTTTTCTTTCTTTGCTTTAAAACAAGCTAAACCCAATTTCTGATCAGTTACCTCCTACCCACTCTTTGTGTCATCTTCAAACTCCTCAGTGACTTAACTCACATAACTTTTTATACCTTCATTGTGTTAGAACCCAGCCTGTTCTAATTCTGAAACCACTCTATGAATGCATGAGCTTAAATGAGTCTCTTCTCTGCTTTTGGAGTAGGAAATGGCAACCCACTCCAGTACTCTTGCCTGGAAAATCTCATGGACAGAGGAGCCTGGCAGGCTACAGTCCGTGGGGTTGCAAGTATCAGACATGACTGAGTGACTTTCACTCACTTTCTCTGCTTTACCCTCAGGCTGTAACTTTCATTCCTTTCCAAACAAAGCTTTCCCAAAGCATTCTTCTCTCTTTCCTCCATGTTCTTATCTTCCATCACTTCTCACTCACTCTCTGCCACCTGCCTGCTGCCCCCTCAGCTCAAATGCTCTAATTCCTGTCATCAGAGGTTCCTGTCCCCCAGATCCCTTATTGCCACATACCCCACTCTGTCCCTTTTTCTGTAGAGTATACTCCCTCTTGCCTGCCACAGCCTTTCCAAATTGTGGCTCTCCATCTTTATTTCTTATTTTTAAAAGTATTTTTTTCATTAATGTTTAAATTTTTTTCCTGCAGTATGTGGGGGTCTTAGCTCCCCAACGGAACCAAACCGTACCCCATATAGTAGAAGCTTGGAGTCTTAACCACTGGCCCGCCAGGGAAGTCCCGTCACAGCCTTATCTCTGATGAGTCTTCTCTCTCTTCTTGCCTGTGCGGTCCTCCTACTTCAACCCCCAAACTCATGGCTTCTCTAGCAGTCTGCCGGGGCGGAGGGGGACCTGCCACTGGATCCACACAGCTACTGGAACATTTCTTGTAACCACCAATACTCTATATTACTGCAATGTATGCAAATGTGATGTTTGCTCTAGTAGAATATAGATGCCTCCATTGTGAAGAGCATGCCTTATTGAAGTCTAGATTCTTTACAGATCCTCCTCATGTAATAAATTGTATGAAGCAGATGGACTTCCACTGCTGGAACTTCCCAATGCCCTGAGTTTGCCAGTATAACAAAAAACAGTGGCTCTCAAGCAAAGGTGATTTGTCCTTCAAGGAACATTGCACAAAGTCTAAGACTTCTTTTTATTATTATTACTTTTACAACTAGGAAAGGCATGCTACCAGCTACTGGTGTCTAGAGGCCACAGATAGTGCTAAATACCCCACAGTGTACAGAAGAATCTCCACAAAAGAGAATTACCTGGCTCAAAATGTCAATAGTACAGAGGTTGAAAAACTCTGACTTGCAGTGACCACCTTTAGCAGTAAAGAAACCGTCTGCCAATGCAGGAGACATGAGAGAGGCAGGCTCGATCCCTGGGTTGGGAAGGGTCACTGGAGGAGGGTATGGCCACACACTCTAGTATTCTCACCTGGATAATTCTATGGACAGAAGAGCCTGGTGGGCTACAGTCCCCGGGGGCTCAAAGACTGGGACATGATTGAAGTGACTTAGCATGCACTCAGGCATAGTGTCTCTGTGTGCAATTTCTCACAGCAGTTCATAGGCTGTTGAGAACAAAAACTGAATCCTGACTGGTGGTATTTAAAGAAATGCTTGCCCTTGAGATGTATACACGCAGTTGCCTTTTACCAATTTCTAGTCACATAGAAATTTCAACCAGAGTGACTGAAGGTCATAAGGTTTTCTGTATCCATCTGCTCATCCAGCCTAGCCACAGGAGGATCCCCTTTCGGCTTTCTGTATGGTCTTTCTTCTGGCCCTCAGTCCTAAATGAGGCCACAGCAAAGCCACTCACTTTCAACCCTTGGATGTGTCTCTAATGTACAATGAACAAGCCGTAGCAGCAAGAACCCTGAGCGTGTGGATTTCATGCATCTTTAACAAGCATGTGAAATATTCAAAAGCATGTCATACTCATGTTTGATAATCACTTGTTTGAGGAACTGGCACCCAACTCCAGTACTCTTGCCTGGAAAATCCTATGGATGGCGGAGCCTGGTAGGCTGCAGTCCATGGGGTCTCTAAGAGTTGGACATGACTGAGCGATTTCACTTTCACTTTTCACTTTCATGCATTGGAGAAGGAAGGGCAACCCACTCCAGTGTTCTTGCCTGGAGAATCCCAGCGATGGGGGAGCCTGGTGGGCTGCCGTCTCTGGGATTGCACAGAGTCGGACATGACTGAAGTGACTTAGCAGCAGCAGCAGCAGTTTGAGGAAAGTTAATGGCTAGAAGTTAAGAAAGTAAGTTAGTGGCTAGACTTTGAGAGACCCTAAGTCAAAAGGCAGTGACACTCCTGACAATCTGAGTGATTCTGAGTCTTTGCTAGTTCTCACTCAGTATTCTGGTATGTAAAAATGAGGATATTAATACAACACCTCATGGGGTTGTGAAAACGAAATGAAATAATTTGTGAGGAAAGTGTTTAGCAGCTGGCAATCACTTGGTAAATATGAGATGGTGTTAGTGAAACAACTTTGGATTCTTCATGGTTCAGAAAAAGAGACAGAAACTAGGAGGTTCTTTTAATACTTGGGGATTATGGATTGCCATCAAACTAACAACCTACTTTCTATAAGTACTTCATCAGTCTTTATTGTGTTGAATTGAAATGAACTGATTTCAGGAGAGTATATCTTCATCCCATCATTTGTAACCCAGCAACAGCTCAAATAGAACAATGCAGTACCTGGAAGGAATAATTCACGGGCCTTTACAGCAGTGAGGAAAGAAAATAGACGAATATAGTGTATAGAATGCAAGATGTATTACTGTAAGTCACATCCTGGGAATCTTCTATTTCTGTATTAGCATGTGTCTCATGAGTCCAAAGCATCGTGCTAATCTGATGACTCTCCACAGCATCCTGGTATTATCATTTCGACTTTTTGAAACCTGAGCAAACTGAGCTGCAGAAAAATTGAGTAAACTGCTCAAGGTCACCCAGAAGCCAGTCCCAGAAGAGAACTGATAGCTGCTGGTTTCCCGTTTAGCCACGACCCTTCCCAGCACATCGTGTTTGAAGTAGACTGGCGAGTGGCTAATGGATTTGATATTCCTGAACCATTAATATACTTTTTTCCGAGTAATACTCTTGGCAAACTTGCTTATTTTCCAGAGTGAGCAATATTTCTGAAAATAGAATCAGTGAACAAAGTTGATTATCAATCTAAAAGGCCAGTCAGTCTAAAAGTAATGAATGAATTTTCACCCAAAAATGTGGGTTTGGGGACTAATCAAAGGAACGTTTTATACCAATATCAAAAATCTCGAAAGATGGAAAGATTGAATGAAATACATTGAATATCAAGGTAAGAATTTTGCAACATCTAGAAAACATGGATTCTGAATAAGAACAGCCCTTTAGCAAGAGCTTGAACTCCTGCCAAGCAATGCAGGGCACCATGGCATCCTTCCCTGACCTCACAATCCTGGGCATTGGTTTATATCTCAGGCTGCAGCCAACTCATTTCCTCCAGCCCAATCGATGCCTTTCTAATAGCTGAGCATCCTGCTCTGAATCACTTGAAAACCACTAAGATACACTTTCTGTTTATTTTCTGACTTGAGTGAGAGAAGAGCAAGGTCAGTTTATTTTTCCAATGATCATTCTTAATCAATTTTGCTTTCTTTTGAATTTTTGCAAACCCATGTCCAATAATACAGCCATTTAAGCAAATTCAGTTGCTCATGATTTCATAGTTTTTCTTATCTATAGCTACATGTCTGTTTCATATATACAATTTCACCAGAATTATTTAATGAGTGTGTGCTTTTATATCTGCCAAATACAATGTCTTACGCTTCACAGGCACTGAGTTGGAAAAGAAAAAAAAAAAAGATGATACGTATAGATAATAAATTGTTCTTTTTTAATCAGGGGCTTATTTTTATGCCAGGTGCTGTACTGTGCTTAGCTGCTCAGTCATGTCCAACTCTTGTGACGCCCATGTGACTCCATGGATGGTAGCCCATCTGGCTCCTCTGTCCATGGGGATTCTCCAGGCAAGAATACTGGAGTGGGTTGCCATGCCTTCCTCTAGGGAATCTTCCCAACCCAGGGATCAAACCCAGGTCTCTCACATTGCAGGCAGATTCTTTACCATCTGAGCCACTGGGGAAGCCCTTTAGAACTCTCCTAGTATAAGAGTCAGCATATATTAATCATGTGATGGTAAGGAATAAAGTTTCACTGGCCGGGAAAATGCATGTATAGGAGCTATAGAAGATAAGATTGAATAAATTTGTAAATTAGGCAGAGATCATAGTCTTGATGTTATAGAATAGCATGAACAAAAGAATGTGGAGAGATCCAGCCACAAGATGATTAGTTTGTAAATTACATTAGTTAAATTCTAGAGGATGTTTGTAAGCCACAGTCTCCTTGGTGGCCAGCATTCCCAGAAGCTGTCTCATCACCACATCACGGTCATCATCACTATCATCCTTTGATGCTTGAAGGTCAAAGAAAAAAACCCACCAAACTCAGGAAACTGAGTTTATTTATATTATTTTTATCCTCTATGCCCTTTTGGTCGGAGAAACCAATGGCACCCCACTCCAGTACTCTTGCCTGAAAAATCCCAAGGTCAAAGGAGAGCCTGGTAGGCTGCGGTCCATGGGGTCACTAACAGTCAGACATGACTGAGTGACTTCACTTATTTATGCCCTTTTGGTATTCATTTGACATCATTTTATACCAATGAGATAAGATAACTCACTTTCTCAGGATTTGAAAAATCATCAAGTACGTGGTAGAGAATTTGCTTTCTGTGAGCCACATCCAGATACACTTAGTCATCATATGCCTTATTTGAATGTGACAAATTTACACGACTGAGGCTAGAATAAACTTTGCTGATCAACAACAAGGAAGCAAAAGGTATGTAATAAAGTCAGTTTCTCTCTCTATTTCAAATCCTATATTATCTTAACTGCTATTCTATTTGAAACGGAAGATGCTTTTTCCAGATGGCAGTTCTTTGGAAGAGTAAAAGAGTAACCGGAATATACCAAGACTTTTTTTCTCAGATTCCAAGTTCTATTTCAGATAGTAGTTGCCAGTTGCAAAGGAAACTATTATAGGACAATTAAAAGCATCTCTGAACCTGCATATCTGATGGAGAGGGGGATTATTCTCTGTCCTTTTAAAGGCAGTGCTTGGTCTAACCCTTTCGCTGATGAGAAAAGCCCATTCATACTCAAGTTCCTTTGCTTCTTCTCCTCACTTTTTGGGAAAATAGCATAGAAGAGACATTGTGTAATAAGCCATGGATAAAGGAAGACTGCCTGTATGGATGAATCTTGAAGTCAGATTGAACCCACAGACTCACTTTGGCTGTGATATAAGGAAATTGCATTTAAACTTGGAAGATGTTTGGTTGTTTTTTCTTACCTTTTAAAAATAGAAGCATAATTTATGTACAGACTTTATAAAGCACAGACTTTATGTACACTTTGATGAGTTCTGACAAATATAGATGTTTGTATAAACAGCACTGCAATGATGAGACAGAATATTTTTATTATCCCAAGAAGTTCCCTCTTAGTGCTATATTTCTCTCAGTTCTCATCCCCTAGAGATAACTACTGCTCTGACAGCTGTCACTGTAAGTTAGTTTTCTTATTCTAGAACTTCATATAAATAAAATAATATCATACATAATTTGGGAATTCCCTGGTGGTCCAGTGGTTAGGACTGTGTGCTTCCACTAGTGAGGTCCAGGTTCAATCCCTGGTGGAAGAGCTAAATTTTCATAAACTGTGCCTCACTTCAAAATTTTAAAAAAAATATAATCTTATTTTCTGCCTTTCTTTTTGCTGCTGTTACTAAGTCGCTTCAGTTGTGTCTGACTCTGTGCGACCCCATAGACGGCACCCACCAGGTTCCCCCATCCCTGGGATTCTCCAGGCAAGAATACTGGAGTGGGTTGCCATGTCCTTCTCCAATGCATGAAAGTGAAAAGTGAAAGTGAAGTCGTTATGTCGTGTCCAGCTCTTAGCGACCCCATGGACTGCAGCCTACCAGACTCCTCTGTCCATGGGATTCTCCAGGCAAGAGTACCGAAATGGGATGCCATTTCTGTTTGACAAGATATAAATTTCTTGAGATTCACTATTGGTATGATATTTATCTGTAGTTTGTTACTTTTTGTGGCTGAGCATTCCACTGAATGAAGTTGCTACACTTTTCTATCCACTAAACTGTTTGATTTTCCAGGTGACTCAGCCATAAACAATCTGCCTGCCAAGCAGGAGACTTGGCCTTAATCCCTGGGTTGGGAAGATCCTCTGGAGAATGAAATGGCAGCCCACCCCAGTACTCTTGCCTGGAGAATCCCAAGGACAGAGGGAGCCTGGTGGTCTACTGTCCATGGGGTCACAGAGAGTAGAACACACTTAGCAACCAAACAACAACAGCAACACTCTGCTAAATGAAGATACTTCGCTTTCGTATCCATTAAACTACTGGTTAATATTTAAGCTTTCGTTACTGTGAATAGAGGTTTTACGAATGTGTTTTCATATATTTGTTTGTAATATGTATTTTAATTTCAATTCAAAGATTGCTAATCACAGATTTAACGTGATGGCTCTTTTTAGAAGAGGTTGCAGTGGGAGACCAGATATGTTTGAGCAGAGCCTTTTATTCATCTGTGTTCCTTTGGTTGTCTCCGCCCAGGTCATCTTATCCCTCCCCACCCAACCCCATGAGCCATCCCAACCTTCAGTTCCTAGAAGGTATACCTCCTATTCCATTCCTCCTGGGATATCACAGCCTTTCTTCATCCCCCTCACTTAAATAATTAAGTCTTCCTTTTATCACTTCAACACTTTGTAGCTAGTGAGGCGGTACACAGTAACTCCTGTTTAGACTGAATGTCTCTTTTTAGATTGAAAAGCAGCCTGGCATTCTCAGCATACAGGTATACCTCAATTCATTATGCTTTGCTTTATTGTGCTTTGCAGATTATGCAATTTTTCACAAATTGAAAGTTTGCTGTAAGAGTCTAACAACATTTGCTCACTTTATACATCCGTGTCACAATTCGGTAAGACTTAAAATATTTCAAATTTTTCTCATTGCCATTATATTTGCTAAGGTGGATTGTGATCAGTGATCTTTGATGTTATAGTTGCTCTGGGGTTCCACAAACCAGTCCTATGCAAGACAATGAACTTAATCTCCAAATACTGCGTGGGTTCTGAATTCACCAATCAGTCATTCCTCTGTCTTACCCTCTCTTTAGGCCTCCCTATGCCCTGAGACACAACAATATTACAATTAGGCTAATTAATAGCCCTCTAGTTGCTTTTAAGTGCTTACAAAAAGAAAATAGTCTCACATCTTTCACTTTAAATTAAAACTAGAAATGTTTAAGTTTGGTAAAGAAGAAATGTGGAGAGCTGAGCCAAAAGCTAAACCTCTGCAGCAAACAGCCAAACTGTGAATGCATAGGAAAAGCCTTCAGCAACCACCACCCTGATTAGTCAGCAGCCATCAGCCTGAAGCAAAGCCTTCCATCGGCAAAGTCTTTGACTTGTTGAAGGCTCAGATGACGGTTAGCATTTTTAGCAATAAATTTCTTTTTATTCATGTATGTAATTTTTTAGAGATAATGTTATTGTATATCTAATAGACTATTATATAGTATAAGAATAACTTTTATATACACTAGGAAGAAAAGAGTTTGATATTTGCACTGTTTGATATTTGCTTTATTTTTGGTGGTCTGGAGCCAAACCTATAATATCTCTGAAGTAAATGCTTCAGAAACATCTTATCATCCCAAAGTCCCCCTGGGTAAATGGCTTTTCATTCTACAGGTTACCGATTTGCCTATACTTTTTGCATTCATAGTAAAAGGAATCCGCCTTTAACTTTGCATGATCTAGGAGGATTCTGAATGCCTCCTTGCATTTCCTGAGCTGTAGAAAGGGTTGCATTAATAAGGCCACATTTAAAATCTACCCCAGTGCTGCTTCGCGATCCTTGCCGGGATGTACTGAAATGCTCGGCATAATTTACGCAAAGACCTTTCTAAAGATTTAAGGACTACTCAGCCCTTAAAAAGAATAAATTTGACTCAGTTCTAATGAGATGGATGGAATTGGAACCGATTATACAGAGTGAAGTAAGCCAGAAAGAAAAACACCAATACAGTATACTGACACATATATATGGAATTTAGAAGACAGTAATGATGACCCTACATGTGAGACAACAAGAGACACAGAGGTATAGAGTGGGCTTTTGGACTCTGAGGGAGAGGGAAAGGGTGGGATGGTATGGGAGAATGGCAATGAAACATGTATATTTTCCTGTAAGAAATGAGGCGCTAGTCTATGTTCAATGTAGGATGCAGGAGGCATGGGGCTGATGCACAGGATGATTCAGGTGGGGGGGTGGGGGGGTGGGAGGTGGGAGGGGGATTCGGCATTGGGAGATTGTGTTCACCTGTGGCTGATTCGTGTCAATGTATGGCAAAACAAATACAGTATTGTAATTAAAAATAAATAAATAAATGGAATTAAGTAACTACAAAAAAAAAAAAAAAAAGATTTAAGGACTTTGCTACAGTGGTGCATGCCTGCTAAGTTGCTTCACTCTTTGCAAATCTATGGATAGTAGCTCATCAGGCTCCTCTCTCTCTAGGGGATTCTCCAGGCCAGAATACTGGAGTGCATGCCCGCTAAGTCGCTTCACTCTTTGCAAATCTACGGATAGTAGCTCATCAGGCTCCTCTCTCTAGGGGATTCTCCAGGCCAGAATACTGGAGTGGGCTGCCATGCCCTTTTGCTGGAGATCTTCCCAACCCAGGGATTGAACATGGGTGTCTCACGTCTCCTGCACTGGCAAGCAGGTTCTTTACCACTAGCGCCACTGGGGAAGCCCTTGTTAGCATGGAGGGTGCTTTATTTGAGGAAGATGACCTGGCTATGGGATCACCAGAGAATTTGTTTTGAGCGGGGGGTGGTAGGAGAGTTGTCAGAGTTTTAGCTCTGGCATGCAGTTATGCTGGAAGCTCTCACACATTCCCCGTGCTTCCAGAGGTGCCTTAAGTCTAGCTGATTTAACCCCATCCACTGATTCATTCCGTTTTTTCTCTGAGATGAACTGGTGTACAGAGGATACCATTTAAAACCTGTTTCATCTCTTGGCTTTTCGTTTGGGGTCCTAATGTTATATGATATCCCAACTACTTTAGAGACTTTCTAAGCAAGTAGGCAAGGCACGTTGTACCCATTTTATAGATGGTAAGAATGAAACTGAGTAAGGGGCTTGTTATGTTGCATTACAAATGATACCATTTTAGGTATCACTAGTTTCGTACCCATATGAGTGGAGACACCAACTTTTCTCTGTTCTGAAAGAAATCACTAGAGCAATTCTAATGTCTTAAGGTAGATGTCCATTGTAAGGGAAGGTCTTGACAAGGTAATCCCTCCAAATTCCCCTTGACCTGTGCAGCTGGCACTGAGGCACGGTTTAGTAAATCTGCAAATGAGAAAAGAAATCTCCTGGGAAGAAAAAGATCTAGATTCTGACCCCTTTCTTTTTAAGGGCCACTGTCTGAGACTGTCCCTAATGGATGAGGATAGTCAGAAGTGAAAGTTGCTATAAGAATAAAGAGTATCCAAGGCCACCAAAGAGGAGACCATCATGGAGAGAAGGGGTTTAACCAGTAATCTGGAAACATCACAAACTAAACTAGCAATACCCAATAGAAATATAATGCAAATCACAAATGTAATTTTAATCTAGTTTCCATATTTTTAAAAAAGTAAAAAGAAACAGGTGCATAAATTGAGTACATTTTATTTGATACAACCAAAGTATCACCTCAAAAATTGAATATAAAATTATTGAAATATTTTGTATTATTTTATGTTTGTTGAATATTTTAAATCAAAATTATGTTTTCCTTTTTATTGAAATATAGTTGATTTACAATATTGTGTTAGTTTCAGGTGCATAGCAAAGTTATTCAGTTATATAATTGCATATGTTTGTTGTGTGTGTGTGTGTGTGTGTGTGTGTGTGTGTGTGTGTGTGAGTCACTCAGTCGTGTTGCATTGTTTGTAACTCTGTGGACTGTAGCTCGCCAAGCTCCTCTGTCCATGGGATTCTCCAGGCAAGAATACTGGAGTGGGTTGCCGTTTCCTTCTCCAGGGGATCTTCCCAACCCAGGGACTGAACCCTGGCCTCACACTGCAAGCAGACTCTTTACTGTCTGAGCCACTACTGAAGCCCGTATGTATGCATGCATGTACATATGTATGTATATGCACAGTTGTTTTCAGTTTATGTATGTACATATATATGTATATGCACAGTTGTTTTCAGTTTTCCATTATGCATTACTACAAGGGATTGAATATAGTTTCCTGTGCTAAACAATAATTCCTTGTTGCTTATTTATTTTATATATAGTAGTTTATATATGATAATCCCATCTCCTAATTTACATTGCCCCCTCTCTTTCCCCTTTGGTAACCGTAAATTTGTCTCTGTGTCTATGAGTCTCTTTCTGTTTTGCATACAGATGCATTTGTATTATTTTCTAAATTCCACATAACAGTTCTATCACATAATATTTGTCTTTCTCTCTCTGACATACTTCACAGGTGTGATACTCTCTAGATCTATCCATGTTGATACAAATAGCAATATTTCATTTTTTACAGCTGAGTAATATTCCATTGTATGTATCTACCTCTATATCTCATTTTCTTAAATCAGTCTTCTGTTAATGGGCACTTCTGTTAATGGGTTGTTTTCATGTCTTAGCTATTGTAAACAATGCTGCTATGAACACTGGGGTGCATGTAAATTTTGAGCTAGATTTTTCCTCTTTTCAGGGTATATGCCCAGAAATGGGATTGCTTGGTCACATGGTAGCTCTAGTCCTCATTTTTAAAGCAATTTCTGTGCTGTTTTTCATAATGCCTGCATCAATTTACATTCCCATCAACAGTGTAAGAGGCTTCCATTTTTCCCACAAAGAATGCATTTTCTATAAATGCACTTGTATTTGGACTAGCTACATTCCAAATGCTCTAGTCCTTGAGTGGCCGTCACATTGGACAGTTCATAAGAAAAAGGTAAGACATGCCCTCTGAGCCACTGCTCTCACAAAGCTACTATGCTTTAGAACTGTTAGGGAAGCACACTGATTGAAACCACCCACCCTGGCCAGGCACCATAGTAACCATTTGCATGAGCTGTTTTATGACAGGAGATCCTGATAAGGAATACGGAACTAATAAGCCACCACCAACCAGAAGAGTTCGGGAAAGGTGGGAAGGAGACGACGGGTGTCCATCCACTTCCCAGACTCCCTCTTGCTAGCATCCATCTTGGCTGAGCGATGCATGCACCACCAGGAAAGACTCTGAATTAGAGTGATTGGCCAAAGACCACCCCAAAACTAATCCCATCACCATAAAACCCAAGACTGTGAGCCACGCGGCAGAGCAGTTCTTCTGGGTTCCCTTACCCTACTGCTCTCCACCTGGGTGCCTGTCCCCAATAAAATCTCTTGCTTTGTCAGCACATGTGTCTCCTCAGATAATTCATTTCTGAGTGTTAAACAAGAGCCCAGTTTTGGGCCCTGGAAGGGGTCCCCCTTCCTGCAACAGAACCATAGAGTACAAGCCAGAGAGCTATAACCATGATATGCTGCTAGCCCCAGCTCAGGACCATAAAAGGTAGCCAAGATGACTCTAGACAGCAGTAAAGAACCACGGCACCATGCAGTGGACCGCAGGTGCACTGCTGATTCTGCTATAGTCTCAGTCTGCCGATTGGAAAACGAGTTAATCCCATAGTTCTTGACTAGTTGGTGTAGAGGGAAGAAGAGCTCAAAATTTGATCTTACAGCAAATTAAAGCAAAGGACTTCAGCCAAGAATCTGAAGAAGAAAAGAAATACTATGTCCTTTGTTCTGGAAGCCTGTGAAGTGGATTGTCAACTAAAAATATATAGTCACAACCTGAAAGTAGAGACTTATTTTATTTGATGGAAATGTTTAGGACTGTGAGCCATGAAGACAGCATCTCAGTAGCTCTGAGAAAGCTGCTCCAAGGAGGCTGGAGGGGAAGTCAGGCTCTGTACAAGTTTGCAACAAAGGGAGCAGAGAGTCTAAGCATCAAAAATCGGGTATCAAGTTAAGGAACTTAGCATTCTGTGTATGGGGAGATGCAAGCCTCTGGGCTCACTGAGGCCATTCCTTGCATAGGCTCCTCAGCTACCTGGGGCCAATCCTGTTTCCTTGTTCCCCTTGCTTCTTGCATTTCCCCAGCTCCTCAGCAGTCACCACTGAGGGTGGCAGCATCCACTGGATCACAGTTTGGAGAACTCTCATTTACACTTAGAGGCCAGAAATCACTGATAGCTGTGATCTTTCTTGTTTACTAATATGGCAGGAGATATTTTCATTTCACAGGGTCAAATCGGTCACAATTGTCTAGCTGTGTGTCAGCCTTTCCTTCTAAATATGAGCACTTTGAGAACAGCAGTCAAGATTTACTCTTTTATGGTAGATCCTGGTTCATAAGCAGCAGCATAATTGTGGTAAGTAGGGTGAGTGTACGCAGAAGGCAATGGCACCCCACTCCAGTACTCTTGCCTGGAAAATCCTATGGATGGAGGAGCCTGGTAAGCTGCAGTCCATGGGTTCCCAAAGAGTCAGACACGACTGAGTGACTTCCCTTTCACTTTTCACTTTCATGCATTGGAGAAGGTAATGGCAACCCACTCCAGTGTTCTTGCCTGGAGAATCCCAGGGACGGGGGAGCCCGGTGGGCTGCCGTCCGTGGAGTCACAAGTCGGACACGACTGAAGCAACTCAGCAGCAGCAGCAGATTGAGTGTAATCTTCTTCAACTTCTTTCCAGCATCTGAAGAGGACTCAGCACAGTCTTAAACGTAAAACAAAGCAAAACAAAACAAAAAAATTAAAACTAAGCAGGAAGTCCTGGGCTTCCTTCCTTCCAATGGGATCATCCTCCTTACGAAATGCAGGTAACCGGAAAGCTTTGCTGTGCATGTCTCAGGTCAGTCTCCGCAGGTGTTATATTAGCTTCTGCTGTTGTTTTTCAGTCACTCAGTCGCATCCGACTCTTTGCGACCCTCTGGACTGTAGCACGCCAGGCTTCCTTGTCCTTCACCATCTCCCAGAACTCTGCCAAATTCATGACCATTGACTCGGTGATGCCATCCAAACATCTAGTTCTCTGTCATCATTGGTACTATCTTTACCTAGCTCACTAAGTCAATGGAAAAAAAAATACAAGAAAAATAATAGGAATAAAAAGGTTACATTTGCATAGTGTCTTAGATTATCTCAACAGCTTTCATATGCAAATCTCACTTAAATCTACACATTCCATCAATTCAGAAAGGGTAAAACACTTGGTTCAGTCAAGTTGCAAACCTCATTCAGTAGGAAATTAAACATAAGGTGTCTGTCTTCAGCTCATTTTCCATCTTCTTTCTGCTGCTGTTGTAGTCATGCAGTTTGGGAAATAAACTCACTCAGAAGGACAATGCAGATAGTGGAGCACAGTTTATTACAGCAGTGGGCCCAAGGCAGAGTCCCTCTTAGCCACGGACCCCGACCAGTTTTTGTGAAAATTTTATATACCTTAAGTGTACGTGTTCAAACCCACCTTCCCAAATTCTCTGAAACTAGTCTGAACAAAGGAAAAGAAAGATACAAAGTTAACCCGTGAATCATCTGCCTTAATCCTCAAACCCGTGCTTCTTGATTCATATGACTTGAGCCTAGGTAGTTAACAGTGGAGAATTATCAGAAGGCCTGTGGTCATACCCCAGTAAGCATACTAGTATTTATGATTTTATTCGGTTACAAAGATAATTAGGGTGTTCTTCTAAGCGATGGAGAGTCTGGTGCGAGCCCTGGCGCTCTTCCATCCGAGGCTCTGGTTTCTCAGCTGGTGTGTCGTTTCCATAGATGCTGGGCATAGAGCTCAAAGTCCACAGTCCGGCCCAAGGCGTTGTCTGTTTCCTCCTTCACTGCGTCCCAGCTGCATCCAGACGCAAGGCCAGCCGGTGCTGCCAGTAAACTCCTCTAACTAAAAGCATGGCATTTCCATCATGTTATCAGGAGGCGGCTGTAAGCACAGACTAAGAGAATGTCATTATTATCTGAAACTGCCTTTGGCCTATCTTTACCTATATTAAATACAGCTATTAAACCATCAGAAAACCGAGAGTGATTTTAAATAAAGATTTTTCACTTTCCAGTTGTGCCATGATAGTTCATCTTCCAGAATAAAATGACTTATTTGGAAGAAGCGGAGAACCGACTTCTAAAATCTGATGCAAACATCCGATTGGTGTGCTTTATTGTGAGTCTAGCTGAATGTTTTCTTAGCAGGATCTCCTGTTACTAAAGTGAGCAGATTTTCCACAATTTGTTCTTCAAAGCAATGGGGGAAAATAGGCCAGAACAGAGAGCAGGCTTAGAAAACAGCATAAATGTATTTTTGTTCAGTAACCAATTAAAAGGGAAAATAATTTCCTTTTAAGCCAATAGAAAGTGGGAAAGCACAAATGTTTGCTCCAGCCAAATTCAGTCTAAATTATTTACCTGCTATAGATTGGGGGATGCTAATAACATTTTAGAAGCAGGATATTTCTGACACTGTCTCAAGAAATAGTTTGCAAATATCAGTAAATTAACACATTAAGCACATCTGTCATTGTCATAGGCTGTTACACTTTTCTTAGATCCTGTATTTGGGGGAAAAATCTTACTACTTCCAAAATGCTGTAGAGAGAGTGGATTTGAAGCCCATAATTCTAGTATCATATTTTGCAAATCACTGAAACATTCTGAGTGTCTCTCAACATTGTCAAGCAGGCTAGTATATATTTCATAGGGTTGCAATGAGAATTAAGTGAGCTAATAGAAGTGATGATAGAGTGCCTGATGAACTATGGAATAAGGTTCATGACATTGTACAGAAGACAGGGATCAAGACCATCCCCATGGAAAAGAAATGCAAAAAAGCAAAATGGCTGTCAGTGGAGGACTTAGAAATAGCCGTGAAAAGAAGAGAAAAAAAAAGCAAAGGAGAAAAGAAAAGATATAAGCATCTGAATGCAGAGTTCCAAAGAAGAGCAAGAGATATAAGAAAGGCTTCTTCAGCGATCAATGCAAAGAAATAGAGGAAAACAACAGAATGGAAAAGACTAGAGATCTCTTCAAGAAAATTAGAGATACCAAGGGAATATTTCATGCAAAGATGGGCTCGATAAAAGACAGAAATGGTATGGACCTAACAGAAGCAGAAGATATTAAGAAGAGGTGGTAAGAATACACGGAAGAACTGTACAAAAAGGTCTTCACGACCCAGATAATCATGATGGTGTGATCACTCATCTAGAGCCAGACATCCTGGAATGTGAAGTCAAGTGGGCCTTAGAAAGCATCACTACGGAAAAAGCTAGTGGAGGTGATGGAATTCCAGTTATTTCAAATCCTGAAAGATGATGCTGTGAAAGTGCTGCACTCAGTATGCCAGCAAATTTGGAAAACTCAGCAGTGGCCACAGGACTGGAAAAGGTCCGTTCTCATTCCAATTCCAAAGAAAGGCAATGCCAAAGAATGCTCAAACTACCACACAATTGCACTCATCTCACACACTAGTAAAGTAATGCTCAAAATTCTCCAAGCCAGGCTTCAGCAATATGTGAACCGTGAACTCCCTGATGTTCAAGCTGGTTTTAGAAAAGGCAGAGGAACCAGAGATCAAATTGCCAACATCCACTGGATCATGGAAAAAGCAAGAGAGTTCCAGAAAAACATCTATTTCTGCTATATTGACTATGCCTAAGCCTTTGACTGTGTGGATCACAATACACTGTGGAAAATTCTGAGAGAGATGGGAATAACACACCACCTGACCTGTATGCAGGTGAAATCTGTATGCAGGTCAGGAAGCAACAGTTAGAACTGGACATAGACCAATAGACTGGTTCCAAATAGGAAAAGGAGTGCGTCAAGGCTGTATATTGTCACCCTGCTTATTTAACTTATATGCAGAGTACGTCATGACAAACGCTGGACTGGAAGAAACACAAGCTGGAATCAAGACGGCTGGGAGAAATATCAATAACCTCAGATATGCAGATGACACCACCCTTATGGCAGAAAGTGAAGAACTAAAAGCCTCTTGATAAAAGTGAAAGAGGAGAGTGAAAAAGTTGGCTTAAAGTTCAACATTTAGAAAACAAAGATCATGGCATCAGGTTCCATCACTTCTTGGGAAACAGATGGGGAAACAGTGTCAGACTTTATTTTTTGGGGCTTCAAAATCATTGCAGATGGTGACTGCAGCCATGAAATTAAAAGACACTTACTCCTTGGAAGAAAACTTATGACCACCCTAGATAGCATATTCAAAAGCAGAGACTACTTTGCCAACTAAGGTCCATCTAGTCAAGGCTATGATTTTTCCAGTAGTCATGTATGGATGTGAGAGTTGGACTGTGAAGAAAGCTGAGCACCGAAGAATTGATGCTTTTGAACTGTGGTGTTGGGGAAGACTCTTGAGAGTCCCTTGGACTGCAAGGAGATCCAAGCAGTCCATTCTGAAGGAGATCAACCCTGGGATTTCTTAGGAAGGAATGATGCTAAAGCTGAAGCTCCAGTACTTTGGCCTCCTCATGAGAAGAGTTGACTCATTGGAAAAGACTTTGATGCTTGGAGTGATCGGGGGCAGGAGGATAAGGGGACGACAGAGGATGAGATGACTGGATGGCATCACTGACTCAATGGACATGAGTCTGAGTGAACTCCAGGAGTTGGTGATGGACAGGGAGGCCTGGCGTGCTGCGATTCATGGGGTCGCAGTTGGACACGACTGAGCGACTGGACTGAACTGAACTGAACTGATGAAGTGAATTGTCCAGGTGTAATACCTAATCCATTGCAGAAATACCAACATATCTAGATACCCATGAGATAATTGATCCCTAGTTAAAATATTCATTCATTAATATCATTTTCCTTATTTAAATATGATTGAGAAATAAATGTTTAATATCTAACCGCCTCATATTCTAGCTACTTCAACACTGAACTTCAAATGATTCAATAGTAATACATCATTCATTTATTCTTTCACTTTCAGAGTCATTAAAGGAAGACTTAGTTTACTACCTACTGTGTGTAAAGAATTTTACTAGACTCTGAACTTATCCTAGTTCACAAGGCAGACAATAAATCTACCTCCTCCACCCCCGCCAAGACCATAGTCTGCAACCTATAAGCTATTGTGTGGATATCAGGGTGGAGGTGCTAAATGCTGTTAGACAAGAAGGGCCTTGGCTTCGTAATACAAAAGTCATTTCTTTACTTCCACTATGGACAAAATACCACACAATTGCACTCATCTCACACGTTAGTAAAGTAATGCTCAAATTTCTCCAAGCCAGGCTTTAGCAATATGTGAACCATGATGTTCCAGATGTTCAAGCTGGTTTTAGAAAAGGCAGAGGAACAGAGATCAAATTGCCAACATCTGCTGGATCATCGAAAAAGCAGGAGAGTTCCAGAAAAACATCTATTTCTGCTTTATTGACTAGGCCAACGCCTTTGACTGTGTGGTTCACAATAATCTGTGGAAGATTCTGAGAGAGATGGGAATACTTGACCACTTGACCTGCCTCTTGAGAAACCTATATGCAGGTCAGGAAGCAACAGTTAGAACTGGACATGGAACAACAAACTGGTTTCAAATAGGAAAAGGAGTACATCAAGGCTGTATATTGTCACCCTGCTTATTTAACTTTTATGCAGAGTACATCATGAGAAACGCTGGGCTGGAAGAAGCACAAGCTGGAATCAAGATTGCTGGGAGAAATATCAATAACCTGAGATATGCAGATGACACCACCCTTATGGCAGAAAGTGAAGAGGAACTAAAAAGCCTCTTGATGAAAGTGAAAGAGGAGAGTGAAAAAGTTGTCTTAAAGCTCAACATTCAGAAAATGAAGATCACGGCATCTGGTCCCATCACTTCATGGGAAATAGATGGGGAAACAGTGGAAACAGTGTCAGACTTTATTTGTGGGGCTCCAAAATCACTGCAGATGGTGATTACAGCCATGAAACTAAAATACACTTACTCTTTGGAAGGAAAGTTATGACCAACCTAGATAGCATATTCAAAAGCAGAGACATTACTTTGCCGACTAAGGTCCATCTAGTCAAGGCTATGGCTTTTCCAGTAGTTATGTATGAATGTGAGAGTTGGACTGTGAAGAAAGCTGAGCGCCAAAGAATTGATGCTTTTGCACTGTGGTGTTGGAGAAGACTCTTGAGAGCCCCTTGGACTGCAAGGAGATCCAACCAGTCCATTCTAAAGGAGCTCAGTCCCAGGTGTTCTTTGGAAGGAATGATGCTAAAGCTGAAACTCCAGTCCTTTAGCTACCTCATGCAAAGAGTTGACTCACTGGAAAAGACTTTGATGCTGGGAAGGATTGGGGGCAGGAGGAGAAGGGAATGACAGAGGATGAGATGGCTGTATGGCATCACGGACTCGATGGACGTGAGTCTGAGTGAACTTCAAGAGTTGGTGATGAACAGGGAGGCCTGGCGTGCTGCGATTCATGGGGTCACAAAGAGTCAGACACTACTGAGTGACTGAACTGAATTGAACAAAATAACCTATGAATTTACCTTTCAGAATGTCCTCTCTAGGAATTAAAAGCATGAAACACACATATGTACAAAGTTATTCATTGAAAAATTGTTCTTTAAAAATATTAAAAATGATTTAGATACTACTATTAAAAAAGAACTATTTGAAAAAATGTGATATATCTACACAATGGGATAATAGATAGTTATGACAAAAGAAATAGAAGAAGATCTTTTTAACTAATGTGATTTTCAGACAATACTATTTGGTGAAAAATGAAAAGTGCAAAAGTTTACCTATAGTAAACTACACTTCATGTAGCAAAGATGGGGATGTAAGAAAATGCACAGGTACGCACAATTTTGCAAAAGATATACAGGAAGGATAAATCAAAAGCTAAACTGATGGATGACATTCACAAGCTACACAGGAAAGGACTGGAAAGTAGCTTGGCACAGGAACAGGTAGTAGGGTTAAGCAGAGAGGAACACCTCTTTGTGTAGCTCTAACTCTTAGAATCATAGGAATATCTTGCAAACCTCCACATCAAATAATAAATAATTAATATCAAAAGAATGCAAGGGAAATAATATGAAATAAACTCAATTGCATTAAACAAATTAAAAAAAAAAAAAACTGAAGGGGCTTGGAAAGCAAAGAACCAGACTAAAAAACTTTGAAAAACTATAATTTGGATGAAATACTTAGTACAGTGAAAAATTATAAAAACTGTACACAAAAGCTGCAATTTAATTAGCAATTTTGTTTCTCCTAGTGATGCAAGTTAGAAGTTCTGAAAAATAGAGGTACAGTTAATATTTCAGAAAGAAAGTTGATTGTTGTGGGAAAAATAAAGTTGACAACCAAACTGTGCAAATAGGCTACTCTGCCAGTGAAATTCCAGCAGTATTGTTCAGAATGCCATTTCTCTGTTGATGGATATTCTTTCACCATTAATCACATAGTAATTGCAAATAACACAGAAACACAGAAGTCTTTTAAAAGTCTCCAGTATACATTTATTTACATAGAACTGCTTTTTCTTTCCTAAAACTAAAGTTCTAAGATTATCTTTAATATCAATTTCTAAAATTAAATAGGAAAACAAAGACTATTCTTTCATTGAATTCTTCAAGCTGGAGATCTTGGTTATTCTTAGAATGTAGGAACAAAGACTTTGGGGAATAAAATAATGTTTGCTAGCAACTTGAAAACTCCAGCTTTTCTTTAGAAATAGTTGAGACTATTAACATTATAGGATAAAAATCCAATATAAAAGTGTCATTTAATGATAGCAAATCTTTCTTTGGCTATGGTGGCTCAGACAGCAAAGCGTCTATCTACAATGCAAGAGACCCAGGTTCAATCCCTGGGTTGGGAAGAACCCCTGAAGAAGGAAATGGCAATCTGCTCCAGGACTACTGCCTGGAAAATCCCATGGACAGAGGAGCCTAGTAGGCTACAGTCCATGGGGTCACAAAGAGTCGGACACAACTGAATGACTTCACTTTCACTTTCAAAGATAGCAATTATTAATGTGTGAAAAAAATCCATTTTATAAAAACTAATATGAGTTCAGAATTTTCTGAACAAGGTATTTTGTTTTCAGGTTCCATTTATAAATATAGGCATTCAACAAAGGCCCACTAAGCACCTGCTTTGGACTGACCCCACTCTCATTCTAGTTCTGAGCACATATACCAGTGAGTTTAAAATGTAAGAAATTCTTATAGATCCATCCCCAGGAATTTAGAAAATAAACATATATTTCTTCTATGTTGAAGGAGAGGTTATGGTGCATATGAAGAGTCTTCACTCTATTCTGCACATGGAGAGAAAGGGTACTTAAACTGGCTAACAACCCAAGCGCTTCAAAATTAGCACTTTGCCATAACCATGACCCTTCTCTATGGCAAGTACTTGCTCTGTTTTATAGACCTGGAAACTATGGTTCAGAACCACAAGTGACTAAACAGAATGAGATAGAAGTAGAGCTAGAGACAGTTAAAGAGTGATGAGAGATTTCTAGCTTGAGCAGCGGCTCCCTCACTCTCATGATGTTCATGAAAAACAAATAAAAGACAATGAATGGACATAAGAATCTCCATTATACAGCTATTCATTGTCCATCTATAGGTCAGTTTCACACTGAACTTTAGAGAGTAAATGGTTGTCCCTGAAGTTCTGGGAAGAGAATTTCTATTGGAGGCATTAAGCATAAGAAATGAGAAAAGATAAGACTGTTGCATCCATCTGATGAAGTGGCAAGGAGAAAGACAGTCTGGGGACAGTCTTTATCTTATTCCTAATGCCTACCTCTGTGGCCTTGGGCAAAGAGCTAACATCTTGGCCATCAAAGTCTCATCTTTAAAATAAAAATAATGAAACTGGCTTTGCAATACTGTTGGATGTGAGAGAGGAAAAAGGGAAAAACATGCTGAATGCATGGGGGTACAGTTAGCATTTGGTTACAAGTACCTCCCTTCATGCGTTCTGACTCAAGGTCAAAGCAGGACCAGCAGAAACACTGACTTGGTTGTTGGGCTGCCTGACCTAGAACAAGTCCCCAGGGGAGAGGACTGTGGATGGAAGAAGCTGAGGTAATAGGATCTGGATGGGCAGAGTCTACAAGGCAGCATTTTTGGACAAAGCCACAGATGTTATGATTGAATTCTGGAATCGTCCTCTGCAGGTCTTTAAAGTCAAGCTGACTCTAATGAGCTTTCACCCAGAAACAGCAGATGGTCTTTACGCTTTTTAGGACCCTTCTAGCCCTCAGGCTCTGTGATGGAATCATCTTTAACATAACCAGCCTTTAATTTTCTTTCTCCAGTGTTTTCTTTTGTAAAGTTGGAGAGTACAACTGATTGCTTACCTTCCACTGCCTCTCAGTGGGGCTTATTTATAGAATAAGCACATGACAGGCAGAAATACCTTCAGATCAGGAGGGACACCGACCATCTGTTCTTCGGATAACGTGCTTCGAGTGATTTCTCCAGGATTCTGGTGCTTAACAAAATGTTGCCACAGCATCATCCAATCTGTGTATTTATAGGAAGGAGAATGTGTGTACGTTACATATTTGGACTTGTTTCTTTCAGCGGGAGAAATATAGCCTCTGCCATATGTTTGCTGCACACATAATTACCTTCCCACTCCGTACATCCAATTTTAAATATTTCACTATTCATGTAGCAGCAGGTTAGAATCTTCCCCTTGAGTCCAGATACATTTACACTCATCATCCTGGAGAAGAAGCCCTTTGTGAGATGGTCATTAATCAGATAATTACTAACTTTCAAGCTGATTCTCTAAATAAACAGCCCCATCTTGAGACACCTCCTGGAGCTGGAAGAGAAGGCCATGGTTCCCATGCTGTTTCTAAGGCCTGTGTCTTCTCAGGCCCCCTGGCTCCCCCAGTCCCTACAGCTCCTCTTGTGTAAATAAAGAAGTTGTTGATAGTAATGAAAATCATAGCTGTGTTGCCTGAGCTTGGTCCTTATGCCATGCTGCACTACACAAGGTATATGCATTATCTGGTTTTACTTATCACTATGGCTTTCTGGAGTGGGACTCTTAAGTCACCAAGTCATGCCTGACTCTGAAGCACCATGAACTGCAGCATTCCATGCTTCCCTGTCCTTCACCATCTCCCAGAGTTTGCTCAGATTCATATCCATTGAGTCAGTGATGCCATCCAACCATCTCATCCTCTGTCAACCCTTTCTCCTCTTACCTTCAATCTTTCCCAGTATCAGGGTCTCTTCCAATGAGTTGGCCATACAGATGAGAAAGCTGAGGCTTAGAGGGAATAAATAGCTCTTTAAGAAGTCCCTTGACTTCAAGAGAGAGTGGGTTCAGGCATAAGCCTTCTGTCCCCAATGTGACTTTATGTCCTGCCAGGACTTGGGGGTGAAAATATACCTCTTAGAGCAGGTATCTCAGCTCTGCCTCAGGCCCCCACCAACCTTCTCCCTATCTGGAACCACTCATCCTCCAAATGAAAGAAATATAAAAAGAACAGGGGTGGTTTCAAGCCTAGATCTGCCTGTTTAAAGGGGATTTCTTTTTGTTGAATACTTTCAACATTCATCAATTCAACCAATATTTCACAAAAGTCTTCCAACTACCAAATATTTGTTTAGACTATGGGGATACTGTATTCTATAGAGAAGACAGAGCCCCCTTTCTCATGGGACTGATAATTCTGAAAGAAGAGACTGACAGTACACAAAGAAAACAGCAGGAAATCATGAAGTCTGCCATAGAAGCGATACTGAACAATACTCAGAGACAGTGCTGTGGTCACTTCAACTCTAGGTTTGATGGAGTGAACTGAAGCCAAAATGAGAAGGTCAGGCAAATGAAACTCCCGAAGAAGAACGTTTCAGACAGAGGAAAAAAAGTCATCCTCTTAAAGATTCAGATGGCAGCATAGTAAAACCTGAACTCCTGTGTGGGAAGGAGTTCAGCAAGGACAGGAGTTCAAAGGCAAGCAGGGAGAAGGCGATGGCACCCACTCCAGCGCTCTTGCCTGGAGAATCAATCCCATGGACGGAGGAGCCTGGGGGGCTGCAGTCCATGGGGTCGCTAAGCACTGGACACGACTGAGCGACTACACCTTGACTTTTCACTTTCATGCACTGTAGAAGGAAATGGCAACACCCTCCAGTATTCTTTCCTGGAGAATCTCAAGGACAGGGGAGCCTGGTGGGCTGCTGTCTATGGGGTCGCACAGAGTCGGACACGACTGAAGTGACTTAGCAGCAGCAGCAGCAGCAGGGACATGTCATGAATATACTTGTGGATCTAGGTAGGGAGACAGGAATTTAGGAAGGTGTTAATGAATGATGTGGAAGGTTTTTATCATCTGATGTAGAGGATTTTTATCATCTGATTTACATTTTCAGAATTTGGAATGGATTTTAAGATGGGGTAGAGTTGATGAGAACAGAAGTAGGAAGAACCATTAAGATACTATCACAGTGTTACTGAATCCAAGCTTGTACTGCTCACCACAAGACAGGCCAATAGATTGAGAGATGAGTTTTGGGGGTAAGAAATAGTGATTTTATTTGGGAAGTCAGAAGACCAAGAAGATGGTGGACTACTGCTTCAAAGAAGCATCTTACCTGAGTTAAAATTCAAGCTTATTTTATAGAAAAGGTGGGGCAGGGGGAGTGTGGCTGCTTGCTGCAGACTTCTTGATGCTGGAATCCTTTGTACTTGCAGCTGCTCATGGAGGTCAGAACATGATGTTCCTATAAACTTTCAACAAATATTATCTTATGTTTGTCTCTACAAGAATAGAAAAGTGTTATATATTTAAAGGTCAGAGCCTTAAGAATAAGCTATCTTGTATATTTCAGGTTATAGGTAACGTTCTTTCATAGAATGTGCAGACAGCCTGACCAGGCACAGGCAACAGATGTAAAGATAAATCTAAAGGAATAGCTTCAGTATGGAGTCAGGTTTGTTCTTTGTTACAACAGAAACACTAGGTCAGTGGAAGGAGCTACAACTTTTGCCTGGGTGGGGACTGCCCAGGCAGGGGGATAGAGCACAGTTCTCTTTTGAATTCTATCTAGAAAGAAAAACAAGCTCTCATTAAGCAGAGAAAGGAGGAAGGATGTTTCAGTTAGAGGAAACAGAGATTGCAAATGTACAAGGTGTATTAGGGAACCTGTGAATGTTTATCTCCAGACAATGGTTTGATCACAAATATTGGAAACCGACCAAGAGGGCTTTGAGCAAGAGCATCCTTATCTCAGATAGAGCCCCTCACCACGCAAATGAGCAAGACTCTCAGGTGAATTGCAGGAACATCTGAGTCTGAGAAATTCTGGTTGAGATAAACATGCTGCTGTTCACAATACATCAGGCCTGAGAAAGCCAGAGAGGATGTAGAACTGGGCAGAAAGCCATGGAGTGATAGCAGCTGGGGCCTGGGGTGGGCAGTGCCTTGTCAAGCACACAGGTGGGCACCACGTCTTCTGACTCCTACTTCCAGCTGCGCTTCTGGCAGAGACGTGTTCTCAGCGTCCTTCCTTGCCTATGTCTACCTGTGAAGGTATTACTTTAAATGGGCACAAACACACATTGGAAGGAATAAGTAAACGAATTTTCTGAAAAAAAAAACACAAAAACGTCCCTTGATTGTTATCAGAAGAACTTGTGCCCTGAAAAAAAAGGAGAGATTTACTGTTACTTTTTAAGAGAGAAACTGTCTAAATCACTTGATGGCTGTGAGAAGTGTCCCTTAGTTACCTACTTGTATGGAGTTTTGGTCATTCTTTTGTGCATTTGAGGAATCTGCTCTTTTATGATGTTATATTACAAACAGAAGTTCCTTTTGCTTATACTGTTTTTCATGATTCTTATCATCTTTTAACACACTATATTCATTTTTAGTACAGTATTGTTTGCATCTGAATATTTACAGTGTAAACTTGGACCATGGTGGACTACAGTTTGAGGTGCTGGGAATAAAGTTAATAAAAAATAACCTAAAATGTTAAATTACACTCAGTGTATGTGAAATGTGTCTTTGATGCTCATGAAACTTCTTTATTCCAATGCTGGATGGCATGTCACTCTGTCTTAAATCTCTGCAAGAAAAAAATCAATTAGCATCGTAGAGCTGGTAATTCTACACTATGTTCTGCAACAAGGGGAATGACAGAGAAAGAGCAATTTAGGCTGGTAGCTACATCAACTGCTGTACAGTTGATTAAAAATTTAACAGTTTTTCTGATGAATGTCCTAGCTCAGATTTGGAAAACACTGACGGATTTAATTTTCCACTGACTAAATAATCATTTTATAAACCATGTATAATTCATGTAATGGCAATGTTATGGGCTTGTTAAAAATGACTGCTACTAAACAGTTAATACTCTGTAGCCAACACAGATTTACAATGGATTATTATCAGAATTAGTTGGCACCCAATAACTAGAATGGGCTTTTGCAATCTGAATCTTTAAAATGAAGTGAATTTAACCTATTAGCCTAGGTAACACCCACTCCACCCTTTACTAATAATCCCAAAATATATGTTTGGGAAAAAATGAAATCTATTTGGTTCTAAGTCTGCTTATCAACTGAGTGACTTCACTTTCACTTTTCACTTTCACGCATTGGAGAAGGAAATGGCAACCCACTCCAGTGTTCTTGCCTGGAGAATCCCAGGGACGGGGAACCTGGTGGGCTGCCATCTATGGGGTCGCACAGAGTCGGACACGACTGAAGTGACTTAGCAGCAGCAGCAGCAAGGCTGCTTATCAGTCAAATAACATTTTCTTACCAGGAAAGTGGTAATAGTGGTGTTTACTTAATAGTGGTGGTTTGTGTGGAGAAAGTTAAGTGATTTTTGTTCTTTTCTCTTTTTTAACTACTCTAAGTGTATTTTTTTTTTAACAGAAATGGAGACAAAAACTTGAAACTTCATAAGGAACCACAAAAGACCCTAAGTAGTCAAAGGAATTTTAAACAAGAACAAAGTGGAACAAATCATGGTTTTAAAAATATAACAAGGCTACAGTAATCCAAACAGTATGGTAATAGCCTAGACTGAACACATACAACAATAGCACAGAACTGAGATCCCAGAAATAAACCCACACATCTGTAGTCAACTGATATTTAACAAGGGTCTCAAGAATACACACTGCACTGAACACAATATGTGATTTACTTTATAAAGTATATGAATCAGTACATCTATCATACTTTAAGGAAGCTACTTTTTTATCCTAAAGTTTAAGACTTCTCTTTCTTATCCAGTGAATGATATGGGCTCTGGTTTAATTGGATCCATAAAATACATACATCTAGACAATTAAACTTTGTGCTGAAAAATCAGTTACATTAGAGAGTCCCCTGTTCTTTTTCCACAAACCAGGATACAAAGAAAAAGGTACTTGATCAACTCATGGCATGTGAGATAATACAACTGAACTACTCAAACAGAGTTTTCATCTATCAAGTCATCATTTTGCTATCATGCCACTATATAATTTGCTTCTTTGACTTTTCCTTTTCTTGCTTTCTTTTTTGCTTGCTTACTTCAGTTTTTCATGCTTCATTCCCTTCTTTCCTTCTTCCTTTCTTTCTTTCTTCTTCTTCTTCTTCTTTTTTTTTTTTTGTTCCAGGTACCAAGCCAGGGTTTGGGATATAAAGTTGACTAACATATGAACTTCAAGGTGCTCTCAGTCAGGTTGAGGAAATATACATTTCAAACACTCACAATTCTATAAAATTAGTGCTACAAGAGCACAGAGAAAGTGAACCTTTTTCTTTTACCTTCAAGGGAAGTCTTCCCAGAAGTGACCTTCAGCTGGCCTTCCAAAATTAAAAGGGTTCTACACTCTTATGTCTAAGAATAGATAATGGTATCTCGTACAGAGTCATGCACGAGGGAAACGAATGTGTCATGCTGCTGCTGCAAGATGTTAATACTTACTGAAACTTTTCTCATCATTGTTGTTCAGTTGCTAAGTTGTGTCTCCTTGTGACCCCATGGACTGCAGCACGCCAGGCCTCCCCTGGACTTCACCATCTCCCAGAGTGTGCTTGAACTCATGTCCACTGAGTGGGTGATGCTATCTAACCATCTCAACCTCTACTGCCCTTATTTTTCTTTTGCCTTCAGTCTTTCCCAGCATCAGGGTCTTTACCAGTGAATCAGCTCTTTGTATCAGATGGCGAAAATATCGGAGCTTCAGCTCTAGCGTCAGTCATTCTAACGAATAGTTCGAATTGATTTCCTTTAGGATTGACTGGTTTGATCTCCTTGCAGTCCAAGGGACTCTAAAGCATCTTCTTCAGCACCACAGTTTAAAAGCATCAGTTCTTTGGTGCTCAGGTTTCTTTATTGTCCATCTCTCACATTCATACATGACTACTGGAAAAACCATAGTTTTGACTGTACAGACCTTTGTCAGCAAAGTGATGTCACTGTTTGTCATAGCTTTCCTTCCAAGGAGCAAGCATCTTTTAATTTCATGGCTGCAGTCAGGGTACACAGTGATTCTGGAGCCCAAGAAAATAAAATCTGTCACTGCTTCCATTTTTCCCATCTATTTGCCATGAAGTGATGGGAACTGGATACCATGATCGTCATTTTGTGAATGTTGAGTTTCAAGCCAGCTTTTTCACTTTTTCTTTCACTGTCATCAAGGGCTCTTTAGTTCCTCTTTACTTTATACCATTAGAGTGATAGCATCTGCATATCTGAGGATGTTGATATTTCTTCTGGAAATTTTGATTCCAACTTGTGATTCATCCAGCTTGGCATTTCACATGATGTACTCTGCATATAAGTTAAATAAACAGGATGACAATATAAAGACTTGTAATAGTCCTTTCCCAATTTTCAGCCAGTCAGTTGTTCTACGTCTGGTTCTAATTGCTGCTTCTTGATAGTCCCTCGGACTGCAAGGAGATCCAACCAGTCAATCCTAAAGGAAATCAGTACTGAATATTCATTGGAAGGACTGATGGTAAAGCCCAAGCTCCAATACTTTGGTGACCTGATGTGAGGAACTGACTTATTGGAAAAGACCCTGATGCTGGGAAAGGTTGAAGGCAGGAGGAGAAGGAGACAACAGAGGATGAGATGGTTGAATGGCGTCACTGATGCAATGAACATGAGTTTGAGCAAGCTTTGGGAGCTGGTGATGGACAGTGAGGCCTGGTGTGCTGCAGTCCATGGAGTTTCAAGGAGTTGGACATGACTGAGGGACTGAACTGACTGACTGACATGCATAAAGGTTTCTCAGGAGAAAGGTACAGTAAAGTCTCTCAGTAGTGTCTGACTCTTTGCGACCCCATGGACTGTAGCCTACCAGGCTGCTCTGTCCAGGGGATTCTCCAGGCAAGAATACTGGAGTGGGTTGCCATTTCCTTCTCCAGGGGATCTTCTTAACCCAGGGATCGAAACTATGTCTCCCACATTGCAGGCAGATGCTTTACCCCCTGAGTCACCAGGGAAGCCCAACTCAGACTTATCCCTTCCCTGGAGTTCATGGTTGAGATAGACAGAAAATCAGACCTGCCCACGTAGTGCATAATAAAAGTGCAGCTCCAGAGATGTGCATGAGTTGCCATGGAAACATGGGGACACTGAGTGACCAACTCTGCTTGGAGAAGGGAGAGAAAATTATGCAGAGAGAATGACCCTTGAACTGTGACTTTATCCAGGAGGGTAAGAAGTACGAGGTGGTGCTCATGGCTGTTGAAGCATCTTGTGGCATCTAATTTGGAGTTGGAGCAGCCCATGACTTCATAAGGAATTGTTCAAAAACTGTTAAGAATACCAAATGATGACAGCAGAGCATTAAAGCGAGGTCAAGGCCTTCCAAGTGTGGAGTCCTTTTCTGATTGAACATGCAGTACACTCACAAAATTGCTCTGCCTGGGGGAGGAATGTATATGAAATTTTTCAATACTGCTTTCACCTCCTCAGAGTTCTTCTTCAAATCCACCCTAAGGCCATTGGAAATGACTCCAGGGTTGTTACTTTTAGCATAATGAAACTCTGATATTGGAAAACTTTCAACTAAGCAACTCTTTTTGCTACAAAACCAGTCTAGGTAAGCCCCATTGAAACTCACTGCAGCAAACAAAAAGAAACACAAAAGGAGCTGAGAGCAACCGCAGAGAATTTTAAAAAGCCAAGAGGGTAAGAACCTGACCAGAGTAACTCCTGTCATGCAGAGCAATTGTCTAAGATCAGGGGAGATAAATGACTTCTCCAGTCCCACATTCACTCACGATAATTGAAACTCACTTCAGCCTTTCCTGAAACCATTTCATTTCCCCCAAAACATGGCTTGAAGTAGAATGCAAGATAAACAGAAACACCATGGAAACATTGTCTAGGGATTAGAAGCATAAAACCTTTTATGTTTCAGAAATAAAGGCCATAAACACAAAATATCTATATTTAACTGTTCTTATGGATGGTAATGAGATATTTTTAGAAGAGAAAAAGCTTATATAGCATATGTGCTCTGCTTTGCTTAAATCAGGTTAGAATACAGTGTAATGACTAACCAACTTCAAGTTTTATGGTTAAACAAATCTTCCTATTTATGTTTGTGTTTGTCTTTTTGCTGTGCAGAATTTCTGCTTCATAGCATTGTATATGGACTGAGCACTCATCGAATATTGAGAGAAGTCAGGGCATTTTTTAAAGACCTAAAGTGGATCAGAGAAAATAATTTGGCCAGGCAAAGCAGTCTTAGGAACTTTAGAAGAGATTTCAGTCTTCTCACTCTACTGCCTGGGAGATGTGCTCATGAGCTGAGCCACAGGACATCTGCCCAGGGCTCAGTTTCTCCTTGGTCCTATGCAGTTCTCTGTTTCCATATCCCAGGTTCCTCTCAGCCTATCTACTCATGCGATCCACCTGCACTCCTTCAGACCTTCTCCAATTCCCATGCAATCTCTTGGCAACAAGATGGCATCCTGAGTTCTCTATTCAAGAGAGCTCAGAATAGGAAGCAAGAGTTACAAGGTGGGAGCTATGCTATTATAGCAATGATAGATAGCAGTCATTTACCGAACAGTAACATGTATCTACTACAGGGTTTATCTAGCATTTCACGTGAATTACACATTTTTTTTTATTTCGCTTATGCCTCACAGCAACACATAGGGTCAGTTTATCATTAGGTCATGTTTAAATAAGGAAACTGAGGCTCAGAAAACCCTTTCCCATGGTCACTCAACTGGTTTGTGTCTGAACCAAGATGAAAACCCAACCTGTTAAACTATAAAGCTTGTATTATCAGCTACTGGGTTAGTGGTACCGAAACATTGATCAGTTTGGGCTCCTGTTAAAGCTGGTGATCTTTAAACTTAAAAAAAAATTAATCTATGCATTTAAGTAACATTTTTCATAGAACATTAAACATGAATGGATTAAAATACAAATTATTGCTCCACATACTCCCTAAGATCATCTTGCAGACCACCTGAGTTCATTTGACAAATATTTACTAGGTCTTTGCTGGTGTGCCAGGTGTAATACATAGCAAGGCATTCAGAAAGGCAATAACCTTTGGAGAAAGAGGTGATATTTGAAGAACAGGAGACTCTGCCATAGTCCTACAAAAAGCCCAAGGAGAGAGTCACTCTGGCAGAGTATGACAGGGTCAGGGGCAGACAGGTTTGATGGAAACAGAATAAATGCCATCCTAGTTTGTTTTATGAGTGGTTGGGGACTTTCAGGACAGTGCATCAGAAATCAATATCAGAGAACTTCGCAGTGATTAAGAATGCACCTTACAATGCAGGGAATGTGGCTTCAATCCCTCTTCTGGGAACTAGAACCATGTGCTGCAGGGCAGCTGAGCTCATGCACCGCCACAACTACTGAGCCAGTGCTCTAGAGCCCTAAGATGCAGTCACTGAAACCTGCACGCCCTGGAGCCAGCGCTCTGCTGGAGAGGACGTGGGACCCGGAGCCCATGCACTGCCGCCTGAAAGAAGCCTCCACCTCAGGACAGCTAGAGAAAACTCACGACAGCTAGAGAAAACCCACAGCCAGCAACAAAGCCCAAGGGCAGTGAAAAAGGACAGACATATCATGAAAAGAAAACAAAAATTAAACAAGAAACCAACCAACAGTAGGACTCACTGTTAGTCTAAGTAATCCCCAGATGGGAGAAGGTAGGGCCCTGTGCTCAGCTCACCAGTGGACACAGGAATCTGAACTCCCCCTCAAGGACGTCTGCTGATGGCTGGTTGGATAGCAGGGACCAGGATGAAACTCATCTTTTGTTTGTTTGTTTGTTTTTGAAGAATATCCAAAGGAAATAAGTGTGTAAAGGATTCGGTTCCTTACCACTTAGGGAGAGGAAAATGAAACTCATTCGCCAACCCACAATAGCCAGGAAACACAGAGCTGAACATTAGCAACTACACAAGTGAGTTCCACTAGACTGGAAGCTCTCTGAGGGCAGGGCTTTCTATCTACCGTGTCTTGATGCCCACTACATCAAAGGGTAGACACTCAATAACTATTTGTTGAATTAATGGATAAATTATTGTATAACAGATACTTTACTTAGTTTGGGATGGGAAGATGGAAAGGTAAGCCAGGGATATGGGTAGGAAATTCATTAACATACGTTCAAGTCTTAACATCATGCTAAAAAGTCCAGATTTTTCCTGTAGACCCTGGAGTGTATACACTTTATCCTAAAATTGTGACATCCAATCTGATTTTTACTGGTGCAAATTACTGTACTTTCCCAATATGCCTCATCCGTCAAAGTCCTCTCCCACTAGAATAACTGAAATTTGTTGGGGGTTTGATAGTCCAAATAAATCACATATATTATATAATTATTTTAATATTTAAATTAAGACTTTGGTAAAATTTTACAAGTCCTAGTTTAAATATTAAACAGCAGCCCATGAACTAGGTGCTATATCATCTCAATTTTACAGAAAAAAATTTAGAATTTTTTTTCTACAAAATATTTAGCTGAGTTGGTAAAGAATCTGCCTGCAATGCAGGAGACCCTGGTTCAATTCCTGGGTCAAGAAGTTTCACTGGAGAAGGGATAGGCTACCCACTCCAGTATTCTTGGGCTTCCCTGGTGCTCAGCTGGTAAAGAATCTGCCAGCAATGTGGGAGACCAGGGTTTGGTTCCTGGGGTGGGAAGGTCCCCTGGAGAAGGGAAAGGCTACCCACTCCAGTATTCTGGCCTGGAGAATTCCATGGACTGTATAGTCCATGGGGTCACACATATCCAAGAGTGGGATACAACTGAGCGACTTGCACTTTCTCTTCAAAATATATTGCTAGTAAACGGTAGACACAAAAAGTTCAAACCCAGGTAGTCTGTACTCTTAATCACTGTGTTTTATTGCCTTTTCAATGGTAGGGAAGACAAGCCCGTAGCAAAATTGTAAGGCTGTCATCACTTACCTTCAGGAACTCATCCTCTCTTCTTGCTTGCCTTTCGTTAATTTCTGCCCTTTTCATCCTTTATCACACTCAGGGCATTGTCTAGAAGCAACCTCACCAATCTACTCTTTTTTTTTTTTTTAATACTTTATTCTACATTACAATACTGTATTTGTTTTGCCATACATTGACATGAATCAGCCACAGGTGTCCACGATCTCCCAATGCTGAAGCCCCCTCCCACCTCCCACCCCATATCATCTCCCTGGATCATCCCGTGCACCAGCCCCAAGCATCCTGTATCCTGTATTGATTGCAACATAGACTGGTGCTTCGTTTCTTACATGATAGTATACATGTTTCAATGCCATTCTCCCAAATAAACCCACCCTCTCCCTCTCCCTCAGAGTCCAAAAGTCCGTTCTATACCTCTGTGTCTCTTTTGTTGTCTCACATAGAGGGTCATCATTACTATCTTTCTAAATTCCATATATATGTGTCAGTATACTGTACTGGTGTTTTTCTTTCTGGCTTACTTCACTCTGTATAATCGGCTCCAGTTTCATCCATCTCATTAGAACTGAGTCAAATTTATTCTTTTTAAGGGCTGAGTAATACTCCATTGTGTATATGTACCACAGCTTTCTTATCCATTCATCTGCTGATGGACATCTAGGTTGTTTCCATGTCCTGGCTATTATAAACAGTGCTGCAATGAACATTGGGGTACATGTGTCTCTTTCACTTCTGGTTTCCTTGGTGTGTATGCCCAGCAGGGGATTTCTGGGTCATAAGGCAGTTCTGTTTCCAGTTTTTAAGGAATCTCCACACTGTTCTCCATAGTGGCTGTACTAGTTTACATTCCCACCAGCAGTGTAAGAGGGTTCCCTTTTCTCCACACCCTCTCCAGCATTTATTGCTTGTAGACTTTTGGATCACAGCCATTCTGACTGGTGTGAAATGGTACCTCATTGTGGTCTTGATTTGCATTTCTCTGATAATGAGTGATGTTGAGCATCTTTTCACGTGTTTGTTAGCCATCCGTATGTCTTCTTTGGAGAAATGCCTATTTAGTTCTTTGGCCCATTTTTTGATTGGTTCATTTATTTTTCTGGAGTTGAGCTGCATAAATTGCTTGTATATCTTTGAGATTAGCTGTGCGCCGCGAGAAGGGCAAGCCCAGTGCAGAGTCCACCACCACCCTCCCTGTGTCAAGACAGAAATCAGACAAGGAAGAGACCAGCAAACAGAGGAAGCCAATCTACTCTTATTTAGAAATTGAGAGATATTTCTTTTATCAAAGCATGCATTTCTCTGGGTCGTGATTCTCCAGGTTTATTGCCAGGTATCAGTTGGTGAGTAGGAAGAAAATGGATGTTTTTAAATTAAAAATTTCTATTCCCTCTTCCTCCAGTCCTGAGCACTACATCACCAAGATAGAAACAGCATGGGTGGACTAAACGAGGACTGCAGTCAGACCCAGCCACCTGAGCTAAGTTCATGTCCACCAGATCCCACGACGATCACTTCTTCTTGTGGTCCACCACGCTATGTTTCAGTCAGACTTGCTATTCAGTTCTGGGCTGGCTCATCCTGTGACTTAGGGATAATCCTAGAGGTCTGTTAATCCCTGGCTCTCCTTTCTGGCTCTGATCTCTGCTTGTGGCACCCATTAGGTTGAAACAATTTTGCTTGAGTTTCTCCAGGAGCTGATACATGGAGGCCACACTTCCTGATTCAATCAGTTTTCCAAGATGATGACTAATTAGGCAAGATCATGCCTAATGCCTTCTCCCTCATGCAGATTCCACAAGTCTATCTACTAAGGGACACCTTTTAGAAAGGTTACCAATTTGACACTTAATTATCTGGATAACCAGAAGCAGCAATGAGTCAAGCAAAAGGTCACTGAGCTTTAAATCAAAAGAACTAAACTTGAATCTCCATTTTATTACATCAAGTCCCCTAGATGAAGTTGTCTCATCAATGTTAATGATAATAAAGGCTGATTCATTAATATTTTAAGCCTTCAGTAAGATAACATACATGAAAATGTGTGTTAAGTATTACAAGTTACAAAAATGTCAGATGTGTTTTCATTAGTTTCTGCTTCATTCTGTGTTGATAACATTTTCCAGACACTATTTGAACTACACGAGCAGATGGATTCAAATAAACACACATTTCTTGGTCACCCAGCTCCATGTATTTGGTGTTGGGTACAAAGGCAAGTGTACAGACCTGGAGTATACAGTTTTTTCAACACGATAGAGATGGCAAATAACTTGAATTAAAACTTGGAATGTATCAAACTATACCTAAAGCCTGGTGACAATTCTTTTGTCATTTGAAAAAGCAATTTAGGCATGAATCTCTCCAAATAAAAACATTTAAATCTGTGTGTGTGTTAGTCACTCCGTTGTGCCCAACTATTTGTGACCCTATGGACTATACCCTGCAAGATTCTGTGTCCATGAAATTCTTGAGGCAAAAATACTGGAGTGGGTAGTCATTCACTTCTCCAGGGGATTTTCCCAACCCAGAGATTGAACCTAGGTCTCCTGCATTGCAGGCACATTCTTTACCGTCTGAGCCACTAGGGAAGCCCTTCAATCTGTATAAAGCACTTTTAAAGAAAAATGCTTTCCTCTTTGCCAACAAGATCTAGTTTATAGGAAGCCCTCTGGAGGTTAGCTAACATTATTGCCTGCATTTACTGGAAGGAGTCCTTAGATCTTACTTTAGCTGATAACTAATATCCAGATGTGGACTGCTGAATCTCAGACAGTATAGTGGTCAATATCCAGGTTTTAAAAATTATTAAAATTGTGAATTTTTAAAGTTAATTTATGAAATTTTCATTTATATTTTCAGAAAAAATTGAAGTAGAATTAAAAGTACAACTCTTATGACCTCAAGCACTTTTATCCGTAACTTGCAGTTGTTTTTGTTCTTTCCTTTACTCTTTATCTTCTAATTTCTTAGAAATATATTTTCATAGATTTTGAAGTCTATGAGACAACACTGTGTGTTAAGTATTTGTTCATGTACTTTATTTACTCATATATAGATTTTCTTTCACCTCTCATGAAAAAAATTAACTACTTAAATAATGGGAATTTTATGGGTCTTTTAAACACACTATAGACTGCAGTGCTCCTATTCATGCTTATTTTGCAATAGGCAAAGAGGAAGCTTCTTTGTTTTCATTGTTTAGTCTTCCTCTGCTGCTGCTGCTGCTGCTAAATCACTTCAGTCGTGTCCGACTCTGTGTGACCCCATAAACGGCAGCCCACCAGGCTCCCCCATCCCTGGGATTCTCCAGGCAAGAATACTGGAATGTGTTGCCATTTCCTTCTCCAATGTATGAAAGTGAAAAGTGAGAGTGAAATCGCTCAGTCGTGTCCAACTCTGTGTGACCCCATGGACTGCAGCCCACCAGGCTCCTCCATTCATTGGATTTTCCAGGCAAGAGTGCTGGGGTGGGGTGCCACTGCCTTCCCCAAGTCTCTTCCTCTACCCTTATGTATTGGTCATATAAGCCTTCGAGCAGTTGATGCTGGGCTGTTTTCAATGGTCTTTATCTTGTGCTCTTAGATATGTTTTCAAAAATATATGTATCAATCAAACTTAATTTTATTCTGTTTGAGGTCAAATGCTTCCTATGTGGTAGGAAGCCAGTGAGCATTGCTGACTGAGTTGACATAATTCTAGTTTCCTAACCACTTTCCTTACGGTAAACGTGAGAGAAGAGCACAAGGTTCTGGTGATTCTCATATCCATGAGATGGACTCCCAGTGATGACTAAAGGTCTCTTCTCATCCCAAAGGTCTTGAAACTGTTTAATCATAATAGCTGCATTAGGGCAGGGCAGTTCAGTCGCTCAGTCGTGTCTGACTTTTGCTACCCCATGGACTGCCGCACGCCAGGGCTCCCTGTCCAGCACCAACTCTCGGAGTTTTCTCAAACTCATGTCCATGGAGTCAGTGATGCCATCCAACCATCTCATCCTCTGTTGTCCCTTTCTCCTTCCACCTTCAATCTTTCCCAGCATCAGGCTCTTTTTCAATGAGTCAGTTCTTCACATCAGGTGGCCAAAGTATTGGAGTTTCAACGTCAGCATCAGTCCTTTCAATGAATATTCAGGACTGATTCACTTTAGGATAGATTGGTTGTATCTCCTTTTAGTCCAAAGGACTCTCAAGAATCTTCTCCAACACCACAGTTCAAAAGCATTAATTCTTCGGTGCTCAGTTTTCTATATAGTCCAACACTCACATCCATATATGACCACTGGAAAAGCCATAGCCTTGACTATATAGACCTTTGTTGACAAAGTAATGTCTCAGCTTTTTAATATGCTATCTGCTGCTGCTGCTAAGTCACTTCAGTCATGCCCAACTCTGTGTGACCCCAGGGACGGCAGCCCACCAGGCTTCCCCATCCCTGGGATTCTCCAGGCAAGAGTACTGGAGTAGGGTGCCATTGCCTTCTCCAACGTATGAAAGTGAAAAGTGAAAGTGAAGTCACTCAGTCGTGTCGACTCTGTGCGATCCCACAGACAACAGCCCACCAGGCTCCTCTGTCCATGGGATTTTCCAGGCAAGAGTACTGGAGGGGGATGCCATTGCCTTCTCCGAATATGCTATCTAGGTTGGTCATAACTTTCCTTCCAAGGAGTAAGCGTCTTTTAATTTCATGGCTGCAATCACCATCTGCAGTGATTTTGGAGCCCCCAAAATAAAGTCTGACACTGTTTCCCCATCTATTTCCCATGAAATGATGGGATCAGATGCCATGATTATAGTTTTCTGAATGTGGAGCTTTAAGCTAACTTTTTCACTCTCCTTTTTCACTTTCATCAAGGGGCTTTTATCTCCTCTTCACTTTCTGCCATAAGGGTGGTGTCATCTGCATATCTGAGGCTATTGATATTTCTCCCGGCAATCTTGATTCCAGCTTGTGCTTCTTCCAGCCCAGCTTTTCTCATGATGTACTCTGTATATAAGTTAAATAAGCAGGGTGACAATGTACAGCCTTGATGTACTCCTTTTCCTATTTGGAACCAGACTGTTGTTTCATGTCCAGTTCTAACTGTTGCTTCCTGACCTGCATATAGGTTTCTCAAGAGGCAGGTCAGGTGGTCTGGTATTCCCATCTCTTTCAGAACTTCCCACAGTTTACTATGATTCACACAGTCAAAGGCTTTGGCATAGTCAATAAAGCAGAAATAGATGTTTTTCTGGAACTCTCTTGCTTTTTCCATGATCCAGCAGATGCTGGCAATGTGATCTCTGGTTCCTCTGCCTTTTCAAAAACCACCTTGAACATCAGGAAGTTCACGGTTCACATATTACTGAAGCCTGGCTTGGTGAATTTTGAGCATTACTTTACCAGCATGTGAGATGAGTGCAGTTGTGCGGTAGTTTGAGCATTTTTTGGCATTGCCTTTCTTTAGGATTGGAATGAAAACTGACCTTTTCCAGTCCTGTAGCCACTGCTGAGTTTTCCAAATTTGCTGGCATATTGAGTGTAGCACTTTCACAGCATCATCTTTCAGGATTTGAAATAGCCTAACTGGAATTCCTTCACCTCCACTAGCTTGGTTCGTAGTGATGCTTTCTAAGGCCCACTTGACTTCACATTCTAGGATGTCTGGGAAGAAAGCAAAGATGTTGAAACACTAGGACAGAAATCTAGGGGCAAGATTGGAATAGAGTCGGATGGAGTAGAGTTGGGGAGGAGTTTGAGGCTAGTTACTGATACTTATATTAAAGGGGTAATCAGATCAGAACTTAGTTTTGTCTTTTTTTATCTGTTCTGGCAGACTTTCTGTTTCCTTCCTTCTTCCTCATTTTCTTTCTTTATATACCTGTTGGAGAAGAATTCCCATCTCTCTGTAAACCTGAGTTTTCATATGAAGGGACTTGTACTAGACAGAATGTTGATTTCTCTTTTGACTCCCTCTGTTCCCAGGAGACAAGGAGTGATTCATCTGAATGATGAACATGTGAGAAGAAATTGAGAAGGCTCTGCTCAGCCCTTTCCAGTGGGTGCCTGCAGTTTCCCACCTAGGGCAACTGCTAGGTTGACAAGCCTGTTATAGAGAAGCAAGGCTGTTTGGCCAACAACCTAAGGTCATATTCTTCCCCAGAGTGTCTCCTGCATCTTACTCTCAATAGTTCTAAACTCAGGATGAGGAAGAGAATACTGTTTAAACCACCTGAAATCCCAACAATTTCCTCCCTTTCTCTTTTAAGGTGGATTTCAAAACTACCTTCCAGAACAATAAGATTAAATACTAGTAAGTAAGGAAACAGAAAAGCAGAATAAAGTCATATTTTTTTTTGTATTTATTCATTCAACATATGTTTGTGAGAATCTACAGTGCCAGGCTCTGTTCTAGATGGAAGTGTATAACAATGAACAAGGTAGCCAGGATTCCTGCTTCATCAACCCTACACAGCATGCACGCAAACTTTATGTCACACAGTCTTAACGTTTTTCTCCAGAGGTAGGGGGCAAAGTGTGCCTTGATCTTATTTTTAAAAGAAGAGGCAAAGTCATCTTTGATTACAAGATGAAAAGAAGTTTACTAACCCAAAAGATTTTTGGGGACTGATGCACATTTTGCTGTTGCTATTTAGCTATTAACTCATGTCCAGCTATCTTGTGAGCCCATGGACTATAGCTCCCCCAGGCTTCTATGTCTACGGGATTCGGATTTCCCAGGAAAGAATATTGGAGTGGAATATTTTTGTCTCCAGCAGACCTTCCCAATCCATAGATTGAACCCATATCTCTTGCATTACAGGAAGATTATTTACCACTGAGCCACCAGAGAATCCCATAATACACAGTACTATATTTTAAACATAACCAACAAAGGCCTACCACAGCACAGGAAACTTTGCTCAATATTCTATGATAACTTAAATAGGAAAAGAATGTGAAAAAGAATAGATACATGTATTTGTATAACTGAATCACTTTCCTATACACCTGGGAGAGTCTACTGCTTACTACAAGGTTATCATTGAAACTCACCTTTATTAGGATAGCTAACTTGTAACTTCAATGATTCAGCCAACAGTAGGTATCTACCCCAGACCAGGTCAATCAGAGCCTTGACTGAATATTTTTAGTTTTTTGATACAGGAAATACAAGTAGTCTTTTAAAATAAATGAAACTCAAGAATTGTCAGCAGCCACAGTTCTGGATCAGCAGTGAAGAGGGAAAAGTTACTGAAAGACAAGAGTCCAGCTTTGTTCCAGCTGTGCCCAATACTATGTCCCTGGCTTGACAGTTGAGTAACTCTGTGAAGCATGTCTGCATTCTTCCAATAAGGTGCTGTTTCAAAATAGTCTGACCGCACTCACAGAGAGGTAGAACATTGTTTTCAAGCTCTGTGCTCTTTAGTTTCAGGTGACGTTTTCTACAAATCACTTGTCCCATGCACCTCCCCCATTAAAAACAAATTCTTTTATATGTACAAAAAGTCTGTGACAATTTTGACACAGTGCTCTTCAAAACCCTAAAATAAATGTAGAATCTACCTTACAGCGTGTTTTCAGTATTTAGCAGAATGTTCTTGCTTCTCTTTTCTTCCTTTTCCAGTTTTATCTTATGTTAATTGAGAAAGGAATTTTCATCTATGCATCCGTCAGTCATCCACCCTGGACTCTGTTAAAAAGGCACTAACTGATATAAAGCAGTTATTTAACTTTTGGAACACATCAGAGGCTTAGAGTTTCATCTCCTGTGTCTAATTGCAGACTGTCATTAGTGTTGGTTCTGAATGATTGCTCCTTACCCCCAACAATCTTTAGCATTTATTGGAATAATAAATATATCTTGCTTGTGTAATTTAAACCTCACGGGGGGTGCAGAGATTAAATAAGATCATTGGCTTCCACAAGTTAGAAGGCAAGGAAGAAAGATGTTTATATCTGATAAGATGTTATAGCTCACCCAGTTGGCACCATTGTTAAAATGATGTTCCTGATAAAAGAGTGAAGCAGTCTGTGAACCCCAAGTTGTTTTTCCACTTCAGGATGTCACATTTCCAAGGTAACACTTAGCTGTATCTCACAGTGACTACCCAAGATTCTGATCATGGCCTCTGAATGGTTTTCCTTTTGAACTTTCTCAGGTTATTAGGAAACCAAGTAAATTGTGTCAGGTCTATGATTAAGAAACTGAAACTAAGATAAGGAGGGGGAAATCTTTCTTAGACTGAAAGAAAGCAAACAACCACATGGGGGGAAAAAATGAATTCAGTGCTCAGAGTTCAGAAGGAAACGGTAAAGCCTAGAACACAGCTCTGTTGCAGGATCTATGTACCCTGAAAGCTCTCAACAGAAAATTTAGATATAGAGCAGTAAGCGTTGTAAGTTTCTCAAAGGTGATGGTCCAAAGTCATGGCAGTTCAACAAAGTCATAGGGATTTACCAAAAATCTACATTCTTTTCTTAGTCATAGCTCTCTTAATTGAAGATCCTCATGCAATTTTGATCATTTGCAAGGGAAACTATTAAGCTATTAGCTATATAAATGAATAGATTTGTAACAGCAATACAAAAACAGTCTAAATAAACCCAATCCTTTTTACTGTTAAAAGGGTGCACTCCTGTAGGTCTGCTGCTGCTGCTGCTGCTGCTGCTGCTGCTGCTAAGTCACTTCAGTCGTGTCCAACTCTGTGCGACCCCATAGACAGTAGCCCACCAGGCTCTCCCGTCCCTGGGATTCTCCAGGCAAGAACATAGGAGTGGGTTGCCATTTCCTTCTCCAATTCATGAAAGTGAAAAGTGAAAGTAAAGTCGCTCAGTCATGTCCGACTCTTTGTGACCCCATGGACTGCAGCCCACCAGGCTCCTCCGTCCATGGGATTTTCCAGGCAAGAGTACTGGAGTGGGGGTGCCATTGCCCTCTCTGCCTGTAGGTCTAGTGATAGTCAGTGATCAACTTTAGTCAATCACGATGCAGTTGTTCAAAGTGGAATATTTTCTGAGGCAACTCCAAAACCTATATCATATTGAAAGTGATACTCAATGTCCCAGTTTCAGTCCTTTTATTAAAGGGAATACATAGCTTAATAGGCCCACCATTCGAAAATCTGTACACACAATTACAAATTGCTAGATATCCTTGAATTTTTATACAGTATCTCCAAAATTTTGTTCTATGCAATCTTCTTGGCAAACATATTTTGCTTGGGTCCAGTGAGATTTTCTGGAAGCTCAACCTCAAAGATGAGACAAATCTTAATTGACTGGGATCCATCCTCAGCATTGAAGTCTAAAGGCAGGCACAGAATCTTGAGACATGATCTGTGTCCATCAAATCTATGAATCGTTTCTGAAATTAGGTTTTTATTTAAATTAAATTGCTCTGTAATTCTTGGACAGCTGTGATTCCATTGACTTCAGGGATATTTAGCAATGGGTATTAGGTGCTGTCTCAAATCCCCATCTGCTCAATCCAGTTTGCATCTCTCACTTCCTCAAACAAATCAGCAGAATCAAATGTATATTCTCCTTTAAAAGCATCGAGTCTGGTGAATCCATATCTCTGCCACAGCAGTGTAAAAACGCAGTTAAGAGTTTGAACATTTGAGTTGTCCAAAGCAATCTGATTCTCAAAACTCCTTAATTTGAAAAAGCAGATCAATAAACCCCCTTCAGATTTTTTCCCTTGATTCGGTTACTGATCTATATTAAATGAAATTGTTTCAACTTTTTCCAAACAAAATAGACTTATGCATGCAGAAATTTTCATCTTAATCACTTCCTTCATTAAAACCTTCAGTGAACTAGACATAAAACTCAGAGTTCTTACTTCCAAAGTTTCTGTAAATAGAAATTGAGTCAGTCCACCAATGCCATTACCTGGCTTGACATTCATTTCATATTATTCTCTGCTAACACAGATTCCCCAGTAATAACGGCTCAGCATGTTATTGTTCTCTCTGATTCCTCATGAGAAGGTAAGTTCACATGCTCTTGGTCATTAGGTATCAAGACTATTTTGTATCATCCTCAAGGTAAATGACTTGCCTTCATCTTGTTCAACCTCCAGGGTATGATGAGTAGGGAAGAACTAGCTATTAGCACTGGAATTCCTGGACATGACTTTGGCTTATGACATATGTTATGAAACTTTGAGACCCACTCTTTTGAGCTTCAAAGGTGCCCTGGGGAAGCCAAGCCAGACACCATCTACAAATGCCTTCCTTCAGGGGCCCCTCCTTGTTTCTGTAGATTCTTCTTGTTAACAGGTAGAATACCATGTGAAGACATGGAGACACACAGGTATAAGACAACCATATAAAGGACAGAGGCAGACACAGGGCGATACAGCTATAAGCCACGTAGTGCCAAGGGTTGTCTGTGGCCAGGAGAGGCTGGGACAGAAGCACAGAACAGCCTATTCCTCAGTGCTGCCAAAAGGAACCAATCTTGCCAACACCTTGATTGTTTTACTTCTAGTTTCCAGGATTGTGAGACAGTAAGTTCCTGTTGTTTTATGCCTCCTTGTTTGTGGCATTCTTATTTCAACCCTGGGAAACTAGTGCCTCTACCAAGTGACAACGCTGGAAAATAATTCTCCAGGAAGGCTAACATACCAGAAGCAGGTAGAGAGAACCCACTCTTAGGTGGATTTTTATATCATGTAATACTTTGACCACCTGATGCGAAGAACTGACTCATTTGAAAAGACCCTGATGCTGGGAAAGATTGAAGGAAGAAGGAGAAGGGGATGACAGAGGATGGGATGGTTGGATGGCATCACTGACTCAATGGACGTGAGTCTGAGTAAACTCCGGGAGTTGGTGATGGACAGGGAGGCCTGGTGTGCTGCAGTTCTTGGGGTCACAAAGAGTCGGACACAACTGAGTGACTGAACTGAACTGATTAGAATTCAAGTCACAGTCCCTGAAGTCTAGGCTCTAATGATGACAAACAGGTTATACATCATCACCATCCTTCCTTATTCAACACTTTCCTAGGGCTTCCCTGGTGGCTCAACTAGTAAAGAATCAGCCTGCAGTGCAGAAGACCCCAGTTCAATTCCTGGGTCGGGAAGATCTGCTGGAGAAGGGTAGGCTACTCACTCCAGTATTCTTGGGCTTCCCTGATGGCTCAAATGGTAAAGACCCTCCTGCAAAGCAGGAGACCTGGGTTTGACTCCTGTTGGGAAGATCCCATAGAGAAGGGAAAGACTACCAACTCCAGTATTCTGGCCTGGGGAAATCCAAAGACTGTATATAGTCTGTGGGGGTCACACATATCCAAGAGTAGGACACACTGAATGACTTTCACACATAAAGGAATATAACTCTCGAAGCCATCTGTCCACTGGGTCCACCTTTTCCAGTATTACTCAGCTGTCTTCTCTTCCCTCCCTTTTTGCTTTTGGTGTTGTTTGTACCTTTTCAGTTTACCTGTGTCATCAACCAAACTTCATCTTCTTTTACTCCTCATCACTTTAACTTGAGCACAGATGGGCTACTATCATAACCAAGAATTCACTTATTATTTTCTTTTTGTCCTTCTAAATAGCATGTCCAGGGTCCCACCAAGTCTCATATGTTACTCACTCCTTGAAAGTCTTCTCTTAACGTTTTCTAAATAAAAGTAATTAATCCCTGAATGTTCCTTTCCCTGTTGAGAAAGAAAAAAAAAAAAAAAGCTAAGAGAGGGTGAAATGGATGCTTCTTCTCATATTACTTGAAAACTGAACTCTGATAGGTCTAAGATTCCTTCATTAAAATAACAGTAGTGGGATGCAGACAATGTGGTTTAGAATCCCTACTCTGTCACTGACTGGCTCAGTATCACTGAATGGATTACATAATTTACCTGTACCCCAACTGCCAGACTGTAAGATGGAGTAACAGCACTGCTTAACTTAAAGAACCGTTGTGAAGGTAAATTAAGTAATCATGCATATGTTCTTCAAGCCTGGTACTTAGTAAGGACCCAGTAAAAATTAGGTCTTTATATTTGTCTCCTATAGTTTCGGTAAATATTATATTTTTACAGTAATGCATTCACCAAGTTGTGTCTATTCCTTGTTTAACTTGGACTTTTGCATAAAAACTTATTTTTATGCAATCTTTTAATAAGAAATTGAAGTATAAATATAATGAAAAATAAAATAAAATCAATGCCAATGAATCTTTCTTGTTGGGGGTATGTTTTGGTTTTTTGCTTGCTTTTTAACTTGGTTTGCTGCTATTGATTGTATACATGCATTTTATTGTTTTAGATATTCAATTATTCTGAATAGATGTTCTGCTACTGCTAAGTCACTTCAGTCATGTCTGGCTCTGTGCAACCCCATAGACGGCAGCCCACCAGCCCTCTCCATCCCTGAGATTCTTCACGCAAGAACACCGGAGTGGGTTGCCGTTTCCTTCTCCAGTGAATGAAAGTGAAAAGTGAAGGTGAAGTTGCTCATTTGTGCCCAACTCTTAGCAACCCCATGGACTGCAGCCCACCAGGCTCCTCTATCCATGGGATTTTCCAGGCAAGAGTACTGGAGTGGGGTGCCATTGCCTTCTCTGAATAGATGTTCTAGTACAGCCTAATGGCTATGCCATAACTAGAAAAACAGTTAAGGAAGCTTCCAAAGCTACTGTTGAAACATTTCCTTTATGTCTGAGATTCTTCATCTTGGGAAGAAAAGGAAAGAAAGTTTTAAAGAGTACACTGCATATATGCACCTACTGTACATATGCAACTAAAGAGCCTCTTGATGAGGGTGAAAGAGGAGAGCGAAAAAGCTGGCTTAAAGCTCAACATTCAGAAAACTAAGGTCATGGCATCCAGTCCCATCACTTCATGGCAAACAGATGGGGAAACAGTGTCAGACTTTACTTCATGGGGCTCCAAAATCACTGCAGATGGTGACTGGAGACATGAAATTAAAAGACGCTTACTCCTTGGAAGGAAAGTTATGACCAACATTACTTTGTCAACAAAGGTCCATCTAGTCAAGGCTATGGTTTTTCAAATAGGCATGTATGGATGTGAGAGTTGGACATGAAAAAGCTAAGCGCCAAAGAATTGATGCTTTTGAACTGTGGTGTTGGAGAAGACTCTTGAGAGTTCCTTGAACTGCAAGGAGGTCCAACTAGTCCACCCTAAAGGAAATCAGTCCTGGGTCTTCATTGGAAGGACTGATGTTGAAGCTGAAACTCCAATACTTTGGCCACCTGATGTGAAGAGCTGACTCATTTGAAAAGACCCTGATGTTGGAAAAGATTGAGGGCAGGAGGAGAAGGGGATGACAGAGGATGAGATGCTTATATGGCATCACCGATTCAATGGACATGAGTTTGGATAAACTCCAGGAGTTGATGCTCAACAGGGAGGCCTGGCGTGCTGTGGTTCATTGGGTCACAAAGAGTCGGAAACAACTGAACAACTGAACTGAACTGTCTCCTCAACCCCCTCCCTTCCATAACTAGCATCTGTTTGAACCTGCTCCTTGGAACTCAGTGAAGGTCCTAAAGGCTGAATAAAGCCTATTTCCTGTAACCAAGAACTGGCTGGGGGGTGGTGGGGGCGGGACACAGAAAGGCTTTTTACCCAGAAGTAGTATCACTGGCATAGAATTACAGGATATGAGGATGCAAGGAAAACAGCCCAATGCACCAAGACAATTCTGGCTGTGATCACTATATAAACTCAATATATAGTATGGATATTAGCTTACTGAGTGAGTAGTTGGTCCTTATTAATATGCACAAAATGTAAATGGGGCAATAAACTTTTAAGAAAATAATTCTGTCTTAAATTTTTTTTCTTCCTTTAATTTCTTTCTTTGGAAGGGACACTATTACATACGATTTAACACATAATTGATTTAAACTGATTAATTAGAAAGATGAGTGGATGGCTGGATACGTGGATAGTAGTGTGGATCGTAAGATGAATAGCAGGATGGATGATTGGATGATAGATTGGGAAGTAGATGGATGGATGCCTAGATATATTCATAAAAGTTAGGTTTCTCCAAATATTCTAAGACAATTACCAGATGTCTGAAACATAGAAGGCACTCAAAATATTTTTGGCTAAAAAAACAGTCACAACCTGAAAGCAGAGAGTGTTTTATCAGATGGGAAATTTTGAGACGTCTAGTCCTGGAGACAGCATCTCAGGTAGCCCTGAGAAACTGTTCCAAGGAAGTGGGGAAAAGGAGTCAGAAGTAGTCAGAAGATGTCAGAAGATGTCAGAAGTCTGTAACAAAGAAGGGCAGAGAAAAAAAACAAACAAGGCCAGGAAGTCTGAACATCAAAGATTATTGTTGGTTAAGGAAAACCAGTTATCTCAAGGGGCCTTCCCAGGTGGTGCTGGTAGTAAAGAACATACCTGCCAATGTAGGAGACTTAAAAGATGCAGGTTCGATCCCTGTGCTGGGGAAGATCTTCTGGAGGAGGAGGTGGCAACCCACTCCAGTATTCTTGCCTGGAGAATTCCACGGACAGAGGAGACTTGTGGGCTACAGTCCAAAGGGTCGCAAAGAGTCAGACACAGCTGAGCACATGGATCAGCAAATATCTCAAAGAATTCAGCATTCTTCTATGCATGAAAAGATGAGAGTATCTGAGCTCACTGGACTCATTCCTTTCGTGTGCATCTCTGCTATCTGGGGCCAGTATCCTGTTTTGTTTTGTCACTGTAGGGAGTGGCAGCTGGCAGCTGCTGTATCTAAGGCATAGTTGTCCCTTTTGGGGAGTCCACTAGGCTCTGAAATCCATATTTGGAGGGCTGGAATCACGGATGGCTGTGACTTCCTTGTTTATAGATACGGCAGGAGACATTCCATGTCAAAATACCTTGCCTAATTCAATCCTTTTTTTTTTTTTAATTTTTATTTTTACTTTATTTTACTTTAAAATACTCAATCTTATAGGTACCTTTTCTCCCAGATGTATAGTAAATTCTATAGCAAAGGGCCTCAAGTTGGCTGCTTATTGATTTCCATCTGGCATTTATCTGACTATCTTCTACAAAGACAGGGTCATAGTAGTCAGTATCAGGGTGAATCAGTTCAGTTCAGTTCAGTTGCCCAGTCGTGTCCAACTCTTTGCGACCCCATGAATCACAGCCTCCCTGTCCATCACCAACTCCTGGAGTTCACTCAGATTCACATCCATCGAGTCAGTGATGCCATCCAGCCATCTCATCCTCTGTCGTCCCCTTCTTCTCCTGCCCCCAAACCCTTCCAGCATCAAAGTCTTTTCCAATGAGTCAACTCTTCACAGGAGGTGACCAAAGTATTGGAGTTTCAGCTTCAGCATCATTCCTTCCAAAGAAATAGCAGGGCTGATCTCCTTTAGAATGGACTGGTTGAATCTCCTTGCAGTCCAAGGGACTCTCAAGAGTCTTCTCCAACACCACAGTTCAAAAGCATCAGTTCTTCGATGCTCAGCCTTCTTCACAGTCCAACTCTCACATCCATACATGACTACTGGAAAAACCATAGCCTTGACTAGATGGACCTTATTGTCACTCTGCTTATTTAACTTATATGCAGAGTACATCATGAGAAACGCTGGACTGGAAGAAACACAAGCTGGAATCAAGATTGCTGGGAGAAATATCAATAGCCTCAGATAGGCAGATGACACCACCCTTATGGCAGAAAGTGAAATGGAGCTAAAAGCCTCTTGATGAAAGTAAAAGAGGAGAGTGGAAAAGTTGGCTTAAAGCTCAGCATGCAGAAAACAAAGATCATGGCATCTGGTCCCATCACTTCATGGGAAATAGATGGGGAAACAGTGGAAACAGTGACAGACTTTATTTTCTTGGGCTCCAAAATCACTGCAGATGGTGACTGCAGCGATGAAATTAAAAGATGCTTACTCCTTGGAAGGAAAGCTATGATCAACCTAGATAGCATATTCAAAAGCAGAGACATCAGGGTGAATAGAGCCTTCTCATCCAGGTCTACTCCCAGAAAGAGGTGAAAATGCAGGACATAGAAGGGGCAAAGCAAACAGGACACTACTTTCCCCATCAAAAAGAACTTAAATGGAGTGAGACAGCTATGAGATTTAAAATGAGGACACAAGTTAGCATCCTCGAATATCACTTGCTTGCTGTATGATACTCGGCTGTTTCCTAAACTCTCTTGAGTATCATTTTTTCTCAGATGTATACTGGGAAATATGCCTTCTTAAAGAATTCAATCAAAGAATGCTCACGAGCTTATATGTTAAACATCCCTATCAGATGCAATAGGGAAGGTCAACTTTGTAAACTGCAAAAGTATAAAAGCTGAGAGACCTGCTACAGGTCACTGAGGTCTAGAAATACACTACTTCCAAGGACTTTAGGATTCTGTTAAATACATTTTTCAATCTTTTGTGCTTGAAGCAGTTTGTATGTGTGTGTTTGCGCTCAGTTGCATCTGACTCTTTGCAGTCCTATGAACTGTAGCCCACCAGGCTCCTCTGTCCATGCAATTTTCCAGGCAAAAACTGGAATGGTTTGCCACTTCCTCCTCCAGGCTACCTTCCTGATCCACAGATGGAACCCATGTCCTTCACGTCTCCTGCACTGCACGTAGATTGTTTATCGCTGAGCCATTAGGGAAGCTGCCGCTGCTGCTGCTGAGTCGCTTCAGTCGTGTCCGACTCTGTGCGACCCCATAGATGGCAGTTCACGAGGCTCCCCCGTCCCTGGGGTTCTCCAGGCAAGGACACTGGAGTGGGTTGCCATTTCCTTCTCCAATGCATGAGAGTGAAAAGTGAAAGTGAAGTCGCTCAGTCATGTCCGACTCTTAGCGACCCCATGGACTGCAGCCTACCAGGCTCCTCCATCCATGGCATTTTCCAGGCAAGAGTACTGGAGTGGGGGTGCCATTGCCTTCTCCATTAGGGAAGCAGTTTTTATCAAATACAATTAACCAGCAAATTTTAGGAGCAAAAGGAATAATAAAGGCATATGTCAACATACCTAACCTCTTGCAAATCACAATTCCAAATCATATTTTTACTAAGTAATGGGGGAGGTATTTTTTCCTGGAAAAACCCCACCAGCCACAATCTGGACTGTGCCTGGAATTTCAGATGCTGTGCAGAACATAATTACATTATAAAACATGAGCCTGCCTCCCCTCTGAGCAGCTTTATTGCATATTTATGCCTCTGGCTCCACAGTGCTTCTGAGACAGGAGATATGCTTGTTTACTGTTTGGACTGACTCCATTGCCACTCACCTGTACTGAGCTTAATCTGGCAGCCACCTTCTGAGCTCAGTAAAGCTTTTTTTTTTAAGCCAGGAAGAGGCTGGGGAGTCTGCATAAATCCAAAGATGCCACATCAAGCATTGGCAGGAAGAGTGTACCAAGCTCTGAGGTCTTTCCATAGCTTGCAGGATCAAAAATGCCAGGGCCATATCGCAGGTGCACAGCATTACAACAGACCACCGCCAAAATCACACATGCTGATGAGAAAGCCTGCAGGTTGGCAGGGTTCGGGGAGCAATTTTTCTTCCACTCATCTCCACTCACCTTTTCTGGGGAACCAACAGGGAGATGTTGGATGTGACTATTAATGAATCAGGACACACTTTATTGGTCGTAAAGCACATTTGTCATGGCAATTTACATGAGTTAGTACCACACTTCCAAAACTTGCTAAAAAATCTAGCAAGCATTCATTTTAATGAGCAAACACACCCAGAACGACTTATATTTTTAATGGTATTTATTATATATCATAAACACACTATTACTTTAAATAATGAGACCATTTGCAAACTGAAAAAAATAATAATAATGTGTTCATCATTAGAGCAAGAAAGGATCTTAACAGACACTCACTCCAGGAATTCTTACTCTGTTGGATATAGAAGAAATTCTAGTGGTATTCACCCTAGCTCGAAGGAAGTGAGGAGGTTTGCATCTCAGCCAAGGTCCTGGAAGCCTGGAATGAGAAGGACAGGCCCTTGGATTATAGAAAGCAGAATCTAAGAGAAAACTCAGCTTTGACAGATATGTAACCAAGTTATCAATGCTTAGGAGCTAGAAAGAAGAATTCACGTCATGGACAGATGGGGAATAATGCACTAGAGCAAAAGATTGCAGCATGAAGAGCGGGCAGAAGTCGCCGCAGAGGGTGCTTGAGTAGCTGAAACATCCACTTGGTGCATGTTATGCTAGATCAAGGTGGCGGGAAGTCCTGCCAACTTGGACTGGGTCTTTTCATAAAAATTGTTAATAAGACCCTGGCTCTCAGTACACCTGTCCACCTGCAGTTGGAATCAACTGATTTGATGTGATTTCTCTCTCTAGGACTTTCTGGAATGCTGACATCTGTTCCCCTCCACATTTCTACTAACTGCCCATACTCTCAGCTCCTGCCTTTCTGAGGATCAGTGGAGCATGATGATTTAAGGACAGAAATTCTTGGTTCAAATCACAGACCGACGCCTACTGGCTGTTTTTCCTTGGGAGACTTGCTTAACCTCTGTGTCCTGTGTACTTATAAGATGGGAACAATGATAACTATCTTCAGAGTTAGTGTAAAGATTGAGTTAAAATATGCCAGGTTCTTGAAACAGTGTGTGGAAATTAATGAAAGCTATTTAGGTGTCTCTAATACTTATTGATATTCATTATGTATCTTCTCCTCCTCTATTGTCTAGGGCTAGCCATGTGGAGAAAAGCAAGAATAACAAGCTGAGATTTAAAATAAAAATTAAAAAGAAAGAAAGAAATGTTAACAGAACTTCCAGCTGAATATTGTTGATTCTTTTTTTAGTGTGACATTTTGAAATAAGAGATAATTAGGCACGTTGGTATGAATAAGTAGAATGCTTTTGAATGCAAACTGGCACAAGTGTGTTAAATTGGAGACTCAAATCATATGAACAATATCACCACCATTAATGTGATTTTTCAAAATTTGTGATCATTTCTATTTCTCAGAGAAAAGTTCTGAATAAAGAAAAGTACAATTGCTTATTGATTTGCACATTCATTGCATTCTAGGAGATTCAATGTACGATAAAAAATGAATAAACTCTTCTTTGGGATTTTATGAAAAATACACCTACTTTCTGGGTCTCTACAATTATAATCAGGTTTTATACTTACATGAATGATGGCAAAGTCATGCAAAGCACAGAACAGTTCAGTACTGTGTGGGAAGGACCATCCCATACATTGCAGGATACTTCCTGGGCCCCTGCCTTGTAAATACCAGTAGCTCTCTTCCTTCATTCATCATGATAATTAAAAAAAAAATCACCACAAATTTTCAAAATGCCTCATAAGGTAAAGCATTGACCTGGTAAAGATTGATCAGGACTGGGAGGAATTTACAGGTAGAATGAAAGCCACAAGCATTTGCCCAAGGAGTTTATACAGGGTAATAAGGGACCAGAAACAAAACCCAGAGATATACAAAATCCAATGGATAAGAAAAGGTGAATAGCAGCCTGCAAGGGCTAGGAAGAGACAGATAAAGGACCAGGACCAAGGTCCAAGGAGAAGCAGGAAATACAGTTTTCTAAAGAAAGTCGTTAACAGTATCAAATGGATAAGGTCAATCAGGTAAAATGAGGGACTATTGTAATTCCACTGAATCTGAAAATTGAGAGGTCATTTCTGAATGCCGGAGACTGTCAGCGCTGCTTTTGTAGGTGGAGAATGCATTGCAGCCCATTTGAAAGTGGACATCAAGGACTGGAAAAAGTTTAAGATCAACTCTTTCTGAAAGCCTAAAAGAGAGCGAAGTGGGATAGGGATGACAATAGATAAGCCTCTCCGGATCAACCCACTGGGGTTTTAACTCGTATTCTTTCATGTTTCTTTAAGACTGTGACGTGTTCTGTAACAAAGCAAGGCAGGCAGTCTGAACATCAAAGATTACTGCTAGTTAAGGAAAACCAGATATCTTAGGGGGCTTCCCAGGTGGTGCTAGTGGTAAAGAACCCACCTGTTTCTTTAAGGATATGAGTGAAATCTTTACCTTTCCAAGTGTGTAAGATGCAGAGCAATGGCTGCCTTCAAGCAAAACTGCAGATGTATTTTTATTTGTTTTTCAAATAAAGATGTTTCAGATTTAAACAAAAGACACTTTTGCTTAAATATGTTCCACAAAGGGAAAATGAATGTATGTAGACCTTACCCTCTTCTTGAAGTCCCTGTCAATATTTTTAGGCATGTTCTGGATATAACTATAGGTCATGTAAACAATAGCACTTTTTTTTTTCTATTTCCCCACCATTTGCTAATCTGGCATATTTTCTGTATCTTTCCAGGAGAAAGAGACCAACATTGTGTCTGAAACCATTAGAGTTTCTCCCAGTGGCTATGCATAGCCTCAGAAATGTCAACAAGCTTCTGGGCTGTGGAGAATCTGTCAATGTTTGTCTTCAGTCTTGCAGTTGAAGTAGCACAGAAGAGCATCCTAGAATATTATTTTAAGGATGAAGGAGACTTGAGCTTGTGTATGTGCTAAAGCAGGCAAGGTCAAGAGGCTGACAGAACGGCAGTTAAAGTGGTTAACTGTTGGAATAAGAACTTTAACAAGGCTGGAGAGAAGGGATCCAAAATATCCCTCTTAGATAGAAGGAGCCCTTTCTCCTTTCAGAGAAAGAAAGAAGAAAATTATAGTTATGGCTATGGTGAGTGGGGGAGGGGAGAGACTTTGCAGAAGCTCATCTAGAGGCCTATACTGCTAAGGATGCTTTAACAGCTTCCCAAGAAAATTTCAGTTCAACAGTATGTAAAAGAGAAGAGCAAGTTCAGCTGCCATGTTGGACCTGTTTCTTAAATTTTTGCTTTTCACTGCTTTCGTTATTATAATCATACCTAATGGCCTGCCTCTGGGAACCCCACCCCTCTGTCTGGCTGTTAAACTAAAGTGCCTTTGTTCAGCTCCCAGACAATTCTGCCCTGCCCACCTCTGAATGGTTACAGAAAAGAAATTAACATCCCCTCCCTGCAGTGCTGGCCAAGGCAGGTGAAACTACTGGCCCTTTTACTTTACTTCCTCACCTCCTCCCTGCTTTGTTCTATAAAAGAAACTGGCGTCTAGTCCACTTTCATGCATTGGAGAAGGAAATGGCAACCCACTCCAGTATTCTTGCCTGGAGAATCCCAGGGACAGAGGAGCCTAGTGGGCTGCCATCCATGGGGGTCACACAGAGTCGGACACGACTGAAGTGATTTAGCAGTAGCAGCAGTCTGCCATCTTATCAGTCTGATGGCTTTCTAAATAAAGTTGCTATTCCTTTTCTCAGCACCTCATCACCCAGTTTATTGGCCTGTTGTGTGGTGAGTCGAGTGAGCTTGGACTAGGTAACAAGTAAAGATATTAATTATCTCATTTCAGAGGTTAAAAAAAGTCCAGACTTAAATAATAATCATGTGAAATAATTACTAGAATTACCTGAAAGATGATCCTAAAATCTCACCCTTAGTTGCCAAGAAAACAGGTTAGCTGGAATGAGGGAATGGAGGGTGGTTGCTACCTTCCAAGTGGGAGAAGCAGTACCCAAGCTAACTCCTGTGCAATGGGACCATGGGAGCCCCTCCGCAGCACTCCCAGGCAAATTATGTAAACCACTGGCTTTCAATAGATAGTCCACGGACCAGCACAGCAGCAGCATCACTTGGGAACATGTTAAATATGCAGATTCTCAAACCACCTCTCAGTCGACTGAATTAAAAACCTTCAGGGTTTAGTCATCTGTATCCTAATGAGCTACTGTTTGGGAACCCCTGCTATAAACAGCTAAAACCCTAAATCCAGATGCAAGGACCAGATCATTGAGGATTTCAAAGGCAGTTATAAAGACTTTAGGGAGATAAGCAGGAGAATAGCTCTGGGTGATCTCCATGTCATGTTGCTAGTAGCCACCCTCCTGGAACCATTTCAAATGAATTCTCAAATTTAATTAGGAAAAATGAAGGTTTCTGGGTTTGGGCAAATGTAGCACAAAGTTTGATCAAACACAAGGATATTCACATGAGCATTGCAGAGACAATGTCCTAAAGGTCATGCTGATTCAACTATCTGATAATTTGCCTCAAGATTCTAAGCTCAGACATTCCTTAAAGTATGAGAATATGAGGCAGACCTAGACTGGCAGGCCAGCTCTGCCTCGGACTAGCTGTGAGACCTAGTACATCTTAACAGCTCTGAACATCACTTTCCTCATAAAGTTTGTGCATGCTGAACTCTTAAAGTTACTGTTAAAAAAGGATATGTATATTATACCTAGTGCAGTGTTTGAGGTATTATAAGAATGCAATGAATAATAACCAAATTGCTCATCATGGTGTGGTTTTTGTTGCGAGTCTTGTGGTTGATGGAGCCTGCTCTGGGTGTCATGCTGAAGCTACACGGAATATCATACTAGATGAAGGAGGAGTATAGAAAATTGGTAAGAAATACAGACTGGGAGAGAAGGGCCACAGAAAAGACTTCCAAGAACATGATCCTTGAGATACACCTCAATGGATGAGTGAAGAGACAGAACAGGCATGTTAAAGGGTGACTCAGAGCTTAGGGTGCCACATGAAGACAAGCACAAAGGCTGAAGTCAGTTCTGCCTTCTTGGGATTGTTCATTAAGTGCAACTCTGCTGAGAAGTAGGATTCATGTCAGAAGAGGATGAGATGAATCTGAAATCTAAGCCAGGGACCTTGTCATGAAGGTTCTACTTGGCTGAACTAAGGCATCAGAGGTGTTTGAAGAAATGGGAGAGTACATTGATGAGTTTTCTTTCAGCAGAGCAATGAAACCTACTTTAGAAACCGTATCCAAGCTAGTCAATCTAATCACACTAGGACCACAGCTTTGTCTAACTCAATGAAACCAAGCCATGCCTGTGGGGCAACCCAAAACAGGCGGGTCATGGTGGAGAGGTCTGACAGAATGTGGTCCACTGGAGAAGGGAATGGCAAGCCACTTCAGTATTCTTGCCTTGAGAACCCCATGAACAGTATGAAAAGGCAAAATGATAGGACACCAAAAGAGGAACTCCCCAGGTCAGTAGGTGCCCAATATGCTACTGGAGATCAGTGGAGAAATAACTCCAGAAAGAATGAAGGGTTGGAGCCAAAGCAAAAACAATACCCAGTTGTGGATGTGACTGGTGATAGAAGCAAGGTCCGGTGCTGTAAAGAGCAATATTGCATAGGAACCTGGAATGTCAGGTCCATGAATCAAGGCAAATTGGAAGTGGTTAAACAAGAGATGGCAAGGGTGAATGTCGACATTCTAGGAATCAGTGAACTAAAATGGACTGGAATAGGTGAATTTAACTCAGATGACCATTATATCTACTACTGCGGGCAAGAATCCCTCAGAAGAAATGGAGTAGCCATCATGGTCAACAAAAGAGTCTGAAATGCAGTACTTGGATGTAATCTCAGAAATGACAGAATGATCTCTGTTCATTTCCAAGGCAAACCATTCAATATCACAGTTATCCAAGTCTATGCCCCAACCAGTAATGATGAAGAAGCTGAAGTTGAACAGTTTTATGAAGATCTACAAGACCTTTTAGAACTAACACTGAAAAAAGATGTCCTTTTCATTATACGGGACTGGAATGCTAAAGCAGGAAGTCAAGAAACACCTGGAGTAACAGGCAAATTTGGCCTTGGAATGCGGAATGAAGCAGGAAAAGACTAATAGAGTTTTGCCAAGAAAACACACCGGTCATAGCAAACATCCTCTTCTAACAACACAAGAGAAGACTCTACACATGGACATCACCAGATGGTCAACACCAAAATCAGATGGATTATATTCTCTGCAGCAAAGATGGAGAAGCTCCATACTGTCAACAAAAACAAGACCAGGAGCTGACTGCGGCTCAGATCATGAACTCCTCATTACCAAATTCAGACTGAAATTGAAGAAAGTAAGGAAAACCGCTAGACCATTCAGGTATGACCTAAATCAATCCCTTATGATTATACAGTGGAAGTCAGAAATAGATTTAAGGGCCTAGATCAGATAGATAGAGTGCCTGATGAACTATGGAATGAAGTTTGTGACACTGTACAGGAGACAGGGATCAAGACCATCCCCATGGAAAAGAAATGCAAAAAGCAAAATGGCTGTCTGGGGAGGCCTTGCAAATAGCTGTGAAAAGAAGAGAGGTGAAAAGCAAAGGAGAAAAGGAAAGATATAAGCATCTGAATGCAGAGTTCCAAAGAAGAGCAAGAAGAGATAAGAAAGCCTTCTGTCAGTGATCAATGCAAAGAAATAGAGGAAAACAACAGAATGGGAAAGACTAGAGATCTCTTCAAGAAAATTAGAGATACCAAGGGAATATTTCATGCAAAGATGGGCTCGATAAAGGACAGAAATGGTATGGACCTAACAGAAGAAGAAGATATTAAGAAGAGGTGGCAAGAATACACGGAAGAACTGTACAAAAAGAGCTTCACGACCCAGATAATCATGATGATGTGATCACTCATCTAGAGCCAGACATCTTGGAATGTGAAGTCAAGTGGGCCTTAGAAAGCATCACTACGAACAAAGCTAGTGGAGATGATGGCATTCCAGTTGAGCTGTTTCAAATCCTGAAAGATGATGCTGTGAAAGTGCTGCACTCAGTATGCCAGCAAATCTGGAAAACTCAGCAGTGGCCACAGGACTGGAAAAAGTCCATTTTCATTCCAATCCCAAAGAAAGGCAATGCCAAAAAATGTTCAGTCTACCGCACAGTTGCACTCCTCTCACATGCTAGTAAAGTAATGCTCAAAATTCTCCAAGCCAGGCTTCAGCAATACGTGAACCGTGAACTCCCTAATGTTCAAGCTGGATTTAGAAAAGGCAGAGGAACTAGAGATCAAATTGCCAGCATCCCTGGATCATGGAAAAAGCGAGAGAGTTCCAGAAAAACATCTATTTCTGCTTTATTGACTATGCCAAAGCCTTTGACTTTGTGGATCACAATAAACTGTGGAAAATTCTGAAAGAGATGGGAATACCAGACCACTAACCTGCCTCTTGAGAAATCTGTATGCAGGTCAGGAAGCAACAGTTAGAACTGGACATGGAACAACAGAGTGGTTCCAAATAGGAAAGGAGTGCCTCAAGGCTGTATATTGTCACCCTGCTTATTTAACTTCTATGCAGAGTACATCATGAGAAACGCTGGGCTGGAAGAAACACAAGCTGGAATCAAGATTGCCTGGAGAAATATCAATAGTCTCAGATATGCAGATGACACTATCCTTATGGCAGAAAGTGAAGAGGAGCTAAAAAGCCTCTTGATGAAAGTGAAAGAGGAGAGTGAAAAGTTGGCTTAAAGCTCAATATTTAGAAAATGAAGATCATGGCATCCAGTCCCATCACTTCATGGGAAATAGATGGGGAAACAGTGGAAATAGTGTCAGACTTTATTTTTGAGCTCCAAAATCACTGCAGATGGTGACTGCAGCCATGAAATTAGAAGATGCTTTCTCCTTGGAAGTAAAGTTATGACCAACCTAGATAGTATATTCAAAAGCAGAGACATTACTTTGCCAACTAAGATTTGTCTAGTCAAGGCTATGGTTTTTCCTGTCGTCATGTATGGATGTGAGTGTTGGACTGTGAAGAAGGATGAGTGCTTATGAGTTGATGCTTTTGAACTGTGGTGTTGGAGAAGACTCTTGAGAGTCCCTTGGACTGCAAGGAGATCCAACCAGTCCATTCTGAAGGAGATCAGCCCTGGGATTTCTTTGGAAGGAATGATGCTAAAGCTGAAACTGCAGTCCTTTGGCCACCTCATGTGAAGAGTTGACTCATTGGAAAAGACTCTGATGCTCGGAGGGATTGGGGGGCAGGAGGAGAAGGGGACGACTGAGGATGAGATGGCTAGATGGCATCACTGGACTCGATGGACGTGAATCTGAGTGAACTCCGAGAGATGGTAATGAACAGGGAGGCCTGGCGTGCTGCTATTCACGGGTTCGCAAAGAGTTGGACACAACTGAGCGACTGTACTGAACTGAACTGATGCAGGGTATGAGAGTGTAAACAGGTGTAGCTATGAAAAACAATATAGATGTTTGTCAGAAAACTAAAAACAGAATTACCATATGATCCAGCAATCCCACTCTGGAAATATACCTGGACAAAACTATGATTCAGAAACATACATTCACCCCTATTTTCATAACAACACTGTTCGTAAGATCCAAAACACGGAAACAACCTAACCTAAATGTCCCCCAGTATATGAATGTATAGAAGATGCACAGTACATGCACGATGGAATACTGCTCAGCCACAAAGCATAAAGTGATGCCATGTGTAGCAACATGTATGTAACTGGAGATTATTGTACTAAAAGAAATTGTAAAGAGAATGGCAAAACACCATAGTTGCCACTTATGTGTGGAAGCTAAATTTGGCGCAAATGAACCTATCTATAAAACATAAACAGACTCATAGACATACAGAACAGACTCACAGTTGCCAAAGGGGAAGATGATGACTGGAGAGAGACAGATGGACTGAGAGTTTGGAGTTGGTAGAGGCAAACTATTACATTTAGAATGGATAAACAGCAGGCCCTATTGTATAATGCAGTGAACTATATTCCATATCCTGTGATAAGCCATAATGGAAAAGAATATAGAAAAGAATGTCTATATGTGTATAACTGAGTCCCTTTTGATGTGCAGCAAAGATTAACACAGCATTGTAAATCAGCTATGTTTCAAAAATAAAATAGAACAGGCTAAAGGGAGGAAAACTTCCTGAAATGGAAAAAATCCATGAAATTCAGGGATATGTTAGGAGCTTATTAGAATAAATCACTCCCATACTCTTGCTTGGAGCCCAAGTCTCTGGTGTCTTCTGCCCTGGCAGGTAGATGCTTTACTGTGAGCCATCAGGGAAGGTCCATCAGTTGCTAGATGCTGGAACAGAAGGAAGAGACTTTAGTAAGAAAGTCCATCCCATGGACAAAGGAGCCTGGTGGCCTACAGTCCATAGGTCAGAGAGTCAGACACTACTGAAGCTACTTAGCACAGCACAGCACAGAATAAATCAAGATAACAAAGATGAGGGCTTGGGTGAGGCCATAGGAGTAAAGTGAGAGAATGTTTTAAAAGATTGTAATGGAAAATAATGTCTCAATAGATAACAGAAAGGTTATGATCAAGACTTTCTACATTAAGAAAAAAAGAATCTATGTAACAGATTCTTTGAGCATGTCCTATGTGATGTGCCAGGAAACAACTAACCAAGGTTCCTGAGTGTAAGACATCATGGTATCACTCGGAGAAAAAGTCACATGTGCTGGACACAGTTTGAGCATGCCAATGTGTGCATGCATGCTTACTTGCTCAATTGTGTCCAACTCTTTGTGACCCCACAGATTTTAGCTTGCCATGCTCCTCTGTCCATGAGTTTTCCCAGGCAAGAATGCTGGAGTGGGTTGCCATTTCCTTCTTCGGGAATCTCCCTGACTGAGGGACTGAGCCCAAGTCTCTTGTGTCTTCTGCCCTGGCAGGTAGATGCTTTACTGTGAGCCATCAGGAAAGGTCCAGCAGCTGCTAGATGCTGGAACAGAAGGAAGAGACTTTAGTAAGAAAAGGTCTGGAAAAAAACTACACTTGACCCAAAACTCGAATTCCCAGGATAAAGTCCCAACTTAATCATTGCCTTGAGGGTTAGTGGCCTGGAGCAAGTCACTGACCCTTTCTGGACTAGTTTCTCCCTCTATATAAATAATAAAATTGGAAGTGAAGATATAAGGAAATGACCCAAGCCCATGCTCCTCTAAACACAGTTTACATCTGCAAGCTGGCGCACTGAAAGTTATGGGATAAGCAGGATGCAATTTTCTAGAAAACCTGCTTTTTCTGACAAGTAGCTCAAAGCATTATCCTCCTACAAAATGAATATAGATACACTTTAGCATAAAATACAAATATGCATATATTTTAAAGATAAAACACAAAGCCTCAAAGACATATCTGGCTTGAAAAGTGTGATAGGCAGACTTCGAAGATGGTCTCAGTGATCTCCACCTCCTGGTATTTGTGTCTGTGCGTAATCTCCTCCCCTTGAAGAACTGCCAGACCTAGTGACTTTCCTCTAGAGAATAGAATACAGACTTTTCTATAGAGGATAGAAATGTGATGGGATAACATATCTGACAGTAAGTTATTTGTAAGAGATTGTGAGTTTGCTTCTCTGTCTTCCTATCTCTCTCTCCTCACTTAATCACTCTGATGAAGCCAGGTACTGTATTGTCAGCTGCCCTATTGAGAAGCCCACGTGGCAAGAATGGACCAGCAGGGATCTAAGGTCTCAGCCACACCACCATGAGGGACAGCACACTGCTGGTAACTGTGCAGGTGGGCTTAGAAGCATAATCTTCCACATTTGAGCTTGACTTGAATGAAACCATAGTTGATCCAGTGTTTGTGAGACACTGGATACCCTGGCTAAACTCTTTCTGGGTCCCAGGCCCACCAGAACAATGAGACAATACAGGTTTGTTTCTGGTGTAATTTGTTGTAATGCAATGGGTAACTAATAGAAAAGGGATCACTTGAAGTTGTGGCCAGAGATACACATTGAAGTAGCCTCTCCTTTGCCTCTGCCTCTAGTAGCACTTGGTGGAAATGTCTAAGAAACACCCTTAAGAAGAACAACCATTAGAGACTTCCTTGATGGTCCAATGGCTAAAACTCCATGCTCCCAACGCAGGAGACTGGAGTTCAATCCCTGGTCAGGGAACCAGATGCCACATGCCACAATTAAGGCCTGGTGCAGCTAAATGCGTAAGTTTTTTAAATGAGCAGTCTTTAAAGGAGTGAGGATGGGAAGAAGGGTGTTCCATTTTAAGTGTTAACACTCAGATTTCAGATCTCTAGAATGCAAGCTTCTCTGGGTCCAAGAAATATTCAGAAGCTAAGCAATTTGCTCAAGATTTCCTGGCTGATTAGTGATTAACTGGAACCAGGTCTTCTGATACCCACATAGTCTTCTACTAAATGACCCTGAGCCTTCCTCTAAAAGTCACATATATGATTGGACAAGTGAATAATGTTATATGTGATATATATGGGGGCTTCCTGGTGGTTCAGATGGTAAAGAATCTGCCTGCTATGCAGGAGACCTGGGTTTAATTCCTGGGTCAGGAAGATCCCCTGGAGAAGGGAATGGCTACCTACTCCAATATTCTTGCCTGGATAATTCCAGAGACAGAGGAACCTGGTGGGCTACTGTCCATAGAGTTGAAAGATCCAGACACAGCTGAGTGACTTACACTTTCATTTGGGCTTCTCTTGTGGTGTAGACAGTAAAGAATCCGCCTGCTATGCAGGAGACCTGGGTTCAGTTCCTGGGTCAGGAAAATCCTCTGGAGAAGGGAATGGTTATTGACTCCAGTATTTTTGCCTAGAGAATCCCATGGAGAGAGGAGCCTGGTAGGCCACAGTCCATGGCATCACATATAGTCAGACATGACTGAGCAAGTAACACACACAGACACACACACACACACACACACACGATATATACACAAAACCATAATCACTATCCTTACTAAATCCACAAATCCTTTTTCTAGACATTTGCTGGTTTACTTAGTTTGAGACTTCTGAATGCAGGGTTGTTTCTCTCTCTCTCTCTCTTTTCTGTTTGTATTCAGTGACTCCTAAAGGACACTATCAAGAATCTTTGGATGAGGATCTCAGAATGCTGAATTGAAAACATTTCCCAAAGCCCCAAGACATATTTCAGCGCTCACCTCCAGATACCATTGTTGCATGGCTGCCCAAGATAAGGCTGGCCCTATTTTATAATTCAACTTTACTTCTGGCTGGAGGGAGTGAAGCAGAACATCATAAACCCAGTCAATGGAATGTTCTTCCACCCTAAGGACAATCTGTAGAGAAATGATATGGTGAATGCGGACAGACAGTCCCTGCTTTTAAAGGACAGAGAGTTCTTGGGAAAGCGAATGCAACCCTCACAGCACCTGTGGCTGCTGTGGACGCCCAGGGAGCCGGGGGCAGAGCTGCTGTTGCTTTTGCTTCTGCTGTGGCTGCTGCTGCTATTCTCGTTGTTACATCCCTGCTTTTGTTGCTGCTCTTTTAATGGCCCCTTGCTCTTGGTGGGTGTCCTTCAACCACCTTGGAAGGTCTTAATAATGGGGAGCCTGATGCTGTTTACCTGTGTGTTCCATTTGTCAGGATGGTCTAGATTATGAAGCAGTAACAAACAATTCCCAAAACCCTATAAGATGAAACAGCAGAAATATATGTCAGGTTCATACTAACTGCGTATTAAGGATTAGCTGGAGGCTGCTCTGGGTTATTCTTACTCCAGAGCTCAGGCTGTCAGAGCAGCCCTCTCTAAACCATTGCAGATAATGGCCACATAGCAATTGTGAACTGACTCTGAAGGGTTTTCCCTGAAGTGATACACCAATGTTTCATTGGCCAAAGCAACTCACATAGCCATGTCTAACTGCAAGGGGGAAAGAAAGGGCAATCTTAACATATGCCCAGGAGGATGAGAATTACAATAATTTGAAGGGTTTCAATATCAGCTAGACACATGCATGCAGGCTTAGTTGCCAGTTGTGTTTGACTCTTTGCAACACAATGAACTGCAGTCTGACAGGCTCTTCTGTCCATGGGATTTCCCAGGCAGGCATACTGGAGTGGGTTGCCATTTCCTTCTACAGAGTATCTTCCTGACCCAGGGTTTGAGCCCGTATCTCCTGAAATGGCAGGTGGATTCTTTACCACTGAGCTACCCGGGAAGCTCTACCAGACACATGCCCTCAGGATGAGGTTATATTGCTTTGTGTGATCAGTCAGTCAGTCAGTCATGTCCAGTTCTTTGTGATCCCACTGACTGCAGCACACCAGGTTCCTCTGTCCTTCACTATCTCCTAGAGTTTGCTTAAATTCATGTCCATTGAGTTGTGATGCTATCTAACCATCTCATCATCCGTGGCCCCCTTCTCCATTTGTTTTCGTCTTTCCCAGCATAAGGATCTTTTCCAGCGAGTTGGCTCTTTGCATCAGGTGACCAAAATACTAGAGCTTCAGCCTTAGCATCAGTCCTTCCAATGACCATTCAGGGTTGATTTCCTTTAGAATTGACTGGTTTGATCTCCTTGTAGTCCAAGGAACTCTCAAGAGTCTTCAGCACCACAGTTCAAAAGCAGTCAGAAGCCTGTTACCTTTGCCAACGTTCTAATAATAACAAAACAAAAAAAAAAAAAAAAAAAAAAAAAAAACTCTTAGCTAACATACTCTCTCTCAAGAGGTGATGTGATTAACCACTATTTTCTCCCTGCCACTCCCTACCTGGACTTGGACTAGAAAGTTGAGAGTTTAAAACAAGAGGTCTCAGTATCCTTTTTCTTCTCTTTTCCTTCTGTTTAAATACAGTGATGTGGACAGAAAAGTCCTAAATACAGGGTAAAGATCTAGAAAAGAAAAACAGGCGGTTTATTAGAAATTGCTTTTCCATTAACCATCTGTGTGACCTTGGGCCAGTTGCATTTCACCACTGCAAATCTGTGTGCCCTCCTCTGCAAAAATAAGAGGTTGACCCATGGGATCTGACTTCCCACACAGACATTCCGTCATTTCTGATCCAACAACAGCCTAGGAATTAGCCAGGGCCTCCCATGCAGGAATTGAGGACAAAATGTACTGATGGCTGAAGGAAAATGGCGCCTCCATTTCAAATAAAGGCTTCCCTTATGGTTCAGCTGGTAAAGAATCTGCCTGCAACGTGGGGGACCTGGGTTTGATCCCCCACTCGGGAAGATCCCCTAGAGAAGGAAATGCCAACTCACTCCAGTACACTTGCCTGGAGAATCCCACGGACAGAGGGGCAGGACAGACTGCAGTCCATGGTATGGCAAAGACTGTGCAACTAGCTTTCACTTTCATTTCAGATAAGGCTGAAAGGCATGGAGCAGAAAGGCAGCAGAAATGAGTACATCAGTACTCTCTCTAGTTCTGTATACTGGATTTTTCAAGTCTTCCATATATATAATTGATATGGATTTCACAAACAATGTCACAGTTAGTATGATGGTCATTATCTACATTTGTGAAAGCGGTTCAGGTGTCCCAAGATGAGAGAACAAAGACAAGCACCAGCTGCAATACTGTAAACAAGTTTAGCAGATTTCAGGTCTCTTGCCCTAGATTTGTCTCTATTGTCTTTCTGCTAGCTGACCTTGAAACATGACCAATAACAAATTCTCCACTCTGAATATTAATTTCTTAACCTGTAGATTGGGAACAACAATACTATAATGATTTAAAAGTCACAGGGTGGCTTGCAAGATCTGCAACAAATCTTGTATATGCTTTCACCTTACAAACTTTAAAATGTGTGTGTAGAGGGTTGTATTGGTGGTTCAGGCCCCGGGACCACATTCTAGCCCCCTCTTCTATGAGCACTCAAAGATGGGCAAAATAATCAACACAATCTGGCAGACATATCCCTGAGGCTCGCTCTTCATCTTTCCTTTTCTGTCTGTTACACCACCTGCTCACAACCCCCTTCAGGCTTCTGCCCAAAGGCATGTTCCTTCCTTAAAAGCTGTCATCAACTTCAACCTCACCAAGGACACTTATGGTGATTGTGTATGCCTGTGTGTGTGTGCCTGCTCAGTCTCTCAGTCTTGTCTGACTCTTTGTGACCCCGTAGACTGTAGCCTTCTAGGATCCTCTGTTAGTGGAATTCTTCAGGCAAGAATACTGGAGCGCGTTGCCATTTCCTAATCCACGGAATCAAACCCTCATCTCTTGCATCTTCTGCACTGGCCGGCGGATTCTTTACTACTGAGCCACCAGGGAAGCCTGTGCTGGCTCAGTCACTGAGCCCTGCTCTGGGTTCATATCTGATGGGTCAGCTGTCAGTCTGGCCGGTTGGACGATATAACACCACTTATGCAGAGAGAGCTGGGAGGATGAACTTGAACTCCAAGCTCCGCCGCTGAGAAGCTATGTGGTTTAGGCGCGGGAAGTCATGAAATCCACTGGAAGCAGAGTTCCCTTGTTTACAAAGTTAAGAAAACAATCCTTGTCCTCCAACCTCATAGATTTCTGAACGCCCAAGAGAGTAGGAATTATAAAAGTGTTTTATTGCCCAGATAATGGTGGTCAGATAGTCCTTGCTATTTGTTATTTAAATACCGTAATTTTTAAATTTTTTTGAGAAGATATAATGACTTATCCACAATAGTATACAGGATTATGATACATGGAACTAGAGATGAGAAGCAATAAATTGACAACTGACAAAGAATTGATTTTAACAAGAAAGTGTTTCTTCAGTAAATTGGATGATGAATTCCAGATAACACACAATTGTCATTAGTTTTCTTTCATAACAAGATTGGATTTTGTATTGACATATTCCTAAAGTCATATCTGAAAACTCATCTGAAAATTATCTCTAACTCCACGAATTTCCATGGTACTTTTTTAAGACAAGTGAAATAAATATTTTCTGGATACCTAGTGAAAGCCTGATGGTGCAGTAAATTTTTTTTATTGCTTATCCCATTTTATTCCTCCAATAACCCTCCTAGGAGAATATCACTCTCCCCTAAGAGAAGGTAAAAATTCGCTCAGGTTTCTGGCCCGGTGGTTGTATGTAAATGGTGCCAATGACGGAGATAAGAGAGAGAGGAGATAAAGGCTCCGAGCAAGTCCTTGGAAGTATCTGCTGATTTATGTGGGGGACCCTGTCCAGGAGGGAGGAAGAGCTTCTGGTCTGCACCCAGAGCTTCTGGTCTGCATCCAGAAGGGGTCTTGACTGTGCCAGAACAGTGTGTCCCAGAGTGTCCCATTCATGAGAAGAGAATCAAGGCTGACGGTGTAAATGTAATCATCCAAGAATAATGACTAAACTCGGATATAGAGATCACGTTAATGTATTCAGTTCAGTTCAGTCACTCAGTCATGTCCGACTCTTTGTGACCCCATGAACCACAGCATGCCAGGCCTCTCTGTCCATCACCAACTCCCAGAGGCCACGCAAACCCATGTCCATTGAGTCAGTGATGCCACCCAACCATCTCATCCTCTGTCGTCCCCTTCTCCTCCTGCCCTCAGTCTTTCCCAGCATCAGGGTCTTTTCCAATGAAACAGCTCTTCACATCAGGTGGCTAAAGTATTGGAGTTTCAGCTTCAACATCAGTCCTTCCAATGAACACCCAGGACTGATCTTCTCTAGGATGGACTGGTTTGATCTCCTTGCAGTCCAAGGGACTCTCAAGAGTCTTCTCCAACACCACAGTTCATATTGGGGACTGACATTTCAAAAGTGGGCTGGGGGCTTCCCTGGTGGCTCAGGAGTAAGATGCCTGCCAAGCCAGGAGATGCAGGTTCAATCCCTGACCTGGGAAGATCCCATATTCCATGGAGCACCTATTCCCACACACCCCAGCTATTGAGCTTGTGCTCTAGAGCATGACTACTGAAGCCCACGTGGCCTAGAGCCCCTGTTCCACAAGGGAAGGCACTCCAATGACAAGCCCACTGATGGCAGCTAGAGAGTATACCCCACTTGCCACAACTAGAGAAAAGCATGTGTAGCAATGAAGACCCAGCACAGCAAAAAATAAATAAACAAATAAAATTATTTTTAAAAATAAACAAATTGCAAAAAAAAATTTTTAATGGGCTGAAGAGTGGGTGCAATGGAGAAGATTAGGAGTGCTTGGAAAAGAAGGGAGAATAGCAAGATGATAAGCTGTTGCAGAATTCAGAGGAGGAGAGAATTTCATAAGTAGGATGAAATGTTGGACAATGCTTGAGACTGTTTAATTTTTGTGATACAAGGACTGATAAGTGCCCAATAAATGTGGCAGTTAACTCTTTGTTAACCACAAGGAGGCCATTTTCATGGCTTCATGATGGAGCAGGGTAGGGGGACATGTCTGGATAGTTACAGGGCTTGAGGAGGATGCAGAGAAAGTAAGAGATGACACCTCCATATGAAAGTCAAGATTGATGTGTGAGAACTGGGAGACGATTGTGGCTCCAAGGAGAGGTTCAGGATGTGGAGTAGTTGATAAACCAACAGAAATCTGCCATCATTTACTGAGAAAAGGTGGTTCCTTCATTAACTCAGGAGTCCTGCTTCCTTCAGCACTGCTCAGAGATATCTTGAGAAAAGTGGTCCCATCGGGTGCCCAAAGTTGAAGAGAAACAAAGACAAATTATAGAGCATGCCCAGCACAGACGATTACCATGAGAAAGGAATTCCACGATCCTGATGATACACATGGACACACAGGGCACACACGGCAATGCACATAAGACTCACACATGCACAAAACACATTCAACCCACATAGCAGGGGAACACACACACAGCAGGTGTAAAATACATGACATGCACAAAATTTACAATACGCATCTAACACTAGCCACACACTGCAGATAACACATATGACACACATAAGTGCATGCCTATACCACACACATTCACACACAAAACACATACAAACCATAACACAAGTCAACACAACACATGAAGTACACATACAAAATACCCACATGCATATCACACATCTCATATATGAAACATACTTAAATCACACAACACATGCGCATAGCATGCTTAATCACTCACACAAATATGAACACAAGCCACACACGTGTGCATACATGCAATGAATGCTTTATGCATATGCCGTGGCTAGACAATACCATGCTTCCCCGGTGGCCCAGTGGCAAAGAATCTGGCTGCCAGTGCAGGAGAGTTTTATGCCTGGATCGGGAAGATCCCCTGGAGAAGGAAATGACAACCCACGCCAGTATTCTTGCCTGGAGAAGCCCATGGACAGAGGAGCCTGGTGGGCTACAATCCATGGGGTTGCAAGGGTCTGACATGACTGAGCAACACACACACTCACATATGCATAGCCATGCACATGCACACATACCACATGGATTACGTACTCACATAACACACAAACACTTCACAGTAACATTGCCTAGCAACCCAAATTTGTATATACCATGCACCCCTGTGAATAGCCTGGAAGAGAGGAAAGAGAAGCGGGAGTGCTAGTCCTCAAAAGGCTGCAAGATCAAATATTTAACCAAGTAGAGAGAAGAGAAGGCAACCAAGGGAGAAAGCCTGGAGAAGAAGATGAAACCACTTCCATCTACAGCTGTGAAACAACAGGCTCCTGCATGACGTGCAGCTATGATCCTCCGGCCTCACCCCTGCATGTCCAGCCCCAAATCAGAGCCCACAAGGCTGCTTCAAGGGTAGCAGCCCCCACACACAAATTTCTTTCGGCTGGTGATAAATGAAAGACCTCTCTGAAATTCTCATAGGTCTGCTTCCCAGTTGCCATTTGAACCACTGGGGGCACAGACAGGCAATCGCTGTGACTGTGGGCTCTCAGTTCTGTTGATGGAGAAGAAAGGTTTGCAGAGAGGGCCAAACCTGAACCAGAAAGATTGAGGTTTCGTCATCAGTGGGCACCTTCGTTTTACAATGAGACGATCCCCCTTTGACCTGACTCTGAAAAGCTGTTTCTCAATTCTCTGACTGATTCTTTTACATAAGAAGAATCCCAGTCAAGGATAAATCTTCACTCCTTTCTCTTTTTTGCCTCTAGTGAAAATGGTTGAAGATGGAGGATAAAGTTGTGTGCGCTATGTGTTTCAGACTCTTTGCAAATGCATGGAATGTAGCCCTCCAGGCTCCTCTGTCCATGGGATTCTCCAGGCAAGAATACTGGAGTGGGTTGCCATGCCCCAGTCCAGGGGATCTTCCTGACCCAGAGATCAAACTTGGATCTCCCTCATTGCAGATAGATTATTCTTTACCATTTGAGCCACCAGGGAAGATTTGATTCTAAATCTGTGTTTTAAATGCCAACACAAATTTAGGGAATGTAACGAAACTTTTTATTTCAGTTTTCTCAATTTTTGCACCTTTGATAACCATATGATAAATAACTGATATGTGTGTGTGTGTGTGTGTGCACGCACGCACGCTCAGTCATATCCCACTCTTTGTGACTCTTTGGACTATAGCTCACCAGGCTCCTCTGTCCATAGGATTTTTCAGACAAGAATACTGGAGTAGGTTACCATTTCCTCCTGCAGGGTATCTTCCCTACCCAAGGATAAAACCCACACCTCCTGTGCCTCCTGCATTGTAGGTGAATTCTTTACCCAATGAGCCATAATTACCCTCCTTTAAAGTCTTTGACCTCCCTATTTACCTTTGGGGTAGAAAATTCCAGAATGTACCTCCAGGCCCTTGGCCGTGGTATTTGGTGCCACTTCTTACTGCACTCTCTTTCTCGGTATTTGGTGCCACTTCTTACTGCACTCTGTTTCTCTCCCAGGTCTCTTCTAACAGTGCTAAGTTGCCTGCTGGGCTGTCATAGAATGTTCTGAAGTCACGCAAAGAAATTGGAAAAAAAAAAAAAAGTTTCTCTCCTGCCCTGCTTAAATTAGCCATTGTCTCCAGCAGGGATATTCGCCCCATCTCACTTTCCTCGTCTGGCTTCCTTTTCTTCCTTTTTTTTCCTGCAGTTGTTCTGATGTGAGCTCGATATACACATCTACCCCTGAAGTCACCGGGATGCCAAGAAAAATCCCCGCCAACAAATCCTTTTATCAAGCTCCTCCTGAGATGCAGAGGAGATTTAGTCACTCTCTGGATGGCTATGGAACGGCTTGTCTCACACACATCTGTCTTCTTTTGCATTTCTGCACAGTCACAACCCAATAATGCAGTAACAATGCATCCAAACTGGCACAAATGAGAGTCAGAGTGCCTTAAGCTGTCAACTGTGAGCCAGCGAGTTCAGTGACTGTTTTAAAGTCTGCCTTGAGCTCAAAGAACTGAAGCCACTCAAGGTGCATTCATTCTCTGAAAATATAGTGACTCATCAATGCTTCTTCATTTTGCAGCCCCAGTTTAGGCCTATTGTCCAGGTGTAATTATTAACAGCATCCATTTCACTCTCAAGGGTGTCTCCATTGGCACAGAAAGTTAATGGAGTCATTTTACTGCATGCAGGACTGAACTAGGCATTGCAGACACAAAGATGCAAAAGTCAGGATCATGCCTTAGAGAAATTCAGTCTCACTTGAAAAATCCACAATAGGCAATCTTAATATGACATCCAAGCTAAGAAAAAGATGCTCTCAGATTCACACATCTTTATGCCTCTGAGTCTTGACCTCTGCTAGCATTTTGCCTGGAACAAAGACATGTGTGACATATTTTGTTGTTGCTGTTTTTATTTCAACCAATCATAGTCTTCTATAGATAGAAAGTCCCATGTGATGATCTATCCTTCCTTTTGTCTCCCTCTTTTTTCCTGTCTCCTTTCCTCTCCTCCATGACCCTTGAGTTTCCTGGACACATAAGCTTGGAGAGATGGTCAGCATGAAGGATGACAGTTACAAGAATAAGAGACACTCCACTCTGAGTTCTTCCTCAACCCCATGCAGCAAAATCACTGAGACTGGCGCTACTGCCCCTTCCCACCCGCTCCCTGCCTTCCTCTATTAGATCTGGATGCTCTTTTTCCTGGTCTTATTGGCTTCCTGCTGCAGCCCTCAATGCCAAGGTCCATCCCTTCCTGATGGTCCCAATTGTTAGTTTTTTCCTGCCATTTCTGTTCCTACAGCCTGGTATATTGCTAACACAGACACATCTTGCTAACAAGTGCACAAGACTGACACTGATGGTTTATCCAAACAAGGTCAAGTTGGTGCTGAGATCTCACCTAACTCTTCCTGTTGCCCCCAAGGAAGACACAATTCCCACCAGCGTCACTGACCTTGCCCCTCTGCAGTCACTCATAAGGGAAGTGAAAGGACAGGCTGTCTCCAAGCTCAGTCATGTATCTTTTTATTCTCCAAAAAGGATGACTTCACTCATCCTTTGCTTGTACAATCCTCTTCTCTAACAGCTCTTGCAAATGACTCCTACAAATGAATCATACAAGCTGGGACATTCCATCTGAGTAAAAGTACAGCCTCTATTTTACAAATTTTAAAGGTTCCCAGGCTTATTATGTATGTTTGATTTTTATAGATTCTTCAAGTAAAATGTCATAACAAATTTAAGAGAGAAGGGAAGACTAAGGGATAGGCCAGGGTAATGGGCGGGGTTGGGGGCTATTAGAACCTTACTGGTTGTGTAGGCTGTTTTCCCTTTCTCTGTACTCAATGTGTTTGGATTTTCTGATATTTCTGAATTGTTTAGGAGCTTTAACATCTGAAGCATATGTGTTGAAAAATCCTGAAGTTGATGAGTGAAGCCCTGACTTCGAGTGGCTAGGATGTGGAAACAAATGATAAACAAGATAGTAAATGAATAACAGCAATTATGTGAGATAAAGACTAGAGCTAAAGTGAGAGGAGGGGCCCAGCAGGGCACTGACGATGAGGTCTAAATGGGGAAAAGAGGGAGGAAAGTACACGGGACATCATTGTCTCATGTTTCCCTGTGGTTGGAGAAAATCTTATGTCCTAAAACAGCTTGTCTCAAGATTGGAACTTCTTCCAGGAGAATGAGAATATTTTATTTCTCTGCTGCATTTCTCAACATTCCACAGCCCTGTGTGTAGCACACAGTGGGAGGAATAGAGATAATATAGAAAAGTCTAGACAAGGAGACTTTTGCCCCTAAAGCTGCAGGTAATTGTCCATGCGACCTTGAAGAACCATTTATTTCTCTGTTTCTTCAGCTGTAAAATAAGTATGATCAGATAACCACCAAGCTGCAAACTAGCTTTAAAACTTCATGCTCTATAACTGTGATGGTTGGAGCAAGTTATAGGAGAAACCTTAGGGCTTGATGACTGGTATGCAGAAGTCATTTCAAGGGGTAAATTTGGACTTCAGTTTCTCTATCTATAAAGCGATGACATTAGAATAGGTGATCTTTTTCATTCTCACACTAAAATGCAAGAAATTAAAATACTGAACTTTTATTCTGAAAGATCAAACCCCAAATGGCATTGTATCAGGCCTCAATATAAGGAGAAGGAATAAATCTTGTTCACGTATAATTCATCAGCCTATTGATAAGAAACTTGCATTTTCAATGGGTTTATTTTTACATCAGCCATAAAATCTCAATCCTGTCTCAAATATGATATTTTCCCTTTTAATATAAGACAATTTATTTTATTGTTACTTGAGACTAAAGGAATCCAATAGACTGGTTTGGAGCCAAAGAAGACCGTAATGACAAAATGATTGATCTTTTTATAATACATTGCAAATAGAAATATTCATTTGTACCATGAACCAGTATTCATCTCCATAATATAATGTAAAACTCCTCTGTATTCATTAAGTACCTATCACCACTAGAAATGCAAAGCAAAAGGGCTTCGCTGATAATTGTCTGGTATCATCAAATATTAGTTGTTACACCCCAATGACATAAAGGATCTGGGTGGGAACTTCAGGTAGAAATATCAGCTCCAGTGCAAAGTGTTGTATCCAGGATCTGTTGATAGAAGTAGTAGTTACGTAAACACATACTATTCAACAAGACAAAAAAAAATTATAAGAAATAGAGCTGTTCAACAACTGGGTCTGGTAAAAACGGTAGTAACCCCAGAAGTCTGGTTCTGGGATGAGTGTGTTGTATACTATGTTGTTAAATCCTCAGAGCATCCTCTGAGACATATCTTATTTTCCTCCATCACACAGAAGAAAAGGCAGAGGCTTGATGAAAGTAACCTCTTCTTCTTCGGCCATTGAGCTGGTACAGTTACATTGTTTTATTGAGCCTCACTTTATCACAGATGGCACAGACCTCCGTCCATAGTTCTTCAGGCACTCTGTCTATCAGATCTAGTCCCTTGAATCTATTTACCACTTACATGGTATAATCATAAGAGATTTTGATTTAGATCATACCTGAATGGTCTGGTGGTTTTCCCTACTTTCTTCAATTTAAGTCTGAATTTGGCAGTAAGGAGTTCATGATCTGAGCCACAGTCAGCTCCCAGTTTTTGCTGACTGTATAGAACTTCTCCATCTTTGGCTGCAAAGAATATAATCAATCTAATTTTGGTGTTGACCATCCACTGATGTCCATGTGTAGAGTCTTCTCTTATGTTGTTGGGAGAGGGTGTTTGCTATGACCAGTGTGTTCTCTTGGCAGAACTCTATCAGCCTTTGCTGCTTCTTCCCATACTCCAAGGCCAAATTTGCCTGTTACTTCAGGTGTTTCTTGACTTCCTACTTTTGCATTCCAGTCCTCTATAATGAAAAGGACATCTGCTTTTGGGTTTTAGTTCTAGAAGATCTTGTAGGTCTTCATAGAACCGTTCAGCTTCTTCAGCGTTACTGGTCAGGGCATAGACTTTGATTACTATGATCCTGAATTGTTTGCCTTGGAAACAAACAGAGATCATTCTGTCATTTTTGAGATTGCATCCAAGTACTGCATTTCAGACTCTTTTGTTGACTATGATGGCTACTCCATTTCTTCTAATGGATTCTTGCCCACAGTGGTAGATATAATGGTCATCTGGATGGAGGTTCATGACATTGTACAGGATACAGGGATCAAGACCATCCCCAAGAAAAAGAAATGCAAAAAAGCAAAATGGCTGTCTGAGGAGGCCTTACAAATAGCTGTGGAGAGAAGAGAAGCAAAAAACAAACGAGAAAAGAAAATATATACCCCTTTGAATGCAGAGATTCAAAGGACAGCAAGGAGAGGTAAAAAGCCTTCCTCAGTGATCAGTGCAAAGAAATAGAGGAAAACAATAGAATGGGAAAGACTAGAGATCTCTTCAGGAGAATTAGAGATATCAAGGGAACATTTCATGCAAAGATGGGCTCAATAAAGGAGATAAATGGTAGGGACCTAACACAAGCAGAATATATTAAGAAGAGGTGGCAAGAATACATAGAAGAGCTATTCAAAGGAGACCAAGATAATCATGATGGTATGATCACTCACCTAGAGCCAGACATCCTGGAAAGCTAAGTGAAGTGGGCCTTAGGAAGGATCACTATGAACAAAGCTAATGGAGGTGATGGAGTTCCAGTGGAGCTGTTTCAAATCCTGAAAGATGATGTTGTGAAAGTGCTGCACTCAATATGCCAGCAAATTTGGAAAACTCAGCAGTAGCCACAGGACTGGAAAAGGTCAGTTTTCATTCCAATCCCAAAGAAAGGCAATGCGAAAAATGTTCAAACTACCGCACAATTGCACTCATCTCACATGCTAGTAAAATGATGCTCAAAATTCTCCAAGCCAGGCTTCAGCAATGCATGAACTGTGAACTTCCTGATGTTTAACATAGTTTTAGAAAAGGCAGAGGAACTAGAGATCAAATTGCCAACATCCACTGGATCATGGTAAAAGCAAGAGAGTTCCAGAAAAACATCTATTTCTGCTTTATTAACAATGCCAAAGCCTTTGACTGTGTGGATCACAATAAACTGTGGAAAATTCTGAAAGAGATGGGAATACCAGACCACCTGACCTGCCTCGAGAAATCTTTATGCAGGTCAGGAAGCAACAGTTAGAATGGACATGGAACAACAGAGTGGTTCCAAATAGGAAAAGGAGTACATCAAGGCTGTATATTGCCACCCTCCTTATTTAACTTTTATGCAGAGTACATCATGAGAAAGGCTGGACTGGATGAATCACAAGCTGGAATCAAGATTGCTGGGAGAAATATTAATAACCTCAGATAAGCAGATTATACCACTGTTATGGCAGGAAGAGAAGAGGAGCCAAAGAGCCTCTTGATTAAAGTGAATGTGAAGAGTGAAAAAATTGGCTTAAAGCTCAACATTCAGAAAATTAAGTTCATGGCATCTGCTCCCATCACTTCATGGCAAATATATGGGGAAACACTGGAAACAGTGGAAGACTTTTTTCTTGGGCTCCAAAATTACTGCAGATGGTGACTGCAGCCATGAAATTAAGAGACACTTACTCCTTGGAAAAAAAGGTAATGACCAAACTATACAGCATATTAAAAGCAGAGACATTACTTTGTCAACAAAGCTCCATCTAGTCAAGGCTATGGTTTTTCAAGTAGTCATGTGTGGATATGAGAGTTGGACTATAGAGAAAGCTGAGTGCTTAAGAGTTGATGCTTTTGAATGGTGGTGTTGGAGAAGACTCTTGAGAGTCCCAGTCCATTCTAAAGGAAATCAGTTCTGAATATTCTTTAGAAGAACTGATGTTGAAGCTGAAACTCCCATACTTTGACCACCTGATGTGAAGAACTGAATCATTTGGAAAGACTCTAATGCTGGGAAAGATTGAAGGTGGAAGGAGAAGGGGATGACAGAGGATGAGATGGTTGGATGGCATCGCCGACTCAGTGGATGAGTTTGAGTAAACTCCAGGAGTTGGTGATGGACAGGGAGGCCTGCTGTGCTGCAGTCCATGGGGTCACAAAGAGTCGGACACGACTGAGCAACTGAACTGAACTTACTGCAGATGTTCCTTTTTTCTATTATTTTAAAAGTTAAAGGTTTGTGGCAAGACATCCCTGGTAGTCCACTGGTAAAGAACCTGCCTGCAAACTGAGGTGACATGGGTGTGATCCCTGGCCCAGGAGGATTCCCCATGCCACAGGCAACTAGCCCATTCACCACAACTGCTGAGCTTTTGTGCCACAGCTACTGAAGGCCACACATTGTGCGCTCCCACAGGAGAAGCCACTGAATGAGAGTCTGTGCACTGCAATGAAGAGCAGCCTTCGGTCTCTGCAACTGGAGAAAGCCAGCATACAGCAAAGAAGACTCAGCACAGCCAAAAATAAATAGTTAATAATATTTATATAAAGGTTTGTCTCAAGCTTGCATCAAGCAAGCTTATCAGCACCATTTTTTTTCTTCTTTTTAAAAATTTTTTACTTTACAAAACTGTATTGGTTTTGCCATACATCAACATGAATCCACCACGGGTGTACATAAGCTCCCACTCCTGAACCCCCCTCCCACCTCCCTCCCCATACCATCCGTCTGGCTTATCCTTGTATCAGCACCATTTTTAAAGCAGCACTTCCTCACTTCTTGACTTTGTGTCTATTTTGATAATTTTGGCAGTAATTCAAAATGTTTCATTATTAATATATGTTTATGGTGATCTGTTATCAATGGTCTTTGTCATTACTATTAAAACTGTTCTGATTGTTTTTACCACTGAAATATTTTAAATTAAAGTAGGTGCATTGTTTTGTTTTCAGACGTAATACTGTTGCAAATTCAATAGACTACAGTATAGCGTAAACATGAATCTTATGTGCACCGGGAAACCCTCCCCAAGAAAAATGTGTGACTTGCTTTATTGAAATATTCACTTTTTGCAGCAGGTTGGAACTGAATCCACAATATCTCTTGGGTGTGCCTGTATGCATTTGAGTGAAGACTTGAATGCATTTTGATTCCAAAGCTTATGTTTTTATCATATTGCAGCACCTCTGAATGAAGCAGTTATGTTCCATCACTCGATGGTCAAAGAAAGAGCAGCTGATAACACCAGTATTCAATACCGAATATTCACTGACTTCTTAACATTTGCCATACTTGGTTAAGAACAGTCTTAAATGAAGTTGGATTTGGACTGTTTGAGGTCTTCAGAAGCACATCCTTCCTGAGTATTTTATACTAACCCAGTGGTGTAGGTGTGATAATTGAGAATTGTCACAAGGTTCTGTGAACCCTAAGGATGAGTAGGATCATGACTGGAGGCTACCTAGAGGGAGAGGAAGGCAGAGAAAGTTCTAGTCCCTGTACAATGAGTTGGCTGCTATTCCAAACCTCTCCTTAGAAGCACTAAGTTTCTCTGTTCTTCCAGCTACTTACTAAGATGATTCTGGGGAAACTTTCCTGGTTCTTTTACAAGTGGTGATGCTTTCCTTGAATCCTCACAGAGAGAGAGGACTTAACACTTCCCCAAACTATGCTCACTAAATTTTAATCAGTGACCCACTGATCCATTTCATCTTTGTACAGTTCTAATGCTTAAATTTTTTTCATATATTCAGCTGAATTTTCTCTTTTATAACTTTCATTATTTGACCCTCTTTGTCATTTAGAGTCAAATAGAACAAATTCACACAAACCTTTATAGTGTTTCAGAGAAAAATAAATTTCCCTGAATGTGTGATGGTAAAGATCATGAAGGTATCACCCAGAAGTTAAAAGTTTACTATTAGTTTACTTTCTTCTCAATTTTGCAGCAAGTACTTGATCACAGGTGGATCCCCAGTTCCTCCACCCCAAACTTCATATCTCTCCTCTGAAAAACAAGTGAGTTGAATGTGATACATTTCTGAAGCTCAGCCTGACTTGGATTTTTGGAAGGCTACCCACACTTGGAAAATGCTGCAATTCCAGCTATAGGCTGAGCAATCCTTACATCCATTTACCATTTTGACCTAGGTATTGGTTAATATATAATTTCTGTAGGACTTTTTTTAATGCCTTTAGTGGTTACTGAAACTTCATGGACACCCTACTGATGCTCAGGAGAATAAGGACCCTATGCAGGAGTTTCTAGTCAAAGCCTACCATGGCCCTTGTTGAGTTCCAGAATGACAACCACTTTGTCTTAGGAAGACTAAGGTTTAAGCCACTAAGGCAAATTGCAGGTATATTTTGGAGAAGGTTGGAAGGGTATATGATATGAAGCAATCACTTATCTTTGAGAGAGACAGAGAATGACACAATATTGAGGGTAGGTTTTACCCTAAGTGGGTGACTGTTTGGTACCAAATCAGGCAAAGACTGCATTTGTTCTTATTGCTCACAGATGCAGAAAGCTGATTTCACTCCCAGGAAACACTAAGATTGAGGAGTCTACAATTGGCAGAGGAAGCTTGTTTTCCCCCTGTCCTGTCCTGACCAGCTTCTGAAGACAGTCACACAACCCTGAAATCTCCTTGTTTAAGACAATTTATGACTCTGTGACAGTCAGCTTAGCTTCCAAAAATCCAGACTTTCAGGGCTGCATCCTTCATAGAAATGTGTTCCTTAGGGCTGCAGACTTTTTAAACTTCCTTTTCTAATGTGTGATGAAAGAGATTATTCTTTTTCTTCCCATCTATTTTATGGCTGCTGGAATGTTCTTAGGATTTGCTCTGATAAATATGATCTGGATTAAGTAATAAGTCATCCAAGATTTTGGTGACAGTGAGAAATGAGAACCACACTTTGAATTGTACCAAACCTTCCAAATATTAAATTCCAAATGTAATATTTTACATTTACAGTCAGACGACCATCCCCTTACTTATTCTGATCTTCCTTCCCTTCCTCCCTCCACATCCATGTAAGCATATGACCTAAGATGGGGTCATGGTAGTACCTCATTTCTGAGTAATAAGAGTTAGTCCATGGAGTAACCACTGCTGCTGCTGCTAAGTCACTTCAGTCGTTCCCAACTCTGTGCAACCCTATGGACAGCAGCCCATCAGGCTCCTCTGTCCATGGGATTCTCTAGGCAATAGTACTGGGGTGGGATTCCTTTTCCTTCTCCAGGAGTAACCACAAGTCAGGGCAATTGGGGAAATTCTTTCCACTAAAGTACTGCAGATGGAAGAAACTTCTAGAAGTTATGCATCCTGCCTTACGGAGAAAGGCAATCTACAAGTAGAAAGACTGAAGCAAATGCAGAGATAAGCAAAGGTGAGTTGGAGAGAGGACTCATTATAGCCTCCTATACCCATAATTCTGTCCTTCCCACTTCAGAGGTCAATAAATCGCCCTATTTTTTTCATCTCATTCAAATCTGGTTCCTCTCTCTTGTCACTAAAGAGCTCATGGGTAAGAAGAGTTCTTGATACAAAGAGGACAACAGTTGCTGATGGAAGACTGGAAAGTCCACGAGTCTGGATTCCACTTTCCCTCCCTCTTTCTTACTACTTAAACCTCACCAAGCCAATTAACTTCTAGAAGCCATATTTTCCTTGATGGAACTCTGTGAGTAGACACCTCCCTGTATGAATCCTGTCTCTTTATTTTCTTTATTTTTGATGTGTTGGTTTCTGGGGGCTTTGCTGACTCTGGACGGATCACCCTTCCCAGGAGAGGCTATTTCTAGAGACAGAGAAGAGGTTGAGTAGGAGCATTCCTCTCATATGCAAACCAGTCAATCCAGAGTTCACATCCCTCAGCTGCCTCCTGTATCAGGATCTCATACTCCAGGCCACTATTTCCCTGCTTTAATAACCCCAGACAGCAAAGAGCAGCTCTGAGCCCCAGAGTATCCTGAAATTATTCAAATCAGCTAATCCTAAACCTGCTTGTCCTGCCTTGCCTGATCCTTTCCACGGAAACCTCAAGAAAAGTTATTGCCCAACCTGCCACTTTCCCCTGAGTCCCTCTGCCTCCTAACTGACCCAAATGCTGCCCCCTGTGGCCTCCCTCCTAGTTCAGGTGCTTCTGAAATACAGGCAGGAGAAGCCTATGGTCACATAAAGACCCCTTTCTCCTTTTTATGCTATCATTTGAGGATATTACATATCCCATTTCCCTCCAAAAATCAAGTTCACAGGATGTGCGGGAGCACCTCAAAGCTCAGGGTCCTCCAGCTGTGATGGATGATGGTGGAAATCCGGCTCCTGCAGGTGCATGGGACTCAGAAGCGTCACTCCAGGGAGATGAACTGTCAGAATCTGTGTCCGGGCTGCTGCTGTCTCGTGAACATTAGGGTCCTGGAAGAAGGGAAATTCTCACTGTCAAAGTCAGATTCCTTTTCAGCTGAAGGGCTCATGGTGAAAATAAGAAAATTTGTGACCCCACGGACTGTACCCTGCCAGGTTCCTCTGTCCATGGAATTCGGCCAGAATTCTGCCACAAAATCTGCCAGAAGCGGTGCCCCTTTGAAAAGCAAGGCAGAATGGCAACCTGAAGGGAAGTATTACCTGAAACCAAGCATCCAACACTTCCCAGGCTGCTCGATCTGAAAGCAGCACAGAACTGCACTGTGAACCGGCCAGTGAGAAGCCCTGAATTCTATCAACCAAACACCTGAGACTAAGGGAGCACCCCCTACCTCCCTGACCTTTGTCCCGTGTCCCCATTGATTCTGGCTGCTTCAATCTTGAGTCATAAGAGTGTATTTATGGCTAAAAGATAGATAGAAACTGGAAATCTTCTGCAGAACAGGTCTCAAGGGATCACAGTCAAAGGAAACTCCTGCTGCCACTCAGAACAAGAAAACCAGGACTTTGGAAAATCCTGATAGCTGACAAATTTTTGCACAGGGAAACTGCATGCACATAAAGTTGATTAGTTATTTGAGGGGGAAAAAAGTGCTGATATTGAGCCATTTAAGCAATACATACCATGCTTGACGGTACCATGCTTGGCTGAAAAATAAAATATGGTGTCCCCCTCCCAAACTGTGGGCAACGCTGTGCTGACTTCACAAAACTGCTGCAGCTAGAAGCCAGGGGAGGCTTGCAGCTCAGTGATCGGTGAATCTCCTGAGGCTTAAGAGTTCAAGTTCAGATGGGGTAATGGCTTAGCTGCTCTCATGCTTCCAGAAGCTTAATTGAGTCTGGGGGAGGAAAAGAGGTTTGTAAAGGGGAATTGCTTTGAGCAGTCAATTGCAAATGCACAGGTCAGAAACCCAAGAAGGACATGTGGGGAGGCAGGACCTTGGCTCATGGTTGGCACATAGCAGGGAGTAGGGGGAGTGACAGGAGGCCCAGTCCTTAATAGCAGCAAGTGAGAGTGGGAAATTAAAGGTGTCTGCTTTCATTTCTTATTCTAAGGACTCGAGTATAATTAAAAATATGAAGGTTATATGTGTAGTTTCCTTTGATCCACTCCACAAAAAGCTGTAACTGTGCACACCATTTCTGTCTGCCCCATGCTGATTTCTCTAGAACAGCAATGACTTATAATGTGATATTATCCATCCCCTCAACAAACATATGTTTAAGATCCACGAGGTGCCATGCAGGCTTCCCTGGTGGCTCAGTGGTAAAGAATTTGCCTGCAATGCAGGAGATGTGGGTTTGATTCTTGGGTGGAGAAGATCCCCTGGAGAAGGAAATGACAACCCACTTCAGTATTTTTGCCTAGAGAATTCCATGGGCAGAGGAGCCTGGCGGGCTGCAGTTCATGGGATCACAAAAGAGTCGGACACAGTTTAGTGACTAAAACAGCAACAACAGTGTGCCATACAGTACTCTAGAAGCTGGTCTTAGAGCCAGACTGTTCAGACTCAAACCCAGGTTTCATCATTTAAAATAGACCTTAGGCAGGCTGGCTCTGAATGTCAGGTCCTCATCAGTAAAACAGAGATAATCATAGTACCTACCTACTGGGGTTACTGGGGCTTCCCAGGTGGTTCAGTGGGTAAAGAATCTGCCTGCAATGCAGGAAACACAGGCAGACGCAGGTGCAGTCCCTGGGTCAGGAAGATCCTCTCGAGGAGGGCATGGGAACTCCCCGCAGTATTCTTGCCTGGAGAATCCTGGACAGCGGAGCCTGCTGGGCTACAGTCCCTAGGGTTGCAAAGACTGAGACACAGCTGAAGCAACTGAGCAGCACACATGCACTGGCATTAGTAAGAGAATTAACAGATTTCACGTGTGTAAGTGCTTAGAAGAGTGCCAGGTATGTAATCAGGGCTACATTTGTGGGGAACACAGGCCCTGATGAAACAATCACCAAGAAAATGAATAATTATATAACCTGTGATCTGTATGATGAAACACATGCGTGTGGATCTCTCTGAAACCTAGAGTAATCTGTAGGAAGGGGAACTACCAAGAAGGCCGCTTAAGAGCGGTGGTGGTGGACGTGAGAAAATCAGTTGAGTGAGACTGCAGTGAGTGGAAATGAAAGACTGGGGAGAGGATTCCAGGCTGCCCCTCAGTGATCTACCTTCCATTAGATCAGTGGTTAAAGAACTTTTCGGTAGACAGCTAGATATCACGTGGCCATGAATATCTGCTGTTGCTGGAAAGTGGCTGCTTAGCACAACTCTTTTGACCTGCAACCCTTTCCCCTTGCATCTGAGGCCCTTGGATTCATTCTCACCAATGAAATGTGAATAAGAGTGATATGCATCACTTTCAGGACAACAATCTGGAGACTTGCTATTCCTTCCACACTCTTCTCTATTTCCAATTACATGGAGGTCTCAGTGGCTAAGGGGAGGATGAAGCCCAAAATGGGGGAACCTCAGGGCTCCCAGTCACCCCCACATTGGCTGAGGATCCCTATACTAGACTGATCTGTAACTCAGAAGTAAACTTAACTGTGTTCAACCCCTATAACCTGTTTTGATGCTGCTATTGCTGTTACAGCAGCTAGTATTATCTTAACTAATGCGTATTTTACTGGAATATGAGGTCCAGGTCAAAATTCAAGGAAGATTCTAAGCTCCTTAAGGGCAAAGTCTGTATTTTGTTTCAGCCTTTTGTTTCTTTCCCTAGGGCCAACCGAGCACCAAGCAATTTTCAGGATATGGTTTTTGGATGAAGGAATTGATGTGGAACTGGATGCAAAAGATACTCAATAATCTGTGCTGACATGGGCAACACACTGGTCCAGTCGGTGGCTATGGCAACAGTTTATTAGATCCCTCTATCCTTGGTGCTCTGTACCTTCTCTGAATAGTTCTTTTTGTTTTTCCCCTGAGAAGAAGCCACAGATCCCCTCCTGCTGTTCATTAACCTCAGCGTAAAAGTTCTTGCAGATCTAACCTCTCAGAGGATTGTGCAGTAGAAAGGTCTTGTATGTATGTCTGTGCTGTGATTATATTCTCTTTCTGGACAATTAAATCTGTTCTTGGGACCAGAACCAGTCAGTTCTTCTTGTTATCTCATCAACATCACACCAAGAGAACAGCACTTTAGGACCTTTTAAGTAAGTCAGTAATCATGTACAGATGAGAGTTGGACCATAAAGAAAGCCAATCACTGAAGAATTGATGTTTTCAAATTCTGGTGTGGAGAAGGCTCTTGAGAGAACATTGGACTGCAAGGGGTTCAAACCAGTCAATCCTAAAGGAAGCCTTCATTGGAAGGACCAAAGCTGAGGCTGAAGCTCCAATACTTTGGCCACCTGGTGTGAAGAGCTGACTCATAGGAAAAGACCCTGATGCTAGGAAAGATTGAGGGCAAGAGGAGAAAGGGCGACAGAGGACAGGTTGGTTGGACAGCATGACCAACTCCCTGAACATGAGTTCGAGCAAACTCTAGGAGATAGTGAAAGTGAAGGACAGAGAAGCCTGGAGTGCTGCAGTCCATGGGATCACAAAGAGCCAGGTACAACTTAGCAACTAAGCAACTAGAAGTAACTCACAGAGAGGGTTTTAGAGTTGCATTAGAGAATTGGGCTTCTTATCTTTTATCCTCATTCCCTTTTCCTAGATCTTGGAGCAGAAGAAAAGCTTCTCCAATTCTCCTTTAGCTCAAGATCAGTTGACATTTCTCTAGAAGTACCTGTCAATATGTTTCTTTCTTCTCCTTCCTTGTGACCTCTAACTCTGGATAAGACCTGCAGCTCTCAGTGAAGTGACTTTCAGCTCATCCCCTTATCGCAATCTCTCCTCTCCCAACCCATCAAGCAGAATCTGTAACTCAAGTCTCCACATCATGCTCTTTTCCCCACATTCCTGGATGAGGTGAGAATTATGACTCCTCCCTGTGTCTTCCACTTCCCCTGTCTCCCGCCTCACATTGCTGTCCTCCTATAGCATGAAACTCCTTGAGTCATGGCCCCCACCCTGTGGTTCCTCACCTCTGTGTTTGCATTTCGCTTGCCCCCTCAGTCTACAAGGCTTTTCACCTCCCCTTTATCATTCTCTAGACAGTCTGGGATTATTTATCAGGGAAGACTCCCCTGGTCCCTCCCATACTGGGTTAGACCTCCTCTATGGCCATAATCCCCTGTTCAGGTCTCTCTCATGACAGTCACTAGATTGCATGGCATTTCTCTGCTGTCTCTCCACCATCCCCAGAAGACCATGAGCTTCTCCACAACAGAGGACTTTCCTAGTGGCTCAGATGGTAAAGAATCTACCTACAAAGCAGAAGGCAGGGGACCCGGGTTCTGTCTCTGGGTCGGGAAGATCCCCTGGAAGAGGGCATGGCAACCCCCTCCAGTATTCTTGCCTGGAGAATCCCAGGGACAGAGGAGCCTGACAGGGTACAGTACATGGGGTCGCAAAGAGTCGAACATGACTGAATAACTAACACTTTCACTTTTCTCCACAACAGAAGTGGTGTGAGTCTTCCTTAAAGCTCTTGTACTCAGGAGAGTCCCTGGAACAAAGCAGAACCACAGCCAATGCCAAAATGAGCTCATAATTCCCAAGTCCATACCCCCAGCCCCAAAATACGTGGGACAGTGGCTTCAAACCAAGATTCACAAGGAACGTGTCCCAAATCCTTCTTCATCTGTCATATCTGTTGGCTCAGAGACACAAATACAAATCAAATCTCAAGAACAACTCAAGGTAGTTTATCCTTCCCCAAGGCAAGCGTATAAATTAAATGCAAATACTATGTCTGGATTTTTTGCCAACCATGGAATTATGTTAAAAAGACAGAAGGGGACACATAATTCTCTCTCTGCTTGCATTTTGCTTCACGGACAGCTAATGTGGATTCTAGGGAAGCTCCGTGTCTCAGTCTGTATCTCATTTGACTACCATCTTTGTTTCGTGATCCTTGGCTTCCTTACCTGAGAGACAAGGAGGAAATCAGTCACCCAGATGCAGCTTGGACAGAGACCTTGTTCTCTTCCTCTTTGTGAAACCATGAAGTATAAGCAGTTTCTCTTTAGGCAGAAATTTACTGTGAGAACCAGCTTCACTTGAAAGTGTCCATAACATGACTGCAGATGCACAATACATCCCTTTGACATCCAGTGTAACCCTGCTGCCTGGATCCTGAGAGGCAAGTTCGCCTTGTCTCCTTGGGAAGGCTATGTTCTCATGCAGGAAATATGGGCTCTGAAACTGGAAAGGGGAAGCATTTTGCTTCTTAAGCACCCGTGCAAATGAGGTTTGCTTCCCTGGAAACCAGAAAAGTCTCCAAATACCTGCAACAATTTCCAAAGAATGTTATTTCTATTCTGAGTATTTGTGTATCCAGATCTGAGTATCTGAGTATTTTGAGTATCTGTACCCTTCAAAATTCATACATGGGAACCCTGACCCACAATATGATGGTGTTGGGAGATGGAGACTTTGGTAGGCATTTAGCTCATGAGAGCAAAGCCCTCAAGAAAGGGGTTAATGTCTCTTATAAAAGAGACCTCAAAACCTCTCTCTGCTTTCTACAATGTGAGGATTCAAAGTTGATAGACTGCAACACAGAAAGTTGTCCTCTCTAGAGCCTAAACATGTTGACACCCGGACTCAGACTTCCAGTCTCCAGAACTATAAGAAATACATTGCTGTTCAGCCTCTAAGTCATGTCAGAGTCTGTCACACCATGAACTGCAGCAAGCCAGGCTTCCCTGGCCTTCACTATCTCCCATAGTTTACTCAAACTCATGTCTATTGAGTCGATGATGCCATCCAACCATTTCATCCTCTGTCATCCCCTTCTCCTCCTGCCTTCAATCTTTCTTGGCATCCAGGTCTTTTCTAATGAGTCAGCTCTTCACATCAGGTGGCCAAAGTATTGGAGCTTCAGCTTCAGCATCAATCCTTCCAGTGAATATTCAGGGTTGATTTTCTTTAGGATTGACTGGTTTGATCTTCTTGCAGTCCAAGAGACTCTCAAGAGCCTTCTTCAGCAAAGAAATAAATATCTGTCATTTATAAGTCAACCAATCTAGAGATTTTTTTTTCATAGCAGCAAAAGATGACTAAGGTTGTTCTGGGCACTCCTCTGAGGTGGCAAGAGGATGAGGGAAAGACCTGATACCTGTAGGTGAGCAAAGTCACCTTGTCACAGAAGGCACCAGCTGTCTGACTTACAGGCAGTATTGCACTTGAACAATCCTAGTCTGGGTGCCAGGAACTAGGTCTGCTGCTAGGGCACAGCTGTGGCATCAACTTTGGGTGTGGCCTTGAGAAAGTCACCTTCTCCCTCTGAGCTTCGTCTTTCACACCCCTCAATACTCAAAGCCAGTCAGCATTTTTATCAAAGGGAGGCTGAGGTAGGGGAAAGTGCAGTATCACAGACCTGTCTGAGAATCTAGAGAAAACTCTAGACTCAAGAAAAGCTCACATTTTGCATGTAATATTCCTGGAGAACAGATTTCATAAAGCCCATCTTTCAATCCCAAGGCTACCTGTAGAATCCAGGTACAAAATCTCCAGGATAGATTCCCATCTGGCAGTAGAATTATATGACTCAAAGGGTAAAAATGATTGCAATATTAGGCAATAATAACAACAAAACCATGGGAAGCTTGAAATGCAATCCTATTTTTTCCAAAGGCTCTGATTCTAAGGAGGATGATTGTGCCTTAATTTGCATTCAATTTTCAAGTAGGTTTCAGAGTATAAATTCCAAGTAATCTGATGGAGAGAAATCTCCCCAGTGTCAGCCTGTCCTTCTCCATAGCTCACTGTAATGTTATGCATTTTCTTCAGCTCTGGATGTCATAGTGCACAGGGGGCCCCAAGCAGACTTGTCCCGTTTCTTCCTGAAAGTTCTCCAGACATCACCCTCATGCATTTTCCATTTCCCCCATCATCATTACTACACAGTATCTGCTAAGCATATGTAGTCTCACTTTTTAATTTATACATTTTACTTATTTCTTACATCTTTCTCAAGTATATTAGGAGTGACTTTAAACACTGAGAAAATCCTAAACCTATTCCAAATGTAGAAAGACAAACTTAGGATTCAAGAAAGATGGAAAAGGGAAACATTTGAACTACAAGTGTTAATAAATTGCCTTAATTATATGTCAGATTTGGCTTTGCAATTCCCTGCAGCCAAGACACAGAAGAAAATCAAATATAGTCCTCTTTATAGGAAAGATAGAAATAGACAAATTCCTCGTAGGAGAAACTTACATTTTTAATCTTGTTACTAAATTCTGAAAGAGATCTCTCAAGTGAGTCCTTATGAACATAAATAACAGTATCGTATAATCTGCACTATTGTTTGATAGTGACAGCTATATGCGCACACGTTTCCTAGATGTCTACTGAGTGCTTGGTGAGCTGCTGGTTCCTGAGAATTCAAAGTGAAAACAAAGGGTTTCAAATTTCTTAGGGATTCATGAATGACCATGACTGTAAACTGATCAATTCTAGAACAATAAGAGGAGCAGAGGAGCAAACTTGAGGAAGACCCCACAGAAGATGGTGCATGTCATTCATGAATCTGCTTCAGTTCAGTTCAGTTCAGTCTCTCAGTCGTGTCCGACTCTGTGCGACCCCATGAATCGCAGCACGCCAGGCTTCCCTGTCCATCACCAACTCCCGGAGTTCACTCAGACTCACACCCATCAAGTCGGTGATGCCATCCAGCCATCTCAGCCTGTGTTGTCCCCCTTTTCCTCCTGCCTCCAATCCCTCCCAGCAACAGTCTTTTCAAATGAATCAACTCTTAGCATGAGGTGGCCAAAGTACTGGAGTTTCAGCTTTAGCATCATTCCTTCCAAAGAAATCCCAGGGCTGATCTCCTTTAGAATTGACTGGTTGGATCTCTTTGCAGTCCAAGGGACTCTCAAGACTCTTCTCCAACACCACAGTTCAAAAGCATCAATTCTTCAGAGCTCAGCTTTCTTCACAGTCCAACTCTCACATCCATACATGACCACTGGAAAAACCATAGCCTTGACTAGACGGACCTTTGTTGGCAAAGTAATGTCTCTGCTTTTGAATATGCTATCTAGGTTGGTCATAACCTTTCCTTCCAAGGAGTAAGCATTCTTTAATTTCATGGCTGCAGTCAACATCTGCAGTGATTTTGGAGGCCAGAAAAATAAAGTTTGACACTGTTTCCACTGTTTCCCCATCTATTTCCAATGAAGTGATGGAACCAGATGCCATGATCTTCGTTTTCTGAATGTTGAGCTTTAAGACAACTTTTCACTCTCCTCTTTCACTTTCATCAAGAGGCTTTTAGTTCCTCTTCACTTTCTGAATCTGCTTAGAATATCCCAAATGGAAGCACCAATGTTTTGAAGGTTTTTGTGCAAAGGACACAACTTGATCTGATATGCCAGAAAATTTGGAAGACTCAGCAGTGGCCACAGGACTGGAAAGGTCAGTTTTCATTCCAATCCCAAAGAAAGGCAATGCCAAAGAGTGCTCAAACTACTGCACAATTGCCCTCATCTCACACGCTAGTAAAGTAATGCTCAAAATTCTCCAAGCCAGGTTTCCGCAATACGTGAACCGTGAATTCCAGATATTCAAGATGGTTTTAGAAAAGGCAGAGGAACCAGAGATCAAATTGCCAACATCCACTGAATCATGGAAAAAGCAAAAGAGTTCCAGAAAAACATCTATTTCTGCTTTATTGACTATGCCAAAGCCTTTGACTGTGTGAATCACAATAAACTGTGGAAAATTCTGAAAGAGATGGGAATACAAGACCACCTGACCTGCCTCTTGAGGAACCTATATGCAGGTCAAGAAGCAACAGTTAGAACTGGGCATGGAACAACAGACTGGTTCCAAATAGGAAAAGGAGTACATCAAGGCTATATATTGTCACCCTGCTTATTTAAATTCTATGCAGAGTATATCATGCAAAATGCCAGGCTGGAAGAAACACAAGCTGGAATCAAGATTGCCGGGAGAAACATTAATAACTTCAGATATGCAGATGACACCACCCTTATGGCAGAAAGTGAAGAGGAACTAAAAAGCCTCTTGATGAAAGTGAAAGCGGAGAGTGAAAAAGTTGGCTTAGAGCTCAACATTCAGAAAACTAAGATCATGACATCTGGTCCCATCACTTCATGGGAAATAGATGGGAAAACAGTGAAAACTGTGTCAGATTTTATTTTTCAGGGCTCTTAAATCACTGCAGATGGTGATTGCAGCCATGAAATTAAAAGACGCTTACTCCTTGGAAGGAAAGTTATGACCAACCTAGATATCATATTGATAAGCAGAGACATTACTTTGCCAACAAAGGTCTATCTAGTCAAAGCTATGGTTTTTCCAGTGGTCATGTATGGGTGTGAGAGTTGTTCTGTGAAGAAAGCTGAGCGCCAAAGAATTGATGCTTTTGAACTGTGGTGTTGGAGAAGACTCTTGAGAGTCCCTTGGACTGCAAGGTGATCCAACCAGTCCATTTTAAAGGAGATCAGCCTTGAGTGTTCTTTGGAAGGAATGATGCTAAAGATGAAACTCCATTACTTTGGCCACCTCATGCGAAGAGTTGACTCATTTGAAAAGACTGTGATGCTGGGAGGGATTGGGGGCAGGAGGAGAAGGGGACGACAAAGGATGAGATGGCTGGATGACATTCTCGACTTGATGGACATGGGTTTGAGTGAACTCCGTGAGTTGGTGATGGACGGGGAGGTCTGGCGTGCTGTGATTCATAGGGTACACAGAGTTGGATACGACTGAGTGACTGAACTAAACTATACTGAAGGATGTCCCTGACTGTTCTTCTGGATCTTTGGCCACTTGGGTTGAGGCTGGAAAGATAAGCAGCATTTTTAGGGATCTAGAGATTTTCTCCAGTCCTAAGAATGTCACATAGAAAAAGTTCCTTGTGGGTCAATGTTGGGTACATCTACAGAGGATTAAAGCTAGATCCTATCTCTGCCTGAGAAATTCACAGGTAAGTGTGGGTGAAACTATCATTTTCCCCACAACCAATGCCTTTTCATGTCTCCTAAAAGGGTGTTTAGACCTGATATCAACTCTCAGTCCTCTAACACTAACTGTGCTGGTCTAAGATGACTTCTTTCCAGATTGTTAGAAGACGAAAATGAAAGTGAAAGTTGCTCTGTCGTGTATGAGTCTTTACAACCCCATGAACTATACAGTCTGTGGAATTCTCTATACAGACCAGAATACTGGAGTGGGTTGCCTTTCCCTTCTCCAGGGGATCTTCCCAGCCCAGGGATCAAACCCAGGTCTCCTACATTGCAGGCAGATTCTTTACCAGCTGAACCACAAGGGAAGCCCAAGAATACTGCAGTGGGTAGCCTATCCCTTCTCCAGCGGTTCTTCTCGACCCAGGAATTGAACCAGGGTCTTCTTCATTGCAGGTGGATTCTTTACCAATTGAGCTATGAGGGAAGCCAACTAAAACCAGAGATAAATTCTAAAACCACACATTGTTTTTTTTTTGTTTTTCCCTTTTTTTTTTTTTTTACAAACTTCTGGCTCTGGGTTTGAAACTGGCATCCTAAACCCAGCTTTGCCCAAAAATTCACTCTGTGATTTGGGAAAGCCTTACCCTCTTCCTAAACCTTTGTTTTTCCATCTTTAGAATGGAATCGGAACCATTCCACCACTGCATGCATGCTCAGCCATGTCCAGCTGTTTGCTACCCTAAGGACTGTAGCCTGCCAGGCTTCTCTCTCCATGGAATTTTGCAGGCAAAGAATACTGGAGTAGGTTGCCATTTCCTACTCCAGATCTTCCCAACTCATGGATTGAACCCACATCTCCTATGGATCCTGCACTGGTAGGTGGGTTCTTTACCACTGTACCAGCTGGAAAACCTCCAATTCCCCCACTAAGATCCTTTTCATTGTAACAACCACAGAGGACACTGTGTGTGTTAGCACACTGGCCTTGTAAGAACAGATGTTTATTGGGTGTTTACCATACCTGCCCAGCACTTGATGTACTTAAACTTATTTAGCCCACACAACAGCCCTTTGAGACAGGCCCTCTTTATCAGTCCTATTTCACAGAAGGGAGCAGAAGCACAGAAATTTAAATGCCTGGCTTGATGTCACAACAAAGTGAAGTGTTCCAAATTCAAAACCAAGCAACCTGGCTCCAGAGCTCAGAAAGTCTTTTGCAGAAATGCTCTCTTTGAGATAAATGCTTATCTACCCATTTTAAAGATGAGAAAACTGAGTCTCAGACATCCTTTGAGGATCCAATAAGTCACAGGCCCATGACCTAACCTAAGACCTTCTGCTACCAACACCTACTCTCTTGAACATGATGGAGATTTCCTTACCAGAAAGTCTGCCTCTGCTGAGACCTGTGTCTTCTTGAAGCTGGACCTTTGATCTCATAGCCTGTATCTGCCTGGTCTGGGCTCTGTCTTGCTTTCACAGGGCTCTCTCCTACCCTTCTCCTGAGCTGGCTGAAGAGGAGGGAGTCTGTCATGGATCCAGCAGATACTTCCACTTTAGATGTATGAGATCCTGGATCAAGTCCCCAGAGAAGCAGATTAATCACAAGAAGTTATTTTTTCTTCTAATTAAAAAATATTATCTATGGTGGCTCTGGCCCTGCTGATTCTCAGAGCAGACAATAAGGGTGAGCATAGCAAGCACACAATATTAATTTTCCCAACTAATTTAAAGATAATATCCCTCACATGTGCCAACGGCTAACAAGGTTGTTTGTGCACCGGGTCGTCTGTTACCTCTGGGCTCTGTCTGAGTTCCCTGTGTCTTTTTATTGACTTTGGTGGATTCCCCAAGGAAGGAGACAGCAGAATACACAGTCAGGGACACGATTAGATTCAAACATTCTTTTTAGGAACAACAGTCATCTGGGAAGCCGAAGAGAAGCAATTTTCAGCCAGAAGTCAAGAAGCTACATGTTTCACAGAGAAAAGCCTGAGCTTCCAGATTCAGCTCTGATTATGTGGCCATGGTATTGTGGGGTGAATTGTAATCACTTCCCTTACAAAACGCACATGATGAAGCCCTAAGCCCCCATTACCTCAGAAGTGACTGTATTTGAAGACAGGGCCTTTAGGGAGCTGATTCATTTAAAATGAGGTGTTTAGGATGGCCCTAACCAGTAACTCAGTTGGTAAAGAATCCACCTGCATTGCAGGAGACCTCGGTTCAATTCCTCGGTCAGGAAAATCCACTGGAGAAGGGATAGGCTATCCACTCCAGTAATCTTGGGCTTCCCTTGTGGCTCAGTGGGTAAAGAATCTGCCTGCAATGTGGGAAACCTGGGTTCGATCCCTGGGTTGGAAAGATCCCCTGCAGTGGGGAGAGGCTACCCACTCCAGTATTCTGGCCTGGAGAATTCCATGGACTGTATAGTCCGTGGGGTTACAAAGAGTTGGACACGACTGAGTGACTTTCACTTTCAATCCAATCTGACTGGTGTCCTTAGAGAGAAAAGGTTAGGACACTGATAAGCATAGAGGAAATACTGTGTGGGGTCATAGCAAGACCTAGAGTCTGTCAGAAAGAGAAACACGATATTAAATCATTATGTGGAATCTAGAAAAATGGTACAAATGAACCCAACTGCAGGACAGGAATAGAGGACAGATGTCCATGGGGAGAAGGGGAGTGTGGATGAACTGGGTGGCTGGGGTCCCCCTAGATACACACGTGTAAATCAGCTAGCTGGTGAGACTCTGCAGCATAGCGCAGGGACCTCGCTCAGGGCTCAGTGATCACCTTGGTGGGTGGGATGCAGGGTGGGGTGGGAGCGAGCTCCAATGGGGAGAGGCTATATGTAAAGCTGATCCACTTCACTGTATAGTAGAAACTAACACAGCCTACTCCGAAACAAAGCAAAGAAGGCAGACATCTACAAGCCAAGGAGAGAGACCTCAGAAGAAACTAAACCTGCTGAGACTTTGATCTTGGGCCTTCGCCTTCAGAACTGTGAGAAAGTACGTTCCTGTTGTTTTAAGATCCCCCCGTCTATGGCATTCTGTTTTGGCAGCCTTGGCTGACTAATACACTGGGGCAGGTCTATTTCATCCCTAACCTTCAAATCTATGAAATGAACTGAGGGAATTCATCTCCGGGATCCCTGCTGGTTCTGATTTTCTCAGCTGGTTTATCAGCATGGCCATGTGGCTTGCTTGTTTCTTGACACCTAACCAGGAATAAGAGATAAAGATCTTGAATTTTTTTAGCACTGAGGTTCTCAAACAAGCTCTGTGGATATATATGCAAACTTTGGTTCTTTATAACCTAGTTTTACATATATATATATATTTTCAAACTTTTTATTTTGTCCTGGAGTATCAATTCAGCATGGTCACTCAGTTGTGTCCAACTCTTTGTGACCCCATGGATTGCAAAACACCAGGCTTCCCTGTCCATCACCATCTCCCAGAGCTTCCTCAAACTCATGTCCATGGAGTCAGTGATGCCATCCAACCATTTCATCTTCTGCTCTCCCCTTCTTCTGCCTTCAATCTTTCCCATTGGAGTATTGGAGTATAGCCAATTATTAGTGTTGTGGTAGCTTCAGGTGAACATCAAAGGGACTCAGCCAAACATGTACCTAAATATATTTTTATTGTGATTAAAAAAATTATTTTATACTCTTCTTGGCAGGACTACTTTGATAAAGAAAGGGACAGTCATTCCTTTCTGTTCTCCATGCAGGTTCAGAAGCCCATCTGTCTTCAGAATCTACTTCTAAGAGAAATTTATCCTGATCCTTTTTATGCTACTTCCCATCCTCCATGCCCTCTGGGTGCCCCAGATTCATAAAATATCCTTTCTCTGCACTCCATAGCTTAGCACAATTCCCACTCTGCATCAACATATATGGATTCCACAGTGGCCAAAAATAATGGCTATTTTGCATCCCTGTCCTTTGCACTTCCTCACTTCTGAAATCTTGGCTGGCCTTGTGACTTGCATTAACCCAAAAGAATGCAACAGAAATGACTTTGTGTCAGTTCCAAGTGTATACCTGAAAGGACTCACACTCTCTCTCTTGCTCTCTTAGACTGATAGCTCTTCTGTGAAAACAGGTGAAAGATATCCTGCTGGTGAATGAGAAATCAAATGATGGAGAGCCATGATGTCTTGCCTATAGCTAGCCAACTCCAAACAAGTGCAAAAGCTCAGCCAACCAAGATCACCAAGTCATCCACTGACTCACAAGTGAGCATGACTGAATCTGAGTGGACATCCTGCCAGAGTCCAGCCTAAATCACCAACTCACAGAATCATGAACCACAGAAACAGTTGTTGTTTTCAAGCTACCAGATTTTGAGGTGTTTTTTACACAGCACAACCTGACTGATAAACTGTTTTTCTCACTTCTTCTGCTAGAAGGTTGTCCCTTGAAACTAGGGAGCATGACTTGATCACTTATATGATGTGTGCATTATGATAAAACTATGTGAAGAAAATTTACTGAATGAAGGGCAGAAGGAATTTTTCTTTTCATACCTTCAACTGGTCTGTGTGGTTTGTGACAGATTATATTTTCCAGATCAGCCATAGCAGTAATTCCCACTTCACATGTTCCTCTGCAAGATGACTTTGTCTTCTTCCAATCAAAAATAGAGTTTATTGATAGGCTACCCACTCCAGTATTCTTGAGCTTCCCTTGTGGCTCAGCTGGTAAAGAATTCACCTTCAATGTGGGAGACCTTGGTTCGATCCCTGGGTTGGGAAGATCCTCTGTAGAAGGGAAAGGCTATCCACCTCAGTATTCTGACCTAGAGAATGCCATGGACTATACCCATGAGGTCGCAAAGAGTCAGACATGACTGAGCAACTTTCACTTTCTCCAATCTCTTTAACCTGAATGAACCCTATGATTGCTTTGACCTGCAGAATATAAGAGAAGTGACATTGTCACAGATATGAGCGTAGCTTTTAATTGGCCTGGCACTGCCCTTTGAGAGCTAACTGCAATAGTGGAAGAGATGCTGCTATACATTGTCAAGCTCAAGTCGTGAGGAGACTCCCTGGGGCGTGAGAAGACACACAGAGAGAAAGAGAAGCCCCAGGGAGCATTAAGGCACCACGGTTATTTTAAGTCACTGAATTATGTGATTGTCTAATATGTAACACTACTGTCTTAGTTCATTCAGGCTGCTCTAACAGAATACCATAAATTGGGTAGCATATAAGAAACAGAAATTTAGTCCCCTCAGTTCTGGATGTCAGAAGTCCAAGGTCAAAGTGGTGATGGATTTGGTTCATTGATGGCCCCTTCCTTTCTAATGCACAGATGACCGTCTTGTTGCTATTACTCACATGGGAGAAGGGTTGAGACAGCTTCCTGGGGTCTCATTTATAAGGGTACAAGTCATCTCCCAGAGATCCCACCTCAAAATACCATCACATTGGAGATTAAGCTTCAGCAAATAAGCTTGAGGGAGACGTGTCTGGTCTATAGCAAATAAATAAGCAAAGCAGGTATAGCAGGCTGCAGTTGAAAATCTAACTCTAGAAACTTTAATATGGATTTGTACCCTATTTTTACTTTTTATAACCATTTGAAGATGAGGATATTACTTATATTTTATGATTCTCAGCCTCCTTGTCTATATGATACGGATTGATAGGGAGGGATTCATTCACTCATTTAATAAAATTCTATCGAGAATGTGGAGGTAACTTGATGAACAAGCTCTGCCTCAAGATGTTCACAGTTTGTTTGAGAACACAAGGCAAGAGGCCAGAAAATCACAAGGCAGAGCCGTCAGTTCTATTTCACTAAGTACGACTCCTGGGACCCATGTACTAGGTGGGAGGAGTATTGGATTCCCTCCTAGACTCAGGAGGGGAGGTGATGGATGAATCAGAGTCTAAACTGGACCAACAATGCAGGGAGTTAGCCAAGTGATGGAGGTAGGATGGATCAGAGCAAAGATATTTAAGACAAGGGCATAGCACGTGTCTAAAGTTCAGTGCTAAGGCAGAGTTCAGGGCCTCAGGGAAGGAACGACCAGCTGGAATGGGAGTAGGTGTGAGAGCATGTGGTGTGTATCCACTTAAAGACCATTATCATAGACTGGACCAATCTAGAGAACCTGAAACGAAATTCTCAGAAACGAAGTATGCAGTCAATGGTAACTTTTAGGAGGACACAACTTGATGAATGTGCCATGAAAAGGGGTTATTTTCAGCATTCCTGGGAGGAAAAAAAAAAAAAGACCTATTGCTAGAAGAGAAGATGGTTTTATAATTCAGAGACATGTTTAGGGAAGCAAACTAGGAAGCGCAAATTTTGTTTTGTTTTAAATAGAAAAAAATCCAATTCAAAGAGAGCTCAAAAGAAAGGATTCCACTTGAGTTGGAAAGTGTAGCTCCTTGAAACAGTTACCAGTGGAGAATACACATTATTTAATGCTGTTTCAAGCTCTGGGAAAATTATTATTCTGGATGATACCCATTTAGTACAGGGACAGAGGACAAAAGAGTAAACAATTGAATCAGGGGTCAGTAGGCTACAATAAGACATTTCAAGCCAAGAATTATGATGTACAAATCGAGGAGGGGAGATGAATGTTTCATTCAAATGGTGGAAGACTAAATTCCAGGGAAGCACAGTCTTCAACCTGAGGGAAGTATGGTTCGGGGGAGCCCTACCTTTACTTGAGAGACATGGGTCAGACTCTTTGTGTATTATTCAGCAAAGCAATGCTGGCGAGTTGCCTGGGTCCCTGCTTTGATCCAACTATAAACTTCTCAGGAGAAGAAAATATCAAGAAATTGAACATAGCAAATAAATGATCTTAAGGAAATCAGTGTTCCTATCCCAGGCGAGTAGGTTTCCAGACGGCATGTTCCCTTCTGGACCACATGCTAGGTTCTGGGAACCCAAAATTCCATCCCTAAAGGGTCCCAAACTTGTTTCCAGAACCTGCACAGTCTTTTTTGCTTAGGTCTGTCCTGATAAAAATTACTCAGGGATGAACGAAAAATGCTTCATACACAATAATGTTTTAACCTCAGGTCCTCTGGAATTGCATCATCTATTCTGACACAAGTCATGGACTAAGAGGAAGAAAACACAGGAAATTTCCCCGATCACTGTATACTTCAAACATGGACTGGTCCCAGAATAGTTCAGTAAGTGTTATGCTCCCAAGTATCATGTAAGGGAAGTTGCTTAGTGTGAAAGAATCAATGCAAAAAGAATTAAATCTCTCCAGGCAAGAGAAGCATAGAACAAGTACTTCTGTTTAGGTCTGCCTTTTCATGAATGTGTGATGAGTTCAGTAGCAACTATTTGCCAAGTATATTAGATGCACAAATGCAAGGACAATCAGAACTAGCTTACCCTGCACAAGGGGGACGGTTACAACACCTTCCAATGGTGTAGGTCACTCTTTGAGGATTAAATTCAGGAAACTGAAATGGATGAAGCCATTGAGGTAAGTCACTATTGGCCGCCAGGTTTGCCAAGAGGCTTAGAGAATCTCAGATGAAGACTTGAAGCATGGTGGCAGCATGCTGTCCCTGAAAAACTTGAACTTCAGCAGGTGAAAATTCTGGTTTTAAATTAAAAAATGAACCAACAGAGAAGAGATGTTCAGTACAAAGGTGAGAAATGGAGAGATGAGAAGACTTGGCACTGGTAAATCACCTATCTTGGGTTGTTTGAGGAAAGGACCTTTGAATGAGAGCATGTGGAAATAAGGGATCTGTGACATGAATATGGAGAAGAACGCTTGAAACTTCATAGCTTGAAGACACTGGCCATTATCATCATCTCTCTTCCATTTCTAGGAGTCCATGATTACTAACCAAGTAACAAGTTAAGTATCATTTGGATTCCCATGTAGACTAACCAGAAAGGAAATGTCTCTCTGTTTAGCAGACAACTGAAGGCAACACAAATGAGTCATGCTCTTTTCTATTACCTACCCTTGAGTTAGACTTATAATCAATACTGTAGCTGGCTTATTACCATCAGCTACTCCAGTACTCTTGCCTGGAAAAACGCATGGACGCAGGAGCCTGGTGGGCTGCAGTCCATGGGGTCGCTAAGAGTCGGACATGACTGAGCGACTTCACTTTCACTCTTCACTTTCATGCACTGGAGAAGGAAATGGCAACCCACTCCAGTGTTCTTGCCTGGAGAATCCCAGGGACGGGAAAGCCTGGTGGGCTGCTGTCTATGGGGTCGTGCAGAGTCGGACACAACTGAAGCGACTTAGCAGCAGCAGCAGCATGGAAAAGATGATGGATGCCACTCTTGTGATACGGTTTCATTATCTAAGATCCTGCCCTAACAGACTGAACATAGATAGATTCCCCCCGCTGGCCCTGGATTAGCACACAGTCATGTTGTCAGCTAGCCCTGAGAAGGGCACATGGCAGAGAACTGGGAAACATTTAGAAGCTGAGAGTGGGCTCCAGCTTCCAGCCAGTAAGAAGTAAGACTTTCAGTCAGTTAGCCAGAAGGAAATTAATTCCTTTAAAAAAAATGGAATATTCTTGCTTTACAATGTTCTGTTAGTTTCTGCTGTACAAAAACAAGAATCAACTGTAAGTATACATATAGGCCTTCCTTCTTGAGCCTCCCTTCCACCCTCCCACCCCTCTAGGTCATCACAGACCACTGAGCTGAGCTCCTTGTGCTGTACAGGAGCTGTGTATTAATTTTACACATGGTAATATATATATATATATAATACATATATATTATTTTATATATATTATATGAAAGTGAAAGTGAAGTGAAGTCGCTCAGTCGTGTTCGATTCTTTGCGATCCTGTGGACTGTAGGCCACCAAGCTCCTCTGTCCATGAGATTTCCCAGGCAAGAATACTGGAGTGGGTTGCCATTTCCTTCTCCAATAATATTATAGATAGATAGATAGATAGATAGATAGATTATATATGTGTATGTGTGTGTTTTATATATATATATATATATATGAACCCTCTTAATTCATCCCACCCTTCCCTTCCCATATTGTTAGCAATGATTAAGGATCTGGATTTGGTGTCAAAAGACCAGGTTTCAGATTTTTTATTTCCTGCTATGTGACTCAAGGACACTTACTTAAACTCTATGGCTCAGTTTTCTCCTCCATAAAATGAGAATGATAGTAATTAGTACCTACCCCATAGGGTTGTCAAGTACATTAAATGAGCTAATATAGGTTAAGTGCTTAGAATGAGGACTGGCACAAATATTTGCTACTGTGAATCCATAGCTAAAAAGCAAAGATTGTCAATTATGATCCCAAGAATTAGGGCCCATGATCTCTGTGTTCAACTTCCATGTCCAGTGCCTTCAAAAAGACCCAGGAGGGGCTCAAAAGCTACAGTGTTATCGGTGGAAAAAATGAGTCCTTTGACTTTGCACCAACCCAGGCATACAACCACACATCTATCAACACTGAGATTGTTTCCTCACTTGTCTACGGTGTACCTGATAACAGCAAATAAAAACAAAAAATAATATGAGTAAAGCAACTCTGTCTTCCTGTGCATAATGGATTGCAATAAATCATTCATCAGCAGAAAAGCAAGCGAGTGATCATGCATTTCAGCAAATAAATCACCGAGCAGCAATGTTTCTGGAAACTAAAACGAGAAACATCTGCAGGGAATCAAGCAAACCTACTGAGATGGGCAATTTGGGCACACTATTAGTCTGAATTAGTCTCAGTGATTTTAGGGGAATGTCCGTCTCCTGGCTGTTACTATATAATTCAACCTTGTCCTACTGAAATCAGAGTCTTAAACCATCTGCATCTTGGAATGAAAGAGAAATTTAAGATGGGTACAAAAAAGCAAGCTTCCTGGTTATCTGTTGGGAACAGGCATTTCAGTAGGCATCCTGATCAGAGATGAGCTTCTGACATATTTGAGATCCAAGTTGAATATCAGGAAGGTGATTCTGACAAACCAAACCCACAATTTTCACTGTGAAGTCTTTCATCCTAAAGGAAAGATTTAAAAATTGTCTATCAAAGAAAGTCATAAAATCTTGAAGCTGAAAGGGGTCTTAGAAATTAATGAGCTCAGTGTTGGTGTAGTAAGATTATGGTGGTTTTTCCCAAGACCAAAGATCTAATTCAGACAAAGCTCATGAGGGTCAACACTACGAGTGGACTGCTAGTCTCTATCTTCCTAGCCCAGACCACGATAAAAAATAATAAGGAAACTGAGGCTCAGAATTGTTAAGTAACTTACCCCAGTCATCAAACTGTTACAGGAGATTTTTGGTTGAAATTTGTATTACCAAATTCAGACTTAAATTGAAGAAAGTAGGGAAAACCACAGGACCATTCAGGTATGACCTAAATCAAATCCCTTATGATTATACAGTGGAAGTGAGAAATAGATTTAAGGGCCTAGATCCAATAGATAGAGTGCCTGATGAACTATGGAATGAGGTTTGTGACATTGTACAGGAGACAGGGATCAAGACCATCCCCATGGAAAAGAAATGCAAAAAAGCTAAATGACTGTCTGGGGAGGCCTTACAAATAGCTGTGAAAAGAAGAGAGGTGAAAAGCAGAGGAGAAAAGGAAAGATATAAGCATCTGAATGCAGAGTTTCAAAGAATAGCAAGAAGAGATAAGAAAGCCTTCTTCAAAGATCAATGCAAAGAAATAGAGGAAAAGAACAGAATGGGAAAGACTAGAGATCTCTTCAAGAAAATTAGAGATATCAAGGGAATATTTCATGCAAAGGCGGGCTCGATAAAGGACAGCAATGGTCTGGACCTAACAGAAGCAGAAGATATTAAGAAGAGGTGGCAAGAATACACGGAAGAACTGTACAAAAAGAATTTCACAAACCAGATAATCATGAGGATGTGATCACTAATCTAGAGCCAGACATCTTGGAATGTGAAGTCAAGTGGGCCTTAGAAAGCATCACTACGAACCCAGTAGTGGAGGTGATGGAATTCCAGTTGAGCTGTTTCAAATCCTGAAAGATGATGCTGTGAAAGTTCTGCATTCAATGTGCCAGCAAATTTGGAAAACTCAGCAGTGGCCACAGGACTGGAAGAGGTCAGTTTTCATTGTAATCCCAAAGAAAGGCAATGCCAAAGAATGCTCAAACTACCACACAATTGCACTCATCTCACATGCTAGTAAAGTAATGCTCAAGATTCTCCGAGTCAGGCTTCAGCAATAAGTGAACTGTGAACTCCCTGATGTTCAAGCTGGTTTTAGAAAAGGCAGAGGAACCAGAGATCAAATTGCCAACATCCACTGGATCATGGAAAAAGCAAGAGAGTTCCAGAAAAAACATCTATTTCTGCTTTATTGACTATGCCAAATCCTTTGACTGTGTGGATCACAACAAACTGTGGAAAATTCTGAAAGAGATGGGAATACCAGACCACCTAACCTGCCTCTTCAGAAATCTGTATGCAGGTCAGGAAGCAACAGTTAGAACCGGACATGGAACAACAGACTGGTTCCAAATAGAAAAGGAGTATGTCAAGGCTGTATAGTGTCACCCTGCTTATTTAACTTCTATGTAGAGTACATCATGAGAAACACTCGACTGGAAGAAACACAATCTGGAATCAAGAATACCAGGAGAAATACCAATAACCTTAGATATGCAGATGACACCACCCTTATGGCAGAAAGTGAAGAGGAGCTAAAAAGCTTTTTGATGAAACTGAAAGAGGAGAGTGAAAAAGTTGGCTGAAAGCCCAACATTCAGAAAACGAAGATCATGGCATCCGGTCCCATCACTTCATGGGAAATAGATGGGGAAACAGTGGAAACAGTGTCAGACTTTATTTTTCTGGGCTCCGAAATCACTGCAGATGGTTATTGCAGCCATGAAGTTAAAAGACACTTACTCCTTGGAAGAAAAGTTATGACCAACTTAAATAGTATATTCAAAAGCAGAGACATTACTTTGCTGACTAAGGTCTGTCTAGTCAAGGCTATGGTTTTTCCTGTGGTCATGTATGGATGTGAGAGTTGGACTGTGAAGAAGGCTGAACACCGAAGAATTGATGCTTTTGCACTGTGGTGTTGGAGAAGACTTTTGAGAGTCCCTTGGCCTGCAAGGAGATCCAACCAGTCCATTCTGAAGGAGATCAACCCTGGGATTTCTTTGGAAGGACTGATGCTAAAGTTGAAACTCCAATACTTTGGCCACCTCATGCAAAGAGTTGACTCATTGGAAAAGACTCTAATGCTGGGAGGGATTGGGGGCAGGAGGAGAAGGGTACGACCAAGGATGAAATGGCTGGATGGCATCACTGACTCGATGGACGCAAGTCTGAGTGAACTCCGAGAGATGGTGATGAACAGAGAGGTCTGGCGTGCTGCGATTCTTGGGGTCACAAAGAGTCAGACATGACTGAGAGACTGATATGAACTGAATCCAAATATTCTTGTTTTTATTGTCTTCCTTATATAATGCCTTCAATGTAAAGATGAGAAATTATGTTCTGTTTCCTAGACCTGGCTTTTAGCATGACATGCATTTGATAAATTTTATCTAATATTAAAAGGATAAAAATAACAAAGTAGATCATTCTATTGAATTGCTTTTATTTTTCAGCTCTACTAAAACATGGAATGCTTGATTCATAAACATATAACCCCTTGTAACATAGCATGTAACTGGAATATTGTATCTCTTTATGATTTAAGAAACATGAGTGGGTCCAGGATCAAGGGATCTACTGGTTAAATTACCTGGTTATTGATGGCCTGGTAGAGTGTTGGAATAGTGTTTTAAATGCACAATTGATGTACTAACTTGGAAACAAAGCCTACGAGGATAGGATGCCACACTCCTGCTTTCAGTACACTCATTAAATCAGAGACTTTTAATGTCCCTGTGTCCCCAACAGAAGAATACATGAATCCAGACAAGAAGCACTGGAAGCAGGAGTCGTCCCTTTTATTACCATCCCCAGTGACCCATGGCGGGTATTTCCTTTGTCCCCAGCTCTGGGATCTGCAGCATTAGAAATCCTCCCCTCCAAAGGAGTGCTAGGACCACAGTGAGCTTCAAACTTCCATTGGCTCTTGTGCACTTTGAGCTTCTGGCATCCAGGGCTCATCAGGCAAAAATGAGTCATAATCTTGTCACATGTAATGGACCTTGATAAGCAGGACTCCTATTACAGGCCGGAAGAAAGAAGAATGTGTATCAATCTTGAGTAATCCAGGTGGGCAGTTCTGGGTACTCGCTTGCAAAACGGTGACTATGACTGGACGAGTGGAGCAACCTTGGCACAAGAAGAGAATGGTTGGTGAGCAGGATCTGAGACCCATGAAGAATTAAGTTTGGGGTTGTACACAGATAACCCACTAAGACCAGTAGAGGTGATTAAGGAAAGACCAGTAGAGGTGATTAATGAGGTTGAGAGATTCAGAATGGTTAGTGGAAGGAACACCAGCTCTAGTCCCACAACCAACTACAGCAGTGGTCATTTGTGGAGACATGGATGGATCTAGGATCTTAATACTTATTTCAGTAAGTCAGAAAGAGGAAAACGAATATTGTATACTAATGCATACATGTAGAGTCTAGAAAAATGGTATGGATGAACCTATGTCCTGGGTAGGAATAGAGAGGCAGACGTAGAGAATGGACATATGGACACAGTGGGGAAGGGCAACAGGATGAACCATGAGATCAGGGTTTGACATACATGCACTATCGTGTGTAAAGCAAATAGCTAGGGGGAACCTGCTGTGCAAAACAAATAAGTGAGCACCAGGAGCTCAGCTCAGTGTTCTGCAATGACCGAGTGAGGTGGGATGCGGGTGGGGGATGGCCGGGGGCTCAAAAGCCAGGGGATATGTGTATGCATATAGCTGATTCACCTTGTTGTACAACAGAAATGAACACAACCTTGTAAAGCAATTATACTGCTTCTTCAGTCTCTCAGTCGTGTCCTACTCTCTGGGACCCCAAGGACTTCCCTGTCCTTCAGCATCTCCCAGAGTTGGCTCAGACTCATGTCCATGGAGTCAGTGATGCCATCCAACCATCTCACCCACTGCTGTCCCCTTTCCTCCTACCTTAAATCTTTCCCAGCATCAGGGTCTTTCCTAATGAGTCTGCTCTTTGCATCAAATGGCCAATTATATTCAATTAAAAAATAGTTCTGTGATTCACCTCACTGACCTCCCTATTCTAAGTTTCCCCTTGGATACAGTGGGCCACCTTCATACAGGCAAAGAATAGAATGGTTGCCAAGGGACTGGGGAGAGGGAAAATAAAGAACTATAGAATCAGCAATCCTATAATTTCAGTTTAGCAAGATGAGTAAATTCTAGACTGTACAACATTGGCCAATAGTTAATAACATTGTACTGTACATTTAAAAGATTGTTGAAGGAGACAAAACTCAATGTTTGTACACATCACACTCATAATTAAATATACATGTGAGCTACAGAATGTGTGTGTGTGTGTGTGTGTGTGTGTGTGTGTGTGTGTATGCTCATATATGGGGCTTCCCTCTTTCTTCTCTGTGAAAAATTGCAGTGAAGGGAATGTGGGAGTAATCTGGTAGTTAAGATGGGAAAGAGTTTGCCTGCAATGAAAGAGACCCAGACCCAATCCCTGGGTCGAGATCCCCTGGAGAAGGAAATGGCTACCCACTCCAGTGTTTTTGCCTGGAGAATCCCATATATATGAGAACACTACAGACATACAACATGTATTCAATAATTTCCATCATAAAATGGCCCAAAGAGGATGATGGGCACATTCCAAAAGGACACCTATTTCATGAGAACCTGATATGATATCTCCTATCATATCATCATCGGTCACTGAGAAAATATGATAATAAGACAGAGTCCTTGACCTTAGATAGCTCTCAGGTCAGGAGAGAGAAGCATGCTAACAGATTATTTTGACTTTCTAAACAGCTTATTTTTTATTTGGAACTATCAAGCTGTAGGGAGATTCCAATTTATTTTCACATTTTTTTCAGTTTCATATCCAGTTATGCCTGTACAAATGGAAGTATTAGAAAAATCTGAATGCTAAATGTGAAATAAACTTTGCTGTCAGGCACAGTTTAGTGACCTGTGTTGTATCATTCTCATTTGCCAAATACTTTAGTTATCACTAACTCCCACTTATTTTAGCCCAGTCAACTTTTAAGAGAGAGAACCCTCTTCCCAGAATTACTTGTTTCTAGGCAGTAAAAGTTATTGGCATATGAGATAGTTACATTCGATTGCTCCCCAGAGAGCAAGGCGGAGTAAAGACAACCTCAGTTCAAGTTCCTGTTTTTTTTTCTTTTTAAAGGTCTGGAACACAAGAATTGAGATCAGAAGGTCTGAAGGGTATATATTCTTGTGCCTTGAAGGGCAGTGCTCTGAGAGGATTGTTTTGTACCATAAACAACAGAATACTCTGAGCCAGCACCATTCTCTGCTGTGGGAGCCTCATATGTATCATTAAACTCTTAGCTGACTTCCAGTCTTGCTTGAGTCTGGGCCCCTGTGATTTTCATGAGGCAGGGAACTTGCCTCTGAATGGTGAGTTACTGGAACTCTGTTGCTCCCAATTTTCACAACTGTGATTCTACAGGGGGTTGTTGTTAGACTTGTTCTATAAAATGCAGGCTTCCCTGGTAGCTCAGTAGGTGAAGATATTTGTTGCAATGCAGGAGATTCGGGTTTGATCCCCAGGTCAGGAAGATCCTCTGGAGAAGGAAATGACAACCCACTCCAGTATTCTTGCCTGGAAAATCCAGTGGACAGAGGAACCTGGCAGGCTACAGTCTATGGAGTCGCAAGAGTTGGACACAACTTAGTGACTAAACCACCATAAGATGCAAAGTGAAGCCATTAAGCCATGGCCAACTTTTTTGATGTGGGCTTCCCTGGTGGTTCAGATAGTAAAGAGTGCCTGCAATGCAGGAGACCTGGATTTGATCCCTGGGTTGAGAAGATCCCCCAGAGGAGGGGATGGCAACCCACTCCAGGATACTTGAGTGGAGATTCCCATGGATGGAGGAGCCTGATGGGCTATAGTCCATAATAGAGTCAAAGAGTTTCCTAGATTCTTCCTTCTCTCAGCTTTGTAAATAGAACACAGTTGCCTGGGGTGGGTTTATAACATTACCCCCACCTTCCCCTCATGGCAGTTTTCCAAAGAGAGGAAAAGGGGCCTGAAAGGGAGGGGGAAGGTAACAGAGGGAAGGAGAGAAGAGATGAGTATATGATAACACTATTCTAGTTATGCCCCCAAGGTGGCACCCACCTTAAGTGAAGGCTCTAAAGTAACGATTCAAAGCAGGTTTTCCATATATTATCTGCCATTGTTAGGCATTATTCACTAGTTTCATAGGCTTCTAGGTGTTGCAGTGGTAAAGAATATGCTAATGCAGGAGATGCAGGGGACATGGGTTTGATCTTCCTTGGATCAAGATCCCCAGGAGGAGGAAATGACGGCCCACCCCAGTACTCTTGCTTGGAGAATCCCATGGACGGGGGAGTCTGTGGGGTTTTGAAGAGCTGGACACCACGGAGCATGTTTGTACACATTAGTTTCATTATCACCATTAGGAGTTGACAACATTTTTAGGGAGTCTTTGAAAAACAATATTCAGAATAATGCGATAAGAGATTTTGCAATTCTTCAACACTCAGAGAACAAATAGGCAGTCAATTAGTTGTTCATTCCAGTGAAATTTCAGGAAAGCTTCACAAATAAACACTTCTTCAACTTCCAAGAAAATGTTACATCATGCATAAAATAATGTTACATCATGCAATAAAAAAGTAGATCCATGCATAAAAAGGTAGATCCACAAGGATCTACTGTACAGCACAGGGAACACTGCTCAGTGTTCTGTGGCAGCCTGAGTGGGACGGGAGTTTGGGGGAGAATAGTTACATGCATATGTATGGCTGAGTTCCTCTGCTGTCCATCTGAAACAACCACAACATTGTTAATCAACTATACCCCCAATGCAAAATAAGTTTAATTTGTAAGAAAGAGATATCATCATTGTCTTTTTAACAAGTATGCTTCAAAATTTTAATGTAAAAGCAACTCTTTTTCCCAGTGACTAGGCTTAAATAGGACTAAATAACTTTGGGGACAATAAACATTATAAAGAGGAAATGTCACCAGATCATAATTTATTCCATTCCCTTACAAGCCAAGGGGGCTTCCCTGGTAGCTCAGTTGGTAAAGAATCTGCCTGTAATGTAGTAGACCCCGGCTGGATGCCTGGGTCAGAAAGATCTGTTGGAGAAGGGATAGGCTACCCACTTCAAAGAATTCACCTGCAATGCAGGAGACCTGGGTTCAGTCTCTGGGTTGGGAAGATCCCCTGGAGAAGGGAAAGGCTTTCCACTAGAGTATTCTGGCCTGGAGAATCCCTGGACAGTCTAGTCCAGGAGGTGGCAAAGAGTCAGACACAAATGAGTGACTTTCACTTCACTCAAAGCCCAAAGTAGACTCTAAGCAGAAGAGCTGAGTTTCAGATCAGCTTTTCTTATAGGATTTATGAATATAAATTTAAATTTTTCTAATGAGAAGGAAAAGCAAATTATTTTCCAATAGCTTGTGGTCCATGGGCAAGTAGAATCTCTGAATTAACTTTCTGATAAATGTCAGAGATTCCAAGAATAATCTCTCAAATATATACTTTATCCACTCTCTTGCCTCTAGCATCCCCTCAGTAAAGACCAGGAAAGAAAGAAAATCTCTCTGATCTTTTCAAAAAAACAGGATGTCAGAAAGATGAAAAACAGATAAAGTTGTGCAACTTTATATACTTTATATGTGAGAAAGGTAAAATTGCAGTGGCCAAAAAAAAGGGGGGGGGGATGCTGGGGGCCAGCGTGAGGAACTCCGCCCATGGCAAAGGTCATGAGGAAGGAAGCTTGGCATATGCAAAGTCGTGATCAAGCCTCAGGAAACCCCCTGTTCCCGAGCATCTACCCCCAAACCAGAGTACTTTACGGGGAGCTCTCCCCCATAACCATTTCTTTCGGAGAAGGAGTTAACTTGCAGCTCCAAATCAATAAAAATTCCTGGGTGTGACAAGAGTGTTTCAACTTACGAACTCTGAAGGTTCTCTGGCCTGCCTGATCAGGTTCGTCTGGCCACATGTGATTGTTTACAACCCCCCGCCCCCCTCCAACTGTGAGAGGCATGGGATGCTTTAAAATTTTCTAAATACAGACTCTTTTGAGAAGTTAGAAGATCATTAGTATAGTATTAGTGGGTTGATCAGGAATTATATTGGTGAAAGGTTTTTTCATTTGTTGTGTCAATAATTACTGCTAATTCCCTGCCCTGGGTGTGACAAGGGTGTCTCAGGTCAAACCTCTCTGCTGACAGACTAGCTTGTGTGACAACCTCTCCCATAAACAGCACAGAGAGTTTGGAGTATTAGCATGGGGCTTTTTCTCATTTGATTGCTGCCAGGCCTCCATATCCTTAGGCACCTGGGAATATATTAATCAATGTATTTGGAATATAGAAAAGGAAATATAGTAGTTTTTGATATTAGCAATACTAGACTTTTTGAGTTAATGAACTTTCTCTTTTGTTATAGACCACTGTACTTTGTTATAAATCACTGTGTGCTTGCTACACAAAAAATGTAACCTTATCACTATCTTAAGACTAAATAGATTGTAAAGGGAACATTGGTGAAGGGTTTTCATTTGTTGGGCTGATGTTTGCTGCTAAATCTTCATATTCTCTGCCCTTATAATGAATATAACTAGCATATAGGAGAAATAAGTATTAACCTTTAAGCATATAAGGGAAATAAATATCAACCTTCAAGATTAATCATGTTAAACCTTAGGTTAAGTAAATTCCTTTCCTAGTTGTAACTCACTACACCCCTCACCCTATAGGAATGCAACTTTATTTGGAGGGTGGCACCAGATTTAAGAAAAAATCACCCCTGGAAAAATAAGTTTTCTGGTTAACTGACCGGTATCAGAAAGGGCCATAAAATGTCAGCAGACCTCATGGTCAGAAGATGATGTAAAAACTCATAAGACCTTTGTATAATTTTATATGAAGCACCTGATTGTGACAAGGGTCAGATTTGCTGACCCCCGTGACTCTGTATTCATCCCTATGTATAACAAAAGATATAAAAACAAACCTGAAAAATAAAGAAAGGGGATCAGTTCCTGGAAAGACTGACTCCCCCATGTCTTTCCTTCTTGCTCCCCATTTTTCTGGCTAAATTCCCATCTGGAGCATGGATGCTATTCCATGTAACCCAAGTTATTCAGCCTCTTTTTCTCCACTGATTTTCCTACTACACTATCTGTTTCTAATCTCTCTATATCTGTAACTAAATATGTATTTTTCCAAGAAGGATGCTGACTCCGTCCCTACCTTCAAATCACCCTGGATCCACCAGGGCTGGACCCTGGCAAGTGGCACCTGGAACAGGCTATTCGAAGGTGAGTTTCCCCAGCAATTAGGGTCATCAGCCCTATTGCCACCCCCCCTTGGAGCAAGTAGGGTCATCAGCTCCACTGCTCTGGACAGCTAGGGTCATCAGCCCTGTTGTTCCCCCAGCAAGGGAAAGCTCATAACTTGAGCATCTGCTCTGTGTCAGACAGTACCATAGGGATGTTTATTGTTGCTGTTCAGTCATCCATTCATGCCCGACTCTTCACAACCCCATGCACCTCCTTTAATTGGGCTGGCCAAAAGTTTCTTTGAGTTTTGCAGTAAGATCTTAACTACAAAACTCTAACAAACAACTTTGGCCAACCTAATACTTTAATTAACTATTTTTATTTTTTTTTAATTATGAAAGTATGATAACACATTTAAAGGAGACTTGGAAAGTACAGAATAAAGTTACATACAGTTACACTATATATTACAATTTTTTAATAGATAAATTAAGATTTTTAGTTGGAGTTTCAATATCAAACTCTCAAAAATTAATAGAATGAATATACAGAAAAGTAAGCCAAAGATCTTTCTTGATAAATGTCACATTGCACTTGAAAGTAAGTGAGTTATTTTCAAATATCTTTTGATATTGTTTTCTAACATAATTCCATGATGATAAGAGAACAGACTCTGTATGACTTCAATACCTTCGTGTGTGTGTGTGTGTGTGTGTGTGTGTGTGTGTGTGTGTGTGTGTGTGTGTGCTCAGTCATGCCATAGTCTTTGCAACCCCATGGGCTATTGCCCACCAGGCTCTTCTGTCCATGGGATTTTCTAGGCAAGGATACTGGAGTGGGTTACCATTTCCTCCTCCAGGGGATCTTTCCAACCCAAGGGTCAAACCCAGGTCTCCTGCTTTACAGGCAGATTCTTTACCACAGAGCCACCTGGGAAGCCCTTCAATACCTTTAGACTTTGAAATTTTTCTACCCCCCACCCTCCTGCTTTTAACTTCCCTGGATATGTTCCATTGTCTCCTTTGAATAGAATTTGTATCCTACTGTTGTGTGAGAATTGTACACATTTTAATTATGTTGAATCAGTTCGTGGTGCTTTTCAGGTCTACTTTAAATACCTCTTTAATAGCCTGATATCTATATACAGTTACATTCTGAGGCACTAGGGGTCAAGACCTCACATAGAAACTTGGCAGGACAGAATTCACCCTGTAACCCAGGCTTAAGCTTGGGCATCAAAGTGGGTCTCCTGGCAGTTCCGTGTCTATGTTGCAATGTTTGGATCAAACTCTAATTCTTCTCTAAGCCACAGCCAATGAACAGGAGCTGGAAGTGAGAGTTCTGGAAGCTTGCTTCCGCCCACAGCACAAACCATGCCTGACCTGGAGGCCAGAACCTAAGCTCTTGCCCAATACAAATATGCCCAGGAAGTAGAGATGGGAAACTAAAAAGATCACATGCCTTTTAAAACATAACATCCTGTCCATTAAGAAAGGGAAGCTGGATAAATCTCAAGTTCTGAACAATCTGATGAGCAACACTGCCCCTATGAAGGAAGACTTGGGGGATAAAGGTGAGCTGGGGAAAAAGGAAGACAGTAGAAAATCTCTAATTACTACAGAAAACAGGACAAGGATTGCCCTCTTGCTTTGCCTGCCCTTTGGTTCTGAGCTGGGACTCACATGCCCCAAGACCATCCACTTTCTCCTCCTGCCTCCATCCTAGCTCCTCAGCTTCATCACCTGCCAGAGCCTGGCTTCTCTTGTTCACCACCCAGCAGGATATTCTCTGCCTGTTTCACAATTTTAGGAGCAAAGCATCCTTATCAACTTCTCAAGATCCAAGCTCTGTCAGGAACACCTTCTCCATGAAATGTATAGATCAAAACCCAAGAAGTTTGATATTTATATTTTTAATAGATTTTTTTTAACCTTCTTAAAACACCCACAGGCTGTAACTGAAGTGGAAATGTTTGCTTTTAATTGAAGCCTGTGCTCCATCGGCTCCAAGTCTTGAGTTCCCCCAGCCCCCCCTCCTCAGGAGCAAGTAGCTTTTGTTTCAAACAGAGCTGGGAATGTGGAGAGGAACAAAAGGTCTGAAATGCCATGTGATAAGAAAAGTTCTTTTAACACTCTTCAATCGCAGGCATCCGGAGAGAGTTTTAATTCAAAGAAGAAAAAGATAGAGCAGATGAGGCTACTCAAAACCCTTTAATAATTATATCTTGCACTTTCAAGTTCCTGTTTGGAGACATTACATTTCTCTGCAACTAAAACATAAATACCAGCCAGTCTGTGGCAGCATCTTTCCGTAACAGGTGTTCAGTGAGCCTCTTGTGGTTTCTGTGGGGCAGATAACAAGAAATGGCTTTAGCTTCAGGTCACTTAAAACCTGAAATGTCCAAATCAGTTCTCCAGACAGCTCACATGCCCAGGGAGATAGACCCAAATGTCTCCCACTTGAGTTTAGGTGGCCTCGTGACCAACATTCTCCTAAATGTTTTGCTTCCAAGATTTTCAAGAAAACTGCTCACACATCTGAATCTAATATTTCCCTCTGTGTTTAGAGGCAGGCTTACTTACAAATATCAAAAAATCCTGCTTTCTTGAATAAGAGGATTATAAACCTTCTCTAGAGGTCTCAGAGTTCAGTGACTAACATCTCTACATAATAATAAGGTCTCTGCTGTCACTGGAAATGTTTTCATCATGATGAGCAAGGCTAGATTGAAAGCTGCTAGGGAGATGTTGTAGATGTCTAGTCCCAACTGCCTGCATCTAAGCTGACTGCGAGCAGGCAGCACATTTGAAAAGTGTTAGTTGCTCAGTTGTTCAGTTGCTCAGTTGTTCTTTGCAACGCTATGGATAGTAGCTCTCCAGGTTCCTCTGTCCATGGAATTCTCTGAGCAAGAATACTGCTGTGGGTTTTAATTCCCTTCTCCAAGTGATCTTCTTGTTCCAAGGATCAAACCCAGGTGTCTTTCCCTGAAGGCAGATTCTTTACCAACTGAGCCACCAGGAAAGCACTTTTGAAAAAACCCCTAAAAGAAGCCAAGGACATGTAAAAGACCTCCCTCATCCCCTCCAGTTCTTCCTTGGTGGAAGCTTCTGATCTTAGTGTTGCCTTAACCCTCCTCCCTGATGCCAATAATAAACTTTATGCCAAAGAAAGTGTGTGTTAGTCATTCAGTCCTGTCCAACTCTTAGCAAACCCCCTGGACTGTAGCCTGCCAGGTTCCTCTGGGATTCTCCAGGCAAGAATACTGGCGCAGATTGCCAATCCCTTCTGCAGTCCCAGAGAAGATAGCATATATCCATCATCCAAGTTGCCCCCACTTGCATTCAAGCTAACTAAACCCTAATATAAAATGACCATCTATTTCAGACTGGTAAGAGTCATTACTTACTTTCAAGCCAAACACACTGATTTGGCACCTCATGTGAACTCTACTTCAAGGCTGTATACTGTCACCCTGCTTATTTAAGTTATATGCAGAGTACATCATGAGAAATGCTGGACTGGATGAAGTACAAGCTGGAATCAAGATTGCCAGGAAAAATATCAATAACTTCAGATATGCAGATGATACCACCCTTATGGCAGAAAGTGAAGAGGAACTAAAGAGCCTCTTGATGGAAGTGAAAGAGGAGAGTGAAAAAGTTGGCTTAAAGCTCAGCATTCAGAAAACTAAGATCATGGCATCTGGTCCCATGACTTCATGGCAAATAGATGGGGAAACAGTGGAAACAGTGGCTGACTTTATTTTTCTGGTCTCCAAAATCACTGCAGATGGTGATTGCAGCCATGAAATCAAAAGATTCTTACTCCTTGGAAGGAAAGTTATGACCAGCCTAGACAGCATATTAAAAAGCAGAGACATTACTTGGCCAACAAAGGTCCATCTAGTCAAAGCTATGGTTTTTCCAGTGGTCATGTATAAATGTGAGAGTTGGACTACAAAGAAAACTGAGCACTGAAGAATTGATGCTTTTGAACTATGGTGTTAGAGAAGACTCTTGAGAGTCCCTTGGACTGCAAGGAGATACAACCAGTCCATCCTAAAGGAGATAAGTCCTGGGTGTTCATTGGAAGGACTGATGCTGAAGTTGAAACTCCAATAGTTTGGCTACCTGATGCAAAGAACTGACTCATTTGAAAAGACCATGATGTTGGGAAAGATTGAAGGCAGGAGGACAAGGGGACGACAGAGGATGAGATGGTTGGATGGCATCACCAACTCAATGAACATGAGTTTTGAGTAAACTCAGGGAGTTGGTGATGGACAGGGAGGCCTGACATGCTGCAGTCCATGAGGTCACAAAGAGTCAGACACGACTAAGCGGCTGAACTGAACTGAACTGTGCACTCTTTCCTGTACTGATCCTGCCTGGCATACAAGCTGCAGAAACAAGGTCTCTCTCCTCTCAAGAGTGCCTTTGAACCCTGTCACACAACGCACCTTGTCACATAGACATCTAGATTTTGGTACAGCTGGTTCCTTCCTGTCCACATCTCAACATTTATCTGCACTCTTTCCTTCTACTCACCAATCCACCCACCCACCTCGTCCTCACCACCTATGCCAGCAATTGTGCTTTGCCAAGACTGCCAGATTACACATGTAAAAATGTTGTTTCCATTTCAGAGATAATAAAACTGAGATTCAGAGAATCTGAGACTTACATGGATGCCTACTCATTGTGAGTGGTTGAAATAAATTCAGTTACTCTAACTCCACAATCTGAGGTTGTTCTATATATGAAGAATTCATACTGGAATAATACCTTTCAATTTAGAGTGTTTGGAGGGAGATATACGTTTAGGAATATTGTCTCATGTTGATGTTGCCACCACAGCTATTTGGGAAAGGTATTATGTTCCTGCACATTGCACATGTCCTTGCATGGGATTGGAATCCACCATTCATGGATTCTGATAAGGACTGTGTCCTGGACTAGCTGAGAAAACCTGTTTTTGTTCTCAATAACAACACCATGGACTGCAGCACGCCAAGCTCCTCTGCCCTCCACTATCTCCTGGTGTTTGTCCAAATCCATTCACCACTGAATTGGTGGTGCTATTTAACCATCTCATACTGTCACCCCCCTTCTCTTCCTGCCCTCAATCTTTCCCAGCATCAGGATCATTTTCAATGAATTGGCTCTTCATATCAGGTGACCAAAATATCAGAGCTTCAACTTCAGCATCAGCCCTTCCAATGAATATTCAGGATTGATTTCCTTTAGGATGGACTGGTTGGATCTCCTTGCCATCCAAGGGACTCTCAAGAGTCTTCTCTAGCACTGCAATTCAAAAGGCATCAATTCTTCAGCACTCAGCCTTCTTCATGGTCCAACTCTCACATCCCCACATGGCTACTGGAAAAATGATGTGTGTGTGTGCTCAGTTGCATCGAACTCTTGGCAGTTCCATGGACTGTAGCCTGCTGGTCTCCTCTGTCCATAGAATTTTCCAGGCAAGAATACTGGAGTGGGTTGCCATTTCCTACTCCAGGGTACCTTCCCCTACCCAGAAATCAAATCCGAGTCTCTTGCATCTCCAGCATTGGCAGATGGATTCCTTACCACTGTGCCACCTGGGAAAAACCACTGCTGTGACTATATGGGCCTTTGTCAGCAAAGTGAGGTCTCTGCTTTTTAATATGTCCTCTAGATTTGTCATAGCTTTCCTCCCAAGGAGCAACCATTTTTAATTTCATGGCTGCAATCACTCTCTGGGGAGATTTTGGAGGAAACTTAGGCAATCCTTTATATAACACTTGAGACTCACTTTCTTTATCCAGAAAAATTGGGAGATGGACACATAATAATAATCCCTCCTTGAAATGTTGACATAGAGTGTGAGGCAGAAAGAAATTTGAACACGTCACCTGGCACCGTGTAGTGTCCATTGAGTTCAACGCTTTTCACCTGTTTTATTTCCATACTAAGCTAGGTTGAATTACACCATCTATAAAGGTTTTTTTCCAGGTTTAAATTTTTATTAAAATGTCCTTTACCATTTCTCATCTTCTTCCTTCTTTTAGCTAAATGACTATGGTTTGTTCCCAAAAGAATTCTTAAGGGAGTTTGATCAAGCTTGATAGGCTGGGGTTTTAATCCAAGCATATGGAATTTGTTACAATTGTGCTGATTCTAAAGGCATATAAGTGACACTGGAGAAAACTTCTGTCTCCTCCTCCCCCTCCCAGGCATACTATTGACATCAGCCAGAGGCAAGGAAGTGATAGGTAGAAGCAGCAGACATGGCAAATGAATTATCCCAAGCTACTTATTCCTTGGCATCGAGGCAAGCAACCTAGCAATTCATCTGCAATAAAACTTCAAGTTTTCCCGAATGAGTTGGCATAGTGCCCTCACTGGCTTGCATTTTCAGCCTAGTTTGTACAGAAAAATTAAGGCCATTTTGTTTGCATTTTCTTTCTCCTTTCTTCCTATTAAAATACAAGCACTTGTTAATTCCAGAGGTCAGTGACAGAGTAGACAGAAAGCTTGATAGTCAAGAAAAGAGAAAATACGAGGTTAAAAACAAGGTCTTCAGTCTACCTGCTATTAAATATTGATGTCAAAGTTACTCAAGCTTATTCAAGGTTAATAGTTGATTAACTACTCAGCTATTCAGCTACGCACACCCAATGTGGAAATTAATGTTCCTTCTTTGCAAAAACTCTACCACTTAATCAGGGCCTCACTCCACTGGACTTGTTTTCTCTCTTTGCATTTAATCTAATTTGATAAACCTAAATCCTCTGCCCCAAACCACCTCCAACACCCACCTTCCCAACTCCCCCAAAAGAAAAAAACAGTAGTTGAAAAATGTCTCCAGTCAACCAGAAACAAATGCATTTCTAATTAAAGATTATAAATACACGTCACCCTTTCGAACAAGCGAACACAGGTCAAGCACTATTCTTCTTGATTTGTTTAGGGTCATGATTCTCCTTTGACTGGTTGCAGAACACTAACAGATCATCTTGATAAAAATTCATTTTTCCACCCATCTATTATACTGCACTTTTAATGTCAGTTTCTCCTAATGTATCTAGATTTTTCCCCAGCCTCAGCTGCAAATGCACCTCATTTTATTAGAATACAGTCTCATGTCTCCAGTCCTCAAAAGAAGGGAAGTAGCTGCAAGATCATTTGCTCCCTCTGCATTTTCAGTGTTAGGTTTCAGCATATGTTACCATAATGATTTCATGCAATACAATTTCCAAAGACAGAGGCCCATCTGAATCAATTTCTTGATTCAGAACCAGGTCAAATCAAATAAGCAGTTTATACACACACAAAAAATAGAGATCTGCTAGCCACAGATGTCAAAGGCAATAGAGAAGAGAATATTTCATTTGGGAAACAATTCTTTAGGTGTAGGAAGTTTTGTTCCATCCTAATCTAAAAGGAAAATGCAAGGAGCAAAAATCCTGTAATTCTGTCACAGCCATCTGACAAAGCTCGGGCTGCTGCAAGTTTGTAAAGTAAGAAATGTGCGCACAGATCACTTCCTGAGTTCATATATGAATTACAAAGTTATTTACTAGAAAGGTGAATGTGGCTCTCAGCAAACCTAACATTCCTTCTCTGTGACTCCAGACGTTAGAAGCCAGACCACAGGCAAATTGGCAAAGTGTCAGAAGAAGAGGTGACTGAAAATCCAAGGATACAGTCTTGTCAGAGAAGAGGCAGGACAGATAAAGTAGACACAGCTTGCAGATGAGGGAGCTGAAACCTGGGGGGTTTAATCGGTGGAGACTAACATCAACAGGGGTTCCTTAGTGGCTCAGATGGTAAAGAATCTGCCTTCAATACAGGAGTTAAAAGCTCGAGCCCTGGATCAGGCAGATCCCCTGAAGAACGGAATGGCCACCCGTTCCAGTATTCTTGCCTGGAGAAGTCCATGAACAGAGGAGCCTGGCAGGCTACAGTCCATGGATTTGCAAAGAGCCAGACACACCTAAGCAAAACACACACACACACACACACACACAAACACACACACATATCATCAGCAGCACAACTGTAAAAGTCCCACTGCTGGAGTTGGGTCATAACTTGTAGACTTCGGGACATACTGAAAAGATTTTAAGGGAATACATGACAGGGACTATGAAAAGTGGTGTTTTAGGGAAATGAGTGAATGTATTAGTTAAGGTTCCCCAAAGAAGCAGAACCAATAGGTGATACCTATCACCTATCTACCTATCTGGATATATAGACAGTCAGAGAGAATGAGTTCTCTCTTATTTCATTTCTTATCCTGTTCAGGCTTTCAACAGATTAGATGAGGTCTTCCTGCACTGGAGAGGGCCATCTACTTACTTGGTCTACTGATTCAAATGTCTAGACACACCCACAATAATGTTTAACTCAGTGTCTGGGTGGTCTGTACCCCAGTCAAGGAGATACAAAATGAACCATCTCAGTGAGTACAGTCCATTGGTTCTTCATTGCAGAGTCATTTTCTTAGGGAGGTAGGAGAGTAGACTCAATTCACTTCAGTTAAGTCACTCAGTAGTGTCCGACTCTTAGAGACCCCATGAACTGCAGCACACCAGGCCTCCCTGTCCATCATCATTTCCTGGAGGTCACCCAAACCCATGTCCATCGAGTCAGTGATGCCATCCAGCCATCTCATCCTTTGTCATCCGCTTCACCTCCTGCCATCAATATTTCCCAGCATCAGGGTCTTTTCTAATGAGTCAGCACTTTGCATCAGGTTGTCAAAGTATTGGAGTTTCAGCTTCAACATCAGTCCTTCCAGTGAACACCCAGGACTGATCTCCTTTAGGATGGACTGGTCGGACTTCCTTGCAGCCCAAAGGACTCTCAAGAGTCTTCTGCAGCACCATAGTTCAAAAGCATCAATTCTTCAGTGCTCAGTTTTCTTTATAGTCCAACTCTCACCTCCATACATGACTACTGGAAAAACCATAACCTTGACTAGATGGACCTTTGTTGGCCAAGTAATGTCTCTGCTTTTTAATATGCTGTCTAGGTTGGTCATAACTTTCCTTCCAAGGAGTAAGCGTCTTTTGATCACATGGCTGCAATCACCATCTGCAGTGATTTTGGAACCCCCAAAATAAAGTCTGACACTGTTTCCCCATCTATTCGCCATGAAGTGATGCGACCAGATGCCATGATCTTAGTTTTCTGAATGTTGAGCTTTAAGCCAACTTTTTCACTCTCTTCTTTCACTTCCATCAAGAAGGTTTTGAGTTCCTCTTCACTTTCTGCCATAAAGGTGGTGTCATCTGCATATCTGAGATGATTGATATTTCTCCCAGAAATCTTGATTCCAGCTTGTGTTCCTTCTAGTCCAGCATTTCTCATGATGTACTCTGCATATAAGTTAAATAAGCAGGGTGACAATATACAGCTTTGACGTACTCCTTTTCCTATTTGGAACCACTCTGTTGTTCCATGCTCAGTTCTAACTGTTGCTTCCTGACCTGCATACAGGTTTCTCAAGAGGCAGGTCAAGTGGTCTTATATTCCCATCTCTTTCAGAATTTTCCACAGTTTACAATACACACAGTCAAAGGCTTTGGCATAGTCAATAAAGCAGAAATCGATGTTTTTCTGGATCTCTCTTGCTTTTTCATAGACTACCAGCTTGTGTTCATTCTGATGTTTGGATTTCCCAAAGATTACTATGAATCAGAGTAGAATTCCATTCTTCCTTTGCTTTCTGAAATGCAGTCTCTACTTCTCATGATACTTTACCAACACTGGCCTTTTTCCCACCACAGGAAAATGCCCTATGTAAAGTATTCCTCTCCATCACTCTTTGCCTGGTAATAATTCTTTGCATCAGACTTAAAGCTATTTGGCATGTTCTTATCTCTTTGCTCCACACAAAAACACACTTGTGCAGGCATACCTAGGAAATATTTCAGGCTCTGTTCCAGACCACTGCAATAAAGATAATACTTCAAAAGAGTCACACAAATTTTTCACTTCCCCAGTGCGTGTAAAAGTTATCACACTATACTGTAGGTTATTAAGTGTGCAGTAGCATTACAGTGCATATATCCTAATTTAAAAACCATTTATTCCCACCACCAGTGTAGTAGTGTTACTTTTTCTCCACACTGTCTCCAGCATTTACTATTTGTAGATTTTTTAATGACAGCATTTCCGACCGGGGTGAGGTAATACCTCATTGTAGTTTTGATTTGCATTTCTCTGATAATTAGTGATAATGGGCATCTTTGCATGTGCCTGCTGGACAGCTGTATGTCTTCTTTGGAGAAATGTTTGTTTATTTAGCCTTCTGCCTATTTTTTGATTGGGTTATTTGTTTATTTTGATATTAAACTATTAAACTGTATATGCTGTTTGTGTATTTTTGAACCTAGTCCCTTGACAGCATCATTTGCACATACTCCCTCTCCGCATGTAGGTTGTCTTTTTGTTTTTGTTTTTTATTTTGTTACAGTTTCTTTCATTGTGCAAAAGCTTTTAAAATTAATTAGGTTCCATTTGTTTATTTGTGTTTTATTTCCATTACTCTAGGGGATGAATCCCTCCAAAATTGCTGTTTATCTCAAAGAGTGTTCTAGATATGTTTCCTCTAGGAGCTTTATAGCATCCAGTCGGTGCAGCTACTATGACGAACAGTATGGAGGTTCCTTTAAAAACTAAAAAAAAGCAATACTATAGGATCCTAGAATTCTACTCCTAGGGATGCATCCAGAGAAAATTATAATATGGAAAGATACATGCACAGCAATGTTTGTTTATAGCAACACTATTTGCAATAGCCAAGGTGTGGAAGCAGCCTAAGTGTTCACCAGCAGATGAACGGGCAAAAGAGATGCAATGGAAACCCACTCCAGTATTCTTGTGTCGAGAATCCTGTGGAGAGAGGAGCCTGGAAGGCTACAATCCATGGGGTCACAAGAGTCAGACATGACTCCGCGACTAAACCACCACCACACAAATTTTTTTTTTTTTTTTTTTTTTTTTTCCAAAAGAATGAAATAACGACTTTTGCAGCAACATGAATAGACCTAGAAATTATCTCATTAAGTGAAGTAAATTGGATGAAAATTGTGGAATTTAGATTGTGGAATCTACAAAATAATTATCCAAATGAATTTATTTACAAAATATAAATAGACTCACAGATATAGAAAACAAATTTATGGTTACCAAATGGAACGGAGGGAGATAAAGTATAAGCTTGAGATTAACATATACACATTTATATATATATATAGTAGGTAAACAGCAAGGACCTATAGTATACCACAGGGAACTATACTCAGTTTCTTGTAATAATTTATAAAGAATCTGAAAAAGAATATATATAATATATATGTGTGTGTATAACTGAAACACTTTTCTGTACACTTGAAACTAACATAATATTGTAAATTAACTCCACCTCAATTGATTTTTAAAATTTTGAAAGATGCAGATGATAACCCTCTACCCCCATGGGGTTCTTCTGATCATCAAATAAGAACAGAGGTATGAAAGCTCTTAGCATAGGCATTTTGGGAAGAAGAGTCACTCAGAAGAATGTTTATTGTCTAATTCTGAATGATTTTGAATACTGGTATTTATAGAGTCAGTGAAGGTGAAGGTGAAGTCGCTCAGTCTTGTCCAGCTCTTTGCGACCCGTGGACTGTAGCCCACCAAGCTCCTCTGTCCATGGGGTTCTCCGGGCAAGAATACTGGAGTGGGTTGCCATTTCCTTCTCCAGGGGATCTTCCTGACCCCGGGATCAAACCCAGGTCTCCCGCACTGCAGGCAGACGCTTTACCCTCTGCACCACCAGGGAAGCTCATGGAGTCAATGAAGAGGATGCTGTCTAGTAAATGCCTATATGCTGCAAAACAAAACAGCAACAGCATGAAGGAGCTCTCAGTCTAGCCAGGAAAGCTCCATTAATTGCCACTGATTTTTAGAATAAGTCCAGTGACAAGGTGATATACATGCACAGAGAAGTGGACAAGAAGACCTAATACTTAAGGCAACTGGTAACCAAAATGGATCTTAAACGTGTCTGGGTTAGAGGAGCCCATTCCAGAAAATGCATGAGGAAAGACATAAAGATGAGAAATAGTATGATGTAGGGAGGGATATCTGGCATTAGATAGTGTGGATAACAAGCATTAAGGAAGGAGTAATGGAAAATGATACTAAAAAGTTAGACAGGCCCTAAAGAACCTTGGGCACCATAAGGATCTTGAAGTCAACAGACAGGGACTGTAGAGATTTCAAGGGGGATTAAGCAGAAAACTGAAACAGACAAGAAGGAACATAGGCAAACCTTTGCCTTCCACTCCCCCTTTTAAATGTGTGCAGATTTATTTTCAGGAACAGTTGTTTTCAGAATCCATCTCCTCAGTACTGCCCCTCTGTGTTACCTTCATCAGTAAAGCCAGAAACAAGTTTCATTCTGTGTGAACAAGCAACTGTGTCAACAGACCATAGAAGTTCTTTCTAGAGCATCCTCCTTAAACCAGGCCAAATCACCTGAGCAGAACAAGATCACAACTCCTCTGCATCAGACTGTGTGTGGTGAATCCAGCTCAGAATTTGGTGTAAGTATATAAAAACTACCCCTAGGAAAGGCAGACACTTGTCTATTTGCCAAGTTTCTACTTTCACATAGGTTCTGTGTTTCTCATTCCTTAATTCCACAAGCATTTGGTAAGTCCTTACTCTCCCTGGGAAAACCAAGATGGATGAAGGAATGTTGATCATTGTTCTCCAGGAGACCCTGAGACATGATTTCTGCGCATATGATTCTTAAGGAAAGGTTCTTAGGAAAAACCTAAAGGTCATAGAAGAAACAAAGCAGCAAAAAGACAAAAACCAAGGAAGGATGTGATTCCAGGTAAAGTCTCACAGCAGATTGCTCTACCCTGATCCTGTAGAGCCCTGGGATATAAATTAAGTTCCAGAGCTGGTGCCAATTCAGAGCAAGGGAGCTAGTCTTTCATACACAAGCTAGTCTTTCCTACACAAGCCCATCATCCACAAGACATCCCAGTGACTTCTGGCTCTCTGTGCTGCATACAGGCCAGTTTCAATAGCCTAGGGTCTCAGGGTAAGCCCTTAGAAGCAAAGTCACATGGGAGCTGGGACAGAGATACAGAGAGAGTAAAAAAGTCTGAGTGAATCTCAGGGTCTTCTAGCACCATAAGGAACTTATCATAGTCCAGACAAACAGGATTGGAGAGATGTAATTATGACTTTTGGAAACTCTGAATAAAAATGAGTTTCCTATGCCACGCAAGCAAAGACTGAAATAATTAGCTTTCCTGGGCATGTGAGGAAACCACTCACTGTAGTGGAGACTGGTTTGCTTTTGGTGTAAACTGTGCTTTATCTTTCCATGTCTCTGCTATATGAACCTTGGTCCGTTCCCTAACTACTTCCAGTTTCCAATCAGTCATGCCACAGATGCACCCCTGGCATCAGGGCAATCTGTGATCAGTGTGACTAGCAAGCATTAATTATTTGACTTGTTTCTTCACTTGGTCGAGTCTTTTTGTGATCAAAAACCTTCAGGTGCTCCAAATAGCAATTGGTCATAAATATTCAAGTCTATCTACAAAGCTACTTTGAATAAAGCTACTACAGGTGAAAAAATCATACTTTTCAGTAGAACCAGGGACTTTTCTTTATCTTTGGTTCATAGGTTTATCAGTGTCAAATTCAATTTACATATCAGAGCTAAAATAAATGCATATTGACTGACCAGTTTATGGATCTGCTTTCTGCCTCATCTAAAACTTTTTACCATCAAGGCATAGCACATAGCTAAGATTAAAACAGTAGTTTACATGTTTCATAAGAACATGAGAGTGATGCTATTGTCTTACACAGTTAATTGATTCTATCCCAAATGGAACCAGACAACATTAAATAACTCTCCCTCAAATGCTACCTGTTGAAATTGTGCATATTTTGACTTAAAAATTGTCTCATCCTTGAAGGACATAAAATTGTATCAAATTTACTCATCACTTATCTAAGAAAACTGCAGTCCTTTGAAATTATTAGATAGTTTAAGTGAGAAATTTAGGCTAATACTTGTTACAATTAACATTTAATCTATCTCTAGAAAATATTATTCCTTCACATGATGACTTCTCACAGGCCAAAATAAACATTAGTGTGTACTTATCTTTATTCCCAAAAACTTCCAGAAATGTTTTTTGCAACTTATAAGATAGTTTAAGAGAGGATTGCGAATATCAAAATAGAGATAAAGTTGGCAAACAATAAGGACAGGGACAAATAGTAAAAGCACAAGAAAGCATATTATAATGGTCTACATAATTACTGAAGATTGAGAAGACTCTTGAGAGTTCCTTGGGGGCAAAAAGAAAAAAAAAACTATAGTTTTTCTCTTTTGTTTATAAAAACATACACCAAAGCATAGTTCAAAATTCATGCAAAAAAAAATGTGTGACTATTTTCTTTCAACTTTGACTATTAGAGCTAACACATGTTTATTATGTGTCTGTAATATGACATCAAACAATGGACTGGTTCAACACTGGGAAAAGAGTACATAAAGGCTGTGTATTGTCACCCTGCTTATTTAACTTATATGCAGAGTACATCATGAGAAATGCCCAGATGTTTGAAGCACGAGCTGGAATCAAGATTGCCAGGAGAAATATCAATAACCTCAGATATACACCAATCTTATGGCAGAAAGTGAAGAGGATCTAAAGAACATCCTGATGAAGATGAAAGAGGAGAGTGAAAAAATTAGCATAAAACTCAACATTCAAAATCTAAGATCCTGGCATCTGGTCTCATTACTTCATGGCAAATAGATGGGGAAACAATGGAAACAGACAGACTATTTTCTTGGGCTCCAAAATCATTGCAGATGGTGATGGCAGCCATGAAATTAAAAGATGCCTGCTCCTTGGAAGAAAAGCTATGACAGCCTAGACATCATACTCAAAAGCAGAGGCATTACTTTGCCGACAAAGTTCCATCTAGTCAAAGCTATGGTTTTTCCAGTAGTAATGTATGGATGTGAGAGTTGGACCATAAAGAAGGCTGAGGTCCAAAGAACTGATGCATTTGAATTGTGGTGTTGGAGAAGACTCTGAGAGTCCCTTGGACTGCAAGGAGATCAAACCAGTCAGTCCTACAGGAAATCAGTCCTGAATATTCATGGGAAAGACTGATGCTGAAGCTGAAGCTCCAATATGTTAGTCACCTGAGACAAAGAGCCAACACATTAGAAAAGACCCTGATGTTGGGAAAGATTGAAGGCAGGAGAAGAAGGAAACAACAGAGGATGAGATGGTTGGATGGCATCATTGACTCAAGGAACGTGAGTGTGAGTAAGCTCCACAAGATGGTGAAGGACAGGTAAGCCTGGCATGCTGCAGTCCATGGAGGTCACAAAGAGGTGGACAAAACTGAGCAAGTGAGAAATACCAACAACATATCTATTGGGGTAAAACTAACCACAAAACATATTAATTTGTTAGTTAGAATAACTTTTCAGGAAAATGTAGACCAATCAGAGGAAAATAAGATTTCTGCAAAAGCAGTCAACGAAAAAAATCAGGGTCTATAAGAGAAAATTAGCATCTGATTATATAACTTTTATCTCACAAGTATAACATTACTTACCCACACTTGGAAGAAAATCAAATTCTATTAAAGTCAATGCTGAGTAAAGATGCACTGACAGCCCCAAAGCAATTATCTTAAAAAGACATGGAATTTAAAAAATAAATAAAGTCTCTCAATATTATTGTGTTATTGTTAATTTCCCATTTCATACTTGTTAGCATTTGTCTTACATATTGCTGTGCTCCTATGTTGGGTGCATATATATTTATAACCGTTATATCTTCTTTTTCTCAGATGTTCCTTTGATCATTATGTAGTGTCTTTCTTTGTCTCTTTTCACAGCCTTTGTTTTAAAGTCTATTTTATCTGAAATGAGTATTGATACTCTTGCTTTATTTTGGTCTCTATTCACATGGAAAATCTTTTTCCAGCCCTTGACTTTCAGTCTATATGTGTCCCCTGTTTTCAGATGGGTCTCTTGTAGACAACATAATAGAGGTCTTGTTTTTGTATCCATTCAGCTAGTCTTTGTCTTTTGATTGGGGCATTCAACCCATTTAAGTTTAAGGTAATTATTAATAAGTATGATCTCACTGCCATTTACTTTGTTATTTTGGGTTTGAGTTTATACACACTTTTGTGTTTCCTGTCTAGAGAATATCCTTTAGCATTTGTTGGAGAGCTGGTTTGGTGGTGCTGAATTCTCACACTTATGGATAGATCAACTAAACATAAAATTAACAAGGAAACACAAACTTTAAATGATACAATAGACCAGTTAGACCTAACTGATATCTATAGGACATTTCACCCCAAAACAATGAATTTCACCTTTTTCTCAAGCGCACATGGAACCTTCTCCAGGATAGATCACATCCTGGGCCATAATTCTAGCCTTGGTAAATTCAAAAAAATTGAAATTATTCCAAGCATCTTTTCTGACTACAGTGCAGTGAGATTAGATCTCAATTACAGGAGAAAAATTATTTAAAATTCCAACATATGAAGACTGAACAACATGCTGCTGAATAACCAACAAATCACAGAAGAAAACAAAAAAGAAATCAAAATATGCATAGAAACGAATGAAAATGAAAACACAACAACCCAAAACCTGCAGGACACTGTAAAAGCATTGCTAATTAGAAAGTTCATAGCAATACAGGCATACTCCAAGAAACAAGAAAAAAAAGTCTAATAAATAACCTAACTCTACACCTAAAGCAACTAGAAAAGGAAGAAATGAAGAACCTCAGAGTTAGTAGAAGGAAAGAAATCTTAAAAAAAAAAAAAAATAGGGCAGAAATAAATGCAAAAGAAATACAAGAGACCATAGTAAAAATCAACAAAGCCAAAAGCTGGTTCTTTGAAAGGATAAATAAAATTGACAAACCATTAGCCAGACTCATCAAGAAACAAAGAGAGAAAAATCAAATCAATAAAATTAGAAATGAAAATGGAGAGATCACGACAGACAACACAGAAATACAAAGGATCATAAGAGACTACAATTAGCAATGATATGCCAATAAAATGGACAATGTGGAAGAAATGGACAAATTTTTAGAAAAGTACAACTTTCCAAAACTGAACCTGGAAGAAATAGAAAATCTTAACAGATCCATTACAAGCATGGAAATTGAAACTGTAATCAGAAATCTTCCAGCAAACAAAAGCCCAGGTCCAGACAGCTTCACAGCTGAATTCTACCAAAAATTTAGAGAAGAGCTAATGCCTATCCTACTCAAACTCTTCCAGAGATTTGCAGAGGAAGGTAAACTTCCAAACTCATTCTATGAGGCCACCATCACCCTAATACCAAAACTTGACAAAGATGCCACACACACACACAAAAGAAAACTACAGGCCAATATCACTGATGAACATAGATGCAAAAATCCTTAACAAAATTCTAGCAATCAGAATCCAAAAACACATTAAAAAGATCATACACCATGACCAAGTGGGCTTTATCCCGGGGATACAAAGATTCTTCAATATCCACAAATCAATCATTGTAACACACCATATTGACAAATTGAAAAATAAAAGCTATATGATTATCTCAATAGATGCAGAGAAAACCTCTGACAAAATTAAACATCCATTTATGATAAAAAAAAAACCTCCAGAAAGCAGGAATAGAAGGAACATACCTCAACATAATAAAAGCTATATATGACAAACCCATAGCAAACATTATCCTCAATGGTGAAAAATTGAAAGTGCTTCTCCTAAAGTCAGGAACAAGACAAGGGTGCCCACTTTCACCACTACTATTCAACACAGTTCTGGAAGTATTGGCCACAACAATCAGAGCAGAAAAAGAAATAAAAGGAATCCAAATTGAAAGAGAAGAAGTAAAACTCTCACTGTTTGCAGATGACATGATCCTCTACATAGAAAACCCTAAAGACTCCACCAGAAAATTACTAGAGCTAATCAATGAATATAGTAAAGTTGCAGGATATAAAATCAAGACAAAGAAATCTCTTGCATTCCTATATACTAATAGTGAGAAAATAGAAAGAGAAATTAAGGAAACAATTCCATTCACCACTGCAATGAAAAGAATAAAATACTTAGGAATATATCTACCTAAAGAAACTACAGACCTATATATAGAAAACTATAAAACACTAGTGAAAGAAATCAAAGAGGACACTAATAGATGGAGAAATATACCATGTTCATGGATGGGAAGAATCAATATAGTGAAAACAAGTATACTGCCCAAAGCAATCTATAAATTCAATGTAATCCCTATCAAGCTTAATGGTATTTTTCACAGAGCTAGAACAAATAATTTCACAGTTTGTATGGAAATACAAAAACCTCGAATAGCCAAAGCAGTTCTTGAGAAAGAAGAATGGACCTGGAGGAATCAACCTGCCTGACTTCAGGCTCTACTACAAAGCCACTGTCATCAAGACAGTATGGAACTGGCACAAAGACAGAAATATAGATCAATGGAACAAAATAGAAAGCCCAGAGATAAATCCACACACCTATGGACATCTTATCTTTGACAAAGGAGGCAAGAATATACAATGGAGAAAAGACCATCTCTTTAACAAGTGGTGCTGGGAAAACTGGTCAACCACTTGTAAAAGAATGAAACTAGAACACTTTCTAACACCATACACAAAAATAAACTCAAAATGGATTAAAAATCTAAATGTAAGACCAAAAACTATAAAACTCCTAGAGGAAAACATAGGCAAAACACTCTCTGACATAAATCACAGCAGGATCCTCTATGACCCACCTCCTAGAATATTGGAAATGAAAGCAAAAATAAACAAATGAGTAAACATGTTCCCAATAGAGTATTGCAAAGTAAAATAAATAAATAAATAAACAAACAAACAAATGGGACCTAATTAGAATTAAAAGCTTCTACACAACAAAGGAAACTATAAGCAAGGTGAAAAGACAGCCTTCAGAATGGGAGAAGATAATAGCAAATGAAGGAACTGACGAACAACTAATCTCAAAAATATACAAGCAACTTATGCAGCTCAATTCCAGAAAAATAAATGACCCAATCAAAAAATGGGCCAAATAACTAAACAGACATTTCTCCAAAGAAGACATACGGATGGCTAACAAACACATGAAAAGATGCTCAACATCACTCATTATCAGAGAAATGCAAATCAAAACCACAATGAGATATCATTTCACACCAGTCAGAATGGCTGCTATCCAAAAGTCTATAAGCAATAATGCTGGAGAGGATGTGGAGAAAAGGGAACCCTCTTACACTGTTGGTGGGAATGCAAACTAGTAGAGCCACTATAGAGAACACTGTGGAGATTCCTTAAAAACTGGAAATAGAACTGCCTTATGACCCATCAATCCCACTGCTGGAAAGAAAATCAGAATTGAAAGAGACACATGTACTCCAATGTTCATCGCAGCACTGTTTATAATAGCCAGGACATGGAAGCAACCTAGATGTCCATCAGCAGATGAATGGATAAGAAAGCTGTGGTACATATACACAATGGAGTATCACTCAGCCCTTAAAAAGAATACATTTGAATCAGTTCTAATGAGGTGGATAAAACTGGAGCCTATTATACAGAGCAAAGTAAGCCAGAAAGAAAAACACCAATACAGTATACTAACACATATATATGGAATCTAGAAAGATGGTAATGATAACCCTCTATGTGAGACAGCAAAAGAGACACAGATGTACAGAACAAACTTTTGGACTCTATGGGAGAGGGAGAGGGTGGGATGATTTGAGAGAACGGCATTGAAACATGTATAATATCATATAAGAAATGAATAGCCAGTACAGGTTTGATGCAGGATACAGGATGCTTGGGGCTGGTGCACTGGGATGACCCAGAGGGATGGTACGGGGAGGGAGGTGGGAGGGGGGGGTTCAGGATTGGGAACACGTGTACACCTGTGGTGGATTCATGTTGATGTATGACAAAACCAATACAATATTGTAAAGTAATTAGCCAGGCTTCAGCAATACGTGAACTGTGAACTCCCTGATGTTCAAGCTGATTTTAGAAAAGGCAGAGGAACCAGAGATCAAATTGCCAACATCTGCTGGATCATGGAAAAAGCAAGAGAGTTCCAGAAAAACATCTATTTCTGCTTTATTGACTATGCCAAAGCCTTTGACTGTGTGGATCACAATACACTGTGGAAAATTCTGAAAGAGATGGGAACACCAGACCACCTAACCTGCCTCTTGAGAAAGCTGTATGCAGGCCAGGAAGCAACAGTTAGAACTGGACATGGAACAACAGACTGTTTCCAAATAGGAAAAAGAGTACGTCAAGGCTGTATATTGTCACCCTGCTTATTTAACTTCTATGCAGAGTACATCATGAGAAATGCTGGACTGGAAGAAGCACAAGCTGGAATCAAGATTTCCAGGAGAAAGATCAATAACATTAGATATGCAGATGACACCACTCTTATGGCAGAAAGTAAAGAGGAGCTAAAAAGCCTCTTGATGAAAGTGAAAGAGGAGAGTGAAAAAGTTGGCTGAAAGCCCAACATTCAGGAAACGAAGATCATGGCATCCGGTCCCACCACTTCATGACACATAGATGGGGAAACAGTGAAAGCAGTGTCAGACTTTATTTTGGGGGCTCCAAAATCACTGCAGATGGTGACTGCAGCCATGAAATTAGAAGACACTCCTTGGAAAACAAGTCATGACCAATGTAGATAGTATATTCAAAAGCAGAGACATTGCTTTGCTGAATAAGGTCCGTCTAGTCAAGGCTATGTTTTTCCTGTGGTCATGTATGGATGTGAGAGTTGGACTGTGAAGAAGGCTGATCGCCAAAGAATTGATGCTTTTGAACTGTGGTGTTGGAGAAGACTCTTGAGAGTCCCTTGGACTGGAAGGAGATCCAACCAGTCCATTCTGAAGGAGATCAGCCCTGGGATTTCTTTGGAAGGAATGATGCTAAAGCTGAAACTCCAGTACTCTGACCACCTCATGTGAAGAGTTGACTCATTGGAAAAGACTCTGATGCTGGGAGGGATTGGGGGCAGGAGGAGAAGGGGAACGACAGAGGAGGAGATGGCTGGATGGCATCACGGACTCGATGGACGTGAGTCTGAGTGAACTCCGAGAGATGGTGATGGACAGGGAGGCCTGGCGTGCTGCGATTCATGGGGTCGCAAAGAGTTGGACACGACTGAGCGACTGAACTGTACTGAATTAGCCCCCAATTAAAATAAATTGTAAAAATTAAAAAAAAATTAAGGAAAATAAATAAAAGTTGAAATAGGCAGTTTTGTGGAGCCCCGTGAATGTGGCATAAATCATCCTGTGGAAAGCTGAGTGGAGGCAAAGAGGAAGCAACAACAGGAACAGCAAAGACCTGCTTGGGATTGGGGGAGAATATGCTTAGTTTCGCATGAGTGACTGACGTCTTTGGTGGCACTGTCCTACTTGTCTCATGGCCCCTTGGTAGGTTAGAACATTTAAAAACCATGTTATTGTATAGACCCACACAAGGGTGAGCTTTATAATGAATAAGCTTTGTTGAACAAGAAAAGATGGAACCCCTAAAACCTTGAAAGAATTTGCTCTGTAAGTAAAACCTACTGTGGATGAATCAGAAACTTAGCTTGAAGATTTTTCAGCAAGCGAAACAAAAATAGAAAGTATATCTCTTACAAGATTTAAGTATTCATGAAATAAAAATAAGCCAGTGGCTCAGGAGAATTGCAACTTTCCTTAATGCCACGTTCCTATAGGAATTCTCCTAGGGGTTCTCATTTTAAAAAAGAAAGAAAGAAAAGGAAAGGAAATCTTGTAATATGACTACAGTGACCTGTACAGTTTCCTTACTGTGAATCCTACCATGGTTTCAGAAGGCTATTTCTTATAATATCAAAATAGCCTGAACAGATAGTGCAACAATATGAAATTCAATTTTTAAGCAAAAATCCTTCTAGGCAAGGTCTTGGACAAAGCTCTTCAGCTATTCTATGTGATCCAGGTATATATTTAAGGATTTCTGAAAGAGAGGACAGAGTGGTGTATCTCAAACAACCCTCCCTGGATACCATCTCTCTTGGCTCATCTTTGTGCAAACATGGAGTAACGTTCAGCTTGGCACAGCTTCTACCTGTGAGACGCCTTGGATTCAACTTGCTACTTTTCTGTGGCATACAGAACCGTGTGCCTAAGAGACCAGCAAGACAAAGGCAGGGAAAAGGGCATTTATGAGAATTGAAGACACAGATTAGACCAAGTGTCTGAATGTAAGTCTGCTGCATTTCCATCCAGAAGAGAGGTGAGGGGCAGGATTCACACAGAAGATTATTTCCAGTCTGCTCATGAAGACCACGTGATGAGCTAAATAAGACCCTGCATTGCTGAAAAGAAGATGGGGCTCAGAAGGTACCCACCTAGGACAAAAACAAATAAACATATTTTTAAATTTTATTTTACACAATTTTTAAAGCTTACTTTCCATTTACAGTTATTACAAAATATTGGTTATATTCCCTGAGTAGTACAAAATCTCCTTGAGCCCATTTTAACCCAATGGATTATACCTCCTGTTCCCTCATCCCTGTATTACCCCTCTCCTCCCAGTGGAAATCTCCAGTCTGTTCTCTGTATCTGTGCGTCTGCTTCTTTTACATTATATTCACTAATTTGTTGTATTTTTTCCTTAGATTCTACATATAGGCAATGTCTTGCAATATTTATCTTTCTCTCTCTGACTTATTCTACTTAGCATAATGTCTCCGAGGCCACACATGATGCTGCAAATGCAAAATTTTGTGGGTTTTTTTGACTGAGTAGCATTCCATTGGAGATTATATATATATATATAATATTAATATATATATAATATTATATATTATATTATGTAATATATAACAATTATATAATATATAATAATATATATTAATATTATATATCTCTCACACCATTCATCTGTTGATGGACATTTAGGTTGTTTGTGTCTTGGCAATCAAAAATTTTGATAAAAATGCTTTGATCATTTTTCAAAAAAAACAAAAATTTTAAAAACTTTAGTAAAGCACCAATCAGATATATGAGCTTCCCTGGTGGCTCAGTGGTAAGGAATCTGCTTGCCAACGCAGGAGATGAGGGTTCAATACTTGAGTGGAGAAGAGCCCCGAAGGAGCTCTAGCCCCACTCTAGTATTCTTGCCTGAGAAACCCCATGGACAGAGAAGCCTGGTGGGTTATAGTCCATAGGGTTGCAAATAGTTGGAATGACTGAGCACCCACAAGTATATAGTCAGGTTTATAAATTTGGGTTATTCTACTTTCTAAAAGGCTGCCCAAAATAAACTGTTTAGGAGATATACAAGCAAGCAATTCCATGAGGCAATTTGGTGAAGGGAATTATGCTGTATAAGCAATGTAAAATGACTATCCTGTATCTCCATTCTAATTTACATTCCCCCATCAGTGAATGTTAGAATCTTCAGTCCACACCTTGGCCACCACTTAAGTTGAGGGTAATTGTGCCATATCTTCTGAAAATAAAATGGATTTTTCTGTCTACTCAATGATTCCATTTCTAGGAATTTACATATATACATGCAAATATGATGAAATGTACCAAGTGAAATATCTGCTTGAAACAAGCTGGAAGCAATCCTATCCATTGAAGACTGAGTAAAATTTATTCATACAATGAATTCTACACTCATAGAGGGGTTAAGTTTACATGTACTGCTGGGGGTATATTTATTAAGTAAGGTGCACAAAGACTCTGATGCTGGGAGGGATTGGGGGCAGGAGGAGAAGGGGACGACCGAGGATGAGATGGCTGGATGGCATCACGGACTCAATGGACGTGAGTGTGAGTGAACTCTGAGAGATGGTAATGAACAGGGAGGCCTGGCATGCTGCGATTCATGGGGTCGCAAAGAGTCGGACACGACTGAGCAACTGAACTGAACTGAACTGAAGGTGCACAAGTGTACATGGCATAACTGTGATGCCTATGTGTATGTGTTGAAAAAAATTATTGCAGCAAATAATAAATAAAGAGAGTGTGTGGGTAAATGAAAAACCACTCAGCCCACCATGTTTCTTACCACCAAAATGTGTGCTCCTTCCACCCCATGTAAGCATGGATACGTATGGCTTTTATTTTCAAGCCACTCAGCTAATAGATGGTATATAGGTTAGGGAGAAGGCAATGGCAGCCCACTCCAGTACTCTAGCCTGGAAAATCCCATGGACTGGGGAGCCTCATAGGCTGCAGTCCATGGGGTTGCAGAGAGTCGGACACGACTGAGCGACTTCCCTTCACTTTTCACTTTCATGCATTGGAGAAGGAAATGTCAGCTAACTCCAGTGTTCTTGCCTGGAGAATCCCAGGAACGGGGAAGCCTGGTGGGCTGCCGTCTATGGGGTCACATAGAGTCAGACACCACTGAAGTGACTTAGCAACAGCTTAGCAGCATATTAGGTTTAGTCAGTTGTGTCCGACTCTTACCACCCTGTGGACTGCAGCCCGCCAGGCTTCTCTGTCCATGGGATTCTCCAGACAAGAATACTGGAGTGAGTTGTCATTTCCCTCTCCAGGGGCTCTTCTCAACCCAAGGGTTGAACCCAGGTCTCCTGCATCACAGGCAGACTCTTTGCCAGCTGAGCCACTAGGAGATGGTATATGGATACTTGTTAAATGGCAAGCCCCATGCTCTATCTCCCCTCACACTCTTTCCTATAAACATCTTAGAGGTGTTTTGTTTTTTTTTTAACTGTCAGAGAATCAAATCTCCTAAGGGGCAGGATCATCATTTCAAAGAAGCACCATCCCAACCTCTTTTGAGTCATGTTTTCTGGCAAGGACCTTTATTTGTTGTTATTATTGCCTTAGTTCAAAATGTATTATCACACCCAGGGCAAGCACAACTGTCCAGGAAGAATGCACCGCCATCGGATGGGTGGTCTGAACTTTGATCTTAACATGAACATCCCACTGATGCCCTGGTCTCCCTTCAGTAATGACCCCCATCTTCTCATGGCATGATTCACAAACCCAGACAAGTGTGTTCTCACAAACACCCAACAAGCCTGATTATTCGTGATAGGTTTGCATTCAATAAGCCTTTCACTCACTGATATTTTGCTTGCCCATATTATAGCACTGCCTTGTGAAGTTATTAATTTATCATAGAATACTTGTATTTTTATAGGGATTATGTGCTGAAATCACTGAATAAGGAGAAAATCAGAGATGGCCCCAAGGACCCTGCACAAGCATCCAAGCACAAGATAAGGCAGTGACTAACTTGAGGGGGATATCTTTTATAAAGTGATAAGATGAAGACTGTCTTAGAATCATATTATAGAGTTATATAAAATCTTATGATAGTAACTTATCATAAGAGGAATGAGGGAAACTACTGACTGAAGGATGAGAAAATTCCCTTAGGGCACGTAAGTGGATTTTTCAACTGTTCTGCAAAAGCCCACATATTTCTAAAATTCGGTTAAGCAGCAACAGTCTTGGCCCTTTGATGTTAAAGTGTCTTTTGTCCTCAGCATCTACACTGTCCCCCAAACAAGGTTGTAGTCTATTTACTTTACATGTACTATTTATTTTCATGTAAACTTTAAAAATCAGAGCTCTTATTTTCTTTAGTAGACATCTTAGTCATTCTGGCTGAAATAACAGAGTATTGGGTTGGCCAAAAAGTTGGTTTGAGTTTTTCCATAAGCTTTTCTGATACCTCACAGAAAACTCCAAATGAACTTTTCCCACTAGCCCAGTGCCATAAACAGGGTAGTTTATAAACAACAGGTTTGGAGGCTGAAAGTTCCAGATCAGAGTGCCAGCATGGTCAGGTTTGGTCAGGGTTCTCTTCTGGGATACAGAGGACCATCTTCTCACTGTGTATTCACAGACTGGAAAGAACTTGAGAGCTATCTGAGGTCCCTTTTGTGCTCAGTCACTCAGTTGCATTTGCCTCTTTGTGACCCTATGGACGGTAGCCCACCAGGCTCAGCCCCTCTGTCCATGGGATTTTCCCAGGCAAGAATACTGAAGTGTGTTGCCATTTTCTTCTCTAGAGGTCCCTTTATACAGGAATTAATCCTTTTCATGAAGGCTCTACTATCATGACCTAATCACCTCTCAAAGACATCCCTCTCTAAAAACATCACATTTAGGACATTACAACTTGTGAATTTGGGGAGGACACAACATGAAGTCCATTGCCATTGAATTCTTAAGCTTGTTTGGATGCAACCATTTAGTTCAGTCATTCAAACATGTCCAACTCTTTGCAACCACGTGGACTGCAGCACACCAGGCTTCCCTGTCCATCACCAACTCCCGAAGCTTGCTCAAACTCATACACATTGAGTCAGTGATGCCATTCAGCCATCTCAACCTCTGTCATCCCCTACTCCTCCTACCTTCAATCTTTCCCAGCCTCAGGATCTTTCCCAGTGAGTCATTTCTTTATATTAGGTGACCAAAGTGTTGGAGTTTCAGCTTCAGCATCAGTCCTTCCAATGAATATTCAGGGTTGATTTCCTTTAGGATGGACTGCCTGGATCTCCTTGCAGTTCAAAGGACTCTCAAGAGTCTTCTCCAACACCACACTTCAAAAGCATCAATTCTTCAGCTCTCAGTTTTCTTTATGATCCAACTCTCACACCCATACATGACTACTGGAAAAACCATAGCTTTGACTAGATGGACTTTTGTTGGCAAAGTAATGTCTCTGCTTTTTAATATGCTATCTAGGTTGGTCATAGCTTTTCTTTTAAGAAGCAAGCATCTTTTAATGTCCTGGCTGCAGTCACCATCTGCAGTGATTTTGGAGCCCAAGAAAATAAAGTCTGTCATTATTTCCACTGTTTCCCCATCTATTTGCCATGGAGTGATGGGACCAAATGCCATGATCTTTGTTATTTGAATATTGAGTTTTAATCAACTTTTCCACTCTTCTCTTTCACTTTCATCAAGAGGCTCTTTAGTTCCTCTTCACTTTCTGCACGAAAGGTGGTATGTACCCAATGACAGTTCTATGCTTCTAGTCACCCCATAGATTTCTTTCTTCTTCCAGTTTATTCAGATATAATTGACTTACAATGTTGTATTACTTTCAGTTCAGTTCAGTCTCTCAGTCATGTCCTACTCTTTGAGACCCCATGAATTGCAGCACACCAAGCCTCCCTGTCCATCACCACTCCCAGAGTTTAGTCAGACCCATGTCCATCGAGTCAGTGATACCATCCAGCCATCTCATCCTCTATCGTCCCCTTCTCCTCCTGCCCAATCCCTCCCAGCATCAGGGTCTTTTCCAATGGGTCAACTCTTCCCATGAGGTGGCCAAAGTAATGGAGTTTCAGCTTTAGCATCAGTCCTTCCAAAGAACACCCAGGACTGATCTCCTTTAGAATGGACTGGTTGGATCTCCTTGTAGTTCAAGGGACTCTCAAGAGTCTTCTCCAACACCACAGTTCAAAAGCATCAATTCTTTGGCACTCAGCTTTCTTCACAGTCCAACTCTTACATCCATACATGACCACAGGAAAAACCATAGTCTTGACTAGCCAGATCTTTGTTGGCAAAGTAATGTCTCTACTTTTGAATATGCTATCTAGGTTGGTATTAACTTTCCTTCCAAGGAGTAAGTGTCTTTTAATTTTATGGCTACAATCACCATCTGCAGTGATTTTGGAGCCCCCAAAATAAAGTCAGCCACTGTTTCCCCATCTATTTCCCATGAAGTGATGGGACCGGATGCCATGATCTTCGTTTTCTGAATGTTGAGCTTTAAGACAACTTTTTCACTCTCCTCTTTCACCTTCATCAAGAGGCTTTTTAGCTCCTCTTCACTTTCTGCCATAAGGGTGGTGTCATCTGCATATCTGAGTTTATTGATATTTCTCCTGGCAATCTTGATTCCAACTTGTGCTTCATCCAGCCCAGCGTCTCTTATGATGTACTCTGCATGTAAGTCAAGTAAGCAGAGTGACCGTATACAGTCTTGACGTACTCCTTTTACTATTTGGAACCAGTCTGCTGTCCCATGTCCAGTTCTAACTGTTGCTTCCTGACTTGCATACAGATTTTTCAAGAGGCAGGTCAGATGGTCTGGTATTCCCATCTCTTTCATAATTTCCCACAGTGTATTGTGATCCACACAGTCAAAGGCTTTGGCATAGTCAATAAAGCAGAAATAGATGTTTTCCTGGAACTCTCTTGCTTTTTCCATGATCCAGTGGATGTTGGCAATTTAATCTCTGGTTCCTCTGCCTTTTCTAAAACCAGCTTGAACATCTGGAAGGTCACAGTTCACGTATTGCTGAAGCCCGGCTTGGAGAATTTTGAGCATTACTTTACTAGCATGTGAGATGTGTGCAATTGTGCGGTAGTTTGAGCACTGCAGCCAGATTTTTTACCATCTTTGCCACCAGAGAAGCCCATATAATTACAGCAGTGTTAATTATATCAATTATGTTGAACATTATATCTATAGTGCTTATTTATTTTATGGATGGAAGTTTGTTTTCATTTCGACTGCCTTCATTTTATTTCCCACATTCCTACCCTCTCCCCTCTCTTCTGGTAACCAGAGATCTGATCCCTTTTTCTTTGAATTTTGTTTGATTGTTTGTTTTTGATGACCAGTCGACCAATAACACTACATGAGTTCCTGTTACACAACATAATGAATCAAGCATTCTATACATTTCAAAATTATCACCATGATAAATCTAGTTATGATTAGTCAATGTCCAAAGTTATTACCTAGTTACTGACCATATACCACACCCCACACACACTGTATATTACTTACCCATAGTTCATTTATTTTCCAGCTGGAAGTTTGTACCTCTTATCTCCGTTACCAATTGCTCTTACTTCCCTATCCCCTTTCCCTCTGGCCATAACCAGTTTGTTCTCTGCAACTATAACTGTGCTCCAATTTTCCTATGTTTGTCAATTTGTTTTGCTTTTGATTTCTCCTACGACTGAAATCATACAGTATTTGTCTTTCTCTGTCTTATTTAACTTAGCATTATACCCTCTAGATCTATTCATATTGTCACAAATGGGAAGATTTCATATTTTATAGCTGCTCCATAGATTTCTTAATCCATCAAGAACATCACATATTCATGATGATATGTTCCATCAATATTTATATCCATATTATCACCACAGATATAATTTGTCTTTTGATTGTACTTTAAGCAGTGTTTATAATAATGTCAGATATGTCATCTTTGACACAATGAAATTCCCAAAGCTTTACCCTGATTTATTTAAAAGGTAAACAATTGGCCAACTATCTGGATGATATTAACTAACTTGTGTTTTACTTGAAAAATCAGATCGTGTGCTTTAACTGTTTCCAAAATGTTTTTCCTCTAATGGAGTCAACATATTTGCAGCTACGTTTTTATTTTTGGTACATATACAAGAAAAATTAAAAAACAAAGAAAATAAACTTAGAGCAATACTCGATCTAAATAAAAGCCATGTTTCACACCATCTCTGACTAGAAGTTTTAATGTGTCATATCTGTGCAGAGTCTGCAGCCAATTATATCACCATGTTCTTCTTGGTGGATGGTTAAGTATCAGCAAATACGCTGGGCAAATTCCACAATTGTCCCTAGCTTTCTAAAGAAATTTTAATCTAGTGCTTAATATTACATCAAACATTCACTTTTGTTTTTACTGGCAAAAATAAAAGTGTATTGCAAGACTGAGAAACAGAAAATATCAAACATAAAATAAATAAGGTTAAAAATCAACCCTGGGTCTTCTGCAGGGGCTCAACAGTAAATAATCCACCAGCAATGCAAAAACCGCAGCAGACCCTCATTCTATCCCTGTGTCTGGAAAAATCTCCTAGAGGAGGTCCTTGCAACCCACTCCAGTATTCTTGCCTGGAGAATTCCATGGAGAGAGGAGTCTGGTGGGCTACAGTCCATGGGGTCACAAAGGGTTGGACATGGCTGAAGTGACTGAGCACGTGCAAAGATCGAAGCTATCAAACAAATGTCAAAGTCACTGTAGCAAGGAAATAGAACTGCTGTCTATGTGTTCTGCCTTGTGCTGCTCAGTGCCTACAACCTGAGGGTGTTGAAGGAACAGGTAGCATATAATTTGCTATGTTCCCCATGGATGCTGCCGACTGGAAAGCCAAGGGGCTGGCAGCAGAAGCATCAGCACAGACTTCTCCCCTCCCCACCACAGAGCAGGACACACTAGCTGTCTCTCCTGGCATTCACACCCAGACACTTCATTCCACCAGCAGGCGCCATGCATGCTACCCTTGGAAAGCAGGTGTTATTCTGCAACTGAGAAGTGAGATAGGTTATCATCACTTGTCCTTCAAATTTAGCCATGTGTTAGCTCAGATGGTAAAGAATCTGCATGCAGTGCAGGAGACCCGGGTTCAATCCATGGGTTGGGAAAATCCCCTGAAGAAGGAAATGGCAACCCATTCCACTATTCTTGACTGGAAAATCCTATGGACAGAAGAGCCTGGGCTGCAGTCCATGGGGTCACAAAGAGTTGGGCATGAGCGACAAACACTAAGAAGAGAAGTCTGTTCTCTGCAGGTAGCATTTTATGTAAATTTTTTTACATAAAACTAGCATAATTAGCTGAACGTTCCCAGAGTGAGTGATATACTGACATGTGATCTCTTTTGGACCAAGAAACCCCCTTTCTATTTTTTTATAAATTTTGGCTCTGTGGGAGAATAGTTGATTTACAATGTTGCGTTAGTGTCAGGTATATAGCGAAGTGATTCAGTTAAATCTACACATGCATTCATTCCTGTTTAGATTCTTTTCTTCTATAGGTTATTATAGAATATTGAGTAGAGTTCTCTCTGCTACTCAGTAGGTTTTTCTTGCTTATCTGTCTTACATATAGTTGTGTGTGTGTGTATATTCACCCCAAGCTCCTGATTTATCCCTTCTTCCCCTCAATGTTTCCCCTTTGGTAACCATAAGTTTGTTTTTGATATCTATAAATCTGTTTCTGTTTTGTGAGTAAATTCATATGCCTCATTTTTAAAAATTATATTCCACATATGAGTGATATCATGTGACAGTTTTATTTGTGTCTGATTTACTTCACTTAGTGTGATAGTCTCTGGGTTCATCCATTTTGTTGCAAATGGCAACAATGTATTTCATTACTTTTTTATAGCTGAGTAAGAAACCCCCTTTAAATGAGATGTAGCTGTGGGCACAAAATCCCTTGGTTCTTTCACCAAAGATGCTAACCTGATGGAATGATGGATTTAATGCACCAGATTAGAGATGATATTTTGAAAAGATGCCATGTACCTTATATAAACAGTATAGGATATTATGTTCTCCAGTAGGTAGGGTACACAGGTCAAGGAATGTAGGTGTGGAAAGAGTGGTCAGCATTCCCAACGACCCAGTCTGGAAATTTACACTCCATTTCCTCATGGATCTTGACACTATAAGTATAGAGTATCTTGTCCCAGTAGGAGGAAGATTTTCATGGAGTCACACAGGAAACATCCTCCCCAACTTAAAGTCTTTTGTTACCTTGGTCTCCTCATGCCCATAAATAGAAGGAAAAGAAAGGAATTTCCATTCTGGCAAATGTAATGGATCCCCATCGTCTTAAGTAGGTAGGCTTTACACCATGTAGATGAATAAAGAAAACAAACATTAGGTGATCCACTGATCCCCCTGTCCAGTTTTATTATAATTGGGCAAATACAGCAACCGAGATTAAAAACTCAGAATAAGGACAGAGAAAGAATGAATAATTGTGAACTAACAATACCATCTATCACAGCAAATTAAACCAGAAATCTTTTGATTTGCTCTGGACTGGAGTGAATTTCCTCCAGGTTTTACTTTGGTCTTTTAATTACTTTCCATTATCATTAATAGTTGCCTTACCAGAAACATTAATTTCCCATTTATCCTCTTATAATACTAGGACAATGCCAGTTAACACTGCCCAGACTGAACATAACATTGCAGAAGGAGATTAGAATGCTGCCTAGATTATTAATTTTTCTTTATGGAATTGCTTTCAAGACAAATTGAATTTCATTGTCTGAAATGAATTTTTATGTTTTTGCAGAGAAGAAGCAAATAGGTGTCAGATGTTACAAAGTACATGGCGATGACATAATTGAAAGAAATCAAATGGGTTTTTACACATGAGATTCAATGCTATCTTTGAACGAGCTTAAGGAGATTTCTGTCAAGGTCCGAACACATGATTCATCACTGCAGAGTACAAGTGACAAAATTAAGATTACTGTGTTTCAGTGGAAAGATAAAAGAGGGTAATTCTCATCATCACAGCTATCTTTCAAATTCAAGAACAAAGACTGCCTTAGAGTGAAGAGAACTGAGACTTCTCCAACAATTATTCCACCCTGAAATCTATGTGAATCCACAACATGGGTTATTAAATTAACTTAAGTCGCTCAGTTGTGTCCGACTCTTTGTGATCCCATGAACTGTAACCCACCAGGCTCCTCCATCCATAGGATTCTGCAGGCAAGAGTGGGTTGCCACTCCTTCTCCAGGGGATCTTCCCAACCCAAGGATCGAACCCAGGTCTCCCATATTAAAGGCAGATGCTTTAATCTCTGAGCCACCAGGGAATAAGCTTTCATTAAAAATATGCAACAAGATTGATGAAGATATACATTATAGAACATAGGAGGTGTCTTTTCACTATGAAGCTTGAACAAGCTCCCTTAGGCTGGGTCAGTCCTCTCTGGGGTGTAACCTCCTTCAACCTGAGGGCCACCAAGAATGATTGTTTGATTCTCACTTGGACAATCAGGCTCTCTGTGTGAAGTTGGAGGAGGATTGGTTGTGGATGATGAAGGAAGAATTGAGAATCTCTCCCAAGTTTTTGGCTTGAGCTGAATAGATACGATGTCATTTGCTGAGATAAAAGGAACAAAGGGAAGAAAAAAATCACAGATCCATCATAAATATACCTTCCTACCTCTTACTCTATTGAGAGGTAGAAGTTTTGTTTTTTCATCAGGTTTTGATGATAGACTGTTTGAGAGGGAATTATTTGTCTTTCTCTTCTGCAATTCTCTGGATGGGACTGTCTGAAACACTCCAGGCAATGGTTCTGAAGCTTGTTCTCTCTTCTCTGCATTCACCAGTATTGCTCGGGCTATTTTTGTGGGTTTTTAATTCTTTATTTTTTCCTTTGAAGAATCTTGTAGTGATTGTGTTGTCTCACTCAATTTCAACTATCTCCTCAAGCTGAAATATGTGCATAAATTTGCAAGACAGTATTTCAAAGGCCAGACTAACTGATGGAAAACAGAAGACAAAACAGAAGGTTTCTTTTTATACAAAAGAAGTTATATGAATGAAGGTGATATATCTAGACATATCTAGGATCATAAGTAGCCTTATTTATGACAAGAAAAGACATTGAAATCTGAAAAAAAAATTACAACATCTGATTTTGGAGTTTTCTCTTTTATTTTTTACTGAAGCACAGTAGATTTACAATATTGTGTTAGTTTTAGGTATACAGACAAAAATATCATATGACATTGTTTATATGTGGAATCTAAAAATATTTCAAATGATACATATGACGTTGTACACAACAAAGAAATGCACCTATGAAAAAACAAACATGGTTATCAAAGGGGAAAGGAGAGGGGGATAAATTAGAGGTTTGGAATTAATACAACATCTGATTTTTGCTCCCAGATATCAATTCTATTGCCTTCTTTCACTCTCCAGTTTTGTTTGTTTTTCTCTCTAGATCTTCAAAGATGCTCTTCAGTGAATGATATTTTTCCTCCTTGGTAATCTTTAATCTCTTCAAAGACTGTGGTCCAGGAAACTAAATGTACTGGCCTTGAGCAGAAATTAGGATTACACTATTCCCTCTTATCAGCTAAAATAGAACCAAGAAATTGAACCACTGAGAGTGAAGGCAAGAAGCAAGATCAGGCAAAACAACTACTGACCTGACCATGAAGATACTATTGAAATTAGTCCGAAGATAGTTCTCTCTTCCCAGAAACTGGCAGCCTTTCATATTCATCTAAGGATTGGCACTCCTTCAAGAACTGAAAAAATAAAAGGGAGAAAAGAAAGAAATATTACAATATTCTAACAAGGCAACAGAAGGCTACTGTGGTTTATGAGATTCTTTATGTATATTAGTTTAAACTTGACAACAACCTTTTGAGTAAGATGTTAAAAGAGTTAGAGGAAATTGCAGAAGCTAGAAAAGTTACACATTTAGTAGTCAGGTAGATCAGATTAACATTCATCTATGTATCATGTTCCTATCACTCTCTCTAGAGGAGAGGTGAATGAGCTACAGACCTTGATCTTAAACGTTTTGAAGAATATTGAACTACAACTATTTTCAGAGGAGAAGGTAAATTTACCACAAATTTGAAACCATAAAAAAAAAAAAACTGAGAATATGTTAGGCTATTCCAAGGATAGAGAACCAATAGGAAACTGATAGCTAGCCAGTTAGACAGGTGATTTAAAAAAGATAGACAGATTTATACACATACACACAATGGAATATTATTAGCCTTATAAAAGAAGGACATTCTGATACATGCTAGAACATGGATGAGCCTTGAAAGTATTATGCTAAATGAAACCACCAGTCACCAAATGGCAAATACTGTATGATTCCACTTTGTGAGGTACATGGCATAGTCAAAATCACAGAGAAAGAAAGGAGACAAAGGGATACCAATGCCTGAGGGAGAGGAAGAAGGGGGTGTTGTTATTTAATGTATAGAGTTTCACTTTTTCAAGATTAAAAATGTTTGGGATATGAATGATGATAGTTGCACAACTATGTGAATTCCCCCTATATTGCAGAACCTTGCACTTCAAAAGATTTTTTTATAAAACAAAAAAATTTTTAAATGCATTGAAGTTTGCAGCCTGAGCTGTTATGAGTAGCTAAAGCAGAAATTTGCACAAAGTACAGACAGAACAAGGCATGAGAGATAATTCTGATTTAAAGAAGAGGAACTAATACCACTGAATTGTACACTGAAAAATAAAGGAGATTTTTATGCATATTTTGCCAGAATAAAAAATGTTTTAAATGTTAAAAAAAAAGAAATTAAGATGAATAAATGGGGTCAAGAAAGTCCTCATAGAAGACTGTAAGAGCTGGTCTAAAAGAATGATCTAGAATTTAACCAAGAGAATTAAGCAAAAGGGATCCTCTAGACAGAGAGAGGGTAAAAGCTGAGGACTAAAACATCAAAGGACAATTTTGGCCATGTACCACATAGAGAGAAGTCTAGCATGAGACAAACACAAATCATTCCACGTTGAATGCTGACTGTGTATTATAGGTTTAGCCACTCAACCTCTAAAATTCACTCTCCCCAACAGTAAAATGAGGATAACAGTGCTCGCTTTATAAGGATATTGTGATAATTAAATGTGTTTAGGGATATTTATGGGCTTTCCAGGTGGCTCAGTAGTAAAGAACCTGCCTGCTAACACAGGAGATGAAGTTTCAATCCCTGGGTTGGGAAGACCCCCTGGAGGAGGGCATGGCAACCCACTCCAGTATTCTTGCCTGGAGAATCTCATGGACAGAGGAGCCTGGCGGGCTACAGTTCATAGGGTCACAAAGGGTCAGAAACAACTGAGCGACCAGAGGGACGTTTATAGTGTGGCATAGATGCTGTCACATGGGAAATACCCACTCAATTATAGCTATTACAACACAATAACTATAAACAGTCTTTACAGATTACGTGCCAGATAAGTTTCCTGGTGGAGCCTCACAACCTGTCTGTTGGGTATCAGGACCACAGCTGCCACGGAAGATGCTGAAATGTCCTGCTGAAGAAGGTGATCTGTGACTTTCCAGGTGAAAGTTTAGTGAAAGCTGTAGAAAGCCACCAAGATCTGAAGGGCGTACTCCATTTCCTAGCAGATGCCTTCTGAGCTATTAATCAGTCCCCTCCACTCCAGCCTTGACAACTTTCTGTTTAGCCTGAAGGCTGCTTTTCTTTCTCCAAACCAAGACATGGCATAAGTTACTGATTCCTGTTGTAGGCTGGTTCGGATGACCTCTCACATAGCAGGAAATATTGACCAGGAGGGGAGTGTGCATCCCAGTAAGAAATTCTTAAGCATGATGTAGGTATTGAGCTTAAAACAACAAAACTACCAAGATCTCCAGAGTTCACATTCTTCTTGAGGGTGGAAGTTCTTCCCAGTACCAGCAACCTTAGCCTAGTCTTTGTCTAAGCTTTTAATCTTCCTAACCCCATTCCCTACCTCCCTTTGCATACCAAACTTCTGAAACTACTTCCAGGTCCTCATATGTTTACTTCTATTTCACATCTCCAAATATTTGAAGGTGAAAATTCCTTGGTATGGAACACTTCTCCACTCCCTTCAGCTAATTAAGTTCTATGCACCTTTCCAAAGACCCTGATGCTGGGAAATATTGAGGGCAAGAAGAGAAGGGGGAGACAGAAGATGAGATGGTTGGATGGAATCACTGACTCAATAGACATGAGTTTGAGCAAACTCCAGGAGATAGTGAAGGACAGGAAAGCCTGGTATACTACAGTCCATTGGGGTCACAAAGAGCTGGACATGACTTACTGACTTGAACAACAACAGCTATCCTTCCAAAAACACTCAGCTAAAGCCTAACCTCTCCTCCAAATAGTTCTCTTGGACACTCACTTCCCATCCAGATTCTGATGTAGCGTCACTGGGCTTCATCACACACCAACTGGCAATCCTGATAGTCTCATGTTATTCTGTGCATGGTAACTGTCAAATAATATCACATTGTTTTATAATAATTTATTTCCCTGCCTTTCCTTATTCCTTTAATTAAAGAATACTCCTTGATGATAGGAGCCAAGTTCCATTCATCCCAGTTTCCTCAATGCCTAGTATAACACATTCCATATATGTATGTTTTCCTTCAAGTTTTACTGAGATTTAATTGATATACAGCTCTGTGTAAGTTTAAGATGTACAGCATAATGAACTGATTTATATACATCATAAATGTTTATCATAAGTTTAGTGAACATTTATCATCTCATATGGATACAAATGATTCTAAAGCTGAAACTCCAGTACTTTGTCCACCTCATGCGAAGAGTTGACTCATTGCAAAAGACTCTGATGCTGGGAGGGATTTCCAGGAAGGAGGAGAAGGGGACGACAGAAGTTGAGATGGCTGGATGGCATCACTGACTCGATGGACGTGAGTCTGAGTGAACTCTCGGAGTTGGTGATGGACAGGGAGGCCTGGCGTGCTGCAATTCATGGGGTCGCAAAGAGTTGGACATGACTAAGTGACTGAACTGAAGTAAACTGAACTGATGGATACAAAATTAAAGAAACAATAAACAATCTTTTGTAATGGAAATTCTTAGGATTTACTCTCTTAATGATTTACATATATAGCATGAACGTGAAAGTGAAGTCACTCAGTCGTGTCTGACTCTTTGCCATCCCATGGACTGTAGCCTACCAGGCTCCTCTGTCCATGCAGTTTTCAGATAATAGTCCTGGAGTGGACTGCCATTTCCTTCTCCAGGGGATCGTCCCAAACCAGCGATTGAACCCAGGTCTCCCGCATTGTAGACAGACACTTTACCATCTGAGTCACCAGGGAAGAGGGATACAGAATACATAGCATACAGCAGTGTTAAACGGAATTGTTCTGTTGTGCATTACATGTCTAGTAGTTATTTACTTTACAACTGATAGTTTTCACATTTTGACTGCTTTCATCAATCCTCTCTCCCTTCAGTTCAGTTCAGTTCAGGCGCTCATTTGAGTCCAACTCTTTGCAACCCCATAAACTGCAGCACACCAGGACTCCCTGTTCATCACCATCTCCTGGAGTTCACTCAGACTCATGTCCATCGAGTCAGTGATGCCATCCAGCCATCTCATCCTCGGTCGTCCCCTTCTCCTCCTGCCCCTAATCCTTCCCAGCATCAGAGCCTTTTCCAATGAGTCAACTCTTCGCATGAGGTGGCCAAAGTATTGGAGTTACAGCTTTAGCATCAGTTCTTCCTAAAAATCCCAAGACTGATTTCCTTCACAATGGACTGGTTGTACCTCCTTGCAGTCCAAGGGACTCTCAAGAGTCTTCTCCAACACCACAGTTCAAAAGCATCAATTCTTTGGCACTCAGCTTTCTTCACAGTCCAACTCTCACATCCATACATGACACTGGAAAAAGTATGGTCTTGACTAGATGGACCTAGGTTGGCAAAGTAATTTCTCTGCTTTTGAATATGATATCTAGGTTGCTTATAAATTTTCTTCCAAAGAGTAAGTGTCTTTTAATTTCATGGCTGCAGTTACCATCTGCAGTGATTTTGGAACCCCCAAAATAAAATGTGACACTGTTTCCACTGTCTCCCCATCTATTTCCCATGAAGTGATGGGACCGGATGCCATGATCTTCGTTTTCTGAATGTTGGGCTTTAAGCCAGCTTTTTCACTCTCCTCTTTCACTTTCATCAAGAGGCTTTTGACTTCCTCTTCACTTTCTGTGATAAGGGTGGTGTCATCTGCATATCTGAGGTACTGATATTTCTCCCGGCAATCTTGATTCCAGCTTGTGTTTCTTCCAGTCCAGAATTTCTCATGATGTACTCTGCATATAAGTTTAATAAGCAGGGTGACAATATACAGCCTTGAAGTACTCCTTTTCCTATTTGGAACCAGTCTGTTGTTTCATGTCCAGTTCTAACTGTTGCTTCCTGACCTGCATATAGACTTCTCAAGAGGCAGGTTAGGTGGTCTGGTATTCCCATCTCTTTCAGAATTTTCCACAGTGTATTGTGATCTACACAGCCAAAGGCTTTGGCATAGTCAATAAAGCAGAAATAGATGTTTTTCTGGAACTCTCTTGCTTTTTCCATGATCGAGCAGATGTTGGCAATTTGATCTCCAGTTCGTCTGCCTTTTCTAAAACCAGCTTGAACATCTGAAAGGTCATGATTCACATATTGCTGAAGCCTGGCTTGAAAAATTTTGAGCATTACTTTACTAGCATGTGAGCAGAGTGCAACTGTGTGGTAGTTTGAACATTTTTGGCATTGCCTTTCCTAGGGATTGGAATGAAAACTGACTTTTTCAGTCCTGTGGCGACTGCTGAGTTTTCCAAATTTGCTGGCGTATTGAGTGCAGCACTTTCACAGCGTCATCTGCCAGGATTTGAAATAGTTCAACTGGAACTCCATCACCTCCACTAGCTTTGTTCATAGTGCTGCTTTCTAATGCCACTTGACTTCACATTCCAGGGTTCTGGTTCTAGATGAGTGATCACATCATCGTGATTATCCGGGTTGTGAAGATCTTTTTGTACAGTTCTTCTGTGTATTCTTGCTACCTGTTCTTAATATCTTCTGCTTCTGTTAGGTCCATCCCATTTCTGTCCTTTATCGAGCCCATCATTGCATGAAGTGTTCCCTTGGTATCTCTAATTTTCTTGAGGAGATCTCTAGTCTTACTCATTCTGTTGTTTTCCTCTATCTCTTTGCATTGCTCGCTGAGGAAGGTTTTCTTATCTCTCCTTGCTTTTCTTTGGAAGTTTGTGTTCATATGCTTATATCTTTCCTTTTCTCCTTTGCTTTTCATTCTCTTCTTTTCACAGCTATTTGTAAGTCCTCCCTAGACAGCCATTTTGCTTTTTTGCATTTCTTTTCCATGGGGATGGTCTTGATCCCTGTCTCCTGTACAATGTCATGAACCTTATTCCATAGTTCATCAGGCACTCTATCTATCAGATCTAGTCCTTTAAATCTATTTCTCACTTTCACTGTATAATCATAAGCAATTTGATTTAGGTCATGCCTGAATGGTCCTGTGGTTTTCCCTACTTTCTTCAATTTAAGTCCAAATTTGGCAATAAGGGGTTCATGATCTGAGCCACAGTCAGCTCCTGGTCTTGATTTTGTTGACTGTATAGAGCTATGTGCCCACAAATCTGATCTCTTTTTCTATAAATTTGTTTGTATGTTTGCTTTTTTTTTTCTTAAGAGTAACTGACCTACAAGACTGTCTTTTCCTGTTACACAACGTAGTGATATTTTTCTATACATTTCAAAATGATAACCATCGTAAGTCTAGTTACAATATGTTATCATGCAAATCATGCAAAATTATTACTTCTAAAGTAAACAAAAACATTAATTAGAAAAGATATATGCACCCCTATGTTCATGCATGATGACAGTACTAACAATAACAAAGATGTAAAAACAACCCAGCTATCCAGAGACAGATGAATGGTAAAGAAAATGTGGTATGTGTATATATATATATATATATACACACACATATATCATAGTATATATATACACATATATCATATTTTATATATATTAAATGTGGTATATATATTCAATATATTAATATATAAATATATTTTAATTTATATTAAATTAATATATATTTATGTTATATATTTAATAATATAGAATATATATGTAATATATATCTAAAATGATGCTGTCAAAGTGCTGCACTCAATATGCCAGCAAATTTGGAAAACTCAGCAGTGGCCACAGGACTGGAAAAGGTCAGTTTTCATTCCAATTCCAAAGAAAGGCAATGCCAAAGAATGCTCAAACTACCACACAATTGCACTCATCTCACACACTAGTAAAGTAATGTTCAAAATTCTCCAAGCCAGGCTTCAGCAATACCTGAACTGTGAACTTCCTGATGTTCAAGCTGGTTTTAGAAAAGGCAAAGAAACCAGAGATCAAATTGCCAACATCCGCTGGATCATGGAAAAAGCAAGAGAGTTCCAGAAAAACATCTATTTCTGCTTTATTGACTATGCCAAAACCTTTGACTATGTGGATCACAAGAAACTGTGGAAAATTCTGAAAGAGATGGGAATACCAGGCCACCTGACCTGCCTCTTGAGAAATCTGTATGCAGGTCAGGAAGCAATAGTTAGAACTGGACATGGGACAGCAGACTGGTTCCAAATAGGAAAAGGAGTACTTCAAGGCTGTATATTGTCACCCTGCTTATTTAACTTCTATGCAGAGTATATCATGAGAAACCCTGGACTGGAAGAAACACAAGCTGGAATCTAGATTACTGGGAGAAATATCAGTCACCTCAGATATGCAGATGACACCACCCTTATCGCAGAAAGTGAAGAGGAACTAAAAAACCTCTTGATGAAAGTGAAAGAGGAAAGCAAAAAGTTGGCTTAAAGCTCAACATTCAGAAAACGAAGATCATGGCATGTGGTCCCATCACTTCATGGGAAATAGATGGGGAAACAGTGTCAGACTTTATTTTGGGGTGTTCCAAAACCACTGCAGATGGTGACTACAGCCATGAAATTAAAAGACGCTTACTCCTTGGAAGAAAACTTATGACCAACCTACATAATATATTCAAAAGCAGACACATTACCGACTAAGGTTCGTCTAGTCAAGGCTATGGTTTTTCCTGTGGTCATGTATGGATGTGAGAGTTGGACTGTGAAGAAGGCTGAGCACCGAAGAATTGATGCTTTTGAACTGTGGTGTTGAGAAGACTCTTGAGAGTCCCTTGGACTGCAAGGAGATGCAACCAGTCCTTTCTGAAGGAGATCAGCCCTGACATTTCTTTGGAAGGAATGATGCTAAAGCTGAAACTCCAGTCCTTTGGCCACCTCATGCGAAGAGTTGACTCATTTGAAAAGACTCTGATGCTGGGAAGGATTAGGGGCAGGAGGAGAAGGGGACGACAGAGGATGAGATGGCTGGATGGCATCACGGACTCAATGAACATGAGTCTGAGTGAACTCTGGGAGATGGTAATGGACAGGGAGGCCTCGCACGCTGCAATTTATGGGGTCGCAAATCTTCGGACATGACTGAGCAATTGAACTGAACTGATATATATTTAATATATATTAATTTAATATATATTATATATTTAATATATTTATATAGCATATATTTTATATATTTATATAGATTATAAATTATATTATAATTTATATACATTTATAGTTTATAGTTTATATAATAATTTATATACATTATAATTTATATATGTTTAATATATATTTAATAATATATATATTATTCCACTCTATATATAGAATGGAATAATATTACTCAGCCATAAAAGAATGAAATCTTGCCATCTGTGACAATATGGATGGACCTTGAGGCTATTAAGCTAAATGGGCCTTGAGGGTATTATGCTAAATGAAATAAATCAGACAAAGACAAATACTATATTTCACTTAGGTATAGAATTTAAAAAACAAAACTAATGAATAAACAAGCTAAAACAGAAACAGATTTATAGATACAGAGAAAACCAAGAGGTTACCAGAGGAGAGAAGAGTGTAAGGGAAAGAAAGAGGTGAGGAAGGTTAAGAGGTAGAGACTTCCAGTTGCAAAATAAGTGAGAAACGGGTGTGAAATGAGCTCCATAGTGAATGTAGTCAGTAACTAAGTAGCATCTCTGATGGCAGCATATTGCATTCCATGCATTGTTTAAGTTCATAGTGCTTTACATGTTATGTTAGTTTCTACTGTACAGCAGAATGAATTAGCTATACGTATACATATATTCCCTGTTTTTTATTTCCTTTTTGGATTTCCCATTTAGGTCACCATAAAGCACTGAATAGAGCTCCCTGGGCTATACTATAGGTTCTCATTAATTATCAATGAATTTTAATGGACAGACAAGGGATAGACAACAGGAAGGAAGGGAGCAGGAAGGATGAATCTGTCAAATTTCTTGCCTTCCTCTACCACCACAGTGGACAGATCTAGGTCCCCATCCAGTTTCCTCTTACTGAAGTGACCCACATCTTGCTTATTGGTGCCCTTCCATGGAAGCTTTCTCAGTGCTATAATTTGTTCTAAACAACCATCCCTTTGGACATCTTTTGATATGATATTACAGGAAAAGCATGTGTTCTGAACTCCTCCAGACATCTGTTTAATCCTTCTCTGCTGCTTAAAATCTCTCTGGTGGTAGGAAAGTTGTTTCACAGGTTTGCCTCATTTTCCTTGTCTGTAAAAACATTATTTATTATACCCACCTTGAAAACAAGAGTCAAAGGACACGAAGAATGTTTGAGTGGTGGGGGTTTTCATTAGAGCCTAAAGGAATCGTCAAGGGATCTCTCCACCCTTGGAGTTATTATGAGGTTTTTCTGTTTCATTCACTTTTTGAAACCCCAAGGAAGTTTTGTTAGTAAACATTGTAAAAATGTCTTCTGCTTCTTACAATCACACACCTAGAGCACTAATAAAATTAGACCTCCTCTTGGCTCAACTTATGACTCCCTCAGCTTAAATATTTCCTGCTAAATGGATCTCTTAAAAGTCCTCGGGAAAAATATTTGCATTAAATATGCCAAGAAAATGAATCCATATCTACAATTTAACAAGAGCAAATTCAAATTAGTGAGTGAAACATCAAGTCTATAATAAATAAATAGGCATTGCATGTGCTAACTGCTGCTAGAGGCAAGCAGTTAACAGTGAGGTCCAGTGGAGCAGGGTTCCAAATCTGGAGTCTGACTCTGCTGTCACACATACTGATTTACATACACAGTTAATTAATTTCTCTCAGCCTCAGTCTCCCCATCCACAAAACAGAATCAGCAGCAATATCTTTGCAAGAAAGCTAAAGTGAAGATTAAATGGAAATTTGCACTACAGCCATGACCAAGCGCCTAGAACATAGAAAATGCCCAACTGCTGTTCAGTCCCTGTGTCAACCTCTGCAGTCCCATGAACAGCAGCATGCCAAGATTTTCCATCTTGTCCTCTTAAAAAAATACACAGAAGAGCGTCAAATAGAGATTCAAAGAACTATTTACTACTTTTTATCCAAAAATCTACACCTGGTTATACATTTTAAGACAGAACTTTCAGCTTGCCTAACCCATCACTTCATGGGAAATAGATGGGGAAACAATGGAAACAGTGTCAGACTTTATTGTTTGGGGCTCCAAAATCACTGCAGATGGTGATTGCAGCCATGAAATTAAAAGACGCTTACTCCTTGGAAGAAGAGTTATGACCAACATAGATAGTACATTCAAAAGCAGAGACATTACTTTGCCGACTAAGGTCTGTCTAGTCAAGGTTATTTCCTGTGGTCTTGTATGGATGTGAGAGTTGGACTGTGAAGAAGGCTGAGCGCCGAAGAATTGATGCTTTTGCACTGTGGTGTTGGAGAAGACTCTTGAGAGTCCCTTGGACTGCAAGGAGATGCAACCAGTCCATTCTGAAGGAGATCAGCCCTGGGATTTCTTTGGAAGGAATGATGCTAAAGCTGAAGCTCCAGTACTTTGGCCACCTCATGCGAAGAGTTGATTCATTGGAAAACTCTGATGCTGGGAGTGATTTGGGGCAGGAGGAGAAGGGGTCGACAGAGGATGAGATGGCTGGATGGCATCACTGACTTGATGGACTTGAGTCTGAGTGAATTCTGGGAGTTGGTGATGCACAGGGAGGCCTGGTGTGCTGCGATTCATAGGGTCACAAAGAGTCAGACACAACTGAGAGGCTGAACTGAACCGAACTGAGGAAATGTAGGTATGCAGTGTTAGGGGAAGATAATTTTATTAAAAAAAAATTTTTCCCCTTTCAAAAGAGTTGTTCAAAGGAAGTAATCCAAAAGGTTACAAGCACAATGAATCTCAATTAAGCACTAACTTATATAAAATTGGGGGAGGGGGAGTAAGTTGACTAAATATCCAATAGAGTTTAAATTTTTTTAAATGATTGTTCACTTGATAAAAATGCTTTGCCATTTTAAAGAGTAATCACTATTTAGTTCTTTGGCCCATTTTTTTATTGGATCGTTTATTTTTCTGGAGTTAAGCTGCATAAGTTGCTTATATATCTTTGAGATTAGTTGTTTGTCAGTTGTTTCATTTGCTATTGTTTTCTCCCATTCAGAAGGCTGTCTTTTCACCTTGCTTATAGTTTCCTTTGTTGTGCAGAAGCTTTTAATTTTAATTAGATCCCATTTGTTTATTTTTGCTTTTATTTCCAGTATACTGGGAGTTGAATCATAGAGGATTCTGCTGTGATTTATGTCGGAGAGTGTTTTGCCTATGTTCTCCTCTAGGAGTTTTATAGTTTCTGGTCTTACATTTAGATCTTTAATATGGATGGCTAACAAACACATGAAAAGATGTTCAACATCACTCATTATCAGAGAAATGCAAATCAAGACCACAATGAGGTACCATTTTACACCAGTCAGAATGGCTGTGATCCAAAAGTCTACAAGCAATAAAAGCTGGAGAGGATGTGGAGAAAAGGGAACCCTCTTACACTGCTGCTGGGAATGCAAACTAGTACAGCCATTATGGAAAACAGTGTGGAGATTCCTTAAAAATTGCAAATAGAACTGCCTTATGACCCAGCAATCCCACTGCTGGGCATACACACTGAGGAAACCAGAATTGAAAGAGACACATGTACTCCAATGTTCATTGCAGCATTGTTTATAATAGCCAGGACATGGAAGCAACCTAGATGTCCATCAGCAGATGAATGGATAAGAAAGCTGTGGTACATATACACAATGGAGTACTACTCAGCCCTTAAAAAGAATAAATTTGACTCAGTACTAATGAGATGGATGAAATTGGAACCGATTGTACAGAGTGAAGTAAGCCAGAAAGAAAAACACCAATACAGTATACTGACACATATATATGGAATTTAGAAGATAGTAATGATGACCTTATATGTGAGACAACAAAAGAGACACAGAGGTATAGAACGGACTTTTGGACTCTGAGGGAGAGGGAAAGGGTGGGATGGTTTGGGACAATGGCATTGAAACATGTATACTATCTTGTAAGAAACGAAACACCAGTCTATGTTCAATGCAGGATGCAGGATGCATGGGGCTGGTGCACAGGATGATTCAGGTAGATGATGTGGGGTGGGAGGTGGGAGGGGGCTTTGGCATTGGGAGATTGTGTTCACCTGTGGCTGATTCATGTCAATGTATGGCAAAACAAATACAGTATTGTAATTTTAAAAATAAATAAATAAATTTTTAAAAAATAAAGAGTAATCTCTATGAAGGATATATTCTAACACAATAATAGAAATAGATTTAGGAGGAGGAGTGGAAAGAAAGCTAATATTTAACATTTATCACTGATTATATGTCAGGCACAACGTTAAGCACATATTTAGAATGAAGAAAAAGACTGTGAAAAAAAAACCCAGAATTCAATATAGTATATATCCATTATTGTTATAACTTTAACCAAACTCTGTGCTCATGGTTGGCAGCTGAAAGAGAACTTAAAATAGTGCTTGATTTTCTAAGGTGGAAAAGTGAATTGTTTTGTTTTTTTCTTTCTTCTGTTTCCCTTTCTACTTTTTTAATATTGGTTTTGTAATGAAAGAAAATTATGCTCTACTCTGAGAAGAAATCTATAATGAAAAACCATAATTTTCCATTTGAAAGAGAACAACTGAAAGGCTTTCCAGTTTTCCAAAAATACCTGATAACAGATTGTTGAAAGTAAACCTCTTGTAATAAAAAGGATTTCATTGTTATTATTTTTTAATTAATTAAGGCATACCAATTCTCAGACTCCAAATAAAAACTGAGAATACAATGGCCTCCCAGCAACCATGCCTGTCCCCCTCCAATTTCACTCAGTAGCCAGAGTGATCTTTTAAAAATCAGACTGTACCATTCCCCTGATAAACATTTCTCAAGGATTCCCACTGAACTTATAAAATAAACCAAGCTCCTTACCATGGCTCATGGTGCCCTACCTGATCTAGCCCCTTATCCCTTCTTTAGATTTGTCCTTCCCATCTTCTTGGGGTCCCCCATGTTCTAGCCACATTGGTCCTCATTCGCCTTTCTCAACACAAATCTACCTCAGAGCCTTTGCATTTGCTCTTCCATTATCTTAACAATTCTCACTCTAATGTTTTATCCACACTAGGTCCTTTACATTCAGAAAACTAAGATCATGGCATCTGGCCCCATCAGTTCAGTTCAGTTCAGTTCAGTTCAGTCTCTCAGTTGTGTCTGACTCTTTGCAACCCCATGAATCACAGCACGTCAGGTCTCCTTGTTCACCACCAACTCCCAGAGTTCACTCAGACTCACGTCCATCGAGTCAGTGGTGCCATCTAGCCATCTCATCCTCTGTCGTCCACTGCTCCTCCTGCCCCCAATCCCTCCATCAGAGTCTTTTCCAATGAGTCAGCTCTTTGCATGAGGTGGCCAAAGTACTGGAGTTTCAGCTTTAGCATCATTCCTTCCAAAGAAATCCCAGGGCTGATCTCCTTCAGAATGGACTGCTTGGATCTCCTTGCAGTCCAAGGGACTTTCAAGAGTCTTCTCCAACACCACAGTGCAAAATCATCGATTCTTCGGCGCTCAGCCTTCTTCACAGTCCACCTCTCACATCCATACATGACTACAGGGAAAACCATAGCCCTGACTAGACAGACCTTAGTTGGCAAAGTAATGTCTCTGCTTTTCAATATACTATCAAGGTTGGTCATAACTTTTCTTCCAAGGAGTAAGTGTCTCTTAATTTCATGGCTGCAGTCACCATCTGCAGTGATTTTGGAGCCCAAAAAATAAAGTCTGACACTGTTTTCACTGTTTCCCCATCTATTTCCCATGAAGTGATGGGACCAAATGCCTGATCTTCGTTTTCTGAATGTTGAGTTGTTAAGCCAACTTTTTGCTCTCCTCTTTCACTTTCATCAAGAGGCTTTTAGCTCCTCTTCACTTTCTGCCATAAGGGTGATGTCATCTGCGTATCTGAGGTTACTGATATTTCTCCCAGCAATCTTGATTCCAGCTTGTGTTTCTTCCAGTCCAGCGTTTCTCATGAGGTACTCTGCATATAAGTTAAATAAGCAGGGTGACAATATACAGCCTTGACATACTCCTTCTCCTATTTGGAACCAGTCTGTTATTCCATGTCCAGTTCTAACTGTTGCTTCCTGACCCGCATACAGATTTCTCAAGAGGCAGTTCAGGTGGTCTGGTATTCCCATCTCTTTCAGAATTTCCACAGTGTATTGTGATCCACACAAAGGCTTTGGTATAGTCAATAAATCAGAAATAGATGTTTTTCTGGAACTCTCTTGCTTTTTCCATGATCCAGTGGATGTTGGCAATTTGATCTCTGGTTCCTCTGCCTTTTCTAAAACTAGCTTGAACATCAAGGAGTTCACAGCTCAGGTATTGCTTAAGCCTGGCTTGGAGAATTTTGAGCCCCATCACTTCATGGGAAATAGATGGGGAAACAGTGGAAACAGTGTCAAACGTTATTTTGGGGGCTCCAAACTCACTGCAGATGGTGATTGCAGCCATGAAATTAAAGGACTCTTACTCCTTGGAAGGAGAGTTATGATCAACCTAGATAGCATATTGAAAAGCAGAGACGTTATTTTGCCAACAAAGGTCCGTCTAATCAAGGCTACGGTTTTTCCAGTGGTCATGTATAGATGTGACAGTTGGACTATGAAGGAAGCTGAGTGCTGAAGAATTGATGCTCTTGAAGTGTAGTGTTGGAGAAGACTCTTGAGAGTCCCTTGGGTTGCAAGGGAGATCCAACCAGTCCCTCCTAAAGGAGATCAGTTCTGGGTGTTCATTGGAAGGACTGATGTTAAAGCTGAAACTCCAATACTTTGGCTACCTCATTCAAAGAGTTGACTCACTGGAAAAGACTCTGATGCTGGGAGGGATTGGGGGAAGGAGGAGAAGGGGACCACAGAGGATGAGATGGCTGGATGGCATCACGGACTCGATGGACTTGAGTTTGAGTGAACTCCAGGAATTGGTGATGGACAGGGAGGCTTAGCATGCTGTGATTCATGGGGTTGCAAAGAGTCAGACACGACCGAGCAACTGAACTGAACTGAACTGAGGTCCTTTACATCTCTTAGATCTCCTGTCAGTCATCATTGAACTGCTGGACTCTTACAACATCCCGGGCTCTAATTCAGTGCTAGTGGTCAGTAGTTGACAGGACCAGATCCAGAATTCAAGGAGATCAGGACCTTGTAGAGCACATGGGCGGTAAAGAAGCAGGCACAATTGACTGTGATATGTGCAGTGGGTGCAGAGAAACAGAGGAGGCTTGGCAGGGAGTTGGAGTTTGCAAAACCAAAGCTTTCAAGATCAGAAAGGAAAAAAATATCCATAGGAAGCAACATGTAGGCTGAAAGATGAGCAAGAGAAAGCTAAAGAAGCAGTAGACAAATTGTCTCAGCCACAGGGACCAGGGAAAAGGGTGCCTCATTTGCTCAAGACTCCAGAGCCAAGAGGGTTCACCCAGAATTCTGCATATACAAGTAAGGGAGCTCTTAGTCTTCTTAGTTACTAGGTAGGAATTCTGGGATCTCATTCAAGGATGCTACATTCACACAAGAGTCAGCTGTCAAAAAGAAAGAAAAGAGAAGAAAGGACGTAAACAAAAGAAAAGAAATGTCGCTTTGCTATGTGCATAGCTTTACAACCTTCCAGTCCTGATGCCAGCCGGACTTTCCTCTCATCCAGGTTTCTCAGGATAGTGGTGCTAGATCCTAAGGTTTCCGGATGGAATCCTAGTAGACCCTCTCCTCCTTCTAGATAAATCAAGGATGTCTGGGTCAATCCACTCACCCAACCTGCCTCAGGGATAAGGAAACTCTACGTCCAAGGAGCGGTGGCTGGGCAGGTGCAGGAAGGCTGAGAGGAGCTACTCCACGTTCAAGGTAAGTAGCAGCGGCTGTGCTTTGCTGGAGCAGCCATGAAGAGATACCCCACGTTCAAGGTAAGAGATACCCAAGTGAGACAGTAGATGTTGCCAGAGGCATCAGAGGGCAGACACAAAAACTATAATTACAGAAAACTAGTCAATCTGATCACAGGGACCACAGCTTTGTCTAACTCAATGAAACTTGGGGCAACCCAAGACAGCAGGTCATGGTTAAGAGGTCTGACAGAATGTGGTCCACTGGAGAAGGGAATGAAACCACTTCAGTGTTCTCGCCATGAGAACCCCATGAACAGTATGAAAAGGCAAAATGATAGGATACTGAAAGAGGAACTCCCCAGGTTGGTAGGTGCCCAATATGCTACTGAAGATCTGTGGAGAAATAACTCCAGAAAGAATGAAGGGATGGAGCAAAAGCAAAAACAACACCCAGCTGTGGATGTGACTGGTGATAGAAGCAAGGCCCGATGTTATAAAGAGCAACACTGCATAAGAAGCTGGAATGTTAGATCCATGAATCAAAGCAAATTGGAAGGAGTCAAACAGGGGATGGCAAAAGTGAACATCAACATGCTAGGAATCAGTGAACTAAAATGGACTGGAATGCGTGAATTTAACTCAGATGACCATTATATCTACTACTGTGGGCAGGAATCGCTTAGAAGAAATGGAGTAGCCATCATGGTCAACAAAAGAGTCCGAAATGCAGTACTTGGATGCAATCTCAAAACGACAGAATGATCTCTGTTCATTTCCAAAGCAAACCATTCAATATCACAGTAATCCAAGTGTATGCTCCAACAAATAATGCTGAAGAAGCTGAAGTAGAATGATTCTATGAAGATATACAAGACCTTTTAGAACTAAAACCCCAAAAAGATGTCTTTTACATTATAGGGGACTGGAATGCAAAAGTAGGAAGTCAAGAAACACCTGGAGTAACAGGCAAATTTGGCCTTGGAGTATAGAATGAAGCAGGGCAAAGGCTAATAGAGTTTTTCCAAGATCACACACTGGACAAAGCAAACACCCTCTTCCAACAACCCAAGAGAAGACTCTACACATGGACATCACCAGATGGTCAACACCAAAATCAGATTGATTATATTCTTTGCAGCCAAAGATGGAGAAGCTCTATACCGTCAGCAAAAACAAGACAGGGAGCTGACTGTGGCTCAGATCATGAACTCCTTATTGCCAAATTCAAACTTAAATAGAAGAAAGTAGGGAAAACCACAGGACCATTCAGATATGACCTAAATCAAATCCCTTATGATTATACAGTGGAAGTGAGAAATATATTTAAAGGACTAGATCTGATAGAGTGCCTGATGAACTATGGAATGAGGTTTGTGACATTGTACAGGGGACAGGGATCAAAACCATCCCCATAGAAAATAAATGCAAAAAGCAAAATGGCTGTCTGGGGAGGACTTACAAATAGCTGTGAAAAGAAGAGAAGTGAAAAGCAAAGGAGAAAAGGGAAGATATAAGCATCTGAATACAAAGTTCCAAAGAATAGGAAGGAGAGATAAGAAAGCCTTCCTCAGTGATCAGTGCAAAGAAATAGAGGAAAACAACAGAATGGGTAAGACTAGAGATCTCTTCAAGAAAATTAGAGATATCAAGGGAATATTTCATGCAATGATGGGCTCGATAAAGGACAGAAATGGTATGGACCTAACAGAAGCAGAAGAGATTAAGAAGAGGTGGCAAGAATACACAGAAGAACTGTACAAAAAGAGCTTCATGACCAAGATAATCATGATGGTGTGATCACTCACCTAGAGCCAGACATCCTGGAATGTGAAGTCAAGTGGGCCTTAGAAAGCACCACTAAGAACAAAGCTAGTGGAAGTGACGGAATTCCAGTTGAGCTATTTCAAATCATGGCAGATGATGCTGTGAAAGTGCTGCACTCAATATGCCAGCAAATTTGGAAAGCTCAGCAATGGCCACAGGACTGGAAAAGGTCAGTTTTCATTCCACTCTCAAAGAAAGGCAATGCCAAAGAATGCTCAAACTATCACACAACTGCACTCATCTCACACGCTGGTAAAGTAATGCTCAAAATTCTCCAAGTCAGGGTTCAGCAATATGTGAACCGTGAACTTCCAGATGTTCAAGCTGGTTTTAGAAAAGGCAGAGGAACCATAGATCAAATTGCCAACATCCGCTGGATCATGGAAAAAGCAAGAGAGTTCCAGAAAAACATCGACTTCTGCTTTATTGACTATGCCAAAGCCTTTGGCTGTGTGGATCACAATACACTGTGGAAAATTCTGAAAGAGATAGGCATACCAGACCACCTGACATGTCTCTTGAGAAACCTGTATGCAGGTCAGGAAGCAACAGTTACAACTGGACATGGAACAACAGACTGATTCCAAACAGGAAATGGAGTACTTCAAGGCTGTATATTGTCACCCTGCTATTTAACTTTTATGCAGAGTACATCATGAGAAACGTTGGGCTGGATGAAGGACAAACTGGAATCAAGATTGCCAGGAGAAATATCAATAACCTCAGGTATGCAGATGACACCACCCTTATGGCAGAAAGTGAAGAGGAACTAAAAAGCCCCTTGATGAAAGTGAAAGAGGAGAGTGAAAAAGTTGGCATAAATCTCAACAATCAGAAAGCGAAGTTCATGGCATCCGGTCCCATCACTCCATGGGAAATAGATGGGGAAACAGTGGAAACAGTGTCAGACTTTATTTTTCTGGGCTCCAAAATCACTGCAGATGGTGATTGTAGCCATGAAATTAAAAGACACTTACTTCTTGGAAGGAAAGTTATAACCAACCTAGATAGCATATTGAAAAACAGAGATATTACTTTGCCAACTAATGTCCGTCTAGTCAAGACTATGGTTTTTCCTGTGGGTCATGTATGGATGTGAGAGTTGGACTGTGAAGAAAGCTGAATGCCAAAGAATCGATGCTTTTGAACTGTGGTGTTGGAGAAGACTCCTGAGAGTCCCTTGGGCTGCATGGAGATCCAACCAGTCCATTCTAAAGGAGATCAGTCCTTGGTGTTCATTGGAAGGAATGATGCTAAAGCTGAAACTCCAATACTTTGGCCACTTCCTGAGAAGAGTTGACTCATTGGAAAAGACCCTGATGCTGGGAGTGATTGGAGGCAGGAAGAGTAGGGGACCACAGAGGATGAGATGGCTGGATGGCATCACCGACTCTATGGACATGAGTCTGAATGAACTCTGGGAGTTGGTGATGGACAGGGAAGCCTGGAGTGCTGTGATTCATGGGGTCACAAAGAGTGGGACATGGCTGAGCAACTGAACGGAACTGAATCCCATCATGTGTACCCCACCCTCATGATCTCATCTAAACCTGAGCATCTCCTACAGGCCCTTCTACAAATGCATCACATTGAGGGATTAGAGCTTAGTCAGTTAGTCTTGTCCAACTCTTTGTCACCTAGCCCACAAGGTTCCTCTGTCCATGGGTTTCTCCAAGCAAAAATATTGAGTGGGTTTCCATGACCTCCTTCAGAAGATCTTCTCAACCCTGGAATCTAACCTGGGTTTCCTACACTGCAGGCAGATTCTTCACCATCTGAGCCACAAGGGACGCCCATTAGAGCTTTAGCATGTGAATTTGACATGACATGTACGTGCTCCTCTGTCCATGAGTTTTCCAGACAAGAAAGCTGGAGAGCGGGTTGCCATTTCCTCCGTGAGGGGTCTTCCTGACCCAGGGATCAAGCCTGTGCTTCCTGCATCTCCGCATTGGCAGGCAGATTCTTTCCCACTGTGACACCTGAGAAGACATATGAATTTGGGGGCATACAATTCAGTTCACCGCCCCAGCTGACTCTAACTTTCTTTGGAGTGCTCTACTTCTTCCCTTTTCTGTTCTTTCCATCCCTCCCCCATCAAATAAGCAATACAACACAAACAACAGCTATTTAAGCTATGCAATACTATATGCCAGATACCATTCTAGAAGCTTGATATGTATTAACTCTTTTAATCCTTGCGTAAGCCAGAGGTCAGAACCATTATTATCACAGCTTCACATATCATAAAACTGAGAGCGAGCAATTGAGAAACTCCAACAAGGTCAACCAAATCAGTGTGCTGAAGAAGGAATCCTGGAGATGTGAGAGGCGGCTGAGTTAGGGAGATCCAGACTGAAATGAGAAGGGTGTTGCAGGCAGGGGAGGGGCCATGAGTGGGGGTGTGGGCAGAGGCATGCAAAAAGCAGGTTCACAAGAGTGTGAAGATGTACCAACCACCTGGACCTCCCTCCTTGGACCATGCACTCCTTCCCAGTGCTTTGCATGGGCTCAACCCACAGCTCTCAAATGATTAGCTCATCTGTTATGAGATACACACTCTACATTTTCAGAGCTTCTTAGGAAGATCCATGTTTCCATGTCCTGAAAATAACTTGCAACTTTTCTCATAAAGTTATCTGAAAAGAGAAACCTATTAAGAAAATGGAAAAGGAGGAAGACAGGTCACCTTGAAGCTAACTTCCAAGGAAGTTTACTCACATAGCTTTTAGGGAGGGTGTATCCATATTTGTGGAAAGGAAAATTGATGGCAGCAGTCCTGAGGATTGTTTCTCTGAAATATGGTAATTGGCCAAGGAACATTTTATGAACGCTGCTCTAAACAGAATTGTCAGGGGAGGAGCCCTTGCAATTATGGCCACTGTGGATGAAGGATCTATATTCAAAGACATCATTGTGAAGATTTGGGTGAAGGGGTGGAATTAGTGAAATAATAGAAGTTAATTTCTATTTTCCTCTATCTGAGTGAATGAGGCATATAATTAAGTCAAATCACCTTCACCCACTTACAAGTATGCTGAGCACGTGTACATATGCACACACACATACACAGAATCTCTTCTGTGTCTGTATTCACAGCCACTCACACCAGAAGAGCATCGACACAAAAATAATCAGTTTTCTGTAGAAAGAATCACACCTTTTTTTTTTTTTCATCCCACACTCACCACCATTTGATGGTTTGACCTGTTCTTTTATTAGGAACCCATTCATGGTTCCTTCACAGTAACAATGGTGATTGTTAAATCATTCCTGATGCTTTAGAGAGCAGTTGTGGATTTCAGTCCCAGCCACATCAAAGAGAATTGTATAAGCTTAATCCCATCAACATGCACCTGCAATGGCAATGCTTCATGCTTGTGTGTGAGCTCAGTCACTTCACTTGTGTCCCATGGACTGCAGTGCACCAGGCTCATCTGCCCACAGGATTCTCCAGGCAAGAATACTGGAGAGGGCTGTCATTTCCTCCTCCAGGGATCTTCTGATCCAGGGATGCAATGCTCATTTCCTGCACAGGTAGGCAGATTCTTTACCACTGAGCCACCCAATAATATCTTAAGGATGCAGATTTTTCCCAGTGAAGAAACTAACAGCTAATATAAATGAAGACACCCTATCTCCTGGCTGCAGAATTGCCTCGATGAAAACACCTTTCCTGTGGGGAAAATTGCCTTCTTCTCTGCATGTTTTCTCAGCTGGACATTCAGCCTCTGCTCATTTCTGAACTAAACTATCTGGCAAAGCTGACAGATTCTGAGCCCCAAGGGGCTGATGAAGACCACAGACTCTGCCATGGGCAACTCAAGCTGCTGTCTGTCTCAGGGCTGGGACTATAGTGAGGCAAGTGAGAAACTTAGGGATAATATTTAAGGAGGTGCCCACTGTCAGGTTCTACAAGAGTCAGGTCCTTCTATTTTATACCCTGGGTACCTCACTTACCCTGGTCTCAGTCCTGATCTTTCTCCAGGTTTTGAAAGTTCCAGGCCTTGACTCATACTTCTTACTGTGAAATCCCTAGTGCTTTGGCGGGGACATGACACCAGGCCAACATTTCCCTCTGCAACGCCCCTCCTCCTTCCCAAAAGATTTGGCTGGCATTTTTTTCAAATTTTATTATTAGAGTATAATTGCTTCACGATGTTGTGTTAGTTCCTGCCATACAACAAAGTGCGTCAGCTATATGTATACATAGAGCCTCTCTCCCACCCACCACCCCGTCCCACTATCTAGCTCATCACAGAGCACCAAGCTGAGCTCCCTGTGCTAAACAGCAGCTTTCCACCAGCTATTTTCCACATGGTAGTGTATATGTGGGGAGAAGGCAATGGCAACCCACGCCAGGACTCTTGTCTGGGAAATCCCATGGATGGAGGAGCCTGGTAGGCTGCAGTCCATGGGGTCGCTAGGAGTCGGACACAACTGAGTGAATTCACTTTCACTGTTCACTTTCATGCACTGGAGAAGGAAATGGCAACCCTCTCCAGTGTTCTTGCCTGGAGAATCTCAGGGACAGGGGAGTCTGGTGGGCTGCCATCTAAGGGGTTGCACAGAGTCAGACACAACTGAAGTGACTTAGCAGCAGCAGCAGCAGGGTATATGTGGAATCTAGAACTATGGTACAGATGAAATTATTTGTGGGGCAAGAATAAAAATGCAAATATAGAGAATGGATATGTGACACAGTGGAGGAATGGGGTGTCTGAAAAATTGGGAGCATAGCTTCCAGCATTTTAACCTATGTCTTAGGCAGGTCCTTTTTCTTCTCTTAAGAGACACTATTTGCTGGATACAGGCTCCTTCCTTTCTCTTTGCTGCTGATGACAAAGTTCTCTGGGGTAAGAACCAAACTGTCCACCTGTGGTCCTTGGAGTATACACATTTTAGTCAGGATTAGTATGAGGACAGTGCTTATCAGCTTTTAAAATCATTACTATCATCTTCCTGGCAAGCTCCCTAACGAATGCATTCTTAGTGGGGGCACTACGGAGCACTGAGTAGAGTTTCCTGTGCTATACAGTATGTCCTAGTGGGCCTGAACTCTCTTTCAAGAACTGTCCTAAAGTCTAGACTGGAGTCTACAGGAGATGAGCATGCTCATCTGGCCCCAGTTCTAAAGCAGCATTCTCAATTATTTACTAGTTCAGTTCAGTTCAGTTCAGTCTCTCAGTCGTGTCCGACTCTTTGCGACTCCATGAATCACAGCACGCCAGGCCTCCCTGTTCATCACCAACCCCCAGAGTTCACTCAAACCCATGTCCATCGAGTCGGTGATGCCATCCAGCCATCTCATCCTCTGTCGTCCCCTTCCCCCCTCCTGACCCCAATCCTTCCCAGCATCAGAGTCTTTTCCAATGAGTCAATGCTTTGCATGAGGTGGCTAAACTATTGGAGCTTCAGCTTCAGCATCATTCCTTCCAAAGAAATCCCAGGGCTGATCTCCTTCAGAATGGACTCATTGGATCTCCTTGCAGTCCAAGGGACACTCAGGAGTCTTCTCCAACACCACAGTTCAAAAGCATCAATTCTTCAGTGCTCAGCCTTCTTCACAGTCCAACTCTTACATCCATACATGACCACAGGAAAAACCATAGCCTTGACTAAACGGACCTTTGCTGGCAAAGTAATATTTCTGCTTTTGAATATGCTTTCTAGGTTGGTATTCACTTTCCTTCCAAGGAGTAAGCATCTTTTAATTTCATGGCTGCAGTCACGATCTGCAGTGATTTTGAAGCCCCCTAAATAAAGTCTGGTACTGTTTCCACTGTTTCCACATCTATTCTCCATAGATGGGACCAGATGCCATGACCTTCGTTCTCTGAATGTTGACCTTTAAGCCAACTTTTTCACTCTCCTCTTTCACTTTCATCAAGAGGCTTTTGAGTTCCTCTTCACTTTCTGCCATAAGGGTGGTGTCATCTGCATATCTAAGGTGACTGATATTTCTCCTGGCAATCTTGATTCCAGCTTGTGTATCTTCCAGCCCAGTGTTTCTCATGATGTACTCTGCACAGAAGTTAAATAAGCAGGGTGACAATATACAGCTTTGACGTACTCCTTTTCCTATTTGGAACCAGTCTGTTGTTCCATGTCCAGTTCTAACTGTTGCTTCCTGACCTGTATATAGGTTTCTCAAGGGGCAGGTCAGGTGGTCTGGTATTCCCATCTCTTTCAGAATTTTCCACAGTTTGTTGTGATCCACACAGCCAAAGGCTTTGGCATAGTCAATAAAGCAGAAGTCGATGTTTTTCTGGAACTCTCTTGCTTTTTCCATGATCCAGCGGATGTTGGCAATTTGATCTCTGGTTCTTCTGCCTTTTCTAAAACTAACTTGAACATCTGGAAGTTCACGGTTCACATATTGCTGAACCCTGACTTGGAGAATTTTGAGTATTACTTTACCAGCGTGTGAGATGAGTGCAGTTGTGTGATAGTTTGAGCATTCTTTGGCATTGCCTTTCTTTGGGAGTGGAATGAAAACTGACCTTTTCCAGTCCTGTGGCCATTGCTGAGCTTTCCAAATTTGCTGGCATATTGAGTACAGCACTTTCACAGCATCATCTGCCATGATTTGAAATAGCTCAACTGGAATTCCGTCACTTCCACTAGTTTTGTTCATAGTGGTGCTTTCTAAGGCTCACTTGACTTCACATTCCAGGATGTCTGGCTCTAGGTGAGTGATCACACCATCATGATTATCTTGGTTGTGAATATCTTTTTTGTACAGTTCTTCTGTGTATTCTTGCCACCTCTTCTTAATCTCTTCTGCTTCTGTTAGGTCCATACCATTTCTGTCCTTTATCGAGCCCATCTTTGCATGAAATGTTCCCTTGGTATCTCCAATTTTCTTGAAGATATCTCTAGTCTTTCCCATTCTGTTCTTTTCCTCTATTTCTTTGCATTTATCACTGAGGAAGGCTTTCTTATCTCTCCTTGATATTCTTTGGAACTCTGCATTCAGATGCTTATATGTTTCCTTTTCTCCTTTGCTTTTCACTTCTCTTCTTTTCACAGCGATTTGTAAGGCCTCCCCAGACAGCCATTTTGCTTTTTTGCATTTCTTTTTCTTGGGGATGGTTTTGATCCCTGTCCCTTGTACAATCCATAGTTCATCAGACACTCTAACTATCTAATCCCTTAAATCTATTTCTCACTTCCAGTGTATAGTCATAAAGAATTATTTTAGGCCATACCTGAATGGTCTAGTGGTTTTCCCTACTTTCTTCAATTTAAGTCTGAATTTGGTAATAAGGAGTTCATGATCTGAGCCACAGTCAGCTTCCTGTCTTGTTTTTGCTGACTGTATAGAGCTTCTCCTTCTTTGGCAAAGAATATAATCAATCTGATTTCAGTGTCGACCACCTGGTGATGTCCATGTGTAGAGTCTTCTCTTGTGTTGTTCAAAGAGGGTATTTGCTATGTCCTGTGCATGATCTTGGCAAAACTCTATTAACCTCTGCCCTGCTTCATTCTATACTCCAAGGCCAAATTTGCCTGTTACTCTAGGTGTTTCTTGACTTCCTACTTTTGCATTCCAGTCCCCTATAATGAAAAGGACATCTTTTTGGGTGTTAGTTCTAAACAGTCTTGTGAAAGTGAAAGTGAAGGCGCTCAGTCATGTCCAACCATCAGCAACCCCATGGACTGCAGCCTTCCAGGCTCCTCCATCCATGGGATTTTCCAGGCAAGAGTAGCGGAGTGGGGTGCCATTGCTTTCTCCAAAGGTCTTGTAGGTCTTCATAGAACTAGCAGTAAAACTAATCTTTTGATCTCCATCCTTCCCATGCCTGATTGCCTCATTGCTCATTAAGGTATCAATTCAGGAGGGGAAAACATAAGTACGATTTGTATGTTTCTTAACACTCTGACACATAACTTCCTCATGTTGGTTGTAGGTTTTCAAGAGCACACATCATGAGCTACATCCCATCCACTATTCTGGAATTTAATATATTGCAGATAGTTGACTCTGAAGCTCCAATACTTTGGCCACCTAATGCAAAGAGCTGACTCTTTGGAAAACACTCTGATGCTGGGAAAGATTGTGGGCAAGAGGAGAAGAGGGTGGCAGAGGATGAGATGGTTAGATAAGATCACTGACTCAATGGACATGAATCTGAGCAAACTCAGGGAGATAGTGGAGGATAGGGAAACCTGACATGCTGTAGTCCATGGGGTGGTAAGGAGTCGAATACAACTTAACAACAACACCAAAACTGAAGATGGTGTGTTTCATCAAATATGTTTGGATAGCTGATGATAGTTTGATAAATCAAATGTTTCTTTGAACTTCAAACTGATGTTGAGAAATATTGATTTCAATCTTGACTCTGAGATATGTAAGCTGTGTTCTCCTGAGTAAGTCACTTCTGTGGTCCTCAGTTTCTTCATGTGAAGAATGGAGATCAGTGCTCTATATATCTGAAGGTCCTTTCAGCTCTGCTGTTCTAGGGTGCTGTGGAACAAACATACAGATACAATGTAATTTAAACATTTAAGGGGGTGTGATAGGAGGTAAGGAAAGAAATCCCATGGGATGTCCATAGTCCTGAACTACAAGTGTTTAATGGGGCAATATTGCTTCTTTTCAATTTCTTACAACCTGGGTAACAGCTGCGCAATTTTTCCCAGGAATCCTGGGGTAGCTAGGGAAAGAGTAAAAGATGGGAGAAAAGGGATGAATGAGAGAGGGAGAGAAGGAAAAAAATGAGAGAGAGAAGAGGGGGATGACCAGGGAAAGAGAGGCAGAGAGGGGACCACAGAGAGGCAGAGAGAAACTCTGAGAGATGAAGACAGGGATACAGAGACAAAGACATGTATAGAAACAGGTGGGCAAGAGGAAGAAAGACCAAAAGATAGCCCCAGAAAGATATGGAACATAAGAGGGTCACAGAAGGAATCAGAGAAAGAGAGAGGGAAACTCAAGACCTGCTGATGAGATGCAGCCCCTGAGAGATTTCCAGAGATGAAAAGAGGGAAAAGAGCATTTAATAACCTTTGCAAATGATCATCACTCCAGAGATTCTTCCTCGCAGGTACTCTGGGAGAGGGAGGGAGCCTTGGATCTCTCCATCTCTCTCCTCCAGGGCTCCGATTATGCACAAAAGACAAAGTTATTTGAGTTCTGGGTGCTGTTAAGTGCGCTCTTGCCTTCATTTACAACGTGCTAGAACACGATGTTCCCCGGGAGATGTCATGTACTGGAAACTCCTGAAGCCAAGAATAGCAGGGGCTGCCTGCCATCCTCCTGAAACCGTGGCACAGCCAAGAACGGGAGCATGTTCACACTTCAACTTCATGAGTTTGCAGCTTTGGTTTAATAGGCCCAACAGCGCCAATACCAAACAAATCTCTCCCTGGCCTGGAAGCAGCCCCACTCCCAGGCTGAGCTCCCAAGAAAGCACTTGCTTAGACGAGGAAGCCACAAGTGCTGTGAGGAGCAGACATATTCTGGGGCCTTTTGATCCGTGTCTTCCTTCAAAGGAGACTATGAGTTCTTGATTATTCTTTGCTTGTCTGGATTTCAGGGGCTCCCAGTCAGAGTGGTAAGTGAAAGTGATAATCACTCAGTGGTGTCCCACTCTGTGTGATTCCCTCTAGGCTCCTCTGTCCATGGAATCCTCCAGGCAAGGATACTGGAGTGGGTAGCCATTCTCTTCTCCAGGGGCTCTTCCCAACCCAGGGATAGAACCTGGGTATCCTGCATTGCAGGCAGATTCTTTACCATCTGAGCCACCAGAGAAGGCAAACGTCAGTGATTGTTGTTATTGTTTGGTTGATTAGTTGTGTCTAACTCCTTGTGACCCCATGGATTGCAGCACGCCAGGCTTCCCTGTCTTCACCATCTCCGGAAGCTTGCTCAAACTCATGTCTATTGAGTCAGTGATGCCATCCAATCATCTCATCCTCTGTCACCCCCTTCTCTTCCTGCCTTCAATCATTCTCAGAATCAGTCTTTTCCAGTGAGTCAGTTCCTTACATCAGGTGGCCAAAGTTTTGGAGCTTCAGCTTCAGCACAGTCCTTCCAACAAATATTCAGGGCTGATTTCCTTTAAGATTGATTGATTTGATATCCTTGCTGTCCAAGGGACTCTCCAGAGTCTTCTCCAGCAACACAATTTAAAAGCATCAGTTCTTCAGTGCTCAGCCTTTTTATGATCCAACACATATCCATACACGGCTACTAGAAGAACCATAGCTTTGGCCATACAGACCTTTATCGGCAAAGTGATGGCTCTGCCTTCTAATATACTGTCTAGGTCTGTCATAGCTTTCCTTCCAAAGAGCACTTGAGGGATCTCAATTCCATTATTTTCAAAATATGAGTAATAAAACCTACCTTGCTTGCTTTTCATGAAGGTCTAATGAGTTAAACATGGAAACGTTTTTGCAAATGGTAAGAACTCAGTCATTTGCCCTTATGTTAGTTTGCTTACAGTGTCATTAAAGTGAAAGTGAAAGTTAATTCCCTCAGTTGTGTCCGAATTTTTGCAACCCCATGGACTGTTGCCTACCAGGTTCCTCTGCCCATGGGATTTTTCAGACAAGAATACTGCAGTGGGCTGCCATTTCCTTCTCCAGGAGATCTTCCTGACCCAGGGATTGAACGTGGGTCTCCTGCATTGTAGGCATACGCTTTACCATCTGAGCCACCAGGGAAGTCCACAGTATCATTAACTCAGGGCCAATAAAAATGAGTTCTTTCTAAGTTCCATGAGGAATAGTGCTTGGTTACACAGTAGGCATTTAATCCATATTTACTGAAAAAGGGAATATTCGTGGTCCCCTCCCTCAACTCTCTTTTCATCTGTCCATTCTAATACCTACCTGATTTCTAAATGTACAGTTTTCTCTTCCTTTTGAGTCAGACCCTTGCATCCTTGGACTACAGGATAAGAGTTCCCTCTCTCCTCATGATCTTCAGTGCTACCCTGGACCAGGGCAGTATTTACACTCTGGTCTCACCAGCACCACTGTCTGTAGGACTCAAGTTCCTTGAGGGATTTTTGACCACACTGTTTTCCTCGCTTCAAACTCACATTTCATATCAAATCAGCAGCCAATGAAAATAACCTCTCTGTGTGTGAAACAGACCATGAGAGAGGAAGAAATTTCTCACCCACGTTGGTTGCAGAGATGTAAAGGGAAACACTCTGCCCCTAGGGTCTTAGAGGAGTGAGAGGAAAAGGAAATAGAGGATCAGCCCTCGAAGAAAGGAGTAGAGTCCAGGTCACTCCATCAATTGCCCTTTCTACCTAATAGTGGCCTTCTCAGTCCTTTTAAACGCAGACCTGGGTCTCAGAGCTCAATTCTGTTACACTTGCCAAGGAGACCAGCAATGCCCCACCTGTGAGGATGAAGAAGATGTCCAAATATCTGGAAAATTCCTAAAGAGAAGCAGCACTGCTTTTGTGCCCTCTGACCATCTCCCCTGGCATAGCCCACAAATAAAAACGGCCTCGAAGTTCAGGCAAATTTTCAAGCCTTAACTGTTAATCCTTTTAATTGACATAGAATGTATCCCCAACTATTAACAGAAGCACACTTTCCAGAGTGTAATTAAATGCTCTAATCACATTTCTAGCATTAAAAATGGTTTTAGGTCTTGTTTTGCCTTTTTTTTTTTTTTTCTAACGAGTTGTTTACTCTGCTGATAACTATGGTGTGGACGAAAGGGGAGATTCAAAAACAGCTCCAAATACTCAAAAGAAATAGCTTTGCTATTGATAAAAATAATAACCTCTGGAAAGCAGAGGGTGGTGAGAAAGCCTAAATTTATTGCTGCTGTGTTGAATGCACAAATGTCACTTCCTTAAAGAGGGAAAATTAGTTTTTAAGCCTGGTTTAGCAGCCAGAATCTCGGGCTGTCTGCATAATATTGGATTTTCCAAGGCTTCTATGATGCCCTGAGGTGGGATGTTTTGCATGCAAATTGCAAATTATATAATGCTAAAGATGTTATATAAGGAAAAGATGAAGCCTGGGTTCGCATTTCTTTTTCTTATTTTTCTCAATCTCCTCTTCCTCCTTTCTGGCCCTTCAACTCCAGCTGACGTTTATTGAGCACCTATTGTGTCTTAGATGCTCTTCTGTCATTTAAAACACGTGACAATCATTTGAAAGAGATAGAATTATTCCCCTTTGGTGGATGAAGAAACTGAGGTTCAGAGAGTCTAAGTGTCTAAGCCATCCTGTAAAGAAGAAGTAGTTCTTCATTCTCTACACTAGAGCTTTTCAAAGTTTGGCATGTATGAAAAGCCCCCAGATGGCTGTGAAAATGCAGTTTGCTGGGCCCCACTCCCCAAGTTTATGATTCAGAAAGTCTGGGCAGGGCCCAGGACCTTGTATTTCTATCATGTTCCCAGGTGATGCTGCTGCTGCTGGTTGGGGGATCCACTTTGAAGAGCACTGCTTTCCAACGTGGTACCCCTTCCTCAGGTGTATCAGCCTTGCTGCTGGAAGGGATTCCAAGAGGTCTCTTAATCCACATCTCTGCTTTAGCAAGGTAAAATATTAATTAGATTTGTTTTATAGGTGAGTCATTAGAGAACTGTTGAGAGCAGAAGGAATGTCTTAACTCAGTCAGCCAGGTAGTCAGAACCAAGTTACTCACATTTATCAATAGGTTGAAATTTAGCAGATAGAACATTTTTAAACTTGGGGTTCATCCAATAAACGAATTGTCCATTCTACTCCCTGTCCTGTGAGCCAAGCCCCAGTGAGAGGTCAGCTAACTAGTTAGAAACAGTTGCTTCCAGACACCATGATCCAAGCCTTTCAGCCACCCATGACGGGAGTGGAGGTAGTGGAACAGGCCCGGGACTGCAGGAAAGAGGGTCCTTTAGTCTCGACCTGAATCTCAACTTCACTGAAGCCTCTGTTCCTTCCAGAAGGGGCTGTCCAAGTTACTCACACAGTCTTGATGAAAGACTAGCAAGGCTGAAGGAGAACATTCACCATTTTATCTTAAACTTGTATTTGTTGTGGTTTAGTCACTAAGTCATGTGGACCTCTTTGCAACCTCATGAAATGAAGCCCACCAGTCTTACCTGTCTGTAGGATTTCCCAGGCAAGAATACTGGAGTGGGTTGCCATTTCCTTCTCCAGGGGATCTTCTCAACTAAGGGATCGAGCCCATATCTCTGGCTTAGCAGGCAGATTCTTTGCCCCCTAATACACTCTGAACTAGATTTTTAACAATGTTGTGAGCTATTTTCTCCCTTTGTACTTTTGCATTTGCAAAAAGTTTACTTTAAAAAAAGACTTAAATATTTCAAGATAAACATTTAAATAAGGTCTGATGTTTGTAACTCTATTTATTTCTTCAAAAAGAGTGAGCTGGGCCTCACTCTCAACGTTGAAAAATTCTAATCATGATTCCTGTGGGTCTATAGCAATCACACTTCACAAAGCAGCATTTATCAATGTCTAAAGGAGAGAAGAATTGCAGAAAAATCCTGGATATGTGTGCAAGCCCACACCTCTCAAGTCAGGCCCCGCAGAAGGAGCACGGCCTTGTACATTGTCTGGCTATAAGATCACAGAAATCTCTTGTCTGCAGAGCTTCCAGTCAGCCTCCAGCCCCACCCTCCCCATCCTCCTGAAATCAATGCTCTGCACTGTGCCAGGATCACTGCAGTAAAACTCAGGTCTGAGTATTGTATGCCTCTGTGACACCCTCCAGGGGGACACTGGTATAGGACAGCCCCCGGCCCTAAGCCCAGGTTTCTCCTCTGTCAGTGATGGACAGTGCTGGCTTTGGTTGCAATCCATCTCAAGATTTACATGAAAATTTGTTGTTGTTCCATCACTGAGTTGTGTCCAACTCTGAACCCATAGACTGCACCACACCAGGCTCCTCTGTCCTCCACTCTCTCCTGGAGCTTACTCACATTCACCGCCATTGAGTCACTGTTATCTAACCATCTCATCCTCTGCCACCCCCCTCTCCTCCTGCCTTCAATCTTCCCCAGCATCAGGGTCCTTTCCAATGAGTTGTCTCTGCATCAGGTGGCCAAAGTACTGGAGCTTCAGCTTCAGCATCAGTCCTTCCAATGACTATTCAGGGGTAATTCCTTTCAGAATTGACTAGTTTGATCTTTTTGCAGTCCAAGGGACTCTCAAGAGTCTTCTCCAGCACCACAACTCAAAAGCATTACATGAAAATAACTAGCGTATAAAGTCACAATCAAGAAAAGCAGACATTACCATTTAGGATTTCACTCCCATTGTTTGAATATGACTGCAATGAAGAAGGAAAAGGAAAGTTTAATCAATGTGAAAACATAAATGCTTTGGCATCTGCGTATTCCTGAGTTCCACATTTGTGGATTCAACCAGCAGTAGATCAAAAATATTTGAAATAAAATTTCTAGAAAATTCCCAGGAGGAAAATTTGAATTTGCCACACATTTGCACATCACTTGCATTGCACTAGGTATTATAGTTAATTTAAAGATGATTTAAAGTACACAGAGGATGTGTGTAGGTTATATGCAAATACACACAGTATTCTGTAAAGGACTTGAGCATCCATGGGTTTTGTTATGAGTGGTCCTAGAACCGGTCCCCTTGGATACTGAATGATGGTAGTTTTTTCTTCATTTTACTTTTTAAATAAAGTCCTGGTACTCCTCCCCATGTGTTGATTGAATTTGGACTTGCACCTTTAAATGTCAGAACATCTCTAGGATGCCAAATCCAAAGATGTGAGTAATACAGAAAATGGGGGAGCAGAGACACTTATCAAAAGGTACAGACTTGGAACCTGCCCCATCCCTCTTATTTCAGCTTGTGTTCTTGATTGCCATGCCATATGTCTACAGCAAGTGGAACAAGGGACTGTTATGTTTAATCAGATCCTGAGGCAAGGCCCACCATTCACAATGAATGCAGTGTGCTGAACTCACTATGCAAACCTGGTCAATCTCTTTCTCTATGTTGAGGCTTCAAACTCCTTACCCCTCAGTTTCCTTCCAGTTCTGCAATTCTGAATCAATAAAAACCATTCGTCTTTCTTCATCCTTACAGCCTTCACAGTCAAGAGGTAAAGAAAATGAATCTTTGTTTTTTTTTAATTCTTCAAGATCTAAAGTACAACTTAGTTTCTTAAATTTCATGACAGCTTGCTTCTATTTTCTTTCTCAATTTTTTTTTCTTTTGATGGTACACCATGTGGGAACATGCCCCTTGCATTGAAAGTGCAGAATTTTACCCACTGGACCACCAGGGAAGTCCCACCCATTCTCTTTCTCTGTCCTTTCTTATTTCTCTTTTCTTTCCTCCATGTTGGTCTCTTTGTTCTCTGATCCCTCCCCTTTGCATTCCCTAAGTGGCCTCTCCACTCCTCGCTGCCCTTCAGATGGCAAGGTGGACAAAGCTGCTTGGTCACGTGTTACAAGTACACTGAGTGCTCTAGGAACCACCACAGACCTTTCTGGGTATCCTCATCTATTACCTTGGATCTTTGGGCCAAATACTCCTTTTGATTCTTTTCTCTATATAATGCTTTTAGAAGATTTCCCCCTCCACATGAGGGCAGAATTGTTGACGGCACCCTTGTGCTCTTTCCCACCTTCCCCAATGTCACCTTCTGCATTACCTTCCATCTTTCTCTGTAAATATGAGATTTCCCAGGACGGCTGAGTGGAACCTTCTGCCTGGCAAGAGAGGAAATGAAGGCCTCAGACACTTCTTGGCAAGTGAACAGAACAGCTAAATAGTGCCAACAGTGACTGATGAGCAAGTTGCAATTCAGCAACCAGAGGAACTTAAGGGCACTTGAGCAGTTCTCATAAAACAGACTAAGGGCAATGAACATGATGAATCTATTAACGATGCACCTTGTCATGGAAAATGAATGGGCCTTGACATGAGCTTTATAAATGAGGGCATGAAGGGACAAAGAGGCGTTGATGTTGCAGACTTGAGGGATACTTCTGGCCAAGTCAAGGGAAATCATGAGATGGGCAGGCAATGGCTTACAGGAGAACACAGTTCAGATGAAGACATGGTTATACAAAGAATAAAATGAACTGTAAGCTCAGAAGCACTGCTTGCTCAAGTCTATTTTACTCCTATCTTAGTGGATACTTTTTGGTGACCGTGGTCCCCATCCTCAGAGCCTTGCTAAATTCTTTGTTCAAAAGCAACTCCATTCATGGTGGAAAGAGTAGGCGGTGGTGGTTCTGATTCAGCCTGAGTCTGATGTGAAATGTAAGGTCTCAGATGACAACATGAACCCCTCTTTGCCTAGTCCTTGTAGGCTCCTCAGCCCTCATCTCCATTCAGGGCAAATATTAAGCCAATATGCACTGATTAATGTATTTCAGTTGGCAGAAAGCTGAAATGTTTCTATACTATTTGCTAAATAGTCATGGCCTGAGCCCCCAGGATATCCCCATCATTTGCCTTGTTATTTCTTCAAATAGTCTCCAGAATTTCCCAGGATTCCACTAACTAGAGTGATTATCTGGCTTTCCTGCTACATTACTGGAGCTCCTGTTCCTAGGCTACATTTGCCTTCTGTCCCAGTCAGTTGGAGTTTGCGGCAGACAGAGATGGACTTCCCAGATCCTCCTTCACTGAAGCACTTACCATTTCTTTCCTTTATTTTTAATTGGAGGATAATTGCTTTACAATGTTGTGTTGGTTTCTGCCATACAAACAACATGAATCAGCCATAAATATGCATATGTCCCCACCTTCTTGAGCGTCCCTCCCACCTCCTCCCCCATCCGACCTTTCCTGGTCATCACAGAGTACCAGGTTGATTTCCCTGTGCTATACAGCAGGATTCCACTGACTTCTCACTTTATCATAAGAAATCTCTGTTCAGTTCAGTCACTCAGTCATGCCCAACCCTTTGCTATCCCACAGACTGCAGCACACCAGGCTTCCTTGTCTATTACCAACTCCTGAGCTTGCTCAAACTCATATCCATTCAGTCAGTGATGCTATCCAACCATCTCATCCTCTGTCATCCCCTTCTCCTCCTGCCCTCAGTCTTTCTCAGCATCAGGGTCTTTTCCAGTGAGTCAGTTCTTATCATCAGGTGGCCAAAGTATTGGAGTTTCAGCTTCAGCATCAGTCTGTCCAATGAATATTCAGGATGGATTTCCTTTATGATGGACTGGTTGGATCTCCTTGAAGTTCAAGGGACTCTCAAGAGTCTTCTCCAGCACCACATTTCAAAAGCATCAAACTTTGACACTCAGCTTTCTTTATAGTCCACCTCTCACATCCATACATGAACACTGTAAAAACCATAGCTTTGACTAGACAGAAACTTGTTGGCAAAGTAATGTCTCTGCTTTTTAATATGCTGTCTAGGTTGGTCATAGCTTTCCAAGGAGTAAGCGTCTTTTAATTTCACGGCTGTAGTCACCATCTGCAGTGACTTTGGAACCCCTACAAATAAAGTCTACCACTGTTTCCACTGTTTCCCCATCTTTTTGCAAGAAACCTATCCAGGACTTCATGTGTCTTCTGAGAATCAGAACCATGCTCTTCCATATCAAATAAATGAGCAAGATGTGGTTTAAGAGCCTGGCCATTTCAGCTCAGTGGAGAGTCTTCCAATAGGCAGTATTTTCACTACAGTGTCCTGGGGACGGGTGAAAGTTCTGCTGGACCTGGATCTTGGGGCCACATCCCCTGCCCGATCCCCCTTTCTCCTTCTTCTTGTCACAGTGAACACATATTGAACATTTGATACATCTAATTCTGCCTCAGAAGCTACTTTCAGAGAACCTAACCTCAGTTCAGTTCACTCACTCAGTCGTGTCCAACTCTTTGCGACCCCATGAATCGCAGCACACCAGGCCTCCCTGTCCATCACCATCTCTCGGAGTTCACTCAGACTCATGTCCATAGAGTCCACGATGCCATCCAGCCATCTCATCTTCGGTTGTCCCCCTTCTCCTCCAGCCCCCAATCCCTCCCAGCATCAGAGTCTTTTCCAGTGAGTCAAATCTTCGCATGAGGTGGCCAAAGTAGTGGAGTTTCAGCTTTAGCATCATTTCTTCCAAAGAAATCCCAGGGTTGATCTCCTTCAGAATGGACTGCTTGGATCTCCTTGCAGTCCAAGGGACTCTCAAGAGTCTTCTCCAACACCACAGTGCAAAAGCATCAATTCTTCGGCGCTCAGCCTTCTTCACAGTCCAACTCTCACATCCACACATGACCACAGGAAAAACCATAGCCTTGACTAGACAGACTTTAGTCGGCAAAGCAATGTCTCTGCTTTTGAATCTGCTATCTAGGTTGGTCATAACTTTTCTTCCAAGGAGTAAGCATCTTTTAATTTCATGGCTGCAATCACCATCTGCAGTGACTTTGGAGCCCCCCAAAATAAAGTCTGACACTGTTTCCACTGTTTCCCCATCTATTTCCCATGAAGTGATGGGACCAGATGCCATGATCTTCATTTTCTGAATGGTGAGCTTTAAGCCAACTTTTTCACTTTCCTATTTCACCTTCATCAAGAGGCCCTTTAGCTCCTCTTCACTTTCTGCCATAAGGGTGGTGTCATCTGCATATCTGAGGTTATTGATATTTCTCCCGGCAATCTTGATTCCAGCTTGTGTTTCTTCCATCCCAGCGTTTCTCATGATGTACTCTGCATAGAATTTAAATAAGCAGGGTGACAATATACAGCCTTGACATATTCCTTTTCCTATTTGGAACCAGTCTGTTGTTCCATGTCTAGTTCTAACTGTTGCTTCCTGACCTGCATACAGATTTCTCAAGAGGCAAGTCAGGTGGTCTGGTATTCCCATCTCTTTCAGAATTTTCCACAGTTTCTTATGATCCACACAGTCAAAGGCTTTAGCATAGTCAATAAAGCAGAAGTAGATGTTTTTTCTGGAACTCTTTTGCTTTTTCCATGATCCAGCAGATGTTGGCAATTTGATCTCTGGTTCCTCTGCCTTTTCTAAAACCAGCTTGAACATCAGAAGTTCATGGTTCACGTATTGCTGAAGCCTGGCTTGGAGAATTTTGAGCATTACTTTACTAGCATGTGAGATGAGTGCAATTGTGTGGTATTTTGAGCATTCTTTGGCATTGCCTTTCTTTGGAATTGGAATGAAAACTGACTTTTTCCAGTCCTGTGGCCACTGTTGAGTTTTCCAAATTTGCTGGCATATTGAGTGCAGCACTTTCACAGCATCACCTTTCAGGATTTGAAATCGCTCAACTGAAATTCCATCACCTCCACTAGTGTATTCATAGTGATGCTTTCTAAGGCCCACTTGACTTCATATTTCAAGATGTCTGGCTCTAGATGAGTGATCACATCATCATGATTATCTGGGTCTTGAAGATCTTTTTGTACATTTCTTCTGTATATTCTTGCCACCTCTTCTTAGTATCTTCTGCTTCTGTTAGGTCCAAACCATTTCTGTCCTTTATCGAGCCCATCTTTACATGAAATATTCCCTTGATATCTCTAATTTTCTTGAAGAGATCTCTAGTCTTTCCCATTCTGTTCTTTTCCTCTGTTTCTTTGCATTGATCACTGAAGAAGGCTTTCTTATCTCTTCTTGCTATTCTTTGGAACTCTGCATTCAGATGCTTAGATCTTTCCTTTTCTCCTTTGCTTTTCACCTCTCTTCTTTTCACAGCTATTTGTAAGGCCTCCCCAGACAGCCATTTTGCTTTTTTGCATTTCTTTTCCATGGGGATGGTCTTGATCCCTGTCTCCCGTACAATGTCATGAACCTCTCCATAGTTCACCGGGCACTCTATCTATCAGATCTAGGCCCTTATATCTATTTCTCACTTCCACTGTATAATCATAAAGGATTTGATTTAGGTCATACCTGAATGGTCTAGCGGTTTTCCCTACTTTCATCAATTTCAGTCTGAATTTGGTAATAAGGAGTTCATGATCTGAGCCACAGTCAGCTCCTGGTCTTGTTTTTGTTGACTGTATAGAGCTTCTCCATCTTTGGCTGCATAGAATATAATCAATCTGATTTTGGTGTTGACCATCTGGTGATGTCCATGTGTAGAGTATTCTCTTGTGTTGTTGGAAGAGGGTGTTTGCTATGACCAGTGCATTTTCTTGGCAAAACTCTATTAGTCTTTGCCCTGCCTCAATTCACATTCCAAGGCCAAATTTGCCTGTTACTCCAGGTGTTTCTTGACTTCCTGCTTCAGCATTCCAGTCCCTTATAATGAAAACAGCATCTTTGGGGGGTGTTAGTTCTAAAAGGTCTTATAGGTCTTCATAAAACAGATCAAGTTCAGCTTCTTCAGCATTATTGGTTGGGGCATAGACTTGGATAATTGTGATATTGAATGGTTTGCCTTGGAGACGAACAGAGATCATTCTGTTGTTTTTGAGGTTGCATCCAAGTACTCCATTTTGGACTCTTTTGTTGACCATGATGGCTACTCCATTTCTTCTGAGGGATTCCTGCCTGCAGTAGTAGATATAATGGTAATCTGAGTTAAATTCACCCATTCCGGTTCATTTTAGTTCGCTGATTCCTAGAATGTTGATGTTCACTCTTGCCGTCTCTTGTTTGACCACTTCCAATTTGCTTTGATTCATGGACCTGACATTCCACGTTCCTATGCAATATTGCTCTTTACAGCATCAGATCTTGCTTCTCTCACCAGTCACATGCACAGCTGGGTATTGTTTTTGCTTTGGCTCCATCCCTTCATTCTTTCTGGAGTTATTTCTCCACTGATCTCCAGGAGCATATTGGGCACCTACTGACCCGGGGAGTTCCTCTTTCAGTATCAGTTGCTTTAAAACCAAGGTACAGGCACTAGACAGACATGTTTTTTGCAGATCCCCTAAGTCTTGCTCTCATCCCCATACCTGGTATTCCTTTTACAGGACAGCAGTTGGACTTGTGTGATGACAGATTGGGACCATCGACTATTAGTATTTGAGGCATCTTTTCCACATCTACTTATCCACTACTCCACTTTGTCCATTGTACAGGATGTTAACCTGGCTTCATAGACATTTATGTCTAAAATCTTCATCTGTACAAGAAGAATCGAAGTGAGGTCACCGATGATGATACTTTATAGACATATTTTATGCAGCCAAAATTTTGTGCTAACTGCAATGTTCTATTTTAAATCAGCTGTCTGGGGAAGGCTGATAGAGCCTCGGTCTGCTCATTGTTCCTCCCGAATGCAGTGTTCCAATGCCCTGGCTGCTTGAATGAACCTTTGTGCATCACTGCTCTGAGCTTTATCTGCATCACACTGATAACAAGATTAAAAAAATACCACAATGTAGGGGAGGTTCTGAATTTGTTTCTTCAAGGGCATTTTCTTAAAAGGATAATGAAAATATTGGCTATGAATGTTTAACTCACACCATACCTAATTTCTAACCCTATTTTAACATCTTTGTGGGTTTTTTTTTCTTTTCAGAATTACAGATGGAATAGCTGCACTCAGCACATGGGCAAGGGAAAAGCCCCCTGAAGACTAAAAATCAAAAATGTTTGATAAGGATCATATACCTATTAAAGATCCATATTTCACTTAATAATACCTTTGAAGTGCTTTTATGTCCTTCTATGTCAATGCTGGAGATATAAGAGATGCTGATTTGATCCCTGGATCATGAAGATCTCCTGGAGGAAAAAATGGCAACTTACTCCAGTATTCTTGCCTGAAGAATCCTATGGACAGAGGAGCCTGGCAAGCTACAGTCCGTAGGGTCACAAAAGAGTTGGACATGACTGAAGAGCTCACCATTTAGTGGCACAGACACAGACAAGTAAATATCAATAGCAGGATTAATGCCTGAAACATTAGTAAGTGCTGAATAAATATCTGTTGGAATATAAAGTGAAAGTGAAAATTGTTCAGTCATGTCTGATTCTTTCCAGGCCAGAATACTGGAGTGGGTAGCCTTTCCCTTCTCCAGGGGATCTTCCCAACCCAGGGATCAAACCCAGATCTCCTGCATGGCAGGCAGATTCTTTACCAGCTGAGCCACAAATGTGAAAGAACAAATAAAAAGTTATTGAGGCTGAGATATTTGAAACATTCTAGAATTTTGGATCTAGACAGAAGCTTCTAGAATTATTTATTTTACAGGTGTGGGCAAAGATTCTGTTAATGCTCCAGACTTTTTATGACCTCATTAATTTTTATGACTTCCTATTTCTGATTTGAGTATAGTTCATCCAAGTTGCCATGACTGATGTAAGTACCTGTTTCTCAGAGCAGCCACTTTGAAGAACGAAGTTAATTTTGATACTTCTGTTTGCTAAAACCAATTTCATTATTTAAACACTTTATTCTCTGTGAGCTTGTTTGGTTTCCACTGCTATAAAAGTAGTGAATAAACTATGAGATTCCTGAAATTATAGAACTATGGGTCTATATGTAATTGGACTGGATTCTGATAAGAAAAGGAAGGGACTTCCTTTTCTACAGCCAGGGATAGAGATCTAAGAGACTATTCCATCTCATCACTATGTTGTGTTGTTTGATATGTTGAACTTACTAAAGTGATGTATTGGCAACATAAAGGAGAAAAAGTGGCATGGATACCATACCGTATGAACTTCCCAGGTGGTGCTAATGGTAAAGAAACCGCCTACCAATGCAGGAGACATAATAGACACAGGTTCAGTTCCTGGGTCAGGAAGATCCCCTGGAGGAGGGCATGGCAACCCACTCCAGTGTTCTTGCCTGGAGTAGCCCATGGACAGAGGAGCCTATTAGGCTAAGCCCAAAGGGTGGCAAAGAATTGGACATGACTGAAGTGACTTAGCAAGCACACATCCTGCTGTATATAACTTCAATAAAGCTCTTTCAACCATTTCCTCATCAAAGAGTCCATTATGTTTTGGGTCTAGCCAATCTTGCAGACTCCCCAGGAGACCTAAGTTTCATCATGGAAAGAGTCAATAATGTGTTCCAAGGTTCAGAACCTCAATTTTTACCCAAGGTCCCAGGAACAATTTCTTGTGACTCCTATGACTTCCATTTACTTGTAACTTGGGAATCAGAGAATCAAGTTCAAACTCTTTCTAAACTTATTTTCTCAAAATATTTTCCTGACAGATCCAGATGTAAAGTCCAAAATCTTTAAGATAATTTTTTTCCTTTTAATGTTAAATTTCAAGACTTGAAAAATTATTTCTTATGTAGCCATATTATTAGAAAGATATAATTAAGAGAGTAATACAAAACAGCAGAAAACTCCAAAATAATTTTATTTTTCTTCATCCCTAACAACCTATTTCTATGTTTGACTAACACAGGAGAGTGAACTTGTATTTAATGACTACATGGTAATCTGGGACAGGAAAGTAGAAAAGAGTTTCTAAAATATATTCATAAAGATAATGATGATGTAGTATAAGTTTAAGTAGATTTCAGAACTCATAACAGCTTTTCCTTTTGTTTAATTCTCATAATAGCCCTGAAAGGGTTGGCTAGGTGGATAAGCACAATTTTTTTCCTGCTTGTGCTCAATCACTAAGTCATAACCAACTTTGTGACCCTATGAACTATAGCCTGCCAGGCTCCTCTGCCCATGAAATGTTTCCCAGCATGAATGTTGGAATGGGTTGCTACTTCCTCCACCAGGGAATCTTCCCTGCCCAGGGATAACCTTGTGTCGCCTTCATTGCAGGTGGACTCTTTGCCACGTGAGCCACCAGGGACGCCTGTAAAACAATTTTGTTGTTGTGTAGTCGCTCAGTCGTTTCTGACTCTTTGCCAGTAATTATACTCAAACACATGGAAGAACTGTACAAAAAGATCTTCATAACCCAGATAATCATGATGATGTGATCACTCATCTAGAGCCAGACATCTTGGAATGTAAAGTCAAGTGGGCCTTAGAAAGCATCACTACGAACAAAGCTAGTGGAGGTGATGGAATTCCAGTTGAGCTCTTTCAAATCCTGAAAGATGATGCTGTGAAAGTGCTGCACTCAGTATGCCAGCAAATTTGGAAAACTCAGCAGTGGCCACAGGACTGGAAAAGGTCAGTTTTCATTCCAATCTCAAAGAAAGCCAATGCCAAAGAATGCTCAAACTACCACACAATTGCACTCATCTCACACGCTAGTAAAGTAATGCTCAAAATTCTCCAAGCCAGGCTTCAGCAATACATGAACCGTGAACTTCCTGATGTTCAAGCTGGTTTTAGAAAAGGCAGAAAAACCAGAGATCAAATTGCCAACATCCGCTGGATCATGGAAAAAGCAAGAGAGTTCCAGAAAAAAAATCTACTTCTGCTTTATTGACTATGCCAAGGCCTTTGACTGTGTGGATCACAAGAAACTGTGGAAAATTCTGAAAGAGATGGAAATGCCAGACCACCTGACTTGCCTCTTGAGAAATCTGTATGCAGGTCAGGAAGCAACAGTTAGAACTGGACATGGAACAACAGATTTGTTCCAAATAGGAAAAGGAATACGTCAAGGCTGTATACTGTCACCCTGTTTATTTAACTTATATGCAGAATACATCATGAGAAATGCTGGACTAGAAGAAACACAAGCTGGGATCAAGATTGCCGGGAGAAATATCAGTCACCTCAGATATGCAGATGATACCACCCTTAACGGCAGAAAGTGAAGAAGAACTAAAGAGCCTTTTGATGAAAGTGAAAGAGGAAAGCGAAAAAGTTGGTTTAAAGCTCAACATTCAGAAAACAAAGATCATGGCATCCAGTCCCATCACTTCATGGGAAATAGATGGGGAAACAGGAAACAGTGTCTGACTTTATTTTGGGGGCTCCAAAATCACTGCAGATGGTGACTGCAACCATGAAATTAAAAGACGCTTAGTCCTTGGAAGAAAAGTTATGACCAACCTAGATAGTATATTCAAAAGCAGAGACATTGCTTTGCCGACTAAGGTCCCGTCTAGTCAAGGCTATGGTTTTTCCTGTGGTCATGTATGGATGTGAGAGTTGGACTGTGAAGAAGGCTGAGCGCCAAAGAATTGATGCTTTTGCACTGTGGTGTTGGAGAAGACTCCTGATAGTCCCTTGTACTGCAAGGAGATCCAACCAGTCCATTCTAAAGGACATCAGCCCTGGGATTTCTTTGGAAGGAATGATGCTAAAGCTCAAGCTCCAGTACTTTGGCCACCTCATGCGAAGAGTTGACTCATTGGAAAAGACTGATGCTGGGAAGGATTGGGGGCAGGAGGAAAAGGGGACGACAGAGGATGAGATGGCTGGATGGCGTCACTGACTCGATGAACATGAGTTTGAGTAAACTCCAGGAGATGGTGATGGACAGGGGAGGCCTAGCGTGCTGTAATTCGTGGGGTCGCGAAGAGTTGGAGACCACTGAGTGACTGAACTGAACTGATACTCAAATTAAAAATACATAAAAGTGCAAAAGAAAAAGTTAATGGAAATGTGCAATAACTCAATATAGACAGAACAGCAAATAGTATAGACCTTCCTGAACAAAGTTTTGAAGAAAAGACACAAGGAGTTATGATGACTTGAGATGCTTACAGAGGGCAAAAGGATTATGAAATGAGTAATGGAAAATGTTGGGAAGACCAGCTCTGAACATGTAACCTTTTGCAGATCTGAGGACTGTGCAGTTTCTTCCTTGCTTTTATATATTTATTTTATGTATAATAAGACTCTTGAGAGTCCCTTGGACTGCAAGGAGATCAAACCAATCAATCCTAAAGAAAATCAACACTGAATATTCATTCTAAGGACTGATGCTGAAGCTGAAGCTCCATTACTTTGGCCACCTAATGCAAAGAACTGACTCATTGGCAAAGTCCCTGATGCTGGGAAAGACTGAAGTAGGAGGAGAAGGGAGTGAAAGAGGATGAGATGGCTGGATGGCATCACCGACTCAATGGATCTGAGTTTGAGCAAACTCTCGGAAAGAGTGAAAGGCAGGGAAACTTGGCGTACTTCAGTCCATGGTGTCAAAAAGAATTGGACATGACTTAGCACTGAACAACAACAACGCCTTATGAAATCAAGAGAAAACAGAATCTGGTCAACCCAAGTTCTTCCCAAGCACCACCTTCATCATTAGCACCAAAATACTTGCTATTTTCTGTTTTTCAGGCCTTGGCAAATTTCTTACTTTATTCCTAAAGACTCTTCCTTGAGATTTTTCTTCTGAAAGAAACCTCCTGTTGAAGTCTTCCTGATACCCCAGTTAAAAGCTTATGACTCCCTCCTATTTGTTCCCATTTTATCTGCCATCAATCCTGAATATTCATTGGAAGGACTGATGCTGAAGCTCCAATACTCTGGCCACCTGATGCGAAGAACTGACTCACTAGAAAAGACCCTGATGCTGGGAAAGATTGAAGGCAGAGGAAGAAGAGGATGACAGAGAATGAGATGGTTGGATGGTATCACTGACTGGATGGACATGAGTTTGAGCAAGCTCTAGGAGTTGGTAATGGACAGGGAAGCCTGGCATGCTGTAGTCCATGGGGTCGCAAAGAGTCGGACAGGATTGAGTAACTGAACTGAACTGATCTGCTTCTGCTCCACCATCCTAATACTAATTAAACTCTATCTGGGATTAAAGCACAAGGTAAACTTCACCTTTATTTGTCAGCATATTCTTTGAGAGCAAGGATGATATCTTTCTCAATTTTTACATTCCCTATTGCAGTTAGCATCATTGCCCTGCACATGTTAAGTGTTAAATAAATATTTCTCTATTAAAATACAAATGAATAAACGGGTTTGAAGATAGATCTCACTTATAAAAATAGTTGTGTTTGGAATGAAAAAACTTTAAGTCATGATTTTTAAAACTTGCTTTAAAAGAGCTGAAGTCTAGAACCAGCTCTTGATTCAGTTATAGAAAACTGATGCAGTTGAAAATAATAAATGATAAAACAAAGGCTTTAATTTTGTTTGCAAATTGTCCGGTTACAGCTTGACCATTAGGAACAAATAAACAGTTACTGTCAGCCCCAGTAAACTGTAAATGCTAACTAAATATAGCAATCTGAATGGCATTGCATTATGTAAATAGTATTGATTTTTTTGTGTGTTTGTATTAAGAGTAAATCACTGTTAGAAAATAGCCTTCCTAGTCAAGCATTCTAATTTAAACCTTATTATTTTAAATATCCCCCAGAGCAATCACATTATATTCCATTCATATATTCCAGGAGAGTATACTGAGCACATGTGCACACGTTAGCAAGCACACACACACACACACACACACACACACACACACACACACACACTATAATCCTGACAGTTTGCAGCTTGTCTGGTCTGATTATATAAACTCTTCTTAGGTCAAACCACACCCCCTCATTAACCCCCTCCGTTCATGCCCACTCAAGTTCTCTTGTGGAACACGTGCTGTCACTACCACAGGTTGGACACAATATCTGTTTTTGCACCGTCATTTGATTCTGATTTCCCTGGTGGGTCCAATGGTAAAGCTTCTGCCTACAATGTGAAAGACCTGGGTTCAATCTCTAGGTTGGGAAGATCTCCTGGAGAAGGAAATGGCAACCCACTCCAGTATTCTTTCCTAGAAAAACTATGGACGGAGGAACCTTATAGGCTACAGTCCATGGGGTAGTAAAAAGTCGAACACGACTGAGCGACTTCACTTTGATTTTGTAAACTAACTGTTGGTTCAACTGAAGGTAAGGAAGTTCGATAGTGATGAGCCTAGAAAGCTTGTTTCAGGTATTGGGGTTGGGGAATCCCATTTTGAGCTCAAACTGGATATATATGAGTGGGACAACAAGAAGCAACCCTCCTATGAACAAAACTAGGAAAATATTTTTTCCTATGCCTTCGAGGGTGGTGCAGGGATGGAAAGAAATGGCCTTTGCAGTTATTCAGTCACCAACCCCATGCATTTGTGCCAGCCTTGGATAGAGAGAGGCTGTTCACTCTTAGCCCTGAGATGCAGGAACACAGCCTCACTGCTTCGGTACCCAGAGGAAATGATGTTGAGGACTGAGATTGAGGACAAGGAGCTCCAAGTGCTTTGATGTTCTGAGGTGGGAGCACACACCCTGTAATGCTGAGTGTCTGGAGAAACGGCAGCCTTGGGCAGAGACTTTGATGTTCGTTGCTGTGCAGAGTCCAGGGACTCTGGGTACAAGGCCTCCCTGTCCTCCACATCTTCAATAATAGGAAATAGCCTTCATTTAGCCTCCCTGATCTTCACTGAGTTCCAGTGGGCAGATGGGAAGGGAGGGGGTGGGAGACCAGGGAAAAACAGTCAAGGGCAGCCTTAGGGCAAGGGCCTGTTTCCCCATCGGTGGATACACACAGTATCTTTGAACTATTTTGCAGAGCCTGAAATCCCCTCTGGGTGGAAGAAGTTAATGATTAATGACGGTATGCTGCCCACAAGCATGTAGACCCCAGATGAGCTGACCCTGAAGGTTGATGATGCAGCCTTCTGCTTACCTCACCACCAACCCATCAGAAGAATGTCCACACCTTGATAATTTTGGACATTTAATATAAAACTTCTCACTATCTTCCCCAAGTAAGGACACATCATTTTGATGGCATGAGCCTGCTGTGACCCTCTTTGCCTGGCAAAGCAATAGAGCTACACTTTTCTGTGTGCTAAGAAATCCCTTCAGTCGTGTCCAACTCTTTGTGACCCTATGGTAACTCTATCTAGAGGATTCTCCAGGCAAGAATACTGAAGTGGTTGCCATGTCCTCTTCCAGGGGATCTTCCTAACCCAGGATTGAACCTGTGTCTCTGTCTCCTGTATTGCAGGTGGCTCAGATAGCAAAGAATCTGCCTGCAATACAGGAGACTCAGGTTCCATCCCTGGACTGAAGAGATCCCCTGGAGAAGGAAATGATTACCCACTCCAGTATGCTAGCCTGGGAAATCCCATGAACAGAGGAATCTGATAGTCTATAGCTCATGGGTCACAAAGAGTTGGGCACGACTGAGTGCCTCTCACTGTGTTTCACTTCGGTATTCCATTGTGTACACAGGTGCGTGCATGTGTGCTCAGGTGCTCAGCCGTGTCTGACTCTTGTGACCTCATGGACCCTAGCCCACCAGGTTCCTCTGTCCATGGGATTATATAGGCAAGGATACTGGAGTGGGTTGCCATTTCCTCCTCCAGGGGATCATCCCAACCCAGGGATGGAACCTGTGTCTCCTGCATCTCCTTCACTGGCAGGTGGATTCTTTACCACTAAGTCACCTGGGAAGCCCCTGTGTATATTACATATATATATATATATTAAATATATATATATATTTATCCATTCATCTGTAGATGGACATTTAGGATGCTTCTATGTTTGGCTTTTGTAAATAGTGCTGCTATAAACACTGAGGTGCAGTAATGTTTTCTAATTAGAGCCCTCACAAGCACGGAAATTGAAACTGTAATCAGAAATCTTCCAGCAAACAAAAGCTCAGGTCCAGACGGCTTCACAGCTGAATTCTACCAAAAATTTTGAGAAGAGCTAATACCTATCCTACTGAAACTCTTCCAGAAAATTGCAGAGGAAGGTAAACTTCCAAACTCATTCTATGAAGCCACCATCACCCTAATACCAAAACCTGACAAAGATGCCACAAAAAAGAAAACTACAGGCTGATATCACTGATGAACATAGATGCAAAAATCCTCAGCAAAATTCTAGCAATCAGAATCCAGCAACACATTAAAAAGATCATACACCATGACTAAATTGTGTCCAAAATTCTTAAGGGCTCTAAGAATGCAGGCTTGGGAATAAACCACAGAAATGGCCATCACACAACTTTATTTGGACAGGCCAAATGATGAATCCTGGAAAGATTCTTCACATAACAGTAGTTGAAAGAACCACTGTCCTTGGGGAGAGAAGAGAAAGCTTATTATTTTGTACATTAGCATCTTTTATTATCTTCAAGCTCATTTGCACAAGGAGACTAGAAACCACTGGTGCAAATACAAGGAAAAGCCAGTCAATTTGGCTACAGGAAGAAATTTCTCATCATCAGCATCGACCAACAATCAGGAAAAATGCCTCAGGAAGTCGTGATCTTGCTCCCATTGGAAGTATATAAGCAAGAAGACAAATCTCATCAACAACGTACAATTAACTTTGAGCCCCACGGACGAGGGCTCATCTAGAAGTAAAGAAGACTCTCGTTCAGCATGACTCGAGAGAGGGAAAGGGCTAGTCAGTTGAAGCTACAAGGAAATAGACTTTAGCTCATTAGCAAGGGCTTATTACCAACAAAGCAGGAGGTCTTACAAGCCAGGGAAATAGCTCTTTATCACCAGGCATGTTCAAGCAGTGTTTAGCCAACTGCATAACAAGGTGGTTTTGCTTTGGATAAAATTAGAAAAATACCAGAGTACTGTGTGCAAAGTATTTTCTTAAGAGCTAACCCTCTTATCAGATGAAGCAACGCATAGAATTTCAGTCATGATTATGATGTGGACACCACTAATGATAACAGAAAAGAGTCCGCAGCATCACAGGCCTTCCACTGTTCTAGGCACTTCTCTTTTTAATTAGAATATAATTGCTTTAAAGATCATGTTAGTTTCTGTTATACAACATGAATCAGCTGTGCGCATATGCATATATATATATGCTGTAAGTATATATATTATATATATTATATATTACAACTTATTATAGATATATAATAAGTTGTAAGTTCAGTTCAGTCGCTCAGTCATGTCTGACTCTTTGCAGCCCCATGGATCACAGCACGCTCGGCTTCCCTGTCCATCACCAACTCCCAGAGCTTGCTCAATTCATGTCCATCGAGTCCTAAGTAAGTATATATAAGTGTATATATAAGTATATATAAGTAATCTGTAAGTGTGTGTGTGTGTATACATACATCCCCCCCTTCTTGAGCCTCCCTCCCACCCGCCGTCCCACCCCCTCTGGATGATCGCAGAGCAGCAAGCTGAGCTCCCTCTGCCACACAGCAGCTCCCGCTCGCTTTCCATTTTGCACGTGGTGGTGGATATATTTCAATGCTACTCTCTCAATTCGTCCCATCCTCTGCTCCCATTCTAAGTCACGTCATTCTAAGCACTTGAAATGTACTCACTCTTTGAATTCTCACCCATCCCTATGAGGTAAGCATCATCATTATTATTTGTTTTTCAGACGAGTAACTGAGGCACACAGAGTTGAATTAACTTGCTTTAAGCCTCATAGCTAATAATCGGGGTCACACCCAGCAAGCCCATGCTATCCACTGTCTTTAGTAACATGCCACATTAGCTACAGTGGAGCAGGGAGACTGAGAGACCCACCCATCTGCCTCAGCAAGCTTGAGATATCTCCAATAATCCAGGTCACCTCAGAGAGCAATTTGGACAAACTTGAATTTAAAAGATTGTAATGGCTCTTCTGAATCAAATTTCTCCATGAAGGAATTCACATAAATGCAAAACTCAGAAGACTTGGGCTCTATAGAGCAAAATGACCTTGTCTCCTTCCTTAGCTGGACCGTGTCCCCCAGGAGGGGCCATTCCTCAGCAGAGAGAAGACTCTGAGCTGCCTACAGAGAAAACACATTGCCTGTGGCCTCGCTTTCCCCCAAGTTCTCCAGGAAAAAGAAATTGCTTCATAGAAAAATCTCTCTTCATTTTGGGGTCACAGGTTAACAAAAAGGGAAGAAGTGAAGGGAGGGAGGAAAGAAGGGAAGAAGAAAGGACACAAAGAAATAAGGAACAAGAAAGATACAATGACAGACAGATACAAAGAATAGGAAGTGATGCATGATTCTGAATGCTAAATGTCAGTCCTCTCAGAGGGTGGTGAAAGGCAGACTTTACTCATGTAATGCTCTTAACTAGAATAGTTCCCTAATTCTACTCTCTCTTCTGTCTTTTGCTAGAACTGGGAAGACACATGAGCCAAGGGTCTTAACAAGAATCCACACTTTATTCCAAAGCTGCCATATGCTAGGCTTGAAACCAAACTCTGTAGCATATGTGCCCACGAGCAACTGACTGTGAATGATTACACTGAAACAGCCAGCACAGAACAGCTTTATGCATTTGTCTTCAGGAATTCCCAAAGCCTCTGTGGACATCATAAATCCCACCATCTTGCCTTGGTCCTCTTTGGGCACTACTTCACTCAATTCATAGACCCTGGGGCTATAAATGCTTTAAGCCCTCTAGGAATTTCTCATAAATTAATATAACCCAGCAGCTTTACCAACAGTAAACAAACACACAAGAGAAAATAGAGCAGGATATGAGAGTTGAAGGGATTTCAGAGACCATAAAATGTAACTTTCATTTTTCAGATGAGGAAATTAAGCCTCAAGGATAAAAAGTCACTAGGGTAGAAACTTGAATTTCTGATCACTATTCCATCATTTTGGGTTGAGTTTTTTTGTTCTGTCATTATTCCATATGATATGTAAGTCTCTCCAGAGCATTCCATGTTTTCTTTAACCCTTGCCTTATACAGACTATAAGGCACATAGCTTATATATACTGTATATATATCCTGCATATATCCTGTATATGTGTGTATATATATACATATATATATCCTGTATGTCTCCTGTATATCCTGATATATTCCTAATATACAGGCTCACAGATGAGATTCAGTCCATGTTGCTGGCCAGCCCTATGTGCCATCTATTTTGAAATAGAACAAAATTTACAAGATGTTTATTTGGCCAGAGATAAATTTCACCACAGAGGAACCCTCAGTTCTTGCTGATCTTTGTATGTTGCGAGTTTTGCTGAAGGTCTAAGCATGCTTTCTCAGGATGAATAGGTAATTCCTCATGCTTTTGATTCCAGGATAGGATGGATGATCTCTGATGCCTGCCTCTACTCAGTACACAGTTCTAGATAGAGCAGACTGTTCTCTCTCCTTGCTGGTTCCTCTTAACATTCCTACTCTCTTCTCTCTCTCTCTCTCTCTCCCTTCCTCCCTCATCTTCTTATCCTCTGTGCTTTATCTCTGTATCCACAAGTAAGCCTGAATGTCATCGTTTAGTCACTATGTCATGTCTGACTCTTTGTGACCCCATGGACTGCAGCATGCCAGGCTTCCCTGCCCTTCACTATTTCAGATTCATGTCCATTGAGTTGGTGATGCCATCCAACCATCTCATCCTCTGCCCCCTTTCTCCTCCTGCGCTCAATCTTTCTCAGCATCAGGGTCTTTTCCAGTGAGTCAGCTCTTCACATCAGGTGACCAAAGTGTTAGAGCTTCAACTTCAACATCAGTCCTCCCAATGAGGGTTGATTTCCTTTAGAATTGACTGGTTTGATCTGAATATGCTGAAGTAAATATTTCAATACATAGTGGAGGGCAAGGCTCAACTTAGACCTTGAGCTTAAATTGCACCTCTAATCATCCTTTCCAATTTTCTTTCTAATGAAGTAGGGGCAACTGTGAAGAATGCTGCTTACAGAGATAAATAATAGCATTTTTTTTATTTTAACCATAGAATTGTACAAATATCTATGAAATCTACTGATGCAATAGCATTAAATTTTAAATAAATGCATACCTACATGCATAATAAATGGATAGCTCACAGTAGAATTCCAATTAATATGTGAAGAAGGGAAAGGGGAAATCTAGAATCACCAGAAGGCAAACACCACAGTAAAACACATCAGAGATAAGATGCATGAGTTAGAGGAAGAGAATCTGAGGAGAAAGAGGACTTGCATAATCTCAAAATATCTCATCCAAGATATTTTTTCAATATCAAAAGAAAAGATAACAATTTTGCAGTGGGAACGCTTGAGAGATGCCAAGTCAACCAAGTGATCAAGGCAATCAACCCTCATGATGAGCTAGATTGACATCATGAACCCCTTGATATGGTCCATGGAAAACACTACATCATTTTCAGGGCATTCTTGGCAAAACACATAACCACTCCAATGTCACAAAACCGTTGCACAAATTCACACTGAAAGACATTCTGAAAAATAATTTATCAGTACTCTTTAGAAATGCCAAGGCCATGAAAGATGATGAAAGATTGAGAAACTGTTTAAAATTGGAGAGATCTAATGGAGAAGGCAGTGGCACCCCACTGTTGCCTGGCACTCACAGTACTCTTGCCTGGAAAATGCCATGGATGGAGGAGCCTGGTGGGCTGCAGTCCATGAGGTCACAAAGATTCAGACATAACTGAGCAACTTCACTTTCACTTTTCACTTTCATGCATTGGAGAAGGAAATGGCAACCCACTCCAGTGTTCTTGCCTGGAGGATCCCAGGGACCAGGGAGCCTGATGGGCTGCCGTCTATGGGGTTGCTCAGAGTTGGACATGACAGAAGCGACTTAGCAGCAGCAGCAGCAACAGATACTAACAACTAAGTGCAATGTAGAGCCTTGAATTGGATCTTAGAAGAATGATATTGAAAAATTTGGTGAATTCTGAGGAAACTGTAATTTAGTTAATAATATTGTACCAATGTTAACTCCCTGGTTTTGATAATTGAACTATAGTTATATAGTTATATAAGACATTAACACTGTTAATACCTGGTAAGGCATACAAGGAAACTCTTTGTGCTATTTTTGAAACTTTTTTCTAAGTCTAAAATTCAAAATAAAATATTTTTTAGAGTATTCTGCTTTGATTTTCATCCTGTCCTTGTACCTTGCATGTGTCTTCTAGAAGTATTACTGTACTTGGTCATCATACTAAGAAAATAGCAACTAGTTGCAACACTGATTTCTTGGAGAGTTCATAGCAAACTTGACAAGAAGGTTTGATTCTAATTATTTAACCCAAACTACTATGTATAGATGCCACGAAGGAAGATCAAACAAATAATAGGATTTATACTTAATACAGGCCTCTCGAAGCCTCAGTTTCTTATGATTGTGGGAAAAGCAATGCTTATAGAGAGAAGAGAAAGAATTCAGTCTTCACAATTCAGTTTACTTTGGAGTTAGATGTCCCTTATAACATTTATTTGCCTTTAAAATACATTCGTTGTTATCCCTTAAGCTCATAGTTTTTGTTGTATCTTGATTTCCATAGCAACAATCTTTACCAATAATAACATTTTCCAGGAATGTAATCCTTATGGTTGGCAAGAGTTATATTTCCAGAAAGATGGAGTAACAATGCAGCTGGGCTGTTTCTACAGTAAACTACATTTAGGATTATGTTGTAAAAAGAGGTGTGCATAATGGGAACTGTACTTCCGTTTCTTAGAAAAAGGCCAAAGATTATCCTACAAGGACAGAGAAACTCTTGATAACTATTTTTCATTGAGTGTCTTCTGGATGCTCGATACTTGACCTATATTATCATCATTAATTTCATGTCAGAATTTTGAGATAGCTATCATTATACTCATTTTTAAAACTGAGAAAACTGATATTTAGTCTAATAGGTAGTGGGAACCAATACTCAGATCCTGAATCCTCTGCCTCCAAACCACACAAATCTCTTCGTCATAACAGGAAGTCCAAGACATCAAAAGTCTATTATCTTTAGCTAGAGAGTCAAGATGCCTTAGCCAGGTGAATGCCTGAAAAACTATACACAGACTTTTGTCTGAGAATATTGATGATGTCATGTGTGCTAGCTGTGTTCGAATTATCTGAGCGCTTGCTTTTATCCAGCTGATATCGCAAGCAACAGTTCTGCTTCCTGTTCAAAAAATCCTAAGGGCATCAGGAAGGCAAACTTAATAAGCCCTCCTCGGGCCCCTTCCAGAGGAGTTGCCATTTACGCCGAGTCTTGAGAAAAGAGTTCTACAGCCAGAGAAGTGTAGGAACCACATTCCAAGCTGAGAAAACAACACGCACAAAGATACAAAGGCGGAACTCGGAAGAACTGCACGTAGACAGTATAGATCGAATAAAGGGACTCACGTGGTGCCTACACGCAAAAAACACAGAGATCAGTCACTGCTGATACCTGTAGAGAACCCGCAGTCTCACCAGAGAGACCCAACCTCCAAACAGGAAGCCTGTGAGTTTTCAAAAGAATAGCGAAAACGCATCTCTCGCTACCCTGTAAAATGCCCCTCAAGCATCTGACCCTCTCCTCACTCTTTTCTACATCTCTAGCATATGCGTGTGTGCTGAGTCGCTCCAGTCGTATCTAACTCTCCGCCACTGTATGGACTGCAGCCTTTCAGGATCTCTGTCCATGGGATTCTCCAGGCAAGAATGCTGGAGTAGGGAACCATTCTCGGCTCCAGGGACATCTCTAGCACGTTACTGCCTAATTTGAAAAATAAAAGCACCAAAAGCTGTCTACTTTCAATATTTATTTGATCAAAAACCTAATGGTATACCTTTTATTTTTTGTAGTGAAGATAGCCTACACATCTGTTATTCTTTTATCTTCGTTGCTGAGAGCAGGCTTCCCTCTAGCTGTGGCCAGGTGGGGGCTGCTCTTCTGCTGGAGGGTGGTCTTCTGGTTGTGGGGTGTCCCTCGCTGCAGAGCACAGGCTCTAGGCACACAGACTTCAGTAGCTGCCACATGTGGGCTCCAAGTCAGGGGGCTTCAGTAGTTGTGGCACGTGGGCTTTGTTGCCCTATGGCATGTAGACTCTTCCCGGATCAGGGATCGAACCCATGTCCCCTGCACTGGCAATTGGATTCTTATCCTCTGTATGGCCAAGTGAAAGTTGCTCAGTCATGCCGGACTCTCTTTGCAATCCCCCATGGATTATACAGTCCATGGAATTTTCCAGACCAGAATAATGGAGTGGGTAGCTGTTCCCTTCTCCAGGGGATCTTCCCAACCCAGGGATAGAACCCAGGTCTCCCCCAGGGAAGTCCTAAAGCTGTTATTCTTGCCAGCCAACTTCCTTGATCTAGGAGCCTGATTCAAGTGAAAGGATTTGCCATTTTTACTCTGAAAACTCTACCCTCGCTCATGTGTTATATCACCTTGAGCATCGACAGAACAAATACAGAATGGTGGGAAACAGAACTGCTGTTTATCTTTCACTATGTGTCTTAAGCACTGACCATATTTAGAGAATATTTATTGGATGCCCACTCTGCATCAGTGCTCACAGCTTCAGAAGAATCATCTTATTTAATCTTCACAACCACTCCAAGAGGAAGGTTCTAGGTTTACTGTCTTCAGTTTAGAAGAAGAAAGTGAGGCAAAAAAAAAAAAAAAAAAAGATTAAGCAAACTGTCCAAGAACATCAATAAGCAAGCAGAAGAACCAAGAATTTACCTGAACCATATCTGACAACATGCAGCTTCATGTATATCTGTCTGAAAGCCTTGACTGATTATCCTAGGTCTGAGGCATGACCCTGGACTCTGAAGACTGCCCTAGTTTTAGGTGAAATTGAGGATGACTGTCATAAATCTACCATACTCTAACCCCCATACAAATTTTAATATGAGTACTGTTAACTTCCTTTTAAAGAAATGTGTGATCAGTCAGGAGCAGCCATGGACATTTGGAGGATTCATTAAAAAAAAAAAAAAGAATGAGTTGCTCTAATGGGACATCTTCCCAATACAAAGAGGCCATCTGGCTAGGGCGCAAACCTGCTGGGACCCAGGCATCACTGCACGCTGGCAAAGAAAGCGAGATCTCACGTCCCCAAGGCTATCACAGGAGGAACACTGTGGGGAAGCAAAGTGAATGTGGGACAAAGGAAACATTTCAAGTGAAATGCTTCAATTCTATCTGTCTTTTACTTTACTCTCCTGCACAGCTGTGGGGCTAAGGACTTAAAGAGTTGGAGTAACTTGCCCAAGAAACACACAGTTAATATGTAACAGAGCAAGTGATCCCAAAAGCCTTCTATTTCCTCGTCTGTTGCTGTAATATCAGAATTGCCCTGCCTTTCATCTGATGCTTGCAACCTCACGGAAAAGCAGAGGGGGAGGCGCAGAAGCCATTCTGTTATGAGTAAGTCCTAGCGTGCTTCAAACCTCATTTCTCTCGCCTCTTCCCTCTCGTAATAGGGACATAATCCCTCCTTCTAATGGGTTTAAGTGATAGGTGTATTAGCATGATGAAGAGCACAGGGCAAGCTCAGGACACAAAAACTCAAATTGACGTTTGGATTCTGATAGAGCCATATATCCCTCATTAGTGTACATCTTGGAAAAGAAAAAGAGTGAGATTAGAAAAGTAAGGAGGAAGAAGAGGATCAAAATTAGGGAAAAAAATAGCAAGGAAAGTAGGAAGGAGACAAAGTAAACGCATTGACCAAGGAGCACCCAACCAGCTGAAGCTCTCCCAGGACCTCCCATCCTCCCCCTCCTCATCGTTACACTCTCTTCTCCTCTCCGGGATAAATCTAAAACCTCCTCTCTAGGGAGTTCCAGGAGCCATCTTTACTCATTGCATGAAATAGTTAAATAAAGCCTTGTTGAGATAATGGTTGAGCAAACGTTTGGAAAATATGGGATATACTTTGAAAACTATAGTTTGTAAAAAAGAAGAATGGGCCAGAACTAGGGTTACTTGAAGCCAGACTATGCAACAGCACTGTGGAAGACCGTATTCATCAGAGTTCTCAGTTACAAAGAGTAGAACCTGGCTCTGGTTGATTAAAGTAGAAAATAAACATATTAAAAAGCTATTGGGAAGATCACAGATTTGCCAGGAGTCTGGACAACCAAAGTTTGAAAATGAACAAGAACAAAAGATGGCAGCTCTCATCACTGCCACCAGAATTCTGGTGAGTGAGAATCTTCTGGTTAATGAGGAAGCCATGTAGGCTTGGCAAGAAACATTTAAAGATCAGCAAAAGTAGATTATCAAGTTCAGACAGTTCTCTTCTCCTTTGGCACAGATTGGAACCAAAAATGACAGCTCCCACTAGTGTGACCTCTTTTATGTTCTAAAGGAAAGGTCACAAAGCTCCAGCTGGGAAATCAGAAGCCTTCAATTGCAAGTGCATTGTGGCCACTAACCGTTTGGCTGGTGACCCTGAGAATCACATAAATTCGGTCCCGTCCAAGTTCTGCATTTTCCAGGTAGTGACAGTAACCCCCAACCTATCCTTGCACAGGGCTGCTGTGAGAAGTAAATGGGAAGAAAGATATGAATGGTCTTGAAAAGTCATAAGCCTCTTCAAAATGCTAAGAATCTTCCTCATGATCATTAGTTTTAAATTATTACTAGAAAGTGATACTGTTGTTGCTGTTGTTCAGTCACTAAGTCTTGTCCAACTCTTTGCCACTCCAAAGGACTACAGCATGCCAGGTTCCTCTGTCCTCCACTGTCTCCCAGAGTTTGCTCAAATTCATGTTCATTGAGTCAGTGATGTTATCCAACCATTTCATCCTCAGTCACCCCTTCTTTCTTTGCCTTCAATCTTTCCCAGCATCAGAGTCTTTTCCAATGAGTCTGCTCTTTGCATCAGATGGTCAAAGTATTGGAGCTTCAGCTACAGCATCAGTCCTTCTTTACCACCAGACACATCCACAACTGAGCATCGTTTCTGCTCTGGCCCAGCCAGTTCATTCTTTCTGGAGCTGCTAGGAACTGCCCCCCACCCTTCTCTAGTATCATATTGGACACTTTCCGACTTAGAGGGCCCACCATCCAGCATCGTATCTTTTTGCTTTTTCATGCTTCTCATGAGGTTCTCGCAGCAAAAATATTAGAGTAGTTTGCCATTCCCTCCTATGGCGGACCACATTTTTGTCAGAACTCTCCACCATGACTTGTCCACCTTGAGTGGCCCTGAATGGCATGGCTCATAGTTTCATTGATTCCTGTAAGCCCCTTTGACTGTGACTCATGAAGGGGAGAAGGTGATATAGCACATGTCAAAAGCAGTCTCAAGGACAGTCACCCCAGGGTCAAACTATGGCTCCACCTCTTACCAACCTGGTGGCCTTGGAAAAGCCTCGTTAACTTTTTGAGCCTTAGTTTCTTCATTTAGTATGTGGGGAGAAGATGGACTTTTCCACAAAATTAGCAGAAAAATCAAAAGAGATATTACTTGTGATGAGAAGTGCCTGGGACTCAAAAGAAAAAAAAAACATAGTAGACATTATTAATCAAAATATGCATTAGTAATAGTAATAAGAATAGATCAAGCTTCATCTTCCCTAGTTACTACTAATCCTCTCATCACCTATGGAAATTGATTACGTTTGATTCTAGAACACCTCTTGAATTATTGTTTGGAAATGAAGTGCAGTCACTCAGTCGTGTCCAACTCTTTGCGACCCCATGGACTGTAGCCTATTAGGCTCCTCCATCCATGGGATTTTCCAGGCAAGAGTGCTGGAGTGGATTGCCATTTCCTTCTCCATATTGTTTGGAACTAATACCTATTTTTTATTTATATTTTGTTGCTGTTGTTGTCATGGACTCACCATCCCTTAGAGTTCTGCTTGACAGGACTGATTTTCACCACAACCAAGAAAGCTAAAAGCCTACAAGAATCCTTGCCCTTCTTCTGTATCCATCACAGCAAGTATAGGGTTACTAGGGGTTGGAGACTTGCTGAAGCATAAGGCATCCGACCTTGTCAGGAACCCTCGGGCTTTTGCCAGTACTTCTGCTGGTCTCTGCACACAGCCGTCCATGGAAAAGTACTGCCCAGACGCTATGAATTATTAATCTCATCATGACATCAAATACCCAGTAGATAAAAGGAATCAGTGGCCTCCACAATGAGATTCTCAGAGAAAGCCAAGAGTCTGTGATATCCTTTGACCACAATCAAGATTTTTCTGTGCCCCCTGGGGAAGAGGACAACCTCCCTTATTCTCAGCTGCCTCATACACATAACTCGAGAGCCATCAAGTGCTATAAAATACAGCTGATTCCTTTAGGGGGCTGATCTAACCCCTGTTTTCAGTTGATGATGCCACACCAACTTTAAATATTTCTGTTTTGAGTTCAAGAGAACTGGAGCATAAGAAGGGGGATGCAAGGTCTTTTCAGTTTTCTGTTTTCCCTTCAAGGACCAGTTGCTGGATCCAACCAGATGGAAATTGCCAGAGAATAGAAAATGATTGACACATGGAAAATTCCAGTGGTAAACGTCCATAGGTCATATTCCATGCTAATCAACAGGGCTTTCAGCCAAGTTCTTGGTAAAGCTAACCTTTGAAAGAATTCATTTTTTTTTAAGTCAGAGAGAAAAAATGGCAGGACAGAAAGATCGTGGCTCAAGAAATTTGAGCTCTGTAGCCTTGAGCTTTCTTTCCAAAGCATTTAGTGAGCATAGGTACTCTGGAGTATACAGACATCCCCACCAGTGAAAACCACCTACCACTTACATAACGCCAAGTGCATTATCAGATTCTGCTAGGTGGTTCACTCATAATGTCTAATTTATCTTCACAACAACCAAAGGATATAGGGTTTCTGACCCTACTAAGCTTTTGAGGAAACTGATGTTTAATAATAAGAAATGCAATGACTAGGATCAGCAGAGTTGGAATTTAAACCTAGATTCATTTGAATCTAGACATCCTTAAGAAACATAATTTAGCAGGAGAGCCTGACTGCTAGTGCCCAAACAATACACGATTAGCAAGACAGAATTAAATCTGCAACAGCTAGAGAGTGTCTGAAACTGTAGGGAGGGTATAGAGTGAACAACGGCTCTGGTTTTCCAAGACTGATGAGTCTCTCAGGTTGCAAAAATGTCAGTGCTAAAGCTGGAGCCATCTGAGATAAACCAAGATAATTAACCACCTCAGATGTACAGGACCTGGTACTAAAGGACAGCTTGTATCCAGGTGAGAGGTTTGACCTTTGTCCTGTAAAGAACAAGGTGACTGACACAGACACATGTCTGTTTTGAAATGGGAGGGAGACATAGATAATTCTGGCTGCTGGGTGTATAACAATTAGAGACGATGAGAGAAGGCTTGAAAAAGAAGGGAAAACTAGGAGAAGGGCATGAAGAGGTAGGAAGCGAAAAAATGGCATTTCCTTTTAGCTGGAACACTTCAGTTCTAAGATTAGACTTTTCAAACAATGAAATCCAATCTCCTCAAAACAGAAGTCTACGTGATATACTGACTAAATAGACTAGAACATTTTAGTCTATAATCCCGTATTTACTTGTTTTGGGTTGAAGTATATTCTCCACCATCCTCAGTTCAGTTCAGTTCAGTTCGTCGTTCAGTTGTGTCTGACTCTTTGCAACCCCATGAATCACAGCACACCAAGCCTCCCTGTCCAACACCAATTCCCGGAGTTCACGCAAACTCATGTCCATTGAGTTGGTGATGCCATCCAACCATCTCATCCTCTGTCGCCCCCTTCTCCTCCTGCCCCTAATCCCTCCCAGCATCAAGGTCTTTTCCAATGAGTCAACTCTTCACATGAGGTGGCCAAAGTATTGGAGTTTCAGCCTCAGCATCAGTCTTTCCAATGAGCACCCAGGACTGATCTCCTTTAGGATAGGTCTCCCTGCAGTCCAAGGGACTCACAAGAGTCTTCTCCAGCACCATAGTTCAAAAGCATCAGTTCTTCAATGCTCAGCTTTCTTCACAGTCCAACTCTCACATCCATACCTCCCTTTAAAAATTGAAGTCCTAATCCATAGTACCTGAGATTGTGACATTATTTGGAAATAAGGTTGACTCACTGTACATATAATTAGTTAAGATAGGGTCATATAGGCTTAGAGTGGACCTCTAATCCAGTATGACTAGGTCTGCATAAGAAGGCAGATTCAGGGAAGATGTGGTGGCAAAGCAGACACTGGAATTACACAGCTGCAAGTCAAAGACAGTCCACAAAACCCCCAGAGCTAAGAAGAGGCAGGAAAAGACTCCCCTACATGTTCCAAAGGGAGCCTGGCTCTGCTGGCACCTTGACTTAGACAGACCTTCTGGCCTCTAGAACTGTGAGACAATTCCTTTCCTTTTAAGACACCCATTTTGTGGTATTTTGATACAACATCCCTAGGAAACTCAGTTCTGACTGGCTCTTGGCAATCCCATGGACTATATACACCACTAGGCTCCTCTGTCTATGGAATTTTCCCAGCAAGAATACTCAAATGGGTAGCCATTCCCTTCTCCAGGGGTTCTTCCTGACCCAGAGAGCAAGCCTGGATCTTCTGCATGGCAGGTGGATTTTTACCATCTGAGCCACCAGGGAATCCCCAGGAAAGTAATCCAGTAGACCAAATAGGCACAGACTTTGTTTTACCAATAAGATGTAGAATGGAGATAGGGCAGAATGTCAAAAATCTGCTGAGAATCTTCTAGAAAGCAGGTTCCAAGCAGATTGCTGTCTTGGGACTTTTTCAGTGAATCATGACAACAGTCCCCCTAACAATCCAGGGGGATTTTTAGGTGGGAAATTGAGACCCAGAAGGAGGTGTTAGCTCATTCACTACTACACAGTTAGGAAGTAGCAGACCCTGCGTTTGAACTCATGTGTATCTGACTTCAAATTCCTCCCTTGAATTTCCTAAAGGGAGTGACAGGGAAGCCAAGGCATTGAGCCAGCTGGCACTAGAGAACCTGGCAGAGTGCTAGTAATTTACAAAACATGAGCAAACACAGTTTTGAGGGTACTGGGGTTGGAATGGGAGGGGCAGACAGAAGGACTTCTTGCCCTCTGGCTGTGACGCTTATACACGATGGCATCTTTATCAGCAGGACTGGCCTCTCATCCTCCTTTGGGCTCTGGAACTCAGTGGGAGGCAGGGACAAAGAGTGTTAAGAGAGAGTTGAGAAGTCTTTTCAGAAGCTTCCAGGCCTTATAACGAAGAGATTTCTTAATTACTTTCTAGACGAACATCTGATTAGAAATACATTTGCAAGCCCCACCTGCCATGGATGTCTTCTGTTTTTAAAGTTGATGTTCGAAGAATGTTAAAACCCTAATATATATCTTCATCTCCCGTGGAAAACAGAACAATGATTATTTCGGGCCTCAGGAAGTTGTGATCCAGTCGCAGAATTCATCATTACCCTTATATAATCCAGGAGAACAAGGAATAGACCCGATGAGAAATCTCAGAGGAAAACATTCCGCCTGCAGAATCAGCCTGAGTCATTGCTCCAACTGAGAGGCTGCATTTAAATCAGGATTTAATTTTTTTAATTTCAACCAATGACCCTATCACCCTGACAATGAGGCTGTCATCTTTAGAGATGAGCCAGTATGTTTTTCTCTCTGTGTTAAAGATTTTTTTGCCATAATATTCATAGCATAGAGGCAAGGCCCAGGGACTGAGGCCAGGAAATATTATGCCAGTCCCCACTGTGTGACTTAGTACATCATGTTCTTCTCTGAGTCTCAGTTTCCTCATCCAGAAAATTACATTTTTTATTTTGATTAATTTATCTTTCCTCTGGTTACACTTCCCTGTCACTCCCTCCTTTATCCCATCTTCTTTCATTTTCACCTCCCCCGGTTTCCATTGTCATGATGGAGACAATAGAAATTGAGAATTTGGTGACCAGATATAGGAAGGAGCCAAATTCATTCATTCATTCATTCATTTTATTGAGCCTTATATGTCTCAATCAAGTGCTAAGTTTGTCTCGTAGTGCTAGGAACTATGACAATAGAGCATCACTTCAGGCCACTAGGATCCTACAGTTCTAGTGAGGAGAGAGAGAAATAAATGGTTAAATTCTGAAAGACATGGGAATACCAGACCACCTGACGTGCTTCTTGAGAAATCTGTATACAGGTCAGGAAGCAACAATTAGATCTGGACATGGAACAACAGACTGGTTCCAAATAGGAAAAGGAGTACGTCAAGGCTGTATATTGTCACCCTGCTTATTTAACTTCTATGCAGAGTACATCATAAGAAACACTGGGCTGGAAGAAGCACAAGCTGGAATCAAGATTGCCGGGAGAAATATCAATAACCTCAGATATGCAGATGACACCACTCATCGCAGAAAGTGAAGAGGGAGCTAAAAGGCCTCTTGATGAAAGTGAAAGAGGAGAGTGAAAAAGTTAGCTTAAAGCTCAGCAATCAGAAAACGAAGATCATGGCATCTGGTCCCATCACTTTATGGGAAATAGATGGGGAAACAGTGGAAACAGTGTCAGACTTTATTTTGGGGGCTCCAAAATCACTGCAGATCATGACTGCAGTCATGAAATTAAAAGACACTTACTCCTTGGAAGAAAAGTTAATACCAACCTAGATAGCATATTCAAAAGCAGAGACATTACTTTGCTGACTAAGGTCCATCTAGTCAAGGCTATGGTTTTTCCTGTGGTCATGTATGGATGTGAGAGTTGAACTGTGAGGAAGGCTGAGCTCTGAAGAATTGATGCTTTTGAACTGTGGTGTAGGAGAAGACTCTTGAGAGTCCCTTGGACTGCAAGGAGATCCAACCAGTCCATTCTAAAGGACATCAGCTCTGGGTGTTCTTTGGAAGGAATGATGCTAAAGGTGAAACTCCAGTACTTTGGCCACCTCATGCAAAGAGCTGACTCATTGGAAAAGACTCTGATGCTGGGAGGGATTGAGGGCAGGAGGAGAAAGGGACGACAGAGGATGAGATGGCTGGATGGCATCATGGACTCGATGGACGTGAGTCTGAGTTAATTCCGGGAGATGGTAGTGAACAAGGAGGCCTGGTGTGCTGCGATTCATGGAGTAGCAAAGAGTCAGACATGACTGAGCGACTGAACTGAACTGAACTATTATATGCAAGGGAACACTGAAATATAATGGAAGCAGTTATTACAGGGCTTTAGCCAGCCCATTTGGGGCATGAAAAGCTGTCGAGAGGAGGGAAATCTGGGGAAAAGAGGGAGAGAGATATATTCTAGAAATAAGGAGGACTGAAAATAAGAAAAAGTTCAAGAGCTCAGTATTTCTAAAGTTACAGGGCATGTGGCAAAAGCAGAAGTTGTTGATGCTCAGCTCTAAGTCTTGTTCAATTCTGCAACCCCACGGACTGCAGCATGCCAGGCTCCTTTGTCCTCCACTCTTTGGAGTTTGCTCAAATTCATGTCCACGGAGTCAGTAATGCTATCTAACTATTGCATCCTCTTCCACCCTTTTCTCCTTTTGCCTTCAATCTTTCCCAGCATCAGGGTCTTTTCAAATGAGTTGAGACTTTACATCAGATGGTCAAAGTATTGGAGCTTCAGCATCAGTCCTTCCAATGAATATTCAGGACTGATTTCCTGTAGGATGGACTAGTTGGATCTCCTTGTAGTCCAAGGGTCTCTCAAGAGTCTTCTCCAACACCACAGTTCAAAAGCATCAATTCTTTGGCACTCAACTTTCTTTATGGTCCAAATCAGAGGAAAAGAGTCAAACGGCAAAATGCCTTATGGGTCTTCCTTGTCTAGGAAAATGAGTGACTTACCAGTCATGGTTCACATAATCACTTTGGTGATGCTGCCATTTCCAACTGTGAGTCCAGAATTGTCCTGTCCTTGAGCATGCAGGACATCATTGAGAAGAGTGATAAGAGCTACTGCATGATGTTCCAAAGGACTAGAACCAACTGATAGCAACTACAGAAAAGTAAGAATTTTAAACAACCAATGTTATTGCATTGAAAGAGGATGCCTAAGGGAGCAATAAATTCTCCATCAATGACTGGTCTATCACGTGCTAGAAATGCATCGTGGTTGTACAGTATATGCTATAAAATCTCTTCCAAACCAGAGAAGCTTAATCTGTGTCCATTTTCCTTCTCAGTGGACATTAACTGAATCACTTATAAAAGAGAACACAGACTAAACTGATGCCACTTCTGAGAGTCTTCACAAACGTCTTTTTTTTTGTAGTCTTTCTTCCCCACTTACCCAATATGGGATCCATCTTCAGAAGCTTTCTATCCATGAGACAAGTTGTATTTATCTAACAATTTCTGCTGCTGCTAAGTCACATCAGTTGTGTCTGACTCTGTGCAACCCCTTAGACGGCAGCCCACCAGGCTCCCCCCGTCCCTGGGGTTCTCCAGGCAAGAACACTGGAGTGGGTTGCCATTTCTTTCTCCAATGCATGAAAGTGAAAACTGAAAGTGAAGTCATTCAGTCATGTCTGACTCTTAGCGACCCCATGGACTGCAGCCTACCCAGCTCCTCCAACCATGGGATTTTCCAGGCAAGAGTACTGGAGTGGGTTGCCATTGCCTTCTCCATCTAACAGTTAAGTAACTTTTTATTTCAAGAGTACAAATTCAACAGCAGTATTGTGATTTAACTAGAGACTTCTTAATATTGAAACTAGTCTAACCATCTGGGGACTTAAGATTGGAAACCTCCAGAGAATATAATCTCCAAGGTCCCCTCCAGCAATGAAGTAGGGATGTGAGTGAGAGAGAGGAATGAGAAGTCTGATCCCCTCAGGATTTCGAGGACATGTTCTAATAAAAGAAAGCACAAAGGAGTATGTATGTACTTCAGTTAGGAGGGCGAGCCATTGAGAGGGACGATGTCAAGAACAGTGTGGAGAAGAAAGAAGCATGGGGTTAGTGGACAGGGGGTGGGGTGCATGGATATATAGCTCTGGCTATGGACTGATTACTGTTTGGCAAGTATTTCACCTCTCTGAGTGTCATTGCCTCTTTTGTGTATCAGGCCACTGATTCTTAACTTGAAAGTGCCATTGAAAGGTGAAATAAAACACTGCTAACTATCCTTATAAAGGATATATATAAGGATATCCTTATAACTATCCTTATAAAACACAACTAACTATCCTTGGCATGCAGCAGGTTTTCAAAGGACAGTGGCATAAGACAAGGATGCTTCCATCAAGAAGTTTAGACACCAAGGAGCACTTTAATTTGTTTACTGTGCGGAAAAAGGAGAGTCTTTATTGCTCTAATGACAGTTAGATGACTTCAGGAGCTGCCTAGGGATAGTGTGCAGTTGTCACTGTAGATAATAAAAGCAGAACAGAGAGGAGAATTAATGAGGAAATCAGACAAATCCAAAATGCTGGGCCATCATCTGTCTGGACTGCATCAATGCAGGGGAGGGAGGGAATGACGTAAGTGTTTATTTCTAACTCTCTCTCAGAATGCTGAGTGTTTGCAGTCTGGCTTCTGCATTTAGAGCTCCCAACACACCTTGACTCCAAACTGCATCCCTTTTAAAATCTTCTGTTGCTGTTGCTGTTGGCCTGAATCCCTAAAACACCTGTGTGCATAATTATGTTCCTGGAGTGTGGGTAGGAAAGTAATAATCATATGCTCCCCCAGAACTAGGAAATGTGGCACAGAGATTGTCCTCCTAAGAGTTAAACCAAAAGGTCAGTAGCATTAAAATAAGATATGTCAAGTCAGCTCCCAAAGACAAGGCAGCAGGATGCGGGCTAAGCTCAATGAAGATATTAAGGTGTCTAGGGAAAAATTATTTTGATCAGAAGGAAACTAACCAGCTTGGAAACAGAGAACCACAGAGGCAATGGGTCCAGTGTGATCCAAGCCCTCTCCAAGATCACGTTGCTTATCCAGTGCATTGGAATCACCTTGAGGACAAAGCCGCAAATTCCTCACGTGGCTCATGAGACTGTACATCATTCACCCCAGCACGCTTCTCCCCATCTTCCTTCCCCTCTTCAGTCCACTCTCTCCCCAGCCTTCTTGTTGCTTATGCAGTGTCTGTTCTCTCGCCCAGGGCTTGTTTTTTTCCTAAACTTGGCATGGCTTCCCTGCCCCTTCACTTCATGCTTAAATTTAACTCTACCTTATCCTTGAACATCTTGTTTAAAATCAGGCCTACAGGGATTTCCCTAGTGGGTCAGTGGTTAAGATTCTGTGCTTCCAATGCAGGGGGCATAAATTTGCTTCCTGGTTGGGGAACTAAAATACCACATGCTCCTCAACCAAAAAAATAAAACACAGCCAACAAAGAGTCGGGGACCCAGAACATGCTTATAGCTTGTGAAATGACCAGACATTGTCCTGGGACCTAAGAAAGCAAGGCAGAAAGAAACAAGCAAAAACCTCAGGTGCAAAAGCTAACAAACATGCTAGGAAGGACTGGCTTAAAAAGTTGAAGGAGAGGTTCAGTCTGGACGACATAAATGGGTGAAATATTCAGTCTCACAGATTGTGAAACTGCAGCAATATTTCCTGAGCAAGGAAGAAAGTCATCCAGAAGAAGCTTATTTATTGGAGTAAGGTTTCATAGTTATGAATCTGGCTTGCTAAAGCAAGTGAATATCTCCTAGAATACTTATTCACTGTGTCATTTAAATCTACTTAGTAAATTTTTTAAATTGTTTTCCCCCAGCCTCTCATTTTCTGAGACTTTAATCCTAGAACTGAGGTTTGTGAAGTCATTGGGTCTTTAAGAAAGAGAAAATGATAACTCAGATTCATTTCAATTTGGCAGAAGCATCCCAGACAGAAGTTGGCGATATCAGATGATCCTGTGACTCTCAGATTCAGTAAATGCCCTTTTCTCTGACTGCACTCTCACTAAGAAAGGTTCTGATTATAACTTGGCTGTTCCCACAGTTCTCTAGTGAAAGAAAGAGCTGGAAATGTGGACCTGGACTTTCTGTCTTCCTATGTCAATGTATTTTTCACTGTGTGTGTGTGTGTGTGTGTGTGTGTGCACGCACGCACGCACATGCGCATCTGTGTGTGATACCCAAAGCACTACTGAATAGTTAATTTGTGGTTTTGTATGGTTTTGTATGTTTGAGTCTGTCATGCTATAGCAAGAAGCTCACTTGAGCACCTTGATGGAGATAGGAAGGATAAGCCTATGGAACTTACATCAGGGAAAAATAGAAGGAGCGGGGAGGGGATGGGCTTTCTTGGTTACCAGATTCTGGTTGCCTCCTAATTACCATCTGGTTCTATGTGGATCATCTGGGGAAACATAAAGAATGTGGAAAGTGTGTGTGTGTGTGTGTGTGTGTGTGTGTGTGTGTGTGTGTGTTTCACTATTCTGGAATTTTCTTTGGGTAACCAGAACTGGGAGGAAAATGTAGTTGGAATCCGGTAGGATACCACCAGACCTAGAGAGGAAGAAGAACAGTCCATTTTCCAGTTCAGTCCCTCTGAGGAGCTGGGGTTTGAAGAATGGGCCTGAGAGACAGACTCCCAGGATCCAAAGCCCAGGGCACCCGTGGTCAGTCTTGGTGCAGGGGGAATACAGCCATTCTCCTCCAAAGGACACCAAGAGTCGAACAAGAAACTGGACCAGTGAACAATCCAGTAGGCAAAGCTTGAGTCAATAATAATTCAAAGGTCAAAAATGAATAGTGATGCAAGTATCTGAGAATCTAAAGATTTTGACGCATGTTACAAATGAACTGGCATCTCACTTATCCTTCTCTTCCCTCACTCAGCATGCAGACACATCCGGATTCTGACTTTGCACGTTGCGTGTCGCTTGACACCGCTTTCTGATGCCAAAAGCACAATGACCTGAGAAAATGATATTGGTGGGATCATTTTTGTTTTTTCAATACTAGGACCTTGCCCTCCTTTTTTCAGTTCCTATTTATTGAGTGTCTACTACATGCAAGAATATTTCAGGAATTCTCTAGAAATAAATATATGAGATTCCTGCCATAAAGTGAACTCATGTAAGTAGAAGGAATGCATCATGATTGGATGATGGTAAGAATGCAATCCGTGCTTAATTCTATGTGGAAGAGTTTTATAAAGGTGAAAATAAGTATAGGTGGCAGGTTTCAGGAGAAGAGGTCAGAGGAGATGGTGTACAACTTTAGGAATAAAAACAGAATGTTGAGAGACTTCCCTGGTGGCCCAGTGGTTAAGACTCTGCGATTCCACTGCAGGGGGCATGGATTCAATCCCTAATCAAGAAACTAAGATCCCACATGCCCCACAGTATGGCCAAAAAGCCAAGAAAACAAAAACCAAAAGAACCAAAAAATAAAAGCCCAAAAGTTCAAGTCCTTTGGACTTTTAGGAATGTCCCAGAATGATGACAGGATCTAAAGTCAACAATCAAGTTCTAAGAAGTCTAAAGTCGTCACACATCAGTTCCTTCCCTAAAGTCCAGAGTCTTATTATTTCCATCACTTTCTTTGTAGGAGGTGAAAATAAAATCCTACATTCAAAAGAGATCCTGGTGCTCATCCTTGACAAAACACAAAAAAGCAATTGATAGACTTAAAAAAAAAAAAAAAAAACACATGATTCAGAGAGCAACTGGTGCTTGGCAGAGACCATTCAGAAGAAGATTGGAAAGAAAGAAGTCTCTGGGACCTATGATAAGAAACCAACATGAGGACAGGAAACAGCTTTGGCTTGAGAGGGAGCCCTGGGGATGAGCAATGGATAAGTCCAGGGGCCCTGGATAAATCCTACTAAGTCCATCTCCTAGGGCTGCTGCTGCTGCTGCTAAGTCACTTCAGTCGTGTCCCACATCCCTGGGATTCTCCAGGCAAGAACACTAGAGCGAGCTGCCATTTCCTTCTCCAATGCATGAAAGTGAAAAGTGAAAGGGAAGTCGCTCAGAGAACTCCAAAGAAATATTGGAGTGAAATCACTGCCCCGCATTCTGAGGATGCTCACTGCTCACCCTTGGACCAGGGCGTTCGGAATCTTGCTATAATCCCTGAAGGCTCCTGCTTTGTTTCCTACTCCAACATTTTGAAAACCTTTCACCCACACTTCTGGACTTGGCCTGTTGCCATAGCAGAGCCTCGTTGGCTGTTTAATGATGAGCTAATGAGGTCTCTAAGCATCCTAAAGGAACGTTTTTGGCCTGCAGCTTTCCCTTTAAGGAGGGGCCTTTGAATCCAGGTCTGCATCAAGCATGAATCAAGCTTTCTGTCTGTGTCTGATGAAATCCACCTCCGTATCCCTCATTCCTGGGGGGATTTTCTCCCTGTGTTACACCTGCAGAACACTATCTTCTTTTCTCTGACAAGCTTGGATACATGATTCCTATTTTCAGCCTCCCAGGTCCCACGTTCCCTAGTTTCAAAAGTGCCTGGATGCTGGACTTTTAAAAATGTGTTTATCTCCTCATCCAGACTGTTGAGGAGGAGTTGCGAGAAGAAGGCGCAGCCACGGGGGCCTAAGCAAATCCGAGTAAATCTTTAAATTGCTTCTGCAGTCATCTGGGTTTTCTTTCATTACCGTCGCAGACGCTGCCTCTCTCCCCTGCTGACCTTCATTTTGGAAAGGAAGACAGAACGGTTTTCAGAAGGCATTAAACCTTTTCCTTCCACACAGACTTGAAATAGATGGGGAGCATTGTCAGTTCAGAGAGAACTCGGTCTGGCTTCCCTGCCTGTCCTGGGGACTGCCATCTTCCCCAGCTTGGCTCCCAGGAGATTCCTCCCTTTCCTGGCCTCTCTCCTCCTCCCCCAGGAAGCAGGGCCAAAGTTTCTCCTACGAGGATTCTTGAGGATTTTTGCATTCCCCTCACGGGTGGCTGCAGGCACCTGGTTATCTCCTTATCAGCAGTCTTCTTAGAGCATGGCTCTCTTGCTCAAAAAGCAGAAAAAAAAAAAAAAGGCAAAACCTTAGCTACAGAGGCAGGAAGGGCTGGCCACATACCCAAGGATCCAGGATATGAGGGTTTCTGTTCAGATTCAGCTCTGACACTCATTCCTTAACTGGGGCACGTATGCTGATCAGGTGATGCTTTCATTTCTTTCCCTGTATAATTGAAGGTGGCAATAAAGGAAATTACTAATGAACAGTAAATAAATAGTCAGTGAGAATATGGGCGAGACCCAAATGTCATGAAATTTGTGCAAGCTACTATACAGATCCATTGTTGGCATATAGGGCATAGGTGACTAGAGTCTAGGAAACCATGGTCTGCAAAGATGCTCCTAAGTTACCTTCCCTCTCTAAATTCCTCAGGGTCGACCGTACAATGCTCGTGTGTGTTCAGTTGCTCAGTCATGTCCCTGCAGGCACCTGGCTATCTCCCCCTTTTGCAACCCCATGTACTGTAGCCCATCAGGCTCCTCTGTCCATGAGGTTTTCCAGGCAAGAATACTGGAGTGGGTTGCCATTTTCTACTCCAGGGAATCTTCCCAATCCAAGAATCGAATCCATGTCTCTTGCATCTGCAGTATTGTAAGGCTAATTCTTTATCACTGTACACCTGTATAGCTAGACCCATATAATAGATAGCTACTTATTGAAGGACCTCGTCTGTGTTTGGTAGTCGAGACATAAAGCAACATGAGGGGCCGTGTTTGCTTTGGTGGTTCATAGTTGAGTCAGACAAAGCCACAAAGAACTATAGGAGAAACTGTCCACTGCCCTCTATTATCCAAGTAGCCAGGACAAAGGAAGGTGTTCTTTCACTGGACAAAGTATACTGACTTGTTCCGAGAACATGTTGAATGTATATAACAGAGTCCTCTCTATTATGCTGTGTGCTTCTGATTGAACACCTCTTGTCCCGACTGCATGGGATCAACTATCTCTATGTACTGACAATGTAGCATGATGAGCTGGAATGAATAAGTGTCCAACACCTGCCTTCAAAGGATTGCAGAGCAGGGCAATGACAGGACTTGAAGCCAAGGACACAGGGCCACTTGCAGCTCTTCCTGATTCTGTGACTTTGGGCATTGAACATGACCCATTCGAGCCCACGCTCCCACATGTAAGATACAGAGAAGTCTACCTGCCTGTCCATGGTGTTGTGAGATATAAGTGAAGTGATACATGTGGAAATGTTCTTTAGATTGTCAACCTTCTTAAGTGTTAGTTTCAGAACCTGCCATAAAGAAGGGGATAAAGAAAATTCATGGAAGGGATGAAGCAAAGATGGAAGGAGGAAAGAAATAAGATACACAGATGGCATTAAAAAAAAAAAAAAAGAAGCTATAAAATAGAGACATACCTGCCAATGGCTGATAGGCTATCGGAGTTTAGAGCAGGAAAAGATGACAGAAGAACCAGTTCAGTCACCCAGTTGTGTCCAACTCTTTGTGACCCCACAAACTGTAGCCTGCCAGGCTCCTATGTCTATTAGGGTTCTCCAGGCAAGAATACTGGGATGGGCAGCCTATCTCTTCTCCAGGGGATCTTCCAACCCAAGGACTGAACCAGGTTCTCCTGCATTACAGGTGGATTTTTACCAGCTGAGCTACCACGGAAGCCTAAAATTATTCTAGTAACATTGAATAAGGTATATTTGTGAAGGACAAGGCCAGAGGTGAGGAGACCAATTGACAAACAGCTGCAATGGTCAGTGATGACAAAGTGAGGCAGTGTTGACTGGGGTGAACTCAGTATCCTGAAGTCTGCCTAAGGAGGAAGACACTTCAAGATGCAGCAAGGAATGTGTTAGAAATAATTTCCAGATTTCTCACTGGGGTAGCTGGCCAAATAAGTGTGCCATTTAACTAGGACAGATTAGTTAGAAAGAAGGTTTGGGCAGGAAATGATGAATTCAGTTATAGATGTGTTGCACTGAAGTTGCTGGAAGATGGCCAGCCTGAGACATCAGCAGTAGCTGGATGTAGAGAGCTGAAGCTTAGACTCACAGATGTGGGACTGATGCAAAGATGACTGAGATCATCCCATGGTAGCTGAGAATAACAAAGCTAGATTCAAGACAGTAAACCAGGACTCTATTTTTATAAGGTTTAAGAAGTTGTTGCCAAGGTTAGATGGTTCATATGCTCAATGATGATTTAAAAACAGCGAATCTGGAGTCAGACTAGCTGGCTTCCAACCTGAGCTCCATCACTTATTCACCTGGGTAAGTCAGTTCAACTCTCTGAACCTCAGTTTACCCACTAAGTGAAATAGGAATACCAGAGGAATGACCTGTTTGGAGGACTGAATAAGATCATAAGGTTAAAGTGTTTATTCTGATACCTAATGTATAAATGGGCTTCCCTGGTGGCTCAGTGGTAAAGAATCTTCCTGCCAATGCAGGAGAAGTGGGTTCGGTCCCTGAGTTGAGAAGATCCCCTGGACTTGGAAATGGCAAACCATTCCAATATTCTTGCCTGGGAAATCCCATGGATGGGGCAGCCTGGAAGGCTACAGTCCGTGGGGTCGCAGAGTTGGACATGACTTAGAGACCAAACAAAAACAATTCATAAATACACACATAGATTTAAAATTCTGGATTCTTTGCCAGCTGAGCCACAGGGAAGCCCACATATATTTAACATGCTAGATGTTTTAAGGAACTTTAGAGGGAAAAAAAATTCATGTATTTGTGTTTTTAGATTTTTTTCCTAGTCTCTGAATGAGAGTTGTTTTCCAGGCAGGCAGTCTAGGAAAAGACCACTGAGAGATCTTTGTCATTTTTTTTTTTTTTCTCCATCAAGCATTGAACAGCTTCCAGCATCTCTGCTTCTCTTTCTTTTCCCTTGGCAACCCTCCAGCCCACCTCAGGCATCAACACTTGTTCTCCTTGCAAGCACTCTCAGAATGCTTGGCCTCTGGGCCCACTGGTCCTAAAGGCCCATGACTGTGTCACTGGGGGTTCCAGACCAGATTGTCTGCAACCCTCCTCTGGGTCTGGCTGCCAAAACCTCGCTCATCACAGACTCCTGTCCTAGAGAGCTGTACTGTCCACCTCTCCCATCCAGGCTACCCTGCCAGTTCCGGCTGCCATTCCTGCTTCATTTCTGCCTCAACTGTTACTTCTTGCAAACGAGAGTAGCTACCTCTGATTGATTCTGTCTTGCTACCATTGATTCTGTCTCCCAATGCCCCACACCCTTGCCCCAGGATCTGGGAATTCATTCAATCATTCAAGAAATAATTATTGAATTCTCACTATGATCCACACACTGTTGGCAATACTCAGGTAAATATTAATCATACCTGGCCTCTTGGAGTTTATCACTGGGGCAAAAACATAAAAACAAATCAAACACATAAATCAAACAGTAAAATAATTTCAAACAGTGATGAACATGATACAGAAAATAAGCAGTGAGATGTGACAGGAACAGAGGAGGTTTGGGATGGACCTTTGTTAGTGACATTTAATGGAAGCCTGGACCCTAAAATATTGTGAATGTGAATGTGAGTGGATGCGTGGAAACGAGGGCTTGGAGACTAGATTTTCTTATTTGAGCAATTATTAAAGCCAGGCACATTGCTGGATGTCTTCTTCGATTTGCATTTCTCATTTGCAACTCTCTTTCTTCCTCTTGAAGCAAGCCCAACAAAAGAAGTGCTCTCCACACCTTTTCCAATGAGCTACAGGAAGGAGGAGGTTCTGAATTCAGTGATAGATTTTCTGTTCTAGCCACCCTAGGTGCCTCTGTATTTTAAGGTGTTTGATGAGTGAGAACATGAGGTTCAAAGATGCTACCGCATAGAGCACGTACTAGAAGAATTTCTCTCTACCAACTAAAATCCACAGGCACTCTAACCAGGTTGGAAATGACAGGAAAAACTCTCAAACTAGGACAGGGCTTGATAGTTTGCAAAGTACCTTTGTGGACTTGAATATATTTAAAATCTACTGCCAGCATGTGAAATAGTGCTTGTTTGTTTTTCTGATTTACAGATGAGGAAACTGAGGCTCAGAGAAACCACATGAATCTTAAAATATGCCACTTGTAAGTAATAAAGCTGAGATTTAAAGCTGTCACCCAACAGTCTTCGGGTACATTTTCTACCACAGTTATTCCAGGGCTTCAGAAATAGTCTCAGGTCAATTTATGACATTGGTTCATAGTGCATTCATACTCAGTCATGTCTGTTTCTTTGTGACACCATGGATGTAGCTTGCCAGGCTCCTCTGACCATGGAATTTTCCAGGCAAGAATTTGTTATTTCTTACTCCAGGGGATCTTCTCGACTCAAGGATCAAACCCCTGTCTCTTGCATCTCCTGCCTTGGCAGGCAGATTCTTTACCAACTGTGCCACCTGAGAAGCCCAAATCAGAGTGCCTGAACAGGGTCCTGACCCTTGGGCATATGTCCAATTTGCTACTGCTGGCTTGCATAAAGCCATAGCTTCTCTGTTGGCTCAGACAATAAAGAATCTATCTGCAGGGCAGGAGATGTGGATTCAGTCCCTGCATCAGGAAGATCCCCTGGAGAAGCAAATGGCTACCCACTCCAGTATTCTTGCCTGAAGAATTCCATGGACAGAGGAGCCAGGTGGGCTACAGTTCTTGGGGTCGCAAAGAGTCCAGCTCAACTGAGCGACTAACACATAGCTACACTGTCCATGCTTCCTGTGATTTTGCTGCTGTGAATGTAGACACCACTGTTTTTCTGGCTAATTTGAAGCCCCCATGAATTTTATTCTTATTTCCTATACCCAAAATCTGGATCCATCTGACCCCTCCCCTGCTAGTCCAGAGAATGCAGCCACCTGGGGGATGAGGGCACTTCCACCTCTGTGGGTACCATCTAGCAGAACCTTCCCTCCATGCCCAACTCAGATCCTACAGCATCAGTGCAAGTTACCCTGGGTGAAGCGAATTCTGCTCTTCCTTTCATCACCTCATTTAGGTCTTCCAGCTGTGACCTGGTTTGATTCTACTCTGAGCATCTCTTTACTGCAAGTGAAGAAGCCAAGACACAGCAAGGTTGAGCCATTTGTTCAAACCCACATGGTTAGTAAGTGGTAAAATGGAAACCCACATGAGTAGTTAGTGATAGAACAGATGCAATCATGCAAGTTTTGTCTAGCAATAGCACCTCCAACATCTAATTGGCACACCACTCAGAGCTGTCCCTTATCCCTCCTCATGGTCTCAGGTCCAAATGCCTGGGATAAAGAGGCTACAAATTAAAAGATCAAAAGAAACAAATGGTGCTTGGTCATCAAAATGTGATGAAATTGTCTTCACACACAGACCCACACACACCAATGGGATGTTTGGAGCATAAAGCAACATCATTTTAGCTTCTGTCCCCCTCTGTCCCCTAATCTGATAGTGTGTCTAGGAAGCCATCATCTCTTCAATCCTAGCACAGTGCATGGTACATATTAGTCACTCAAAAACTTTTAAATGAATGAATGGAACATGGAGCATCTAGATATTACAGACTTATTACTGAAGCTTTTGAATGTATTCTTTTTAATCACACATATTCTAATAAAGAAAGAAAGTGAAGGTCTCTCAGTCATGTCCAACTCTTTGTGACCCCATGGACTATACAGTCCCATGGAATTCTCCAGGCCAGAATACTAGAGTGGGTAGCCTTTCCCTTCTCCAGGAGATCTTTCCAATCCAGGGATCAGACCCAGGTCTCCCTCATTGCAGGTAGATTCATTGCCAGCTGACCCACCAAGGAAGTCCAAGAATACTGGAGTGGGGAACCTGTCCTTTCTCCAGCAGATCTTCCTGACTCAGGAATCAAATCAGGGTTTCCTGCATTGCAGACAGATAAAGAATCAGAGTTACGAGGACAAGAGCCAAGTTTAACAGAGACCTGTGCTTGAATGTGCCCTTTTATAAGCCATTTTTTGTGCTGAATGGCAGTGTTCCAAACTGCAGAAAAGGGCTGGCATGTGATAAGGATTATGATGTAGCTAACCGCCCCTCGCCAGCACGGAGCTCCCCAGGCATAGCGGACATGGGGGTGAATGCTCATCTCCTTCTTTCAGCCTCTTTATTGGTAACTTCAACCACCCCCACAAGTCATTGCTTATTTTTTGACCCTTAAGATAAAGTGTGAATCAAGAGAAACAGTCTTAAGAGTCAGGATACCTATCTTCATTCTGAATCTCAGTGATTTCAGGTGTTTACGTCTTTTCTCCCTCTCTGCATAATCCTTCCTTGACCTTTTAAAAGGGTTCATCCTCTCCATCCCCTTCTATTCAGTTCTCACCAGGAGGAAAGACTTACTTACTAGAGAATTAAGGCAATGGGTCTCTTTTCCTCTTCCCCTTCTCTTTTCTAATCCCTAACTCCCTTTCTGTCTTCATCTTCACCGGGGTCATATTTGCTGTATTTCTTACATCTTGTCTCTGGGATATAATTTTTCCAAGCCCCACATTGGGTAGTATAGCTCAGCCACTGGAGTTAATCTCCATCGTCCAACTCAAGTTTCACCTGAAATAAATCTGACTTCTTTTTAATCAATATCTGGCTCTTGGGGCTATTTTTTCATTGGTTCAAGCTCATGGAGAAAAGGGTATGATTAATTAGTGCCTTCAATCCAATTCAAAGGTCCAGAGACTCCTAGAGAAATTTTATGTTTTGCGTCAGCCTTGAACAACATGAAAAACAATGGCCCAAACTTGATCCCCAAATGGAATATCCTGCCACATAAGGCCCCTTTCAAACAGTTTTGCAGGTAGTTGACCATTGTCAGAGCATCATTTGAAACTGGTACCTCACTGAGAACATCTCATGTCCCCTTCACAGCTCTGAGCTCTGTGTCAGGTGCTGTGTGGAGTTCTTGTCTGTTTGCTGATTGGCTGAGTGTTGTTATAGACAAAAAAGGGAAATGATTCCCTAAATATCACCCTTTGGGGTCATTCTTGACTTGGACAGCTAAGTGGCTCTTGAATTGAGCAGAGGTTAAAGTGTCTGCCTGCAATGGGAGACCTGGGTTTGATCCCTGGGTCGGGAAGATCCCCTGGAGAAGGAAATGGCAACCCACTCCAATATTCTTGCCTGGAGAATCCCACAGACGGAGGAGCTTGGTGGGCTACAGTCCACAGGTCGCAAAGAGTCGGACACGACTGAGCGACTTCACTTTCACTTTGACTTGAACAGATATTATTCTCAGCAGGTGACAGCATGAGAGGGCAAAAAGAATGGGCATCTGAGGATAAGGAATGCCTCATCTTACTGATTTAGATAAAACATATGTCTGAATTGGATAAATTTAGCCTTGCTCTTTGAGTCTCCATTCTCTTGTCTATAAAATTAGGGTCTTTGCCTTGATGTCCAAGCTCTCTTCCATTTCAAACACACTCTTAACTCTTATGGTTCAATTGTAGTTTTAGACCAGTATTGACATATTAAGGCAGAAATGTTCCACCCTTCACCTTCCCACTGACTCTGGCCTGCAGAAGTGTCCAGCAAGCATTTTTGCTTCCCTGCGGGCACTGGAGGATCCAGCAGGCTGTTGAACCACGATATCAAATGCCAGTCCAGTGATCCCCCACTGGGTTTTTAAATCAACATGGGATAGTTCTGGCCCAGTGTGAGGGTGGCTGAAATGGGCAGTCCAAGGGTGACCATGGGCAGCGTCCTGAGAAGCACTCTTGATAATCAAATGCACAAAGCTGTTCCTTTCATCAGGGTATCCAAAATAAATCTAAACCGTAGGTTGTTTTTGGAGAAACACCATCCAACCCTAATCTTATTCATCCCCATATCCCACTGTTCTTCCCTCCTGGCTTGGCAGCTCGCCACAGGGGGACGTGAGCTGCCTTGGGTTATAAGCTGTCAGACTCTGTATTTAAATATTACTCACTCAGCTCAGTTCAAGGTACAGGTCAGTCCATACTATTAAGCTAAGTACACTGGGAAATGCATTATCTCTTGGGTCACTGGGGTACAATTCAGTGAACAGCAACAGGATTTCCTGGTTGATATATGATTTCACAAGAGGTTATAGCCTGCCTGCCCTAGAAATAATAGCGATAATCCCCTACATTCATATTCCACTGTGGAGTTTGTGAAGGATTTTCACATCCATTACCGACTAGGACATTCTCAAGTAGAGTCAGCCCAGCACAGAAGAGGGTTAGACATGGGCTCAAGTGCCTGTTTTTCACTGTCCAAGCTGTGTTACCTTGAGTAAGTCATATCATCTCTCAGAGCCTTAGTTCACTTATGATAATTAAGAAATGCCAGCAATATCTGCCTTGTAGGGAAATCAAGGGGATCAAATGAGGTGATATTTCTGCATAGCATATGCTCTTTAATTATGTCATAGAAAAGAACCTATTAAACGTGCATGTTAGAAACAAAACTAGTAATCACAAGAATAGGTCCCAACTTACCTTCTACTGCCTTAGAAACACAATAGAATTAAAATACACACACACATACACAATAGAATTAAAAGAGTTTTTAAGTGGTTCTTTCTCTTTTTTTCTTTTATTGGCATTCATTCATTGGGTACATTTCCACAATAGTTGTAAAGCTCGATCTCTGCCTCCCAGGAACTTGAAAAATTAAGGTATATACAGATGTGTCTACTGCTATGACTTTGGGTGGAGAACAGAAATGGAGATGTGGGGTCAGTCTAGCAAAGGCTAGATGTCAGTGACTGCAACTGATATGGTGCCATTAAAGGAATCCCAAGGCAAGAGATTATATTGTACTATGGTACTGACATAAAAGAGCTACCAATTGTCAGTGTTCTATGATGTGGCAGCTACGAGCCATTCCGCCTCTCTAATCATGACCACGTTCCTACAGGGCATTGTTATTATTATCACCAACTGTACCTCCAGGATAGGGAAGGGACAAGTCAAAGCTACGGCTTTTCCCGTAGTCATGTACGGATGGGAGAGTTGGACCATAAGGAAAGCTGAGCACTGAAGAACTGACACTTTCGAACCTGAGATGTTGAAGAAGACTCTTGAGAGTCCCTTGCACTGCAAGGAGATCAAACCCATCAATCCTAAAGGACACCAGCCCTGAATATTCATTGGAAAGACTGATGCTGAAATTGAAGCTCCGATACTTGGACCACCTGTTGCAAAGAGCCAACTCATTGGAAAAGATCCTGATGCTGAGAAATATTGAAGGCAAAAGAGGGCAGCAGAGGGTGAGATGTTTAGATAGCATCACTGACTCAATGGACATGAATCTGAGCAAATTCTGGGAGACAGTGAAGGACAGGAGAGCCTTGAGTGCTGCAGTCCATGGGGTCGCAAAGAGCTGGCCATGACCTAGTGACTGAACGACAGCAACAACTGAACCTCATGAAGGTTACATGCCCACTGCTGGTAAAGCATCTGGTCACGGGCTCACAACGTGTGTCTGGACCCAAAACCTTTGACTATTGCCCCATACTGTGTTACAGATCATTTCAGAAATCCAGGAATAGGGGAGAACTGAAATCTACATTTTGCTGGACCCTAAAAGATCGAATGAGGGAGTGTGAAGAAAGCATTATGTATATAAATCTCTATATATGTATATATCTTTGGAGATAGTGAGGAATCTAGCCTGGCTAGAGACATGTTTGACAGTGAGCTGATCATTACCAAAATGTCAAACATAGATTAAGGTAAAACCTTCTAAAGACCAAATAGACAGATGACTTCTTAAGATTTCTTATTGTTATTACTCTTATTAATAATACATCTTATTGTTTCTTAAGAAATAATATTATGAGTGGGAATGAAAACTATGATACACATGAATTTTTTTTTTTAATGGGGTAATTTCAGCTTGAATTCACAGACTTATGCAAATCTAATTGATTGCAACTCTGGTTGAGGCAGAGCCCTCTTTCTTGAAAGGAGAGAAAATTTTCAGCAAATATCTTGTAGCTTTTGGAAGAGAAGTCTTGAGACCAGGGCAAGAGAGTAACAGGCACAGTTAGTGTTGCCATCATCTAGACCATCAACTGCGCTTGCTGTGTATTTCGCAAAACAGCCCCAGCGTCTTTGGAATGAGAAGATCTTGCCTAATGTCTCAACCACTTTCCAAGAACTTAGGAGTGAGTTTTTTTCTACACGAGAAAGAGAAGAGAGAATGCAAAGGGTAAATGGGCAAAACACATACTCAAGTCACTCCATGTGGCCTGGGCTTCCTTGCAACACGCGGCTCGGCCTGCGAGCCAGAGTCCCAGGAGCCAGCCAGGTGGAGACTACAAGCCCTTTCAGATCTAGTATTGGGAGACATGGAGGGTCACGACCCTCACATTGTCATCACTGGAATGGATTCCCTAAGACTAGCCCATATCAGAGGAGAAGGGGATCAGAATCCATCCTTCAACAAGAAAAATGTCAAAGACTGTTTTGCAGACTGTTGTAATAACCACCATGGCCCAACTTTAACTGCATATGTCTACATTCCTCCCACGTGAAATTACCTCCATCCTCTCCTGAGACATTGCTCTACTCCAAGCAGTTTCATTTATCATTGCATCAGGTTTAAGCTCCAGACTTGGGATCCTACCACCAAATTTCCATAAATGGAAGTTATGCATGCTTTAATCATATCATATCGAAGGATCGTATTAAAGTTACATGTAAGCACACACACGCACACACACACACACACACACACACACACACTCCATTCATACTCACACATGAAATCATGATGCCTTTTTCAAAATAGAAACTTAATTATACAGAAAGCACCCCCATTCATGCAATTTTTATGTCTTCTTTCAGGTGATTAATTTTATGGAAATTTACAACCCTTATCCTCCTGGTTACACCCTCCCCCAACACATCACACACACACACACACACACACACACACACACACACACACAGAATCCCTAGGACTCTTGGGAATACTGGGCAAACTTTCTCACTAAGATATTATAATAAGTCAAATTACCATTAAACATTGTATGACATACATCAAGCAAGATATGTTTTTAAAGGCTGAGATTTTCTGGGCAACCTCCAAATGTTAATATGTTTAACCTCAACCATCGATTTCTTGTTCTGAGATGGCACTTAAGGCATTGAGATATGTCTCCTTCTGTATTCATCCTTCCCAGTACTTCCGGAATTTCACTGAGTTTGGCAGTAGCCAGAAAAATGTCTCCTGTGAGACAATGATAGCTGGTTATTTCTCTAGTATCTATTCTGCTCTTCTCTAGAATAATAAAGATTTTAGCTGGGCACATGGCCGTCCAGTTAAATGGCCATACGGTTCATTTCTCAGTTTCCCTTGAAGCTAGATGTAGCTATGTGACTCTATTCTGGTCAGCAACATGTGGGTTCAAGTACTGAATTGTAATTTCTGAGTCAAGCCCTTAAAATACGTGGATCACAGTCTTCCTTTCTCATCTCTACTTCCTGTTGGCTGGAATATAGATGTGATAGCGGAGCTACAGCAGCCATCTTAGACCATGAGGTGGAAGCTACCTGTTGAGGACAGCAGAGTAATAAGAAAGTCCACACCAGCTGAACTTGATGTGGGTGAAAGAGAGAGAAAATGCCAGTCGCTCAGTTGTGTCCAACTCTTTGCAACCCCATGGACTGTAGCCCACCAGGTTCCTCTGTCTGTGGAATTCTTCAGGCAAGAATACTGGAGTGGGTAACCATTCCCTTTTCCATGGGTTTTTCCTGACCCAGGGATCAAACCCAGGTATCCTGCATTGCAGGCAGATTCTTTACTATCTGAGCCACTGGAGAAGTCCAAACTTGGTATGGCTGACTGCTTATACTCAGACAGTTAACCTAAGAGAGAAAGAGTTTTTATTTGGCTTGACTGCATCATAGTAGGAAAGAAAAAAAAAAGTTAACTGATAGACCTTCTCAGACTATGATTATCTTCCAGAAATGACCAGCATTGGCCTTTCCTCCATTCTCTGCATTATGATCACTTATCTTTCACCCTCTAGGAAGTCATGAACCACCCAGTGACTGCTGTCTGCCTGATCCACACTCTGCCTGACTCACATTTGCCACTAACCTCTCTCAGGGTCCCCAGAGGGAAGGAGCTTAAAAGTCCATTGATTAACATCTTGCTCCCAGTCTTCTCACGTGTCTAACAGACCCCTCCAAAGTATTGTCAACAGAAATGAGTGAAAATACAACTATCAGGTTCAAGGCAATGAGCAATCGGTATGGACACACTCACAAGCAGTCGCTTAGGACACTGTCCTGAACAACAGCATGGCCACCAAGTGCATGTCTGCTCATCCCTATGAATGATACTCCTGCCTCCAGGCCTGCTCATTTCTGAAGCATCCATCCATCTGCAGAGTGTAACACTGTCTTGTGCTGTGTGTGCCAAGTTACTGGAGTCATGTCAGACTCTTTGAGACCCCATTGGGTGCAGCTTGCCAGTCTCTTCTGTCCATGGAATTCTCCAGGCAAGAATACTGGAGTGGGCTGCCATTTCCTTCTCCAGGGATCTTTCTGACCTGGGGATCAAACCCACACCTCTTATATCTCCTGTATTGGCAGGCAGGTTCTTTAACCACTAGCACCATAAAGACTTGCTACAAACAGGGAAAAAAACCTTAAACCTTATGATTAGAATATGGATGTCATCCTTAATGAAAAATTAAAAGTTGCGTGACCTTAGAATGGACTACAGGACAAAATACGCCTTCTGGGTTTTCATTTATACCTATACAGTCCCCAGATGCATTTTAACATTTGCATAAACTCAGACTTGCTCCACCCTGCTAACTATAGCCCTTGCACTTCATTTTAAATTGTGACTGGCACATCAAGAAACAGCACACTGTGACCACAAGCAATTCTGCAATTAGCAAAATGCTTCAACATTCAAGAGGGAGAACAGAGTTTGCACAAAGGAGGCACATTGATATGCCAAACAGCAAGTGCCACTGCAAAACAAGAGACCAGCATCATAAGGAATGGGTATTTCAGCCTCAATGACATGATACCTCTTTTGAACACCTCGATTTAATCCAACTAAATATTCGCTGAATGTTTCTCCCACACCAGGGACTGACTCTACCAGGTGTTGGGGAAACACAGGTGGTGAAGACAAGGTCCCAGCTCTCAAGTGAACAAATTGATAAACAGAAAGCCTGTAATTCTCTGTAGGTATCATAACAGATAATGTCTAGAAAAATGTTACGGGAACACAGATAAGGCAGCAACCATCTCTGCTTGGCATCAGGCTGCCTAGAGATGTTCAGAAAGGTCACGTTGAGTCAGGTGGTAAAGAGAGACTTGGTACCCAGCAGGCAGACAAAGAAGGAAGGATATACCTGGTGGTGGGAACAACAGAGGCAAAGGTTGGATAGACAGGGGAAGACACAGTTTCAGGGGAAGGTAGCAGCTGAGCAGGTGATGAAGACGCAAGATGTAGTTTTAAAATACTGGTGCAGTTAGAATCCTGGGAAACATAGGAACTACTCTGCCAGCACCAATCAAGAGTATTAAATCAGAATTTCTATTCCTAGGCACAGGACTTTGCAAGTCTCTCCAGGGATATGAGCATGCATCCAGGGCTAAAAACCATTGCCCTAATTCTGACCAAGAAGTGTTCTAAATGTCATCCTATAGAAATAAGCTGCCCTCCAGGCTGTGAAAATCCTAGGCAGTGGTGGCTCAGATGGTAAAGAATCTGCCTGCAATGCAGGGAATCTGGGGTTAGATCCCTGGATCAGAAACATCCCCTGGAGAAGGGAATGGCAACCCACTCCAGTATTATTGCTGGAGAATCCCATGGACAGAGGAGCCTGGCAGGCTGTAGTCTATGGGGTCACAAAAAGTCAGACACAACTGAACTACTAACACCCACCATGCTATGGACATCCTAGGCCATCTGGCCTTCAGCATCTGCAAAGTTTAGACAATCAACATATAGTTGGGTACTATCATATCACTCAGAGAGGGGCAGCTGAAGGGTGAGAAGGAATTTATTTTCTGGAGGAAACCCAGATAGTTATAGGTGGGAGGGAGTGCTCTATCTAAATCCTGTGAAACTGCCCTACTTCTGTCAGAGTAGAGTCTACACCCCTTAATTGACCTAAAACATACATCTTTCCTGTATCTTAGTCAATTACTTACCTTCTCTTAAGATGGAGAATTCTTTGTGGTTACAAACCATTCAGATAAATTGCTCACTCTTTGAATTTACTCTGTGTTAGTAGGGGCTGAGCATGAGGGGAAAAGTAACTCTAATTCTCATAACCACGGGAGGTAGATAATAAAGTTGATTCCATATTTCCAATAAGGCATTTGAAATAAAACAGGTCTGGGACTACAGTGCCTCGCTTGCCTCACTCTAGTTCCAGCCCCACCTGGGGAAGGACCAAGAGCTCTTGAGGAAGAAGAGGTAAGAGTCAAGGCCAGGGACTCAAACTCAGAACTTCCACTCATCACGACTCGCAATTACCTTTCTTGTGGATCTTCACATCAATATTGCAGAGAGGAACTGTGAGCATTTGGGAGTTCAAGACCACTTTCATGTTCAATAATTTGCTGGAAGGGTTTATAGAACCCAACAAAGCTGTTATGCCTAGGTTATGGTTTATTTCAGCAAAAGGACACAGATTAAAGTTAGAAACAGGGGGACTTCCCTGATCGCCCAGTGACTAAGACTCCACGCCCCCAACACAGGGGGCCCAGGTTCAATCCCTGGTCAGGAAATTAGATCTCACATCCCCAGAGAAGAGTTTTCCTGCTACAGATAAAGATCCCATATGCTGCCATAAAGATCAAAGATCCCACATACCACAGCTAAGACCCGGTGCAGCCAAATAAAGAAATACTTTTAATTTTTTATTTTTAATTAAAAGATAATTGCTTTACAGTGTTGTATTGCTTTCTGCCATACAACTGCATAAATCAGCCATAAGTATACATATGTCCCTTCTGTCTTGAGCCTCCCTCTGACCTCATTCATCCTACTCCTCTAGGTTGTCACAGAACACTAGGTTGAGCTCCCTGTGTAATAAGTATTAAAAATAATAAATAAATACATTTAGAAAATAAAATCAGAAACAGGAAGAAGCACATAAGACTAGAGTCCAGGAGAGGTCCAGGCATAAATTTTCTTCTCCCAGTGGAGCTGTGGGCAGAGCTACAACTCCCAGCAACAATATGCAACCAGACACTGGAGTATTGGGCTTCCCTGACGGCTTGGCAGGAAAAATTCCACCTGCAATGCAGGAGACCCAAGAGGTGCAAGTTTGACCCCTGAGTTGGGACTATCCCCTGGAGAAGGAAATGGCAACCCACTCCAGTATTCTTGTCTGGAGAACCCCATGGAGAGAGGCTACAGTCCACGGGGCCACAAAGAGTCAGGCATGACTTAGCAACTGAGCACGCATGCCCTGGAGTACTGCCAACCAGGAAGCCTCACCCGAGCCTTGGCGTCCAAGATTTTTGCTGAAAGTTGGTCACATAGACATGGCTGGCTGCCCGCATGACTGACCTGAGTCTTCACCCTCTCCAAGAAGTCAAGCCAGTACTGCTTGTCGCAAGTCCCCCTGATAAATCAGTTAGCCAAGACTACTTGGTGTGGCCCTAGAACTCAGGTAAACAAAGACAGGCTTAGAGGTGACATTCCAGGAGCAGTCAAGCGTCAAACTTTTCTACGGGCAAGGCTAATCCTTTACTGCATGGAACCAGTCCCATCTTGCAGGTCCACAAAGAGGATTTCTATCCGATTGCTGCCACTTCCTGGCTAAGTGGCCCAAGAAGAGTCCTCACACTCTCTGAGGCTTTTTGATTGACTTGTAACGAGACGATAATGTCTCAGATGACTGCTGGAAACTAATGTGAGGTTAGTTTCTCATATTTTAGTTTCTTGTTAGTTTCTCTAACGCCTTCCAGGACACTAGAAACCATGAAAGTGATGAAAATCAGAAATTCCCTTGCAGCCCAGCGGTTAAGACTCTGAGCCTACACTGCAAGGAGCACAGGTTCTACCCCTGGATGGGGAACTAATATCCTAGTGGCATAAATTTTTAAAAAGTGGTGAAATTTAATTATTTCCTGTCTCAATCAAAAGGAACCAGAGGTCATTCTTGGGGGGAAGGTCCTAGAAATGGCAATACCTGGGACATGGGTCTCACCTAAGAGAAATTCCAGTTTTATAGGAACACAATGATCATGTGAGTCGGCAGGCATTTCTGGGCACCTATGGGCCAAGTTCTAGAGATGCAAGGTTGAGGAGGCTCCATTTACAAGCAAGCTGATGTGATTTGGAAACTAATGAATGGAAGGGTATTACTGAGCATGGAGATTAACTCAGGTCTAAGATGATAAGGAGCAACATGCCTCCTTGAACTTCTCAAAGGCCCACTGCCAGCTCTACTCACATTGTTGACTCCAGAGATCTGGAACAATGAGATATTAATACTTTTTATTCTTAACTACAGCTTAAAAAAAATACCTAGAGAATGTAACTTGCAGATACACATCCTCCCTTCTGATATGCTTAGGACACAGCTGTCAATACACTGCAACACTTGACATCAGACAGCTCTGAGAAGGTGTTTTAAATGCCCCATGCTCCCTTGCAGATGTTTTGAAAGCTGCTGGATTCCAAAATTTAAAAGAAGCAGATTTTTTTTTCCATTGATGCTTTATATTCTATTGAACTCAAAACCCTCTCATCCTTAAGATTTAAGGCCTGTAGAGTGCTATGAAAATAACTCACAGAACCAACCAATCTTTATCGAGCACCTACTATGTGTCATCAGTGTTCTAGGCATATAGAAATCAGTGAGAAAAGATTTTTTTTTTAATCTCTGCCTCTGTGAAGCTCACATCCTTGTTTACTCTGACAGAATATCTGCTTTGGGAAGTTATGAACTGAGCACAAATTACTTATCTGCTGAGCGACCCTGGAGCCCTGACCAAACCCACTTGAGTCTGTTTCATCATTTTGAAATGGAACAAGTCATACCGACCTTCTAGTGTTATTGTGAAAATAGAAAACCACGGCAAAGCACCTAGAGCAATTTCGGCTCACTGAAGCTATTGAATACACGTTAGGTCCCCTCCCTTTTCTGCCGTTTGTTCCCAGGGCCCCATGCAATTTCAGTGATAAAACCAAGGGATGAGAAGGAACTATTTGGCAGTAGATTACTTAGAAGCCCTAAGTGCTCATCACTGGCAAAATCAGAAATAAAATCAAAGTCTGGTATTTTTATCAGATTAGCTGCTACTTTAGCCTTCCTTGTACAAACTCACAGAAGACAGGGTGAGGTGGAGGGAAGACTCCAGGCCAGGTAAGGAGATACGGTTTTAGTTCAAGCTTCTGTAATTATATAGCTGTGTGTCTTTGGACAACTCACTCTCCCTCTCTGAGCTCCAAAAGAGGAGCAGCACTAGATCAGTGTTCTGCATCCAGGCTGCACTTCAGAATCCCCTGTGGAGCTTCTGCAACATTCTACTGCCCAGACAACGACACAAGAATCCCTAGAAAGATTCTTTCTTTAACTTCCCTGTTGTGCAGCCAGGCCTGAGAACTTCTGGGCTCCTCCTTCAGCTCTGACATCCAAGGCAGAGCTTGCCAACTCAAATGCCAACATAGGTCGCAAGGGTGATGGAACTGCATGAAGCCAGGCGGGATCACCTGCCACAAATGAGACTGGTGGGGTTGTGCTGACGTAGATGCCATGTGGGAAGGGCAGGAAGCGACAGCAGCCTGACAACCGTTTCCACATGAGGAGCCAGAGGCTGGGATCGAGCTAGAGATCCAGGGACGCCAAGCATCCCACTATGCAAGAGGAGCTGGTTATCATGCGTGTGTGTGTGAAAACATGTACACACACGTGCAAAATCTCCAAAACTTTAAACGGTGACTCAGCTGTGACAGTTCTTTCTTCCTTCTTAATGCTGTTTAAGCAAGAACAAAAAAAAAAAAAAAAACAAAAAGGTTTGTGTAGGCTGGTAGTATGAAGACCACCAGTTGCTGACATTTATTCACTAAACTTTGAACAGACCCGAATCTTGGAACACAGAGGCCATGATGAACATCTGGGGCTTAGAAATTCCTTCTCATCTTTTTTTTATATTCTCTCACACATTTATTTTTTCATTTTTTTTCTATCTCCAAAAGCCATATTAGACACTTTTATCTGGATCACACTTCTCATTAAATTTCAGGACCCCAGATATGCTGTGTGTCTGTTGATGTGCTCCATGTGCCTTATACATAAAGAGCATGATTTGGGGACGACAGAGGATGAGATGGTTGGATGGCATCCCTGACTCAATGGACATAAGTTTGAACAATCTCTGTAAGATAATGAAAGACAGGGAAGTGCTGGGGTCCAGCCCCGGTGGATCCAGGGTAATTCGAAGGTGGGGACGGAATCGACGTCCTGGAAAAAACTTGTTTAATTACAGATACAGAGAGAGCTTAGAAGCGGATAGTGTAGTAGGAAAACTAGTGAAGAAAAAGAGGCTGAATAACTGGTTTAAGTGGAATACTAATCACCACCTACGTAGGCCACAGGTGTCTTTCCATTCTCCCGAAGGAGAGGAGGCACTGAGGCCTCCCTGGTCTGATCTTAGAAGCCCAGGCAGAGTTAGTAGGCTTGCTGTGTACCCCCAAACCAGATGGGAATTCAGCCAGAAAAACGAGGGGCAAGAAAGAACGACACGGAGGAACCAGTCTTTCCAGAAACTGATCCCATTTATTTATTTTTCAGGTTTGTTTTTATACCTTTTGTTATACATAGGGATGAATACAGCGTCACGCGAGGGTCAGCAGACCTGACCCTTGTCACAATCAGGTGCTTCATATAAAATTATACAAAGGTCTTATGAGTTTTACATCATCTTCTGACCATGAGGTCTGCTGACAGTTTATGGCCCTTTCTGATACCTGTCAGTTAACCAGAAAACTTATTTTTCCAGGGGTGATTTTTTTTCTTAAATCAGGCGCCACCCTCCAAATAAAGCTGCATTCCTATAGGGTGAGGGTGTAGTGAGTTACAACTAGGAAAGGAATTTACTTAACCTAAGGTTTAACATGATTAATCTTAAAGGTTAATACTTATTTTTCCTATATGCTAGTTATATTCATTATAAGGGCAGGGAATATGGAGATTTAGCAGCAAACATCAGCCCAACAAATGAAAACCCTTTCACCAATGTTCCCCTTAAGATCTACTTAGTCTTAAGATAATGATAAAGTTGCATTCTTACATAGCAAGGACACAGTGATTTATAACAAAGTACAGTGGTCTATAACAAAAGAGAAAATTCATTAACTCAAAAAGTCTAGTATTGGCTAACATCAAAAACTACTATATTTCCTTTTCTATATTCCAAATACATTGATTAATATATTCCCAGGTGCCTAAGGATATGGAGGCCTGGCGGCAATCATTGACTCAATAATGAGAAAAGCCCTATGCGAATACTCCAAACTCTCCATGCTGTTTATGGCTGAGAGGTTGTCACACAAGCTAGTCTGTCAGCAGAGAGGTTTGACCTGAGCCACCCTTATCACACCCAGGAAGGGAATTAGCAGTAATTATTGACACAACAAATGAAAAACCTTTCACCAATATAATTCCTAATCAAACCAATAATACTATACTAATAAACTTCTAACTTCTCAAAAGAGTCTGTATTTAGAAAGTTTTAAAGCATCCCATGCCTCTCACAGTTGGGGGTTGTAAACAATCACATGCGGCTGGACAACCTGATCAGGCAGGCCAGAGGACCTTCAGAGTTCATAAGCTGAAACACTCTTGTCAAGCCCAGGAATTTTTATTAACTGGAGCTGCAAGTTAACTCCTTCTCCGAGAGAAATGGTTATGGGGGAGAGCCCTCATAAAGTACTCTGGTTTTGGGGGTAGATGCTTGGGAACAGGGGGTTTCCTGAGGCTTAATCACGCCTTTGTGTATGCCAAGATTCTTTCCTCATGACCTTTGCCATGGGCAGAGTTTCTCCACACGGGCCCCCAGCAGGAAGGAGTTCATGGGGTTGCAAAGAGTCGGACATGACTTAGCAACTGAATAACAACAATAATTTCTTCACTGCTACCCCCAAGAACCAATTTTTGCAAATTGTCCCCATTGAGAATGCATTTTTTTTTTAATAAGTGAATTGAGACACCTTGATCTATATGAAGAACTAACTAAAGCCTGGTTTGGGGTCCTGCATTCTCTATTGTGACCACTCCCACCCTCACATATGATAACCCCTCCTCTTTAGAGAGAGAGACTGAGTTAGGAGAACTGGGGTCTGAGTTTAAATGCCCAGAGGATCAGCAAGCAGATTTGCAGACTTCAGTAGGTTTCTTACCTTCCACAAGCCAGTTCTGTTCACATCAACATCACAAGATTATTTTAAACCTGAAATGAAGCCAAACCTGGGACAGAGACTGGGGTTCATGAATATTCTGCTGCGCCTTCCAAGTCCTTCTGTGTACACCTTGGCACTGGGAGTGGAGAGGCATCGCCCCTTTGGGGCATGGCCTCAGGCTGTCCACATCCTATGATCAATGATAGAGTGTAAGATTCTGGTCATCTTGTCCCAACAGGGAACAATTCTAAAATGCCACTCTAGCTATCACCAGGGGTATCCCTTGGGTCTGGCCAAGGTTGTTCCTACGTCAGCATCTCAGCTCATCTCCCTCAGCCTACTCCTGCTTTATTCTGCCTCTTCTACAAATCTGGGGTCCAGAGATGCACTTGTATAAATATCCTACACACAGGACTCCATTTCAGAATCTGCTCCCCAGGGAAACTAAACTGCCACAAATGGCAATATAAAGGTAATGCAATAATCTACTGTTGGCCTTGCTTATGAATATAACCTTCTGAAGCATTTGTGCATGAAGTTGTCAACTGAATCTGAAGCTGGAATTTTGCACAGTTCTTTCTGTACATAACTGAGCCCGGGCTTCCTGGCTTCAGGGATGCTGTGAAACATGAAAGAGACCACAGCAAAGAGCTCGCGGTCCTGAGCCAACCAGAGACCTGAACTCAGTAGAGGGCCTTGTTTAGTGTACTTTCACCACGTTTTGTGTGTGATCTATCTAGCCCTTTTCATTTCTGCTCTGGGAGACCTGCATAACCTCCATCTAAGTGATATCTCTCTCGCTGCTGCTGCTGCTGCTAAGTCGCTTCAGTCGTGTCCGACTCTGTGCGACCCCAGAGACAGCAGCCCACCGGGCTCCCCATCCCTGGGGTTCTCCAGGCAAGAGTACTGGAGTGGGTTGCCATTTCCTTTTCCAGTGCATGAAAGTGAAAAGTGAAAGTGAAGTCGCTCAGTCGTGTCCAACTCTTAAGCGACCCCATGGACTGCAGCCCACCAGGCTCCTCCGTCCATGGGATTCTCCAGGCAAGAGTACTGGAGTGGGGTGCCTTTGCCTTCCCCTCTCTCTTGCTCGGCAAGTAAATAAATTCAACTTCGCTTTGGATCACTGTTTGATGATCTTTGTTTCTTACTATAAAAGTGACAGTGAAGTCACTCAGTTGTGTCAGACTGTTTGCGACCTCATGGACTGTAGCTTGCCAGGCTCCTCCGTCCACGGGACTTTTCAGGCAAGGATACTGGAGTGGGATGCCATGCCCTTCTCCAGGGGATCTTCCCGACCCAGGAATCGAACTCGTGTCTCCTGCACTGCAGGTGGATTCTTTACTATCTGAGCCACCACGGAAGCCTATTTCTTACTATTGAACATCACAAATCTGCCATAAATCTGAGGGAGGGAGGGAGTGTTCACCCCCTTCAAATCCCATTACCTCCTGCCTGGAGACCAGCCTCCTGAGGGAGACGCTCAGGTGGACAATCACACAAAAGGCAGGACATGCTGAGATGGGGGTGTTGAGTCATCAGACTGAAGTCACACCTGGATCCAGAACTGATCGGAAATGCCCTGTCCAGGGAGAAGAGTAAGCCCACACGTGGTTCTGCATCTGAGGTGATCTTATGCTTCAATCTCAGAAATCAGCAGTTCTCAGCTGCTGTTGAAGACACCGTATCCTTCCCCTGGCCAGCCCTTCACTAGAACTAGGGTCTCCAACTGAGGACCCAGAGTGGAGCTCCACCCCATTCTCAGAGGAGTTCTGTTACAGTGAGGCCCTGAACACTGCCTATTCCCTTTAATATTTAGGGTTCTGTGATGTCAAACCCATAACTTTTTGACTGAAGTTTCTCAGACTTCAACTTTTCATTTTTAAATCACCCAGCATGTGGGCATTCATTATTTTATTCCAACTGCATCTGTCAAAGCTTTTTCAAAAACCAGCATGGAGGACCAAATAATGGGCTTCACTTTGCAAGGGGTCATGTAAATGGCCCATCAGCACATCCCCCAGGCCTGGTAAAGCTATGGCCAAGCTCCAGTGGAGTTTGGAAATGAAAGCCCTAGTAATCTCGTTCCAGGGCTGCAAACCACGATTCCCTACCCACCCTTGGCAGTCAGATGACTCCCTAAAATCAGCCCCCTCCTTTCAAACCGATTTCCTTATCTGCAGAATGAGGAAGGTGACCTTTCAGCCCTTAGCTTTCTCCAGGATTTTAAACAATGCTGCTTCTTATGAAGCTTCTGTTGAGGATTTTGTGGATATGAGACAAAACAAAACATTTTTTGCTATGCCCTTTTCATTTTCCAGTTTAAAATAATCACAAAAGGTAGATCTGCAATTTTGCCCAAAATAAGTTGAGTCAATGCTAAATAAGAAAGTGCAAAAATCAGAGGAGCATCACTGTATGTAACTCACTCCTTTAGAGTTGGTTCTGGTGGAGACCTGCTAGTGAGAAATATTCTAATAGGAGTCATCATGAGCAGGGTGGAAGAAAGTCCAATTGTTGTGGAGAATAGTGGGGGCAGGGAGCGGGTGGGGGGGTGAGTCCTATTTTTCCAAGAAAGCAGTGATGATTAATGAAACTGTACAGAAGCAGCAGCCAGCCCACTGTCAGTGTGACAGAGAGAAATGCATTTCAACTTAAACTTCTCAGGGACTTCAAATCTGCCATCATAAAATAGGATGCTCAGGTAACATAGACGATAACATGAAATGCAGGTTCAGTTACACTGTGTACTTGATGTGCTCCACTGAATTTTTCAAAATGCATATGGAAAGTCCCAGATGGCTCAGTGGTAAAGAATCTGCCTGCCAATGCAGGAGCCACAGAAGACTCCGCTTTGATCCCTGGAGGGGGAATTGGCAACCCTCTCCAGTATTCTTGTCTAGATAATCCCATGGACAAAGGAGCCTGGTGGGCTTACAGTCCACAGGTCACAAAGAATCAGATGTAACTGAGCACTCAGCGTGCTTGGAAAATCCCACTGAAAATTCCATCCCTCCGTAGATGGTCTTAACACTAAAGAGAACCCCAGAGCCAGGCAAGGAAAACTGAATTGTTCATTATCTCTTTCTTCATTTTGGTTATCAGGGGGCATCAGCTATTTATACTTTACATACAAGTGCTTTTACAGTCATCATGGTAGTCTTCACCATAGACATAAGGTATGTGTTCTTATCCAGAATTTACAGATATACAACTGAGACTCAGAAGGGATGAAGATCTTTTAGTGACAGATCCACAAGTAGACACTGGTCTGGTAAACTCCAGCTGCAGTGCCCTTTCCCTGAAACCTCTATTCTGAACCCAGCTTGAGTTGGCCTCTGCACTGGGCTCCCCAGTACAGTAGGTAACACATGGAGAAATACCAATGGGTCTAGGAAATCATATTATGAATAGTCAGTCCTTCCCTGAATATTCATTGGAAGGACTGATGCTGAAACTGAAGCTCTGATTCTTTGGCCACCTGATGCAAAGAGCTGACTCACTGGAAAAGACCCTGATGCTGGGAAAGATTGAAGGCAGGAGGAGAAGGGGACTACAGAGGATGAGATGGTTGGATGGCATCACCGACTAAATGGATATGAGTTTGAGCAAGCTCCAGGAGATGGTGAAGTACAGGAAAGCCTGGTATGCTGCAGGCTATGGGGTTGCAAACAGTCAGACATGACTGAGCAATTGAACACCACCACCATCACCACACTGTCAGTATTTTGGGAGGTTTTTAGCAATGCTGATGCAGTGAGTTCTTGAAGTATTAAGCACATCTTCTAATATTATTACAGGCTCTATACTTCAATTTGATTCAATATTCCAAACATTTATTGCATCTGTGTAAATCAGCCAAACTTAGGTTTTTCTGGAACACGAATTTTATGTTATTAATATTGGAGACTCAAAGGCAGCTCCAAATTTAATGCTGGGGACACCAAAGAAAGGACTCTTTGGACACTGTGCCAGTTGCATGCTCATTATCATACTAATGTTGCCCCTGTAAAGCCTTCAGTGACATCCTCGGATATATGCAAATATGCATTGGGAAAAAATGGAAATGTATGTAAATGACACAGAGGTTATACTGGCCTATTAACATCACAAATCCCCATTTACAGCCCACTTTTAATTTAGTGATCTTTCTATTAGGAGGACCACTTATGAAGTTAATCTGGAACAAAATCACAGCATGTCAATTAAAATGGTGTGACAGTGAGACCACCATCAATTGGCAACTCTTTGCAGATGTCTTAATTAGGCTTCTCAGTGGCAGGTTGACCGATGACACTCTGTGAAAGTCATTTTCAAGTTTGCATCTGAGGGCCTCGCTTCTCCTTCAAACTTTTCCTCTTTTTCTTCTCTCTGTTTAAATCTTAGCTATTATGAGGCTTCCCTTTGTGCATTTTTTCCCCAAAGACTTGATTATTTTTCTCATTTCTTCTTACTGTGAGTAAAAATGTGCCAGAGAGAATATTCCACTCCCAGGGGCTTGGGCACTGCAAGCCTTCATTTATTTGAAGTCTTTTGTTTTATCTTAAGTATTCGTATGAAATTTGCATTCTCTTTCTTAAAATACTCGGGCATATTTTAATATAAAATTTAGCTTAAAATCACATGTGATGGTGGTTTAGTCACTAAATCATGTTGAGCCCCATGGACTATAGCCCTCCAGTCTCCTCTGGAAGAAGAATTTCCCAGGCAAGAATACTGGAGTGGGTTGCCATTTGCTTCTCCAACAGGACCATCTCAGCACAAGGATTGAACCCAAGTCTCCTGCATTGCAGGTGGATTCTTTACCTATTGAGCTGAAGTCACATAGTTCTGTATTTTTGTATATTCTTGCCTCCCGCTAATGCTACGTGCGGAGTGAAGAGGTGGAAAGCACAAGTTTTATAAAAAGTGAGTTTTGGAACCATTCAGACTTGAGTATAAAACAGGCACTGCTGTTTATTAAGCATATGAGTTCAGAAATGTGATTTAATCCAGACTGACCTCTCCCAGGCTAGGAATTCTTTTTTTTTTTTTTTTCCTTCCTCAGCTTTAATGAAATAAAATTGACATATAACTTTATATTAGAGTAGCAAATGGCAACTCACTCCAGTATTCCTGCCTGGAAAATGCCATGGACTGAGGAGCCAGGCAGGCTGCAGTCCATAAGGTCACAAAGAGTTGGACACAACTGAGCAACTGGGCATGCATGCATATTTTAAGATCATGTGCTTACAAGATGTACATTGTGTTGAACTGACACACTTAAATACTGCAAAATGATTACCACCACATCAATAGCTAACATCTGTGTTCATGCTAATCACTTAGTCATGCCCAACTCTTTGAGACCCCATGGACTATAGCCCTCCAGGCTCCTCTGTCCATGGGATTCTCCAGGTAAGAATACTGGAATGGGTTGCCAGGACCTCCTCTAGGGGATCTTCCCTACCCAGGCATCAAACTTGTATCTCCTGTGCCTCTTGTATTGGCAAGTAGACTACTCACCACTGAATCTGCATCAGGTCAATTTAAGATCTTAGACATTTTCAAGTGTATAATACAATATTGTTAACTATAGTCACCAGGCTATACATTTGATTATCAGAGTTTATTCATCTTATAACTAGAAGTTTATATCCTTTGGTCAATGTCTCTTCATTTCCCCTACCTCTCAGTTCCTGATAAATATCATTCTTACATACTTGCATGAGTTCAGCTTTTGGATTCTACATATAAATGAGATCATATAGTATTAACATTTACTTTCTCTGTCTGACTTATTTAGAATGCCCTCAAATTTTATCCATGTTTTCACAAATGGCAGGATGTCTTTCTTTCTCATGGCCAAATAACAGTCCATCATATATGCATGTGTGGTGCTAAGTCGCTCAGTCATGTCTGATTCCTTGTGACCTTAGAGACCTTAGCCCGCCAGGTTCCTCTGTCCATGGGATTCTCCAGGCAAGAATATTAGAGTGTGTTGCCATGCCCTCCTCCAGGGGATCTTCTTGACTCAGGGATTAAACCCACATCTCCTGCCTCTCCTAAATTGCAGGCAGATTCTTTGTCACTGAACCACCATGATAGCCATGATATATGCCCCTTCTTCATCCATTCATCAGTTGACAAACTCTTAGCCCGTGTCTGTGTCTTGGCTATTCTGAATAAAGTCTCAGTGAACATGGGAGCGCAGAGATCGCTGAGATCTTGATTTCATTTCTTTGAAAATATGGGGACTGCTGGAGTGTATGGGACTTCTGTTTTTAATTTTTGAAGAATCTCCCTGCTCTTTTCCATAGTAGCTGCACCAATTTACATCCCCACTAATAATCCCTTTTTCTGGATCCTCGCCAACATTTGTTATTTCTAGTCTTTTTGATAATAGCTATTCTAACAAGTGAAAGGTGATATCTCATTGTGGTTTTGATTTGTATTTCTCTGATGATTAGCAATGTTGACCATCTTCTCACAAACCTGTTGACCATTTGTACAACTTCTTTGGAAACACATTCATTCATTTCCTCTCTCCATTTTCTCTACTGAGTTGTATGAGTTCTTTATATATTTTACATATTAACCCCTTTTAGATACAGGATTTGAAAATATTTTTTCCCATTCTGCAGGTTGACTTTTCATTTCATTGACTGCTTTTTTGCTATACAAAAGCTTTTAGTTTGATATCGTCCCACAGATTAATGTCTTTCTTCTGGTGCTTGTGCTTTAGGGGTGATGTCGAAGAAAATATTACCAAGATGTCAATATGTCAAATATTATTGCTCTAATTATGGCTTTCTCACAAAACGTCTCAGTAATCCTCACCTCATCATATCATAGAGTTCTTTAATCATTTAGTTATGTCTATAATTTTTTTCATTTTCCTAACATAGTTGCAGCAACCTATGCAAAAGTCTCTGTGTAATATGTGTATACACATACATAAATCATGTGATGAAATGTACACACACACACACACATACACATATGGGCTTCCCCCATGGCTCAGCAGTAAAGAATATACCTACCAAGCAGGAAATGCAGGTTTGATCCCTGAGTAGGGGAAGATCCCCTCAAGAAGAAAATGATAATCCACTCTGGTATACTTGTTTGGGAAATGCCATGGACAGAGGGGCCTGGCAGGCTTGATGGAGTCACAAAAAGTTCATGGAGTCACAAAGAGTTCATGGAGTCAAAAAGAGATGGGTAAGACTTAGTGACTAAACAAACAAATAAACAAACAAACAAAAATATATATATGCCATTTACATATATATATATATATGTATGCCATTTGAGCATTACTTTACTAGAGCGTGAGATGAGTGCAATTGTGCAGTAGTTTGAGCATTCTTTGGCATTGCCTTTCCTTGGGATTGGAATGAAACTGACCTTTTTCCTGTCCTGTGGCCACTGCTGAGTTTTCCATATTTGTTGGCATACTGAGTGCAGCACTTAAACAACATCATCTTCCAAGATTTGAAACAGCTCAGGTGGAATTCCATCACCTGCACTAGCTTTGTTCATAGTGATGCTTTCTAAGGCCCACTCGACTTCACATTCCAGGATGTCTGGCTCTAGGTGAGTGATCACACCATCGAGATTATCTTGGTCATGAAGCTCTTTTGTACAGTTCTTCTGTGTATTCTTGCCACCTCTTCTTAATGTCTTCTGCTTCTGTTAGGTCCGTACCATTTCTATCCTTTATCAAGCCAATCATTGCATGAAACGTTCCCTTGGTATCTCCAATTTTCTTGAAGAGATATCTAGTCTTTCCCATTCTGTTCTTTTCCTCTATTTCTTTGCATTGATCGCCAAGGAAGGCTTTCTTATCTCGCCTTGCTATTCTTTGGAACTCTGCATTCAGATACTTATATCTTTCCTTTTCTCCTTTGCTTTTGATTCTCTTCTTTCCAAGCCAGGCTTCAGCAATACATGAACCATGAACTTCCAGCTGTTCAAGCTGGTTTTAGAAAAGGCAGAGGAACCAGAGATCAAAATGCCAACATCCACTAGATCATCAAACAAGCAAAAGAGTTCCAGAAAAACATTTATTTCTGTTTTATTGACTATGCCAAAGTCTTTGACTGTGTGGATCACAATAAACTGTGGAAAATTCTGAAAGAGATGAGAATACCAGAACCCCTGACCTGCCTCTTGAGAATTCTATATGCAGGTCAGGAAGCAACAGTTAGAACTGGACATGGAACAACAGACTGGTTCCAAATAGGAAAAGGAGTATGTCAAGGCTATATATTGTCACCCTGTTTATTTAACGTCTATGCAGAGTAAATCATGAGAAATGCTGGGTTGGAAGAAGCACACGCTGGAATCAAGTTTACCAGGAGAAATATCAATAACCTCAGATATGCAGATGACACCACCCTTATGGCAGAAAGTGAAGAGGAGCTAAAAGCCTCCTGATGAAAATGAAATAGGAGAGTGAAAAAGTTGGCTTAAAGCTCAGGAATCAGAAAATGAAGATCATGTCATCTGGTCCCATCACTTCATGGGAAATAGATGGGGAAACAGTGTCAGACTTTACTTTCGGGGCTCCAAAATCACTGCAGATGGTGACTGCAGCCATGAAATTAAAAGACACTGACTCCTTGGAAGGAAAGTTAATACCAACCTAGATAGCATATTCAAAAGCAGGGACATTACTTTGCCAACAAAGGTCCATTTAGTCAAGGCTATGGTTTTTCCAGTGGTCATGTATGGATGTGAGAGTTGGACTGTGAAGAAGGCTGAGCACCAAAGAATTGATGCTTTTGAACTGTGGTGTTGGAGAAGACTCTTGAGAGTCCTGTGGACTGCAAGGAAGTCCAACCAGTCCATCCTAAAGGAAATCAGCCCTGGGTGTTCATTGGAAGGACTGATGCTAAGGCTGAAACTCCAATACTTTGGCCACCTCATGCAGAAGAATTGACTCATTGGAAAAGACCCTGATGCTGGGAGGGATTGGGGGCAGGAGAAGAAGGGGACAACAGAGGATGAGATGGCTGGATGGCATCACTGACTCTATGGATATGAGTTTGAGTGAACTCTGGGAGTGGTGATGGACAGGGAGGCCTGGCATGCTGTGATTCATGGGATCTCAAAGAGTCAGACATGACTAAGCAATTGAACTGAACTGAACAGATATACCATTTACATATATATCTTCTTTATACACACATATATATACAAATATATATATGTATGAATATATATATATACACACACCCACATATATATACATATTTGTGGTTCCCTGGTGGCTCAGATGGTAAAGAATCCTCCTTCAATGCAGGAGACATGGGTTCAATCCCTGGTTTGGGAAGATCCCTGGAGGAGGGCATGGCAACATGACAACCCACTCCCGTATTCCTGTCTCGAGAATCCCCGTGGACAGTGGTACTTGGAAGGTTACAATTCATGGAGTTGCAAAGAGTTGGACACGACTGAGCAACTAAGCACGCATATACATTTACAGATCTTTTTTTCTACTCTTTTGAGTCTTTTGGCAAATAAATTGTTAGCAAGTGAGATTTCGAGAAATGCATTAATGTGTTTAAGAAATCTCTAACTTTTAAGGCATGGTGAAAAGCATGCTTTAGTTGTATCATCTACACTCTCCTTTTAAAAATATTCATTTATTTATGTATTTTTGGCCACGTCGAGTCTCAGTTGTGCTGTGTGGGCTCCATAGGACGTAGGCTCTGTAGTTTCAGCACACAGGCTTTCTGGTTGAGGCATGCAGGCTAAGTAGTTGTGGTGTGGGCTTGACTGTCCCATGGCATGTAGGATCTTAGCTCCCCAACCAGGGATCAAACCCATGTCCACTACATTGAAAAGCAGATTCTTAACCACTAGTCAACTGAGGAAGTCATCCCATCTGCATTCTCCTGATGCTTTAAATTCCAATTGCTTCTTATCTATAATTAAAGTAGATCAAATAAGACTTGATCTTAGCAAATTCTAACTTTCTGACTTCATTTATAGCGTACAATAAAAGATTAGCACCTAAGGATTTCACTTTCAAGGCTGATATCACATATAAGCATAAATTTGAACCCACTAGGCTAACGGTCTGATATACCAAAGAGAATCCCTCAACTGAAATATGAGATTAGTTGAGTGAAAATTCAATTTTGAGTTATTTAAGTACTCACATAAAGTGTGGAAAGTGTTAGTTGCTCAGTCGTGCCTGACTCTTTGCGACCCTGTGGACTGTAGTCCATCAGGCTCCTCTGTTCATGGGATTTTCCAGGCAAGAATACTAGAGTGGGTCGCCATTTTCCTCTCTGGGGTACTCACACAGGAGGACAGAAATACCTGACTGTGTCAAGAGTCTATTGAATTCTTAGAAGCAGTAATTATCCCAAGCCTTACTAAAAGAGATTGGAGATGAGCAGACCTCAACACGATGTTTATTTCTGCAAAATGAAACAATTTTAGTTTAGCGTCTTCTTTTTACATTACAATTGAGTGAGATTAGGGGCGATCTAGGATGAGAGAGCTCTTGTTTAAGACTGAGGCCCGAGGTGGACAGATTGGGGAGATTTTCAGTCTTAGACTGTTTGGTTGTGAAGAACTTAGATTAAAAATTCAAGCTCGGGAGGCAAGGCCGTGGCCTCCTGGAAAATAGCTTTCTCCTTATCGGGAGGCAAGGCCGCGGCCTCCTGGAAAATAGCTTTCTCCTTATCGGAGGCAAAATAGCTTTCTCTGTTCAACTTAGTTGCTTTCTGTAAGCTTTCCCACCAATCAAGTGTATCCCCCGCACCTGTGACTTCACTTCAATGTATCCCATAACCCGACTCCATCCCCACCTGTCTGTAATTTTTATATAAAAAACCCTCACTACTGACGCTAGGGGTTCACTCCACTGAACCCTGGCGCGCGCCCGGCTTAATAAATCCTCTTGCTGATTGCATCGAATTCGAGTCACTGTGGTCTTTGGGGCGACGGTTCCCGAGAAAAGGCCGCTAGGTCTTACAGTTGTTGTTGTTCAGCTGCTGAGTCACGTCGGACTCTTTGTGACTCCGCAGACTGCAGTGTGCGGAGCTTCCTGTCTTTCACTACCTCCCGCAATTTTTGCTCAAACGCATGTCCATTGAGCCAGTGATCCTATCCAACCATCTTATCCTCTGTAGCCCTCTTCTCCTCAGATTGCTTAAATGTGGCAAAATGGATGCAAATAAATAAATAATGTATGTCTTGAAATATTTCCTCCTACTGGAAACATCAGTTTGAATGATGGCAGAATCATTGACCTGGTCTCTGAAACCGGAAATGTGAGTGGAGGGGGCTTTGTGAAACCCCTTTTTTTTTTCTCACCTCCCTCATTCAAATTCTTCTCAGTCATTGCCGAGTTATGTTAGTGCCATCCCTCCAGCTGCTGATGCTGCCCAAGCCAGGTGCTGGTCCTGCTGCCACGGGCACTGTTCTTCTCTCAGAGTCTTTCCAGTGCGGCCAGAATCAACCACACATTTCCAAACCATCTTATTTGCTTGCATAACGTATTCCAATAGCACTCTATTATAATAGCAAGACCTTAAAATTCCTTAAGATGATTTCTAAATCAACAGCCTATGTTTATAACCCCACTTCCCAATATTTCTTAGGTATAGGGTTTCCATACGTAGCAAAAAGAGGAAAAGATAGAATAATTGTATGCATATGTGTGTATGTGTGTGTGTACCATGCAATATTTGGGTGCACTTATACTAGAAAATTATTCTTTATCTGAAATTCAAATGGAACTAGGTGTTCTGCATTTTATCTGGCAACCTCATTTAGATAGATGCCAAAATTTGGCAAACTGAAATACCTTTGCACTTTTTTAATGTGCACTTCTGTCTATGGAGAGCAAGATCATGCACTCAAGCCCAAATATTTGGCATATTATTGATACAGACATTCAGTAAGTATCTGTGAAAGGAAGGAAGACAGAGAAGGGAAGAAAGAGAGAAAAGGAGAGTAGAGGGGGAAATAAGAAAAACACCTTTAAAAATAACAGACTTGTATTCTACCTAAAGTAAAAACCTTTTATTTCTAAACTCCTATGGAAATTTAGATCACACCACGCAATCCTAAATGAGCAGTTGCCAGACTGATCCTATTAACATGGTCTGATGTTATTACTCTCTTACTCAACACCCTTTTATGGATCTCTGTTCTACTGTTACTGAACTCAGGTCTGGCTACTCACTGCCCAAAAGCAAATGCTTGAGAAGCAAGTGTTGATAGAATGAAAAGGTTGCCTTATTCAGGAGGTCTAAACTAAGGGAGAAGGTGGACTCATGTCCAAAGGCCAACTCCCTGCTGTTGATCAGTGAACAAGAGCTTTAAGGGGAGTCTCAAGTGTGTGTAGGTGGAGGGAGGAGGATTATATGCAGAACAGCAGAGTTAGTTCTGATAATTATCTTGAAATTAGTTACGCAGTTGTCTGAACAGCATCATCTTGATTGTTTCAAGTACAGTTACTATTTAGTTCCAGGGTTGATTTGTTCTTATTTCCTTGAGGCCAGTTCTTGAAATTGTGGTAGCTTATTCCATAGCTACTGTCTGGTCGTTATGTGGTTTACTTCTTCCACTTGATGGAGGTTTCAGTATCTACAAGACAGCTCAAAAGATGTGGATCAGAATATTATCTATAGCTCTTGAAGAGGAACGGCAAGTGCTTGACTTTGTTCAGTGACACAACTATTATCATTTGGTCTTGTTTGACTGCTTTCATTTGCTTCTGCACTTTCTCACCTAGCTGATTAAATTTATTTTTGGCTAAAGTTTTTCTACAGACAAAAGGGAACAGAGGACATGGTGTGCGGGGGGTGGCTGGTGGTGGGGACAGGGATCTGTCCTGGAAAGTAACCCGTATGGTGCTGCTCCTTTTCACTACCCAGAATAAAACCAAAGTCCTGGAAGGACACGCTTGACTCCACATCCTGCTCCCACAGTGCTGCATCCACAGTGGCTTCCTGCCGTTCCTGAAACCCACAGCACCTCCTGAGCACCCCCATCGCAGGGCTCCTGAGCTGGCTGTTCTCAGGCCCTGGGACATTCCTCCCCAATAAATACACATGGCTGGCTCCCTTACCCCTTTCAGGTCTGTCCTCAGTGTCTTCTCAGTGAAGGCCCTCTGTTCACCCCTCCCCTTTATATTTCTTCATCCCACTATATTATATTACAGTATATCTCTCTATGTAGTCTTCCTCCTTTCGAATGTCAGCTCCATGAGAGTGAGATTTTTACCAGCTATATTTACATTCGCAAAGCTTAGAAAAATGCCAGGAAATAAGCTCACTTAATATCTGTTGCAGGAAAAAGTACCTGATATATTTTGTCTACTGGTTTTAATCTTTAGTAGCAAAAGAATGGAAACATGAGGGGAAAAGATGATAGGTCTCAAAATTCAAGGGAAAAACAAAGGTCTACTTGGATTTGCCTCTCCAGTTAGGTCTCCGGAACCTTTGTGAGTCTCATCGTTTTACTCATGCTCAATCACGTCCCACTCTTTGTGACCCCATGGACTGTAGCCTGCCAGGATCCTCTGTCTGTGGGATTTTCCAGGCAAGAATACTGGAGCGGGTTGCCATTTCTTCTTCCAAGGGATCTTCCTGACCCAAGGATTGAAACTGTGTCTCATGTATTGGCAGGCACATTCTTTACCACTGTGCCACCTGGGAAGCCCAATTCCCTCCTGGTGAAAAGGAAGCATTTTCTGCTCTACCTACCTTAATTACGGTGTTGCTTGTCCCAGCCCCTCAAAGTTAAAGGGTGCTGATGGTTTGTGAAGAGGAACTAAAGGGCCTCTTGATGAAGGTGAAAGAGGAGAGTGAAAAGTTGACTTAAAACTCAGTATTCAAAAATCTGATATCATAGCACCTGGCCCCATCACTTCATGGCAAATAGATGCGGAAACAATGGAAACAATTACAGACTTTATTTTTTTGAGCTCCAAAATCACTGCAGTTGGTGACTGTAGCCATGAAATTAAAAGACGCTTGCTCCTTGGAAGGAAAATTATGACAAACCTAGACAGCATATCAAAAAGCAGAGATAATACTTTGCTGACCAAGGTCCAGACAGTCAAAGCTATGGTTTTTCCAATAGTCATGCATGAATGTGAGAGTGGGACCATAAAGAAGGCTGAGCACCGAAGAATTAATGCTTTCGAAATGTGGTGCTAGAGAAGATCTTGAGAGTCCCTTGGACAGCAAGGAGATCAAACCAGTCAATCCTAAGGGAAATCAACCCTGAATGTTTACTGGAAGGACTGATGCTGAAGCTGAAGCTCCAAACTGATGAAACTCCAACTGATGCAAAGAGCCGACTTACTGGAAAAGACTCTGATGCTGGGAAAGATTGAGGGCAAGAGGAGAAGGAGACAGCAGAGGATGAGATGGTTGGATGGTGTCACCGACTCAAACGACATGAATTTAAGCAGACTCCAGGAGACAGTGAAAGACAGGGAAACCTGCTGTGCTACAGTCCATAGGGTCACAAAGAGTCGGACATGACTTAGCAACTGAACAGCAACAACTCCTACTTTTAGGAAATCAAGCTACTCCTCCTGACCCTTGTCCTCCACCATCTCCTGTTTGAAATTTGGTCATCATCAATCCGTCTCCTTGCTCTATTCAAAGTGCAACATACCTCATTGAGCCCTCAGATTGAGCCTGCTGGCTGCCTCTCTTGGGAGCATGATTTGCATGTCATTTGATACTCCTGAGACCTCCGGACATGCCCTCGCTACCTGAGATGTTTTGTGAGAATTACAGAGTATGAGAGATCAGGTTGCAAACTCTGAAGTACTGCAGCAAATGTGAGCAACAATCATTCTTAATGTAAACTTTTAATCCTGCAGATAAATATAAAAAGAGGAAAAATTTTCAAGCATCAGGGGCCTCCACAAAGTTATTGCAATATGCACTTTCTTTATCCTTGAGTCTCAATGACTTAGCCTGTTCAGTACTAATCTCCACATTTTAAAAAATAGGGAAACTGAGACATAGATAATTTAATCCTGGGTTTACATGGCAAACCTGAGGTGAAGGAGAATTTCAAATCCAAACAAGTCTGACTTTATAAAGATCATGCCTTTTGAACTTCACCATACTTCCTACCAGGATATGTTTAACAGACCAAATATTATACCAAGCCAGTTCATATTGATCCAAGGGGCCCATCCTACTGGTTTCTCTGTCAGTGAAAAGTGATTCTTCTCTCCCTTTTAAGTGGACAGTTAAGAAATCAATAGCTCATGGGATGGGAACCCCTGGAATAAAGGGTCTGTGACTCACTGTGTGTATGTGATCGCAGCAATCCTCTTGCTGATAGGTTATCTCAAAATTCTTGTTGAATGTAGTTTTAATACCTAAAATTTTAAATTTCTTTTCATAATTAAAAATAGTAAGGTTCTTTATAACATATGAAGAAAGAAAAACAAAACTGCTCTTTTTACTATCCAGATACAGCCACTATTAATATTTTAGTATAAATATACTAATAGCATATAATACATTAATATTTTAGCACATCAATATTTATTTTAGTAATTTCTTCTAGTTTGAGTGATGTGTATGTTTTTAATCATGACGCTGTTTGTTAAAATCAAGCATACTATTTTATTTTAAAAGAGAAAATTTCATTCTTATATAAAATTTGAAATTTCAAAAGGACAAAGAAGATAAAATATACAATGTGACTTTTTACAAATAATGATAATCAAGTATATAACTGATAATAGCCAGAGACTGCTGCCTCTGTTTATGTCCTCCGCTTCTTCTGTGTATTTTAATGTGTTTGAAATAATGGCACACATATTGCTTTTAAGGATAAAGAGCTCAGACACGTCCATAGTTTCTAGGTGAAAAGTAGAATGAAGAGTGGCTTAATGACAGATAATATCTGCCAGTGGGTGGTATATTTCTTTCTAAAAACTCAGATGCTTCATATAAATTTTAAAGATGCAGAAAATCACTTTTCAGTTTCTGTAGTATTGGAATTGGCCATATGTCACTCTCTGCAGCTGCATTTTTGTAAAGATGAAATGGATTTGTTGGTGGTGGTGGTGGTGGTGGTTTATTAATCCTCTCAGGTGCTTTAACATTCTGTTATTTAGCAATAATTACCAAGTGATTGAACAGAAAATAAGAATTATTGTTTTAAATGGGCATCAGTCATGGATATAGAATCATACTCATTGAATTCACTGGTATTACCATTTTCCAGACCATTCTGAAGTAGCTGGCTTTACTGAAGTGTCCAATGGCCTTTGGAGTATTCAACTGCAATGCCAGCTAGGAGGCCCTATTTCTCAGGGCTTGGGCATAGTTCAACAGGGGTCTGTACATGCTCTGATTTAGGGTCCAATATGTGTCTGTTTCTCCCACATCCAAGATTAAAAGGGGTCCAGGAATCAAGGGCTGGCAATGGGAGTGGCATCACTCACTATTACTACTAGTAACCCACTAGCAGAATTTTTGCTTCCTGTTTCTTGAACCTTAGCTCCACTGACATAGACATCTTGGTTCCAGAAGAAGAATGCTTCCATGAAGATTCTCAGAAGTGAATCCACTGAAATGGAAGTTAAGATTATCCAGTTATTCTGAGCTCCTCATGATACTGAATCAACAGGCTAACAGTGAAAGAGCTACTGTGCTAGCTGGGGTGATTGATCATAATTCCAAGAGGAAGTTGAATGACTACTCCACAGTGGAGGTCAGGGAGTGTGTCTGGGAAATAGGAACTCTCACCGGGGATCTCAGTATTACCATGTGCTGTGATTGAGGTCAATGGAAAGCTATAACAGCTCAGAGTAGGCAAGACTGATAACAGCACTGCCTTCCTTGGTGGCTCATTGGTGGAAAAAAAAAAAACCCCACCTGGCAACGCAGGAGACAGGGGGTTGGCCCCTGGGTCGAGAAGATTCCAGGGAGAAGGAAATGGCAATCCAGTCCAGTATTCTTGGCATTCTTAGACTAACACACAACAATAATGGCGTAAACTCTTTGGGAATGAAGGTTTGGATCCCTATACCAGGTAAAGACCCCTGGCTGGCTGAGGTGCTTGATGAAGGCAAAGGGAATAAAGAATGGACAGTGGGATAAGATAATTATGAATATTATGTCTCTGTGACCAGTTACAGAAACTAGGACTGTATTGTCAGAGGTATTTCCTCCTTATTTTGTTAGGCTTTTCTGTATAGATATACAAGCTCTGTGTGTGTGTGTGTGTGTGTGTGTGTGTGTGTGTGTGTGTGTGTGTGTACTTGCTTAATATGAGTTTCCTCAGTGGTTCAGTGGTACAGAATCTGCCTGAAATACAGGAGATGCAGGTTCAATCCCTGGGTTTGAAAGATCCCTTGGAGGAGGAAATGGCAACTCACTCCAACATTCTTGTTGGAGAATCCCATGGACAGAGGAGCCTGGTGGGCTACAGTCCATAGGGTCACAAAGAGTCAGACATGACTAAAGCTATTGAGGACACATACATACTTGCTTAATATATAGAGATATATTTGATTTTATATTTAAACAAAATATATAAAGTTGTTTTCTTTGTTTTCTTTTCTACCTTATTCCTTTATTGTGTAACAATAAGAGTTATTAACTTTATACTACAGTAGTTAAGTATTAAGTTTACATTATAGTAAATTTATATATTTAAAAATGGGATATGAAGGAAAAGAGTAAATGTCACTTAAGGACTTTACTTCATTTTCAGGAGCAGTTGTGCATCTTTGGTTGTACTCAGGATAGTTATTTCATGCTAGGCAGAATTATGATCTTGTTATTGTCTTTATTATGAAATTGTTCTGGTTATTCAGTTGCTCAGTCATGTCCAACTCTTTGAAGCCCCATGGACCTTAGCACACCAGGCTTCCTGCCCTTCACCATCTCCCAGAACTTGCTCAAATTCATGTCCGTCGAGTCAGTGATGCCATCCAGCCATTTGGGCCTCTGTCATCACCACTGTCTCTACCTATCTCACTAAGTCAATGGAGAAAAAAATACAAGTGTGGCTTGAGGAGATGCATGTGGGTGCCAAGTTGATAACAGATGGATTTGTGATGATGAATGCCATGTGTCAACTTGACTGGATCATGGAGTGCTCAGATTAAACATCATCTCTGGGCTTATCTGTGATGACAGTTCTATGTGAGAGTGTATTTGAATGAGTAAACTGAATAAAGCACATTGTCCTTCCCACACTGTGGGTGGGCATCATCCAATCTGTGATGGCCAGAATAGGGAAAAAAAAAAAAAAAAGACTAAGGAAGGGGAAATTGGCTCTCCCTAACTTTTTGAGCTGTGACATAGGTTTTGTGCTGTCTATCTCCAGTTCTCAGTACCACGTATTGAACACCACGGGCTTTCCTGGATCTCTAGTTTGTAGACAGCAGATCATGGGATTTCTCAACCTTCATAATTATGTGATATAATCCTTATAATAACTGGTTAAGACTCTTGAGAGTTCCTTGGACTGCAAGGAGATCAAACCAATCAGTCCTAAAGGATTCTTCATTGGAAGGACTGATGCTGAAGTTGAAGCTCCAATATTGCGGTCACCTGATTCAAATGGCTGACTCATTGGAAAAGACTCCGAGGGCAGGAGAAGAAGAGGGCAACAGAGGATGAGATGGTTGCATGGCATTATTGACTTAGTGGACATGATTTTTAACAAACCCCAGGAGATGGTGAAGGACAGGAAAGTGTGGCATGCTACAAACCATGGGGTTGCAAAGAGACAGACATGAGTGAGAAACTGAACAGAAGCAACATATATATCCCATTGGTTCTGTTTCTATGGAGAATCCTATTACAGTGCTCAGTCAGTATGTTTTCCACATAAAAATGCACAGATGTAATTCTATTAAAAGGCATTTTGGTATTCAATACTCCAGAAGTTCTAAATTCCATCTCTCATAATAATATAATTTTCTGTAACCTCAGCTGTGTTCTTACCTGGTTCTTAATGCTCATTGTTATTCTGCAGTTGACTTTTACTTTCCTAGAAAAGCTTCTTCACATCATCTAGTCCCTTTTCTATGTCATTTTATTATTCTTTCTTTATGACATCTCTCCTATTTTTAAGAGACTATCATTTCTTGCATCTCATCTAAGGATGCCAAATAATCTCCTAAAAGAAGAAAGTCCATTTCCTGCAGCAGATCTTTGTCAAAGGTTTGTTTTTCCTTTCAGTTTTCATGGTAACCTTTGATAATCACTGCTCAGAGTTCCAGCGCTATGATAGCTGTCATTGTTGGGGCTCATATTCTTTGTGTCTTATGGTTTATTTCATCTTTAAATAAAAGAAGATGTAGCCAAGCCCAGTGTTTGCCAGAGGACCTCAAGGGCGAATGCTTCTTGACTTCACTTCCTTCTGGCCAATTCCTCTTTTTCAAAGTATAACTACCCACTAGTTGAACGGTCACAGCTCCAAGATAAGGTCCACATTTTAACAGACTTCATTAACTGTGGCTCTACGAGACTGCAGTGGAATTCTGTCCACATTCCTTCTGGATTCCTGGTGACACACACAGTTACAGAATATGAAAATAATCATCAGCACCCTGCCACACACGTGCTATTAGTAGGATTTTCCTAATTCTCCTCCCCACCAAAGGTACAGGAATTACATTTTCTGCCTCACTTGGCTGTGCATCACCACCATTTTAAGTAATGAAACAAATAATGGAGAAAAGAGATGCCAGAACTTGCCCCGTAAAATAGAAGAGCCACATAAGATAAGGAAGAATAGACCAGAGGTAGCAAAGCATTTTATGGGAAGAATCTGAACCTCAGACATGTTTGAAATGGGTATCACCATTTTTAAAATAAATGCTGGTCCGATACCAAAAATTAATAAATAAGAGCATAGAAATAAAACCTAGATTTCCAGCTTCTCTTGAACTGTAGAAAGATGTGCCAAATTTGTTTCTGTATTCTTACAAGACAGTTGTCTTTATGTAAAGCACATCTTCTCTGGTTTGCTTCAGTCTTCACCCTGGTCAGCTCACTCCTTTTTATTACTGTGCATGCATGCATGCTAAGTCACATCAGTCACATCCATCTCTGTGATCCCATGGACTGCAGTCCACCAGGCTCCTCTGTCCATGAGATTTCCTAGGCAAGAATACTGGAGTGGGTTGCCATTTCCTCTTGCAAGGGATCTTCCCGACACCAGGATCGAACTCCCATCTGTTATGTCTCCTTCACTGGCAGACAGGTTCTTTACCTCTAGCATCACCTGGGAAGCCCTTTGTTACCTTAGGTGTTTGAATTTTTTACTCCTGATATAAAGTGAATTTTCCAGTATGTATTAGTTTCCCAGGACTGCCTTTACAGAGTAACAGAAATGTGGAAGCTTAAAACAAGAGAAATTTAATCTCTCACTGTTATGAATGTCAGGAGTCCACATCAAGATGTCAGCCCCTGCCACCTCTGGGGGCTCCCAAAGGAGACAGCATCATTGCTTCTTCCAGTTAATGGTGGCTTCTTGCATTCTAGGCTTAGGGCTACATCACCACAATCTCAGCTGTAGTGTTCACAAAGTCAGCTTCTCTCTGTCTGTCCTTTTATGTCTCTTATGAGAGAACTGTAATCGGATTTAGAACCTACCTGAATCCAGACAGTCTCATTTGGATCCTTATATTAATTACATCTGAAGAGATCTTATTTCCCAAAAGGTCACATTCTGAGGTTCCAGGTGACATGAATTTCTACCTGGGCACAAAACGAGGAACACAACAGAGGAAGGCTAATGGCTGACTCACTGGAAAAGACTCTGATGCTGGGAAAGACTGAGGGCAGAAGGAGAAGAGGATGAGACAGTTGAATGGCATCACTGATTCAGTGGACATGAACTCGGGCAAACTCTGGGAGATGGTAAGGGACAGGGAGACCTGGCGTGCTGAAGTCCATGGGGTCTCGAAGAGTCAGACGCAACTTGGCAACTGACCAGCAACAATGGTCCTCTCTACCCTTTTTCTATGGAATAACAATACAACAGCACACCTACGCCATGGAATGTGCCCTTCTCTCCAGTTCCACTAAGACTGAAGGTGGCAAAAATGAGATTCTCCCGGATCCAACCTTTAGTTAATTGTCGGTCCAAGTTTATGGCTGTGTTTTGAGTTTACATCTTCTTCTAAACCTTCATAGGTGTTTTATTGCACATTACGGAGAAGTCGTGCCAGGAGCTGTTGGCAGATACCACTTTAAACCAGCAGTCAGTGAATCAATTTTATAAGCTGCAATTTAGAGAAGGAAAGGAGGACGCTTTTTTTTTCCCCTTCCAAGTACAGTCCTCATTTCCTCCCCACTCTTGCCCCTACAAATCCCCCCCTCAAAATGCATCAGTCACATGGCTGACTCTCAAGTAACATAGGAAGAGGGATACATAATCGACATGTGAGTATAAAGCAAAAGATGAGATGAGAGTGGGTGACACATTGTGCTACAGCTACTAAGATCTCTAAATTCTGAGCTCTGAAGCTCTCACTTGTTAATGTTGATGAAATAATGAAAACAATTCCAGGTTAGGAAAATCTTAGTAATCAGCTCTGCACAATAGCTATTGTCACTGATTTGTATATTTAATGAAAAAAGTAATTACTCTATAGTCATTATTTTATTATGGTTAATATACCATAGCAAATGTGGGAGAATGAAAGTCTTTAAGAACAAGAAAAACGTCTTACTCTTGGGGAGACTAAAGGAAAAATTTTGTAAAAGAAAGAACAAATATCTTATACTTTCTATAGCTCTGCTCTGTAAACCAAGGCCTACAATAGCAAAAGGACTTGTCCTATGTCACCCAACCAGTTGGCAATGAAGCTGGAACCATAGCCTTTGCCACCTACCATCCAGATTACTGCTTTCTGCAGAAATAGTGCATTTAAATAATTTAAAGTGAGTTTCGGGCTTCCCTCATAGCTCAGTTGATAAAGAATCCACTTGCAGTGCGGGAGAGCCTTGTTCAATTCCTGGGTTAGAAAGATCCCCTGGGGAAGGGATAGGCCACCCACCCCAGTATTCTTGGGCATCCCTTGTGGCTCAGCTGGTAAAGAATCCACCTGCAGGGCGGGAGACCTGGGTTTGATCTCTGGGTGGGGAGGTCCCCTGGAGAAGGGAAAGGCTACCCACTCCAGTGTTCTGGCATGGAGAATTCCATGGACTGTATAGTCCATGGGGTTACAAAGAGTTGGACACGACTGAGTGACTTCAAAAAAATAAAATGAATATGATATTTTCTGAACTAATTCCATTCATTCATATATTACTTCACAGTTTCCGAGTGCTTTTGCAAAGGACACTGTGTCATTTGATTCCCACTCAAATCCTCTGATATCAATGTAAGAATAGTAATTACTACCATTGTAATCTATAGGTAAGAGGATTTATATTTCATCTTTTATCAAGTGTAGATATTCACCAAGTGAATAAGAGTAGAAATAGCATTCCATCTGCAAGGAGAAAATTACCATGGGTGAGAGGCATGGGTGTACAACATGGTACAACCTTTTAGATGTCTTCCAGGAAGGGCATAATTTTGGAAAGATATCCACAGATACCAAACTAGTCAATCCTAAAGGAAATCAGTCCTGAATATTCATTGGAAGGACTGATACAGAAGCTGAAGCTCCATTGGCTACCTGATGAGAACTGACTCATTGGAAAAGACCCTGGTGCTGGGAAAGATTGAAGGCAGGAGAAGTGGACGACAGAGGATGAGATGGTTGGATGGCATCACTGACTCAATGGACGTGAGTTTGATGGACACGAAGGCCTGGCATGCTGCAATCCATGAGGTCGCAAAGAATCGAACATGACTGAGTGACTGAGCTTAACCGAACTGATCCACAGAAAGCTTCACATTAGGTTATGAAGGCCTTTCAATGTTAGGGTGAAGAGTTTGAACTTACTATGCCAATAAGCAGGCTGGTGAAGGTTTTTAATACAAGAATGTGAGATGATCAGAACTGTGTCTTAGAAAAATGTCTGTGAAGCGATGCCTTCAAATTCAAGTACTCCACACCCGCTCTCTCTCAGCTCAGGTTCAAACAGATAAAAAAAAAGAAAAGTATAAAATAGTAGTGAGGCAGAAAGACTATGACGAATGGAGAAATCTGATGCTTGAGCTAAAAAGAAGTGTCACGGTTTCACCTCATCCAGCTGCTGCTTCCACGTGGACCAGTGAGGTAAGATCATGTGAATTTTCAAGAGACATTGGAAATGTGGATGTTTATGCAAAATCATCTGATTTTTCAATTTTGACATCTTCTCCCCAAAGTGTTTTGGACAAAGAGAAAAATGAAATGTGCCAGTGAGCTGCTTTTCACCCAGCAAGTCATCATTTTCACTTGACCTGTGTACGGTGTGGAAGAATGGTTTGAAATCTATTTCTAAAGTATAAACCTAAGGCAGGGCCAGTGAGGAATGAAAAGAAAGGGGATAGATGGCTGTCAGAATATGGAATCCAGAAGAAAGCCACCAAATGGTAGATGAAGCAATGTGACCAGTTGTTTGGACTCTGTGATTTTTTTTTTTTGGGGGGCTTCCCTGGTAGCTCAATTGGTAAAGAATCCAACTGTAGTACAGGAGGTCTGGGTTCAATCCCTGGGACCGGAAGATCCCCTGGAAAAGGGAATGGCTACCCACTCCAGTATTCTAGTCTGGAGAATTCCATGGACAGAGGAGCCTGGCGGGCTACAGTCCGTGGGGCTGCAAAGAGCCTGACATGACTGAGCGACCTTCACTTTCTCTTGTTTTGTCCTTGGTGTCATTGTTGTGACTGTAGACACAGGCTTTACCTTTTGTTACTATTGTTAGCATGGGAGTAGCGAAGAAGGGGTTCTGAAAACCAGAGCTCCAGTATCAGCCCAAAGGAGGGTCACCCCAACTTCACCTCAGCCCTCCATGTTCAAAATGGCTCACGGCAGCTCCAGTCTGGATTCAGAGCCAAGGTGAGAAGGAAGACAAGTATTCTCTCAGTTTCTCTGCTTTGGCCTCTGTGGTATTCAGTTAATGTTCTGGGCCATAAAAAAGAAATGGTTGGTCTCCTTTCCTAACTACTCTGTCTCTCTGATTTAAGTACTTTTCACCTGTGAACGTCCTTGGTTACTTCTGAACTATCTTCAGTCCTATAAAAGGCACTGAATTAAAGACTTGCTTTGGCTCTACGCTTCGGTGAAGTGATTTCTGAAAAGTGCTGTGAGATTGCTCCGCCCTTCAGAAAACCAGTGAAATTCACCTTAAATGCCACCGTTTTTGCACCTTGCCCTGAAGTCCCACCCCTTCTTTCTCAGCTCAGAGGCCTTCTCCCTCACAGAGCCTTTTCTCCACCATACCAGAAGCACCCTGCAAACTCCAGATGGGGTCAGCACACTCCAGACTGCATCAGGCATCATCGCCTGTCACCGTCTAACTCACTGCCACTCTTGAAAACCAATATGCCATGCTCCACACAGCGGCCAGAGAATCTTCTTCAAATATAAGTCAGATCATATCCCTGCCCAGCTTAATTCTCCACTGGCTTTCCTTTGAAGTTGCAATAAAATCTAAACTACGTAAAGCGATTTGCCAAACCCTGGATTATTATCCCGTGTATAGGATAATACCTTCTGCCGCTCTGCTCTTTTCCTGATTACATTCCAGCCACACTGGCCTTCAAGGGACCCTTGGGTAGCACCATGGGGTCTTTACACTGCTGCTGTTTCCTCTACTTAAATGCTTTCCCCAAAGCTTTTCACATGGCTAGATCGTCCTCATTTTAAGTTAAATGTCACTTCAACAGAGAGACCATCCATCCCAGAGCATCTAGATGTTCACTGACCAAGGTCATTCTCCTGACTTCCTTCCTTCCTAGCCGCGGCAGCTGTCATAAGCGCCTTGCACAGTATACTGTCTAAGGGCTCCGCTGCTGATTTCTGAAATCTCCCCGTAGACATGCTCTGAAGCCACACTTCCCATGGGCTGTGTGGGTTGCTCCCAGCTAGTGGCAGGGACTCGAAGGCAGTTTGTTTCTGGGAAACGTGGGACTCCTTTGACCAGTGACTTTGGCTAGGGGACTCCCATCAGTTTGCTGAAAGTTTCTTATACCCAGTGGCAGCCTGAGACTTCTCTTATACAACCAACCTTTCTTCTTTCCTTCCTCCCTCCCTGCCTTCCTTTTCTTCTTTCCCATCTTCCTTTCTTTCTTTACCGACTTTCTCCAATAAAACACTATTTCTTCTAAGGAAAGGCTCTCACTGGACTCACTCACCACCATGACTGCAGTTCAAGCACCATCCCGGCATAGAACAGGTGGTGTTCAGAATCTGTCCAATTTTGCGCATAGATCCAGCAGCACATTGGCGCTTGATGTTGAAACTATCTATGTGCCCACATTCATTACTCACTCAGTTGTAGAATTTTTTTGAGAATTGTCTCTGATTTGGGTTTGTTCCCAGCAGATAGCCCAGAGCCTAAGGCACAGCAGCAGCTCAGTGTTTGTAGAATTGATCTAATATCTCCTACTTCCTTACTCCCTCCCTCCTACCCAACAGCCCCCACACACGCTGAGCAGGACACAGTGAATCTCTGTCCTCCATAAAGCATCTACCTTAACTCCAAAGATCCTTCTACTCTGCCCTTTATTGCTCTAAATGTCCTCACCATTCTCTAGGTTTCCATGAATTTTCCTTTCTATCACTGACCTCCCCCAGCATCTCAGGATAGCCAAAGCATCCCACTCTTTTACCTCCTAAGTAATTTCTTGTTTAATGAGCTTCCCTCCATTTCTTCTGTGACCACCTTGGTCTAGTCCACCATTCTTCCCATGGCAGTGCAAACACTGCCTTAATAAGCTCCTCTTCCTCCATGTTTGCATACCTACATACAATCCCTATCCTACAGCAAGAATATCATTCCTAAAGGCAAATCTGACAAGGCCACACCTTGCTTCAGTTCAGTCAGTTCAGTTCAGTCACTCAGTCGTGTCCGACTCTTTGTGACCTCATGAATTGCAGCACGCCAGGCCTCCCTATCCATCACCAACTCCCAGAGTTCACTCAAACTCACATCCATTGAGTCAGTGATGCCATCCAGCCATCTCATCCTTGGTCGCCCCCCTTCTCCTCCTGCCCCCAATCCCTCCCAGCATCAGAGTCTTTTCCAGTGAGTCAACTCTTTGCATGAGGTGGCCAAAGTATTGGAGTTTCAGCTTCAGCATCATTCCCTCCAACACCCTGCTTACAGCCCTTCAAGTCCCCACAGTCTGTTGAAGAGACCTCTTGGAGCCTGATGTCCAGGTTCACTTATCCCTGCCTCATCTCTATACGCATTTAATCCAGCCTTCCAGCCACACAGAGCAGTTTGCTATGTCCCGAACCTATCTCTGGTTCCTCTGTCTTTTCTAAATCCAGCTTGTGCATCTGGAAGTTCTCAGTTCACATACTGTTGACGCCTAGCTTGAAGGATTTTTGAGCATCACCTTGCTGGCCTGTATGATGAGCACAATTACACAGTACTTTGAATATGGCATCACTGACTCAATGAACACACATTTGAGCAAACTCCAAGAGACAGTAAAGGACAAGGAAACCTGGTTTGCTGCAGTCCATGAAGTCACAAAGAGTAAGACACAACTTAATGACTGAGCAACAAAACCAGTCTCTTGGAGAATTGTCTTCCTCAAATTCACCTTTGCCTTCATTATACTGATTTTGCTGATGTCACTTCTTCCAAGAGATCTTCAGTAGAGAAGTTCAATCTGGATAAGATGGTTTTCCTTTAAGTTTCTGTAGGAACACAACTCCTACTCCATCACAGTACTTGTCTTGGTCAAATTTGGCTGCTATTACAAAAATGCCAAAAACTGGGTGACTGTGACAAGAAATATTTATTTCTCATAGATCTGGAGACAGAAACTTCCAAGAGCAAGGTGCAGGTGGATCCAGTGTCCAGTGAGAATCCCCTTCCTGGTTGTAGGCAACATCTTCTTGCTGTGTCCTTACATGGAAGAGAGAAAGAAGGGTCTCTGGGGTCTCATTTGTAAGGACACTAATCCCATTCATGAGCGCTCCACTCTCATAACCTAATCACCTCCCAAAGGGTCCACTTCTTGATACCATCCCATCGGGGTTAGGATTTCAATATATTGATTTGGGAGAGGGTGCAAAGATTCAGTGGGGTTTCCCTGGTGGCTCAGTAGTAACGAATCCACCACCTGCACTGTAGAAGACACAAGAGATGTCGGTTCAATCCCTGGGTTGGGAAGATCCCCTGAAGGTGGAAATGGCAACCCTCTTCAGTATTCTTGCCTGGAAAATCCCATGGAAAAGGAAGCCTTGTGGGCTACAGTCCATGGGGTCACAAGAATCAGACACTACTGAGCGACTGAGCATGCGGACCCAAAGATTCAGTTCATAGTAGTGTTTATTACACAGGTTTATTTAATTATTAGTATCTGTGCCCTCAAATAATATGAACCTTGCCTCTAAAACAAACATTTGACCAAGTCATTCTGTTTTATCAAATCCTTGAAAGATTCCCTCATTGCTTCCAGATGTTAGCATGACCAGCTACCTATCTGGCCTCACCTCTTTATATCCCCTAAAACTCTCATCATTCCCAGTTATAAACAGAGCCTCATCCACAGGGCACTAGCTCACAAATCCTTGCATATGTTTCTTCTTTTGCCTGGACTGCCTTTCCTCATCTTCCTTCTGGTCAGTTAGTCTCCATCCTCCAATGCTCATCTTGAGTATTCTATCTTCCATGAAGTCTTTTGGATCACTTTCTCTTCCAGGTAGATCTGACCACCTCAACCATGGCCTCATATTATTCATACAAAGATCTATTACTTATTTCATAGCTTTTCTTGGGTTATAATTCTAATTCTGCATCTGCAGTGAACTCCAAGCTTTTCAAGGGTAATGACAAGGTCTTATTCAGCTTTCTTTCCCCAGTGCCTCCTACATATAAAGGTGTTCAATACATATTTATGAAATGAACAATGGAAGACTTCAATCCTTCTTCAGAGTCCTACAGTTACCACCGCACCAGTTATTCTGTCTCCAGTGAACCACAATAGATCAGATTATTGCCCTATTTTCTGAGCTTGGTATTTGCATAGCCATATGATTTCTTTAGTAGATTCCAGGTATCTAAAGAGCAGGGACAAAGCTTTAGTCTCTCTGTCTCTACTTCCTCACTTTGCAGGTAGAAACTCAATATATGTTTGCTAACTGATTATTATTGCTCTATCTACTATTATTTTTTGATTCAGCAACTTATGGAAAAGAATTTTAAAAGAAAGCCCTCTCAGAAATCAACAACTAAAAATCACAAAATGTTCTTTTCTAAAAATAACATGTCCCCAAACACTCAAGGCAGAAGCTGCTTTCTCCTCTCCTATTAATGAGAGAAAGATGCGATTTCCTCCGTTTTCCTTTTGTCTGCGTCATGTCTGCGTTGCCTGGAGATGTGTGGCTGCTGTTTTAAGAAAGATCAGATGACAACGGGAGACGGATCATCTCCTTGATTAAAAGTGGCACTCAGAAGCATCCACTTCCTGAGATTCAAGGAGGAGAGGGTTATTGCACAGCCAGTGAGTGCCTCGTTCAGAGGCATGAATCCCCTGAGAGCAGCTGAGGCTAGGCTCAGCCAGCATTTCATTTCATATCACCCCCATCCAGATTTGATCACACAGCACCACGGATGCACCGACACCTAGAGAAGAATCACAAGGGCTTAGAATTCACCATTGATTAACTCAAGAACATTTTTTGAAAGATAAAGAAGTGGTATGGCTTAGTGAGACCAACCTCTGTTCAAATCTAGCTCCAACAGTTACTAACAGCCTTGTTAAGCTTTGGCTTTATCAGATGGAGAATGAGGGTGGAACTTCCCAGTGGAGTTCCTGATGTGGTTGAATGAAACCAAGTATTTATCCTGTTCTTCAGTGATTATTAATGGTAACCACTAGCATTAACTAGCCAGAAGTCTAGCTGTCATAATAGCTGCCTATTGTTGAACACTTACTGTGTGCTAAACCCCATACTAGTTATTTTTATATTCACTTTTTCCTTATAAATCTCATAACAAGCATGGAAACCCACTCCAGCATTCTTGCCTGGAGAATCCCATGGACACAGGGAGCGTGGCAGGCTATAGTCCATAGAGTTGCCAAGAGTCAGACTCAACTGAAGCAACTTAGTACACACACAATCCTCATTTATAGTTAGAGAGACTAAATTTCTTGGAAATTAAGCCAATATCACCCAACTAATGAGGCTGCCTTTTTAGCAAAATAAGTTTCCCCCTTTTCCATTGTTCCATGTCTCTTCTTCATTTTTATTGAAGTATCGTTGATTTATATGGGGATTTCCAGGTGGCAAAATGGCAAAAGAATCTGCCTGCCAGTGTAGGAGACAGAAACAAGAGATGCAGATTGGATCCCTGGGTCAGGAAGATCCCTGGAGGAGAAAATGGCAACCCGCTCCAGTATTCCTGCCTAAAAAATTCCACGGACAGAGAAGCCTCACTGGCTACAGTTTAAGGGATCCCAAAGAATTGGGCATGACCGAGCACACACGCATATTTGACTTATAGTGGCGTGTTAATCTCTGCCGTACAGCAAAGTGATTCGGTTATACACACATGGATTTCTTTTAATATTCTTTTGTATTATCGTAGTGAAAGTGAAGTTGTTTCTGACTCTTTGTGACCGTGGACTGTAGCCCACCAAGCCCCTCCGTCCCTGGGATTACACTGGAGTGGGCTGCCATTCCCTTCTTCTACTGTCATAAGTAAATATAATAAACATATTTCTCCCTTGTTGTGTATCCATCCTATGCGTAACAGCTTGCATCTGCTAACCCCAAATTCCCAATCCATCTCTTCCCTACCTCCCCTCCTTTGGCAACTGTGAGTCTGCTTTCTAGGTCTGTGAGTCTGCTTCTGTTTCATAGTTAGGTTCATTTGTGTTATATGTTAGATCCCACATGTGAGTGATATCATATGGTATTTGCCTTTCTCTTTCTGACTTCCTCCTCTTAGTTTGATCATCTCCAAGTCCATCCATGTTGCTGCAAATATCATGCCTCTGTTTTCTATCCTAAAAGGGATGAGATGTGGTCTGGACCTTGAATCCCATCCATTTCCTATGACTTCCAGAGGGATTTGTGACACAGGGGCAGGCTGGCCCAAAGAATTCTCATTAATATGACTAATTTAGGCTTTCCTGTTGGCTCACAGAGTTAAAAATCTGCCTGCAATGCAAGAGACATGGGCTTGATCCCTGGATCAGGAAGATCCCCTGGAGAGGGAATGACCACCCACTTGAGTAGTGTTGCCCGGATAATTCCATGGAGAGGGAGCCTGGCGGGCTACAGTCCATGGGGTCACAGAGTCAGACGTAACTGATCAACTAACACACACAGGCTTTAACTCTCCTACACCACACCCACTTTCAAGCTTCAACAGTCCCTTTAATTACTGTAGCTCAAGAGTGAATCTCAATCACTCTATCTCTTTAATCACTTGTCCTCAGATCTTCCTACTCCAGTGAAAGAAGAACACAACAGAGCAGAAGAATCCCCTACACCATCACCACTGACCTAGAAGGGAACTCAGTTGTTCCCTCCTCACCCCTTTTCCCATGGACAGCATCCTGCCCATGGGTTTCCATGGACCAGTCTGTCAATCAAACAGGAAAGATACCTAGGCTGTGTCTTGCCCTCATTGGACTCACAGATAAAGAGTGAACCACTAGCCCTTCACTTCTCAACAAAACCTCAGCCTTCCTTTCTCCTTCCCACTAAATATTCCTATACCCTGTTATCTCTGTGGCTTTTTGTGTTTATCACTCAGTCTTTCATCCATCAAAGCATCTTCTCTGGGCAGTAGCGTGGGAGATGGCAATAAGCTGTGAACTCTGTGGCTTTCTGTGGCTGTCGTTCAATCCTTGATCCATCAGAGCTTCTTCCTTCTAAGGCAGTAGTTGTGGGAATTGGAAACAGGTCTTGAGCTCCCTCTAGAGGTTCCAATGCAACCAATACACAGGACCCTGCAAGGGAAATGGCCAGGGGTGACGTCACATTCATCTGTGTGTTCCAAAAGTCCTGAAGGAGTGGATTCAAACTGGCGTACCCTCCCCTGGAAAAGTGAACAAGGGCCAATATGGACATCCCAACAACCCCCTCCAGGTGGGCAGATGCAACTGCCCTCTCCAATGAGAGGACAGGTGACTTCATCCCTTGGAGCCTTCTATCCCACAGCAGGGAAATACAACCAGGAAGCAACAGATGGGCCAGCCAGCCTCCAGGTCTAGGCTCTAAGGCCCTACCTGGCCTCTGGAGACAAGAAGGGGGAAGAGAGATCTTCACTCCTGGCACCAAATATTGACCAATAAGATACACCCTGCCCAGAGTGCCAAGCCCTGGAGGTAGACAGAAGCAGTGTCCCTCAGATAAACTTTTAAAATTAAAAAAAAAAAATTAAAAACAGCAACAGAATAAAGCAAGCTGTATCTAGAGAATCACTGGCTGCACTTTCTGCCTCTGTGCTCAGCCCATGCATGGGAAATATCTGATACTTGGTAAATTCATTTTGGAAGAATGCCAAATGAGTACACACCTAACAGCTCTTCAGAATCTATCTAAATAAGGGCTGCTTTCTCTGTCTAGTACAGAGTGTATTTGTCATGGGTGGAATCATATCCCCCAAGAGACATATATCCCACTCTTAACTCCTAGCACCTGTGAATGTGTCCTCATTTGGAAGTAGGATCTTTATGGTCAAGTTAAGAGGAGGTCATCGTGAGAGAAACAGGTTTGAGCCCTCGGTCAGGAAGATCCCCTGGAGAAGGAAATGACAGCCCATGCCAATATTCTTGCTGGAGAATTCCATGGACAGAGAAACCTGGCAGGCTATAGTCCATGGGGGTCACAAAGAGTCAGACGTGACTGTGCGACTGAACACACACACATACATACTAGATTAAGGTGGTCCTTAATCCAATAACAGGTATTCTTATAAGAAAAGGAAAATTTAGACACAAACAGACACACGGGAGAACACCCATTTGTGACACAAGAGGCAAAGACTGGAGTGAAGTACTTGAAAGCCTAGGGATACCAAGAACTTCTGGCGACTAGGAGGAGCAGGGAGAAAGGCGAGGGAGGATCCTTCTCCAGACTCTTTGGAACGCCATGGCTCTGCTCACATCTGGGTTGCAGGCTTGAGCCTTCATCATTGTGAGAGAATAAATACGTTCTTTTAATTGCTCATGCATGCGTGTGTGCTAAGGTACTTCAGTCGTGTCTGACTCTTTGCAACCCCATGGATTGTATAACCCACCAGGCTCCTCTATTACTAGAGTGGGCTGCCATGCTCTCCTCTGGGGCACCTTCCCAACCCGAGGATCAAACCTGTGATTCTAGCGTCTCTTGCCCGGAAAACCCCTGGATGGAGGAGCCTGGTGGGCTGCAGTCCATGGGGTCACTAAGAGTTGGACACGACTGAGCGACTTCCCCTTCACTTTTCACTTTCATGCATTGGAGAAGGAAATGGCAACCCACTCCAATGTTCTTGCCTGGAGAATCCGGGGACAGGGGAGCCCGGTGGGCTGCCGTCTATGGGGTTGCACAGAGTCGGACACGTCTGAAGCGACTTAGCAGCAGCAGCAGCAGCGTCGCCTGGGAAGCCCTAAAGTTGTCCAGCTTACAGTGATTTGACATGGCAACCCTAACAAACTAATGCAACACTTCTCTTTTTTTCAGCACAGTGGAATTAAAATTTCAGGGCACTCACAGAAAGTATATTATTAATATTCCTTCTTTTTTTCCCAACAGGCCAAACAACACCCAGTTATTATTTGCCTGAAGATAGGACTTTTCTATCATGCAATGGTTCTGGGTCTTAGGATTCAAGGGTACACTATGGAGGACCGCTAAGCTTCCACTAAGCTCTGCAGGCCCCGAGGCTTCTGTCCTAAGTAGTAGGTGAGAAAGGAGAAAGAAGACATTTGATACACTTCAGCTCCCTCATGAGAGAGACAAAAGTGCAGTTTTCTCCCTAACCTTTCTGCAAAAGTATATTTTGGAAAAGCAGGTATATTTCCAAACAATGCAGGTCACTTTAGACATTACACGCTCTCTTGCCTAGTTGCAGAAATAGCTTATCCTGTGCTTGAGGATTATAAACAATCATTATGGCCTGTTCATCTCATATGCTTCTCAGGGGAAGGGGAAATCATCACATGGAAGGGACAGAGGGTCTCAACAGCCTCCCAAAAGGATTTTTTTAGGGACTTCTGTACAAAGGACCCTGGAGCTTCAAGAGAGGAACAGTCTATTTTTGGCTTTGAGTCCCTGCTGTTTACACCAGGTCTTGTAGGTTCTCTGAAAAAGTCTGGGGATCAGAGGGATGGAGGTGGAGAAGGTGTTCCTAGCTGGCAGGATCTACAACCTCTAAGATCTCCTATTTTATGCTTTTCCTACAAAAGTCTGTAGTAAGAGAGACTTCCCCGGGGTCCAGTCATTACGACTTCACCTCCCAGGGTAGGAGGTTTGAGTCTGAACTCTGGTTGGGAAGCTAAGATTCCCCATGACTCATGGCCAAAAAACTAAAACATAAAACTGAAGCGATATTGTAAAAACTCAAGACTTAAAACAAGGTCCACATTTAAAAAAAAAAAAAAAGTCTGCAAAGAGAACAATGACTGGCCTTCAATCAAGCCGACTTTGTACCCCAAGAGCACGTGTTTGAAAAAGTCTTTCTGTTTCAGGGGCCAAGGTAAGGTGAATGCTTACCTCGGCCCTGGTAAGGTAAGCAGGGGCTTACCTTATAAGAAAAGGAAGGTAACAGCATTGTTCAAATGTACCCAGGAAAGCTGCTGCTAATCACCCTGACTCCTCACAATCTCTTCTGTCCACATTGACCTTGGGTCCCTGTTTGCTGACTCTCTGGTCTGCCTGGTATGTTTTCTTCCCAACAGGGCTCCTGGAAAACCGCCATGTGGCCCAAGTTCCAAATTCCCTCTGATCAGCTCTCTCAGCACTCATCCTGCTGAGTAGCAGGTCATTGGCTGAGTGCCCCACCCACCCCCACACCCTGATTCTGGAGACTGAAGTCTCCTTTGACTCAGGAGGCAGGGAGTCTCAAGATAGCAGCTCCCCCTAACCTGTGGCTTCTCTAAAGGTCATCCTTGGATGGAGTCTTTGAGCAGCCAAGCAAGCAGTGGCGTGTTCAGGGAACTGTCCAAAATAGAAGACCCAGAAAAAAAGAAAGCAAACTTCCATACTTTATTTGTTCAAAGATATTAGCTATGCTTTTGGAGCTCAGATAAAATTAAAAATAGGTGAAATCTTAGAAGAAGAAAAAGAAACTGATCAAAAATGATCTCCTTTATTGTATCATTTAGTTTCTCAAGGGAATATGAGCCTTTAGGAGCCCTGACTGGGCCAGACTCTAGAGAAATGTTTTGTATTATCTTGATTAAACTTGGTAATGACTAGAGGAAGATAATCAGAATGGGGGAAAAAAAGAAAAGAAAACAGAGGGGAAATGGGTGGGAATGTAGGAAATTTGCTTTTGCAAATCAGCCTGGAGAAAGAGCTAACTGCATTTTTTTTTAATCTGCTGGAGAGAAGGAAGTTCTGATTTTACTGGAGAGAGGGGTGGGTGGTAGCAGGTTCTGACGTGCTCTTGATGGAAAGATAATACAAATCTACATGCACATCAGTCAGCCCTAAAGGAAATCATCCCTGAATATTCATTGGAAAAACTGATGCTGAAGCTGAAGCTCCAGTACTTTGGCCCCTGATGTGACAAGTCGACTCATTAGAAAAGACCCTGATGCCGGGAAAGATTGAGGGCAGGAGGAGTAGGGGATGACAGAGGATGAGATGGTTGGATGGCAGCATTGACTCAATGGATATAAGTTTGAGCAAATTCCAGGAGACGCTGAAGGACAGGGAAGCCTAGCATGCTACAGTCTAGGGGGTAGGAAAGAGTCAGACATGACTGAGTGACTGAACAACAACACAGATCCACAATAATGTGCACGCATGCACACACTCCCTAGCTTAAGCATCCAGGCTATTTGGATCTCTTGGTTCCAAAAGATGGGAGTCAGTCTAATGACTTGAAAAGGAGGCAGACCTGAAGTTAGTGATAGGAACACAGCGGAGCAAATACAGACAGAATTGGTAAAGGCAGTTTTAAGGGCAAGTGAGAAGGTCACCAGAACTCACCAACAGCTTCATCATCCTGTTACCATGATGATGACAGCAAACCCCAGGAGGACCCAGGAGGAGGACATTTCTGTACCTAATGCAATTCACTTGCAAAATAAGTTGAGAATGACAGCTTGCCTATGCATTGAGAGGCATTTGGTAGGATTATATAAGACAGTGGTTGTTAGCAAGTTTTGAAAAGTACCAATTCCAAACAAGTAGAAACGGTTATACAATTCTCAGGGGAAAAAATCCCCCTCCTCTACTGAAGGCATAAATCTTGTTTGTAAGAGGAAATGGGGCAGGTTTCTCTGGTGGCTCAGACAGTGAAGAATCTGCCTGCAGTGTGGGAGACCTGGGTTCAGTCACTGGGTTGGGAAGATCTCCTGGAGAAGGGAATGGCTATCCACTCCAGTATTCTTGCATGGAGAATCCCATGGACAGAGGAGCCTGGTGGACCCAAGTCCATGGGGTCACAAAAGAGTTTGACATGATGTGGCATTGCAAATGTGAGGTGTGGCCTGGGTGAACCAAGGTGCTTGCAGGGTGAACCACCTCATCATCAAGTGATCTCATCGTGCAGTTTCAGGTGAAATTGTACTCGGTGACATCAGGTAGAATTTCCTTCTACTGACCTAAAGCAATGTGAGAGTTGCAAGTAAAGTCTTATGTGGGGCAAAATGAGGACTATAGTCCCGAAGACAGCATTTCAGAAAGTTCTGAGAAATTGCTCCACAGAATAAGTGGGGGAAGGTCAGTGTACCTGCGATTTTACTGAAGGGGGAGTTCCTGCAAGCAAGCATTTATTTTCAAAGAAGGTTTCTGCTAGTCAAGAGGAGCAGGGGTCACCATGAAGGACTTTAATACTTTTCTAGATATGAGGCAACACAAAAGTAGGCTCATAAAATTAGCTCTTGAAAATATCTATCTGAAGACTTGTTCTGCCAGTTTTTCAGAGCACAGAGAACCTCATTTCTGCTCCCCACCCTGAACTCTCTCAGGGGATATTGAAAGTCAGCAGGTGCAGCAGCATATGATTTGATTCTTGTAGAAGTAGATTCATGCAAGCATGCTTAGTTACTCAGTCGTGACTGGCTCTTTGTGACCCCATGGACTGTAACCCACCAGGCTCCTCTGTCCATGGGATTCTCCGGGCAAGAATACTAGAGCGGATTGCCATTCCCTTCTTCAGGGGATCTTCCTGACCCAGGGATGGAACCCAGGTCTCCTGCATTGCAGTCAGATTCTTTACCATCTGAGCTGCCAGGGAAGCCCAGAGGTAGATGGCAAGCATCGATTTGTAGCTGACACCTTGAATCATGGGACTGTAGGCAAGAAAAGCACACAGTTAAAGAGAGATCAGGTGAAGAGCCATCAGTGAGGAGTCAGGCGGACTGGATTATCACACCAAGTGTGCCAAAGTGTGGGCTTGTGTGAGCTGGGCTTGTGCTTCTTTGCTTCCTGTGAGATAAAAGTGTCATCTCTTAGTCTCCTCCACTTGTAGTATTTCATGCATGCAAGCATGTGGGCATGTGTTGTGATACTTACAGAGAAGCAGGGCCTAACTCATTCCACACCATGGATTTTGCTTTCCTCTTTCGCAACAGTAACATAGTTTCATGAAATTCTTACTGTTTGTCTTCTTTTGGGGGTTTATAAAAGCAGCTCTACAAGCCTTCTTTCAAGCTCTCTGTACACACACGGACTGATGATTCCTCTGACCTTATCCAGGCTCACTGGCATCTCAGCTCTACATTCCCTGACCAACTAGAAGAAAATGTACACTTGAAGTTCAAGGTCTTGCATTAGGGGGAAAGTGTGGGCTTTCATTAGTTTCCAGCAAGCTGTGCGTGGCTAATGAGAGACCAGTGCTGGGAGCTCTTGGGATGGGCCTGTTCTTTATCTGGAAGATGTCTGTTGGGACTGGGGAGTCACCTGGATGGAAGCAGGAAGTTACAGGAGTTCTTAAGAAAACACTTAGGTTTAGAGTCAAAAATAAGTTCAAAATAAGCCTATAGTGGATTGGAGACATACGAATTCAAGTAGAAGTGACGGGATAAATTGAAACACTTTTGGACACCAAACTTGCTTATTTTTCTATAGAAAATTTTCTCCAGACCATTTTTGTAGTCAGATTCCACAGCAGAGGCAACCAGAAACAAAATAAACCATAGAGGGCCTCGTGTGTGTGTGTGTGTGTGTGTGTGTGTGTGTGTGTGTATAAGGTTCCACTTTATATCAGTGCATCGACTTGGAAAAGATTAATTTTTTTTCTGTAACATATACTCTGACCCTCATTCAGCTCCACAGTCTCTGCAGCTTGAAGTTTGTGCAAAGACGTGTGAATCATGGAAACACCAGCTTGCTTCCCCAAGGCTGGGAAGCACTTCCTTTTCCCCATACTTTACCCATGTGGGCTGTGCAACCTTGGCTAAGTTACTTAACCTCTCTGGGCCTCAGTTTCTTCATTTGTAAAGCAAAGATAGTAATTGCACCTATTTATAAGAATGGCATGAGAATTCAGTAAGCTACTTCATGTGATTACTTTAGTACAGTACTTGAATTTTAGAGAGGGTGTAAGCAATGTTACCTCAGCAAAAAAAAAAAAATCGTATCATTATTACTATTGCTAATATTGCTGTTAAGACTAGTATAGTGACTTCCTTACTCCTCTAGTAGTTAAGAATCTGCCTGCCAATGCAGGAGACAGGGGTTCAATCCCCGGTCCAGGAAAATCCAACCTGCCTTGGGTCAACTAAGCCCAAGAGCTGCAGCTACTGAAGCCTGTGCACCTGGAGCCTGTGCTCTGCACCAAGAGAAGGCACCGCAGTGAGAAGCCCGCGCACGATTAGAGAGGAGCTCTCACTTGTCATAGACAGAGAAAGCCTGCACACGGCAACCAAGACACAGCACAGTCAAAAATAAGTTAGTAAATCATTGTGAAAGACTACTAAAAAAACTCTTATAGTGTTCTATTCTCCCCACGTCAGTACACATCCCACCAACTATTTACAGCTTGTATTCATTCATGCCTTTCCTGTTTATTAATGTGTTAGAATCTCCCACTAAATGGAGAACTCCATGAACGCAAGTGGCTGACTTTATTTTTCTGGGCTCCAAAATCATTGCAGATGGTGACTGCAGCCATGAAATTAAAAGACTCTTACTCCTTGGAAGGAAAGTTATGACCAACCTAGATAGCATGTTTAAAAGCAAAGACATTACTTTGCCAAAAAGTCCATCTAGTTAAGGCTATGGTTTTTCCAGCAGTCAGTATGGATGTGAAAGTTGGACTATAAAGAAAGCTGAAAGCCAAAGAATTGATGCTTTTGAACTGTGGTGTTGGAGAAGACTCTTGAGAGTCCCTTGAACTGCAAGGAGATCCAACCAGTCCATCCGAAAGGAAATCAGTCCTGGGTGTTCACTGGAAGGACTGATGTTGAAGCTGAAGCTCCAATACTTTTGGCCACCTGATGCGAAGAGCTGACTCATTTGAAAAGACCCTGATGCTGGGAAAGAGTGAGGGCAGGAGGAGAAGGAGGCAGAAGAGGTGGTTGGATGAGATGGTTGGATAGCATCACCAACTCAATGGACATGAGTTTGGGTGGACTCCAGGAGTTTGTGATGGACAGGGAGACCTGGTGTTCTGTGATCCATGGGGTCTCAATGAGTCAGACACAACTGAGCAACTGAACTGAACTGAACTGAACTGATGAAGGCAAGGACTGGTCATGTCTCCTGCATCACTCCATCCCTAGTTCTTTGCTGTGTGCCTGGCTTACAACAGGTGCTTGGTACACATCCTACTAGATGAGTGAAGGGTTTGGAGCCATGGTTCTCAACCCCACGGCCTATCAGAGTCACCTGGGAGCTTTAAAAATCTTAACCTCCACCCACCTCTAGAAAAATTCCAATTTTATTGATCAAGATTGAGGTCTTGGCATAAATAGGTTTTAAATGCTCCCAGGGACTGTCCTAGGCAGCCTGAGTTGAAGCCACTTTGGACTCTCAGAAATCAGCCAGGACCAGTGATTTCCAAATGTTAAATTTTATTTTACAGTCAAAAAAAAAATTTTTTTTTCAACACAGCACCTTAGGTTGAATGCTACTGCACAAAAGAGAATGAAGCAGCCTGAGCCAGGTGGGGGAAGGGTGGCCCTGAGGCTCACCCTCCAGCCACGTGGCTCCCAGGTGGTTCACAAAGCCAGCAAGCCCTGAGGGACGCAACTTACTGGGCTCAGAAGCGGGCTGCCCTGAATCCTAAACAGCCTCTCCCCACCTCACAGCCCAGCAAGTCGTGTGCCTGCCCCGAGGAAAACAATGGAATCATCACCCTGAAACTTGCCCTAAGACAAAACTCCAACTGTTTTCCTTTATAGCCAAATCCAGGCACTCTCAGCCCTCCACAAACACCATTCGCAAGCCTTGCAGAATAGGAGAGGGAAAATAATGCTGAAAATATATAAATAATTCAAGGCTGAGTTTATTCATGACGCTGGGTTTTCTCCAGGCAGTGGTTTGTATAATCTCTCTTACTCTTGCCAGTCGGGCTGCCTCTGCAGCATTTATGACTGCAGACAACCCGTTAGAAGCTGTTTTGATTTATGCATCTACATTCTATTATGGAGGTAAGTTTATGGCACACTGCGCTTTTTGCTGTTGACAGCTTAGGGAGAGAGTCGGGGGCGGGGGGAAGCAGGATGTAGATAGTGGAGAAAAGAATTGAGAACAGTCTGCCAGTCTAAGAAGGGCAAGAGAAATGTATTTGTATAAAATATTCAGTGAGTTATATGATACACACACATACACTCACACACACACACACACACACACACATACCTGTGTAAGACAAAAAATGTCTACAGAGCATCTTCTAAATGGCCAGCTTACTCTTCTTGGTGATGGGGACACAGCAGTGAATCAGCCACAGAACGCTTGCTCTTATCTAGCACGTTCTTGCCCTGCCAACCTGCTCCTGGTGAAGCGATGCCGCCACCGCCTTTGTCTCCCCAAGGACACTTAGCACAGGATTGGCAGACGGTAGGTGCTCCGCATCTGTTGAAGAACTGAATGAATCCAAGGTGAGGAATAAAACGAATTTATGTTGCAAGGCCACTTTTCAGTTACCTCTCTTCACAGTAACGCTACATAAGAAAGATTACTTAAAAGCTCATACAATCTTAAGTGTTTACTGCTCACATCTCTAGGATATTGAGCGGGATGGCTCTGTTCATCTTAGCTTGGCTCACTCGAAGAGTTTGGAGATGGCTGGGTGTCCACTAGCCAGGTCAGCCTGTTCTGGGACAAATGGGATGATCCACCTCAGTCCATGTGCCAAAGATCCACATGCCCTTATGGTCTTGGCAGGAAGAACCAAAAGTCAGTAACAGGCCTCTTGAAGTCTAGGCTTGGAACTAGGAAACCATTACTTCCATCGAGTTCTATTGGCAAAAGCAAGTCGCAAGGCCAGCCCAAATTCAAGGTGTAAAAGATTCCATCTGTACTGAGAGGACCTGCAAAATGACGCAGTAAACAACGAGGCTAACGGGTGAAGAATTGAAATCACCCTCACAATCTGCCACAAAGCGAAAGTGTCAGGTCGTTCAGTCATGTCCGACTCTTCACAACCCCATGGACTGTAGCCTGCCAGGCACCTCTGTCCATGGAACTCTCCAGGCAAGAATACTGGAGTGGGTAGCCTTTCCTTTTCCAGGGCATTTTCCCAACCCAGGGACTGAACCCAGTTCTCCCACATTGCAGGTGATTCTTTATTGTCTGAGCCACCAGGCAAGTCCCACACAGTCCTGCCCCCAAAATCCCCAAATCACCCAAACCGCTTTGAACCTGCCAGAGCACGAGATGGGATGAGAGTCCCAGCCCCTTCCCCTCCCATCCCCATGCAGAGTCCATCCTCCACCAGACCAGCTCGAGCATGCCGGCAAATCTGGTCTGGCTGTTTTCCTCCATCTGGGCGAGTGTGAGCACGTGGGCAGAGAGAAGCTGGAAAGACTGAGGGGCAGCCGGTTCATTGTGGCCTTTGCCTCCTGGGAAGCCCACTCATCTCTCAGACACAGCTGTGCTGTGCGCGGCAAAGCTGGATCCGTGAGAGAAACACAGAGGCATCATCAGAGGAGCAGATGCTAAATGGTCCTTAGAACGAGGCAGGAGCTGAGGTGTGAGCCAAGCGGGAGGCAGGGGGCCAGACAGGAGGGAGGAGACCACCAAAGAGGAGAAAAGGGAGATAGATGGTGGGGATTTGCTGCGGCTGTGGCCACCTTCCCTGGCAGGTGGACGGTTACCTCCCCAGAGGGCCCGGGTGGATGGACAGTGTCCAAGAGAGGCTCACTGGGCTCCTCTTTCGGTTTCTTTGTTCTGCAAAAGGCGTGCACAAGCACATGAGCCTGCCCAGAACAAGGCCTCCTTTGTTGTGGCAGGTGCTGTAAGGATTCAGAGCAGCTGATGTTTCATCACATCAGGAGCCAGCTGGGGCGCCAGGAGGTCAGAAAGCCCCAGCCCATGCCCCTCACATCTGGTTCTCCAGCTGAACGGCACTGCGGCTCTGGAAACATTTTAAAAGTCATGTTTATTGGACTTCATCTTCTTATTTCAAAAGCGATAGAATGTCATTGGAAAAAAACGGGGAGCATGGCAGTAAAGCACAAAGGAAAAAGATAGTAACCCTCATCCTTACCACCACCGAGTGGGCACTGTTGTTAGCATTTTTATAGAGAGCCTACAGCTCCCTTGCTCCCCCTCTCTGGGTCTCTCACCTAAGGCTATAGACGTCTGAGTACGTTTGTACAAATGTTGTAAATATTCAATAAGTAAGTGGGACTGTTCCTATTACTCCAGAATTAGCAAATAAAAGTGTGAACAATAGGACAATAAATGCCTGACTCTTTGCATCCTGTCTGACTCTTTGCAATCCCATGGACTGCAGCGCACCAGGCTTCCCTGTTCTTCACCATCTCCAGGAGTCTGAGAGACTCAAAGTTTGGGCATGACTCAAACTCATACCCATTGAGTTAGTGATGCCATCCAACCATCTCATCCTCTGTCTTTCCCCTTCTCCTCCTGCCTTCAGTCTTTGCTAGCATCAGGGTCTTTTCCAGCAAGTCAGTTTTTTGTATCAGGTGGCCATAATATTGGAGCTTCAGCTTCAGCATCAGTCCTTCCAAAGAATATTCAGGGTTGATTTCCTTTAGAATTTACTGGTTTAATCTCCTTGCTGTCCAAAGGACTCTAAAGAATCATCTCCAACACCACAGTTCAAAAGCATCGATTCTCTGGTGCTCAACCTTCTTTGTGGTCCAACTCTAAGATCCACATACGACTACTGGAAAATCCATAGCTTAACTATATGGACTTTCGTCAGCATTGTGATATCTCTGCTTTCTAATACACTGTCTAGTTTTGTCATAGCTTTTCTTCAAGGGGCAAGCATCTTTTAGTTTCATGACTACAGTCACCATCCACGATGATTTCAGAGCCCCAAAAATTAGTCTGTCACTGTTTCCATTTTTTCACCTTCTGTTTTCTAGGAAGTGATGGGACCAAATGCCATAATCTTAGTTTTTGAATGTTGGGTTTTAAGTCAGCTTTTTCACTCTCCTCTTTTACCCTCATCAAGAAGTTCCTCTTTGATTTCTGCCATTAGAGTGGTATCATCTGCATATCTGAGGTTGTTGATATTTCTCCAAGCAATCTTGATTCCAGCTTGTGCTTAATCCAGCCTAGCATTTCGCATGATGTACTCTGCATAGATGTTAAATAAGTAGGGTGACAACCCACAGCCTTGAGGCATTCCTTTACCAATTTTGAGCTAGTCTGGTTCTGTTGCTTCTTGACCTTCATACAGGTCTCTCAGGAGCCAGGTAAAGTGGTCTGGAATTCCCATCTCTTTATGAATTTTGCAATTTGTTGTGATCCGTACAGTCAAAGGCTTTAGCATGGTCCCTGAAGCAGCAGTAGCTGTTTTTCTGGAGTTCCCTTGCTTTCCCTATGAGCCAGTGAATGTTTGCAATTTGATCTCTCGTTCCTCTGCCTTTTCTAAATCCAGCTTGTACATCTGGAAGTTCCCAGTTGAGGTTCTGCTGAAGCCTATGACCCTATAAAGAGATTAGAGGGTCGGTGGCTTTGTTATGTATCACCTTAGCTAAGTGGAGAGCCAGTTTCCAGAATCCCATGTCGAGAGGCTATAGGAGAAATGCCCAGGAAATACAAAAGACTGCAGTGCAGCACTGAACAATTTCTGCACCTTCAAGTGTGCGCATGGGGGGCTGTGGCAGCTTGTGCACGTCGTCACTGACCCCGTGAGAGAGTTAAAGCTTAGGCAGGCAGTTAAAGCTTAGCCGCTTTAAGGAGGAGAACATTCTCCTGCATGCTTTCCTTAAGACTTGTGCAACAATGTATCTTGTCCAAGAACTGCCTTTCTTTAGGTCCAGAACTAATGGTCACAGAGCACAAGGTCTTATTCATGGAAATGCTTTTCTTAGGCTCTACCTTAATGATAATAATTATAACAAACCTTGCCTGGGAACCTGTTTCTCAAGACTGGTACCCCTGATTACACAGAAACAGTATATCTTGCCTAGAAATGTTGTCCAGAACCGATTCTCCCTGGCTAAGGTTGTGCCAAAGTTATCTCAGGATGTATGTCTAGGGAAAGGGTCTGGTGGAACTCTTACAACCTTGAGGTTTTCTTTCTATCTATTCTCAGCAGCCATTTGAGATGTATATAAGGTCCCCTTAAACTAGTGAGGGTAGGTACTCTTTCTACTCCCTACTGATGTGTATGTCAGAAGCTCTTTCTGTCCTATCACTTTAAATAAAATTTTGCTACACAAAGCTCTGAGTGACTGAGACTGTCTTTGGTCCCAAAGTTCAATCTTCTTCGGAGACCGTGAACTCAGCCCCAGACACCATCAGCTCTCACTTGCTGCTCACCTTGTTTGTGTGGAGCTGAGCCACGTCCTGCAGCCCCTTGCTTCCCTGTATTTCTTCCTTAAGCTTCTCTAAGTCCAGAGTAAGAAGCATTCACAGCTCCAGGGCAAATTTTCTGCAAACTTTCTATCTTCCTGTCTTTGACCTTGGTTTTCTCCAAACACTCAGAGTTCTTCAGGTTCAAGAGCACCTACATGAAAATGCATGGTTGTTCTCAAAGGAATTTTCTACGCCTGCATAAAACGGGCCATAAAGCATCCCAGTACCCTCTGGAATAAATGTTAATGAGCCTAATGTAAGTAGAATTTGTGCGTTTGAATGTTTACCTTTCTGTACAGATCTTCAAAATGATGGTGAAGAAGCATGAAGCTTCCTTCAACAACTACCACACAATCATGGTTAATGTTAACAATAACAGCTACCAATGACTGATCAATTATTCAAGCCAAACATGGTTCTTAGGACCAACAGAATTTTGTGAGAGGTACTTTTAGTATCTGAAATCTGCAGATGAAAAAACAGGATCAAGACAGTTTAATGACTTGCCCGAGAGCCCCCGGATGGTAAATGATGGACACTGCTCTTGGCTTGACTGTAGAATCCACACTCTTAGCTACCATTTATGCCTCAAACCCCATCTCCCTGTCAGACAAGAACAGAAACAGTATTGACTGCCATTTATTAAGCCCTGTCGATTACACCCTATTGTCCATGTTGGCTATAGATGTGAACGCATGTGTGCTAAGTAGCTTCAGTCATGTCCAACTCTTTGCAACACCATGGACTATAGCCTGCCAGGGTCCTCTGTCCATGGGATTCTCCAAACAAGAATACTGGAAGAGGTGGCCATGCCCTGCTCCAGGGCATCTTCCCAACCCAGGAACTGAACCCACGTCTATTATGTGTCCTGCGTTGGCGGGCAGGTTTTTTCACCACTAGCATCACAATATTAATTTGTATCACACTAGCATGGCGCCCCCACTCCAGGACCCTTGCTGGAAAATCCGATGGACGGAGGAGCCTAGTGGGCTGCAGTCCATGGGGTTGCTGAGGGTCAGACATGACTGAGCGACTTCACCTTCACTTTTCACTTTCCACTTTCCTGCATTGGAGAAGGAAATGGCAACCCACTCCAGTGTTCTTGCCTGGAGAATCCCAGGGACGGGGGGAGCCTGGTGGGCTGCCGTCCACGACTGAAGCGACTTAGCAGCAGCAGCAGCAGCAGCAGCAGCAGCACACAAGAAACGCCACATCACGCTGTTTGTCTCAATCAAGTGAAGTCTACCTGGGAGCCCCCAGTGGACAGAGTGGCAGGAAGCTCAACAGCAGTTATTACTGGGGAGCCCTCCTCCTCTCTAGACCCATCATACTGGTTGGTCTAGCACATGGGGATGAGCCCTCTAGCCTTTACTCTATGTCACCCATAAACTGTGCCAGCCAGAATCTAACCTCCCTAGTTTTGTAACTGGCCACACCCTGCCCAGGGTAATACATCAACCAGTACCCAAGCTGCTGCCATTTCCAGAAGCCCCAAACTCCTTTTCTTCTCCAAGTCAGAGAAATCCCCAGTGCCAGTGTTTGGAATCATTCTTCTGGGGTGACTGCTTCTGAACAATAGTCTTCTACCTGAAGAATCTCTGAGAGCAGTTTCAGGAGGCTGGACATCCCAAGGGACTCTTGAGTCAACCACGGGGGGGCGGGGGGGACGAATGTGTTGAGAAGCTACTCTGTGCCAGACATGTTGTCACATCTTGTTCTATTTCCTTACAAATCTACCAGGTGGAAATTATTATAATTGGTTTTTAGAATGAAAAACAAAAGATTAGAGAGAAGTTCCCAAGTCATACAGTTGTTTGACTCTTGGGAGATGGCCTGGGAAAAGGTGTAGTTTGCCTTAGTAACAATCAGCATTTCCTGAACTCTCATTCTGTGCCAAGGCATGGCACGAAACACTTTGTGTTCACTGGTTCCCGTAACAACTCTGTAACTTCTTTCTTTATCTCAGCCTAAGAGAGGAGAATCACTGGAGCTTAGGGAAGACAAGTTGTTTGCCCAAAGTTGCCACACAGCTGTGGCATGTTGGAGCCTGAATGTGAAGCTGTATTAAAGTTCAAAGGCTGATTCTTCCCTGGCTCACACCACCACTCTCCTCAAGCCTTGAACACAGAGGTGTAGCCCCAGTGAGTTGAGACATGGTGGGAGGGGGAATGGATAAAGCAAGCAGCGGGGAAGAGCCAGGAGAACTGGCAGGTGTCCCGATGCTCCCCCAGCCTTCCCACTGGGCACCTCAGAGGAGTGAATCACAGAGCAAAAAGGGCAGAGGCCTTGTTTGCTTTGTTTCATAAACCACCCTCTGCAGAATGAGAAAAATGATTAGTCATCTGTAAGCTTTGTGATGCTGGTGGCTTAGTCATTCAATAAGTATTATATTAATAGATCACGCATTCCTAAGCCTCTCGGTAGAGCTTCAAGCCACTTAAAGAATCCTTAAATAAGTGCCAACTTCTCAGATTCCCCTGGGGCAGGGTGTGGTTGCAGACTCGCTCTGCAGAAACTGGGTTTTTACTAAGAGATGGAAACTTTTTTGGTCAATAACATTGTGGGAAGTCATTCAGCAGAATGCATAGGATTTTCTTCCTTGCTTCCAACAAAAATCTTTCCTCCAGCAAGACAGATACTCTAGCAGTTTTAAATCTCCCTTTGTGGTTGTTGTTCAGTTGCTCAGGCGTGTCTGACTTTTTGTGATCCCATGCAGCACATCAGGCTTCTCGGTCCTTCTCCATCTCCCTAGTTTGCCCAAGTGTCAGTTGAACTGAGGATGCCATCCAACCATCTCATCCTCTGTCACCCCTTTCTTCTCTTGTGCTCACTCTTTTCCAGCATTAAAGTCTTTTCCAGTGAGTCAGCTGTTCACATCAGGTGGCCAAAGTACTGGAGCTTCAGCTTCAGCATCAGTCCTTCCAATGAATATTCAGGATTGATTTCCTTTAGGATTGACTGGTTTGATCTTCTTGCTGTCCAAGAGTCTTCTCCAGCACCACAGTTCGAAAGCATCAACTTTCTTTATGGTGCTCAGCTTTCTTCATGGTCCAACTCTCACATCTGGAAAACCATAGCTCTGACTATATGGACCTTTGCCAGTAAAGTGATATCTCTGCTTTTTAATACACTGTCTTGGTTTGTCATAGATTTTCTTCCAAGGAGCAAGAGTCTTTTAATTTCATGGCTGTAGTCACCATCTGCAGTGATTTTGGAGTCCAAGAAAAGTTCTCTTAGGGCACAGGAATTTCAATCTCAGCTGTTTACTTGACATTTATAAGAGATGTTATATATGTGAAAGAGACAGAAGAAAATTCAGCAGCATACAAATGGGTAAGGCAACCTTAAAAAGCACAGACGCTTGTCTTTATGATGGAAGACTTAAAACACAGTAAAAGTAGCACATGTAACCTTTAATCTGGCGGCACCGCTCCTAGAAATTCATTCTGTAGAGTCATTTAAACTGTCAGAAAACTTAAGCACAAATATTGTCATCAAAATATTACTTATCAAAAAAGTGTTACTCGTAAGTATCCCGATCACAAAACATCTGTGTATTGAACTCCAAAGCCTTGTTTATGTAAAATGTGTTATATCCATTCGGTGGATAATAGCCATTGAAGTGTATGTTTTTAAGGGCCTGGTTGTTGTTTAGTCCCTCAGTCACATCTGACTCTTTGAGACCCCATGGACTGTTGTCTGCCAGGCTCCTCTGTCCATGGAATTCCTCAGGCAAGAATACTCAAGTGAGTAGCCATTTCACTACTAGGTGAAGATTCTAGTAGAAGAATCTACATTTCACTTCTAGTAGAAGATTCCAGGGGATCTTCTCAACCCAGGGATCAAACCCCACATCTCCTTCATTGCAGATGGATTCTTTACCACTAACTATAACACGTAGAATAAAAGTTACCATCTTATTAAGGTGAAGACTGATAAGAAATAAGGCCTGATAAAAGACTGATAAAAGAAATAAGACTGATTTAAAAAAAAAAAAAAGACTGATAAGAAATAGGCCTGACTGTGCACAGTAGCTGCTTTGGGAAGTGAGTCAAAGGTCAATTCTTTTTGTTTCTAGTTTTTGGCATTTTCTCAAAATGTTTATAATGAGCACATAGTGCTCTGATAATGGAGAAAAGCAATGAAAATCACCAATGTATTATTTGATTGATTATTCCTATTAACTCAGTTCTACCTGTAATTAATCCATATTACAGTTGGTGACAGCAATGATCCAAGTGTTTGAGAATGAATCCCATTGGCATAGCTTGGTTTTCCAAGCCTTGCTCCATCTTATCAAGCCTACCTTCCCATTCAAACGTCTCTCTTGTTGTGGTCTGAAGGACAATGACACACAACTCTTCTTAGAACCTGACCCGTCCTTTCTGTCTCCCTGCTTTTGTTGTACCAATTCCTCTTCCCAACGTGGCTCACCTCTCTCTGGAAGCCAATGTCAAAAACCTCTACCCAAATATAAGATCTTAATGAGTCATCTAAAGCAAATTATTCCACTTCTCAGAGTTTCAGTCACATTTCCATAAAATGGAAGTAATCATTTCTACCTTGCTTTTTCTCATAAATATTACACAAAAGTATTTTTGTCAAGTGGTTGGAACATAATAAGCACACACGAGATATATATATATATATGCTGCTAGCTATTTTTTTTTTCTTCTCAATCTTTGAGAGGAAATACAGTTGTAGGTGCCTACAACTAGCTCAGTGCCTGGCATATAGAAATTATTTAATTCATGGTCATTGGATTAAGAATTACTATTTGTGATGACATCAGACTCTGGCCATAAGGATCTATGGTTGTATGATATTAGACAGCAATTTTTGTTTCTCCATAAGAAACAAAACTTAAGCTAGTCAAAAAAGAGAGAGAGAGAGAGCATTCACATTCTTCTTATATAGAAGAGCTTTATCAACTTTGATCAGAAAGAACTTTTGGAAAACTACCAGCAGCCATCACTGAATCTTTCTGTACAAAGCAAAGAATACCAGAAAACAAGGCAGACCTTTTCCTCACATTCTCCCTCTCCTATCTCAAACGGAGGCTATTTGGTTGTGTTATTAAGGAGGCTTTTGCTCTTTTCCAAAAATGAGCTAGATACCGGTGCATCCCCACTGCTGAACAAGCACAGTTAAGATGAAAGAGGTACCCCCGGGGCAGCATAAACGGTAATCCAGCTGCCCCTCTGGCTCGGGCAGCTTCTCCTGTTTGTTGAGAACAGGGGAGAGGGGAGGGTCCTATCCTACAGCATGCAGGATGAGCAGCCTCGATGTTCATTTTGAAAGGAGAGCCTGGATGCTCAGGAACCTTCATGTATGCCATCTGTATACTGTTTACTCAGAAGATCCGTGATTACAATGGTGGCGAAGATCCTTTGGCTCAGCTCTTACAGAGAAACCAACCTGCTCCACAAGCCAGCAAAGAAATCCTCTTCCTTCAGTCTGCAAGTCTTGATGCAGCTCTTGAGCATAAAGCAGTCACTCTTAAACAAAAATAAAATATTCTTACAAGCTGTATCATCTTAGCAGTGGATGGTTCTAAGAGAAGGGTACTTAAGGGAATAAAGCTTTGAGGAGAGTCCCAGGAGAAGGCTGAGCATAACATTTGTAAAATATCTTTGGTTCAGTGAAAAGCACCATGCTTGACAAATTTTTCTTCCAAATCTGTTAAATTATTCATTCATTTAACAGACACTCAACAACAAACTACTTTTTGTTTGCTTTTTCATTTATTCATTTAATAAACACTCACTGAGCACGGAATGAATAAGTGCATTGCCCTGCATGTTATTAAGAATATAAATAGAAAATGGGAACACTTGTTGAGTGATCACAGTATTCCAGAAGTCAGTTAGATCACACAGCTGGTCAGCAGCAGCACTCAGTCTGTATCCAGGATCCTGATCTGCAGTCCATGCCCTTGACCCTATGCCTCCCAAAGATGTAAGATACCCAGATGCTAAGATGCCAGTCCTGACCTCAAGAAGCTTAGATTTTGGAGAGCTGAGACATGTAAATGCTTTAAGAACTACTGGGTACTTGTGAAGAAGAAATTATTCCTTCTTTACTGCAGAAAGAGAGAAGTATTAAATATAGTGGAATTTGAGGTTACTGCTGATGGACAAGGAGAATTTGAACAAGTAACACTGGGCAAAGGCATTCTAAACTAAGGCAATAGCAGCAGCAGATTACAAAGAAGGAAGGCAGGAGATGTGGAAGACAGCTGGTAGCTCAGTTTGGTTGGAGCATCAATGCCCATGTGATGGGGGAAAGAGCAGGAGGTAAAGGCAAGTTGTGTGTGACATCTGATTTTTCTGGTACCTTCCCCAGATAGCATTCATCTGCTAAAATATATTCCATAAGCAGTTACTGATACCTAATGAGGGCATTTGTTTCATTAGGGAGAGTGATAAGATATTGCTCTAAAAATTGCATGAGAAAGTTCTCCATTTTAAAGATTAGCTACAAACTCAAGCAAGACAGTCATTCTAGAGTTTCTAAATCCTTCTGCTCAACCTGGAAACATGTTGATATGATAAGAGCTCTGAAAATCTAGACAAGAAATTTGTATACTTGTATTCTTATTTTTCAGGTAAAAATTGACATTATTCAGGACTCTCAGAAATAATGGGAAACTCTTAAGGTCACAGAGATAGTAGGTGATGGAGTTGGAATCCATGTTAGCCTAACTTATCTTCCAGCTCCCCAGGTTGTGTCCTCACTAAAACATGCTTTGAGGCTCTTTTTTATAAATCCCAAGAGGGAATAAACAATGAAGAACTACAGAGAGGCAAAATTTAGCTCAACATATCTCTGTCACATTTAACTGAACGCCTTTGGACAGGGACATGTCCACTCTCTCAGTCTCAGATTTCATCCCCCAAAATCAGAATAGTACACGTGAGCCCAGTACATTGTTTCCTGAAGTAGTTCTTCATAAGCTATAATAAGCTGTTAAATAGAAACTTACCTTCTTAATCATTCTCCATGATCTATAGGCTATAATTTGGGGGTTGGTCAAAAATATAATTTGGGTTTTTCCTAAGATGGTATAGAAGTTTCCGGGCAACGCAAAACATACCCTACTGGACAGAGAGAGAGGACTTGAGCTTGCCATTATCTGCAAAAGTCTACTGGGATAAACAGAATCTTATCCAAGACATTCAAACACCTTCATGATCCAGCATCTTCCCATCTGCTTGCTGATTTTCCATCCTTCTGAACACTCATCTTTTCTGCCAGCTCTTCTGAACCACCCACGAGTCTCTAAGTGCAGGGCCCCACCTCGCAGGCTTCAGACAACTTACTCCCTTCACTTGGAGCTGGCCTTTGTACAAGTTTATACTCTTAAACGTTTCTCTCTCTATTTATTGGCATCAGCAGAGAGAAGACTCATTTCCATTAATTAAGATGTTAAGTACGTTCTTCCTTAGGTCAGTTAATAATGTATCACTTACCAGTTCACCTGCTTCTTTAATCTCCTTTAAAACACAATGCCACTCCTGTAAACATATCAGTGACTGAAGTGAATCCACTCAACATTTCATAAAGATAGAGGAGGGCATTTAAGTTACATAGAACATAGTATGTCATGGGGAACAGCACCACTCTACAAGTCTTGGCTTAGAGGCATCTTTTTTTTCTTAAAAAAAAAAAAAAAAACTTTTTTTTCCAGCCATGTCCTACAGCGTGCAGGATCTTAGTTCCCCGACCAGGGATTGAACCTGTGCTCCCTGCATTGGGAACACAGAGTCTTAATTGCTGAACCACCAGGGAAGTCCCAAAGGCATCTTTTCTCAAATATAGCAGGGCTAGGGTCTCCTCCTGGCTCTCAATCTGTCCCCATTCCCACCACAAGAGATCCCAAATTTATATACCCTCTACTATAATAACAGAGAAGGTGATGGCACCCCACTCCCGTACTCTTGCCTGGAAAACCCCATGGACAGAGGAGCCTGGTGGGCTGCAGTCCACGGGGTCATGAAGAGTTGGATACGACTGAAGGAACTTAGCAGCAACAGCAGCAGCTACTATAATAACGATGAAAATCATTGTTTATAACAAGCAAAAAGGAGCTCTAATTTTTATAATACATTATATTCAGAATAGGAGAAGGCAATGGCACCCCCACTCCAGTATTTCTGCCTGGAAAATCCCATGGACGGAGGAGCCTGGTGGGCTGCAGTCCATGGGGTCGCAAAGAATCGGACACGACTGGGCGACTTCAGTTTCCCTTTTCACTCTCATGCGTTGGAGAAGGAAATGGCAACCCATTCCAGTGTTCTTGCCTGGAGAATCCCAGGGACGGGGGAGCCTGGTGGGCTGCCGTCTATGGGGTCACACAGAGTCGGAAACGACTGAAGCGACTTAGCGGCAGCAGCAGCATATTCAGAATAAGGGTTTTATTATATGCTTCAAATAAGAGGGACCTCTAAGTTACTTTCCTCCAAACACAGCAGGAACTACATGTGGAAACTAAGTCAATCCGCACCTTATCCCAATTTATTATGGAGATATTGTGTGCCCATCACAGAGTTGGGTCCTGCTTTGCTGCCATGTACATTTACTGAGATCCATGCCTGGTAAACCCCTGCACTCCAAAAGACTTAGCTGAATGAAGCATTGCCTCTCTGTGAAGCCTGGCCAGACTCACTCCATCCTTAACCACCCTCCAGTCTCCCTTCTATGTTCTCCTTATTTCATGTAGACTTGACACCCATGGTTATTCATAGCATCTACCAGTACTGAGGCATTTATCAATAAATCAAGGCATTATTGGTCTGTCTTAGCTAGACTGTGAAATTCTAGGACAAAGATTTTGTCTAATTCATCTCTTATTCGGCATACTCCCAGAACAGAGACTGAAACAATATCTTTTTTTAAAAGTTTTTATATTAAATTGAAGATTTAACTCTCTGCCAACTTCCATTTAGATAGATGCACACACACATACATGCATAAATATATGCCTTTATATATACATATTATATATGTGTGTATACACACACACAATCTTGATTGTGGCCAAGTTGACAGGAAACTGACCTTGAGAGCAAAGCCTGCCCAGTATCTTCCACTTTTAACCCAGGAAAAAGAAAGTTGTCTTGACCTAGCCCCAAGAACAGAATTCTCTATAGATGGAGAAATAACGAAGGCAAGAAAACAGGAGGTGATTTGTAAAGGAAAAAGAAACGCTCGGCAAGTCAGATTCCCTGAGGTTCTTAAACCGGTAGTTAATTGAATCCACTGTTCCAAGACCTTAATTTCAAACAAGGTCTTTGGGAAAAGCAGTCAGTTGTTCTCCCTCAGGCAAAATGAAAGCGCTTTTCCTTAACTCTGAGACCTAACAAAGCTCCCCACTTCTGCCTTAATCCTTGTACACTCGGGGTAAGGCTATGCCCTCAGGAAATTGCAAAGGCAGGCTCTGAGCTCACTTCCTCCTCCTCCTTCTGCACCCCAGCTTATCTGCAGACTCCTACAGGTATCCCTTGACTCAAAGCTCTCTGCACAAAAACACCAGACTTCCCCAAAACAGGTCCTTACCAACCTGCCCAGTCCATGAGGCCCCCAGGTCTTCATTTGGAGCCAAGGTGCAGAGTGAATCTCTCCATGTCCTATAACAATTTGCTTTGTCCTTTATTATCATTCCCTTGTTCCTTTTTGCATTAGACTGACCTCATCCCTTCATTCATTTGAAAGTAAATATTTATTGAATGTTTACTGTGTGCTAGGGCTGAAGAGACACAAAAAGAATAATAATAACAGCTGACAAGTATTGGATTGGACATGTCAATTGTACATGTACATGTATACAATTGTATTGCATTATGCCCTGAAATGAAAATTAGATAAGAAGAAAACACAATCTATATCATTCTCTATCTCCTTTATTCTTCTTAAAAATCCAGTGGGGAAGGAAGTCTTAGCCTTGCCATTTTATAAATGAGGAAACAAGAAACAGAGAGAATGACGTGCTGAATCAGTTTAGGATAATTTTGTGTGCAAGTAACAAAAATCAGTGCAGTGTGGTTTAAACAGTGAGGGAAACATATTTAACACAATAGGAAACACAGAATGCCACCGCTCCAAGAGTAGTGAATTCTGTAACTTCAGCCTATTTGCAGCCTTTCATTCTGCCAGCCCTTTGGACCTCAGGTAGGGTCTCAGAGCTGCAAAAAGGTTTCAGCAGTTTCAGGGATTCATCCGGACACAATCATCCAGTGATGAGGCCGGCAGAATATATTTTCTTAGCCTTGGCTCGTTTCCTGCTACCTGAGTACCACAAAGCAGATGCCTTAAAACAACAAAAATGTAGTCTCTAACTATTCTAGAAGCCAAAAGTCCGAAATCAAGGTCTAAGCAGCCATGCTCTCACTAAAGGCTGTAGAAAAGGATTTTTTGTTTGTTTGTTTGCCTCTTCCTGAGTTCTGGTGGTTGCCAGCAATCCTTGCTGCTCCTTAGCTTGTAGACTTATCACTCTAGTCTCTGCCTCAGAGAGATTATTTTCTCCATGTATATGTCTCTGTTTCTTTTTCCTCTTATAAAGACATCAGTCATGTTGGATTTAGGGTCCACCCCATTCAGTGTGACCTCATGTTAACTCAATTACAGCTTCAAAGACCTTATTTCTAAATAGATGACAGTCACATATATGGGGTGGGGGTGTTAGAGAACAAAATTCACACACAGTTGTGTCTTATTTTAAGAGCTAGAAAACTTTTCTTGGAAGTCTACTTGTCAACGTCTTATATCTCATTGCTCATAATTGTATCATATGCCCAAGTCTAAGTCAATTACTGCCAGGCAGACTGGGTACTACAATGATCACCTTTGACCAATCAGGACCTACCCTAGGGCATAGAAAAGGGACCAATCCCCCAAAGCCCTGTGTGGCTAGAAGAGGGTAGTAGATACCTGAACATCTTTAAGGAGGAAACAAGTGAAAATTGATGAGCTTGGTGTTTCTAGAAAAAACAGCCCACAGTGTCTGTGATACCTGTCCATGGCCCCAGATAAATATCTGATTCCAGAACCTAAGATCTATGAGTTTTCAAACCTCCGTTTGAATACCTGCTATAGGACCTGCTAATGTTCCTTACATTCTGCAAGACTCTGTAATTTGGGGTTTATAGATATCTTCTCCTTTAACCCATATCACTATCTAATGAGGCATTTTTATGCGTGTGCTAAGTTGCTTCAATCATATCCGACTCTTCGTGACTCCATGGACTATAGCCCACCAGGCTCCTCTGTCCATGGGATTCTCCAGGCAAGGATACTGGGCATGGATTGCCATTTTCTCCTCCAGGGGATTCCCCCGACCCAGGGACTGAACCAGAGTCTCTTATGTCTCCTGCATTGGCAGGCAAGTTCTTTACCACTAGCACCAACTGGTAAGCTGGCCCAGTGAGGTATATACCATTATTATCCCTATTTTAGAGATGATAAACTGAGTCATAAGCCTAAGGATGCACAGTCTTTGGCAGTAGATGTCTGTGAAATGCAGCAGTCTGTGGGAAATTCAAAGTCAAAAACCATATGCAACTCATTTTTGTAAACCAATCACCCAGTACCCTGTGTGGTATTAAAAAAAAAAAAATGCTTGCTACATGAAAATCTTACCTTTCATTCCCAGAAAACCTTCTATTAATTTTCAAGAGTATATTTGAATTTTAATTTCTGCAAAGCATTCACTTCTCTTTCATTAATTCCACCACGACTAAGAAACTCTTCTCGAACACCTAAATGGAGCTTTGTTCTTTTGATCAGTGTAAATTAACATTTCAGCTGAGGTCCTTTGCTCCTCCTGACTAGTTTAAGCCTTTGAAAGTGCCCCCTGCCTCAGAGACGGGCAGTCAGTTGTTTCTCTTGGGGACGGAATGGCCACTGTGTAACTCCCCCACAAGTTTTTGACGACGAGTGCTATAGCTGGAAAGCCATGAGTTTCACGATCAGGGAAGAAGGAAGAGAACATATAGACGAGATGCTGCGGATGCTTCTGTCAAGGACGTTAGGGGAATGAGCGCTACTTATTAGACAGACTGGACCATTTCCGGGTTCAGAAGCTAAATAGCCTGACTCTTAAACTTGGGCAAGCCACTTCCTTCTTCAGAAATCAGTTTCCTCATTCTATGAAATGAAGGGGTTAAATCAGATCATGTTTAAACTCTCTTTAGCCATGACAATGAGAGTCAGGAAATCATATTTCCTAAGTTTACTGTGAGGATCTCAACTCTGTCTCTCCCTCTGCCTTTTTCCTAGGCCCATTTGTTGACTCGTGGATTTGGGTGGTGACGGTGACATGGAAGATATTAAGCTGCAATTATTCTTCCGCTGAACAGCTTGATTTAAAATTGCTTTCATGTTCACTGCCTTATTCTTTCTTATGACAGCCCCCGGCCGAAGGTACTAATTTTCCCATTTTTAAAAATCAGGAAATGGGAAAACACTGGGGCTTGCCAACGTTTACTCAACTAATAAGCAACAAATCCACACCTGTAGTCACGTGTTTAGCTCCCAGTTAGCACCCTAGAGTGTGGATCCTTAGCACACAGACTCTCACAGCACATAGGACACCCCAGCTTCGCCAATGCTGGGACAACCCAACATTTATCTAAGAAGGCAAAAGAATGCAGATGAAATCGTTAACTTGGATCACAAATACCATTGTTATTTCAGAAGTAAGCTGTAACTCATCCACAAGGAATCCAGTATAAGGAAAGCCTGTCTAAAAGTAAAGTTGTCTAAAAGATGAGTTGTTTTGAGTAGTAGTGAGCTGCCCATCACAGACAGTATTCAAGTACAGGATAAATGAACTCCTGATGGGGACAAAGGAATCAGACTTTCCATAAGCAATTACATTCAGTCTTCTGTGAGATGTCATTTGCACTGAGATGATTTGTTTTGAGCTTGTTTGGAGATTTTTTCCTGATAAAAATGTCTATATACCAGCTATGAACAATTAGAATATGAAACTAAAAACACAACATCATTTACATTAACATTAAAAATGTGTTGAATTCTTAAGTACATATCTAACAATGTATGCATAAGGTCTAAATGAGGAAAACCACAAAACTCTGGTGAAAGAAATCAAAGAAGATTCAAATAGATGGAGAGTATTCCATACTCATGGATAGGTGGACTCAATATTGTCAAGATGTCAGTTCTTTCCAGTTTGATCTACAGATTCAACATTATCCATCCAAATTCCTTGCAACTTATTTTAGAGATTTTGACAAGCTGATTCTGAATGTTAGAAAGGAAAAGAGCCGATCCAGAATAGACAATTTTGTTCTTTTTAAAAAGTCTTTATTGAATTTGGGCTTCCCTCCTGGCTCAGAGGGTAAAGAATCTGCCTGCAATGCAGGAGACTTGGACTCAGTCCCAGGGTCAGGAAGATCCCCTGGAGATGAGGATAGCTACCCACTGCAGTATTCTTGCCTGGAGAATTCCCATGGACAGAGGAGCCTGGCAGAATACAGCCAGGGGTTGCAAAGAATCAACACAGCTGAGCGACTAGCATGTATGTATTGAATTTGTTACAATACTGCTTTGTTTTATGGGGCCTTTTCTGCTTTGTTTTCTTTTAGCCATGAGGCATGTGGGATCTTGAACCCGCATCCGCTGCATTGGAAGGCAAAGTCTTAATCACTGCACCAGAGGGAAGTCCCCAGCCAACTTTGTTCTTTTAGAGCAGAAAACTGTTCTATATATAATATTGCATTAGTGGATAAATGACAATATATATTGTCTGAAACCCATAAAACATACAATATCAAGAGTAAATACTAATGTAAACTGCGGACTTGAATTATTAAGTTATCAATATTGGTTCCTTTGTGAAGAAGGCTGAGCGCCGAAGAATTGATGCTTTTGAACTGTGGTGTTGGAGAAGACTCTTGAGAGTCCCTTGGACTGCAAGGAGATCCAACTAATCCATTCTGAAGGAGATCAACCCTGGGATTTCTTTGGAAGGAATGATGCTAAAGCTGAAACTCCCGTACTTTGGCCACCTCATGCGAAGAGTTGACTCATTGGAAAGACTCTGATGCTGGGAGGGATTGGGGGCAGGAGGAGAAGGGGACAACCGAGGATGAGATGGCTAGATGGCATTACGGACTCAATGGATGTGAGTCTGAGTGAACTCCGAGAGATGGTAATGAACAGGGAGGCCTGGTGTGCTTTGATTCATGGGGTCACAAAGAGTTGGACATGACTGAGTGACTAAACTGAACTGAACTGAATCTTAACAAATGCACCATCAGTTCAGTTCAGTTCAGTCACTCAGCCGTGTCCGATTCTTTGTGACCCCCATGGACTGCAGTATGCCAGGCCTCCCTGTCTATCACCAACTCCCAGAGTTTGCTCAAACTCATGCTCATTGGAGTCAGTGATGCCATCCAACCATCTCATTCTCTGTCATCTCCTTCTGCTCCCGCCTTCAATCTTTCCCAGCATCAGGGTCTTTTCAAATGAGTCAGTTCTTCACATCAGTGGCCAAAGTATTGGAGTTTCAGCTTCAACATCAGTCCTTCCAATGAATATTCAGGATTGATTTCCTTTAGGATGGACTGGTTGGATCTCCTTGCAGTCCAAAAGACTCTCAAGAGTCTTCTCCAACACCACAGTTCAAACACATCCATTCTTCAGCGTTCAGTTTTCTTTATCTATACAAACTGTACTGAGGCAGGAGAGGAAGAAGGTACCTAATGTGCCCTGGATGCTCTGGCTGAGGCTACATGCACACATGCTGTGAAATCTTGACAGCTGGAAGCATGCTGGAAAGCTGCCAGTAATTCTTCGGCTTCTTCCACGGTGGAGGCTCAAGTTCTTCCATGAGGCTAACGTGATGCTTTTGTTTAGGGAAAAATACACACAGGGCACTTTAATTAGACAAAGGTGAAGTAAGATCTTCTTCCGAAATGAAAATAAGAGAAACAGTTACATCTGTGAGACGTGTTTCGGGGTCAAAAGTTTAGAGGGAGCCTTGGTGATTCTCCCCTCCATGCCTCCAGAGGGTTGAAGGCTGGATCGGGTTAGGGGAAACCCACCTGTTCGGGGCTCTTTCTCTCGGGGCTCAGGGGAACACAGAAGGGCAGGGCTCCTCTGTGGAGAAACTTGAGCTCAGGTCGCGCCTCACAATATGCACCTGCATTGTAATTCCTTTCTCATTTCACAAACTTTCAGTTAACGTCATAGAAACTACAGAGAATGAAAGGACAGATCTAGCTTGTGTTTACAGGAAAGCAATATTGAGGAGCCGCAGCTCCAAGGAAAGGCAGCCTTGAATAAACCAGAGGCAACCTGAAAGGGCTCAGACACCCAGGAAGGCAGGGCAGAGTGTATTTGATGAAACAGTGCAGATGATAAGGCCTGGGCAGGTCCTGAAAAAGGGAAAGAATGCTGTATGATGGAGGGATCAGGGAAGATGGCCTGATTGCTGCCTGGAATTTGTACAGTTGGGAAGCTGAGAGCAGAGAGGACTTTGCTGGCAAAGGCTCCAGGTGAACAAAAGTGTCACAGTGACCCATTTCACAAAAAGTAAATTCCATCTGGGAACATCCTCTGATACATTTTTGTGCCAATTCAGTAGCAAAGAAACTGTCTCCTTGTGAAAAGTTTGGAACCAATTTGTCAGCCAAAAGCTGACCCACCCACACACACACACACACACACACACACACACACACACTGAGTAGTCCCCTGAAAGAGTCAGAGAGTATGTCTGTCTCGCTGTGAAGTTTTTTTTTCCCCCTTCATAAGCTTGAATGCAAATTTGTGCCTTCAGATTTCTTTCAATCCAAGTCCCGTGGATCTGCTTAATGAGATTCAGATTTTCATTTTTCCCATCTCAGGAACTGAAGAAAGAGAAGTCTCTGGGGGTTGGCCCTGCTTGAATTCTCAGCAGACTTGACAATGGAAAAGTTCAAACATTACGGCCTCCAGTCGTCTTCTAAAGCCAACAAAACCAAAGCCAGCCTCCTAGGCCCTTTCACGAGTCACAGGCCTGCAGTCCTCTCCCTCTCATTTTCTCTGCCTTCATTTTTTTTTGTTTCCTTCCCTCCTCCACATATTCTTCAAAAACATGTGAGTCATACGTACGCTTGGAACTCAACTGACTATTCCCCACTTATCGGTGTGAAATGTCAGTAAGCAAATTAAGTAAAAGTTCTGGCTGGGAAGATAACACGAGGTGACGAGTTGCAGGAGCTACTTTTTCAGAACTGGTTTCCCTGGGGGAGAGAAGGGACAGGAAGGAGGCTGAGACGGGAAAGAGAGGCAGCTGCCTGGGACAAAACTCAGGGCTGAAGCTGGCCAGAAGACAGCCTGGGGAGAGGCAGGAAGCAGCCGCCAGCGCCCCCCAGGAGGGCGGGGGGCCGCGGTGGTGGCGGGGGAGCGGGACTGAGAGGGGACAGGCAGCCATCCGGGGACTGGTCCAGCTAAGGTGCTGCCCCCGGCAGTCTGAAATGCGAAGAACCCGCCACCACACGCGCACACCTGGAGGAGCAAATGGCAACCCACTCCGGTATTCTTGGCTGGGAAATCCCATGGACAAAGGAGCCTGGCGGGCCACGGTTTATAGGACCTAGAAGTCATACACACCTGAGCATGCACACACACACACACATGCGCGCACACACACACACACACACACACACACACACACACACATCCACAACCTTTTCCCTGAGCATCCCCATCACTTCCTTGCCGTTATTGAGAACTGGCTTTTCCCCTGGCCACACAATTCCCTTGAGAGTCACCTCAGATGGAATCTACCCGTTCTCAGCGTGTCCCTCCACATTCCTCAGGGTTACGGTCAGTACTGGCTCCCCAGGGCCACCACCAGCTGCGTATGCTCTACACCAAAGTCCCCTCCGCTTGAAGCTCGGTTCCTCCAGCCACCCCAGTCTCTGCCTCTGCCTCTGGTGCTGCAACACATGGACTTCACCCATTCTGCCAAAGCTCTAAATGATAGTCTGATGGTGAGGATGGTATCCAACTCATAGACTCCCCTTCAGCCCACATGATCCTGGGTTACTTCCACATTCATGATGGCCAGCCTGTAAGGTCACCAGACTTCTCAGGTCCATGGCTCCCTCATCTCAAAGTCTCTCTTCCCCTCTCCACATGGCACTTGCTTCCATTCATCATTCCACAAATAGCAGTCAGCATCTGCCACTCACCATACATGGTCATGGTGCTGAGGATACTAACTTGAATACAGTCCCAGCCTTCAAGGAGCTTATAGAGAGGGAATTACAGAGAAGGTCAAGTAGGAACCTGAGCTGGTAGGAAGTGTGGGATGAACAGGCCCCTCTCAGCCAAAGGGCAGGACCTACAGTGTCAAGATGGTGAATAATCCTTCTAGGCTCTAACAGGAGCCCACCACTGGAGCCCATGAAAGGAGTCTGACTTCAGTAAAAGATTGGAGGAGACCAGCATTAGCTGTAGAGTATCTCATAAGCCCTGTTTGGGTTAAGTTTTCAAAATGAGGATAAAAACTGATTAACAACCAGAAATCAAGGCAGAAGCCCAACCATAAGCACAGGATTTTATTCATCTATAATCTGGCATGTAATTCTATGACAGGTGCTCAGGCTTTTTTCAGACAGAACTCATCAGTGATGATGAGTTACAGTGATACAGTATCAGGAGAAAAGCCTCAGAAAAATCTACAGGGCACCAAGCAGAGAATCTGGTACCTGAGCAAGACCAGTTCTAGATCCCCCTTACCATTGTGGATGGAACTCCTAAAATACTGCAGAATTTGGTTTTTATTATGTTTGAGACTATAAATGAGCAGTAATTAGCATTTGAAGCTGAATGGGCTCAGATCCATCAGGGCTAAATCAGAGTCAGCCTAGCTCAGAAGCAGTGTTTGGCACCAAGAGGAACCTGCAACAAGAGCAAAGCCATCTTCTGACTGAAGCCTCTTCTACACCTTTTATTGCAATGGAAACCAACCAGCTTACTGCAATATGGACCACCAGACTCTAGAGCGGAGACTCCCAACCTGGATCCCCAGCAGAGTCCTCTGACCCACAGGAGTCTTCAAGGGTGACCAGGGGATTCACAGGGCATTTCTATTACCCATAAAATCCTAACAGAATTTAAGGCAGTACAGCCTAACAATAGCATTCCTGTTTCTCACTGAAATTAGCACCAATTCCGTGTGCTAACACTAGGCATGTAGACAGAAAGTATGATTAGAGGTTACATATGCATTTGATTAAATTTAAATAGATAAGTGAATTAAATATTTATTTTTAAGTGCAGTTTGCTTGACAAAATCTTTCAAAACATGCTATACTTTGCAGGAATTAATAAAATAGGCCTCTTTGGTATGGAAAAGTTGGAAATCATTTGACAAGAAGCAAGAAAAAGCTTGTATATTTCATCAGCTCATTACATGGAGCCAGAATCATCTCATTTCCTGCCTGAGGAGATACTGAAAGTGTGTGCTAATCTTGGGCTCTGGCTTTGGACAGGAGGAGGCTGGCTTACAGATCGAGCATATATCCTTCCTTTGCTATACAAAGCATATATGAGGGCAATCAAAGAGTTAACAAAGCTGTCCTCTTCATGGATGTATTCAGCTATATTCCTTGTCCATGGTTATACACACCATTTCATAAGAGAATACAAGCATCTGGATATTAACAAATGCGGATTTGAAAGCCAGCTCTCCTGCTTAATTATGTACGTGACTTTGTACAAACTCTTCATGGAAGACCATGCAGCTGCAAATTTCAAAATGCCAATAAGTAGTGGCTAAGAAAACTGAGAGTTGTTTTTCTCATATAAAAAGAACTCAGATACAGTAATCTTAGAGTGGAGCGATTCCGTAAGGAAATCATCAAGGAACTGGGGTCGGATTTGATTTCTGCTCCTGAGTGTGTATGCAAGTGCTCATCCTCTTTGTGCCATGATCACTGCTACTCCTCCAGTCCTTCCATCCACATCTCAGGTAGGAAGAACAGGAAAGGGAGAAGGGCAGAAATTAAGCACTAATTACATATATTTTTATCAAGAAAATATTACCTTATTTATATCTTAATTAGAACCCTCATTTGGTAGATTTCTGCTTACATATATTCATTGGCATACTGCAGAGGATAGATAATAACCAAATGATAAAGAACTGATATTTAAAGACAGTATAGAAATATTTTCTACAAATAGAAATAAAGACTCTTAAAGTAACAATTCCTATGGAAACTCATCAAATGTGTTAAAGTTAGTGACGGTGTTTTAGTTATAAACCTCGTTTAAAATACATTTAAATGAGTTAATAATGGGCAAGAAAGGAAGAAGGAAAAGGAGGGTGAAGATGACTGAAAGATTGAAAGGGAAAGGTAAGGGGGCAAGCTCACTGATCACTTGCTGTTTTGAAAATTTGGTAAGGAGAAGCAAAAGCAATCTAGACTTTTCTGTACAAAGCATATCTGAGAATATTCCAAGTTTTAATGAAAGTAATCTCTTTAAAGGAATATTACAGCTTAAAATAAAAATGAAGAATTGGAAAATTGGAAAATTACATCTCTTGAGCCCTAAAGAAATAATGGATCTAGACAGCAATCATGAATGGCTGCTAACATCACAAAAAGAGAGTCCATTAAACATGATGGAAAAATACACCATCATCTAAAGACAACAGTGCTGTTGCAAAAAAAAAACCCAACCTGAATCTATCAAGCTTCAAAATCTAACTACCAATTTAGAGGAAATAGAGGGGCAGAGGAACATGAGAAATGACGCTACAGGAATTCAATCAGCAAATCCAAAATACAAGAAAGATTAGAGATCACACAGGTAGTTTTCTAACATACAAATTGCAAGGGGGAAAAAAGCCTACAAGGAGAGAAAAAGAGATTTAAAAACTCGAGGCATATCCAGCTATTGCAATGTATGAAACCGATTTGACTACTGATAGAAAAACTATAAAAATAATATAAAATAATTTGAAATTGAATGCTAACTCAATATTTCATTACTCCAAATAATTATTTTTAGTTTCTTAGAGTAAAATAGTATTGTCATTATATATCCTTAAAGAATACATAACTGTTGAATACATGCTTAAATCTGTATAGATTAGTTTATTTAGTATCTAGGATTTGCTCCAACATAATTCAGAGGGAAGGGGGAAGTGGATGAAGGCACAGAAAATATAATATTGGTCATGAGTTGGTAATTGCTGAAATTGTGTTTTGGGTAGTCAGGGTATGCTCAGACGCTCAATCATGTCCAGCTCTCTGCAACCCCATGGACTGTGTCCAGCTAGACTCCTCCGTCCACTGGATTTTCAGGCAAGAATACTGGAGTGGGTTGCCATTTCCCTCTCCAGGGGATCTTCCTCACTCGGAGATCAAACCTGGGTCTTCTTCATTACAAGTGGATTCTTTCCCAACTGAGCCACCAGGAAAGCTGTATTATGGGTACATGGGAATAATTTATTATACTGTGCTCTCTACTCTTCTATGTGCTTGAAATTTTCCATAATAACTTTTAAAATACTAACCGACCTCAAAATGAAGGGTATTAGATTAAAATACCATTGGACTTCACCCAAAGTGAAGAAGTCATTCTGAGTCAATAATTTCCCTCATAAAACTGGCAAAGAGTTCTCCCAGTGCCCTACTGAGAGCCTGAAGTTGATTTCTGAATGCAAGAACCCTTATGTGGAAAGCAACAGTGGAACATAATGGATAATTTATACACCAGAAGTTTCTTTGTATCATTTTCTTATATCATCATCAAAAAGTTCTGAGTTAATCTCTTCAGATTGTACTACAAATACCAAAACCACATGACCCCACTTTCCCACAAAAATGAATATATCAGTTCAGTTCAGTTCAATCGCTCAGTCGTGTCTGACTTTGGGACCCCATGAGTCACAGCACGCCAGGCCTCCCTGTCCATCACCAACTCCCGGAGTTTACTCAGACTCACGTCCATCGAGTCAGTGATGCCATACAGCCATCTCATCCTCTGTTGTCCCCTTCTCATCCTGCCCCCAATCCCTCCCAGCATTAGAGTCTTTTCCAATAAATCAACTCTTCACATGAGGTGGCTAAAGTACCGGAGTTTCAGCTTCAGCATGATTCCCTCCAAAGAACACCAGGGCTGATCTCCTTCAGAATGGACTGGTTGGATCTCCTTGCAGTCCAAGGGACTCTCAAGACTCTTCTCCAACACCACAGTTCAAAAGCATCAATTCTTCAGCGTTCAGCTTTCTTCACAGTCCAACTCTCACATCCATACATGACCACTGGAAATACTATAGCCTTGACTAGACAGACCTTTGTTGGCACAATAATGTCTCTGCTTTTCAATATGCTATCTAGGTTGGTCATAACTTTTCTCCCAAGGAGTAAGCATCTTTTAATTTCATGGCTGCAATCACCATCTGCAATGATTTTGGAGCCCCAAAAAATTAAGTCTGATGCTGTTTCCACTGTTTCCCCACCTATTTCCCATGAAGTGATGGGACCAGATGCCACGATCTTCATTTTCTGAATGTTGAGCTTTAAGCCAACTTTTTCACTCTTCTCTTTCACTTTCATCAAGAAGCTTTTAAATAGTTCCTCTTCACTTTCTGCCATAAGGGTGGTGTCATCTGCATATCTGAGGTTATTGATGATTGCTCCCAAATGATCACAAGCAAGTAAAGATCCCCTTGGTAGAGTATTCTGACTTAGAAAAAGATCTTTTTTTCTCTCTCTCCAAGTATGTTCCCACTTACACATTCATATATATTTTCACATAATTATGAGGTTTTAAAGAAAATGAAATGTGACCTTAGAGAAGTAAGATAGCTTTCAAGATATTCCTAATGAAATTTGTCCATTCGTTTAGTCAACAATTACTTGAGTGCCACTTCACCACTGGACATCACCCTGGGTTCTAAGAGAGAGTGTCAAGGGGAAACAAAAGATGTAGCTTTTGCCTGGTGGAGCTCACAGCATGGGAGACCTCTGACTAGTTCTCTTGGGTGGTCCAGCCCTTCTGAGGCCACACTGGGAAAGATTGCATGTAGGCGCTCTAATTGTCAGGCTTAGTTGTCAGAGCTCCTCACCAGTAAACAACTGACGCCAACTGACCAGCCGGGTGAGTGGACCACCTTGAAAATATACCCTCCAGTTCTAGTCTCATCACTGCAGCTGCAGCCATGAGAAGCAAAACAATCCATCACCACTGAGCCCTGCTCAAAAGAAAAAAATACCTGATTGTTGTTGGTCTTTATGGTACTAAATTTGGGAGGGGGTGATTTGCTGCACTCCCCCACCACTGTATAGGTGACCAGATAAAGACTGACGGAAATTAACATAACCTGCTCAGGCTCACAGAGCCAGGAAGCTTGGGAGCCAGAATTCAAGTGAAATCTCTCTGGCCCAGAACCTATGCTATTTCTTCAATCTCATTGCTTCCACTTTTTAGTAGCATCCCAAAATTAAACGGCAATTTCCATTCAAAATCTTGTACCTCATCCCCAAAACCTGTCTTCAAATTCTAACCTCAAGCACATACAATTTGCAAGTAACTCAACAGTAGAACATGGACAATTGCAAGGGCTGAAAAAAAATTTTTGTATGTGTTTCTCCCATCCTCCTTCTTAGGCAGTCAGGAATTGATATGAAATTAAAACAGACAACTTCCATTTTCTTTCAAGAGAGATTTATGACCACTGTCTCCAGAATTTCAAGCTGTGAAGTGAACTGTAAAGCAAAATGCTTTAAAATAATATGTTTAAAGCAAAGCAGTGTTATATACAATTAATGTAAAAATGATCAGAAGTGATGGTTGCTGAGTAAAAATAAAAAATGGAGAAATATGAGCTACAAGGGCAACAGCATTTCACGAAGCACTAATCTATCAGCAAAGAATGCAAATCCAGAGAATAATTGGGCATATTAACGAGTTAACTGTCTCTTACGAATCAGACATCTTAAAGTGGAACTTGATCCCTTGGCCACTGCCTTAGTTCAGGCCCTTATGACGTCACACTTATGCCCCTACAGCCTCTTTACTACCCACCCATCCTCCACCTCACCACCCCAGCCTCACCACCACCAGGATTGCACCAGCATCCCATTCTGCTGAGTCCTGCCCCAGGCCATAGGTGTGAGTCCTTGTACCAAGGCCACTGAAGTGGAGTCAGAACCAAGGTCACCTTCAAAGTTGACAGAGCCCCTCTGTAACCATTACCAAAAGCTCTCTGATCATCACTGTCAAGCTTCCTGACTCCAAATCAGGCAGAGATGCCCACCTCTACAGTCAACCTACAGTGCCCCAACTAGTCACCTAAGGCCAACCTTCCAGAAGAAATTTTCTTTGCCTCAAGGCTAGAAAAATTGGTTAGTAACTCACAAAGGCATCAACCTTCCCTGGTCTGTCAGGAGGTTGGCCTGCTGTGCTCACAGTGACCTCATTATCTCTGCTCTTTGCGCTTCATAAACTCACTCCCTTCTGAAATGCTCTGTGTCTGAAAATTCTTTTCCAACTTGTGCTCAGACTGCCTCAACGCTTGCCCTATCTGACCTCCTCCTCTTTTGAGGACCACTCGCTCTTCTGGGATCGCCCACCTTCTGCACCTGGTCAAAAGAAAACTTGCTGATACTACAAGTTTCCACCCACAGGCCACCTCTAGGATTCACCTTCCCAGGATTTTCCAATCAGAGACAGGGTGGATTCATGTCAATGTATGGAAAAACCAATACAGTATTGTAAAACAAAATAAGGTAAAAATAACAATTTTAAATAGAAAAAATAAATAAAATTGTATTGGAGTATAGCAGCTTTCCAATGTTGTGTTAACTGCTGCTGTACAGCAAAGTGAGTCAGCTGTACATTTACATACATCGTCTCCCTCTGGAGCATCCCTCCCACTCCCCACCCCCACCCCCTCTCTAGGTCATCAGAGAGCACCCAGCTGAGCTCAGAGATGGGGCACCTTTGCTCTGAGTTCCCACAAAATAGCAAACCTCACTCTGCAGCCCCTCTCCAGCCAGCTTGTCAACCCACATTTACAAAGTGCTCCCTAAATGTTGGCACTGTTCAGTTGCTAAGCCAACCCCATGGCTGTAGCACGCCAGGCTTCCCTGTGCTTCAATATCTCCCAGAGTTTGCTCAGACTCAGGTCCATTGAGTTGGTGATACCATCCAACCATCTCATTTTCTGTCATCCCCTCTCCTCCTGCCTTCAATCTTTCCCAGCATCGGGGTCTTTTCCAAAGAACTGGCTCTTCACATCAGATGGCCAAAATATTGGAGCTGCAGCTTCAGCACCAGTCCTTCCAGTGAATATTCAGGGTTGATTTCCTTTAGTATAGACTAGTTTGATGTCCTTGCAGCCCAAGGAACTCTCAAGAGTCTTCTCCAGCACCACAGTTCAAAAGCACCAATTCTTCAGCGCTCAGGCTTCTTTATGGTCCAACTCTCACATTCATACATAGTGAAGTGAAGTCGCTCAGTCGTGTCCGACTCTTTGCGACCCCATGGGCTATAGCCTACCAGGCTCCTCCATCCATTGGATTTTCCAGGCAAGAGTACTAGAGTGGGTTGCTATTTCCATCTTCAGGAGATCTTCCTGACCCATGGATTGAACTGGGGTCTCCCACATTGTGGGCAGATGCTTTACTGTCTGAGCCACCAGGGAAGTCCATACATGGCTACTGGAAAAACTATAGCTTTGACTATATGGGCCTTTGTTGGCAAAGTGACATCTCTGCTTTTTAATACACTGTCTAAGCTAAGCACACTGTTCTTAGGGCTGGAGAAATGACAGAAAGCAAGAAGGATGATGAGACAGCACTTCTCAAATAGGGGTGATTCTCCCTGTCAGGGACTATCTGGCAACAGACTTTATTGTTGTGCCTGGGAGAATGTGACTGGCATCTGGTGGGTAGAATCCAGGGCCTCTGCTAAACACCAGCCCTCACAGGGCAGTCCCATAGCAAAGAATGATTGGGCCCGAAATGTCACTGCCAAGGTCAAGAAGGCCAACTCTCAACAAACAAAGAAATGTGTAAGATCATTTCAGGAACTGCTGAGGACCCTGAAAAAAAAATAAGCAGGCAAATGTGATTCAGCACTGGGGTAAGACAGGAAAGAGGTTCTCTAGACAAACAGTGAGTGGAGACTGGAGAAGCCATGATTCCAACTCTGCCAGTCTGCTTGGAGTCCATTGAATTCCTCACCACTTCTCTTGGTGTTAACTATTTACAATAACACCTTCTTACTGTAGTACCTATGCTAAGGACTCTAGTACCAAATGCTAAGGACTAGCCCAGAGACAGTCTACTCACCATCTCATCTCATTTAATCCATCTCTTGATGTGAATTTCTTGTTTCCTCATGTTGAAGTTAACTTGAGAATGTGACTCGGGCTTGTATTTCTTGTGACATGTCTACCACACCCATGCACATGAATGAATGAATTGGAATCGATGGTGGGTGCAGATCATGGATGAGAAACTCAGGAGCTGCCCTCTGCCAGCCTGAAGGTGACTTGGGGTGATATATCAGTTTCCTGCAGCTGCTGTAACAAAGTACCAAAATTTGAGTGTCTTAAAGCAACAGAAATGTACCGTCTCATGGTTCTGGAGGGCAGACATCCAAAATGATGGTGTTTCCAGGGCCCTGCTTCCTTGGAGACTCTGGGTAGAATGTTTTCTAGCTTCTGGTGGGGACTGGAAATCTTTGGCCTGCAGCTGCCTCATTCTAATCTCTGCCTCATCACCACATGCCTTCTCCTGTATCTCTGTCTCTTTGTCTTATAATTACCCCAGTCATACTGATTTAGGACCCATCCTATGACCTTATCTTAACCTGATTACATCTCTTTTCAAATAAGGTCACCTTCACAGATATTGAGGGTTAGAACTTCAACATGTTGGTGGAAGGGGAGAGAAACCGTTCAGCCTACAATAGGTAGAAGGGATGAAATGGAGGAAACACTAACTTTTAAGCCTGAAGCAGTTCAGCTGCAAATGAGAGCCATACCAGTCAAGGTCCACTTAATAAAAGAGGCTGTAAAGCACTTAATATAATCAGAGCCAGTTGCAGTAAGGGAAGAAACACCAACTCATGGGTTCTCTGGTCTTGACACTGCAACCATCCAGACCATAAAAAGGCCACACTTCCCACATCATTCTATTTTTCTGCTCTGGTTGCTCATCCAGGGGCTTCCTTGGTGGCTCAAATGGTTAAAAATCTGCCTGCAATGCAGGAGACCCATGTTTGATACCTGAGTTGGGAAGATCCCCTGGAAAAGAAAATGGCTACACACTTTGGTATCCTTTCCTGGGAAATCCTGTGGACAGAGGAGCCTGGCTGGTTACAGTCCATGGGGTCTCAAGAGCTGGACTCGACTTAGTGACTAAACCATCCTCTCATCCAACTTAAAAGTGGCAATAAGCCTTTGCATTTTCCCAGGGCCATGTAGTGACCTAGCATCTCCTCATACATCATCAAATGCAAGCTGCTTATTAATCCATGAGCAGGCAGGACCAAGACTGTCACCCCGTCTCACAAAGCTCAGTTTCCTCATCTGTCAGGTGGTAACTAGAATACTGATTCCCACCTGCTAAGGCTAGGATCCCATGAAATAACACACACAAAAATCAGAAATAATGGACATTCGATCAATCTTTGGTAAGTTACCTGGCACAAACGAAACTTGCATTTCTCCTTCTGGACTCACAGTTTCCTCCAACATTTAAATCGAATGACTTACATCCCAATCCTGCGTGGTTTCTTCAGGAAAGGCAGGTCCCTCCTGAACAAGTCTGCCCACTAGACTGGGAGAGAAGGAAGTTCTGATGTGTGTGGCTTCCCTGAGCTTGGCTTCTCACCTCCTGGGAGTGGCCTTTCACCTCCCATCCCAACGCCTTCAGGCTTTTGATCATCTCTTGTTTGCTCCTGCTGGCTAACTGCTGTTCTCTCTTTCTCTTTCCTCACCCCAGTCACAGATGGAACTGTCACCCCTAGATTCCTCAAAGCACCCAAGCACAGAGCTGCTCTGTCAGACAGATTTTCCTGAAAGCTTCAGGATCTGAAGTACAAGATATGAAAGAAAGCTGCTTTAGTCATCACTGCTTGCAAAGTTTATTAGTCAAGCCCACCCAGGCTGTCTCTCTCCTGTGTGTACACCTCCTGTCCAGTCTCCAGACCTGTATTTTCTCAAGAGGTCATCTTTCCCATCATCTGCACCCACTCAACAATCAGGTGACAACCACCATCTTCACCTAGTTCACTGACTCCCGGCCTCCAGGGCTCAAAGATCTCCAGGAAGGACCTGAAAAACCTTATTGTATTACATAAGACAACATTATGGAATGGGTGAATTTACCTCAGATAACCATTATATCTACTACTGTGGGTAGGAATCCCTTAGAAGAAATGGAGTAGCCATCATGGTCAACAAACTAGTCCGAAATGCAGTACTTGGATGCAATCTCAAAAATGACAGAATGATCTCTGTTCATTTCCAAGGCAAACTATTCAATATCACGGTGATCCAAGCCTAGGCCCCAACTACTAAATGGTGAAGAAGTTGAAGTTGAACGATTCTATGAACACCTACAAGATCTTTTAGAACTAACATCCAAAAAGATGTCCTTTTCATTATAGGGGAATGGATTGCAAAAGTAGGAAGTCAAGAAACACATGGAGTAACAGCCAAATTTGGCCTTGGAGTACAGAATGAAGCAAGGCAAAGGCTAATAGAGTTTTGCCAAGAGAACGCACTGGTCATAGCAAACACCCTCTTCCAACAACACAAGAGAAGACTCTACACATGGACATCACCAGATGGTTCGACACTGAAATCAGATTGATTACATTCTTTGCAGCCAAAGATGGAGACGCTCTATACAGCCAGAAAAAACAAGACCAGGAGCTAACTGTGGCTCAGATCATGAAATTTTTATTGCCAAATTCAGACTTAAATTGAAGAAAGTAGGGAAAACTACTAGACCATTCAGGTATGACCTAAATCAAATCCCTTATGATTATCCAGTGGAAGTGAGAAATAGATTTAGGGGCCTAGATCTGATATATAGACTGCCAGATGAACTATGGATGGAGGTTCTTGACATTGTACAGGAGACAGGGATCAAGACCATCCTCATGGAAAAGAAATGCAGAAAAGCAAAATGGCTGTCTGGGGAGGCTTTACAAATAGCAGTGAAAAGAAGAGAAGTGAAAAGCAAAGGAGAAAAGGAAAGATATACCCATTTGAATGCAGAGTTCCAAAGAATAGCCAGGAGAGATAAGAAAGCCTTCTTCAGTGATCAGTGCAAAGAAATAGAGGAAAAGAACAGAATGGGAAAGACTAGAGATCTCTTCAAGAAAATTAAAGATACCAAGGGAACATTTCATGCAAAGATAAGCTCCATAAAGAACAGAAATGGTAGGGACCTAACAGAAGCAGAAGATATTAAGAAGAGGTGGCAAGAATACACAGAAGAACTGTACAAAAAAGGTCTTCATGACCCAGATAATCACGATGGTGTGATCACTCACCTAGAGCTAGCATCCTGGAATGTGAAGTCAAGTGGGCCTTAGGATGCATCACTACGAACAAAGCTAGTGCACGTGATGAAATTCCAGTTGAGCTATTCCAAATCCTGAAATACGATGCTGTGAAAGTGCTGCACCCAATATGCCAGCAAATTTGGAAAACTCAACAGTGGTCACAGGACGGGGAAAAGTCAATTTTCATTCCAATCCCAAAGAATGGCAATACGAAAGAATGCTCAAGCTACCACACAGTTGCACTCATCTCACATACTAGTAAAGTAATGCTCAAAATTCTCCAAGCCAGGCTTCAGCAATACGTGAACCATGAACTTCCAGATGTACAAGCTGGTTTTAGAAAAGGCAGAGGAACCAGAGATCAAATTGACTACATCCTCTGGATCATCAAAAAAGCAAGAGAGTTCCAGAAAATCATCTATTTCTGCTTTATTGACTATGCCAAAGCCTTTAACTGTGTGGATCACAATAAACTCTGGAAAATTCTGAAAGAGATGGGAATACCAGATCACCTGACCTGCCTCTTGAGAAACCTGTATGCAGGTCAGGAAGCAACAGTTAGAACTGGACACGGAACAACAGGCTGGTTCCAAATAGGAAAAGGAGTACATCAAGGCTGTATATTGTCACCCTGCTTATTTAACTTATATGCAGAGTAAATCATGAGAAACGCTGGGCTGGAAGAAGCACAAGCTGGAATCAAGATTGCTGGGAGAAATATCAGTCACCTCAGATATGCAGATGACACCACCCTTATGGCAGAAAGTGAAGAGGAATTCAAAAGCCTCTTGATGAAAGTGAAAGTGGAGAGTTAAAAAGTTAGCTTAAAGCTCAACATTCGGAAAACGAAGATCATGGTATCTGGTCCCATCACTTCATGGGAAATAGATGGGGAAACAGTGGAAACAGTGTCAGACTTCATTTTGGGGGCTCCAAAATCACTGCAGATGGTGATTGCAGCCATGAAATTAAAAGACGCTTACTCCTTGGAAGAAAAGTTATGGCTAACCTAGATAGCATATTGAAAAACAGAGACATTACTTTGCCAACAAAGATCTGTTTAGTCAAGGCTATGGTTTTTCCAGTGGTCATGTATGGATGTGAGAGTTGGACTGTGAAGAAAGCTGAGTGCCACAGAATTGATGCTTTTGAACTGTGGTGTGGGAGAAGGCTCTTGAGAGTCCCTTGGACTGCAAGGAGATCCAACCAGTCCATCCTGAAGGAGATCAGTCCTGGGTGCTCATTGGAAGGGCTGATATTGAAGCTGAAACTCCAATACTTTGGCCACCTCATGTGAAGAGTTGACTCATTGGAAAAGACCCTGATGCTGGGAGGGATTGGGGCAGGAGGAGAAGGGGATGACAGAGGATGTGATGGCTGGATGGCATCACCGACTCGCTGGCCATGAATTTGGTAAACTCCAGGAGCTGGTGATAGACAGGGAGGCCTGGAGTGCTGTGATTCATGGGGTCACAAACAGTCGGACACGACTGAGCAACTGAACTGAACTGAACTGAAGACAACATTAGATTCTTTTGATCTATCTCACGACTCAAAGGAGGCTCAGGGGCCTTATCTTTTATAGCAAAAGACTCTTTGAACAACAATAAAAAACATGAATTCTTCTACTGCCACTCTACCTTCAGAATATAGAAATGACTGCAGCCTAATTTTATATAGAGATTCTTTCCCACTACAAACAGTAAGTTCTCCATACATATCAGTTTCTTTTGTACAGATCGGGACACAAAAACTGGAAAGGTTGGTTGATTTGCCAAAGTGAAAGTGAAAGTGTTATTCACTCAGTCCTGTTTGACTGTTTGTGACCCCATGGGCTGCAGCCCTCCAGGCTCCCTCTGTCTATGGGATTCTCCAGGCAAGAATACTGGAGTGGGTAGCCATTTCCTCCTTCAGTGGATCTTCCTGACCCAGGGCTCAAACCAGTGTCTCTCACTTTGCAGACAGGTTCTTTACTATCTGAGCTACCAGGGAAGCCCCTACAGATTTGGCACAGAGCCGTTCAGTTGAACAAACATGCAGCATCAACCTAGAGCAAAGCTCAGACAGGTGGCTCACCTGGACGAGAACCTAGGCCTAATGAGTGAGCACCACTCCAGCTGTGTATGCTTAAATATGTCCAAAGAACCCTTTTCAACTCAGCAGAGTTCTCTTAGCAGTTTGGAGAAACTGCTGTGCCAGGTAAATGTCTCATCCTGGCTTTGCTATGTTCATTCAGATGACAATCTTCCCCCTTATGTCTCCCACAGCAAGCTTCATCCTTCTCGGAACTGTCTTTGATCTGACCTTATCTCTCATCACTGCATAATATATTCATCAGTTCTTAGATGCCAGTAACAGAAACAGACAACTGGCCACTTTAGACAGAAAACTGATGTAGGAACGAGGCTGATAACTCACAGAACTTTAGGGAGCACTGGAGAACCAGTCTCAGAGCTACACTTCCAAAATCTATACCCCCAAAATAGACTCCTAAGGAAACTGGAATTATTTGATCAAATAGGGTGCGGAGTGGAACTAATGGGAAGAAAACAATACAAGATGTCTGAGGGGCTGATGTGACAGTTCCAGAAGAGATGATGAGGGTCTGAACTAGCGCAGGTATTACTGAAGTAGATTGAATGGACAGAAATTGTTGGAAAGGACATTGATGATACTTAAAGAGTACTAAGGTGGGGGAGCAAGTAGAGAACCCTGGGGCCACCCCCCGAGTTGCTCTTTGGGGAATGAGGTTGATGGCAGTGCCGCTGACAACATAGGAGATGCAGCTGCAGAGATGTGGCCGGCTCTGGATGGTGAGCAGGTGGGTGGATGAGTGCAAGCTGGGGCACACTGAACTAGGGATAACCCTGTCCATCCCAGTGAGCACGTCTGTCAGCAGGTGGACTGAAGCGAAGGGGAGATGCTGGGAGGAACACAGCAAGGATGAGTAAGAACTTGCCAGTGTTAAAAGTCTGTGGAATGAATACATGACCCTTTCCAAAGAGAGACTGTAGAGAATAAAAATGGGTCAACACCAGAACTGGGGTAGCCAACTCACCCCCGTTTGCTTGGGACTTTCTGGGCTTTAGAACTAAAAGTCTCAGATCATGGAAAACTCCTTAGTCCCAAGCAGGTTAAAATCCACTATGTACAGAAAAAGAACTAACAGAAAAGGGAGATGATTTGCCCAATTGATTGCAAATAATAGCTAGAATCTAGACTTCCTGAGTCTCATGTATTTTCTTCTTCCTCTGCTAGACAAGAACTAAATTGATTTAAATGAATGGGAAAGTGAAGTCGTAGAGTCCAAATCTAGATTCCTGACTCACTAAGTATATGCCTTTATTCTCTGCGAGCCTTACTTCTCTTACCTAAAAACCCAAGGAAATATATGTATACTCCCTAATGCCAGCAGGAAATGTAAATCAAATAAAAACAGAGAGGTGTTGAGAAACAGAAAATTCTGCCAGGAAGCTGCCAAGAAAGGGGAAGAACCAGGAACAAATGAACCTCTCTCTGACTCTGGAATCCAACCCCAAGAGTGCTGGATCACTCATGGCCCAGCCTTCACGTGGGTTTGAAAAGTTGAACCCTCACTAAAGTGCCCTCAGCCCTCCTTTTAAAAATATGATCCCGCTCCTAAAACTGTCGGGAGTAAAATATATTTCCCTTGAAAATGCTAGTGGATTTATCGCAACTGGGCCATTCATCTGTTAAAAAGCAGAATGGCATTTATTGCCAATTTCTCCCTTTATGGGACAGAAGAAACAGGGAGCCTAATAAGCTTGGTTAATTTTTTTCTTTTATGGCTCCAGCAACTGCACTAAATATTCCGTCTGCTTTTCTTATGCACTTTGGAGATGGCTCTAAACTTCGGAAGTGTGGTGAGGAAGATTCTAGCAGAACCATGTTGCTGTTGCCACAGGAAGGGTCAAATAGAAAAGCTGCTCTGAGAACCAACCCCAGGGAATGTCCCTGCTGGGCCTTCACAGGATCCTAGATCAGTTTACAACATCACGGATGTAACTTATCATCCAACAGCCAATGGCAAGTTATCTGCAGTGATTAAGCAGAACAATTTTGAAACACGCTGGGTTTTCAAGTCACACAGAGAAGAGTTTGAAGGCAAGAGCTGTGGAGACGGGCCCAGGTCTGAGCCTTGATGCTGTTCAATAGTGTGGACTTGGTCAATATCTGGGGACGTCCAGAAGACTACTTTAAGAGCTCACCTCCCAGTCCCCCACAACCCTCACATTTCCATGGTGAAGCTCCTGCTCATCTTACTCATCTGACTTAAGAAGTTTGAGAGCATCTGCTATAGATCACACACTACTTTCTCTGAAGCGCAGCATAGCACAGGTTTTCCAATCCCAGTTCTGTCATTCAAACACCTTTCTAGGCCAGCACAATCCAACAGGACTGCCTGAAATGAAAAATTCAAATACACACTGTCCAATATGGTGGCCACCAGCCATATGTGGCTAATGAGTACTTGAAACAAGGCTGGCATGACTAAGGAGCTGAATTCTTAAGTTTATTCAATTTTCAATGTACATCTAAATAGCCATAGCCCAGATCTAGCCTGTTTGAGACTCAGCTCCTGAATCTGAAAAATGTCCTCTATAAAGTACATTCTAAGCAAGGTCGCTTTGAGGATCAAATGTCTCAATGCATAGAAAGCCCCAAGCCCTGTGCCTAGCATGGAGGCAAGGCTTGTAAAACAATAAAACTGGGAGCTTTTGTGGATCTGTCTTCATCTGACCCTGGAATCAGTACTTCCGGCCTTGATGTTAACTGGAGGTGTCAGGCAGTATAAAGATTCTGACCTGAAGTTGTCCTAAGGGCACAGGAAGGCAATCCATCTTTTAGGGAATGTTTCCATTGATGGCCAAGAATGTTCTGCTTGAGAAAATCTACTAACTGCTTCATGCAAGCAAATCCTTGCAGGAAGTTAGAAACTGCTGACTTTAACTAAAGAAAATGCCCCTCTGTGGAGTTTCATCACCAAGTAATACTCTGGAATTTCATTGAGGAGATTTATAGGTAAAGACTACTAACTACTGCATCTTAAACATACCCTCACAAACTGGAGATTGCATTCAAGGTGTGGCCCTGGGCTTCCAATGGGCAACGGAGAGCTCTTTTATACAATCCTGGATAACACAGTCCTGAAAGAAGCCAAAACTATAATGCTCCAAGGTTGTCAGCCTTGGGCAGCATTTCACAAAGGCTTAAACTTTCAGAACAATTTTAACAATCATTATCATCCCAGCCCTCTCAAATGCTTAAATCCCCCCACCTCAACCCATTAGCTTCAGCTTGAACTACTCCTGTGATGGGGATCTCCTGGGTCCTAATGCAATCACCGCCCTTTTGGACATATAGTATTTTTAGAAAGAGCTTCTCGTGGTGAACAAAAACCCAGAGAAGGAATAGGGTGCCTTAGAAGAGTTTTGAGCTCTGCCATTTTCAACTCTGTAAGCCTCAGAATCTTCAGATATAAAAGAGAGATAAGAAAGCACTAGTGAAGAGCTGTTGGGAAGAATAAGTTAAATCAGTGGGCAAGGTGCATATTCCATTCCACCTCCGTGCACTGGCTCTCTTCTTCGGCTGTAGAAGTGAGCTGAAGATTGTTGAATTTTCACAGTGCCTGTCGTCGCAAGTGTAATAGCAGTTGCAGTAGAACTGATTGCATTGCTCTTGTTGTAACATTATTTTTGCTAATATCCCTAATTTCTCTCCCACAGACTTGAAAATATATGGATATGTGCCATCTCCCTTCATTAAGCCCAGCTACCTTTTTCGTTGGATGTCTTGCATATGCTAAAGTTTCAAGTGCTTCATGCTGTTAGTAATTCAACAAACAGGGTTGTGTATGTCAGTGACAGGCTGCCACAGGAAGAGCAATGTGAGTGGCATCTGGAACTCGTCCATCACTCCGGCCTCACTTGTATGACGGGAACGATGACAACGGTGATGGGAGTGGTGGTGATCGTGTCACAGGCAATACTGATGATACTGACTTGGGGGATGAGGATGAGTCAGGTACTATGCGGAGGACTCAGCAGAGATAACTGCATGATTAATAGTCGCATTGCTTCACAATGATCTACAGAAAAGAAAAGCAGACAAGTTAAATTCCCCAACCATGTATATTTGATACTGGAAATTAATCTGGATGAGATGGTTGGGTGGCATCCATGGCTCAATGGACACAAGTTCGGATAAACTCTGGGAACTGGTGATGGACAGGGAGGCCTGGCGTGCTGTGGTTCATGAGGTCACAAAGACTCAAACACGACTGGGCGACTGAACTGAACTGAACCTAGATTAATTAAAGACTCTGCTCTGTCTCACTGTATAGTAGAGATGCCAGAGTTCAAGCTCTGAAGCTAGCCAGGAGGGGCTCCTTCTCAGAAGTAAAGGGATTGCCAAGAGATTATTACATTTCTCTAGATTCCATGTGCATGCGTTAATAAAGAATATTTGCTTTTCTCTTTCAGAGTTACTTCACTTTGTATAAAAGTCTCTAGGTTCATCCATTTCTCCGTAAATGACCCAAGTGTGTCCCTGTTAGTGGCTGAATAAAATCCCGTTGTGTATATGTACTACTTTAGCTAGCGGGAGCCTAGTGTGAAGCACAGGAAGCCCAGCTCAGTGCTCTGTGATGACCGAGAGGGGTAGGTTGCAGGGAGAGAGGCCCAAGAGGGACGGGATAGACACATCCGTATAACTGACTCGCTTCACTGTACAGCAGAAACTAACACAACACTGTAAAGCAATTCTCCTCCAATAGAAACACAAAACTATGCAATTTTCTGAATTACAAAAAAGAGAGAGATTATTACCCACTGTTTCAGAGACAAGGTGATCTTGACCTGAAGGTAGAGAAAGATAGAATCAGATGGATGGAGATAATTTGGGAACATAAGATTCGCAGAACTTGGGGTTTGATTGAATGCAGATGATGAAACCTTTTTCTTTGGGTGGGAATTGTAGATGGAGAGCAAGGCCAGAGTCGATTGGGGTCAACAATAAGCTTCCTACAAATTTGCAAAATGCTGAAAAAAAATCGTCACTGGACAAGAAAACTCAAATAGTTTTAAAAACAAAGGATATAAAACTAAACATATTCTTACAATAGAATCCAACAATCACACTCTTTGGCATTTATCCAAGAAGGTAAAAACTTTCATTCACACAAAAATCTACACACAGAGCTTTTTAGCAGCTTAATTCTTAATTGCCAAAACTTGAAGCAGCCAGGATGTCCTTTACTAGATGAATGGATAAATTAACTTTGATACACTCATACAATGGAATGTTATTCTGTGCTAAAAAAAAATAATAATAAGCTATCAGGCCATGAAAAAACAGAAGAAACTTAAGCACATATTACTAAGTGAATCTTGAATGTATTTTACTAACGGCTACATATGTATGATTCCAACTCTATGATATTCTGGAGAAGGTAAAATCATAGAGAAAATGAAAAGATCAGTGGATGAAGGCAAGAGAGGTTAGGAAAGGAGGGAAAGGAAAATAAATAAATAAAGCATAGGGAATTTTTAGGGAAGTAACAACATTCTGCATGACATAATGATGAATATATGTCATCATAAATATATCCAAACTTATAGAATGTATGGCAGCAAGAGTGAACCTTCAGGTAGACTATGGACTTTGGGCAATTATGATGTGTCAGTGTAGGTTCATCCTTGGTAAAAAATAAAATAGAAAAGAAAAGAAAGAAAAAAAGTACCACTCTGGTGAGTGATGTTGACAACAGGGTAGACTATGCTTGTGTGAGGGCAGAGGGTATATGAGAAATCTCTGTACCTTCCTCTCAATTTTGTTGTAATCCTAAAAGTACTTGTAAAAATCTTCTTTAACTTTTTTTTAAGATATCATATATTATCTTTATTATTTAACATTGTTATAGAGGTAGTGCATGCTAACTCAGATCAGTCATGTCTGACTCTTTGCGACCCCATGGACCGTAGCCCACCAGGCTCCTCTGTTCATAGGATTCTCCAGGCAAGAATACTGGAGTGGGTTGCCATGCCCTCCTCCAGGGGATCTTCCCATCCCAGGGATCAAGCCCGCATCTCTTAGGTCTCCTCCATTGGCAGGCAGGTTCTTTACCACTAGCACCACCTGGGAAGCCCTACCGAGGTAGTAGCCAATGCAATTAGACTAGAGATCTAAGTAGAAGGTATAAAAGTAGATTAAAAGGATCATTGCTAACAGACTCAGTGAATACGTATCTAGAAAACCTAAAAGAATCTATTAACAACTATGACAAAAATTTAGCAGATGGCTGTGTACAAATTTCATATACAGAAATCAATAAAGTTCCATTATAGAACTAAAACTAGTTAGAATTAGCTAGAAAGTCCTAACTTTGTTAAAAAAGGACAGCTTCATGAAAATAAATTTGACCATGGAGATCATCAGAATGAGTGGTGGGGAGACAAGTCTTCCCTGAACCTGGATCCCAAGCTCCAACATCTTGAGCCTTTTTTCACCTGTTCCCTTTCCCTCTGTCCTTTAAACATGCTCATCTCCCAGGTAAAGCTACAACCTCTTCTAGTATTTCAGAAACTCCTCTTTTGACCCCTAAACCTGGCCCTGTCTTCAGCTCAGCTCTACTTCGGATCTCAGTGTTTGATTTGCATTTACTGAGACCATACATATGAGTTCTTCATTCTCTGTGTAAGTATATTCCAAGCTTCTTGACCAGCCAGGAGCAACTGACATCTATTGAGCCCCTACTCTAAGCCAGGCACTGCTCCAGCACTTTATATTTATTGGCTTAAACTTACACCTTGGCTGACCTTGTGAGATGGGTACTATCATCATCTCCATTTTATAGATGGGGAAACAGAGCAACTTTCCAAGTAATAAGTAGTTAAGTCTTAATTTGAACACCAGCTGCCTGACACCAGATCCTGTGATTTAAAACAATGAGTACATTTTCAGTTCAGTCCATCAAGTTTTGTTTTGTTTTGGCTACACTGAGTCTTCATCGCAGTGCAGGGGCTTTCTCTAGTTGCATGCCCAGGCTGTTTCCCCATAGCATGTGGGATCTTAGTTCCCTGATCAGGGATCAAACCCATGACCCCTGCATTGGAAGACAGATTCCCAACTACTGGATCACTAGAGAAGTCCTGCAAGTCTTTATTGAGCATCAAGCATTTGCCTTTCAACGTGCAACAGGCTACAATTTCCACTTCAAATAAGCAAAGAATCAAGCCTCATTAAAAAAAAAAAAGAAAGAAAGAAAACAGAGTTCAAGTCAAGTAATCCAGACCTCAAATCAGGTAGGAAATCAATACCCAAGAAGGGCTTGTGATTTATCTAAAGTGACTTCATCATGACAAAGCCTAGAATCAAGCCTCACTTAAACCAGAGAGATTCAGGTCTCTCGTCTCACTGCTCATTCAACGATACAGTGCAGTACATGAAAAAAAAATATCTGCTCTACAAATTTAAGATATATTTATTATTGTTAGCCTCATTCCTCTCCCACCAGGCAAAAATGTTTTTCATACAATAGGTGGCCAACAGACATGTTTTAGGCTCTGAAGAGTGGACCTAGGAACATAATTTAAAATTCAGGGTCTTCGCTAAGAAAGACCTTTTAGAAATATATGTGGAAGGTATTTTTGCGGGCCGAGATTCCATTAGTACTCTAAATCATTGACCATGTTTTATGCTTCAAGTTACCCAATGCCTTTGGCTGTAAACTCCCAACAGACTGGAGTCCAGTCTCCTGGACTCTCCTTCAGGAGTGAGGCACTTGGATAAAAGTATGGAGGGTTGGCAACTCAGGTCCAGCCTGATGAGGACCAGACTGCCTATGAAACTGAAGTGTGGAATAAGCTGACGTGTCATGGGAGTTCGTGAGTCTGATCAAAGAAGCTGGCCAGGGAAACAAGACACCCACTTTACAGAGCAGGAAACCAAGGCGGCCCAGAAGCTGTGGGCTTAGTGGCTGAACCAAGAATCGATGGAAGTGGAAACCAAACTCAACATCTTTACAACTCCAAAATTCTAGAGCATTCATCAGTGGTGGTAGCGGTGGCTTAGTCACTTCAGTTGTGTCTGACTCTTTGCAACCCCATGGACTGTAGCCTGACCGGCTCCTCTGTCCAGGGGATTCTCCAGCAAGAATACTGGAGAGGGTTGCCATTTCCTCCTCCAGGGGATCTTCCCAACCCAGGGATCAAACCCACGTCTCCTTGCATTGGCAGGCGGATTCTTTACCACTGAACCACCTGGGTAGATTCCTTTATACCAAATGGGCTAATATTAGTACCTATTTCACAGGGCTGTTGTAAAGCTTAAATAAGTTAGCCTCATAAAGCCCTACGTCATGCTTGAGCATGTAGTAAGCATTCCTTTGAATATTCATTATGTCTCTACAGACAGGAAATTCAACCTGACAAAGCGTCAGTGTCCCCAGAGGCCGTGCAGGCAACAGTGGCAGTGTAAGAGTCAGAAGTCAAAGGTCAGCTGCCACGACACCATGCCAGACAGGAGGCAAAGGCAACCGTCGAGCGGCCCTGCCGGCACTGGGAACGGCGTCCTGCTCCAGCTGCTTGGTGTAGGCTCTTGTTTGGGTGCAATAATCTGTTTTTAATCTTGTGTGTAAATGAATACAGAGGTTAGTCAGTGGGTGCATATTAATCTAAAATAAATGAATACATTTGAATTAATCAGATCTTCAGTCTATGTAAATTGATGATTTATAATGATATTAGCACAAATTGCAACGATAAATCATTTTAAAATTAGATTCAGGACTCCTTAAAGCTGCAAATACTCTGGAGACTTGAACATAACTTGAGACAACTTTAAAATGTAGATTGGTCTGGCTATAACTTTATGGCAGAAGCAGGGGATGGGGAGACCAGGGGGAAATGTGAACACCATTCTATGAAGGGGAGATGGTAACAGGACCTGCAAGGTCACAAAAATAAGAAAAGAGCAAGAGAAAGTCAATGAAAAATACATATTCTGAATTTTGCAGTTCATTTGCTGGCTTGGAGCAGAAAACCTTAAGACTTTGATTCAGTTGAATGAAACGGATGTAAGAGTTGGGCCATAAAGAAGTCTGAGCACTGAAGAATTGATGCTTTCTAACTTTAATGCTGGATAAGACTCTTGAGAGTCCCTCAGACAGCAAGGAGATCAAACCAGTCTATCCTAAAAGAAATCGACCCTGAATCTTCATTGGAAGGACTGATGCTGAAGTTGACATTCCAATACTATGAGCACCTGATGTGAAGAGCCGACTCACTGGAAAAGGAACCTTGATGCTGGGAAAGACTGAGGGCAGGAGGAGAAAAGGGTGACAGAGGATGAGACGGTTGGATGGCATCATCGACTCAATGGACATGAGTTTAAGCAAACTCCAGGAGACAGTGAAGGACAGGGAAGCCTGGCGTGCTGCAGTCCATGGGGTCTCAAAGAGTCAGACGTGACTTAGGGATTGAACAATAATGCAGCAAAGATAAATTGACACATTTGATGGAGAGTAACGATTTCTGCTGCTGCTTCTACTTGTTGAAGATCTTGGGCAAACTAACTTTGCTGAAGCTGGTGATTTCATCTGAAAATTTGTCTTTATCATCCCAACTTTAAAGTATTGCTATGAGAATTAAATAATACTGGATATCAAGTAAAATTCCCAGTTTATACAGAACAAGATAGTAATTAAAAGAATAGAGTTGGGTACAAATCCTGACATTGCCAGTTCCCAACTGTGCAACAGTGGGAAACTTATACCACATTTCTGAGCCTCAGTTTTCTCTATAGAACAGGGGTAATTTTAGGGCCAGTCTCCTATTGTGAGAATTAAATGTAAATGTGCAGGTCCTATAACTAGGGAGTCACTTGGTACATGTTATCAACATAAAAGATTGTCATTGGTGTTACATGACTCCTCAGTGGTGATACTATGAAAATGGTTTAAGAAGAAAGAAAAGAAAGACAGAATTGTGATGAGCGTATCAACAGAAGAAAGAATATGTGGCCAGAGTCAAGAGGATGAAGGAGATAACTGTGCAAAGAAGCCACTATATGGCACCTAGACCCCAACTCCTTTCCCCCATGACAGAAATATAACTGAGCATGCACAGCATTTCCTCTGGACTAACCTGATCATGTTTTCCATATGCACAAGGTTGGAAAACTTCTTGCAGAAACAATGACCTGATGGTAAGAAATTAAGCACGATAAAAATTAAGTCAGGGTTGCTCTGGGCTTCCTCTTGCTGAATCTATGAAGTGCCCACCTTATTAAGGAGGCTCACCTCACTGAATTTGGGTTCATATGTTACAAAAGGAAATGACACCTTAGACACAACTACGGAGGAACTGTTCTGTATTGCCTGCGTGCACATCAGAAAACAAATTTTGCCCTTACATCTACAAATTTCCTTTTTCTTTCTCTCTTGCTGTTACTCATTGTTGTAATTGCATTTTGAGTAAACATAAATTGATTTTGCAACCTTTCTGGAAGTCTGTTTAATGAAAAGAAATTCACTTTATATCTGTCCCCAAGTTTATATCTGTCCCCAAGTTTATATCTGCCCCCAAATTTCCCCTGTAGCAATATTAATACAATGAAGCTTGGAAGAGGAAATAACATCTCTAGTTATCAGGTCAGACACAGCTAGATTCAAATCCTAGTTTTATATCCAAGTCTATGACTTGCTTCAGCTCCATGTGTCTCTTGCGTCCCCAGCATGCACATGTTCTCATTGTAATGGTGGGGGTACAAGAGATTTGGAACTGACACAGACCCCATTCTACAGGTCAAAGCAAGTCATGTGGCTGAATTCAGATAAAAAATGAAGGCGTTGAAAAGTTGCACGAGGGTGTCAATATAGGAAGGGAGAGGAACTGCGGCCATTCTGGAATCTACCACAATAACCTATGCTTCCTGAGGATCTATAATATAGTAAGATATTTGCTAAGTAGTTTACATACCTTAATATATAACAGTCTTATTAGGCTTTGGTGGATTTATACAATTTAACTTGATGAAAGTCCCACAGCTATTGAGGGGCAAAATTTGAGTTTTAACTCAAAACCGTCTGACTCAAGGTCCTAAATTTTACTCCAAAATTATGTAATCCATTTAAATCCCTGATACTTTGAAGAAGCTAGAAACCATAATCACATGAATTTGGAGTGTCTAACTGCTATGTCATAATATAACTCTCCTTGGGGCAGAATATCACATCTCCCTTATTATATGGCTCTACTTATCCAGACTGCCTGGTTTTGAATTCCAATCCTATGACATAGTAAATATTTGTAGGTTGGGTGAGTTACCTGTCAATTTTGTCTCACTTTCCTCATCTGAAAAAGGAGAATAAGTGAAAACATCTACCTCAGTGGGTGCTGTGTCAAACTAAATAATTAACTAATGAGATAATTAATTATTTATAAGAACTCCACTTAACATTTATACAGGATTTACTGTGTGCCAGCCACTATTCAAACTACTTTTCATAAATTGTCTCATTTAATCCTTGCAGGGACTTTAGGCATAGTACTATCATTCTCAGTTTATATACAAAAAGATGGAGACATGTAGACTTTAAGCAGTGTTCCTCAGATCACAGAGATAATAAACAGCAGAAGTGGGATCTTAGCTGGGCCCATAGGCTTCTTGATGTCTACTTTCAAATCAGGAAGAGTCTGATTGCCAACACAGCAGTGATTTTGTTGTGGTGGTGGTTGATGTGTTATTTAAGAGAATGTATTCAGGGATTATGCCCACACTAAAGTTCTACCCCTGGGCTCATTAACCCCCTGCCTGTGGAAGAACAGCCTAATGGCTGGAACAGAAACAGATAATGGACCTAGAGGATCATTTCCCAAAGAGGAAAGCTGAAATACCAGGGCTTCAGGGCTCTGACCCAGGCTGGCCCTCTCACTGCAGATTAAACACCAATAACTCTCAAGAGACCCACTTGTGATGCCTTACACTAGATCTTCTGGAAAGGAAGCTGAGGAGCCACTTAACACTTAAAGTCAGGTCCCTGAAGTGTTTGCTGCTCCTAGGAAGATTGATCTACATGGCTGCAAATAAATAACAATGAGTGGAGGTGAAGGTGTCCTCAGCTTGAAGCTTGGGACATTGAATGTGAGCAGCACACACACACACACACACACACACACACACACACACACACACAAAATCCCCTATGACTACCTTATGACTCAGAATCCTCCTGTTTTCTTTAAAGGCAAATCTTGCCCTTTCTGGTGTATTTTGTAGGTGGAGACTGGTGGATCAAAATAATAGGCCTGCCGTTTTATTCCGTTATCAGAACCAGATTACAGAGCTGGGAACACGGAAGCACAGAAAAGACTGGCTAGCTCGCCCCAGGTCATACTGCTGCATATAGAAGAAGCAATGTCCGCCCCATATTTCCCTGTCTCTTTTGTCTCTGGCCTTGCAAATACAATAGTGTTTGAGGAGAGCTTGTTACCGAAACCAGGATCATTTGCCCAACACATAGCAAGCCAAAAGCTGAGATGTTGAGCTTTACAGCAGAGAAAAGGTATCTCAAGGCAGCCAAGCAAGGAGATGGAAAAACAAAACTCAAATTCACCTCCCTAAAGATGTAGGTCTCATGATATTTATGAGATAAAGAAGCAGGGTGATCTGAGGCATGGCGAAAGGTGATAGGAGGTAAGGAGAAGGTGAAGTAATCACGTTATGAACAGGTATATTTGAGTTAAATGCTCTTTATGAGAACCATGCACAGAAAATAGCACCAGTAATGTAACTGGAGGGTCGATTTTTGTACCCTCTGATGTCAAAGGTCACCCACCAGACACTCATGCAGGCCCAGCTGAATGGTCAGTGACCTCTATCGGTTCAAACTGGGCAAGACTTTACTCCTTGTTCCTGCTAAACAACTTAAGCAAACTTTATTATAATGACCCATGCATCAGAGTTGTTATCAATAGATAGCAGTTATGGGAGTCTTGTGATATATTGCCTAAGCTACATGAAGCATGGAGGGTACGGAATTTGCAGAAGCAGTTAAGGTGAGCTTGATTGGCAAGTCTAGTTACAGGGTATTACTTATTAAGCAAGTTGTAATTTAAGGAATCTAACTGGTGACCACCCTCAATTTCCACCCTCAATTTCAAGTTTGCCCCAGTTAAGTATGAACATCTCCATACAATTGTGAAGCAGAGCCCCACTGAACCCTTTCCATCATCTATAAAAAGAAAAACACATATCAGGGTAAAATGATAAAAGATTAGATTCAGAAATACAAAGCAAAAGAGTCTTCCATTGAGGTTCTTGCACTTGCACATTTGTAAGAACTCACAAATTCCTTCTCTAAGCAAAAGAAAGATCCTAAAAGATTTTTAATTTATTGGTGAGTCTTGCCCAGCGGTTGTGGTGGTTGTTAAGTCACTAAGTCATGTCTGACTCCTTGTAATCCCATGGACTGAACCACACCGGGTCTCCCCATTCCTCACTATCTCCCAAAATTTGCCCGAGTTCATGTCCATTGAATTGATAATGCCGTCCAATCATTTGCCTGAAGTGCAGGGGATCCAGATTCGATTCCTGGGTCAGGAAGATCCTCTGGAGAAGGGATAGGCTACCCACCCAGTATTCTGGCCTGGAGAATTCCATGGATTGTCTAGTCCATGGGGTTACAAAGAGTCGGACACAACTGAGTGACTTTCACTTTCACTTTCCAGTCATCTCATCCTCTATCATCTCCTTTTCCTCCTGCCCTCAATCTTTCCTAGCATCAAGGGCTTTTCCAATGAGTTGACAGTTTGCATCAGATGGCCAAAGTGCTGGAGCTTCAACTTCAGCATCAGTCCTTTCAGTGAGTGTTCAGGGCTGATTTCCTTTAGGATTAACTGGTTTGATCTCCTTGCTGTCCCAGGTATGCTCAAAAGTCTTCTCCAACACCCTTCAAAAACATAAATTCTTCAACACTCAGTGGTATTTAAGGATATTAGGTCAAGTGATAATGTAGTATATGGATTATAGAAGGGGTCTAGACCTAGAGAGACAAGTTAGGAAGTAGTTAGCAGTAAAGACAGTTCTGTGTTTGCCACAACATTTGCTCTTCCTGTATATAAAAATATCTGAATTTCCCAGTCTACACTGCAATTTGACTGAAGCCAGGAAACTGAGTTCTGTCCAAAAGGATGAGAAAAATGACATAAGCCATGTCCGGCCATTTACTATCAGCAATTATCCTAAAGAAATGCCTGTACAATTGCATGAAATTATATTACAAACATGTTTATGCAACATTATTCATCATAGTGAAAACTCAGAAACCAGAAGTTCACTAGGGCACTAAATAATTAATTGACAAACCCAGAACTTAGAATTGTATACAGCCTCCAGAATGAATAAAATATTCTCAATTATTATAAGTAGCTTGTGTCATAATAAGCCTTCTACTGAAAATAACCTAGGAGCTGGATTAAATACATTTTAAAAAGACACTTTTAAGGCATCCAAGGGCAACCACTGCAGATGAGAATGAAGGAGTTAGAATTGCAAAGAGAAAGTGCTAAGATGAGATCTACTCCATTGCTGCTTTTTTCCTTTGGAACTTTGTCAATCTGCAGCAGGGGTATAAAGGGTAAATAGAAAGCAGCGGCAGAGGGTTTGTAGCACTTTCATTGAAAGAAAAGACAAAAATTAGAAATAAGGAGACATTAGAGATGCAGGTTTGATCCTTGGTCGGGAAGATCCCCTGGAGGAGGAGATGGCAACCCACTCCAGTATTCTTGGCTGGGAATCCCATGGATGAAAGGGCCTTGTAGACTATAGTCCATGGAGTCACAAAGAACTGGACACGACTGAGGCCACTTAGCATGCAGGCATGCACTGACAATTCTCAGTCCAGCAAATGTCACCTTTCACCTTTCCATAGCCAGCTTCTACATAGTCACCCTCGTTTTTAGTTTGCTTCCTTCACTCACCTACAAACCACTCTCTAGGGCTTAAAACACATCAGTCTTTCATTAACCTAGTGAAAGCTTCAAGTCTGTGTTTATTTTACAAGCCTTTCTACGCACTCCATGATGTGGTCTTTCCATATCTGTCTACTTTCCTTGTGAAAATCTTCTTTCTTTCAGTTACCACAACTGTATATATTAAAAAATAGTAATAATAGAGGCTAAAGATTCATGATCCAAATATTTATTTGAAGTAGCATGAGATAAAGAACAGTAAATAAAACTCAAAAGGAAGTGTGAAAAATCAGCAAAGAAAAAATTTAAAATTTTAAAAATTAACAAAATTTATAAATTTTTTACAATCCTAAGGAAAAATGAAATGAAAAAGGCATAAATAATATATATCAGGAAGATAAAGAGAATACCATCACAGTTTCTACAGTGATTAAAGGGATAATAGGAAGACAGTATTAACAACTTTTGCCAATAAGCTTGAAAGCTTAGACTAAATAGACCAATTCCTTCTAAGTGAAGAGTACCAAAGCTGAAATAGAAAAAATAAAAGAGCTGAATATCTCTACATCTGTTAGGAATTTGATCCATAAGTAAAGCCCTTAAACAAAGAAAACTTCAGTCCTAGGAGGCTTAATCAGGGAATTTTTTTGAATAATGAAATAAGCAATCATACCAAACTTGTATCAACTCTTTCCAGGTACAGAAAAACAGTGGTGTCTCTTGTTATGATATTGGCATAGCTTAAATCCCAAAATGTCAATAAAGTTGCAAAACAAAATATTACAGACCAATCCTTCTAGTCAAAGCTATGTTTTTCCAGTGGTCATGTACCAGTGTGAGACTAGGACCATAAAGAAGGCTGAGCACCAAAGAATTGCTGCTTTCCAACTGTGATGCTAAATGAGACTCTTGAGAGTCTCTTGGGCTGCAAGATCAAAGCAGTCAGTCCTAAAGGAAATCAACACTGAACATTCATTGGAAAGACTGATGCTGAAGCTGAAGCTCCAATACTTTGGTCACCTGATACAAAGGGTTGACCCATTGGAAAAGACCCTGATGCTAGGAAAGACTGAAGGCAGGAGAATGGGGTTACAGGATGAGATGGGTGAATCCCAATGGGCATGAGTTTGAGCAGATTCTAGGAGATAGTGAAGGACAGGGAAGCCTGGAATGCTGCAGCCCATGCACTCACAGACAGCTGGACACCACTGAAAACCAGCAACTGAAAACCAGCAACAAATCCTTCAAATGAACACACACACAGGGCTCTGAAACAAAGTGATAGCAAACCAAATGCAGTGATACATAAAAGGGCAATGCATTATAACAACGTAGAGTTTATTCCAGCAATGTTAAGTTGGGCTTTCACTTTTTTAAATATTATCAATGTAGTTTACCACATTAACAGAATGAACAAGATCATTATTCTTATATAAGAACATAAATATTTAAATTAGTACAGAGAAAGCATTTGATAAAATTCACTCATTCATTATTTAAGGGGGAAAAATACTTTAGCAAAGAAAAATATAGAAGGAAACTAATCTAAAAAGCAGAGATATTATTTTACTGAAAAAGGTCTGTGTAGTCAAAGCTATGTTTTTCCAGTAGTCATGTATGAATGTGACAGGTGGACCATAAAGAAAGCTGAGTGCCGAAGAATTGATGCTTTTGAACTGTGATGTTGGAGAAGACTCTTGAGAGTCCCTTGGACAGACAGCAAGATCGATCCTAAAGGAAATCAGTCCTGAATATTCATTGGAAGGGCTGATGCTGAAGCTGAAGCTCTGATACTGTGGCCACCTGATGCGCAGAACTGACTCATTAGAAAAGACCCTGATGAAGGAAAAGATTGCAGGCAGGAGGAGAAGCAGATGAGATGAAGAGGATGAGATGGTTGGATGGCATCACCAACTCAATGGACACGAGTTTGAGCAAGCTCCAGGAGTTGACAATGGACAGCGAAGCCTGGCGTGCTGCAGTCCATGAGGTTGCAAAGAGTTGGACACGACTGAGCGACTGAACTGAACTGAATCTACTAAAAAGTATCTGGTAAAAAAAAAAAAAAGAAAACTATAATAAACACAGTATTTTTATGGAATATTAGAGACTTTTCCCCTAAGATTGGGAATGAAACAAGAATGTCTGCTGACCGAGATTCTGTCTTGGGTCAAACTTTTAGTCAAGTTCTTCTGAGCCTTCTGCTCAACAAGCCCAAACTGTGGGCTTCCATCTCCACCTCTGTAGAATTCAGGTTTAGCAAGAACCTCGCTGTCAGGTTAGCCAGAATCCCCACCCTCAAAATCTGATTATCCTGATATTTGATCAAAGTCCTCATCTCCCATCTCATTCCAGGTAACATCTGATCACTTTGGCCTGCCTTCAACAAGAATCCTATTAGGGCAGTTTAACAAAGAAGTACTTTATTGCTATAGAGAGTTTAATGAGTGCAATAAGATACAAAAAGAAAATAAATAAAATTAAAGATTTTATAAAAGAAAGAAATATTATTATTCATAAAAACATGACAATATAAATATAAAATACCAAAAAAAAATCTATAAATAAATTTGAAAATACATAAATTTTACAAGATTTCTGATTACAAAGTTGATGTGTAAAACATAATTGTATTTCTACATTCTAGTAACAGAATCAAAATTTACAGATTTTAGTATCAGTTCAGTTCAGTTCAGCTCAGTCACTCAGTCGTGTCCGACTCTTTGCGACCCCATGAATCGCAGCACACCAGGCCTCCCTGTCCATCACCAACTCCCTACACATACCCTTCAAATATATCAATACTTAGAAATAAATCTAATTTTTAAATGGGCTAGATCACTACATAGCAAAGCACAAACATTACTAAAAGAAAATTAAAGAACAAAAGAAACAGAGGTTATACCAAGTTCACTGATTAGAAGATTCAATATTCTAAAGGTTAATGTATTGATTTGCTTCTAACAAAAATTTCATGGCAATTGATGAGATGATTATGAAAATTAAAAGGATTAAGAATAACGAATACAATTCTAAAGAAGACCAAAGTTGAATGACTTACATAACATATATCAACTTTTATAAAACCACAGTTATAAGTGCGGTAGTGGTGATAGGATAGACAATAAAAAAGAAAAAGAAGAGACTTCAGAAACAGACCCACCCATACACAGACTTCTGATTTATCACAGAGTTAGCTCACGAAACTCAGGGGAAGAAGCATATAAAATAACAGGACCCATTTCCTCACACCATATACAAAAATCAGTTTTAGGTGCATTAGAGATCTAATTGTGGTAGATGAAACAGTAACACGGGAGATAATATAAAATAATAGCTTCACTTGGAGTAGGCAAGAATTCCCTGAATAGGACACTGTGCTGTTCTTAGTCGTTCAGTCGTGTCCAACTCTTTGCGACCCCATGGAAGGTAGGTAGCCCTCCAGGCTCCTCTGGCAATGGGGATTCTCCAGGCAAGAATGCTGGAGTGGGTTGCACGCCCTCTTCTAGAGGATATTCCCAACCTGGGAATGAAACCCTGGTCTCAACCCAGGTCTCCCTCATTGCTCAAGTCATGAGGGAAGCCCAAAGAGAACACAAGAAACAGCAATAATAATACAAGAAAATACAAGCAAAATGACTTCATTAAAGATTCCTTAGAGAATGAAAATAAAAGCACAGAGTTGGAAAAGATATATGCAATACAAGCATCTAGCTAACTTTCAGAATTTATCAAGAACTCCTGTAAGGCTGTGAGAAAGAGGAGAAAACAATAAAATAGAAGCAAAAGACTTGTCCAGCCATTAATCAAAAGAAATTGACTAATTAACTCCTATAAGGTGTTCCAAATCCTTAGTCATAAGAGAAATGTAAAATAGATACAATAAATTACCACTAGAAAGCCACAAAGTGAGCTGAAACTTAATTTAAAAAAAGAAAATGACCATATAAACTGTTGGCAAAGACATAGAGCAAATAGAATCCTTACACAATACCTATGGAAATAAAAATTCTTAGTCACTTTGGAAAAACTGTTGGCAGTAACAACTAATGCTGAATATGCACACGACTTATTCACGGCAATTTCACTTCTAGGTATGTGCCAGTGAGGAGGAATACATAGATATTCATCAAAAGATACATATAGGTATAAAGACAAGTATAAAAGTATTATTCACTGTAGCCTCCAAACAACAATCTAAAAGTTGGTTGAAGCAAGAACAAATAAATTATATTACAGTCATACAGTAAAATACCCTGCAGCAATAAACATGAGCTAGTACTTCATGCAATAGTGGAAGTATTTCATAAACCAAACAGGCAAAGAAATCCAGACTGAAAAAAGTTAATGTTAAATGATCCAGTTTACTTTAACCTAAAGAAAAAGGAAAATCGTTATATGGTGATAGAATTCAGAAGCCTGATTACATTCAACAAGGATGAGTAAAATGTTTAGGAGGGACAGGAAAGAGAACTCAAGGACAAAGGACAAATGATTATATTCTATGTCTTAATTTAAGTTGTGACTATGTGGATAACATTCACTTAGGACAAATCATAAAAATCTACACTAAAATTCTGTGCATTTTACAATATACTTTTAATTTTTTTAACTTTATAAAACATCAAGATATCAACCCCACACCTGTCAAATGGTTGTTATGAAAAAGTCTGTAAATAACAAGCATTGGGGGGGGAAGGTAGAGAAAACGTAAATTGGTGTAACCATTACGGAAAACAGTATGGAAAGTCTTCAAAAAGCTAAAAAATAGATCTGTCATATGATCCAGCAAAGCCATTCAGGGGTATATATCCAAAGAAAATGAAACGCTAATTTGAAAAGATACATTAACTACCAACATTCATAGTAGGTTTCCCTGGTGGCTCAGTGGTAAAGAATCCGCCTGCCAAGCAGGAGACTAGGGTTGGATCCCTGGTTCAGGAGATCCCCTAGAGAAAGAAGGCAACCCACTCCAGCATTAGATGAAACAGTAACACAGGAGATAATATAAAATAATTTTATCCTGGGAAATTCCATGGATAGAGGAGTCTGACAGACTACAGTCTATGGGATTGTAAAAGGGTCAGACACGACTTAGTGACAAAACAGCAAGAAAATGTTCACAGCAGCACTATTTACAATAGGCAAGATATGGAAGCAACCTAAGTGCCCATCAACAGATGAATGGATAGAGATGTGGAACATATACACAATGGAACATTGTTGTTCAGTCACTAAGTTGTGTTCAACTCTCTGAAACCCCGTGGATTGCAGCACACCAGCCTTCCCTGTCCTTCACTATCTCCTGGAGTTTGTTAAATTCATTCCCATTGAGTTGTCATGCTATCTAACCATCTCATCCTCTGTCACCCTCTTCTCCTTTTGCCTTCGCTCTTTCCCAGCAACAGAGTCTTTTCCATTGAGTTGGCTCTTCACATCAGGTGGCCAAAACATTGGAGCCTCAGCTTCAGCATCAGTCCTTTCAGTGAATATTCAGGGTTGATTTCTTTTAGGATCCATTGGTTTGATCTCCTTGCAGTCCAATGAACTCTCAAGAGTCTCCTCCAGCACAATTTGAAAGCATCAATTATTTGGTGTGCAGCCTTCATTTTATGGTCCAACTCTCACATCCAAACATGACTACTGGAAAAGCCATAGCTTTGACTATACAGACTCTTGTGAGCAGAGATGTCTCTGCTTTTTAACATGCTGTCTAGGTTTGTCATAGCTTTCCTTCCAAGGAGGAAGCATCTTTTAATTTCATGGCTGTGGTCACCATCTGTGATGATGTTGGAGCCCATGAAAATAAAATCTGTCACCGCTTCCACTTTTCCCCCTTCTATTTGCCATGTAGTAATGGAACAGAATGGCATGATCTTAGTTTTTTTAATGTTGAGTTTTAAGCCAGTTTTTCATTCTCCTTTTCACGTTCACCAAGAGGCGCTTTAGTCCTCTTCATTTTCTTCCATTAGAATGTTTTCACTCACATATCTGAGGTTGTTGATATTTCTCCTGGCAATCTTGATTCCAGCTTGTGATTCATCCAGCCCAGCATTTCACAAGATGTATTCTGCAAGGAGATCCAACTAGTCCATCCTAAAGGAAATCAGTCCTGAATATTCATTGAAAAGACTGATGTTGAAGCTGAAACTCCAATACTTTGGCCACCTGATGCAAAGAACTGATTCATGTGAAAAGACCCTGATGCTGGGAAATATTGAAGGTGGAAGGAAAAGTGGATGACAGAGGATGAGATGGTTGGGTAGCATCACCGACTCAATGGCTATGAGTTTGAGTGAACTCTGGGAGTTGGTGGTGGACAGGGTGGCCTGGCATGATGCAGTCCATGGGGTTGCAAACAGTTGGACATGACTGAGCAACTGAACTGAACTAAACTCATTCTGCATATAAGTTAAACAAGCAGGGTAACAGTATACAGCCTTGTCATACTCCTTTCCCAATTTGAAACTCATCTGTTGTTCTATGTCCAGTTCTGATTGTTGCTTCTTGACCTGCATACATATTTGTCAGAAGACATGTAAGGTGGTCTCGTCCTCCTATCTCTTTCAGACTTTTCCACAGTGTGTTGTGACCCACACTGTCAAATGTTTTAGCATAGCACAAGTAGATGTTTTTTTCTGGAATTCCTTTGCTTTCTCCATGATCCAGCAAATGTTGTCAATTTGATCTCTGGTCCCTCTGCCTTTTCTAAATCCAGTTTGTACATCTGGAAGTTCTCGGTTTACATACTGCTGAAGCCTAGTTTGAAGGATTTTGAGTGTAATCTACAATGGAATACTACTTAGACATAAAACAGGATGAAATTCTGCCATTTGCAACAACATGGATGGACCTAGAGGGCTTTATGCTTAGTGAAATATCAAAGAAAGACAAAATGCTGTATTTTATCACTTACATGTAGAAGCTAAAAAACAAAGCAAATGAATGAACACAACAAAACAGAAACCAACTTACAGAGGGAATGAACTGGTGGTTGCCAGTGGGGAGACAGAAGGGAGGGAGGGTGAAACAGGTATAGGGGCTAAAAGGCACACACTACCATGTATAAGACAAAGAATCCACAGGGATACATTGTACAGCCAAGGGAAACATAGCCATTATTTATAGCAACTTTAAGTGGTGTATAGTCTACAGGAATATTCCATCGGAATAGCTGTACACCTGAAACTAATAAAATAATAAAATACTGTAAATCAACTTTACTTCAATTTTAAAGTATTATAAAGTTAAATTAAATCAGCAAATGTTTAAGTTTAAATCTGCTTGTATAGACATAGAAAGATAATAGTAAGTGAAAAGAGTCCTTTTAGGACCATCCCTATAATATAACCTATTGAGAAAAAGTAAACTTACAAAGAATAACGTGTGCAAATCTGAAAGAACGTCCTATTTACAGTGAAGGCTATGTGTGACGATGAGACTTGCAAAATCTACATTTTTTAGAATTTTAGTTTTCTTTCACAACAAGCACGATCAGTTTACTGATTGGGATTTTTTTTTAAGCTTCTGAAAAGCTGTTTAGGTAAGTGAGGACTGGAAGTGAACTGTAATTGAAATAAAGGCATGACATCAAGAGACATTTAGTATTAAACAATAATTTGACTTTGATTCTTTTGTCTTGAAGAATGCCTGAACACCGGAAGTGAGAAAAGACTCTGAATGTCTGCAATGTTTCAAGTCAGTGTCAAAATTGCTTATTTTACTCCAATGTCAAAAATTAAAGGGCTTATTCACGTCTTCTATGGCCTCTCTCCACTTTTCTTCCAACCCTTTTCTAAATGCTATATTTTCACCAACTTTATTTCTCTCCAAATTCTTCTGTATTTTCCCCCTCAGGAGTAGAATGTATTCTGCCATATTACCTTCAATTACCATTTAATAATTTATGAAATTACTCAGCATCATACCTGCAGTATTTCAGTCAGGCCCCATTACATTGTAATGAGGTTTGATTTAACATGGTCATTATAAATGCTGCTAAAGGTTAATAGGGAAAAAAGTTTCATTCCAGTGCATTTTATTTCAATCATTTTGGAATAAAATAAGCATCTGTCACTAAGCATAGGACTTCCTTGTCTTATAAGCAGCAGGGTATGATTGCTCACGAAAGTTTAGCAGAATATATTAATAAAGCTCTACCATCTGGCAGAAAGCCAACCTGTGGGAGGAACAGTGTAAAGCTGCTTTTTCCAAGGACTGTGCCATAGAGTTTGAGGGCAGAACAACTCTTTATTGTGCAGGACTGTCTCTCCCAGGGCAGGATATTCAGCATTCCTGACCTTTGCCCATTAAGCACTTACAACATCCCAGTTTTTCACTCATTGAAAAAGACCCTGATGCTGGGAAAGACTGAAGGCAGGAGGAGAAGGAAGATAGAGAGGATGAAATGACTGGATGGCATCACCGACTCAGTGACAGGAGTTTGAACAAACTCAGGGTTGTGGTGAAGGACAAGGAAGCCTGGAGTGCTGCAGTCCGTGGGATCACAAAGGGCCAAACAGGACTTTGCAACTGAACAACAAATTTTCAGATGACCTCTAGGGGGCAGCACTGCTCACAATTTGGTTTTCATTGTTTAGTCCCTCAATCATGTGGGGCTCTTTTGCAACACCATGGGCTGTAGCCCACCAGGCTCCTCTGTCATGGAATTTTCCAGACAAGAATAATTCTTTACCACTGGCACCTCCTGGGAAGCCCCATGTTTTGGTACCACCGGTTTAAAAGGTCAAGCACTGGTTATAAAGTCTAGAATGCCTTGTCCTGAAAGTATAATTTATCTAAACGGTTCTTTTAAATGTAGTAAGAGGAGAACAGTAACTGTGGTCTCAACCATCCTCTAAGGAGGGCGGATCCTTTGTTTTGTTGTTTTGAGTCCCTACAGTGACCAGAGGAGAAGGCAATGGCGCCCCACCCAGTACTCTTGCCTGGAAAATCCCGTGGACAGAGGAGCCTGGGTCGCTGAGTCGGGCACGACTAAGCGACTTCACTTTCACTTTTCACTTTCATGCATTGGAGAAGGAAATGGCAACCCACTCCAGACTCTTGCCTGGAAAATCCCATGGACAGAGGAGCCTGGGTCTCATGCATTGGAGAAGGAAATGGCAACCCACTCCAGTATTCTTGCCTGGAGAATTCCAGGGACAGAGGAGCCTAGAGGGCTGCTGTCTATGGGGTCGCAGAGTCAGACACGACTGAAGCGACTTAACAGCAGCAGCAGCAGCAGCAGTGACCAGAAGGAGCAGTTTATACTTCAAGAGCTGACCATGTGCATCTCTTCCTAACTCTTCCTTTAATGGCCTCCCCTTGGAACTTTGAAATCAGCCAAAGTGGAAATTTTTGGAAAATCAGTTGTTAAACACTTACCAGTACATCATTACTCTTAGTTGATATTTCCTCATTAGTTCTAAGGACAGGAGTAAAATCACTTTGACAGCACAGAAAGTCAGATTTAATCTTTAAAAGAAAAAAAATATATATATATATATATTCACACCATTATATATATATAATAGGTAAACAACAAGGACCTACTGTATAGCACAGGGAACTATACTCAATATCTTCTAATAAACTATAAGGGAAAAGAATCTGAAAAGCTCCAGAGAATTGATGCTTTTGAATTGTGCTAGAGAAAACTCTTGAGAGTCCCTTGGACCGCAAGATCAAACCAGTCAGTCCTAAAGGAAATCAGCCTTGAATGTTCACTGGAAGGACTGATGCTAACGCTGAAGCTCTAATACTTTGGCCACCTGATGTGAAGAGCCAGCTCACTGGAAAATATCCTGATGCTGGGAAAGATTGAAGGATAAGGGGGTGACAGAGAATGAGATGGTTAGATGGCATCACTGATTCAATGGAAATGAATTTGAACACACTCCAGAGATAGTGAAGAGCAGAGAAGCCTGGCCTGCTGCAGTCCATGGTGTCATAAAGAGTCGGACATGGCTTAGCGACTGAACAACTATATATGTGTGTGTGTGTGTGTGTGTATATATATATATATATATATATATATATAAAACTCAATGACTTTACAGTACACTTGAAACTAACCGAGCATTGCAAATTAATTGTTAGTTCAGTTCAGCTGTTCAGTCATGTCCGACTTTCTGTGACCCCATGAACTGCAGCATACCAGGCTTCCCTGTTCATCACCAGCTCCCAGAGCTTGCTCAAACTCATGTCCATTGAATTGGTCATGCAATCCAACCATCTCATCCTCTGTAGTCGTCAAAGACAAAAAGCCTTCCACCTATCACAGCTGACTGGCATTGGAGTGGCTGTATCTCAACCCTATTTCATGTCAATAGGATAAAGTCCAAGTCCTTTTATGGCAGCTATGGCATTCTCATGACTTGTCTGGTTTTTCCTGCCACACCAGCTCTGACATCTACCCCTCCTGTCTTGCCCTTAATGTTTAGCAAAGGCCAGATTGCTTGTAGTTCTGACATGTGTAGAGTTGTTTATGCTCTCAGGTCCTGGTTCTTCCTGATTTGACTGTAATCTGCTTAGACCTTCCCAAGTGGCACTAGTGGCAAGAACCCTCCTGCTAGTGCAGGAGACATAAGAGATGCAAGTTTGATTCTTGGGTCTGGAAGATCCCCTGGAGGAGGAAATGGCAACGTACTCCAGTATTCTTGCCAGGAGAATCATGGGGACAGAGGAGCCTGGTAGGGAACATTCCATGGGGTCACAAAAGAGTTGGATATGATTGAGGGACTAAACAAAAACAACATAATCTTCTTATGATGCTCCAAATTCCAGTTGTGATTTGAAAGACTCAGACTTTCAAATCACAATTCTAAGTCTCAGCCCATGCATGCCCATGGTATCTGCTCCTACAGCTTTCTATGCATACCTTCATTGTTTGCCTTCTGCAAGTACACAGATAAAATGCATTTCTGTGAGTGTATCTGTTCCTGCACTGCTTAAAACTGCTAAACAAATTTTTATCTAACTTGAGATATTTATGAAATGGTCTATAAAAGTACAGACTTTTCTGCAAACACGAAATTCACTCAGGCGGGCCTTGACGGCAGTCTCAAGACAGTCGTCTTTCAGAGTGACTGCAGCTAAGGTACGGGAGAGACAAACTGCTGACTGAGGAAGGCATGCCATGTGAATGGCATGTCTGTCTAGTCAGGGCTGGAATAAAATGGTGGCAGCTTCCAATATGAATCCCAAACTAAAACTCACAAGGATAGACATTCCAAATTGACATTGACATTTGAAGTTGGGATTCTTCATACAGGTATAACTAAAAATAAAAAAAAAAACCTACTTATTTGGCTGCACCGGGACTCAGCTGTGGCATATGGGATGTGCAGGATCTTTTTAGTTGCCGCATATGGGACCTCTTTAAACTGCAGCATGTGGTATCTTTAGTTACAGCATGCAAACTCTTAGTCATAGTATCTGGGTTATAGTTCCCCAACCAGAGATTGAACCCCAGGCCCTGAATTGGGAGCTCAGAGTCTTAGCCACTGTACCGCCAGAGAAGTCCCACACAGGTGTAACTTTTAACCATATTAATGTTCTTGAGCAGCACCCAGTAGGCTAACTATTCCTATTAAATTTGTCTGACTATTGCCTTTTCTTTCCTAAGTGAACTGGTCAAAGAGAACTTCATCTTTATATTTCACTACTTAGCTGGAGAGGAAGCAATGAAAGTAACTGGCATGTGATTCATTTCTCTCTCAATTATCAGAGAACATTCTAGGGGAAAAAAAGGAAAGCACCCCAATCTAACCCCTTATGAGCATGCTGATAACGGAACTTCCTGACAAACAAAACTGTATTTCCCAGAAGAGGGTAATTATTTTTGAGAAGTCCTTATCAGGATGTTTCTGGTTTAGAACAGTGTGTGGCAAACAAACCTAGAATCTATGGATTTAATGATTTTGGTGGCTCAGTCAGTAAAGAATTTCCCTGCAAAGCAGGTGACTGGGATTCAATCCCTGGGTTGCAAAGATTGCCAGGGAAGGAAATGGCAACCCACTCCAGTGTTCTTGCCTGGAGAATTCCATGGACAGAGGAGTTTGGCAGGCTATAGACCAAAGAATCAGTCTGGGTTAGGGTCACAAAGAATCAGACACGACTGAGTGACTAACATTTTCACTTTCAGTGATTTCCCAGGGCACCTAAGCTAAGTCGTACAGTTGTCTGGAGTATAAAATGTTTCTTAACCCAAACACTCTCCTCTGTGAATAAAATTAAGTGAAGTCACTCAGTCGTGTCCACCTCTTTGTGACTCCATGGACTATAGCCTACCAGACTTCTCCATCCATGGGATTTTCCAGACAAGAATACTGGAATGGGTTGCCATTTCCTTCTCCAGGGGATCTTCCAGACCCAGGGATCACATCCAGGTCTCCTGCATTATAGGCAGATGCTTTACTGTCTGAGCCACCAGGAAGCCCTCTGTGAACTGTAACCTGCAAACCTCACTGAGGGACTTTACCTATCGTGACTGGCCACCTGGCTGCAGGAAGGAAAGACCTGGGGAGTCATTTGGAATGTCCCAGACCACTCCCTGCTCAGCCTGTGTCTCTTAATTGCTTTTATCACTGGAATTATTAAATCGTGGTAACGGGTAAGATCTTTGAGTCATGTAAGTCAGATTGGACAATCCAGTGTTAAGCTCTATGTAAGCACACTAGTATAGTGAACTGCCTCAACAAATACTAGTTAAACCAGATACCCCTTATTATAAGTTAGTTCTCATTGCTACAATTATCACAAATGAAGTTGAAAGAATCTTTCAAAGATACCATCCAGTGGCATTCTAGCTTGATGACAGCTTGTATGAGATTGCACTTTAAAGGCCTCCAATTGAACACTCCATAGTAAAATGATCCATCTGAAAACCTGAGTCTCCTGCACTCAGTCCCCTCCCAGTTAAATAGCAAGCAACCTGCAACAGCATAAAGTTCAACTTATATGACTTCTACTGGTACAGAGTGACTTGAGAGACAGAGCCAAGAATTACTCTTATCAAAGTCATTAAGAATCCTTGAGAGAATTTTGACATATTGGTTCTATGATCTTCTTAAGAACCTTGTGAAATTATAAGGAGGAAAAGATACTAGTCTCTCTAATTAAGACAGAGAGAGGAAAAATGATCTTTCCAAACTTACCCAGCTAATACTTATGAGAGGTGGCCCTCAAATGCAAGTCTTCGTCCTCCAGAGCCAATGTGTTTTCCTTACATGGAATGTCTATTTCATTCTTCCTAACTTCAGGCAGAGAAGTAGTCTCTAATCTCTCTGAATCTCAGTTCTCTCTTTCACGAAATAGTGGTGATAACAAGCTCTTCCTCACATACCAGATTGTGAATGTTTTATGATAGCAACTATGTGTTCAGTAATCTGATAATATTCAGAGAACCTATGAAGACCCTGATAATGATTCAATGTCTCCACCAAATTTTGTAATATCATATTCCTTTCACCTCCATTATCACTTATTTATACTAACCATCCTACAAGATGAACAGAGCTGTTGCTGATCAGTTGTGTCCAGCTCTTTGCAGCCTCACAGACTGCAGCCCCCAGGCTCCCCTGTCCTCTACTGTCTCTCGAAGTTTGCTCAGATTCATGTTCATTGAGATGGTGATGTTATCTAGCCATCTCATCCTCTGCTCCTCTCTTTTACTTTTGTCTTCAATTTCTCCCAGCATCAGGGTCTTTTCCAATGGGCCGACTCTTCACATCAGGTGACCAAAGTTTTGGAGCTTCAGCATGTCATGCATTGGCAAGCAGATTCTTCACCACTGTGCCACCTGGGAAGCCAAAAATGAAAGTGTTAGTTGGTCAGTTCAGTTCAGTCGCTCAGTCATGTCCGATTCTTTGCGACCCCATGAATCACAGCACACCAGGCCTCCCTGTCCATCACCATCTCCCGGAGTTCACTCAGACTCACGTCCATCGAGTCAGTGATGCCATCCAGCCATCTCATCCTCTGTGGTCCCCGTCTCCTCCTGCCCCCAATCCCTCCCAGCATCAGAGTCTTTTCCAATGAGTCAACTCTTTGCATGAGGTGGCCAAAGTACTGGAGTTTCAGCTTCAGCATCATTCCTTCCAAAGAAATCCCAGGGTTGATCTCTTTCAGAATGGACTGGTTGGATCTCCTTGCAGTCCAAGGGACTCTCAAGAGTCTTCTCCAACATGACAGTTCAAAAGCATCAGTTCTTCAGAGCTCAGCCTTCTTCACAGTCCAACTCTCACATCCATACATGACCACAGGAAAAACCATAGCCCTGACTAGACGGACCTTAGTCAGCAAAGTAATGTCTCTGCTTTTGAATAGACTATCTAGGTTGGTCATAACTTTTCTTCCAAGGAGTAAGCATCTTTTAATTTCATGGCTGCAGTCACCATTTGCAGTGATTTTAGTTTAGTTAGTTGGTCAGTCATGTCCAACTCTTTGTGACCCAGTGGACTGTAGCCTGCCACGCTCCTCTGTCCATGGAATTCTCCAGGCAAGAATATTGTAGTGGATACTCTTTCCCTTCTCCCAGGGTTCTTTCTGACCCAGGTATCAAATCCAGGTCTCCTGCATTGCAGGCAGATTCTTTACTGTCTGAGCCACCAGGGAAGCCCATGAACAGCATAGATATTTTCTTTTTCTTTTAGGAAAGGAAATCATGACTTAAGAGGGTAAATGAATTGCAGAACTGAGACTAAAACCTCTTCCTGTGTGATGCTAAAACTCTATGCTAGATGCTAAAATGATTTTATAAAATATCTAGAATTTTTACTTTCTGGCCTCTTGAGAAACTTACAGCATGATGAACATATAGCACTATTTAAATGTTATATTTATGTTATCTAGAAAGTGTAACCCATCTTGGAAATAAAATATGTGGCTCTGGTTTCAAATAGTGTTCAGAGATCAAAGATAAAGGGAATTTCATTGTCCATTAAACATGTGAAGAAACCAGTCTTCAGTTGGAAAGCCAGTAGAACTATGACCTCCACTGGATTTCAAGTATATAGAGATGGTGAACTAGTCACATGGTGGATGTACTCTAAATCCTTAGTTCTGTGAATAATTAGGGCTCCCCCAGTGGCTCAGGGTAAAGAATCCTCCTGCAATGCAGGAACCACAGGAGACACAAGTTCAATCCCTGGGTCAGGAAGATCCCCTGGAAGGGGGCATGGCAACCCACTCCAGCATTCTTGTCTGGAGAATCTCCAAGGACAGAGGAACCTGGAAGGCTGCAGTCCATAGGGTCACAAACAGTCAGACACAACTGAATCAATTTAGCACACATACAAGCAGAATTCTTAGCTTTTATAAATAGAGAGGTAATAAAATGATTTTGAATAATTCCCAGATTAGTGCATTGGCAGCTAAAAATTTCCCAAGAAATTTGCTTAGCTAGTGTTTCACTGATTTTTTTAGTAGAGATTAGACTACCTGTAAGATTTCCTATAAAAAGAATTCCAGCTGAAATCTATTTTTCTCTTTCCTCGTGCAGGATTTAATTGCCTTTTCCAGGCTCTCTTGCAGTTTAGTCATGTGACTGGGTCTGAGTCAATATGATGTGAGTGTAAGTGATCTAGGCCAAAGAAACTTCCAGACTCTTCTCTGTTCTTCTCCTTTATGTGGTCAGAGACAAAGAAGGTCATTGGGACAGCATTGGAAGCTGTATGCTGAAGATGGCAGAACCTCCGCCAACCTGAGTCCCTGAAAGACTGCATGGAGCAGGAATTGTCTCTCTACCACCAACCACCTCTGCTGACCTGGGATATCCCTGTTCAAGTCTTAGGTGAGAAGTAATCAAGCTTTCATTGTGTTGAGTTACTACATTCGTATTTGCTTACTTATTGGCCATGCCTCACATCATGCAGGATCTTAAGTTCCCTGACCAAGGATCTAACCTATGCCCCCTGCACTGGAAGCGTGGAGTCTTAACCAGTGGGCCACCAGGGAAGCTCCTTAGCTGCTACATCTTTAGCTTCTTTTTGCAGCAATTTTGCCCACATAAACCATTACCAAGTCATAATGGACTGTGCAACTGCAAAGTATTTTTTTTTCAGTATTATTATTCTAAGCTCAGCTCTCTACCAGCTTAATTTTTATGACATACGCCAACCTGTTCATTTTAATAATATGTTCACAATAATAAAAATATCTGCATTGCCACTCTACAATTTCTCTTAAACTGTTATCATGACAATTTTAAATCAAGAAAATTCAGTGGTTCCTGACACCAATTATCCAAGCTTGGATGATCTGATGCAAGAAACAAACAAGTCACACCCTATGAGAGAAGCAATTTATGCACTAGGTTGTTCTCACTTACAACCCATGAAACAAACCCAGAGAACCAAGCAATAGGGTTTGATTTAGAAGCTCAGGGAGGCCCTTCTCTTTTAGCCTTGTGGAGAAAGGAACACAATTAAAAAAAAAAAAAAAATCAATGGTAATTTGGGTTGCCAATGCCATAATGAGGATTTCTAGCCTCTCCTACTTGATTCGCCTGAATATCCCTTTCAGTTATGCTTTGTACGCTGTGTGTGCTCAGTGGTGTCCTACTCTTTGCAACCCCTTTGGACTGTAGCCCACAGGCTCCTGTGTCCATGGGATTCTCCAGGCAGGAATACTGGAGTGGGTTGCCATTTCCTGCTCCAGGGAATCCTCCCAACCCTGGAGATGGAACCGGGATCTCCTGTAGCTCCTGCCTCGCAGGCGGATTCTTTACCTGCTGAGCCAGCCATGAGGCACTGCTTTATTCTTTTGTTCCCCAACTCAAGAGTTCATAACAACTCTAGCTCTTTACCCTGGCTTTCAAGACTCTAGAATCTGCTCCTACTTGGCCTTCAATCTCATTTACCACCAGACAGAGATCTTTCCACAGAGTGGACTCCCCAGGCTTGACGGACAGCAGGTACTGCCCATCCAGTGACCACACTTTCTCTCCTAGGAAAGGGCAAGTGATGACTGCAAGTGTCCCTGAGTTCTCACTGCCCTGTGATTGCAGGAGACAGGAAGAGAGTTCTCTTATAGTAATTCTCAGTATCATTTCAAAAATACAATATAAGATTTACTCTTCTGTGGCCTCTAGCAGAATCCTCCTGAGCTCTTTAAACCATCAAACTATCTCCATGCCCCACAGATAAACGGAGCTCCTTTATCACCCATGACTCTCTGGTCTGGCCCCAAATAACTTACAGGATTCTCCTGTACAAACTACCTCCCCTCCTGGCTAATTCTGCTATAGTTCTTGATGTGGTCTCACCCTACTGAGTTCTGTGTTCCTAACTCCAGTCTTTTCCTGAATGCAGTTGAAGCCCCCTACCAGCTTTGCCACCCCAGTCACCTCAGAAAATGCTCCTCTCCCAATGCCAGGACTCTCGGCTTTTACAAATTTTGCCCATCATCCTGTCCCATATCTGTGAAAGGACCCTGTGATTCAAACCAGAGCGTGTAGCAGGAGCTCAGCAAATGCCTGGTGATCTCATCACTTTGAATTGTTGAGTTGAGATGTGTGGTAAGTCACTTCAGTCATGTCTGACTCAGACCCTATGGACTGTAGCCCACCAGGCTCCTCTGTCCATGGGATTCTCCAGGCAAGAATCCTGGAGTGGGTTGCCATGCCCTCCCCCAGGGGATCTTCCTGACCCAGGGAGAGAACTCGCATCTCTTATGTCTCCTGCATTAGCGGGAGAGTTCTTTACCACTTTTGCCACCTGGGAAGCCCATGTATCACTCTTTGTACTCCTCTTATTTAAATTCCTGATAATAATATAATCATTTATTAACTGAGTCCACCGTCAGATTTTCCAGCTCAGCGGTCTGGGTGGAGCCTGAGAATTAATATTTCTAACAAGTTCCCAGAGGGTGAGGCTGATAGTGGGAGGTCCACATTTGAGAACCACTGCCCTCTGCATCCCCCAGCCCTAAACCAGGTGTCCCAAGCATACTGACAAGGTGATCTCCCTTACTTGTCAAGGAGATCAACGCTGTGGGCTGGATTTCCATTCATCGCAGGATCATCACAGACAAAGAAACAAAAGCTATGAGTCAGGAGACTCCTATTGTCCCCTGTCAAGCTACTGATGGGTTCCTGTGCGGGTGTGGGAGCCCAGATGAGAAGCCCTGGTGAGTGCTGAGCACAAAGGTGGACAAGCGTTACAGGTGAAATTACAGCAGCTACCAAACAGACAGGCGGGCGTGAGTCATGGCAGCGCTATCTGAGAAGCAATATTACGACGGAACAGATCCCAGGGCCACTGACAGCTAGCTCTGACAGGCCCTCTTATACACAGGAACAAAGTACACGCTGTGCTCTAGGTAAACCTCCAGGGATCGCTTTAGCCCAGATCCCTGACAGGCTAATAGGAGATTTACTTTTTCATGGCGAGGAGCCGTTCTCTCCTGATGCCTTTCTGAGTATGTCTGTGGCTGATAACAGACTCATTTCCCTCAGAAAATGTCCTTTCCTTCTCTCCCTCTCTCTTTCACAATTCTGGATTTCCTTAAAGGAATGAAAGGGGGAGAGAGAGAATGAAGGAATAAACAGCAATTTTTCATGATGTTCCTTTATCCATCTTATGCTGATGGGTCCAGACTACAAATGTCAAGGCCAGGGGATAGGCTCTCACCTGCCTCATTCACTTCCCCGGTGAAGCAGGCACCTGCTTCACCTCATGGGTACCAAGCTGCCATCATCACGTGGTCAAGCTCCTCCCTCCTCTCGATCATGTGATTATCCGGGAGTAGGAGCCAGAGGGGCTGCTGCTGGAAGCCACAGGTCATCTGAAAGCTGCGGCTGTCCCTGGAATCTTGTGGGAAAGGGGGAAGGGGCAGGGCTGTTCACCCAGGCTGCTTCGCCTCCATTTATGGCCTCCAGGGTATCCCACCACCTCCCTTGCCTCAAACTGTCTGGGCCTCTCAGATATGCAAGTGACTCATTTTCCATCCATCAGAGATGAGACTTAAATAAATAAAAAGGTACTTCGTGGGGCGGCTGGGCCTAATGATAAGCAATTATAGGAAGCCAAACGAAGGCAGTGCTTTGTGCGGGGCCTGTGAAATTGGTTAAGCAAAAAGAATAATGGCCCGTTTCGGTGATTCATCCCTTTGCTCATTTCAGAGGGAGCATTATCTCAGTTAAGTGATGCAATTAATATGAAAATGAGAGAATCATTGTTTAAGGAGATGAGAGGGAAGCAGAGAGGGGGCCGGATGCCACAGTGGAAGAATAAGGGCCAGTGAGACGGAAATTTGCATAGGTCAGTAGCAACGTGAAGCCTCTAGCACAGAGTCATAGCTTAGTGCGCATTGTAATACGTCGCCATTAAATTCTCATTATGGTGACCTGTGTCCAACACAATTCAATTTTTCAGAATCTTAATGATAAAAGTTAATTACACTAAGGTGAAAACCTTTTGTACTGGGCCTTAAAATAAAACATAGAAAGGGCATTGTGAGTACCTCAGGACACTGCCAGGGAAGGTTGGGGGGTTGGGGTGTTAAATTACTGTTTTATTAACCGTAACATGATTTGCAGGTTGATTTTATGTGTGTGTGTGTGTGTGTGAGCTTTGCAGATCTTTTGTAATGAAGTCAAGAGTGATAAATAAGGTGTTTGCTTCTTCACTTTTCTTTTTTGCTTCCCTGCTTCTCTGTTGGTATTTTTCCACTCAGTAGCTGGCAGACAGTATTCCAAGGGCTGGTTTACATCTTTGGATGTAGAAAAAGAAGAGGACAGGGATTGAAGTGGAGTGTGTGGTGAAGAGCTCAGAGGGTCATGAGCCATGGTGACAGGTGAGGGCTGTCACCAGTTCACTCTGTGTTTTGGGCGTGGCATGTCATACCCAAGCAGAGATGGGGAGAAGGGCTCAAGCAGAGATGGGGAGAAGAGCATGACCTGGTTTTTACAGCACAGAATCACCTGTAGCTGCTGTCTCTTTTCTGCTCTATGTTGCCGACTTCAAAAAAATGTACAATATGAGAGTTTCAAGTTAGGTTTTATTTGGGCCCAAATGAGGACTATAGCCCAGGAGAGCACATTTCAGATAGTGAAGAATCTAAGCTACTCCATTTTGTTAACAGAAAAACTCCATTTTGTAAGGTTCTGAGAAAAGAGCCTTTGGAAATCCCCTGACCTCACTCTACCACCCACCAGCCAATCGGACTCCAGACCAGAATCTCCTGACTTAACGTTCAGGAACTTGTGGTCTACCTAGGAAAATAGGGACCAATCAAAAACCAACACGCAACCCTTTGAAAGAAAGTGACCAATCAGACGTCCCCTACCTAGAAATTCTTTTTTCCATGAACACTCACTATATAAGCAATGTAACCCAAAACCCGGAGCTCCTCCCTATAGCCGCCACGTCAGTAACGGTGGGAGCCCCAGCTCGAGCTTGGTAATAAAAACTCTCTTGCTTTTGCATTGGATATCGGCTCCCTGGTGGTCACTGGGAGATTTCGCGGGAGATTTCACAACTTGGGCATAACAATAGCTCTGAGAAATAGCTCCAAAGAGATAGAGGGAAGGTCAGTATATATGTGACTTCAGTGAACAGGGAGTTCACTCAAACAAGCACATATTTTTGCAGAAGGTTTCTGCTAGTCACAGGAAGCAAGGGTCACCATGAAGGACTTTATTGCTTTTCTAGATGTGAGGAGATGCAAGAACTGGGCTCATAAAATCGGCTCTTGAAAATATCTAAGAGACTTGGACTATAAGGAAAGCTGAGCACTGAAGAATTAATGCTTTTGAACTGTGGTGTTGGAGAAGACTCTTGAGAGTCCCTTGGACAGCAAGGAGATCCAACCAGTCCATCCTAAAGGAAATCAGTCTTGAATATTCATTGGAAGGACTGATGCTGAAGCTGAAACTCCAATACTTTGGCCAACTGATTCAGAGAACTGACTCATTTGAAAAGACCCTGATGCTGGGAAAGATTGAAGGCGGAAGGAGAAAGGGACCACAGAGGATGAGATGGTTGGAGGGCATCACTGACTCAATGGACATGAGTTTGAGTAAACTCCGGGAGTTGGTAGTTGCCAGGGAGGCCTGGCATGCCGTGGTTCATGGGGTCACGAAGAGACAGACACGACTGAGCAACTGAACTGAAGTGAATCTTGAAGTTCTATTATTTCTCCTGCCTTTTAAAGCTGTGATTCTCCTATAAACAAGAATTTTCTCTCATTAGGTATGAGGTTACCCTGAAATCAGTCAAATTTAGCATGCTGTAGATTAAAATAGATATAGCAACTAAAAAAAGAAAATATCTAAGACCTTTTCTGCCAGATTTTCCAGAGCACAGAGTACCTCATTTCTGATCTCCATTCTGAGCTCCTTTCAGGGGTGTTGAAGGTCAGCAACTGCAGCAGCTCATAATTTGATCTTTGTAGAGGTAGATGGGAAATGCCTTGGCAAGTGCCAATTAGTAGTTGGCAATGCCTTTGACCCAGTTATCTAAACTCTCAGGATTTTAGCATCCTCTTGGGAGAAAAAGATCATGTTACCTTTCTTGAGGGAATTGCTATGAGGACTTGGGATCAAGAATATACCCTGGGGCCAAGGCATTGTGCTATGGGGAAGAGAGAAATCTAGGATTGAGGTTCTCCTTACCTGAGGCAGGTGCTATGTGGAGATCCCAGAATGGGAAGGGAACCCCCATCACTATGACTGGCCAGGAGGCAAAAACTTTAATGGAAGACTTAGAAGTGTTAAGTAGTGAGAATAGGAAAAAGGAGTCCAGAATGGTGGAGACTGAAAGACAAATAAGGGAAAAGCTCCAAAAATTGAACAAAGGAAGGTCCGAGGACCAGAGTGAGAACCTCAGGAAAACAAACAGCCCTCCTGGCTAGCCCAAATTACAGAGGGCAGGCTCAGGGGGAGGAGAAAAAAGCATATAAAACAAAGTGCCAAAATTGGGCCATGGGTTTCTCTTCTCTGCATCTTTTGGGTCAGTCTGCCCTCACACCTCGAGGGGATGTATTTTCTTTTATTTTCTAAATAAAATGGAGCTGTAACACTGGTCCATCCAAGGAAATTACATGGGGCTGTAACACTGGTCCGTCCATTGCTTCAAATTTTTGTTGTGATGAGACAGAACCAAGGAAATTACAAATCCCCCAACAGAAAGAAAGACAATATATTAAAACTCAAAGTCATGTCAGGATAGCAGTGACATTCACTTCAAAGGGAAAATGACAACACATCTCAAGAAACTCAAAGAATCATTCTGCCATAGACAGGACATTCCCATAAATTCACTCAGACTTCTCTTTGAAGGTCAGAAAATTGTTGATAATCACTCTCCCAAAGGACTGGGAATTGAGGAAGGTGTGATTGAAGTTTATCAGGAGTACACAGGGGTCATTCAACCATTTAGATATTCTTTTTGTTTTCTTTCTTTTCCCTTAATTCTCTTTTATTTTTTTAAAGAGTTCTTTTGTAATATGGTGCTCAAAACAGAATTGAAAACTGGAACCCCCATCTCTAAAACATCTGGTCATTTGAATTCTAGTGCCTATGATTCATCATTGTTTATTTACCTTGTGCTATTTTTTGGTGAAAATATCTCAGCCTGCTTCACATCACGCTCTCCTTTTTAAAAATTATTTGAGTATAAAATAGATAACTAATGAGAAAATACGATATAGCACAAGGAACCGTACTTAATGCATTCTGGTGACCTGAATGGGAAGAAAGTCCACAAAGAATGAAATATATGTATATGTATGGCTGATTCATCTTACTGTGCAGCCTAAACTACACAACACTGAAAAGCAACTATTTGTTGTTATTCAGTTGCTAAGTCATGTCTGATTCTTTGAGACCGCAAGGACTGCAGCATATCAGGCTTCTCTGTCCTACACTATCTTCCAGAGTTGGCTCAAATTCATGTCTATTGAATTAGTGATGTCATCCAACCATCTCATCCTCTGTTGCCCCCTTCTCCTCCTGCCCTCAATCTTTCCAAGGATCAGGATCTTTTCAATGAGTCAGCCCTTTGCATCCGGTGGGTAAAGTATTGGAGCTTCAGTTTCAGCATCAGTCTTTCTAATGAATATTAAGGATTGATTTCCTTTAGGATTGACTGGTTTGACCTCCATGCTGTCCAAGGCACAGTCTCAACAGTCTTCTCCAACACCACCCAGATGGAAAGCATCAGTTCTTCAGTGTTCAACCCTCTTTATGGTCCAATCTTCACAAGTGTACATGACTACTGGAAAAACTATAGCAACTATACTCCAATAAAAATTAATTAAAAAAATAAAAATTACATATGTCCACAGAGAGACTGGCTGACTTCTCCAGGTCTGTGAATTTGTAGGCTTGTGATAAATGAGGTCAACTAGTGTGAGGATTCATAAATGACTTTTCAGTTGGCGAAGTTCTAGCATGTGACTGCTTCACTCCTGGACTATGGCTTTCAGTGGGACATGGAAGGTTTTCAGAGAACTAAACTGGGGAAATGACCTTTCTTTAACTTGAAGCTACTTTTAAAATCTGAGGGTCTGGACTGAAAAAAAGGGGAATATCAGATTGAAATCATGGTAACAGAGGTGATGGGGAAAATGACTAACTCCAAAGATGGCTTCACTGAAGAGATAGCATTTTAAGATGAAAGAAAAATCTTGTCAGAAAATCCCAGAAAAGTTCTAATTCTCACTGGCAGTTAAAATTACTCATGCAGGAGGGACTTCCCCCAGAAGTCCAGTGGTTAAGACTCTGTGCTTCTGCTGAAGGGGCTCAGGTTCTATCTCTGGTCAGAGAATTAGGATGCCACATGCCCTGTGGCATGGCCAAAAAACAAAAAGTTATCCATGCAAACATGTATACAACAGAACACTGCTTTTTTTAATTTATTTTTACTTTGGGGCCTGGGATGTAGGTTTTAAATGGACCTTGTCTGCACCAACCTCATTAAAATAAACAAAATATTTGTGAAAAAAAAATTAAAAAATAATATACCCTGTTTCACAAAACATAGAGAATAGACTGATGGTTGCCAAGGAGTGGGGTTGGGAGAGGGTAGGAGTGGGAATTTGGGTGCTGTGCTGTGCTTAGTCACTCAGTTGTGTCAGATTCTTTGTGACCCTATGGACTGTAGCCCACCTGGTTCCTCTGTCCATGGGGATTCTCAGGCAAGAATACTGGAGTGGGTTGCCATGCCCCTCTCCAGGGATCTACCCAGCCCAGGGATCAAACCCAGGTCTCCCACCTTGCAGGCAGATTCTTTACCATCTGAGCCATGAGGGAAGCCCAGGAATACTGGAGAAGGTAGTCTATCCCTTCTCCAGGGGATCTTCCTGACACAGGAATTGAACCAGGGTCTCTTGCACTGTAGGCAGATTCTTTACCAGCTGAGCTACTAGGGAAGCTCCCAGGGAATTTGGGGTTAACAGATGCAAACTGGTATATATAGAATGGATAGACAGTAAGGTTCTCTCTCTATAGACAGTAACACAAGGAACTATATTCAGAATCCTGTGACAGACCATAATGGAAAAGAATATGAAAAAGAATGTATCAGTTCAGTCACTCAGTCATGTCCAACTCTGTGACCCCATGGACTGCAGCATGCCAGGCTTCCCTGTCCATCAGTGACTCCCGGAGCCCACTCACACTCACGTCATTTGAGTCAGTGATGCCATCCAACCACCTCATTTTCTGCTATCCCCTTCCACCTTCAATCTTTCCCAGCATCAGGGTCTTTTCCAGTGAGTCAGTTCTTCGCATCAGGTGGCCAAAGCATTGGAGTTTCACCTTCAACATAAGTCCTTCCAATGAATATTCACAACTGATTTCCTTTAGGATGGACTGGTTGGATTTCCTTGCAGTCCAAGGGACTCTCAAGAGTCTTCTCCAATACCACAGTTCAAAAGCATCAATTCTTTGGCACGCAGCTTTCTTTATAGTCCAACTCTCATATCCATACATGAGTACTGGAAAAACCATAGCTTTGACTAGGAAGACCTTTCTTGGTAATGTCTCTGATTTTTAATATGCTGTCTAGGTCATTGCTTTTCTTCCAAGGAGCAAGCATCTTTTAATTTCATGGCTGCAGTCACCATCTGCAGTGATTTGAAAGCCCAAAAATAAAATCTCTCGCTGTTTCCACTATTTCCCCAAGCTATTTGCCAGTGATGGGACCATATGCCATGATCTTAGTTTCCTGAATGTCGAGTTTCAAACCAACTTTTCACTCTCCTCTTTCACTTTCATCAAGCGGCTCTTTAGTTCTTCCTCACTTTCTGCCATAAGGGTGGCGTCACCTGCGTATCTGAGGTTATTGATATTTCTCTCAGCAATCTTGATTCCAACTTGTGCTTCATCCAGCCCAGCATTTCGCATGATGTACTCTGCATATAAGTTAAATAGGCAGGGTGGGATATACAGCCTTGACGTACTCCTTTTCCTATTTGGAACCAGTCTGTTGTTCCATGTCCAGTTCTAACTGCTGCTTCCTGACCTGCATACAGATTTCTCAAGAGGCAAGTCAGGTGGTCTGGTATTCCTATCTCTAAAGAATGTATATATATATACACACATATAATTATGACTCATTAATAGCCGAGTCATTTTGCTGTATAGCAGTAATTAATACAACATTGTAATTCAATGATACTTTAATAAAAAATAATTAAAGAGAAGAATATACCATGTGTCCTGCCAGGTAGGGGAAGGGAAGCCCTGTTACCATCATTGTCATCCTCACTGTGGTCAGAGCCTACACCGCCCACACTACAGGAATGCAATAAATGCAAACTCCCCTCACCCTAGGCAAAATGCTCAAAGACTCTGAGCTACAGTTCCCATAAATACAAACATTATGTAGCAATACCTGCTTTCTATTTCTTCATGAGTATTTCTAACACAATAATCAATCAAATTTTGGTGGTGGTTCAAACACTAGAAGAGCAGGAGTGGTACGACACTGATGTCAATACTAATGATAAAAAATTGTGATTCTTAAACTTTCCGTTGAGCTTTTTATACTGTAAATGATCCTTCATGGTCAGTCATACTATGGACATAAAAGCAAGGGATATATTCTTTCTTCAATAGTAAAAAAATCCAATTTGTAACTTTGGTATCTTTGATGAGTGTGCAAGCACTCAAAGATAACTACCCTGGTGAGTTGCTGTATCTACCTGTGAGGTAAAATATCTAATGTTATGAAGCAACACTATCTTGGTTAAGGATGAAAGAGGTGTGTTCATTAAGCAAGCAGTTCGCTGGCATTTTGAGGATGAAAAAGAGATATGCAAACATGACAGGCAGTGAAAAATCAAGAAAACACAGGAGAAAAAAAATGATGAGTTTACAGAAAATAAAAGTCACATTTTCAATAAGACAAGTCAGAGCATCCTCCAGCCTCCATCAGGAAGCCACTTATATTGTGTCCTGCTGGGACACAATAGTCCTGAATTCATTTGTAAGTCTCAGGGATTCATGAGTAAGGAAACTATTCAAAAACACTAATGCCAGTCTCATGAATGAATTTAACATATCATCAGTCAACTTGACTCATTTTGTGAATCCAAACATTCCTAAAGATTCATGACTCTTTACATAAGTGTTTCCCAAGCATAGTTTGGCATACAATCACCTGGACAATCTGGTAAAGCACATATTCCAAGATAGAAAACTCTGGAATAAGAGCCCAGGAATCAGTATTTTCAACAAGCAATACAGATCATTTTTATGCAGCCAGACAGAAAGACAAGCATAGAACACACGCAATTTGTGGGACCACTGTTTGGTAGAGCCCCAAATAGTCCATTTCCCTACAAGCCCAAAACTAAATGTATCTCCTTGCGTACTGACTCTCCTGGGATATTTGCTTGTCCTATTAACAACTTTATTCATTAAATAAGGATTTACTGGAATTCCTTTGTGGTCCAGTGGTTAAGAATGTGCTTGCTAATGCAGGGGACACGGGTTCAATTGCTCTTCCAAGAAGATTCCACATGCTTTGGAGCAAGTAAGCCTGCACACTGCAATTGCTGAGCCTGAGCTGTAGAGCCTGTGCTCCCCAATAGGAAAAGTATTGTCACTCAGTCATACCCAATGCTTTGTGACCCCATGGACCATAGACTACCACACTCCATGGACTTCTCCAGGCAAGGATACTGGAGTGAGTAGCCATTCCCTTCTGCAAGAGATCGTCTGGATCCAGGGACTGAACCCAGGTCTTCTGCACTGCTGGCAGATTCTTTACCATCTGAGCCACGAGGAGAGAAGCCACAGCAGCAAGAAACTTGCAAAGTGCAACTAGAGAGTAGTCCCTGTTTGCTGCAGCTAGAGAAAGCCCACATGTAACAGCAAAGCCCCAGGGCACCCGAAAATCAATGAATTACACCCATGGCAGATTTATGTTGATGTACGGCAAAACCAATACACTATTGTAAAGTAATTAGCCTCCAATTAAAATAAATAAATTTATATTAAAAATAAAAACATTTCATAGATAAAAAATAATAAATTAATTTAAAATGATAAGTTCAGTTCAGTTCAGTCATTCAGTCGTGTCTGACTCTATGTGACCCCATGAATCGCAGCACGCCAGGCCTCCCTGTCCATCACCAACTCCTGGAGTTCACTCAGACTCATGTCCATCAAGTCAGTGATGCCATCCAGCCATCTCATCCTCTGTTGTCCCCCTTCTCTTCCTGCCCCCAGGTCCCTCCCAGCATCAGTCTTTTTCAATGAGTCAACTCTTCGCATGAGGTGGCCAAAGTACTAGAGTTTCAGCTTCAGCATCATTCCCTCCAGAGAACATCCAGGGCTGATCTCCTTCAGAATGGACTGGTTGGATATATCAAATTGGTGATCATTTTCTTAAAAAGTGTCTACTGAGTATCTGCCACGGTATGAGTAAACAATGAGTCAATTCCTGGCCTTCCTTCAAAGAATTCAAAGTGCAGAGAAATTCAGGCCTGGGTGCTATGAACCATATCACAGAGTAGAGCAGAACAAGCCCTGTAGGAAAGTATTGATACAGTAGAGAAGAAAGGGGACATTAATTTTGACTGGGGTGACCAGAAACCACTCCATGTAAGAGGTGGCATTTGAACTGACCCTTAAAAATGAGCAGGATTTAAGTTACAGACAAGAGAAAGAAGTGTTCTATGCTAAAGGAACAGTATAAGCAACAGCACGAGGTAAGAAGGCAGAAGGCGTATTTGGCTAATCATGAGTAGTTAATATTGCTAGAATATCTAGGGCACATCATGGGGGACCAGATTAGCAGTGGCCTTGCAGAGATGTTGGACCTTTGTTGGCAGACTGTGGGGAGACATTGACGGTTTGTAAGGATGAAAACAAACATGATTTGGGCCCTGTTGCAGGAAGATGACTCTACTGCAGCATAGAGCAAAGAAGCAAAAGACTGGAAGTGGAGACATCAACGTACTGGCTGTTACAATGGTCCAGAGGAGAAAGAACAAGTTCTCGAAACAGGACAGTAGACCTGGATGTGGAAAGCAGGGGTTACAACAACCATAGCCAAGATTTGCCACTTATTCCATATACGTCTTTGGCAAAGCAGCTAAACTCTCTGGGTCTCAGTTTCCCTCCCTTTGAAAGGAGATTAATAATTACCTGCTATGGTTTTTCCAGTGGTCATGTATGGATGTGAGAGCTGGGCTGTGAAGAAAGCTGAGAGCTGAAGAATTGATGCCTTTGAACTGTGGTGTTGGAGAAGACTCTTGAGAGTCCCTTGGACTGCAAGGAGATCCAACCAGTCCATTCTGAAGGAGATCAACCCTGGGATTTCTTTGGAAGGAATGATGCTAAAGCTGAAACTCCAGTACTTTGGCCACCTCATGTGAAGAGTTGACTCATTGGAAAAGACTCTGATGCTGGGAGGGATTGGGGGCAGGAGGAGACGGGGACCACAGAGGATGAGATGGCTGGATGGCATCACCGACTCAATGGACGTGAGTTTGGGTGAACTCCGGGAGATGGTGATGGACAGGGAGGCCTGCTGTGCTGCAATTCATGGAGTCACAAAGAGTCGGACATGACTGAGTGACTGAACTGAACTGAAGTCTCCATCCCAGAATTATGATGGGCTATGTAACCACAGAAATCACATAAAGTGCTTTACAAGGATAAAGAGTTATTACCATTAATGATGATGATAAAGTACCTGCTGAAGGGCAGGCAGTCGGGGACAACTACGGGAGCAGCAGCAATAGAGCAGGGCTGATTTTGCCCTTTTTCTAAAGCACTGTCACCTTTAAGCCATCTGGAGCTCTTATTAAGTCCCCTAACACACAACTCAGACAAATCCTAAACCAACCATTCTGGCTTTGTCTCACTCATTTTAGACTTTAGCCTTTTATAACACTCATGCCTCTTAGCTCACATGTTTTCCCAGTGGGTACATACATTCCAAGAGCTGGGCCTATTTAGAAAAACCTACATCTTATTGGAAGCTTAATGTCTGTAGGCAAATGAGAGAATGATACAGATTTCCTTATTAAGCAAATGGGCTGTCTTTCCTGACAGCAAAAAAGGAGGTAATACAAAATGTAGGTCCTTGGGGACAAGACTTGGGCTATTATGCTGAATGTGTATTTTATTATTTCTGGCAGACAAGGGTGTATGTAGGAGGTGACACTGTTCGGCCTTTTAAGTAATGTGTTTGGCTTCACCATCAGACCCTAAGGAGCCTTAAGCAGAAGTCTCCATGGAGTTTTCCACTCGCCTTCCATTCATCTTTTCTCCCTCATCTGGCCCAAGATCCCTACCAAACCTCTCCCCCAGGTTGCAATGCAGATTGGTCACTGCACAGAAATACTATAAAGAAATAATATGTATCTAGGTTCCAAATGCTCCAAACCATGATTTTTGGTCCCCAAACCTCCTCCTCCTCCTTGGTGACATCTCCACAAAGCTCGTTGAAACCCGCTTTCCCAGGTCAGAGTCCATGTCCATTCGTCTTGTTCTTACTCCCAAAGGCTACCTCATCTTCAGGCCCTGTCAGTTCACAGGCTGGCCTCAAGTCCACCCGGATGTCCAGGGCAGGGGTTCAGCCAGAATGGAGGGAAGACTAACTCACACCACGCTGCTCTTTATCTACGCATACCTTGAATCCTTAGACTAACCTTAGAATGAAGCATGAAGACAAGGATCAAGAACGAAAAAGTAGGCTCCCACTAGTCCTGAACCAGTCCCGACACTAGAATGGAGAATGCCAGGAGCTGGCGATGCCTCCTGATTTATGGAGAAACCAGAAAACCAGGAAATTCATCAGGGACATTATATTGCTTAATAATGAGATTCAATTGACTTATAACCAGTTATAAGCTCAGTTGTCTTTACGCTTGACATTGTTAATTGTACTTATTCATTTTTACAGTTGCTAAATGATGAGACATGCTATAGAGTTGTGAAAGAAAAGGAAGGATTTATGCAGGTTCTACGCTAGGCTGTGTAGCTGAAAGTGAAACTTGAAGTGTTGAAAGAGTTTATGAGAGCTAATGTCAATCTCCCTCACTCAGAGTCCCTGGCTCTCCAGAAAAGAGATCTTTTTTTAATTTTTCCACCTTTGAACTTTTTGTTTTATATTGAAGTATAGCCAGTTAACAATATTGTGATGGTTTCAGATGAGCAGTGAAGGGACTCAGCCATACGTACACATGGATCCATTCCTCCCCAGACCCCCTCCCATCCGGGCTGCCACATGACACTGGGCAGGGTTCCAAGCGCTACACAGTAGGATACTGTTGGTTATCCATTTAAAACACAGCAGTGTGTACATGCCCATCCCAAACCCTCTAACTACCACCAACCTGAGCAACCATAAGTCTGTTTTCTAAGTCTGTGAGTCAGAGAAGAGATCTTTGACGAAGGACACAGCCTGGACCGCCACTCCGTCTCGTGGCCATGGTGACCAGGTTTCTGTTTGTGGCCTAGGCGTCCTAAAGCAGCGTGTGACTCCAGGGTGGGTTCAAAATGTGTTTCATAATTACTTTCCAGAAATCCCAGGCCTTCTTAGTTATTTGAACTCTGTGATGAGAGAACTGTCTTCAGGGACCAAAATTATCACCATCATCATCACCACCATTACTTTTCCTCCAAAATGCTGTGACCTTCAGCAAATTCACCTTGAGCCTCTATTTCTGGCGTGTAACATGTGAGTTAGACTAGCTCCTTCCTCCATACACAGGGCTTCACACAAGGTCCTCAGATCGTATGGGCTGCTAGTGGTATTAATCATGGCAGTATGTGAAGTCAGAAATTACTCAGATTCCAATCTGCTGCCTGACCAAAGGACTTCCCACTGTGGTGTGGTTTCTGTCTTTCAAACAAGTCTCACTTATTTCGTTTAGGAGAGGAGACAGAAACAAGCAGCCACGTTCCTCCCCAGAACCATCCCCGCCGCGCACAGGAAAGCAGCCCCATCCCCTAGCCCTGAGTGGATGAGAGACTGCCTCTCATGAATCATACCTAGTCTTATATGCATATATACATAGCATTTCACACAGAGACAATGATGTTAGAGAAAGATCGCCTCAGTGGCCATTACAAGAATCTCCCTTGTGAAAGAAGTTTTGTTTGACGATAAATAGGACACAAGGCATTTCAGCTAAGGGGAGAGGCCCCAAGCAACACGCACAGCCAAAAATAGATGCTCATTCTGAGGCTTATTAAAGACAGGTCTTTTTTGTTTTCTTTTTTCTGGCTGAGGGAACTTTGTTTTGTTAAACTCCTAGTTGTCTTTGCTCTATAAATCTAGGGACACGGCCTGGGAAGGAAGAACTGGCTCTGCTTAGTAGAGAGAGATAAAAATTTGGAGTTCCCCCAAAGAAAATCTGGAGGGAAGTTCCTTTGAGGGATGAAACTTTCACCCTGGATGGGAAGAGAGACAACGGAATCACAGAAAGGGTGGGATGTCAGTGGGTGAGACTTCTTCTAGTGTTTAGGTATCAACGAGGGGACTCACAGCTTCCATCCGCCCACACACGAAGCAAGATGATAAAAGTAGACTTAAGGGACTAAGGTGAAATCTACAAAATGCACAGTAGGGCCAAATGAAAATAAGTTTAATGAGGTCTTTCACGGCTTAAGTAATCAACAGCAATTTACAGAAAGGCTCCCATAAACTACAGTAGTTTACTCATTGTGATATGTATATATCTTCATATTTGAATCTCTCTACAGTCAGGATTCATCTTACAACTGATGATGTGCTAATAGTAATTGGCAATGTTTTGCTTTTTCTTTCTTAGAGGTAATGGTGGATCTTACAATCAGTGGCATCTCAGATTTGTTTTTTTAATATGGCAGTGGCTTCAGTAAATGTGCCAATAACTTCAACTCTCCAAACCGTTTCACAAATACTGGCATTATCACAGTTCTTAGGGTTACAGGGTTAGATTCCAGGCCCACAAAAGCAAGTTCTTTTCATTTTCCTTATTTCAACTGACATCTCTCTGAAGTTCAGACAGTTCTTATCCAAGCTCTAACTTGAGGAGAGAGCACACAGCAGAGGCAAATTTAATTGTACCTGACACCTTTGCCCCGAGCTGATTAGCCAGCTAACAACATGCTTTGATTAACTCACTGTGTCAAAAATATTATGACTCTTTCCACTTTCTTATCAAGACAGAGAGGGGCAGTTCAGAGCACTGCATCTCCATAAACAATTATCTTTTAAGTCCAATTAACCTATGCCCTCTGTCTCATTGGCCACTATTCCCAATGAGTGAAAGAAACTTCCATGTTTCTTATTCCATATTTTTCTTCTCAAACTGGCTTAAGATTTCTAAATCTATCTTAGCCCAGTCGAGACTGTAGACCAAAAGCCCAATACCGTGTCTTTAAGAGAAGGATGAGAACAATGCCAAGAGACTCTTCCTCAAAGAAGTAGCATATCTTTAGTAAAAACAACCAGTCGCAGAGCACACGCACACATGTGCTGCTTGGCCTACTTGAATTTCTTGTGAAGGACAGAAGTTTCATATCTAGAAAAAACAAAGAGACAAAATGGTCAGTGTGTGTGATTGAGTCAACACCCAGTGTCTTGGCATGAGAATTGAGTCATCTGCATGCAAAGGTTTGGTTTTTTGTTTTCTTTACCGTGAAGTTTTCCAAGGCATGGGCCCCTCTCTCGGGGGAACCCACTCCAGCGCACCTGACCTTCACAAAGAAAAGAGAACTCTCCCCCGGGCTCCCACCGGCTTCTCCAGATTGGTTGCGTTACCTCACTGGATGCCTCGAGGCGCCCATATCTGCCACTCCGGATTTGGGGATCGGAACCCGCTCCCTTTCAATCTGGGCGCTCGCCCATCTCTCAGGACCGTCTGACCCACGTTCAACTGCTGTTGACGTGCAAAGGTTTTAAAGATACGACATCATTACTATCTAAATTCACACATATATATGGAATTTAGAAAGTAATGATGACCCTGTATGTGAGACAATAAAAGAGACACAGAGGTATAGAACAGACTTTTGGACTCTGAGGGAGAGGGAGAGGGTGGGATGATTTGGGAGAACGGCATTGAAACATGTATACTATCGTGTAAGAAACGAAGCACCAGTCTATGTTCGATACAGGATACAGGATGCTTGGGGCTGGTGCACAGGATGATCCAGGGAGATGATATGGGGTGGGAGGTGGGAGGGGGCTTCGGGATTGGGAGCTCGTGTACATCTGTGGCTGATTCATGTCAATGTATGGCAAAACAAATACAGTATTGTAACATAGAATAAAGTAAAAATAACATTTAAAAAATAAAATATAAAAAAAAAAGATGTGACAAACAGAAAAAGGAGGCCACCGGGATTTCTGGTGGACCTTGCTCTTTGGGTGAGCAACACAGATCAGCAATAGCTAGACTGCGCGGATCACTCGCTGTGTGCCACACACTCATATATAATATCACTAACACCCGCAACCATCCCGTGAGGGCAGCTCCATTGTCCAAGAGGCTGTGGCACGTGCATTAGTTCACACAATCTGTACACACTGGGGCTGAGAGTCAACCCCAGGACCCTCTATTGCCAAAGCTCTTGCTGTCTCTTCTGCCAAGTTGCCTCTCTCTCACTTGCAGGCTTTGTCTCTGATTTCCAGCTCTCAGAAGAGTTTTCCACACGCTCCCTTTAATGCTGCTCCTCTGAAGGAAATTACAGCTGTGTCTCCAGGTGGAGAGTGACCTTCTCACTTTGCATCTAACCTTGTGTTTCCCATTCAGGGCTGACAGGTAGCCAACAGTCCCTCCTTTCTGAAAATGTCACTGAGCCATCTTTGAGGGAAAAAGGCGAAGCTGACATTCTACTTCTCCTGTGACTCCCTGGAAAACATCTAATCCCCATGACCTTATGGCTATTTAAAAAGAGTCAATCCCCAGACCTTGTCAGCTGGTGATAGCCAGCATTTTGTCTAATGGGCCCGAGGGTGGGCACAGTTTCCAGCAAGAAGGGGTAACATCTGGCTGGTGTTTGAAAAGCAAATGGAGAATTCTCAATGATTAGTATTCATCTACAGTATTCAAAGGCATGTTTTGTTTGCACTGTTATTTGTAGGCAAAAACAAATCCCGCCCATAGATATTGGAATTCTACATCGTTTTTATGATGAGCCAGCAAGATGTGGCTTTCTGCTGGAGAAGCGAAGGACTCTAATTTGATTTTTATGACACCAAAAATTGAATACTATAGTATTGTTAAGAAATGTTAAGGCATAACATTGTTGTTGTTTAAATGCTGAGTCATGTCAGACAGACGCTATGGACTGTAGATTGCCAGGCTCCTCTGTCCGTGGGATTTCCCAGGCAAGAAGATGGAGTGGGTTGCCACTTCATCCTCCAGGGGATCTTCCCAACCCAGGGGACGACAAAGGATGAGATGGTTGGATGGCATCACCACTTCGATGGACATGAGTTTGGGTAAACTCCAGGAGTTGGTGATGGACAGGGAGGCTTGGCGTGCTGTAGTCCATGGGGTCACAAAGAGTCAGACACAACTGAGCTACTGAATTGAACTGAAGAATGACTGGAAATGCAGTGCTGCTGGCTTTGAAGAAGAGAGAAAGGAGTCATGAGTGAGCTGTAGCAGTGGAAACAGCAAGGAGATGGATTTTCCTCAGAAAAAGAAACACAGTCCTGCCCGCACCTTGACTGTAGCCCAGTGAGACTCATGTTGGACTTCTAACCCACAGAACTGTAAGATAAGCTCCTGTTATTTTCAGCAAGCTGGTAGAGATTTGTTACAGTGACTGTAGGAAATTAATACACTGAATGTTGATGTAAAAGGTAAGCAGAGAAGGCCCTTTGAGAGGCTTCATGAAAACATGATAATTCAGGAAAACACTTTTGTGTCAGTCATAAAAAGAGCTGGGGGAAGATTCCAGGCAGAAGAACTGAATACTCAGTCCCAGAAGTAATCCTTCCTACCTTGGCATATTTGGAGCAAAACAGAGACCTGAGTGGCTGAGCTGGGTGAGGGAGAGGGAGAATGAATGGGATGGAGCTGGACAGGTGGGCAGAGGTCCCGTTTAGGGTCTGGGAGGCCATGGCAGGGGAGCTGGGGCTTACTCTAAGAACAGTGGACTGCCGTCAAGGTTTCAGTGAGGAGATAAAGCAGTAGCCCAATGATCTGGTGGTTTATAATGCCCTGATTACTTCAAAAGCAGTCCAGGCTCCACCAAGTGCAAAGCTAGTCAGTAGCACTGAGATTGACTTGAAAGCCTGGGAGGCATTTTAGACCTCTCCCTCCCAAGTCAAGCTCATCAATTTCCCCTCCTGACCAGCTCTCCACACACATTCTTGGTGCCATGTTCATGCATCAGGGGAGAAGCTCTCATTGCCACCTCCCAGGTGGGCTCCTGCCTCTGGCATTGCCCATTTCTAGCCGCCCCCCTCCCACACTGCAAAGCCACATGACCAGCAGAAAAACCAGACCATTTGCTGCTTTAAACCTTTCAATGCTTTCCTATAAAACACACGATGAAATCTAACTCCATGGGCCTGCACTGGAGTTGCGACAAGTAAGGCACTTTCCCCAGGAACAAGATTTAAGGAGGTGCCAAAACACTCAGGAATCAAGGTGAATAATGCTTTAACTTTATTTGGATGTTATTTACATACCAAAAGTTCATCTCTTTGAAGTGTGAGGTTCAATGGTTTGGTATGTTTACAAAATTGTGCAACTTTAATTTCTATTGGAGTAGAGTTGACTTATAACTAATTTTATAACAGTTTGATCACCCAAAAATAACCTTGTTAACAGTCACCCTCCAGCACTCTTGCTACTCTCTCTGCTGCTGCTGCTGCTAAGTTGCTTCAGTGATGTCCGACTCTGTGCAACCTCAGAGACGGCAGCCTACCAGGCTCCCCGTCCCTGGGATTCTCCAGGCAAGAACACTGGAGTGGGTTGCTATTTCCTTCTCCAATGTATCAAAGTGAAAAGTGAAAGTGAAGTTGCTCAATCATGTCTGACTCTTCGTGACCCCATGGACTGCAGCCTACCAGGCTCCTCCGTCCATGGGATTTTCCAGGCAAGAGTACTGGAGTGGGGTGCCATCGCCTTCCCCGTGCTACTCCTTCTAGCCCTCATTTTATCTCTCTGTAGCTCACTTGGGAGAATCCCCATGGACACAGGAGTCTGGCAGGCTACAGTCCATGGAGTCGAAAAGAATCGGACATAAATGAGCGACTAAGAACAGCACATGGTTCCCTATCCCGGACATTTCATAGAAGTGGAATCATGTAATATGCGGTCTTTTGTGGCTGGCTTCTTTCACTTAGCTTATGCTTTCAATGGTTATCTGTGTTTCAATATGTATTGATGGGGCTTCTCTGGTGGCTCAGATGGCAAAGAATCTACCTGCAATGCATGAGACCCCGGTTCAGTCCCTGGATCAGGAAGATCTCCTGGAGAAAGGAAGGAATGGCAACTCACTCCATTATTCTTGTCTGGGAAATCCCATAGACAGAGGAGACTGGTGGGCTACAGTCCATGGGCTCAAAAAGAGATGGATACGACTGAGCAACTAACACACACACACACACACACATACGCACACACACACGCACGCACACACACACATCAGTATTTCGTTCCTGTTTAATGATGAAATATTGTTCCATTGCATGAATATGCCACAATTGTCGATCCATTCAACAAAATGGGTGGATATTTGGGCTGTTTCTATGTTTTGGTTACTATGAATAACGCTGCTATCAACATTCATGTACAAGTTTTGTTTGAACGTGTTTTCATTTCTCTTGGGCGAATACCTAGGAATGGAATTGCAAAGTCATATGAAACCTCTCTGTTTGACTTTTGAGGCATTACCAAGCTGTTTTCCAAAACTGATGCACAATATTTCACATCACCATGAGCCATGTAGGAGAATTTCAGTTTTTCCTTATCCCTATCAACATTTGTCGTGCTCGGTCTTTTTGTCATAATCTTTCTATTGAATGTGAAATATTATCGATTGTGGCTTTGATTTCCGGTTCCCCTAATGACTAAGGACATTGAGCATCTTTTCATATATTTATTAGCCATTCATATATCTTCTTGAAGAAATGTCTCAAATCCTTTGCCCAGTTTTTAATTGGGTATTTGTCCTTTTATTTTTGAGCTGTTAAGGTTTCTTAACAAATCTGGAAAACTCAGCAGTGACTACAGGACTGGAAAAGGTCAGTTTTCATTCCAATCCCAAAGAAAGGCAATACCAAAGATGCTCAAACTACCGCACAATTGCACTCATCTCACACGCTAGCAAAGTAATGCTCAAAATTTTCCAAGCTAGGCTTCAACAGTACAGGAACCATGAGCTTCCAGATGTTCAATCTGGATTTAGAAAAGGTAGAGGAGCCAGAGATCAAATTGCCAAGATTCACTGGATCATCAAAACAGCAAGAGTTCCAGAAAAACATCTACTTCTGCTTTTTTACAATTCCAAAGTCTTTGACTGTATGGATAACAACAATCTGTGGCAAATTCTTAAAGAGATGGGAAGACCAGATCATCTGACCTGCCTCTTGAGAAATCTGTATGCAGGTCAAGAAGCAACAGTTAGAACTGGACATGGAACAACACACTGGTTCCAAATAGGGAAAGGAGTATATCAAGGCTGCATACTGTCACCTTGCTTATATAACTTATATGCAGAGTACATCATGAGAAATCCCAGGCTGGATGAAGCACAAGCTGGGATCAAGATTGCTGGAAGAAATATCAATAACCTCAGACACGCAGACAGCACTGCCCTTATGGCAGAAAGTGAAGAAGAACTAAAGAGCCTCTTGATGAGAGTGAAAGAGGAGAGTGAAAAAGCTGACTTAAAACTCAGCATTCAAAAACTAAGATTCATGGCATCTGGTCCCTTCACTTCATGGCAAGTAGATGGGGAAACAATGGAAACAGTGAGAGACTTTATTTTGGGGGCTCCAAAATCACTGCAGATGGTGACTGCAGCCATGAAATTAGAAGCCACTTACTCCTTAGAAGGAAAGTTATGACCAACCTGCTGCTGCTGCTAAGTCGCTTCAGTCGTGTCTGACTCTGTGCGACCCCATAGACGGCAGCCCACCAGGCTCCCCCATCCCTGGGATTCTCCAGGCAAGAACACTGGAGTGGGTTGCCATTTCCTTCTCCAACCTAGACAGCATATTAAAAAGCAGAGATATTACTTTGCTGACAAATATCCATCTAGTCAAAGCTATGGTTTTTCCAGTAGTTGTGTATGGATGTGAGAGTTGGACTATAAAGAAAGCTGAGCACTGTAGAACTGATGCTTTTGAACTGTGGTGTTGGTTTTTAGAGTCCCTTGGACAGCAAGGAGACCTAAGCAGTCCATCCTAAAGGAAATTAATCCTGAACATTCATTGGAAACACTGATGCTGAAGCTGAAAACTCTAATACTTTGGCTACCTGATGTGAAGAACTGAGTCATTAGAAAAGACTCAGACGCTGGGAAAGACTGAAGGCCAGAGGAGAAGGGGGTGACAGAGGATGAGATGGTTGGATGGTATCACCAACTCAAAGGATATGAGTTTGAGCAAGCTCCAGCAGCTGGTGATGGACAGGGAAGCCTGGTGTGCTGCAGACCATGTTGCAGAGAGTCGGACACGACTGGACAACTGAAATGAACTGAAGTGTTCCTTATATATTCCTCATACAAGTGCCTCAACAAATACATGGTTTGCATATATTTTGTCTGTGTCTTTGAGCTGTCCTTTCATTTTTGTAATGGTATCCTTAGGAAAACAAAAGTTTTCAAATGTGATGAAGTCCAGTGTGTCAGTCTTTTATCACTTGTGGTTTTGGTGTCATATCAAAGAAATTACTGCTTGTCTAAAGATCATGAAAATTGATTCCTGGTGTTTCCTTCTGGAGACTTTATAGTTTTAGCCCTTACATTTAGACTATCAGGTGCTTTCAGCTAATTTTTGTGTATGATATGATATGTGGGTCCAACTTCATTCTTTTGCTTATGGATATACAGTTGTTTGAGCAACATTTGTTGAAGAGATAAATACATGTCAGTTTTATAAAGACAAGATCAGTAACTGTCATTCTGAGCCTTATTGGATTCTGAGGCAAAAGGAAAAAGTCAATGATACTGATTCATCTTTATTTCAAATTTTGATATTTTTCTCCTGACTGCTAAGTTTTTAGAGCCTTTTTAAATGTGGCATTTGAAGCACGTGCCCCATCAACCCCACTGCAGTTGCAATCCTGATAACAGCTAATCCTAGCATGCCAAGTCTTTCACATCCTAGCTCCCACCTGCCCTTCCAACCACCTGCAGTCAGCCCACCATGCCTCCGCTTTACGCTAATCGTACAGATTTGTTCATGCTTCCTGCACACACTATGCAATGCCAGGCATCTGTCATTTTGATCATCCTCTTCTCTTGATTTGGAACACATTTTCCATTGCTTAGCTCATTCTCATCCTACAAAATCAGATGCCAACCCCTCCAAAAAGACTTCCTGGAACCTCCAGGTTGGAAGAGACGCCTCTCATCTGTGCTCCTGCAGAGCTCTGTTTTCCTGCAACCTCACTGATCACTGATTAATAATGATCTATTGCTTGTCTTCTCTCCCTCTGGACTGCAGCTCTTCGTCCTTATGCCCAGTGATGTCTTGTACACTTGGAAAGAGCCTAGAATACAACAGAGGAGGAAATCGATGTCTGCTTAACAGTTCAAATAAATGGAAGTGTGTCAGGGAGAAAGCCATTTCACCTGCCTAGAGCCAGAAGAGAAGATTTCCTCGAAGAACCTTCCTGGAAGGAGGACAGGAGCTCTGCATCTGTCACAGAAAGACTGACTGCAGAACAGAGAGCAGAGGCTGTGCCCGAGGCAGGAGCTGCTACGCAGCACTGCAGTGATGAAGCAAAGCATCCAAGAACTGAATTACATGGCCAGTCCCAGGTACAGGAGGGTGTTACAGAAATTCAAGAATAGGAACTGGTCCTAGGAGCCTATAGTAAGACAGAGGAGAGGCTGAAGGCAGAATCTGTAGCAGCAAGCTACAAAAAAGGGCAAGTCCCCACTGAACTCAATTCATTCATTCACTCATTGATTCATTCATTCACTCACTAGTCACCCCACAAATACTTATGGAGCATCTTTTGGGCACTGGTTGAGCCCTGGAATATAGGAGCCAAAGATCATTTTAAAGAAAGTCATAGTCACTTAAACTATAGCAAACCTAGTATGTGCAGGATGAGATACTGAGAAAATAAGGATATTAATAGCAAAGTCTGGCCTCCAGCGGTTTGCTGGATTATTCCATTTGCCCCTCTAAGTCCACTCTACACTTTCATCCACTCTGCTATACCCTGGAAGGTTAAATGCCTCAGCAAATACCACTGAGCTCCCTTGCCCACTGACTTGCAACCAGGTTTGGCCAGTGTTGCACACCAGCAAGAGAAGGAAGAGAGAGAAGCCGTGAAGAGTGTGGCATTTATTACTGTTGCTGTGGGGTTGCCAAGGGCTGGTTTTGCCAAAGGCCAGGGATCCCGTGGGAAGGTCCATTTCACACAGCCTCCTCTGTCTCCTGATTCTCCTCCTCTCTCCACTTCAGACTTACGATGGCAGCCAGGCCCCATGGCCCTGTAGTACTGGACTGTTCTGCATGGTTTCCCTCAACCCTGCTGCCAGCTTTGTAAGCAGTTCATACTAAATTCTTCTCAGATGACACTAATGTGAGTGTGCCCTCTGTTTCTCACTAGGAGGTGCTAAGGGAGATGTGACAAGAACATCCATAAACAGAAAGGGAAAGGAGGAATCCCTTGGGAAAAGCGAATGGATACATCAGGCCATCCACTGGGAACTGAGAACACAGAAAAGAGTCAAAGCTGATGCCTTAGCACTGTTTGCATCTGTGCCCAAGAGGCTGGAAGAGTGCAGGACACTGATTGGGGTGTTTGGGAGTCTGTCCCTAAAGGGCAGTAGATTTGGAAAAAGGACTTTATTTTTCCTCCAGAGAAATGACCAGGTGTTGAAGCAATGAGGGGCTTCTTGGTGGCTCAGAGGGTGAAGAATCCGCCTGCAAAGCAGCAGACCTGAGTCGATCCCTGGGTTGGGAATATCATGTGGAGGAGGGCATGGCAACCCACTCCAGTGTTCTTGCCTGGAGAATCCCATGGACAGAGGAGCCTGGCGGGCTACATCCCGTGGGGTCATAAAGAGTAGGACACGACTGAACTGCTTTCACCACCGCCACCAGACAGCAGTGAAGGCTTAGTGAGCTTAGCTCTTCAGGGTCAGTCCTTCGACCCACATTCCCCGGGACCTTGGAGCAGAGGCAACCTGATGCACCTCAAAGTCTGGAGGAAAGGGGGAAAAAGTTGTTTCCTAAGACCGACAGTATATATCAACAATAAAAGGGCAGAAGAGAATTCTACCAAGTCATCCTAAAGATATAAAAATGATTTCCAAGGCCTATAGAAGTGGCCTGTAACCTGACCTACCTAGAGTCTCTCTCTGTTTCCAGCATGGGAACATTCATATTAGAAAGAAAGGTTCAGTCGCCTCTTTTAATGCCATGTCATCAAGCATTCAAGTCACACTACTCATATCCCTTTTGATTCCATGTCCCTTGACAAATCTTAGCAGCATTATTTGTCTCGTATATCATTTTTCTAAAAAGAGAGAAAAATTACATGTACATACGCGGGCTTCCCAGGTGGCTCAGTGGCAAAGAATCCTCCTGTCGATGCAGAAGACTCGGGTCTGATCCCTGGGTGGGGAAGATCTCCTGGAGAAGGAAATGGAAACCTGCTCCAATATTCTTGCCTGGAAAATCGCATGGGCTGAGTAACCTAGCAGGCTACAGTCCATAGGATCACAGAGTCAGACACAACCAGATGGCTAGACAACAATGTGTGTGTATATATAAGTGCTCTGCTATGCTGTGCTGGGTGCTTAGTCGCTCAGTCGTGTCCAATTCTTTGCAACCCTCTGCATTACAGCCCACCAGGCTCCTTTCTCCATGGGGCTCCAGGCAAGAATACTAGAGTGGGTTGCCATGCCCTTCTCCGGGGAATCTTCCCAACCCAGTGATCAAACCCAGGCCTCCCTCATTGCAGATGGATTCTTTACTGTCTGAGCCATCAGGGAAGCCTATATATATATATATATATATATATATATATATATATATATGCATATATATGAATGTATGTATGTATATAAATATATACAATATTTAAGTTATATATATGTATTACTTGAAAAGAATATTTTATACTGAAAGTCAATATACTTGGCATGAATTATTATTATTCCTTGGCCTCCTGTAAGCATCAGCATAGGTTCACCTCTCCAAGCTCAATAGGCTCCGGAACACATAGAGTATGTGAATCCTCAAAGCCAAGGTCAAAACCCTGGCCCAGGGCAAAGTCATGACTGTCATTACTGGCCACAGGCTCCTTGGCAGAGGTGAACGTTCAGTGGCCCATGAACACACAGACACAATGGTACCTTAGTGGGCCCTGTCTCCCTCATCCCCGTCTTGCCTAGTTGATTGCTTGACCTAAATTCAGGGCTTTCCATTTTCAATTTCATGGGCTGACTTTGGTCTATTGTTCTTCTTGACTGATCCTGTCAGTCACAGTATCTACTGCCTCTGTCAGACTAGAGCAATCCACAAATTTGATAAGCAGGCATGACCCAAGTGATTGATAAAAATGTTAAAGAGACAGACAGAGGAGCTCTCCAAACACATCCCGGTTCTGCCTCTTTTAAGACAAGCCTGTCTTTCTCCCTTAGAGAGCCCAGAACTGAAAGCAGTGTTACAGATACAGTCTAATCTGTACATAACAGCATGATCCTCACCTCGCTCACCAATTCTGTGCTATTGCTGACCACAGTGAATGACCAGATCTCTCCCAACTCCATCATGGCTCAAGTTGCTGCCAGTGAAAGTACCTCAATGATTTTTATTCTGCTGATATGAACTCACATCAGTCTGTCTTGTTGGTTTTCTTTTGAACTCAAGTGTAGGCTCTCTGGGGCTTCCCACGTGACACTAGTGGTAAAGAACCCTCCTGCCAATGCAGGAGACGTCAGAGAGGCAGGTTCGATCCCTCACTCGGGAAAGTCCTCTGGGGGAGGGCAAGGCAACCCACTCCAGTATTCTTTCTGGAGAAGCCCATGGACAGAGGAGCCTGGTGGGCTACAGTCCATAGGGTCGCAAAGAGTGGGACTTGACTGAAGCGCTCATGCACCCACGCACATGTTTGGTTCTTATTCATTTCTGTCTCATTACACTCAGACTGTTGCTTCAGCCTGTTGAGATCTGCTGGGATCCTGGGACAATGGGCCAGACACATAGCATCTCTCGTTTCCCCACTTGGTCTAACTCCCTGGCACCATTTGATGCTACTTTTGTCTCTGAATTCTCGTTTCAGAGGCATAAACTGCTTCGAGTGTCCCCAGTGTCCTCTAGTCTCTGAATACACAGAAGCCTCTTCAACACAGAAAAAGTCTCAGACTAAGAGAGGTCCACACCCCAGACTCTGACCCACTCACTGGTCCATGCAACAGAAGACCCAGCAGCAAAAGGACGTGGTGTGAGCTGCACATGGCACAGCAGACCGAGGATACGCTGGGAATCTTTCTGCCTCTCTCTGGCTATGGCAGAGGTTGTTCTTTGCTCTCCAACATCATTCTCCCCCTTCTATAAAGAACAAACCTCCACTTTTAACAAAGCACGTGTAACCTATTGGAATCCAGTGGGATCCAGACAACATTTCCAGCTCCGTTACAGTTGGGAGTGGTCATGCAACAAAGTTCTGGCCAATGAGATGCAAGAGGTTGTGTCATAAGGGACTTGCAGGAAGGTTTCTTAAAGGGCTGGGGGTTGGGGGTGGGGTGAGTGATATTTTGTCCTCATCTGCTGATACTTGCTGTTTTCTTGGAATGTGGACGTGGTGACTGGCTGTCCATCCACTGGCTTTTCCAGCAGTCCTCTTGAGCTATGCACTGAACTTGAAGTTAGAGAAGTGGGTTCTAGAGGATTATAGAGGAGACAGATTGAAGTGGGGTCTCAAGACCATCAGACCAGGTCTAGACTGCCTCTACATCAGCTTCTTGTACAGAAGAAGCAAATAAGCCTCCATTTACTTAAGCCACCTTCCACCATCCACTTTCTGCTATATTTGGCTAAAGCTGTCACCAGCTACTTGACTTGGCTTTTGTTCTCCAACTTTGTTTCTCCAGCTACAGAATGAGACTAACAGTGTGATATGGAGGGGAGGGACAAAACACCCTGGATAACCCCATGGTTCTTTATTCTGTTAGCACACTTTTAATCAGCATCTGTCATAGGTTGAGCATTGCGCAATGCAAAGGGACTTCCCTGGTCCAGTGGTTAAGAAGCCACCTTCCAGTGCAGGGAATATGGTTCCTATGTCTGGCCGGAAAACTAAGATCTCACATGCTATGGGGCAGCTAAGCCCACGTGGCACAACTAGACAGCCCAGGTGTCACAACTAGATAAGCTACAAGGAAGAGCTTGCACAGGAAAAAAATGATGCTAAGAATACAATAACAAAGACACAGGGAATTCAGTCTGCACATTTTCTTCCATAGTTTTCATTTCTTTTTCCTCTCTTTCTTCCTTTCAACAAAAACATACTAAGAATCAATAGAGGTGCCAGCCCTGGTACAAGCTCTGGGACTGGGGCTACCATATTTAGCAAAAAATTTGCAAAGGCAAAAATAATTTTTTTCAGCATTAAGCATGCCCTCTGCAATTATTTTTATGCTAAAAAGGTATTTGCTGTCTATCTGAAATTCAAGCTTAAATTCAAACTGTCTTATATTTTACTGAGAGTCCTCCCTTGGGCCACCATGGTGAAGACTGAAAGATTTGATCTCAGAGAGCTCCCTGCCCAATGAGGGGACAGTTAGCAAACCAGCACGCGGTCAGCATCCTCACTGAAGGTAAGGATGAGCAACAGGAAGAAAATCAAGCAGCAGCTTCGGTGACAGGAGAGGCTGGTCCTCCGGGTGTTAGGGAAACACCAGGCATTGGGATGTTGACATGGAGCCAAACAAGCCAGAGGAGGTCAGTTTCAGGTGGATGGGGCAGCAAGAGCAAGAGCAAAGCCCTCAAGTGAGAACACGTGTGGAGTGTCCCAAAATCCCAAGGCCAGGCTGCGCAGTGTCAAGGAGGAAAAGGTGGGCTTGAGTCAACTCACGTAGAGCCTGTAGGCAATAGAAAGGCAATGGATTTTCTTCTAAGAGTAAGGGATAGCCATTTGCAGCAACATAGGTAGAAAAGAGAGCATCATACTGAGTGAGGTAAGTCATACAGAGAAGGAGAAGTATTGTATGACATCCTTATATGAGGAATCTAAAAAGCAATGATCCTACGAACTTACTTACAAAACGGGAAGAGACTCACAGACTTAGAGAGCAAACTTATGGTTGATGGGGGAAGGGATAGTTAGGGAGTTTGGGATGGCATGTACACACCGCTGTATTTACAGTGGGTACCCAACAAGGACTTACTGCACAGGGAACTTGGCTCAAGGTTATGTGGCAGCCTGAATGGGAATGGAGTTTGCAGGAGAATGGATATATGTATGTATCTATTACATATAATATGTATGGCTGCGTTCCTTCACTGTTCGCCTAAAACCATCGCAACACTGTCAATCAGCTATACCCCAACACAAAATAAAAAGTTCTTTAAAAGAAAAGAGTAAGGGGGAGTCGTTAGAGAATTACTAGCAGGGAAGCAGTAAGATTTTAATGTGGTAGGAAGGTCTAACATAAGAGGTGCCCTCTCGATAGGTTTCTAAATGCACCCACAGAATGGCTACCTAAAGGCTCCATGTACAGCAGGTCTCTAGCACTTGTTCATCTTTCACAGCTGAAAATTTAGGCTTGCTCAGTAGCAACTCCCCACTGCTCCCCTTCCCCAGCCCCCGGCAGCCGCCTTGCTATGCTTTACTTGCACAAGTTTTAAAAACCTCGTGTACGTGTGACCATGCACTTTTTGTCCTTCTGTGACTGGCTAATTCACAAAACACCCTAAGGTTCACATAACACCCTACAGGTTCATCCATCTTATCACAAATGGCAGCATCTTCTTCCAGTTTTAAAAGACCTACCTGACTGCTGGGTGGGGATGAAGACGGCAGGGTGGGACAGAATGAGCAAGCTTCTCAATAACACGGCTGAAGGAGGCATTGGCTGGGAAATAGCAGAGTTACTGGTGAGGGTGATCAATGGGAGATGCAGAACAGAAAGGACTAGCAAGCAGAATAATTCTGATGGCCACAGGAGAGGAGAAACTCATATGTGACTTCTAGAACTTAGTCCTGAGTAGCTGAGAAAAGAGGCTCTCATTTCCCAAGATGGGGAGTACCACTCCAGTGGGTGGGGTAGGGTGGGACAGTAAGGAGTCAGTCTTGGCCAGGTACCTTCCATGAAATATTCAAATGGAGATACTAACAGTTCAAAGTCATTCTTTATTACCTTTAATTTATGAAAGAAAGCTGAGGTCCAGGAGAGTTTAAAAAAACAGAACTCACACCTAAATCTGTCTGGATCCAGCTTATTTCACTAGACCACATTATTTCAACCCCCACGCCCCTCCCCCACAGAGGTAAGGTCAGCACCAAGTGAGGTGATAGATTTTCAAGTATAATGATTGTAAACATTTGGGCTTCCCTAGTAGCTCAGCTGCTAAAGAATCCACCTGCAATGCAGGAGATCTGGGTTCAATCCCTGGGTTGGGAAGATCCCCTGGAAAGGACATGGCAACCCACTCCAGTATTCTTGCCTGGAGAATCCCATGGACAGAGGAGCCTGGTGGGCTACAGTTCATGGGGTTGCAAAAGAGTTGAATATGGGTGAGCAATTAAGCACATAGGGCATGAAATCTACAGGATCGAAGGAACCGGTAAAATGTGCCCAGCTCTTAAGTAGTTGCTGTGTAGCACAGGGAGGCCAATCTGTTGTTCCATGATGATCTAGAAGGATGGGATGGAGGAAGGGAATGGAGGTTATGGAGGGAAGGGATGTATGTGTAATTATGGCTGATTTGAATTGTTGCATAGTGGAAACCAATGCAACATTGTAAAAAAAATTTTTAATTATTTAAATAAAAAAACAAAGAAATGTACCCAGCTCTGCCTGGGAGCTGAGTTCACCATATACTAGAGTCAATCACACCTTCCCGAGAGAGGCTGTCCCGAAGCCGGCTTCACACCATCACCTGCGAATCATTTACACTGCCTTCACTGAATAACTAGTCTCCCCATAGATAAAACAGGCACACAGGCTCCCCAGACATCATGGGGCTGGCGCATAATTCACAGAGCAATGCCGACCTCTCCATGTAGGGAGAGCGAGGCTTGGACACCTGCCAAGGTTGAGCAGGGTGTCAGCTGGAATGAGGAAGAATAGCTCCACGGAAGACGGTGTTTGGGACGTAAAGGCAACTACTGAGCCCTAGATCCCAAGGCAAAAGCAAGGCAGGGAAACACGAGAGTCAGGCCACCTCTGTGCAGGAGCTGGAGCTGGGAAGGGGGAGGACATTACTAACGTGTGTTTTGGAAGTCTGGAAAAATATCACGGATGCCACACTCTGCCTGACTGCTGAGCACCTGAGACCCAAGCAATCTCTCCTGTCCTTCACAAATCATCACTGCCTCTGGCAAAAAAGCTTACTTAGCAAACACCCAGGCATTTTGAGGGTTTCCCAGGTGGTACCAGTGGTAAACAACCTGCCTGCCAATGTAGGAGATATAAGAGATGCACTTTCAATCCCTGAGTCAGGAAGATTCCCTGGAGGAGGGCATGGCAACCCAGTCCAGTATTGGAGTGGAGAATCCCATGGAGAGTCCCATGGACAGAGGATTCTGCAGTCCATAGGGTCGCATAGAGTCAGACATGACTGAAGTGACTTAGCATGCACACGTGTGCAAGCATTTTGAGATGATGAAATTTAACAGTGTGGGTTTGGGGGAAAAAATAAGATGAATTTCAGCTTCTGTGCCTAGAATTATTTCTTCTCTGCCCCTTACTTACTTGAAAAATTCCTGCTCCTTTTCATAGATCATCTCAAGGATCACTTCCTCCAAGATGCCTTCCTTCACGCATTCAGGCAGATCAAGTTCCCCATCTCATAAAGAGCTGCACTTGTAACTGCTGGTCTCCCACAGTGGATTGCTAGATTCTTGGTGACAGGGAATCTGCTGAAATCTGTAGTCACAACACAATAGATATATAGATAGTATATAGATAAATGTTTGTAGAGAAAATGAATGAAACAAGCAAGACAAGTACCATGACTCACAAGATATTTTCCCAGCCATTCCAGGGAGTACTGCTACTTTAAGGATAACAGTAATATCAAAAGAACAGGTGAAAATGTGTATGAAAGAAGCAAACATTCACAGTTTACTTGACATCGTCAAGAATGTTTTGTACCGTGAGGCACACGAACCAATGCTTGCCTTTTCTGACACATTTTCTTCCGCCCCCTTGAGTGTGGCATCTGGTTGATGCTATAATAGTTGATTCTTAACTGGGTGATTGGATTCTTGAATCAACATACATACTTCCCTTGTGAGTTTCCAATAGTGTCACTAGGAAGCTGTGTGGCTTTGACTTACTACATTAACTTCTCTGAGCTTCAAATTTCTTATTTGTAAAACAGCCATATTACTAGTATAAGGATGTATATGGTATCATCTCTTTGTGATGCTGTGAATATTACATAAGATAATGTATATAAAGATCTTAGCATAGGCATCTAACTCGTAGAAGCAGTGAATAAATGTTGGCTATTAGCGTGTTTTCATTTAGTCCAAGTTGTGTGGTTTATACTGTCTGTGTAATTGCCTTCCATTTTCTCCAGCAGCGCCACACACCTTCACCTTGACTCTGGGACTTGCTGTCTGAATACGCAAAACCCAAGGGGCAGTCCTAGAGCATGTTTGACGGCTACAATCTGCCTCCTTGTAATCGTAACCTATTTCTTACCTCCAGGCACTTCTGAACATCAAGATTAAAGAGCTGAATGATCTTAAATGATTTTTAGGTTAGCAGCCTTTATTACTTTGTATGCAACTCCCCACAAAGATTGGACCTTATAAAGCCCCAGCTTATATTTGGGTTACTAGATCCTAAAGCTATAGATACAAAGTTTTAAAAGCTTTAACTAAATGCTTGACACTTTTCTAAGTATTTTGCATTTTTCTTATGAGAAATTAAGGCCCAGAAACCTATGTATGAAGATTGGGCCTGTCATACTGTGTTTAGGTGAGCTTGCTAGTTGGGGCTAGATAAAAAAAAGTTCAAATCCATGGGGAAAGAAAAACTTCCTCACTGCTAAAATCTTCAATATTTCCCAATTTTAGACATCAAGGAAGAGGCAGGTTCTGGTACAGAAAGCCAAGTCTTGTGAGGTAAGGTGCAGATGGGCAAGAAAAAGTGTGCCCATCTTCTTCTGAGTTCACTCCCATTAGCTAAGATTTTGATGTATCTAGAAATACTTGTTTCCCTGGTGGCTCAGTTGGTAAAGAATCCGCCTGCAATACAGGAGACCTGGATTCAGTCCCTGCGTTGGGAAGATCCCCTGGAGGAGGGCATGGCTACCCACTCCAGTACTGTTGCCTGGAGAATCCCCATGGACAGAGGAGCCTGGTGGGCTGAGGTCCTTGGGGTCACAAAGAGTCAGACATGACTGAGCAACTAATCACAGCACACAAACATACTTGCAGGAAGGTGGAAAACATTGGTGCAGGCCAAAAGAAAAAAAAAAAAAAGGATGTGAGTGGAGGGAAGCTGAGAAACAGCCTGTGGGGAGCCCAAGGCTGCTGTTAGGCAGCAAGTATTGTATAAACCCAAGTATCAAGTGGTCCACTGCTCTCTGGGGATAATTCTCTTCTGTGATCTCAGAGCCCTGCTAGCCATCCTTGCCTGACTCTGTTGTACCACAGAAAATGAAGGAATGGATTTAGGCCTACCTTGGATACATGCGGAAGTGTCTCTGAAAAAGGCTTGGTTGGTGGCAGCAATGATAAGAAGCCAAAGGGATCGCTGTGTCTCGGGATGAGAAAGAGCCCTCCTTCCCGCACAAGGGGGAGCTTCCCCAGCTATCATTGTCCAAGGTGGATGAAGATTAAATTTTATTAAAGACTCTGGTGCATTGCGTTTCTTTACCTGCCCAAAAGTGAGCAAAGCCCGTAGGAGAATGAAAATGGAGGTTTCTTTCAGTCCAACCCGGAGGCTGCTCTAGGCCAGGCAGTTGGGGTCCCAGGGGAAGAAAGAAAAATAAATTAAATTCTGTCATCTGGAAAATAAATACCAAGCAGCTAGTGATCATATGCACTGCTTGAGTGAGTAAGGGAGGTTTAATTCTCTAATCATCGCCTCTAGTTTTTCCATGGAGATAAATAGCAAGTTGGTGGGGAGAGATAATCAAAGCCATAATGCTGTGTCTCCTTGGCTTCTCTTACCTAATTAAACAATAAAAATACTTCCCCATAAGTACTCAGTTTCTATTTTTAAAAAATTTAAGACAATATTTTAATGTTATGCTTGATTCAAAATAAAACTACAGATTTACCTAGCAAACTCCAATGACACTGAGTTCAGCGTTGGGACATCAGTATGATGGTATCTCAGTATAATAAGCTCCCCTTAAAGCACCATTTCTGACCCCCTGGACCCTCACATGCACATTCTTTGACATTTGAGATCTCAGGTGGTGGTTTTTCATCATTTCAGCCTTCATTTACAAAATTTACCAGGGGTTGCATTAATATTCACCTGTGCTGTTTTGAAATACTGTGTCAATAAAGCAAACCATATTTACTAAATAATAATTAGTTTCCCTGTTTAGTGTTTGAATTTTCCAATAAGAGTTCCTTTTAAGAGATTGACTTTAAATTTGTTGATAGGATCCTAGCCAAAATGTACCCATTCATTCAGCAATCGTGTATAGAGTGAGTGCTGCTATGTGCCAGGTATTATTTGGGATACTTGGAATAACACAGGGTGACTAAAATGTTAAAAAAAAAAATTCTAGGTCCTTGAGTAGCATAAACTCTAGTGGGAAAGTAAAGTCAAAACAAATTAACAAAAAAGTAACAAGTAAATTATATTGCACACTATAAGGTCATAAGTGCTATCAGAAAAAAGAAAGCAAAACTTCCCTGGGGATCCAGTGGTTAAGATTTTGCCTTGCAATGTTGGGGGCGTGGGTTCAATCCCTGGTCGGGGAACTAAAACTCGACATGTCATGGGGCTCCTAAGCCTGGTGCTGGAATGAAAGATCCTGTGTGTTGCAGTGAAGAGCCTACATAGTACAACTGAGATGTAAAGCAGCCAATTAAATTAAACACCCAAAACAGGAAAGCAAAGTAAGAGAGAGATCCATGGAGATATATAGGAGTGAATGTGGGTGGGCGTAGTTAGGCAGTCATTTAAAATAGAGTGGCCAGCATGGAATTCAAAGAGAAAGTGTCCATTAAAGCATGTGAGAGTGAGCCATGTATGTATCAATATATCACAGGGTGAGCATTGTAAGCAAAGCCAAGGGCATCTAAACGTGCTTAGTGTCCAGGGCATAGCCAGGCCAGGTACATATGGCGGGACAGAATCCAAGGAGAGATGATGCAGAGAGCTGGCAGAGGAAGACCTCCTGGAGAGCTGCCATGATACTGGGGAAGACGATGCCTTCACTCCGAGAGCCGGAGAGCCGTGGAGGACTCTCAGCCAAGGAAGAAGGAACGCCATTTCCCTAGCCTGCACACTTCTGTTTAATCTAGCTAGAAGATAGCCAGCAGGCTTCTTGGGGTTTTGGAAATACCTGAAGCAGGTTCCAGAATCACCTCTGGGCTTCAGGAAAAGTCTAAGAACCCAGGTTTGATGCCAACATTTGTGTTACAGAGGAGAAAATGGAGCATCAGAGTGTGCAATGGACTAGCCAATGGCCAGCCTCTGAGCTGAGGCTTAAAATCACAAGTTTGGGAATAAATTCTAGCGATGAAGCTAGCTCATTGTAAAGATTTAGCACACCTAACTCAATCAAGTACCTTCCAGCTGATGGGAAAGATGGAAGTGAAAGTGTTAGTCGCTCAGTCGTGCCCAACTCTGAGTCCCCATGGGCTGTAGCCCACCAGGTTCCTCTGTCCATGGAATTCTCCAGGCAAGAATACTGGAGTGGGTTGCCATTCCTTTCTCCAGGGGATCTTCCTAACCCAGGGATCAAATTCAAGTCTCCTGCATTGCAGGCAGACTCTTTACCACTAGAGCCACCTGGGAAGCCTGATGAGAAAGATAGTGTTTCAAAAATAGGGACCTGTCAATGCTCAGACCAAGGCAACATCTTCAAAGAAGCCTTCTCT